>CAWLCW010000024.1:1327239-2654478 GCA_963856015.1 Helicoverpa assulta
GTAACATAGTTGTATTTTATAAGAAATAAATAAAATAAATTAAACTACGTTTATCTGATTGTATTTAATTTATTGGATCAAAATGTATATAATCATAATATATTTTAAAGTAATGTTTAATTTCTACTGATTGATAAATATAAATCATAATCTAATCATCATCAAGTACAATGACTTCATCCGAGGTGATGGGTTTGGGTCGTTCCGTGAAGGGCAGCTGTTTCTTAGCGTCCGGCTTCTTCATCACCGGCTTGGCTACTGAAGTCTTGGTGATGGTGAGGGAAGATGGCAGTTTACTTATAGAAGCGTTTATATCATGACTCTTAGATATTGGATGGTGCTTCTGTCGTTCAGCCAGTTTCTCCTGCAAGGTCTTGCCAGGGCTGACTTGCTGGTGCGGCATCGGCGGTTTCGTGTGTATAGCAGCATTCACGGTAGATGCTGTCGACATGTGCGCCTGCGCAGGCATCGTGTGCGACGCGTGAGATGTAGAATGACTCGCTCCGAATGATGACAGATTGGCACTCATTGAAGCAGGTAAGTTTTGTAGCACCGTTCCCATACTCGGAGTCAGAGGCGTCGATGCTGACTTCTGAAGAGTACTTATCACAGGTGTGGGCGCCGCTTTACTTACTGCAGGCATCGACGGCGCAGTGAATGATTTTGATGTTTTCAGTTGCGGGTTACTTGGCTGGCGCACTGACCCCTGCTTCGGACCCCGCTTCTGCTTTTTCACAGGCGGCATGAAAGATGAGAAACTCTGGCCAAGAAACTGGCGATAGAATTCTGCTTGGAACGAATTTTGCAGACTACTTTGTAAGGTAGATTGTAAATTGTGTTGCAATGACGGGTAGCCAGCGAGGCTCATATTAGATAGGTAAGATAAGGACAGAGCGGCTGCTGCTTGCTGAGAGAGCACGGGGTCGTTCAACATCGGTAAGTAGCTTTGGAACGCGGCGGCCATGTCATGCGCCGACAGTTTCGGTAAACCAGTACCTATAGCTGATGCTGTTGAAGTTGGTGGAGCCTTCTGTTCAGGCTTCGACGGCGCAGTAGCAGTCGAAGTCGTAGCTTTCACAGTCTCAGCAACAGCAGCCTTAGCAGCTTGTTTCTTCTGAGCGTTCTGACTTTTGTCCAAACTAGCCATCGTCGCTTCATGCTTCAGTTTCTGTATCAACTTCTGGCAGTATTTCATGCTGATGTCGACAAGATTTGCATTTTCGGCGATCGTCTCGCTTGTAGCTAGCTTATAACCTTCAATTAGTAAGTTCGTGAATTGTTTAGAGTTTGGCTGCTTCTGAGCTCTTTGATATGCTCTGTAGATATCCAACATTAAACTATTAAGAGCCTGCCGCTCGACCTCATTGCTCTTCAAGTCCGCTTGCTGGCTGAACTTAGTCAGCTGACCTTTGAGAGACTGGATACAGAGTGAGAACGCTTGCTGTGCCAACTCCTCTCTGTCGGAGTCACGTAAATACTTTTTATCGGGATCAGGCGTTCTGTTCAAATGTAAACTTAGATCTAATAGAGTTTTGTGATCATCTATCTCTTTTAATATTTCCAGAGTAAGTAGGACAGAGCGATTCATGTGGAAAATGAAGCCGCCAGGTCTATCTATTTCTTGTGGAGGTATCTTCCAAATATTGTTGAAGAAGTTTGAGGGTTTTCTCTCACTAAATAGTCCTCCCAATTTCTGACCTAATCTTGAGGTGAAATTGGATAACATGAGATCTCGACACCGCTCGATGTCTTTGCCTTTTTTGTAATAGAAGTGATAGTGAGCAAGTCTGTATATAGCTTTGTAATGTGGAGGGAAGCGACTCGCGCAATCTTCCAACGCATCAAGACAAGCCGACACGATCTTCATGATCTCATCGTCCGTCAGAGGCTTGGCGTCGTTGGCAGACTTTGAGGAGTTCTCGCTATCACTACTCGAGTCGCTGCTGCTATCTGATGAGGACTCACTGGAACTGGAGTCTGAGGAGGATGTGGAAGACGTACTGCTTGAACTTTCACCTTTCTTCTCACCGTCAGTCGCATCTTTCTTCTCGTCGGACTTCTCTCCTTCCGGTGTTATTTCTTTGATAGGTTCAACTGGAGCAGGTGCAGGGGGCACTACCGGTGGTGGCGACTTTTCGTCAAGTACAATGACTTCTTGTTTATTTTCTTCTACAGCCGCAGCTGGTTTCGTTTGAGCGACGTCTGTGCTCGACACAATAGGCTCTTTAGGCGTCCTTTCTGTGTCATAGGAAGCTGATCGCCTAACCTTTGCTGCTGCCGCTTCCATCTTCAGTCTCTTAGCCTCGTAAGACTCTTCCTCGCCAGCGTCACTTATAGATCGCTTGAGAATATTTGCCGGGTGAATAGATTCCGCAGGTTTGGGCTCTGTGTTTGTTTCTAGTTCTGCCCCACCATCCTTTTTTGTCTTTTTCGTAAAAGGACCCTTCTTCCATTCATCGATGCACGTTGAAAACACCTTGCCCACTGATGTAGGTATGGGCTTGTTTTCATGCTGTTCGATGTATTTTAAAATAGACGCATGAATCCGGTAGTGCATCTCTAACACTTCAATGGACAGATGCGGTGGGGTCGTGTAATTTATCTTCAATGGGTATGTAGCGTCGCTCTCTTGCAAACTCTTCACAGCCTTCATGTAATAATCTAGGTACACAGACGGAGGCTTGTTGCGTTTCTCGCCCACTTTGCCTAACATATAGAAGTGCAGCCATGTTTCCTCCTCGTGGCTGGTCTGCGCCTCCTTGTTGTCGCTCAGTTCGTTCAGCACAGTAACAAAACTTTTTTGTGTCGTGTCTAACATATCTTCCTTTTGTTTTTCTAAAGATTCAAAATCCTCCATACTCAATGACTCGCTGGCTTGTTTTAGCACCCGGGAGCAAAACGAGTGAACTGAATAAGCGAACATTCCATATTCCGTCCACATGTGACACAGCGTGGGGTCTAACTCCACGGTCCTTTTGAAACAACGTATAACAGCTTTTGCAGGATTCAAATATTCTCTTTCATGATTGAGATTTTTACAAGAATTCAACATTCGATCTAAATTAACGGCTTTGGCGAGAGATATCCTCGCCCATGATTCTACTCTATCATTGTTCACGGCCACATCCAACTTGTTGAACTTCACTCCTAATTTTACTTCTTCCTTTTTATAATAATAATCTCCCAGTAAAAAGTAAATATCCCTCATCTTGTAAGGTAACAATGATGTAGTGTTCGGTAATTTGTCTTCTAATCCTTTAATGAATTTGTCGATGTCCGGAAGGTACTTTTGAGGGTCACACTCCGGCGGCAACAGTGCCAATATCTTATGGAACAACTGTTCCGAGTCAGCTGTGATGCCAGGCAGCTTGCCTTCGAGGGCCGGCAATGTTGGCGGTCTGAATATCTCGTACAGCTGCTGAGCTCTCTTCCAATCTAAGGTTGCCGCCGGCACATTGTGGTCAACGAGGTATTTTATCTTATTCTTTCTTCCGGGGTGTCCAAATAAGCAGTAAACACACTGCTCCATGTACTGAACAACTTGTTCCAGAGATTTAGCTAAAGAAGGAGATCGCAACCTCGGTACAACCGTGTCTAAAGTAAAATAGAGTAGTCTCCCTTCAGACTTACAACACCAACCTCTTTTGCCAAGCTGTTCATGTGCAATAAACAACACCATTATAGGATTGGGAACTTCATCGCCCTCATCTTTCTCCGTGTCTATTCTAGCCCTCCCTTGATCCTCCTCCCTTTGAAGTATGTAATGCATAATGATCCATGGAATGACAGTTCCAAAAGGCATTTCAGATGCATTGGTTTCCACTTGATGGCCAATAACTCTAATTAGATCTTCTAAACCTTGACTGAGTTCCTTTGGAGTGACAGTATCCAAGCAAGTCAAGCCTTCTGTTGTGAGAATATGTTCCATACAGCAAAGGATCTTAACAACTGTCAGGGTCCACTTATCATATTCTGGAGATCCTGTGGTGAATCTGAAGTAATGTTTAAGAACTTCGTGTAGACAGGTCAGTGACCATTTGAAGCATTCATCAGGTTTATCTAGAGCCCAGTAAGTGTCTAATATAACAGCTAAATGTACTGCAAAATCTAGAGCTACGTCTTCTTCATTCCGGGCCATTGTTTTACAGTGATCAAAAGTATCAATCACTATTGATAACACCTCGTCATAATTGCCTCTCTCATATAAATCCATGACTGTGGCAAGCCTCTTATTCCTCTCAAGAAACTTGATACCAGCAAAAACTTCAGTCTCATTGACTATAGGTTTGAATGTAAAGTTCACAATATTCAAATTGTATGTATCATGATGTTCACCCATGGCTTCAAATTCAAATAGGAGCTGATGCAAACAATCTAGGGCAAATTCATTGCATTTATTCAACAGCTGTATGTGTAGTCTTACCCAGAGGTACCGTAGATTCAAGTCTAAGCACTCTGTAGTATCAAAGATTTGTGGCCTTAGATTTAATATGATGCCTATAGTTTCAATGACGCTCAAGTCATGTTGTTGCTTGTCATCTGGAACACTTGTGTTGAACTTCTCATTGACGGTAAACTCTTCTACAAGCAGGTTGACATTGGTGTAATGTAGCAAATCCTCATCATTATCACTGGTGCATGAAGGAATATCAATGTGTGTTAGATAGCATTTGTTGGCATTAACAAATACATCAGGCAGACCTTCAGGCCACTTCTCCCTCCATTTGCCAGCTAAAATAATCAGGTAATCTTTTAATATATCAATGATATCCCTTTTGTTTTCAGTGTATTTGTTTATAAAATTCTTTACATCTTTTTGTTCGTCTTCTGAACCAAAATACTCCTTAACTTCTTCAGGTTTTTCCTTCTCCTCAAATAGTTTGTCAAGATTTGTTATATCTGGTGAAGTTTCTCTAGCCTGATTTTCTTTCTTCTCAACCATTTCAGGGACAAGATAAATGGGCACCATTTTGCGAAGTGTCTCATAGATGTTATTGTCTTGATCCTGCTTTCCGGTTGTCTTTTTTCTCCCAGATTTTCGCTTGCACCACTCCCACATCCGTAAGAAGCTTAGAGCACTGCCTCTCCTTCTTACAGGCGTTTTCTTGGGTATTTTACTGTCTGTAGGAGTCTCAGGGGCTTCAGGAGCCATTTCAACATCACTCTCAGCTGCATCAACCTTTTCAGTATCAGTTGCTGCCTTATCTTTGTCTGATAAATCATTATTTTCATTCTCTGAGACATTTTCAGGATTCTTCTCTGTGTCTGTGACAGCTTCTTCAATCTTATTCTCCTCTGGTTCTGACTCCTTAGGCTCCTCACACACTTCCATAGTCTCATCTTTATCTACTTTTTGAAAAACCATTTCTAATTTGCATGCATGGCTATAATAATGTTCAGCCATGTAGTGGTGCATGTGAACAAGAGAGTCACCAACTGATTTCCAGTTTAAATTGGTTACTGGTTTAACCATTTTCAAGTCTGGCAACACATATTTAAATTGCTCGGCTTTCTGTTGCTCAAGATATATTTCATGGATGTCTTCTGCTTCTTTTAACAGTTTCAAAGCCTTTTCATCATCAAAGGGATCATCTTCCTTTTCATCCCATTTGTAGATAGGATTAAGATATTCCATGAAGTCTTTTATATAGGGATAGACAGTGTAGATATGTTTCCGGTAAGCTAGACCACGTAAGTATCCAGGATCCAGTTGTAATGCCTCATATATGGTTGAAATGCACTCTTCTTTGAAGTCAAGACCTAGGAGCAGGGTGATGATCTTATCAAGACAAGGCCAGTGACGAGGGTTGCATTCTGCGCCGTGTTGGAAAGCGCGCAGGGCCATCTCGTAGCGTTTGGCGCGCATACAGAGTTGCCCCAAGCGGTGCCACAAGGTAACATCGGTGTCGTCAAGCTCAGATGCAGCACAGTAAGCCTCTATAGCCGCATCTACTTCCTCAGATACGCTCAACATAGTCGCCAGGTTTTTATACGATAAATACTTTAAATTAAACAGAGGGCCGGGAACTTTCTCGCCTGGTGCTGGTTTTTGCACTTCATGCAATAGCTCCGTGTCGAGGAGGTCTCTGAGTAACTGAGTGGCATCTTTGAGATTACCCTTTCGCTGAAGCTCCAAAGCCTTTGTATACTGCTGAAATGCTATCTGCTCTGACGCCTCCCGTGTTACTTCTTCTTCAGATCCACTCTCCTCCTCCGATTCCTCGTTTAAAGCAGAAATACGTATCATCTTGATTTTTAATTAGAATACATGTAATCATCGATTTTTAATGTAAATAAACAGCGCAACCGGCTCACGCTCAGGCCCGTTTGTTTGACAACTTTGACTTGACTGACTCTAAATGTCACACACAGCCTCTATTCTATTCTATTTTTATTTATGGCAATCCGTGTCGATGTCAATGTCGACGATTCTGCCAATGACAAGTGAAATGAGAAGCAAGTCGTGCTTGTGATTAAAAAAAACAAAAAAAGAAACAAAAAACAAAAGGAATTTAAGATGCTGTTGTAGCCGATCTTGTGTAACTTTAACTTGTTAGTAGGACGACACTGAAACAAACAGAAATACATTTACATATATAAAAATAACAACAAAATGTTAGTAACATATAACATATAAAATATACCACAACCTAACTGTAGCCTAAAATAGGCCACAGTTTATAGTTTAATGTTGTTTCGATGAATAGACATTAACAGCAACTGGAGCAGTTCTGGACAGGAGTGTGATAAGAGGGAACGGAAATTAATAGGGAGAGGAATTTTGAGTTTTTGGAGACGACCATATAAATCGAAAGAGGAGTTATTAGGGCAGTTAAAAAATATATGGTCCAGGGTACCCTCATCCAGTCCGCACTCGCAGAGGGACGAATCCTTCACCCGAATTTTGCGCAAAAAGACCGGAGTGCAACAATGACCTATCCGTATTCTGCACAGGACTGAAATAACCTGTTTGGGGTACTTTTTAAAACGGGAGAACCACGGTTTTGGTTTTACAACCGGTTGGATAGCGTAATAGGAGCTGCCTTTCTTTTTGCTGGAGATATTCCACCATTCCTGCCACGAGGTGTCAAGACTCAATTTAGGGAGGTTTAGTAGGTCATGCCCTTGAAGGGAGAAGTGTGCAAGGTCAGCTGACTCAGATGTGCATGCGTCTTTGGCCAAGGCGTCGGCACATTCATTTCCCTTTATACCGCAGTGACTGGGAATCCAAACTAGGTGGACTACTTTTTCTTGCCTAGCGCAGGAGTAAAGGGACTTTTTAATTTCCAGGACAATAGGACAATGGAGTTTAGTTCGAAAGGAATTCTGGGATAGGGCTTGGAGACAACTAAGGGAGTCAGTAAAGATAACTCCGAAGTTGATCTCATGGGACTCTATAAAGCGACAAGCTTCCAATAATGCCACGCACTCGCCTGTAAATATAGAAGACTCTTTTGGACATCTAAATTTAAGAATTATTTTCGAGTTCTGATAATAAACCGCGGCCCCAGTGTAACCACCATTGGATTTGGAAGCATCCGTGAAGAACCTTTGAAACCCAGTCCATCGTTCACCCAAAACCGCATTAAAGGCCGAATTTGCAGATGGGGAGTTTTTAGATATGCCAATGTTATAGAATATTTTAGGAGTAAAGCAAAGGACTTCATAGGAGTAATTAAATAAGGGAAGTCTGGGATGTGATGTAATAGGGGATTCTAAATTTTGGAAAAATCGGAATGCTTTTAGGAAAAGGGGGAGTTCTTTATGTTCCCAATATTTTGAACTGTGACACACAGCCTCAGTCAGCTGCATTATTGCCAACAACAGCCAGCCATAATGTATGTGCATCGATATTTTGTTGTGTTTTATTTTTCAACCTAATTATTATTTGCATAGGAGAAGTTGGGATATTGGAAAATTTTACATCAGAACATCGAAACAAAACTCATTTCTTTCTATTATTTTGTTAGACATGAGCAAAGATAGTAGTTCAGAAATTATATCCATATTTTCCCAACCCAAATGACATTGACATTTATTTATGTCAAATAAAATGAAATTTTAGGTTATGTGATTACTGTGCGAGAGGATTTCCAAAAAAATAATACTTTGTTTACTTTTATAATAAAAGAAAAGGTAACCGAAAATGCTGTCACAAAACTCACTGCTAAAGCGTACCTGGCCAATGCTAGTCCAGAGCATGGAGGCACACAGAAAACCTAGATGGCTGCCTGTCGCTAAAAGTAAAATATATCGCATTCCCAAACGGCCAGTTATACCTGAGGAAGAGCGTCTAGAGCTGATGCGGCTGCACAATAACTACAAGACTCAAATGCGTTCTATTAGAAGGTTCTACCATGAGGAGATGATCAAAGAGCGGTCATCCCGTGAGAGTGCCAGTTCTGAGATGTCCAAGCGCATAGAGGCCGAGGAGTGGGTCAAGTGCGTGGAGCTGAACGACAGCTGGAACAAGCAGGTCGCCGCCGAGAGGGAGGAGAGGAGGAAACACGAGGTGGCGGCGCTGGAAGAGTATGCTCTAAAGAGAATGGAAGCCCTCGATAAGTTGAAGGAAGCGAAGATCGCAAAGGCAGCGGAGGAAATCAGAAAACAGAAGGTATGTTGTTGTGATCAAACCTAAAAGTACTTCTAAGGTATTTATATACCTTTTTGTTAAATGTTAAATAACATTTCTCATTCTTTTTTCTACCAGGCCAAAAATGATAAAGCTTATGTTAAAAAACATTTTATTTTCCAGGAACTGAGCAAAACCTTTATAACTCCAGAGACAATTGACGCAGCCATAGACCACGCTATTGCCAATCCCATAGACTACAACTTTGCCATAGATTTGAAGGGCAACAAGTACGAGGGCAGAGACACACAAATAACCAGAAACCAAGGAAAGCAAGAGAAAGCAGTCAGTGCTAATGCTTAGGAAATTCAATAATAGATTGTTTTTTTTGTAAATAATTTAGGTACAATAAAATATTATGTAAGAGTCAATTTTCATTTCTGTTTGTCTTTTCTAGAGTCAACTGTTTAACAAGTCCAGGTGAACCAGTTTTCATGACAATTGAATTTCTAGTGAATTGTCTTTAAGAGTGAAATTCAACCAAAATATTTCTTTTGAAACATTTGTTGGCCAACTTAATCTGTGTGCGCCTGCATGAATGAGGTTTACTTTTGTCTCATATTTCACAAAAAAGAAAGAGTTTTTCTTCTTTCGTCATCATTGTTTCTATTTTAATGTTACTAAATGTGAGAAGTTTCTAATGGTGAGAAGTCCTGTGTTTCCTCTACACATTTGATAGCTTTTTATCACCATTGCTAATACCACCACCTTTTTGGTAAAGTAAAATAAAAACACCCATATTTTCTACACAATGTATTTGGCATCAGACAGACATATGGTGGAACATGGTCTCCCAGTGCGGCACGAGGTTCAGCTTGTGCTGCAGGTCCCCCAGCGCCACGAGACTGGCGGAGCGCGATGCGTCGTCTGTCCCTACTGACATCACTTCCTGGTGGAACGCTGCCTTTGTGCCCATGCATACCTGTAACATAGTATTTGTGTCTTTCAGCAATTGGGTTAATGTGTAGTTAAGGAGTTCCTAGGATATGGATAGGTAGTTTATTCTATATCAGGAAAAAACTCATACAATTATATAACTTTTTCGCCTTATCTGGGACTACAAATGACAGCCTTTTCAAATTTCTTCTAATAAGCTTAATATACTAAGAACTATTGTGGTTTAGTTGTAGACTTTATGGGCTACTTGAAAGTCCAGGGTGATTAAAAAATGCGCCACTGATAGCTATCAAAAGAATTTTCAAAAGATGAAGCCAGATCGACCATGGACTTGTGAACTGAAGAAGTCAGTGGTGGCCTCTAATCAGCGCGGGCCATGGGCTCATGCCTGCCTACTGGGTGAAAGGGGCTAAGAACTACATATCTTCTTTTATACTTCTATCTAAATAATCATAAATAACAAAGTAGACTTACTTCAAACATGGTGTCTCCTAACGCGAGGCTGACTCGTCCAGACCGATGTATTAAAAGTTTTCCAATACGACCTTCTTCTAAATCTGGTAGTCGACATCTGTTGTCTACCTATAAATAAAGAACCATACCATTACAACACTTGTTTCGTAATCTTATTGTGCTCGGAAATAAGTTGCGAACCGTCATCATGTTTGGTGAGAACTACCTAATAATGTAATCTTCGATTTTACGAAAAAGTGAATTATGTAGCGCTTCAATATTTTCTCCAACCTGAACTAATTTACATAATAAAATGTAACACAATGCATAACAAGCGATTGGTCTCACGATACAATTTCATGCTGTTATGAACCACCAATGACTAGTACTGGTATTTCGTCAACAGTCGTCATGTCAGGTTGGCCGAGTGGTCTAAGGCGCCAGATTTAAGCTCTGGTTCCCGAGAGGGAGCGTGGGTTCGAACCCCACACCTGACAAATATGGGCATTTTTTTGCTTTACCACATTGACATATATTCTAGCGATAGACAAGAACATCCATACAAATAATTTACCCGCTTATGTCGTCTTTTGACATCTTGTTGACGTATTGTGACATCTAGTCATCCTCATTGATGTTAATCGCAGAAGTGACATAATATGTTCGCTCGTATTTTGCCTACATTTTTCATTACTCAAAAAGTTTATATCTAAGTGAATTCAAAATCATGTAATATATCAAAAAGTTTATTTATATCTAAGTGAATGCAAAATCATGTAATGTATTAAAACCAGGAACTTATTTTTAGGGTTTTTTAATATTAATTACGATGTTTTTTTTCTTAAGAGGGCTTTCACAAATTTTCGCGAATTTAAACGCGCTGATATATGTTGTAGTGTTTTTACAGTAGCGAAATACACACGACGTCATACTATGTTTTCTAAAAAATAAGAACATACCATGACAAAGTGAAGTCTGTTTTCATTGATATTTTACCTACAAACAGTTTTATGGCACATCTGTTTCTGCATGATTTGCATAATCTATTTTTAAGATGGCGGGCAGTACAAAATAATGTATATTTGTAAAATTGAATTACAAATGAAAAGTGTGATATACAATCGTTGTAATAGCATGATCAGCGTGTAATTTTACTAACTTGACTATCGAATAGTTAATATGTGTAAGTTTATACCTTATATGCTTTTTCTATTTTATAATTGTCGTTTCATAGACATCCATCTGACGCGGGTGTCAAAATCGCTCTGATTTGCCATTTTGGGCAGTGCAAAGTCTGCAATGCACTTCAGTGTGGTAAGCTTTTTGTTCGGAACGTTCTATCTAGTACGTAGTACATATATATCGATGCTTTACCATTTTTGGTCATGATTATGTATTTTTCTAGGAAATGCCATCCATATTCAAAAAAGATAACAATTTAATGACATCACCTCTAAAATTGTAAGTTACTATCTGACTGCCCAAATAGCTCCCAGTGGAAAGTAGCATATTTATCGAGAAAATACTTATCGAGGGTTTGCGAAGAAGTTGCCTCAGGACGCGGTTGAAACCGCTGATGTAAGCTACTAATTATAAACTTACTGGTTTTTCCTCCTTTTCTTCGCCAGTAGAAGTGGAAGGTTCATCACTTATTATCTTACGTCTGGGAGCGTCATCATCCACCTTACCCCCGCGGCCTGGCAGAGAATCTGGTAACTGGAAATATTAGACACGTAAATATAAGGTAGGTAATACTTGCGTAAAGTTATGTCGACTTTAGGGCCAACATTTTTATCATAATAAGGACTTTTAAACCCTTCAATTAGGTCCGAACTCCAAACATACCATATTTTTGGATGCTTAATATACGACGAAAAGAACGACTAAATAACGCTAAAATTATATACTTTAATCAGAAACGTGGGGTCTAATATGCCCATCATTTTGTATCATGCGTTCTAAAACTCGAAAGGGTCTCGAAATGCAATATTACTTTCAACTATTGGGGCGAGCTCAAAATTCAGCCTTTACAGAAAAAATCCTTCATCAGGAGTTCCAAAATATTCTTACCTGTAACAATATAAGTGTGGGCTTCTCACTTCTCAGCAGATTGACAACATCAGTATTCTCAAACACCTCCTTGATGTCCGGCCGAGGTTTCTCTTCCACTTCGCTCAACACTGCAATGAAACTTATATCAAACCTTTACTAGAAAATGTCGATATTAGGACAAGCCACCACCGAAAGCTTATAAGAACCATGGTTTTTACCAATTATTATTAAAAAAAAAATGGAAATTTATTGTATGAAGACTTCAAATTGAGTGAGGTTTCAATAAATCCATACAAACCAATATCTCAGAAAAGAGAAGATTTGAGCTTTTTGGTATAAATAGGGTTTACATAAGCAAACTTGTGATATAAGCATGAAGTAAATATTCCCAAGCGAATTTTTTTGATGATATTCGTCGTCTTAAACATAAATTATCATGAACCCAAATTATGCTTCGTTTTAACGTAGTAAAACTCAAATCCAAAAGGAATAATAAAAACTAAAATCTTTCATACTCGTAATACTCTACAATACACATTTTTTCATTACATATTTTTTTTGTTTTTCTTATTCCATTGGATTTATAATATTCATTTAATTGGATTTTACTATTTTTTCTGCAGTTCTACTAACCGAAAAAATATGCCATTTATTGATTCAATTGAACAATATATATTTTGTAAAATCCAGCTAAATGAATAAACAATACAAAATAAACCATTATTTCGAAAACACAAGGAATGCATCGAAATATTGAAATTGTACAGTCGACAGCACATCAAGCTTCTCTAATCTATCAAATTTTCCGAATCAATATTGATCCATATGACTACGCTGAGATCGAACTTCCAGTCTAACCGTATAAACCTGAGTACCAGGGTTTCCAATAGAGCGACTGCTTATGTGACCTCCATAACCCAGTTACCAGGGCAACCCTCCACCCCTTGGTAAAACTGGTTGTCAGACTCTCTGGCTTCTGACTACCCGTAACAACTGCCAAAGATGATAGATAGATTATGCTTTATTGTACACCAAGAAAAAGAAAATTTACAACACAGGACATCACAATACAAAGAAGAGTACAAATGGCGGTCTTATCGCTAATCAGCAATTTCTTCCAGACAACCTTTGGATGGAGTTTAAGATGTTCAAATGGCAGCCGAGACAAAAACCACTAGTTTATCGGGCCTTCCGAAACACAGAAAAAATTGAATAAAGTTAAGAAAATTGTCCGATTATAATAGCTTGATGTGTTATCTGTACATATAAACATAATAGCTAGTATGTATGTCTGCTGTATGCTAAAGCCGGTCCTTCGCCGATGGAAACAGTTCGCTCGGCGGTCGGGGCTGCAAATGTAATGTTTTTAGCTGTACCTTGAGTTACGCGGAAAACGGTTTTAGGGGAAACAGAAATTACATTGAAAAATAAGTCCTATGTATATGTTCATTAAGTTGATAATGACTTTTTGTGGAGGGTTTTCTGGATGAAAGGAATTTTAGCTTTCTCTGAATATCTGAATCCTTGATCTCAGCCTTTGCTATTTCTACATAAATTAAATAATTATATAAAAAATGCATATGACCATTGGATAATAAGCAATTTAAATTATTATTACATTACAGAGGCAAAAATGTAACTATAGCTTTTTGTTTTTTTAAGTACTGGAAGAAGAGTATTAGAAGAAGAAGAAATATCCTGAATTGCTGTGTCATAAATGCTTATTTACGATTTAGATTATTAGGACTTGTATAAAAAAATATCTACAAATAAATCCCACATATCCCGCGACCGTGTAACTCAAGCTATAGCGACAATTAGTACCGCAGTCGTCCTCCGGCTCGCGCTTGACGATCACCTCCTGTTTAACCTTCACAGTCGGTTTTACTTTGGACCAGCCTATAAATAACATCACTCTATGTTACACAGACATTAATTAAAACTATCCTAATTTATTTTATAAAAATCCTGAGAAATGCTTAGACAAAATAATTGCTAGATGTCTGACAATTTTATTCTTTTGAGTAGCTTATTTAAAAATATTAAATGTAAGTATAAATTCATAATAGGATGTAGAATTATTTAAGACTTTTAGACTGATTTACATAATTTTCCAAATGGGATCAAGCATTCAACTATGACTGTATAAAATGTTTACAACCTTTATTATCTACTTATCTGAACAGCATAATCTATCCTTCAACTAAAGTTTTTGTACATACCACCATCGTCCATAGGTAGCTTGATTGGTGCGTCCCTCTCGAGAACGTGCTTGAAGTCCTCGCAGTTGTCTTCATCAGCCATGTTGCCGGACTCACCGAAAACTGACTTTATCTTTTGCTCTTCCAGTTCTCTGTCGATCTGAAGATTAGAATAATGATATGGATGGATGGATTGATAGATATGGGACACCGAAAAATGTGGCAAGCTTTGGGAGGCCTTTCAGGTCTAGCAGTGGACTCTTTTGGCTGAAAAAACAAAGCCACCACGAATGATGTACAGAACTCGCTTTTTATGCTTCAAACAGGCATAATAACCTAGATATACTAGACTAGCTTCCAAGTAAGCAACTAATGATTTCACAATTATCAAAATGTATCAGCAAGTTACAAGTTAGGATTAAAGAATGTTTTCCTCGCTAACTCTACCTCCAGATAATAAGAATGTTATAACCAGATATAGTTAATTATTATGTTAAATATTACCTTAATAACATCTTTAACTCTAATAGTTGGTTTCTGCATAGTCTGTACTGTATCTGAGGCTTCCCTGCCATATGACGCCCGAGAGGAATGCCGCTCAGCACTGCCCAAACCTGGAAAGTTATTCATGGTGATGAAAAATATTAGCTGTTAATGTTTTTAAATATGGAAAGGCCTTTGATATTGGTTAAACAGTTCCATGTGTCCAAACATTTGTTGATAGGCATAGGCATTATAATAATTAAAATTTTACCTTCTGAGAACACTCCACTGGATTTAATAATATTAGGTCCATTTCTGAAGTTCTTGTTTCTATCATTTCTTCTGTCCTTTCTGTCTTTGTCATCTTTCTTCTGATTGTTTTGTGGTTTTGATGGGCTGCAAGTATTATAATATAAATATGAGCAGCAATTGATAGATAAAGGTGTAGCAGTAAAACAGATATTGTGCTGGCACTAATCAAAATAAATAGAAATTGATGGCATTAATTTGATTTTATAAAAATAAGCAGGCATATTTCTCATACTCTATATATAGGATCTGATCCTTTACTATTTGCAATTTTTCAAAATGAGGTAAGTTAAGAAACCATAAGTAAGTATTCGTGCAATTTATCATGCACGATCTATTATAGAATGTGAAACACTTGTGCAACTAAAACATCGGATTAAAGTAACGTAGCACTGCATAGGTAATAAATGAACATATTCACCCTTTGTTTTTATTTCTGGACACATTTAAGTTAGGTGTGAACACTTTTTTGTTGGTTTTTATCCCACCCAACGTGAGATCACGGGGAGGTTTGAAAGAAGCCAGGCGCTGCATAGGATCGGGTCCTAGCCCATTCGTCTTGGAGGACTTGTCGTCCGACATTTTGTAGTCTAGATATTATTCTTACTAGCTTTAGCTTAATTTATAATGATATTCCTTTTTGAGTTTGTTTTGGTCTTCATGTGGTCTGTCATGAAGTTTGCTTTTTTTTTTACTATATTGAGATTCTTTCTTGACAGTTCTTGACACGCTTCGCACATTGATATATTCGTTTAGAAAATATGCGGTTACAAGATACAAGATATGCGGTTTGTTGTAATAGAAACTTTACATTACTAAGGGCTGATTTTTCAATAATCAGGTAACCTCTATCTGAGGAATAAATATGGCGGTTTGACATATTTTCCATACAAAAGCTGTCAAAACGTTAAAAATATTCCTCCGATAGAAGTTATCTGGCGATTAAAAAATCGGCCCTAAGACATTGGTCATTAAACTAATTTCATATTGGTTCAATGTGATTTTCAACATAATTAAAACAATTTATGACCGTTTACTGTGTCTAAATTGTTCTAAAATTGAATCTCAAAAGACTCTGTTGCATGTTTGTTGACAGTTGAAACCGCTATAAAAAATACAAAACGAAAATTTCAAAAAACCGTTTGTCGTTCACCGTTCACCGATTGTATTTGTTTGTTTGGGCACCTTGAAAAACTTGCTGGTTTTGTAATTATTGCCAGTTTTGTGATTGAACAAGGATTCGAGTACTTTACCTGACGATATGGCCGAGTCGCTGTTTGATATTTTCGGCGACTACCTTACCAGGCAGGCGGTGAAAAATGTTTCGCGCCAACCTTTATCGAATATTGGTAAGAATTTATTAATTATTCAACTAAATATGCATACAAATGTTTATTAACCTTCAGAAGAAAGTTGGATTCAATCAGAAAATAAGCAAAACACTTTAACATGCTCAAACTTATTCTACCCACCCAAAGAAAATGTTCCAGAAATTTTCTTTCCTTTTCAGAAAATATGGGTAAAACCGTGTCTTCAGGCCCGGTTAAGCCCAACGAGCCTGTTAAGAAGTCTGAAGGGACAAAGAAGTCCTTTCTGTGTAACACAGGGAAGGCTTTGAAAAATACTCCAGTTAGGAGTGTTTTCACCCCAAGAGCTGTTAATGTCGGCTCCATGATCTACAGCGATGAGAATACTGACAAACAGCTCTGTGGCGAAGATATTGAGTTTAACAAACCCTCCTACAAGTATGGTAGGTTTGTCAAGCAAAAGTAATTTACTCTCCTCAAGTATATGATAATGTTTTGCTACAAGTCTCAGAACTCCTTAAGTATATGTTACAGCCTTTTTTTTTTATCGTCCCACTGCTGGGCACAGGCCTCCTCTCACACGGAGAAGGATTGAGCATATGATATGTCTAAAAAGGTTTTATGCAGCAATGTTTACTTGAGCTTTTCACAGTCCATCACAGGTATCACTATACAATTTTTTACTGTGTATCAATACCAAAATCTTTTTATCTTTGTCCTAATTTTATGTAATTCAATATTAATTTCCACTTGTGGGTAGGAAGGAACTAGAGCAATTTATTTGACCTGACCAAAAACATTTTCCTTTTTTTCACGACATCAATCTGGAATCTTTCACCAAAATTACTTCTCCTATATATTATCCACAGATAACCACCACAGGGATGTGTTTGACTACCTGCCGATGCCAGAGCCGGAGATCCTGAAGCAGTTCTCACCACCAAACACTCCTCCACCAGCCACCAAGAGATACAGCATGGACTTCAACTGCTCATACCAGGATGAGTTCTTTAAAGGTAGGTTCTTAAAAAATATAGTGTGGAACATAATTTATGTTTGTGTACTCCCCTTACATACTACACCTATTTACTCCTTTGAATCATGATTTCCGTAATGCACTGATCACTGTGTACTGCTTTATGTACTCTCCTTATACATGACATTTATAATCCTCTGTATAATAAACTATATAAACAAATAATTTTGTGACTTTTATTTTCAGATGATTTCTCAATTGGCAGTGTTCCTGATGAAGACCTAGATCTACCCGATTTGTATTGAGAACAGTATTATATTGATTAGACTAAGGCTATGATTTAATCCTAATATATAACCTGGTTATAAATAACCAACCTTTTTGTTGACTATTTAAAATGTTAGGTTGCAGCTAGTTTTGACTTGCAAAATGCAATTTTTTTAACCATCCCTAATTTCTGCTTCCCAAGTGTATTTTATTAAACCTGTCTCAAATTGTAACAATTTTGGCATATTTTTTAATTAGCAATTAAGAAACTTGAGACTGAATTATTAAAATAGGCTTTTTGATCATTTAAAGTGAGTGTTTAAATGTTTATTTAGCTTGGCCAATTATCACAACATAGTCTTAAATAAAAAGTATGAAATTATTCACTAATTAAATAGCAAGTCTAATCTGGCTGCAATTTAGCTTTTGTAGCTGCTAAATACTAGTTTATGTGGCAGCTTGAATACCAGGCATGTTCCTGAAATATTTTAATGTTTAAATAATGTAAGACATGCATTTTATTGAATAGTGTACTAATGAACACACCAGTGAAATTGTGATTTAGAATTTAAATAAATTTCTTATTCTTAACATTTAGGTAGTTTGCTTTCATTTTCTGAATTCCAAATAAAATGTGAGTGTAATTTTGGTACAAAAGTATTTATTATTAGAAATATTTACATCTTTTATTTATAATACTTACATTAATTTATAAGCACATTTAACAACTTGATAACACTTAATTGTCTTCAGTTATATTCAGAAAGAAAGCTTGTCTGACTGGCTGCTGCTTATTGGTATTTTAGTCTGGCTTAAAGCAGGTTGAGGTCAGATGAGAAGTTGCTGCATCCAGTGAGACTGGAAGCCAAAACCAACATAGTATGGTATGGACTAGGCAGATGATATGATGAGCAGCAATAACAGCAACTTTTCTGAAATATTATACTTTAACAATTTCCCTTACATAAACTTACAGATTATACAATATTCTATTTTAAATAAATACACATTAAGAGCGCTATTACAAAATCGAATCGCTCAGGTTTAGGTAAATTAGACGATAGCCGGCAGCACTTGCGCGCGTGTGCGTCTAGTGAAATACGCAACGCACACCTGCGGACCGCTACGCGGCACAAACAAACTTGAGACTTTGCCACTTTTATTTTCGAAATAGTTTATTGGTTTTATAGTTTATGAAATATTATTTGTACCGATGAATTTTATAACCTAGAATAGCTCGATTGAGTTACAATAAACAAGTAATCGTTTACAATTTTTAAATTATTTAATCAAAACCAAACTTTTCACCATGTTTATCAATTATAAGTAATTGATTTATAAAAAAACTAAAATCTATAATTCGTCTTCCATGTATTGTATCTTCATTTTCCTGCAACAATGAAAACTAGGAATGTAGATAGTCTATTAAAACAAATATGTCACGTATTCGCTATGTGCAAAGTGGGTGGTGGGGGACGGCAAATCGATCGAAGCGCACGATGTGGCAGAAATGTGAATTAATTCTGGGCTGTCAAGTGACAAATTGCTTTATTTTCATAACTTCCTTTATAATTTTAAGTAAAAACGTAAAAATTTGCGATATGGGTCATAGAACATGCTGTGTCGTAAATTGTAAAAACAATGGGAAAAACAGTTCTTGCAAGTTTTATTCGTTTCCAACATCAAAGTGGACATTACAGCAAAGACAAAAATGGATAGCTGCTGTGAAGAGAAAAAAGTAAGAAATTTAACCTAGTACACTATAACTCCACCTGCCATTTTTACATGTATTTAATACATTGTCATCGGCAGGTGCCATAGTTCCCGTAGTTTCCCCATTCCTAGTCCATTAGCATCCCATCACAATAGCCCAAGTAGTTTTCATCCATAGTTAGCAATAGTTTAGCACAGAACCGGGGATTGTCCTTGGGTACATTTCTATAGTATATACAGGGATAATCGTCGGCTTTGTGTCACCATTTCATTAAAGTTGTCTCAAAAGGGCTTCAGCGTGTTGGCTTCGGCCCCACGTTCGCCTCCCAAAAATCCGGGACTCTATAGTCCCGTGGTCTATAAGAGACATACATTTATAATAAGCGTTCCAAAAATACAGTCCTTTTTTATTTGTTTTAGTGCTGATGGGTCCCCATGGCACCCAAAACGACTTGATACAATATGCAGTGAACATTTTATTGGAGGCAAAAAGAGACAAGTCCTAAATAGTTGTGGCCACCAGGGGCGCTGTCATCGCGCACACAGCGAATACCTTTTGCGGGTGACAAAAAATACTTACCATATTATTTGTACTGGTATTCAATTGAGTCTGATAGTCTGAATTAAATATGCTTTCATTATCCTGCAAGAATCAAAGAAGTCCAATTACATTATTATGCAACAGCGAAACTAACGACGATGACATTTACGTACATATTTCTTTATAACCAACATCAAAAAAAGAGAACCCAATCTATAACATTTTCGAATTAGAATATCATGGCCTAATACTTATGTATATTACATTTCAATCAGATCATTATAACTAATAAATAAAATAAAACTCACTAGTATCAAAACGTGTTAGATGCGTAGGTTGCGCTATATTTTTCGAACTCCGGCGAGTTTACGCGGCGCAACAGCGAGCGATACGTCCCTCCTCGGTAAGCGCCTGGCGCTGACTAAAGTTGAACACCGCGCGTCACAAGATTTATATTGATTTTTGCATTGCAAACAAAAATTATTTTAAAATATTGTTTTACTTTTAAATAGACCAATTTTTTTTTTTCAAGCTTTATAACAATACCACCTTAATTATTAAATGTTTTTTATTTGAATTTGGATTATACTTTCATAGATAAAAAATATAGTTTCGTACGGAAAATTGTCAGTAACTCTCAGTTTTATAGAATTATTTTTGGTGTAATACTGTATGAATTGTAATAAATTGATTTAAGCACTTCCAAGTACAAGATGTAGTTGTATCTTGAACATTTTTATAAATGGTTAAATTGCTATATCCTCGGAGTACCGAAGCATCAAAAGATACCCAAAAGCAACATTTTATGAAACATCCTTTGCAGAGACAAAGATTTTACTGATGTACGTGGACAAATTAAAATATTTATTTAATACACTTTCAAGATAAATGATCAAACTTTCTGAATCTTATTTTTGTTTTTTTATTGTGACTATATCCAAAGCATCAAAACTCGTATAAAACGTTTAAATTCGCGAAAATTTGTGATAGCCCTCTTAATTAAACTATAGTATAGACTAATATAACTATGTTAGATACTTCTTGCCTAGAAACTGAACCTTCTTTTCAAAAGCTGGCAGTGTTATGAGTGTGTCTTCTTTGTAAAATGGGTTGAGCATCAATTTGATATAAGCCTCATAGACATCTGTGAAGAAGTTCTTGATATTGTCCTCATTGCGGGCATCATGGACCATTATGAACCTCATCTGCAAAAGCATTATGTTTATTTTAATAGCATATTGTTAACTACTAGAAATTGGCCAAACTATTACCACTTTCAAACACTAGACATCTTTATAGGAGGGTTGGACTCTGTAAATAAACACCAAACTTTGTAAACAAAAACCAAACCATAACTGGCTATCAAACTAGCACTCATTGGTCAAATTGGTGATTAGATGGTCAGTTACTGATATAGTAACATAGTGATATCCACAGTTAATATCATATTTATTGCTTTACAACATCGTTTACGTACGTTATTTACAAGTTCAAGCTATAAAATGGCTAGAAGACTCAAGTTATGAATGCCTACCTGGCTCGCAGTCACAAATGCTGAGACAAACCACTGGTTGAACTTGTCAACTGACTTCAGGTACGTGTTGGTGACCTTCCACATATGTTCGTCTACTAAATCCAGTGCTGCATGCGCTATGAATTGATTCAAGTGTCTGTTGTCTTCTTTCTGCAAAATAGATTGATGGTGATACCTTTATAGCCAAGAATTTATGAATAAGTTGTGTGTCTAGGGGTCTCACGGGAGGCAGGCTATCCAATAACTTTGGATAACTGATATGTAGATTTTATATCAAGAAGTAAAACCACAGAAAGTAAAATGAATACCTTGGGTTCCTTAGTAACTGGTATGAAATCCATTTCGAATATCGGGTTGTCGGAGTGCCCGACGATGACGAAATAGTAAGTTCCTGCTGACATTCTGGATTAGAAATGTAAATGACGCAGTTTTCACCTAAAAATCATGAAAAATCTTTATTTTTGTAGGTGTCACCAATTTCCTAAATTGTTGAATTTGTTGATCTGTCAAAGTGTCAAATTCACAAATTCAATCCGTCTGTCAGATGGTCTGTCATGACGAGTTGTCAACATTTTCAGAACGAAGTGTACACACCGCGCCAAGCACTATAAAAAGAGACAACCTGCGGGCCTAGCATGTTGCGCCATGACCCATAACCTGTTCCCACAGGCATGGAAAGAGGCAACCGTAATCGGTATTCCCAAACCCGGTAAACCAAAATCAGACCCGTCCAGCTATCGCCCTATCAGTTTACTCAATGTGTTCGGCAAGATCTACGAGATACTTATCTATAAGCATTGACATTATATCGATGTCTATAAGCGTCTCAAAGATTACGTCGAAGCAAAGAGTCTTATTCCATTAGAACAGTTTGGTTTTCGAACCCATCACTCTTGTGTCCAACAAGTCCACCGCATCGTGGAAGGTGTGAGCCACGGATTCCAACGTGGCCAACTCACCGGTACGATTCTCTTCGATATAGCAAAGGCATTCGACAAAGTCTGGCACAAAGGCTTGATTTACAAGCTTTACGAACTCGGTGTCCCAGACCGTCTCGTCGTCATCTTACGAGACTTTTTGTCGAACCGCACCTTTCGCTATCGCATAGACGGCACTCTTTCTTCGGCCCACCCTATAAAAGCTGGCGTCCCACAAGGCTCGGTACTCTCCCCCATCCTCTTCACGCTATACACTAGCGATATTCCTAAGAAAAAGCATGTTCAATTAGCCCTATTCGCCGACGACACGGCAATCTACTGCTCAGGCCGCAGCCCAGCCGCCATAGTGAGACATCTCCAAGCCTATTGCAACACCCTAGGTGTCTGGACTAGGCTATGGAGAATCGAACTCCACCCCGACAAAAGCCAGGCCATACTCTTTTCGAGCCCTCGCCGTAGGCTTCCTCCCGCGCCCCCGTCAGTCACCATGTTAGGTAGGCCGATTCCTTGGAAGGAGCATGCCAAATATCTAGGTGTAATCTTAGACCAACGCCTCTCATTTGCCGAGCACATAAATAAGGTGCGCTCTAGAGCAGCCTTTGTGTACGGTAGATTGCACTTCTTGCTCAATTCAAAGAGCAAATTATCTCTTAAATGCAAGTTACGCCTCTACGTATCGTGCATACGCATCATGATGTATGCTTGCCCTGTGTTCGCACAGGCAAGCCATCGCCGCCTTCACAGAATGCAGGCCCTTCAAAACCGTGCTTTACGGAAAATTACAGGAGCTCCCTATTATGTTCGAAATGAGATTCTTCATCTTGACTTAAAAATCCCTACCATCCGCCAGTATATGAAGCGTGCCGCCATACGGTACTTCGAACGCGCTGAGAAACACGATAACTCATTTATCGTGTCAGCCAGTAATTATACTCCCTCCCGCATCAGTAGGATTCGCCGCCCTAGGCATGCCCTTCTAGAACCTGACGATGAGATAACTGTCCTCCAAGAGAGTTTACTACTCACTAGCACCTACACAAACACAAACCGCGTTCGTACAGACCTCGCCGCCGAGGTCCGCCGCGACGTCCCGTTCTCTGTCCTCCCGACCCTTGCTCATCGAGCCAGCCCGCGAGCTGAGCCAGTAGCTTTAAATTCCCCATTTAATAATAATGATCATATGATCCAGCCTGTCCCTTTGCTGCCTCCCCAGCGACGCCCTAAGCCGAGGTCCGACCCCACAGAGGGTACCCTTAGCGCAGTCGCTTAGTTTATAAGTTGTTTACGCCCCTGGCTGGAGGCCTTAAATTCTAGGCATCCACAGGGAAAAGTCCGGTTAAGCAGTACACGGCCTCCTAGGCTGAACATGGGCTGAACTGCGAGATGCCATACCAAAAAAAAAAAAAAAAGGCCTAGCATGATCGCCGCAGAAATAGGAATTTTCGTAATTTTCTCATATTTTAAAACTTTCTTTGTTCTCCTGCCTTTTTTTATATCGAAGAGAATTTGTGAACCCTTGCGAACTGTTGTAATCAGATTTGGTTGCGTTCAGCTTTAAAGTTTTTGAAAACAAACCTTTTTGACGATAGAATGAAAAGATATCAATCATGGCACAAAATAATAAAAAAAGCTAAATTGGGAAAACGCGGGAAACTCAAAAAGTCAAAACTGTTAAACCGACACCAAAAACAGAGTGCCTAGTGCGAGTTTTGCAAGTTAATTTTTTCGATGCGAAGATTATCATACCATTGAATCACGTAGCACTTATCTTAGAATTGTTTATTTAATAAAGACTGTCATCAGTACTTGGTCGTATTACACTTGAGCTCACTTTTGTGAGTGTAATCATTATTAACCGGCAAAATGAATGAAGATGTCATATCTAAATCATGTGACGTAGCATACAACTCTTTATTTCAATAGACTTATAAATACGTATCGAGTTGCGAATGCTGTCAAAACTCGGAATCAGCACTCTGTTTCAAAATTAATTTAAATACAAAAATGAATATGAATCCTGTCTCCAACACAAGTAAGATGGTTTCATAGTTTAAAAGATTGAAGTGGTGAACCTGTATTGATAAATAATTCTAACATATTTCAGATTCGTGGGCCACCTCAATCGATAAACTTATGCTATGGAGAGGAAGTTGGACAAAATACGATTCTAAAGTATCGAACCCGCTCTTGCGTATACACTATGATCAACTTTTACTTACAGCTGAAACAAATATATTAGAATCGTTTAACATGCACAATAAAATAAAAGGGATTTATAAAGAAGATATACTGATCTTAATTCTTAGCCATTCTAGTAAGGAAGTAAGTTGCCTAGATTTTTTTGTACTCAATTTATTCACAATATGCACCAGAACGAAAATTTTTCAGATTAAGTGCTCTTTAGGTTTCTTTTAACTACCAGTATGCTAATAACAACGTTAGCCAGTTAAAACATATTACATTTTGTTCTTCAGATAAGGAAAATAAAGTTTCAAATAAAATATGACGCGCCACAATGCCTTCAAAGACTAAGCAAACATTTTCCTGTGATACATTACAATCACCAGGCGAATCACAATATCGATGTTAAATACCGAAAAATTGATGAAGTTCTAAAATTAGCATTAGAAAATAAGGGTAAGTGCAATGAAAGATCTGGTAGTTTATATTTTTATTTTTGGTAGTTTATAAGCTATACAAACTGATTGATGATGTTTCCAAATAAATCATTCTTAAAGATTAAGAAGATGTTTGTAGGATTAACTTTTAAGTAATAATTTGTTAGATTGTGAAATAAAACTACAGTGATTCTATCCTGCTATTAATATTTCCAGAGAAAACAAATACTTCCAATTTGCCGTCAACGGCAACCTTGAGCAATTTCATAAAATTGTGTTTGTTGGATCCAACGTTCCCGCAATTAGTTTTAGAAACAGAAAAAGTACTAAACGGTGAACTTTTCAAGAATTAGTTGGTTTATAACTGTTTATCTAAGATTAAATTAAATATGAAAAGAAGGTTCGTTTTTGTGCAATTTTTGTGCAATACCCAATTTTATTTACTATATTTCCGCCGCTTGAGGTTCTCCGCGGCCGCAGCGGCAGCAGCAGCACGGCACGCAGAACTTGGAAGATGGGATGGCGCAAGAGTATCGACGCAGGTTGCGTCCCATACTAAAGGCCTACCCATCTTCCAAGGGAATAAAGACATGCCGTCTGGTCTCTTACCGTCGTCGCGCGCCAAGCCATTTGGTTCCAGGGGCCCGATTCTCCTAATTTTACTTAAGCGCCATTCGATTCACGTTCGACTGTGATCCAATCCCGACTCGATTACGATTGAAGCGTATGTGGCATTCCGCTATTCTTTCTTTGAAATAAACGTTTTTATCCTTTTCTGTCATTCAATAATGAATCATTTTGTCTGCAAATGATTTACGATTGCAATATGATTGTAGAGCAAACTACCGTATAGACCAAAATCACCAAAATAGCAGACCAATCGCAAACCAATCGAATGTCGTTGGAATACGATTGGTCTTATATTAGTAGCAGACTGCCCGATATGGTTAAAACTGTTATTGCGATCATATTGCGATTCGATTTCTATTCGATTTTGACATTATTAACTTATGAGAGTCTGGCCCCAGTACAGCTGGCACCCCGACGGCAACAAGAGCCCGACGTATAATATCGTTGATATTTGCGTGCCGCGCAATACGGCCCGCACTGCGGCTGCACGACAGGCCGTGGTGTCCGAGGCTGGTGACAGCCTCACCACAGTGGCAGCGATGAGGGGAGCAGCACGGTGCTCCTAAACGTAAACAGGTAGCGAGGCGGAAAGTTGTGTCGTCAAACATGGTGCCAATGTTTGACGACGGTAGTGCCTGCAGCCAAAGTCCCGACTCCCATCTACCCACAGCCAGTAGGCGCGCTCGCTCAGCAGGAGTAATTGCCGTTTCTATTAAATTATTCCGGGTTACTCTGCAGAGCGGCTCATCCCACTGTCTCTGGGAAGACGGGTTGCTGGGTAGATTTTCATTCGGGCAAGTAATTTTCCATGCATCCATAGCCTCGGCTATGTGCGGCACCTCAAAATCAACCAGTGTTGAAACTGGTCGATACTCTTGCGCCATCCCATCTTCCAAGTTCTGCGTGCCGTGCTGCTGCGGCCGCGGAGAACCTCAAGCGGCGGAAATATAGTGGCCTTGTCGGCAACTATATTTTCGAACCGTTTGGGGTTGAAACCCTCGGGTCGTGGGGTCCGAATGCGCACACCCTATTTAAAGATCTGTCTAGGCGGCTGGTTGACGCTTCTCGTGACCAAAAGGCTGGCTATTACCTCGGACAAAGGATCAGCATGGCCATCCAACGAGGTAATGCTGTCAGCCTCTTGGGTACGCTCCCAATTGACAGCGATGGGGATGAATTTTTTGACGCCTTTTAGATATAGTGTATTTTTTTTTTTTAATGTTTTACTAGGATAGTTTTTTTTTGTATTGTTTATCTGTGTATATAACTATGTAAATAAAAGACAATAAAATTGCTTCATCCATTTTATTTATGAACGCATCAATAACTTTGTACCGTTACTTCGTATATTATCTGTGGCAGATATTTTCTGTTTACGTTTTGAAATTTGAAAATTAAACGAAACGATCGCATTCAACTTCTTTATTTATTTGTGAATTTGCTGTGTCTAAAGTGATATAAATTACATTAAACAACTTGTTTTCTCTCATTAAGTATGAATCCAAATAGATATATACCCGGTCAGTCCAGTGTACTCCGAAAATCGAGGTAAGCTGCTTTTTGTTATATTCTCAAAACATTTTGAGAAGTGTCCCATGTATAATAAGAATTTATTTACTAAAATGCCATGCCTCAGCTTCAGTAATTACCACAAAACATTGCTAAACATTAAAATCTCTCAACAATAACAACTTTTAAAACAACATCAACAGACTTGAGGGCAAAGTCTCGTTACTGCCAAAGCCGCGTCGGCCGGGCTCCACGGACCGCTTGTCCACGGAGGCGAGGAGGCCTAGCGCTGCGGGGCATCGGTCCAGCAGTGCGGAGCCCGCTAGAGGGACATTTGGAGTCGGCAGACTGAGTAGAGAGGCTTCTGCTACTAAGATACCTTTGAATGGAGTAAGTCGTACATAATTTACATTTTTATGTTGAATCTGTGAATATCGTCGTAAATTATTGTCCAGTTTTATACTTTTGTATAGATCCACAAAAAAAATATATATATAATTGTGCATTAAACAACTGGAGAATACACTTGTTAAATCTAAAAATAGATACATAACTATAACAACTTTGTAGAGATCTCGGTCCCAGCAAGGAGACCGGTTCGGCCAGTCTTCTATGACACCTCTGAGGACCAGTAATTATGCTGGCAGACCAACTACGACGCCTGTTGTAAGTACACCACATAATTTTGGTAACATTTTCAGTTAGCCGAGGGATTTAAGAATATAAGTTTGTTATTGTGTTACAGAGGACTCCATCAGAGGATCGGGCTAGTCGTAACTGGCAAACATCTTTGGATAGAGCACTGGCATTTGTTACCATCAAAGATCAGAGGTATGTTCATTTTAATATAACATTGTATTTTGTTAAATTAAAAAGTCAACAAGAATCAAAAAGCTTTCAAGGGGCAGAGAATCAGAAAAGTAGTTTTATTCACCTAAGAATGAATTTAAAACTTTTCTCTCTATGGAAAGTTACCCTATAAAAATAATTTTGATCCTATAGGCCTATCTCAGCTGTAGCATGGCAGCGCTCAGAGTGCGGGCGAGTGGGCGAAGCCCTGGCAGCACGTGCGGGGGGCGCAGGCCCGGCCGCCGCCCTCATTCGCCCGCTCACCATTGCCAGATTTGTGGAAATAACCTCGGCGCTGTTGTCAGGCATCACTGGAGATGCTAAGCTTAACACTGATAATTATGTTACCAAGGTATGTTTTGTTTTTATTTCTATTTCTATAATAGTACTTCTCTGAAGAATTTAAAATTGAAGTTGCAATGGAATACATATTATGAGCTCTGCACTTGCAGTAAAAACTATATTATATGACACACATGGATAAAAAGGAGTGCATAAGTTATTCGTTATGTAAGCTTAATTGAAACGCATGCTACAAAGAATGTGAAAGGATGGAGAGCCACAGTTAGACAAAGAAAGAGATTGACTGGAAGAGGACATGAATAAGAAGTGAGTGGATGTTAGTATGTTGTCTGACAGAAAACAAAACATATTGCATATTATACAGTCAAATCTATATATATAAAAGAAAGTCGTGTTAGTTATTCCACTTATAACTCAAGAACGGCTGAACCGATTTAGCTGAAAACTGGCAGGGAGGTAGTTTAGAGCCAGGAGAAGGATATAGGATAGTTTTTATTACAAAAAATAAAAATAAAAAAAATACAATTTATTCCGGACATACAGCGCCATCTATTGTTCAAACCAAAAATCTGCCGGATGCCACTATTCCACGCGAACGAAGTCGCGGGCAAAAGCTAGTTCACAATAAAAAGCAGTATTAAATAACTTATTTGTTTACTTACGTGTTTTTCAATATTTTATTTCACGATATTTTTAAGTTTTTATTAATAAGTGATTGGCTTTTAAAGCTGTGTAAGTCGAATGAATAAACAAGTATGTATATAATGAAGTTTCTCCGCAGCTCCCGCACTTGTCAAAGCGCGCGTTATACCCGGGCACGGTGTCCAAGTCCTGGCTGAAGACCGTCAACACTCTGCACGCGTTCCCGCATGCTCTGGCGCTTATAGCGTATCTGCTGGATCTTGTCAACCATATCGTGAGTATACATATTTATTTATTTATTGTACTAGCTGACCTTTAAACCTTCCCGACAAACATTTTAAAACCAAAATGAGCCAAATCGGTCCGGCCATTGTCGAATTTTAGTGAGTGATGATTTCTTAAAGAACATAATTAATATGGAAATAAACTATAATTGAACTATATTGAAGTTGATATAGTTGTTATGGAGAGGTTTAGCAAAAATACCATTAATTTATATTGATTTCAGGAAAGGCCAATTTTGGACGATTGGATTTACATAAACAAAGATGAATTGTCCCGACTGCGGAGAGACTATGTGCGCAAGTGCTGGATCAGGTAATTATTTACATCTTTTATTTCAATAGTTAATAGTCAATAGTTAGACTGGAAGCCGACCCCAACATAGTTGGGAAAAAGGCTCGGAGGATGGATATTTCAATAGTTAATGTGGTTTTAAAATTGTTTTGCAACTGAAAATGTCCTTTCGTTGTGAGAAAGAGTCATTCGCCTAGGAGTCAATACTTCTATATTCTATGCTAATATTATAAAGAAGATTGTTTCTTTTTGTACTCTAAATGCAATACTGAACCGATTGGAAAATTCTTTCACTGTTGGGAAGCTACACCATATTTTCTCCGAGAATGGGATGTAGTTTCCAGTTGATGCGGATAAGAACGCAGGAATCAGCTAGTATTAGAAATAGACAAATAACCATGATTATGGTTTATAGATTTCAGGATCCGGAACTGCCGTTTGATGACTTAAATGAGGAGTATCTGCAGAATTTAAAAGAGCTACTTGGTAATGACGAGGAAAAGATTGTTGAATTGCAGCAGACCATTAAAAGTGAGTTAAACTATTTTTTGATAAACCTTTATTTTTTAATAAGTTACAGAGTGTATATATTATACTGGGGCAGATAAAATCAGATGAGAAAAATGAGCGGAGATGCTATAATGCAGGTAGGTAGGTCAGGCGCCGTCATCTAAGTCAAATTCGTATGGTGCATGACCAAAACGATCAGTTACCAGTGAAATAACGAGGCTTTTGGGTTCTTTAGGACATCTGTCAATGATTGTTGGTATTACGAAAATGGTCGGGTCAAGAAGGCGTAGAAGGGTGAAAACAGTAACGTTCCTCGTCCTCTGAATACCCGCATTTTGGCGCGCTAGTTTGGCGATTTTCCGTTAAGGCATCTCCGATAGTCATTTTGTTCTCGATGGTTTAGGGTCCGCTCAGACAGACCGGCTCGGAGAGGAGAGCAAATTCTTAACACGTTGAAAATCGAGTACTTAGTATTGGAAGTAAGGTTTATTTTTGGATGCGCATTGCTTTTGTCATTAAGACCGCACCGCGGATTTTTTGATTTTAGATAGCTCCGCCCACTACAATTCGCGCGTCTATCGCGTCGCGCAAGCTATACTCTTCACTCAATGTCTAAAATTTGAATTTCGCGCCAATCGCACACGCCGAGGTCAGCGCGGGGTCAGGAGAACCGAACAGGGAAGATAAGGAGCCGCAACTTACATTTTTTATTTTTTGATCGGATTTTTTTTTGTTGTACTTAAAAAAATTATTTGTAATGAAAACTTTTTATGAAGAGTAATATGATAATTTGGACGTGTATGGTTGTGTGTATGTATGTGTGGTGTGTCGTGTATGTGTGTTTGTATATCCAGAACGGATGAATCGATATGTATTTAGGTTTTTTTGTTTGAAATGAAAATTAATCGGGAGTGTTCCTCGCTTTGTTTGGTGAATATCGGCCCAAGATGGCCGCCGCCACGAAATGGCGAATTCCTTCAATATGGGTATCAAATGAAAGGGCTTGATTAGTAGAATCATGTATAATATTATAAAGTCCAAGATAGCCACCGCCAGAAAATGCTGAATTGCATTGTTTTTTTTATAGCTCTCTCAATATGGGTACCAAATGAAAGGGTTTGACCAGTGTTAAATAATTAATACTAATGTTATAAAGACGGAAGATTTGATTGTTTGTTTCTGTGGATTGTATAGGCTCTGAAACTGCTTAACTGATTTGAAGGATGCTTTCACAATTAGAGATTTACACTATCCCCAGTGAATGTAGGCCATATTTTATCCGGGCACAGGAAGAAGTTCTCCGGGAATGCAGCTAAAATCGCGTGAAACAGCTAGTAAAAATTAAGTGGTTAAGGAATAAAAGCGTCGCAGATCTTGTGTGTTAACCATTTAAAAAATGTATGTAGTGAAGTGAAAGGTATCAAAGAAGTAATGAAGCTAAGTAATTCATTTTCAAACATAATTATTAAAACTGAAATGTAAATAATAATATAATGTAAAGAAATAAAAAAGAATTTGTAGTATAACACGGTCTCCATAGATTTTTTGTTCTCAGAGTGCTTATATTTACGTAGTATAGTAAGTTGAACTCAGTCTTGCGCGCGGCCTTATGTGTGGGTAACATCATCATCATCATCATCAGCCTATCGCAGTCCACTGCTGGACATAGGCCTCTCCAAGTGCACGCCACTGAGATCGATTTTCGGCTTCTCGCATCCAGCTCCTGCCAGCCGTCTTGCGCAAGTCATCACTCCACCGTGCCTGAGGACGTCCTACACTACGTTTACCGAGGCGTGGTCTCCACTCTAGAACTCGTTTACCCCAACGGTTATCGGTTCTTCGGCTAATATGGCCAGCCCACTGCCACTTCAGCTTGCTGATTCGGTGGGCTATGTCGATGACCTTGGTTCTCTGACGGATTACCTCATTTCTGATGCGATCCCTCAGAGAAATGCCGAGCATAGCCCTTTCCATAGCCCGCTGAGCGACTTTAAACTTGTGAACCAGCCGTACCGACAGTGTCCACGTTTCGGCTCCGTAAGTCATGACAGGTAGGACGCACTGATTGAAGACTTTTGTCTTTAGGCACTGTGGGATCGACGATGTTAGGACTCGACGTAGCTTCCCAAATGCAGCCCAACCCAACTGAATTCTCCTATTCACCTCGTCCTCAAAGTTGTTTCTACCTAACTGCAATGTCTGCCCGAGGTATACATATTTCCGAACAACTTCGAGAACGGCGCCGTGTATCGCAATCGGTTCCGGTAGAACATGTTCATTAAACATGACCTTGGTTTTGTCCAAGTTCATCCGTAGGCCGATGCGTAGAGAAGATTCAGCCAGGTCGTTCAGCATCTGTTGTAGGTCCTGCAGCGTTTCCGCCATGATGACGATATCGTCAGCAAATCGCAAGTGAGAGATGTGTTCGCCATTGATGTTGATGCCGCGTCCTTTCCAGTTCAGCGTCTTGAACATATCCTCCATTGCATTAGTGAATAGTTTCGGGGAAATAACATCCCCTTGTCTCACTCCTCGATGCAACGGTATGGGCCTTGTTTGCTGATTCTGTACTTGGACGGACATTGTAGCGGCTTCGTAGAGACATCTCATCACTTGGATGTATCGCCAATCTACTTGACAACGCTGCAGGGACTCCAGAACAGACCAGATTTCAACCGAGTCAAAGGCCTTCTCATAGTCCACAAATGCTAGACACAGGGGCTGATTATACTCTTCGGTCTTCTGTATAATCTGCCGCACTGTGTGGATGTGGTCTATGGTGCCGTATCCGCTCCGAAACCCAGCCTGCTCCGGTGGTTGGAATTCGTCGAGTCTTCGCGCAAGTCGGTTCGTGATCACTCTTGAGAACAGCTTATAGACGTGGCTTAGGAGGGAAATGGGTCGATAGTTCTTCAGCTGGGTTTTGTCTCCCTTTTTGAAGAACAGGACGACAACACTCCTACTCCACGCCTCTGGAGTTCTCCCTTCAAACAGGACGGCATTAAAAAGCTTCTGGAGCTCCCCCAGTAAGGGGTTTCCTCCTGCTTTTAATAGCTCTGTTGTAATGCCATCCTCGCCAGGGGCTTTTCCATTTTTGAGCTGTCTCAGAGCGATCTCGATTTCGCCACTGCTGACTTCTGGCAGGTCTTCGGTGAAATGGCGTGTTAATGTGGCTCTAGAATCCTCATTTCCGGGATCAGGTCGAGATGCATGCGATGCGTATAACCGGCCATAGAAATTTTCCACTTCCGAAAGGACTGCCGGCACCGAAGAAACGACTTCTCCACTTGTTGTGGTCAGCTTCGTCAAGTGGCTTCTTCCAAGAGATTGTACGAACACCTTTGACCCCCGATTCAGCTCAATTGCTCTTTCAATGGCAAGAGTATTGGAGCACCGGAGGTCGCGTCGTACGTGCTTGTTGATCTCTTGGTTTAGAGCCCGCTTAGCTGACGAAGTGACAGGCGGGTTTTCACGTCGTTTCTTCATAAGCCCTAATGTCTCTTCCGAAAGCTTTGATTTCTTGCCCTTACGCTGCATGTTACAGAATCTCGAACCTTCCTCCCTGAGGATCCGAACCACATATTCATGGTTCTGGTTAACGTCTGTTGTGGTTTCCACGGCGGCAAATCGGTTCTCCAGATTTGACTGGAACGTTTCAGATCCTGTCATGGTTCGGAGCAGTGTTGGTCGGAGCCTGGCCTTCATCAGACGGAAACGTTCGGCCTTGAAGTTGATATTCAGAGAGCCTCGGACAAGTCGGTGATCGCTCCCGGTATTAAACCTATTGATCACGGAGACGTCTCTGAATATGTGCTTCTTGTTCGTCATGATGAAGTCAATCTCATTTTTAGTCATAGTGTCGGGGCTTTGCCACGTCCACTTCCTTTGGGGCTGCTTTTTGAAAAAGGAGTTCATCAAAAAGAGCCCCTCGCGTTCGAGGAAGTTGACGAGCATTTGCCCCCTATGATTCCTGCTTCCAAATCCATGGGATCCTACTGCCGATTCGCCGCAAATCTGTACTCCCACTTTAGCGTTAAAGTCCCCCATGACAACGGTGTAATGGGTCTTTGTAGTGAAGTGGAGGGCCCTTGATATATCATCAAACATATCCTCCACTTCATCGTCTGAATGTGTCGAGGTCGGTGCGTACACTTGCACTACCTTGAGGCTATACCTGTCGGTGAGCTTTATGATAAGGTACGCTACCCTGTTCGACACACTAGACACCTCCACAACGTTATCAGCTAGGGACTTATTAACCAGAAACCCAACGCCACCTTGGGATTGTTGGTCTCCCTCTCGGAAGTACATTAGGTGACCTGATTCGAGGGTTATGGTGTCCTCCCCCTCTCTTCGAACTTCACATAACCCTAATATGTGCCACCTAATCTTCCCAAGTTCCACCTCGAGTTGCGCCAGATGCGAGTCAAGCCGTAGCGTGCGGCCGTTGTACGTCGCAAGAGTCAGTTGTGTTTGGTGGCCTCCCGTAACCCGGAGATTCTTCGCACCCCCTGGCCCGCCGTAACCACGGTCGCCACCGTGACCGGGAATAGCGGGACTGCCGTGTGGGTAACCCTTGTACATATAGAGTGACTTTGTGTGCGTGACAAGAGGTACAGTCGGGTACAAGTACAGTTATTTAGGGGTTACGGCTGTTTAAAGAAAAACAGTTATTACGTAATTTAATGTTTATTTATTTATAATGATTCTGAATCGCTACTTGAAAAATCAAATGATGAATTTTGCATTCTTAGTCCACACTTTTATTTATTGTCCTCGTACCCCGAGCCAGAAAATATGTAAGGAGTATTTAATTCATCTTAGATATTTCACCTCATTTATTTCTTAGATACTGTCAATGTCAATTTGAAAAAACGTATGAGAAAATAATGAAAAACTGTAAAATGTATAGTCTGTTTTTTAATCTCGTAGACTAAATTGACACTTGCAAAATGTCAAACTTTCTAATAAGTTTGCTAGCTCTGTGGTGCAGTGTTGTACGTACGATACCGGTTCGTTGAATCGTAACTTTTTATCTATAATAGACGAATTTAATATTCATTCAAAGTTTTATATTTAAAATTCACGTATGTACACATGGCTGTACGACGTGCTACAAACTGCCAGGGATATCTGACCACGCAAAGCCATGCGTAATCATCAAGGATAAGCCCATTATTTCAGGATGACTTATTGTAAAAAGTTACGATTCAACGAACCGGTATCGTAAGTACAACACTGCACCACAGAGCTAGCAAAATTATTAGAAAGTTTGACATTTTGCAAGTGTCAATTTAGTCTACGAAATTAAAAAACAGACTATAATAATAAACATTTTCTCCGTGAAGAACTAGACATTTTTGTAAACGACTGTACCCATAACAAAAAGCGATAAGAACACGTCATGCTCGGACGACGTCACTGTCACACGAACGAAAGTTGTATATTTACAATCCGACGCACACATAGGGCCGCGCGCAAATCTGAGTTATCGTCACAAATTATTATACCTACGGCCGGAGCGACAACATGCACAGGTCCGACCTCGAAGAGGGCTATCGCCGGACTGGCTCGTCTCCGTACACATTGTGTATCAATCGCTAGAGCACGGACATAAGGTTCAGAATTGCGTAGCGTCTACCATGATCGCGGCCGCTAAAATTATCAGTATCGTGTTTTCGTTCTGGCAGAATCTAGATAAAGATATCAATTTACCTATATCAAAATTTCAGATCCATTGGTAAGCTGGTAGTCCTATAATTTAGCATGGCAAACGGCTATCAAAATCACGGTGGCGTCTTAAGAATGCTCGAAGGCGCTCGGTGTGAAATAATAAAAGGAGCCGATCGGCTCCGATCGCGTACTTTTTCTCAGTCTTGCAGACGTTTAGCTCCGATTGCATTTCACGCAGCCGATCGGAACCGACTCCGGTCTGTGTGAAAAGAAAAATGCGCGCCGATGGTCTCCGAGCCGGTCTGTTTGAACGGACCCTTATTCTCGTTTCTCTACAGAGTACGAGACAGTTCTGGAAGACGAAGTGGAAGCCGCAGCCCGGGCGGATGAGGCCCGGCGCGCGGAGCGGCGGGACGCGTTACTGTCGGCGCTGAAGGCGCAGCGCTCGGAGCGCCGGGCTGACCGCCTGCGGTACGACGAGCTGTGTGTGCTCAGGAAAGATTTGAACGAGAATATTAAACACGTGGAGCAGGAGATTGAGAGGGCTACGTGAGTATTACTTCTCTTTCTGTATTGTGTACATTTTGAGGAGATTCTATCAAAATATAAGCAACAACTCAAATCCACCACATGAATACTACATGAAATATCCCCTTAAGCATACAACTATTACGAATTACAGCTAAGTAAACGCATCATAGCCACAACTGGCATATTGTGTACACGCACAAATATAAAGTTGTTACGGTTTGCTTGGCCGAGTAGACCAGATAAAGCATTTTTTATGGAAACCGAATTTACATACATGAAAATCTGCACTTTAGTTTCATAGTAAAATAAATGCTTTTCAGAGTATATTGACATTCCAAATAAATTGATAGATAGATATTGTTACAGCCTAAGATTCAATGGAAAATTTTATTTTGTTTAAACATTTCTAAATTTCCTAATACTTATATAGCTTATGTATACGTCATTATTTACCCAATAGTGCAGAAAGCCAGCAACTAAAACAGGAACTAGAGAGTCAGACGATGAGCGTGGAGGACCGCACCAAGCTGCTGGATGAAGTGGACTACGCGCTGCGGGTGCAGGACTCCAAAAGATCTCTCGCTGAACAGATCGGGAAGGTACGCTCATCATCATTAGCCTTTTACTGTCCCATTCTTGGACACAGGCCTCTCCGCATGTATATAGGAATTGAAAGCTTCCTCAAGACGGAATGGCGTTTTGTCAATTTAAAGACCAGGTTCCCTCAAAATGTTCAAATTAATTTATTTCTGCGAATATGGGTACATCCATGTAGATCTTATATTATTTAACTAAAGGAGCATTGACCATATCCTATCATAAGGCTTGCAAAACAAAATTAGACATACAAAAAAATTATGAAGGCAAATATACAAATATAGTCCATATTTGTATATTTGCCTTCATAATTTTTATAATTTTTTGGTGAAGGAAAAAATCTGTCAGTCATATCAATGGGTTCATTATAACATAGGCTGTATTCTCTCTGGGTATGGGTAGTTTTATGTTTTAAATTTATTCTGCAGATGCTGTTAAGCAAGGAGACAGAATTAGCACTGTGGCAGAAGAAGTCTTTGGACAGCTGTTTGGAGTACAAGCAGGGGCTCATCCACCTGTCTGCACAGTTCCCACATCTCGCACACCTTGCCATTGATGAGAAGTAAGTACCATTTGCCTAGTCTTTTCTCTACTATGTTAGAGCCGGTTTCTAGTTTTACTGGATGGATGTCAGGCAAAAATACTGAGCTATTTGGATGTTAAATATTGCAATTTCATTTTTAACTGACTTCCTAAAAGGCGAGGATATTTTTACGAAAAAATAAAACCGACCTCCAAAAACATAAAGGAACAAAACACAAATTTTTGGTAAAATGAAAATCTAATGCATCAAAAATAATTTTAAGTAAAAATGAGTGTATGTATGTACAACATAATAATTTGCAGAGATCTAATGTCGGTGTCGTGTGCTGAGCGCGTGTGGGGCGGGCTGGGCGAGCTGCGCGGGCTGGCGGCCGCGCTGGCGCAGCGCCGCGCCGACCACGCGCGGGAGAGGACTGCGCTCGCCAGGAAACGGGCTGCACTGCTGGTATGTAGTGTATTACTCATAAATAATATTATAATGACTTTCTTCATATATTTTATTTTGCCTAATTTGTCCACTTTCGTAATCAATCTTAATTCATTTATATTCACGTTTCACATTTAATTTAATATTATATTATACAACACACAAATTTTGTATACAGACAAACCTATTTACCACGTCACCCTACACACCTACACTACAATACACTACAAAAAAATTTAAGTGATGACGCATCATTTGCAACGTGATATTATGCTATATTCCTCAGTGTCCTTGTATATGTCAGTGAATCTTGTGTATAAAATGACTAAATTGAAACACAAAGAAACAATTGCCACCTATATCCCACAGGATGAAACTCGCGCAGCTCTACACGAGATACGCAGCTCCGTATCACGCACACAGTCTGCTCTGGACAGCGAGCGCAGCGCAGAGGCGCAGGCAGCTGCCACCGCCGCAGCAGAGCTGAGCCGTCTGCGCGCCGCAGCTGACGAGCTGCGGCAACGTGCTGAGATACATGCTGCGGCTGAATCAGAGCGGGTATTCTGGGAGGAACAGCATCAAAAGTTAGTCATTTTACATCATCATCATTGGCCACAGAGCATCTAGGTCAGATGATTGTGGCAGTGCTCATCTTTGCGGTTATTAGTGCCGTAAACACTTTTGTGGCTGAATAAGCCAACAACTGCACATTTAAAAAAAAACGGTCATTTTACAGTACCGTTTTTTTTCACGCTTGCTTTATGCGGCTTGGTGTTTCCTCTAGATGTTTTCCTTCACCTTTTTATCTGCAAGTACATACTACTCCTCAGAGTCATTAACACGTACAAAGGATTTTCAAACCTATCGGATGACAGACAGCCATGTGTTCTTGAAGATTATCATATATATTTTTAAAAGTTCCATGGTTACCTATGTAATTTTCTATATGTTACTGCAATCACATTAAACTACTACTTCACCTTACATATTAATTTTATATGTACCTACATCTCACCCCAAATCGTTACAACTTTAAATCTTACTTAAAAAAAAAAACCATAGCAACAATTTACGAAAGTGTGAACGCTAAAAATTTCGCAGTCGTAAATATTTTGTCTTTATTTGTAGATGGACCAAAAACTTGACGGCACTACAAGAGTACATCGAGGTCCAGCGCGCTGAGTCTAAACGTCTGTTAGAGTCGGCGCGAGACAAGAGAGTCAAACTTATTACGAATAACCTGCAACAGTGGAACGAGAAACTCAACCAATAATGTAGTTTATATTTATGTTATAATTACTGTTTCTAAACCCCACTCTTTTTTATTATATTCAATGTACCACAAACAGTTTTTTACATATTTATAGATATCATGTAAATTGTAATTGTACATATTATGTGAAATGAGTAATGTTTAAAGTTAGTTAATAGCACTTATTTTTAAGGTAAAAGTAGCCCTTTGATTTATATAGAAATTAGTTTCCGACTGCGGTTTCATCCGCATGGAAAACTATTTCTCATATTCTAAGTAGCTTATCAAAAACAGTTTTTTTTTTACTGTCAAGCCGTTTCTAGGGTTAGTGCGTTCGTTAATATTTATATAATTGTCGTGTGACTACAGCTTTGAGTGTACACAATATTGCAGAATTGTATGCGCGGGCGCTTATTGTGACGACAATATGTAAATAAATAATGATTTTCATTATGTAATGTAAGTTTTGTATGTCATTAAAATTATGTCAATTATCTAATTATGAAAAGGCATTATGTATAAGATAATAAAATTACTTTAATCTTTACAAAAGAGTTTTATTAGATCATCTTTTGTTGATATCCATCTGTACACTACTTTCGACCGCTTGACACATTTCTTTGAAGTCTGGCTGCGCCCAACCATGTGTGGTAGATGTCTTCTTGGAGTTAGCGTCGGTTTTCTTGGGCGGCGGCACAGCTGGCTTGAATGCCATCTCAGATCCGTCGTACACTTTGAATATTTGAGATGGTGTCCTGAGAAATAAAGAAAGAAACATTATTTTTGTGCACTTCAAAAGAGGAGAATTCGATTGTTTTAATTTATGAGTTCAATAATTTTATGTAGTAGAGTTCTACAATCTGCAGTTTTTTTTCAGCACACCGACAGAACCGCATGAGCATTGCCGTGTTCACAGCGGCAAAGTTACTTGATGATTTTAACTTACATTTTATGCCGCTCCCAAATCAAGTTTCCACAGCGGCGTTAGTGTTGCAATGTTCACAATTTGACCATCGTTAAGTCACTAGCAACTAACTTCACAGCGGCACAGTTACATGACGATTCTAACTTACATTTTATGCAGGTCCTGTATCAAGTTTCCCTTCAACACGTCGGTAGCAGCTGCCCTCACAGTGGGATGATAGTGTCGGCGCAGTATACACAGCTCGGTCGGTAAGGCGGCGTGAGCGTTGCAGTGCTCGGGGGAGGGGGACAAGGGGTCGAAGCGACCTGAGCCGCCCGCCTCGTTGTCGGCCTCGAGAAGGGTTGACACGGCTTTGCTTTGCTGCGGGAGACAAGTAAAGTTACATTATGTAACTCCTATGTACAGTATGTAACTGAAGTGTTACCTTTGTTAGATACGTATATGAAATCATTTTTTAAATTCTTTAACCAAAAGTTACTACTGTTTTATTTGGGAGTGTTATATTTTATCCGCGAACACAGAGCAGTGTCCTCAGTACGTAACCGTGAAATTCAGCTGGTAAAATGTACAATGGCAGATTGCATACCTCACTAGTTTTAATTTTTACCAGGTACAATGACTTAGGTCCAAGTACACTGACACCATAAACGTCAGTTTTCTTAAAACAAATGTTTACAATCAATTTTCACGTTCAATGTAAACAGTTGTTCTAAGCAAAACGAATGCTTATGTTATTGGTGAAAATGGATCTTTAGTATCTTTTTTTGTTAATATTTTTGTTTGTTTTGTTCCAATAAATGTTTTTTTCTTTCTTTTAGCCGTGCATTAGCATTTTGTCATTTTTAGTGTACCTGAGCAAGTTGATGCAGTAACGCGAGACAGGCTAGGGCTCCATTATGCTGAAGCTGTGGCGCTAGTGTTGCCAGGCGCTTGGCGAAGCCCTGCAGCACGCCGGCGGAGACACGACGTGCGCGGGCGCAGATCTGCGTCACTGCTTCTAGCATTATCTTCGCGTCGCCGTGAGATTTTCCTGGAAATAGGGGAATTTCTTAAGTTTTGTGCAAAATTCATATCTTAAATAACTGTTGAAAAAAAGACATAACTTAAAAATAATTGAGCCGATTTATAAATATGTTCAGAATGCATCAAAACTTGGTTCGACACACATAGATACGCGAAGCCCTTAACCAAGTGTAAAATAGTTTAGGATGCTGATAAAGTTTGCCAATTAACTTTTTTATGAGATTATGTGAAAGAGAGAGACACTAAAATTATCTCGGGTAGTGTATATTAGCCACAATAATATCTTACCCGCATGAGCCCCCAGCATACAAGTATACAGATAGGCGTGGAACTTGGCGGGGTCCACGTTGAGCGCGTCCCCCGCGCCCGCCAGCACGCACAGCACAGTCCTCACGCACAGCAGCCGCGAGTGACCCGACAGCATCTCGTCCGTCAGCAGCTGGCCCAGGATAGCCACCAGGTCGGAGTAGTATTCTAGGTTTATCACGTGGGTGAATCTGGAATGTGGTTAGGTAAATATAAATGTCGCTTTTGCCAAAGTTTATATACATTGCAAGTTACATAAAACTTGAATGTACAAGTTGGCTGTTTAAGAAGTTTTTTTGTGATCAGCGTGACTCGACTCCTTAACAGTCACTGAATAGCTTCTAGAGCAAACTTAAATTGGGAAACCAACTACACAAATTACATAAAGTCCTGCTGAAAAAATGCTTAACTTGCCAGTTGCATTTAATATTTCTAGCAATTTTAAGATTACTTTTTTATAGAAATGTACATAAATTGTCAAAAAATGCAAATAAAACAACAAAATAGCACAAAAACTCACTTAGCAAGTCCATTAAGCGCGGAAGCCAGCAGCTTGGAGTGCGGCGCAGTCTTCAGCAGTCGGAAGTAAATGTGGAACACCGTCTTCGTCACCTCCGTCAATTGCTTGCGTCTCGCCAGCTCGCTCTCAGTGGCTTGCGTCTCTAGTAACTCGCGTTCTACTTCTTTTAGCTTTTTGGCTCGCTACAAATATTAATTTAAGTTTAATAAATGAATTTAAACAGTAAGGGTCAATCCCCACTGAAAGAGCAGCGGCCGGCAGCGGCCGTAAATGCAAGTGATTGAGCGCGAGCGCGCCGCGCCGCGCTCTTACGGCCGCTGCCGGCCGCTGCTCTTTCAGTGGGAATTGACCCTAACTGGATGGTGGATTTTAATAAATTAATACGGATAGAAAATAAATGGTTGTTTGGGAAGCCTTATGTTCCCAAGGTCAAAGAACCCTATGATTTTCGCTCGCTGGAATTATAGTCTTTTAAGTCGTTTGTAATATATTACATGTGTTGATACGGATCTTGATGCCTCAAACAAGGTCATAAATAAAATAAATCAATTTAAAAAATGTATTGTGAAGTTCAATGAGCTGTTATGTTTGTTCTGAAACAAGCCCTTCTATAATTTCTATAAACCAACCTTAATCTACGAATAGCATGGGACAATTTGTGAAAAAGGCTAGGTAAATAAATCATAGAGTTAATCCTACCTTCTTCTCCTTCTTAGACAAGTTAACGATCCTCTTCTTATGCTTCTCGTCCTGTTTCTTCTTGTGTTTGATCTCAGCCTCTGCGTCCATGTCGACATCTCGTATCTTGAGGGTCAGCAGACAGTCCAGGGCTGTGGGGTGCAGGCGCTCGCCTCGACGCTTTACTAGTTGGTTTATTAGGCGTACTACCTGAGTAGATGAAAAGGGTTATTCAATTTTTGAAGAGGTAAGATTTAAGTGAGGTAAGACGGATGATAAAATTAAGTACGTAGAATACAATACAATTAATGTACATTGTATCCTTACAATGTAAATTCAGTGTATTATCCTTTTAGGAGTTTTGTGGGGAAAAGTACAGATCTCATCAAAACATGGGGCATTCAGATGTCACGATAGACTGTTTTGCAATATGCTTTCATGACATTTTTGCGTGGCATACTGGTACTCATATCCATCTGGTTAGACTGGAACCCAACTCCAATATAGCTTGCTAGGCAGATGATGAATAAATAATATAAATAATTCTATCTACAACTTACAGAAAGTGTAACATCGCCCCTACTATCTTCAGCGAACACACTAGTGCAGCACTGCGTGACGGCTTGCCTGGCGGGCTCGTGCTTGCTGTCCAGGTGCGGGATGACGCTCTGCGCGATGTTGGTCGCGTAGTTGAAGTGCGGCCGCGCTACTAGCAGCCCGCACATACAGCGGAGGGAGACTAGGGCTAGGCTTAGTGTGTGCTCGTCTAGTTTCCTGGGAAAATGTAAACACTGTTTAGTGATTGTGGAATACAATACAATCGATCCATCCGTTGGAGATATGCTATGTAACTATAACGGAATCTTAGAGCACGATTTTTTTTAAACTATATTGTATTTTAGATATCATTTTATTTATAGCAGCTTTGTTTATTTATTTATTTCACCAGACATACAACTAATTTCCCAGGTTAATTTTATTCATTCTTCCACTTAAAAAATCAATAAATAACGTACCTAGTATCTCCTTTCTTACGTCGCAGGACGCCGGCCGCCTTCTCAAGTCGCTGCAGATATCTCTTGTAGAACTCTAACAACTCCTTCTCGTACTTGTATAACGCTAGCGTGTCTTTCTTTACTATCGAAAGAAATTATATGTGAAATTATATTTTATATTTTTTTCAGAAACAGGCTCAATTAGAAGAAGTTTTTTATTTTTATTTTATCAGGGAGTATTCAAGGGGAGTACATGAAGTAGGTACATAAGAAATTAAATCGGGGGTTACATGATGGAGTATATACAGGGGATATAAGAGCGTACATGCGGAGAGTTCTTAAGGTGCTTTCTTACATACTTTCATTAGAGAGTTCAAAGGGAGAGTACATAAAAAGGAGAAATAAATAAATGTGGATTTACAAGTAAATAAGGATTATAGGTATTTGACAGTGCCTACTACGGTTGACAATTGCGTTAAAAAAAATAGTGTTTATTTCACTTACATTTTATATTAGAGTAATCCTGGTGCCTGATCATGTACTCTGGCAGTATATCCTTGAAGACTTCGAAGGCGGACACAGTGGCCAGTTTGCGAATAGAGTGGAGGTTCAATGAGCCATCCTTTAGCTTCTCTTCCATTAAGTACAGGATTGGAAATAGGTTTTTTAGCTGGAAATAAATGAATATTTATGTATTGGCTTTAATAGGATAAAAGGACTGGTATAAATAGTATAATGGTATTGAATGCAGGGCCTAGTCTATACTAATATTATAAAGAGGAAAACTTTGTTTGTTTGTAATGGATAAACTCAAAAACTACTGGACCGATTTTAAATGTTATTTCATCATTAGAAAGCTATATTATCTGCGAGTAACATAGGCTATATTTTATCCCGGTGCGGGCAGTAGCTCCCACGGGACGCGGGTGAAACCACGGGAAAACGGCTAGTCTTTTTATAACTATGTTCATCTGGAATTAGCTGGAAGTGTCAGGCAGTGCTGGCTATGTCATGTAATTATTTCTTAGTCAAATAGCTAACTAAGTACTACTATAAACTATTTAAACGCAAGTTGAAGGAACACTATCTTTCCTTGTCATCATAAATGCTTATAGTATTTAGTGTATTTATATATTTTTATACATATATATATATATATTTTGATATATATTTTATATATACATATTTAGGTTAAGTTAGTGATTATTTTATGTTAGTTATAGCTTCTTTTCTTTTTACGCACTCTATCTGCATCTCTTTCTATTCTAACTCTCTCATAACGGGCCAGCTGGAAGAGATTTCTAATGAAATAAGCTGTGCCTTTGTACTATCTGTTCTATTTTTCTTCTTCTCTCTATTCTGTGTGTGTACATAAATTGTTAAATAAATAAACAAACAGGACAAGGATAGCTGAAAGAAAACCCAATTCTGGGTTAAGTTCGTCCTTGTTCATCAATTCTGGGTTAAGTTCGTCCTTGTTCATCATTTTCTTCAAAATGTATTGTGTCTATAAAAACATTGTGCCGTAAAGGACAACGATAATACTCAAACAATTTAACAAAACTTACCTTCTTCTCGGGACTCTCAAGCAATGAAGAGCATAGCGCTCCTATCCTCAACTTATCATGTTGCAGCTTATCCCTCCTAGCGGCCATCAGCTCCACAGCGGTCACCACCTTCTCTTCACCATCGACTGGTGGCGCATCATCTTCTTCTGTACCTTCCATGCCGGAGTCTGAGCTGGCGTCTTCATCGTCAGATTGCTTGTCTGTCTGTTTGCTTCTTTTAGGTGGGGGTTTTGATTCTTCTTCCGATTCTGAATCTGTATCTAACAATAAGATGTGGTTTCTTAAATATATTATTCATAAAATCATGGTTTTAACTTATATACCTTTACCATAAAGTCGTGGTGGCCTAGTGGGCAAAGAACCAACCTCTCGAGTATGAGGGCGCGGGTTTGATTCCAGGTCAGGCAAGTACCAATGCAACTTTTCTAAGTTTGTATGCACTTTCTAAGTATATCTTTGACACCAATGACTGTGTTTCTGATGGCACGTTAAACTGTAGGTCCCGGCTGTCATTGAACATCCTTGGCACTCGTTACGGGTAGTCAGAAGCCAGTAAGTCTGACACCAGTCCAACCAAGGGGTCGCCCGGGTAACTGGGTTGAGGGGGTCAGATAGGGCAGTTGCTCCTTGTAAAGCACTGGTACTCAGCTACATCCGGTTAGACTGGAAGCCGACCCCAACATAGTTGGGAGAAAGGCTCGGAGGATGATGATGACCAATACCTTTTTGAGGATGATTGTAATTGCAAGATAGTTATATTATGACTTCCTAATAAACATTATGCTTTTGATGGTCTGTTAAGTTACAATTGATGTTGGTTTTTTTTTTCCGTTTATAAAAGGGATGGGATGTAGAGCATTGGAAACTGTTCTATAGGTCTCTAAAAAATTCCAATTATTATAATTCTGAAGACAGCAAGTAAGGCCTCCATTTTTAAACTCCTTCTACACTAACCTTCACATTCCTCCGCCCTCTCCTGCAATCCCTCCTTAGTCTTAATTGGCAGTAGTGGCCTCATCTTCTTGACAGGCCTCTCAGCCTGCTCCTTCTCATACTTCTCTTCCACCTCACTGTCTGACTCATCGCTGTCTGATAACTCCTCGCTGTCTGCCCCACTGTCACTGGCTGGTTTTTTCTTGGGGAACTTTTCTTTTTTCTCTTTCTTGCGTTTTCGTGACCTAGGAAACATGTACATTAAGTATATAACAGAATTAGAGTAATTTAGGTATATATAGGGTAGGCCTACACTGTGGAATATGTATAGGTTAATCTTACAAAGGCAAACACTAAGACATCTATATCCTGTTGCTCACCTTTTGTTCTGCTTTTCGTTCTCGGGCACATTGGCGAGTAACGACGGCTGTTTGGAGAGCCGGCTCATGAGGTACTGCTGCTCCTCATCATCCAGCATGTCTCCAAACTCATCACCAGACGGCTCGCTCTCACTGCTATACTCTATCTGCGGCTGCTGATTAGGTTGCTTCTGTTTTTGCACGTGAGTTCTGTGCCTCTGCAGTTTTAACTGACCCTTCTTCCTCATCTTATTCGTCGTCTGGTTGTTCCTCTTCACCTTACTGATCTTAATTTTTCCTTTTTTCTGTAAAATTTCGAGAATGTGGTCATTTTATTTGGTTGTTAGACAACGTTTTGGTTATGTGTTGTTTTAAACTGAAATTGCAGTTAAAAAAAGGAAATAGTAACAGAGAATACTTACAGCCATTTTTAGTGTTTGTATATCACAGAATTAAATAAATTAATTAAGAAATAACACTCTTTTCAGTAATAAAATAACAAACCAACGTGGGTTATTTTGTTTGACACAGATTTGACAGTGAAGGCCGACAATTGCTAATTGTCATATGTAAAAAATGTACCGTTTTTAGTGCTACCACTATATAAAAACCTTAAGCATTTAAAAAGCTTCAAATAAAACAATACGTCTGTTTCCTAAAATCTTTTAAATCATTTTATTGTAATCATAATAAGAAGTTCGGCTTCAAAGTTAATGATCATAGAACAATTTTAATGGAATTACAAAAAGCTCAACTTCTTATGAACTTTTGTCAAAACTTTTGAACGCATTCAAACTTTCTAAATGTCAGTTACAAAAGGCCTCGAAACTTTCTTATTTCTCGTTTTTCTAGTTTTCTAAAATAAAACTGTACTTGTAACGAACAGGATTAGTGTTCTCCTTCAGTTCTAGTCTTGTATTTATCAATAGGAAGCCAAAAATGTGTTTGTTTATGTGAATAACCGTGGTTTTGTGAAGTTATTGTGATGGTGCCTCAGCAGCAGCGACGGAGACGTCGTCGCGCGGCGCTGGCTCGGACAGCTGAGCGGCGTGTTGTTGTGGCGCGCGGCGCCGGGGGCTTCGGGTTTACGATCGCCGGGCAGCGGCCGTGCGTGGTGTCTGCAGTGGCGGCTGGTGGGCCGGCCGAGCGCGCTGGCCTTCGCGCTGGGGACGCCCTGCTGGCTGTAGACGGGGCTAGTGTGGCGAGAGCTCCTCATGCCTCTGTCGCTCGCATGGTCGCAGCAGCCCCTGGAGCGATAGCCTTGTCTGTGTCGCCTCGAGAAGCGCCGCCGACTGACACTGAGGACACGGAGCCTGATGAACGAGCTAGGACAAGAAGGCGACACCCGCCGCCAAGGCGCAGGCCGCAAGCCATGTTACACCACCCAGGTAACTTTGATTATACACAAATTCATCAACTATAAGTGGATAGAGAGTATAAAATAAGTAAACCTTTGCTTGGGGAGCTTATGGTGGTCAGTTTTTCTACAATATATCTGTAATAATGCTTTGAAAAGGTGATAGGTAGGTGTGTAACAAAATATAGTCCTAATCATCATAAGTGGAAATAATGGAATATTGTTTATATTGTTGGTGATAGTCTACATATTAAACTGGGTTACAGAACAAAGTTATAGACCTTTATATTCAGTAAAAGTTATGCAAATCATGAGTCAGCTAGGCTTGTGACTATTGACATAGTTTGGACATAGTTATAATTGCAGGCTAAAGAATGGATGCTGTATTCCATTCATGTTTCTCTTTGTTTATTTGAGTTTAAACAAACTTCAATTTTGGATATGATTTAAGAAAATAGTTATCTTATTAGATCATGTTTGTTTATTATGGCTGACCTAATAGTCCAGTGACTAATAGCTACATATTATGGACTAGTTTACGCCAATGTTTTCACTGGAATCCTGCGGGACCTTCCTGATCCTGGATAAACAGTAGCCTATATTTTTCTTCAGTAAATGATCTGTGTAGCACTGAAAAAGTTTATGTCAAATGTTTTTACTTCAAATAGGCCTCTGCTCCTATAGGTCACACTAGTTGAACAGTTCCAAAAAGTTGGTCTCATGAAGAAGAGCCGGCAAGATACTCCATTGGGTAATTTGGTAGCAGTGAGCAGACAATCAAACTCTTCAGCCTCGTAATACTAGTAAAGATACACCATTCCGCTATCAGCCATACCCGCAGTTTAAATCTTCTTTACTTTTTACAGATGGACAAACAAGATTGTACAACTATGTGAGTGCATTATAAGTAATGTCACCATCAATGTTTTGTGTTGTAGCCTGCACTGTGCACTAAATACTTTGTGTTCACACATATAAGTGTCTTGTGTTGTGTAATTAATAACTTAATTTATGTTTGTTTTGGTTTTGCTCAACTGAAGACAGTTAAATTATGAAAAATCTTCTCAGCTTTATCATTATTTACTTACTATCTTAACATAATATTAGTCACCAGCGGTTACACCCGCATCCCGTGGGAACTACTTCCCGTACCGGGATAAAAACCCTATAGCCTTCCTCGATAAGTGGGCTATCAACACTGAAAGAAATTTTCAAATCGGACCAGTAGTTCCTGAGATTAACGCGTTCAAACAAACAAACTCTTCAGCTTTATAATATTAGTTAGTCATAATACATACTACCATGGTAGTAGCCAGTGTTATAATCAGGGGTCGGAATTAGGTAGAGTTATTTATGTACTTGCATCGAAATGTTGATATTAATATGGACCTCCCTGGGATTTCTAATGGTAACAATCCCAAGTGGATAACAATATTACAACTTAATAATAATAAGAACGTCCGAGATAGACAAATAAAACATTTAACAGTTTACATTAATTCACAATGCAAATTATTGATAGTCTTAATTTTTATTAGTTTTCATTAATTCACAATACAAATTATTGATAGTCTTAAAAGGAAATAAATTTTTATATAAAAAACATGGGATGTTTTCTGCTTTTTAAAATTAATCTCGGGGTTTGAGGCATATCCACTTTATTCTTTCACTGTATAAAATCAGTGTAAGTACATGAATAACTCTACCTAATTCCGACCTCTGGTTATAATTCTGTTATGGACTACAGTTTTTAAACATCTCTTGTTAGGACCAACAACATAAACATACAATTTATATGTATATCATTCAACTTAAACATAAAATTTTCACATTCCATTTTCAAAATAAACAGTTGTGTGAAAAGCAGAAGTTTATGTTGTAAGTGGAAACAGGCCTTAGTTTTTAACCGACTTCCCAAAAAGGAGGAGGTTCTCAATTCGGCCGGTATGTTTTTTTTTTTTTTTTTTTTTTTTTTTTTTTTTTTCTATGTATGTACATCGATTACTCCAAGGTTTATAGACCGATTTGTGTGATTCTTTTTTTGTTCGACGCGAAATAGCTGCCAAATGGTCCCATAGTCATCAGGTCAGGATCTGATGATGGAAACCCTGAGAAATCGAGGGCAACCTTCGAAAGTTCTAGGCATACATAGTGTAAAAACTTGACACTCAGGTGTATGCCTGAAAGTACTATTCAACAGTGAAGGTTTGGAGCTGACCTGATGATGGAGACCAGAGAGGGTCGAGGGAACTCGACAACTGAATATGTAAACTACCTCGTGTTTGGGCTTATATTATTTGTATTGACGAGACCTTTGCAACAGTGAAGGTTTCGAGCTGACCTGATGATGGAGACCAGAGAAGGTCGAGGGAACTCGACAACTGAATATGTAAACTACCTCGTGTTTGAGCTTATATTACTTGTATTGACGAGACCTTTGCAACAGTGAAGGTTTGGGGCTGACCTGATGATGGAGACCAGAGAAGGTCGAGGGGACTCGACAACTGAATATGTAAAATACCTCGTATTTGGGCTTATATTCTTTGTATTGATGAGAACTTTCCACTTATATGGATAGTGACAACTATTCGTATCACTGAAAAGCAGTAAATAAAAAACTTTTTTACAAAAAAATTAAACCGACTTCCAAAAACACTAAAAAGCAAAAAAAAAACTAATTTTAGGTGCATCGGCCTACAAGTCGGTGGCAAAATTAACTTAGTAACATCCATTAGACACCGACTTCTAGGCCGATGCACCTAAAATTAGTTTTTTTTTTGCTTTTTAGTGTTTTTGTGTAAAATGCAAATGCTTAGTTTTGTGGAAATAGTTACTAATGTGATATAATTGTTTTTATTGCACTTTATTACTACACTTTATTGCACTTCGATGTTATCAATAATACAATAACAGCATTTTGCACTAATTTACTGCTTATTTTATTACTTTATTGTTTTGCATATCGCTCACCTAGCAGTATAATGGCACATTTACAAAAAAAGCGAAATTGGGTTTTTACAGCCTAAGTGTTTAAAAGTGTATAATTTATAAAGTAGTAAAACGGCACGGCGTTAGTTGTCCAAAACCATAAAATCTAAGATAAAATATAAATGAAGTCATAACGTCGTTTCAAACGTTTGCAAAATCTTTGACCCTCATTTCTGTAAAATAAGAAAAAAGTAGATGTGTCATTATACTGCTAGGTGAGCGATATGTGTAAGATAAAATACTTAACATTACTTTCTGCTAACCCTGAAAATTAACAAAATTGAAATATTAACATTGCATGTGCGTATTAGACTGTATTTCTAAGGTTTTTGAATCAATAATATTGATCTATTTTTTTTTTATAAAAAGGACAGTAGCATCTGTTAAAATGCGTAATTGTGGTAGGGGAGCCCTAGAAGGGATTTTGGGATTTACTCAAGCGCGGCAGATTAGTATATAGGGAGGTACCTATTACCCCATTTAACACCTCCACCAAGTATTAGTCCTGTATATGCAGCCGCGCGTCTAGAATAAAGGATCAGATTAGTAAAAAAAAAATTATCATCTGACATGCTCCAGCGCGTCAGATTAAGATAGGGTAAGTTAGTTATATGCTAAAAAGTGTATATTCCAATAATCTGACAATTTGCGATTGACGATAAGAAGTAGGAAGGTTACAAACTTGTAAAAAAAAAACGTCATCTTGACTTTCTCGAGCGCGGCTATTTTTTTTTTTTATTTTGAAGGGAATAATTCAACGTTCACAAAAAATATATAATCTGACGATTCCCGTAAGCCGAAGTAAGGAAAATTAATCAATAGAGTTTAAAGCGTGCAGCTACGTGATGCCGGTATTCTCCTCCCAGGTTTCTATTCCTCTCACTTTTTTTTCAATTCAACTCATTTGCAATAAGTGTTGGTGCATTTTGGGTCTTAAATAATCTACACTAATATTATAAAGCTGAAGAGTTTTTTGTTTGAACTCGCTAATCTCAGGAAGTCATGGTATGCAAATATACTGTTTTTAACGAAGACGATTCATTTTATTGGATACTTTCGTTAAATACGTGTGCCTTTCAGTTGCATTGTTTGTCTATCGTGATACCGAGAAATGCCGTTTCGTATACTTCTTGTAATTTAAGTCCTCTATAATTACTGTTTATAGCCTTCTTTTTATACAGTCGTGGTGACCTAGTCATCCGGTTAGACTGGAAGCCGACCCCGACATATAAGGTGGTTTAATATTACTTGCGAGAACTTGAATGGGGGGGGGGGTAGTATTGCGTTTATATGTAGATTACAATAGTGAATAAATTTCGTTCCCCGGAACAGTCAATTCAATTTGAGACAAGAATTTGAGCAAGTAGTACTTAGAAGACATACTCGTAGTAGCACTTAGACATTCCTTTAAAAACTTGAGATATCAATGGATTATTTAGTTTTAACTTTTGCACACTTTTTGATCTATATCTCAGGACGGGCAAACATGTCAACAAGGCTGTCATATTAAAGGTTGTACTAGATAAAAAGGCCTATCCAATGATATGTATGACATTGCTATTGGTGGAGTGTACCAGGGCCCGTATATTTGTGCCCATTGTCCTTTATGTTTTTCATACTTATTTGTTTATAAATAAAAGTTTTGTACTTCAAAGAATACATACTGGTTTATTTACATGCAATTTTTTCAATTCCTCAATTTGTTAGAAGGTTTGCAAAAAAACTTTCCATTGTCAGATTAAGCGAATCCCTCCAGATAATCGTCAGATTATAAGATGATTACGTTAAGGGTACATAAATGAACCATATATATCTTAATCTGACGCGCTCGAGTATTTCAAAATGGCGATTTTTTTTTGCAATTTCAAATAATGGCCACGAGTTTAGGTCACGTCTAAATCGTCAGATTATTGCATAAGAGCCTTCGTTTTGGTTCACTTAACACCCCTTTTGATAATCTGACGCGCTCGATAAAATTATTTTTTTTTCCCATTTTTAACCCTTACCTACTACCACCCCCACCATGGAAACAGTCAGATTAATATACGTATGTTTTCAAAATGACGTAGGACGTGCATGCTATTAATATCTGACGCGCTCGAGTATGTCCATGCAACTGTTTTTTTTTACATTTTTGAAAGTTTATAGCCGCTCCACCCACCGATGAAAGTGTGTGTATGTCAGGACATTTTTTTCTTCTTATCATCTAAGCTTCGCAATCTAATAGGTCTCATTGACGCTCGAGTCACTCCCGATTTAGCACCCTTGCCTCCCCTACTATTGTGTGCAAATCATAACATAACATTATTGCAGTACGTTTGCGAAATCTACTCTTATTACATATGAGTTTTAACCTTGTTACCCTCACAATTACAGCTTGTCACGCTGCACCCAGTACATCAGGCGTCAATGAGATCCTACAGAACCTGAGCCGAGCCCAACTCACCCCCAACCATGTAGCCAGGCTAGAGTGCCGCGCTGTGGTGGGGTACCTGGGCACCATAGAAACACCCCAAGCAGCCCCTAACGCTGCCCCGGGGAACGTGCGAACCGCCGTCAGGAAACTCCGCCAGGAAAGACGACCTGCAGCCCCAGTGCTACTCTCTGTCCTTCCAAATTCTCTTGTCCTGCGACGTCCAACCGGCCAGGTCTTAGCCCAATACCAACGTGAGAGAATAGTATACGCTGGTTGTGGTTCCGACGCTGACAGAAGATTCTTCGGCCTGGTGACGTCAGCAGAAACTTCAGAAGCCGAAGCCTCACATAGCTGCCATGTCTTCGCCGTAGATCCTCGCATGGCGGAACACGACGCTCATATAACAAGAGCCAGAGAGTTCCAAATCGTGTGTACTAGGGATCCAGTGGCGGAAAGATGTCTGGAGTTCCCTCCATCGGCGGAGTATGTTATTGGTGTTATTAGAGGCATGTATTCGTTGCCTGCAGAAGATTGCTCAAGTCCTAACTTGCAGCAAATATCCAAGCTTACTATTAAAGGAGACAGTCCAGCTTTAGGCAACTTTTCGAGATGCAATAGACCGGTATTCCGAGTGCCTCGGGACAGGCGCCCGTGTAGGCACGAAGAGAGGATAGAAGCTCAAGACTTTGTTGCCAACTCTCCTCAACCAAGCAACCACAGTGAAGTGACAACAACTTCTAGTAACAGCGACTCTGGAATAGGCTTTCATAATGACTGTCGGAACATAGCAGACAGGATTTTAGTCGTTGATTTCGCTGGACAACAGCCGGCGCCCAACAGATTTCGGCAAGACATGCCTCGAAGACCCATCGGACTTGTTGGGTGCAGCAGTTTCGAAGCTGATGGTTCATTCCTATCAAACACGACACCAGTCGTAGATGGCTTCGGAGGGCAAGGAAGACCTTTGAATTTGGACGATGTGATACTAAACGCGAATGACCTTCAAACTGTACGTCATGTCAGCCCTAGGAATGAAGACGACAATTATAATTATAACAACCTCTATGGGAACATTCCTTCTAGTTCAAGAGGTTACGTCAACGGCGCGGTCTACGACCAAGTATACACGGAAACTGAAGGTCACCACTACGAATTTATTCCGCAGCAACTAGACATGGATCTCGAAATTGATAGAGTAGCGGAAACATTTAATTCCGTGGAGATTTACGAGGAAAGACCTCGACAGCCTCCCGACTGGCAGTCTAATGAGTCAGTGGAGAATGTAACAGTGATTTCTGGTGGTACCAGTAAAGCGAGCATGGATTCCGTGTCTGTGTACTCTTCAAGGTCTCATGAAGAAGCCAGGCCTTCGAGGAGAAGACATATGCAGGCCTCCTTGGATGATATGCTCGTGTTGGGGCTCCGGGATCCCCCGCCGGTCAGGGATAAGGATGATGATAATTTTGTTCATCCGTCCAGCATTAAATGCAAGGTCAGTTATGTTAATTTTAAATTAATTGTTATGCCACACCAAGGATTCACACTCAATTATCCATTGGGAACATGTCTAGAGCCCCACAAAAAAATCGCGGTTGTTCCCTTTTTCTACCTTAGTTTTACATTTAGTTCCGTAAGTTACTTAAAAATTACATATTGACAGTATATTGATAGCATTATGTAGTAGTTACAAATTGAAGCCGTTTCTGTTAGCGCAATAATATCCTAATTCTATCGTAAAAACATAGATGGCGCCACATACCCCATTTTATTTAATTTTCCATCAATGATTTCGATTGCAAAATCATCCATGTTATTGTACACCTAAAACTAAAAAGTATTTAATTTTGCCATTCTAGTCTAGCATATCTTACGTATTGGCATTAGTTACTTCAACATAATAACTACCCATATTACTGTAATTTTGCAAATTAGTTCCTTCTCAAATATCATCCACATATATGACACTAAATTATAATTTCATCCTACAGGTCCGGAAATCAATGAAACCTCTAAACCTGCTCTCAAAAACGAAGCACATCCTGTCGGGCAAGGAGCGCGAGCGACAGAAGGAGGAGCGACGCCGCGCGCTCAGCGCTAGCGCGGGCGACGTGTGCGGCGCACGAGTGGCCGACGTGTTGCCCGCGGCGGCCAGTGAGCCTGACCTCAGGGATACACAGGTATGGCGGTCAATCTTAAGGCTAGCGAATAAATTCCGAGTAGTAGTGTCTGTTTGATGATTTGAAAAATGGTTTCTGTGATGCGATTTGTGTGATGTTTGGAGCTGATATTAAGTTTGGAACGAATTATAATATAATTTCTTGACCGACAAGGAACTAGGGATACTCTGTAAGAATATAACAGTGCTTTTCACTGTAATATTTTCAGTAACAATTTAAGTACTTTAACCTTTTTTGGAATTTCTAGAAATGGAATATTTATGGTTATAATGTAATCTTTCCCTTTGGGAAGACCTTGTTTGTGTATTAGGATCCGTTCAAACAGACCGGGTCGGAGAGCATCGGCGCGCATTTTTCTTTTCACACAGACCGGAGCCGATTGGCTGCGCGAGCATTAAAGAGCATGCAATCGGAGCCAAACGTCAAGAAAAAGTACACGATCGGAGCCGGTCGGCTACTCTTATTATTTCACACCGAGCGCCTGCGAGCATTCTTAATGACAAAAGCAGTGCGCATGCAAAAATAAACCTTACTACAAATACTAAGTACTCGATTTTCAACGTGTTTAGAATTTGCTCTTCTCTCCGAGCCGGTCTGTCTGAACGGACCCTAAGCTGATCGCGTAAACCTAAATCACAATACATATAACAAACATAAGTATAAACAGAATTTCTGTATACGTAACTTTACGTACAATTTAGAACTGTATTATAGACCTATCAAATAGACATAAACTCCATAACCAACAAACATAACATAAGTTAACATTACCTATCTGATCGCATCCTTGCACCCGTGACGTCTTTAATGACGTAAGCTGGCACTGAATCAATGCAGTCGGGATAATTCCTGAGAAATAAGGTCTTGCATATGGCTTTTATTACTTTTAGGATTTTCCACGTGACCTACTTTGAGTTCTAGAATGTTTTTGAGCGTAAAACTGTATTTATTGAAAGTTCTAGACTGATTTTTATGTACATACCTTTTCATACACGGTCATGGCAAGCTATTTATTAGCTTGTGTTCTTGGGGCTACAACTGAGAAACTACGTAAATATTTATTGAAGCAATGTGCATTATAATATCACTTTTGTCCATCACACATATGTTGACCGCACCGGGAATCGAATGCAGGACCCTCAGTTAAGCAGTTCGGAATGGTGACCTTTGCGCCAAACGGGTCGTAAATATAATTATGTGATTTTATCCAAGGCAGTACTGTCAAAAGTGCAGTACCTAAGTATACATAGTACAACATTATTTGGCTATTATATTTAACATAGCGACATAAAAACTATACAAAGTTAATGTCTCCATTAGTTATCGCGTCTGAATAACAATTTGATGATTTTACGACATCCTGTCACGTTGGCGCCGGCAGTTTCACCGGCGCCGTATATTTACACGTTCACACTTACCAAAATAACTCACGTTATTAATATACCTACGTCTTTCTTTATTAGAAAAATAAGTCATATATTTTATACTAGCTTCTGCCAGCGGTTTCACCCGCATCCCGTGGGAACTACTTCCCGTACCGGGATAAAAAGTAGCCTATAGCCTTCCTCGATAAATGGGCTATCTAACACTGAAAGAAATTTTCAAATCGGACCAGTAGTTCCTGAGATAAGCGCGTTCAAACAAACAAACAAACAAACAAACTCTAGCTTTATAATATTAAGTATAGATTCTTACTAGTCTCGCAGGTATGAAAATAAAACAAACCTTATGGCCCTTTTTTGGCACTCAAGTTACAATTTCACAGTCTCAGGTTGAGGCCTCAGGTATATAGGTGATACAATTTTCTTTTTTTATATTCCCTTGTACAAATGTTTAGGGACATGTTTAAATATAGATAATACGGTAAAAGGATAAAGAGGATTTAACTTGTATCAGCCGGATTTTATCATCGATGATATCGATAAGCTTAAAATGGCTTTACCATATCCAAAAATATACATCACTATCAAACAAACTTATATAAATATCAGTTGAACATCAGAAATTCCTCTATTCAATAATTCCGATAGCAATAAATCGATTAGCCTTATCGATTATTCGTTTCCGAGTAGAATTATTAGTAAGGAATCAATGCATTCTTCAGTAATGTCGTCTGATTCTATGAATGGGTGTCCATTCATAGCGGACATTCTTGGCTTATCAAACGTTTGCGTGGGCGCATAGTTACGACTTACTACTGTTGCTATAGCTATTTGTAGCACGTTTATTGTAGTGTATAGTTATATGAACATTTTTCTGATTATTGTATAGGTGTTATAGTATAAGAATATGTTCTGAGATAAGTTGCTAATAGAAAAAAAAAATGAAAATGCTTGAAAATTCTATTACAGTGATATCTTGCTCGATTGAAAGGTTTTCTTCATAAGTAAAATGGGTAAAGGGAAAAATATGACAGACTGCTAAGTCAGGATTTTAAGCGAAAGTTTAGCTCAAGCTCGACCAAATCTGAAAGGATTTTGCGAATAAAACTGAACCAAGTTCAAAACCGCATCGTCTGAAATATGCGCTCGATTATATTTAACGCATGATGATGAATGCTCAAACATGCAGCTCTATCTAACTAAATACATTCGCCGTTACACTGTACTGTACAATAACATACCCACATACGCACTGCATACACTTGCTTGCATTTTAAAAGCACTGTACAAGTTAGACAGAACAGCAATATTTTTTTTAATGCTATACTTATAAGTGGTGTAAAACGACCTTTCTATCACTATAACCTTTTTTATCTTAAACTATGTCGTTTATACGTGTTTTATCTGCCTCTAAGTCTGAGCCTGGTCTATCTTAAGATAAAGAGAGGTATGTTGAGGAAGTAACTATGATTTTGAGTTACGAAATTATGCCTGTTTAATCTACCAGGCATGTCATTGGACTGCTCTTTAAGAAAAAAAAAAACTTCAACAAAGAAAAACAAATTCTTTTGTGTTTATCACTATCTGTATTTTACCGAAATAAGTAAAGGTCGGCTTCCAGTCTAACGGATGCAGCTTTTACTAGGAGCGACAGCCTATCTGACCTGCTCAACCCAATAGCTTGATAAGACTGGTTGTCAGACTTACTGGCTTCTGACTATCCGTAACGACTGTCAAAGATTTTCAATGACAGCAGTTTATACGACTATGAAATCTTCGGAGACCAATAAATAAAATATACATTCTAAAGAAAAAACCGGCCAAGTGCGAGTCGGGCTCGCGCATCGAGGGTTCCGTACAAATCATGTATAGATAAAAAGTGACTCTCGCGCAAACCGTTCAGTTTAGAACAATCGTAGTTATGGTCATTTCGTGAGAGTCAAAATAGTTATTATTTTTTATTTTATAGTATAACTAAAATAGTAGGCCAGTACCTTGTAAAAGTTCTTTTAATAAAGTTATTTATTTACAACATTTTATAGTCATCATTCAGAAATCTGATTGAAAATAACTAATTATGTCTTAACGTCGTAACTTATAAGGTCATTAGGCATATCTGACCTGCTTTGCAAAAAGTGGCGGACATGAATCAAAGTAGTTTTAAATTGTGGAGAATAGTATGACGTTTCTTTGAATATAAATATTTTATTAAAATTCCATGGACACGAATGTCCAGGATCGTTTAAAAAATATAAAAGACAAGCAGTTTCAGAGGATTGTACAGGTTGCAATGCTAGTTTTTATTGTTAAAGACTTTTCATAAAGAAGGAAGATGCCAATTCGGATGACCAGGATCTGATGAGGATCTGGAAACCCTGAGAAATCGAGGGCAACTCTTGAATATTGTAGGCACGCATCAAGTCAAAAGCAGACATGTGAGTGTATTTTTGAGGGTACTGGTAAACAGTGAAGGTTTGGAGCTGATTTGATTATGGAGACCACCGAGAGTCGAGGGAACTCCTGAACGATATGTTGCAACTACCACGTGTTTGGGCTTATTTAATTCGTATTGGCGAAGACTTTCCACATAGATAGGTTTGACTGCCATTGCGGGATCGATAGCAAAGATCAGATATAGTTATGGGAACTCCTTTACAATTTATAGCAGTAACCTTGTGTTGGAGCTTATTTTATTTTAGGTGATGAGAATTCACTACTAACTTGAGTTAAAGCAGCCATTGCAGGAATGGGATCTTTATTTTTGAGGGATTAATCACCTAACGAGCCCCAGTATCAGGTTTTTTTCGAAACCGCCTGACGACTTGTAACTGTCGAATTGTAACAACGACTGCTAGAGACTGCTTTCTTTGTTTTATAAAGTCAGCTTTATTTTATTTTGTAAATAGTTCTCATTTAGTTTATATATCTCAATACCCACATTCCCAGTCATAACTTGTAATGGTGGGTCGTAATGGTCATAATGTGCTTTATCAAAATGAATTTAAAAAGCATTTTACAAACAAATCCAACTTCAAACATATAAAAAAGCAATAAGAAAACAAAAACAAGAAAGAAAGGAAGAAGATGTTAGGTGCATCGGTCTAGAAGTCGGTGTCTAGAGGATGCATCTATATTTATTTAACCACCGAGATCTAGACCGATGTATATAAACAGTTTTCTTGTTGTTTTTAGAAGTGGTTTTTTTTTGTTTATAAAAAGTATTTATTTTTCACTTTTGTGAAAAGTTCTCGTCAATACGAATAATATAAGCCCAAACACGACGTAACTAAAACATACCGTTGAGGAGTTCTCTCGACTTTCTCACGTCTCCATCATCAGGTAAGCTCTAAACCACTTTCACTGTTTGATAGTATCATCAGACATACATCTGAGAATCAAGATTTAACCCTATGCATGCCTACAATTTTTGATAGTTGCCCTCGATTTCTCAGGATTTCCATCATCAGATCCTGACCTGATGACAATGGAAATAAACGGCGAGTATACTCTTTTACTACAAAGAAATGATTTCTCAAATCCGTCAAACTTGGTCGTTTAAATTCCCCATTGAAATTAGGAAAATATTTGATGTTTAAACCTGATTCCCATGGTTCACATTGATGCGACTAAAGCCATAGTAAATCAGAGCCTTATATCACTATACTGTGCTATACTTCGATCGTGTCCACCGTGGGTATGGTTTCCATACTAAGGTGCCCAATGACCTTTGAATGATTTAGAATTTTTTACAGTTTGGAGGCAATTAGATTTAAGAAGTGTTTGATATGAATTTCAACTTTAATATCTCTACGCGTTCATGTGAAAAAGGGTAGGTAGTAAGTTTATAATTATTAAAAAAATATTTTATGTCATGTAAGCAAAAATAATATTTTATGTAACTTCAAATTTATCATTTTCGCAATTTGTCCTTTATCTATACTATATAACGTTGCTTCGTGCCGAATTTCAAGATTCTGAGTTCACGGGAAGTACCTTGTAGGTTTTGATTCCCTAGCGTGTGACGGAAATTCGTCTAAGGTGTCGGTATAAACTGCTGTATCTTTTGATCGCGTTAACTTAGAAGTTTGATTTTTTCACTGCTTAAAGGGACAATAGACCTAGGTATTTGGTATAAATTTCAATTTGATACCTTTATTCGTTCGTGAGAAATAAGGTAGTAAGTTTCATTTTATTAAAATATTTTTATTTTATTATATAACTAAAAAAATGTGATTTTCGCAATTTTTCCTATATGTGCATTATATGACAATGCTTCATGCCAAATTTCAAGATTCTGAGTTTACGGGAAGTATCCTGTAGGTTTTGATTCCTTTGCGAGTGTCGAAAATTTGTTGAAAATATCGACATAATCGGCTGTATCTTTTGATTGGCTTGGCTTAGAAGTTAGATATTTCCACAGCTTAAAGGGACCATAAACCTGAGTATTTCATGTGAATTTCAGATTGATATGTCCACGCGTTCTTGAGATAAAGGGTCTTGACAGACAGACAGACAGACAGACGGACAACAAAGTGATCTTATAGGATCACTTTGTTGTCCGTCTGTCTGTCTGTCTGTCTTTTCCTTTTGGGTTCCGTTTTTTCCTTTTGAGGTACGGAACCCTAAAAATTACAAAAGAACGCCCAGAATTCAATACTTAAGTACACAAAGATGCCACAACTCATATAGGTACGCCAAACACAAACCTTCTAATTGTAACGCCATATGTGGTATGTGCGCCGGCGCCGGTGCTCGGTCAGTCGCCCGCGCGGCTAATTTAGACGTAATTGACGTTGCTCGGTACTGCGTGCGACTGCGCAGGATTGCTTTAAGCGAAGCTTACTGATGGAAATTATCATGTCGAAGTTGATAAAGTTCGCGCTGGTAAAATTAAAATTGGCGTAGTTTTAACCGACTTCTACATAAATATGATAGGAGGTTTACAATGCGTTGATATGTGTTTTGGCGAAATAAATTGTCCTGGAAACACTGACTAGACCCATGTTTTTTTGGCCTGACTGTGGCTTTTGAACACAGTTTCTTTGTTTAAAATTTTGTTTGAAATTTCGTGTTTGTAGCTTTTGAATATGAGAATATTTTTTGGAATTTTTCCACACATTTAATTTGAACCTAAATTCCTAAAAGCGTAAAGTATAATAAATTATATCGAACACGAGTTTGATGGATACTCGTAATAAAAATTCCCCGCTGCACACCGCCCAAATCATGTTTAAATAAATAAACAGAATAAAATAATTTTCTTTGTAAGCAATGAAAAATCAATGACGTATATTTTAGTGGAATTTAAGCATCTACTTATAAATGTTACGCAGTTTTTTCTTTATAATTCTTAAAACACGCTTTTACTAAAATATTCTGAAACTGTGGATTTCTGAAATAATGTCCTGAATCTTTTTGTTTTTTTTTTTTTTTTTTAATTCGGTAACAAAAAACAAAGTGTCAAGTTGTATTTATGAGCACGTAGAAATAAATCTAATATTGTAAAAAAGATCTTGTACTTAAAAGTACTTAGTCATATTTTACATTGAATTTCTTACTCAACTTTAGGGAAACGTCACTCTACGTCATTTGTAATGCCATACAAACTACTATGAAACGTCAAAAACAAAATATATTTGTGAATGAACGGATTAGACGAGTGTTAGGAGCTTATAGGCTTATAGATAAAAATACGGCTGTGACGACTACGATACGGTTCATTGAGAAACATGACATTTCCTGTGCTAGGACTCGCCTTAATTTCGTACTCCGGAAGCTGATACTTCAGTGTGGCTTATCGAAAATTCTAGATTTTAATTTTATTTCATCGATTAATGCTGATATCTAATATTATTTAAGCAATTTGTCAAGGCATATTTTCAGTCGTAAATTCTACGTCAGCGGGCGTTAAGCGCATTTGAGAAAATACTGACATAGTGATAAGTCTGCATCGAAGTCCTAAATAAATAGCTTCAAGTTAAAGGGTTTAGGTATACATATATAATTCTAGTACCCATAACAATTATTCAAATTCCAGTTAAGTAGATAATGTGTGATATTTAAATAGGTAGTCAAAGTATACAGATATTTACAACACAAAAAAAAAACTATCCTAGTAAAACAATAAAAATAAAATAAAATACACTACTTATATCTAAAAGGCGTCAAAAAATTCATCCCCATCGCTGTCAACTGGGAGCGTACCCAAGAGGCTGGCAGCATTACCTCGTTGGATGGCCATGCTGATCCTTTGTCCGAGGTAATAGCCAGCCTTTTGGTCACGAGAAGCGTCAACCAGCCGCCTAGACAGATCTTTAAATAAAGTAGTAGTAGTAGTCAAAGTTGAACCTTCGATACTTTCTCACGCTATCCAATTTCCCAAGTACCAATACGGTTTTTGACGTCGTACGTCACGCGTCGGTTTTCATGAATGGCCGTAAATTGTTCAATGAAGGGATTAACGGTATATTTTTAGTGACAGCTTCAACACTTACAGATAGGACCTATCTTTAGCGTAATCTTTATTTTTGCTGCGTTTTAACAACGAGGACTTGCATACTTCAGTTTCTATTTTTAGTCGGTTTAAAGTACAAAGGAATATTCCTAGCAGACATATCAACTATCAACAGTAGTTTAGAAAATTGCGAAAACCCTATAAGTGACTTATATTCTTAGTGTCAAAGTTTTCTTAAATCTTTTTGACCGTCGTGAAATTGTATGTAACAATCGCTTGCTACTCAGTAGTAATACAGAGACGCCGGCTTAGTGTCATTCCCAGGCAATGTAACGTCGTCAACATCCAGTCTCCTAACTGCTTTATGCAAGTTTCTAAAATCCATGAAGCTATTTCATCTGATAATTGAACCAAGGAGCCTGTTTATGCTTTTAACCACTGTGCCAAAGGTGCTACTTATGATAATGAATGGTTATTCCTGTTCTAACTTTAATCCATCTTCATAGTATAAGATTGTGCGGTACCATTTCTGAGTTCATTGAATACTAAAACGCAGTATTAGCTGTTGTGAAGAGGTGTTTGTCCAACACATTTGCCACGACTTGACAGACACGAAGTGTTGTCACGTGGCAGCTCATTAGTTTCTACACTTCTAGTACCAGTCACGTTGGTTCCATTGTGGTTCTGTGCTCGTGGTTTTAAAGAAAAATAAAGAAAAAAAATGCCTTTTACAGGCTTCAGTAGCCTGTAAAAGGCATTTTTTTTCAGTCAACATAATATATATAAAAAGTAACAAAAAATTAAACATGACGGGGTTGTTTGCGTTCACTTGCTTACTTAGATAGTATTTTGACATTAGCCTCACACGAGTAATGTCAAATTCCTATCAGCATATAGTAAGTGAAACAGCAGATAGAATATTTGAAACCAGTTTCAGGATGTTTTTCCAGACAACATGTTACAATATAAAATTTCGTTTTTCAGTTAGGTACCTGAGAAGTCCACACTAACCTTTGTGATAAAGGACATGATAATTCAGATCTAATCACAAAAAACGGATTTTCTATCAATTATTTATATTACCTGTTTTATTACCTATATCTCAAAGACTAGATATAGCAAACAATAATATACTAAAAGATTACGCAAATAAATATCAACTTACAACAGTTTACAGTTTATTTTTACCTCTTTATTTTTAGTACGCCATTACCTAGAAAATGTTATTTATATCTGAATAGGGTTTGATGTCAACAGATGATCCATAAACATATTTACTTACATACAAGACTGTCCTTGGGATCATTTTCAGAAGTCGGCTACAATCAAACGTTACAATTTGAACGATGATAAGGAATGCGGATCTTTTATCTTTATTTTAAAATCAGTTTATTGTAGGGTAACCAAGATCTTCGGGTTTTCAAGACTTTTTCCACTGTTTAGGTTATTTCTGCGTATTTATGAAGGCAATCGTCAGACATCTGTGACCTTTTCTGCAAAGTTAGGATACATTTTAAGACATAATGCCAATTTTTGCCACAACAAGTGTTTTAAGTCCTTACTCAAAAAAACTATTTATTTCTACCCCATATTTTAGTGTTATCTTGTCTAAATTCCCATACATAAATCATTTTTACCGTTACTAGACATTGAACTCATCTTTTAACACCATAATTTTAAAACACATGTGTCTCGAGCATTTCAAGTACCTATACCCTATTTTTTCAACACCTTAATGTAACATACACCAGGAACGTCACCCTTTTTCCCAACACATGGCTACCCTACGCAGTACAAATATTCTATTTCAGTAGCAATGTGTATTATCAGATATTTGTCGAGGCACCAAGGGCCGGCTATATATAGCATCAGTGAATCACGTAAGGACGAATATTATCATTCGTTCCAGTTGCATTGTTTATTAAGATGTCGTGAATAAATAATCTTTGTACTGTATCAATAATGTACTGTAAAGTTTGTTGTGTTACAATTATGTAGGGTTTGCTGTTTGTTTGTTTTGGACAGGTAATTTTGTATTTTTGTATACTTTGATGACTTTTCTTATCAGATTTGTAGATCTATGAAAACTCAACTATTATTTTGTATATTTACACTTATTACCCTCTTGGTCCATAAGATTCTTAAACAGCAAGTTATTCTTAACATAAATTACCATTAAGCAACAACTACATATTAACATGTTCTATTATGTGAAACATTTTGTTTAACAGCGGATGTGCCGGGCCCCTCAACACAATAGAGCGAAATAACCGCACACATAATTACTACAGAGTTATTTAAACATTCATCTAAATAGGGTTGGAAAAACTTCGCAAAAGTATCGATAAAAATAGAACTTCTAGTTTTTGGGAAGTCGATTATCGATAAGTTTATCTAATCTTGGAAGGTATATTTTTCCTTCAGAATTTTATGTTGAAAAAAATAGAGGAAAAAAATATATTGCAGAAAGGGCTTAACCCATCAGTAGATTATTTGTAAGATAGACATGAAATTAAGTAAGACTGATGTAATGACTATCCTGATTGAAGGTTCTTTGTTATCTCGTCTAGACGTCTAGACACTATAGGTACACCTAACGTATGGTTTTTTTCCTAAATTGTACTTACCAATAATATAAAATTATATCCTCACTAATCTAACTAGCCTACAAATTAACACTGAGTAACTTATATTAAAGTCCCCTTACTTCCAATCAAGCGTCAGTAATTGTAATTTTAATTACTTTCATAATGAATATCATACCAGCCACACATTAGAATACGAACAGTATTTATTAAAACTGCGTGCAATTAAAACGTATTTATCGATATATCAAAGACAAAATGCGCTCGTAAAGATACTGAAGTTCTTACATCAAAGGAGTTTATTAGCTATTTGCAATGAGAAAGCACAAGTAATTATACAATCATACTGTTTATGACAGCCGCCAACGTAATTGATTTTCTTATCGAAAGACATTTAACACCGTTCCGATATTCTATCTATCTCTTGGTCCGCTTATCATCCTCCGATCCTTTTTCCCAACTATTTTGGAGTCGGCTTCCAGTCTTACCGAATGCAGCTGAGTACCAGTACTTTACAAGGAGCGACTGCCCTATCTGACCCCCTCAACCCAGTTACCCGGGCAACCCAATACCCCTTGGTTAGACTGGTGTCAGACTTTCTGGCTTCTGACTACCCGTCACGACTGCCAAGGATGCTAGGTTCTGCTAGGTCTAATTTTGATGTTAGGTTCATACAAGTAATGTCAAATTCTCTCTCTGGTAAGCAAAAAAGGATAGATAGAATATTGGAAACGGCCGTTAGTGAACTGACATGTAATGTCGATAATTTTGTAATATATCGATGTTGCATGTGTGGTTGCGTTCTGTGAGATGTAGTCATATAATTTTGATGATATCGTCTTTTTATGAGTTTCATTAGGTTTCAAAACGTAGGTTCCAATTTTATGAAAGCTTGCTAAATCATATCATTCGTATCATGTAATGCCTTCGAATACAACATGTCCTTTGACTGTATAACGTGTTTGTTCCAGATAAATTATTTATATTTTGTTACCCTTCAAAACTATACTGTGTAATATTGTTTTTGCAATGACTTTATTATTTATTAATTAATTTATTGGGTTCCAAGTCCAAAACTATCAATGAACAGAGGTACTTGAGTCAATCGTCGACATCAGCCATTAGATAGACAGATAGCTTAGTCAGACCCGCATGTCGTATGTTATCATGATCCCTTCCCTTGGGAATGTGGAAACTCAATTGGGTAACTATTAATTGAGTCTTGTTGCTCGAAAAAACCGTTTTAAATAAATGAACTGAGAAATGAGAATGCTCTGCTTGTCGCAGACGAAAATGATTATTGATTTTGCACCAGGCTGACACTGTTTTTGAAATTTAAATAAAACCCGTTGTAAATCGTTTAATGTAGATACTTCCTCATACATAAAGTAGGTCAGAAAGAGCATAAGTTATTTTCAAAAGAAAACTGTCACTGGGGCTTGTTACCCTAGACGTGACTCCCTATGAGGACGAAGAATATAAATAAAGTTACTTAAACTAAACACAGTAGTAAAATAGATAGAGAACAGCGAAGGATATTGTAGGACTTAGCAAATAGTATATTTAATTTAATTGTGTATTTAGTGTCAACATTACAGAATCTTATCTCGGCTGCTCGGTGCTACGCATATAATCTAGCAACCAGTTTCTTGTTTCATATCAGGCAGTTAGCATAATATTAGATGTTATCTTAACTGGAAAATTGCATTTATCGATATATTTAAAATACATCACTATTGAATATAGTAGTTATTGTAGATATTTGCTATTTTTCTTCTAGCTGTTGTAAATATGCTTCGATAGCTTATTTTTTGTTGGAAATCTAAATATGAAGCATTTTTTTTATAATTCTTGAGAACTATGAATTGTCCTCATATTGTTTGCAAAAATGTTTTGCCTGTAATGGAAGGGTGTAGGGTGCGTTTACCCTTAAATTCCTATAGGATTATAATTAGTACGGAAAACCACAGTAACCACGAATCCAATATTTAAAAAATTGACATGTTTATATTTTTATTTATTATTGATTATTCAACAATTAGACAGTATTTACGATCCATTATGATAGATATTACATTATTTACCGCTGCTGCGCACACGCAAGATTATATCGATTTAATTATAAAGTAAAGACAATAGCTCTAAACTGACAGTTTATATTCGTGAGTAGGTTGATTCGTTCAGTTTTAGTGTTTTAGTGCCAAATCGTGACCGTTTGCCAATTCGGTGGCTTTATACAGTATTTAGTATGATTGGTAGTTATAATATGTCGATTTATGTTAACTTGAAATGTTCAAGTAAAATGATTATGTTTTCATATTTTTTCAAAATCTTAATTAAGCCTGATCTGTCTTAATATTGCATGCTTCTAAGTAGATTGTCTTTTCTATACTTAAGTTGAAGCTTAAATTATACTATCAGCCATTAAATTAGCCAGTAAAATAGGACAAAACGTCAATTTGTCAATTTTACTTGTCCAAACAGATATTGTTAATTAATTCAACAATAACGCTTAATGCCTTCCAAAAGAGACGTTACAATTCTATACCCAGCCACCTACTTGCCCATATGCCATACAGCAATACTACTAAAACTGTCAATTGATTCCAAGTAGCGTAGTGATTGATACAGTGGCTGCCTATCGAGGACGCGACCTGATTCTAGACCACTGAAATAGATACGGCTGATAAACACCGGTTTAACTCACCATACATATTTATGCTTTGTCAAGAGAACGGGTCACATCGATTTTTTTATCTTTTCTTTGTTTTTTTTTTTTCAGTTAAAGTAACTTGAAATAAAAGTTTTTATTATTTTTTAGTTATCGGTGCTGAATTTGGTAGACAATTTTGTGGCTGTTGACAAATATTACGGATGTAGTTATTTTAGTAAATTGTCAGATTTGGGTTATGTTCAAATAGATGGACTTTTAACCAAAGATATCCAAGAAAAAAAAACACGGATGAAAGTAGTAATAAAGTCTAGACCACTGAAAAAGATATGACAGATAAACACAGGTTTAACTCACCATACATATTTATGGTTTGTCAGGTGAACGGATCAATTCCATTTTTTTAAACTAATTTTTTATCGGTGCTGAATTCGTTGGACAATTTTGTGGTCGTTGACAAATATTATGGAAGTGGTTTCGAGGAATCGTGACTACTCTAGTGATATGTAAGATTTGGGTTATGAACCTGAAAAACCAATAAATAAAGGCAGGTACCATTCAAATAGATGGACTTTAAACAAAGCCGCATAACCAAAGATATTTAAGCCAAAAAAAGAAACACTGATAAAAATATTTTTTGTTTTGTAGCTGTTTTTGTTCTTTGTATATGTTGGAGTACGTGATGTGTAGTACTCCATTTTTTTAATGATTTGTTCTAAAACATGATTAGTATTCCAATATGACAAGCCTTTCATAACAGCTATTTAGTCCAAAGAAAGCTAGTCATAAACTATTGAAAGAAAGGTGTTTCTCCACAAAAGAAACTTGGAAAACAATAGGAAGTTACGGAGCACTTTCCAAGCGTTTCAATACACTATCATGTAAAGAGTGCCTACGTATGTAAAGAGAGGTGCGAATACGTGTTTAGCTTCCCGCGGAAGACATAAAACCTGATAGATAATAAACTATTTTTTTATAGATTAAGTATACGGTTTTTATTCTAGTTGTGATAGAAACTTCAAAAGCTTCTGTCTGATAATGTATTGTTTTCACACGGTTATCTCCGTAATAAAAAAAAAGCCGTTACAATACGCTACTCATTTACTGAATAAATTTTGTGCTGCAGTTTTGGAAAAACTTGGAACATGAAAAAAACCGGCCAAGTGCGAGTCAGAATCGCTCATGAAGGGAATTATTTGGAAAATGAGTAAAAAAATCACGTGTGTTTTATGGGAGCCCCCCAAATTATTTTTTTATTCTAGTTTTCAGTATTTGTTGTTATAGCGGTAACAGAAATACATACATCATCTGTGAAAATTTCAACTCTCTAACTATCACGGTTCATGAGATACAGCCTGGTGACAGACAAACGGACGGACAGACAGAGGAGCGAAAACAATAGGGTCCCGTTTTACCCTTTGGGTCTGGAACCCTAAAAAGAAAACAGGCTTGATTTCAGCCTTTCCAAACCCTAGACACATTTCCATAATACCTCTAGAATTCTACATACATCAAAATATTCTATCAAACATTCATCCATTCATTGAATAAGTATAACCCAGCTTAACCACAAGCACACTTCATTCGATAAAGCCGTACCGTCTACACGACTTCCGTACTTTGCAAGGTTGGCACCGCGACCTCTTTTCGGCAATATCAGGGGGTCAGGAAGTCAAGAGTTATCGTAACGGTCCAATCAATGAGTTCTTTGTTTTTACAAATTTTTTTGACAGGATGTTTACGGAATTGATTTTTTTGCGTTGGTTTGCAGTTATGTAATTTTGATATCGTGCTTATATTACACATGCTTGTGTTTCTAACGGTGTGTCTATGTGTATTTTTTACTACTGAATGGATATTGAAACTAAAAACCAGCTCCCTACAAAGTTGTAGGGAGGTTCCCTACAAGGTTTTGTCTTACGTCAAAATATTAAGGCTAATCTCCATTACACACAAACAAAGTTGTCGCATTTTTTGCAACATAAATAAGGAATGGAACACAGCGGCAAAGCTCGAGGTGTTTTTTCTATTTCATAAAATATATTGTTTGTTATTTATTTTGTTTCAAAAAATATTTACGTGGTCGTATTAAGAACCTGCTTTTTGGGAAGTCGGTTAAAAGTAAATGCTAAAACCTAATCGTCCTGTTTAGTAGACATATAGATTGATATACCACCGTAACGGTTTGAGGGCACTCCAGCAGCGTACTAAATAGGCAGCTTGCCAAACACACGACTTTAATTACAGAATTAATTGAAACACGTTTACTTTGATGTTTCACTCCGTTTCGTTGGCTAATGTAGGTGAACTGTCAATCACTATAGTTCGACAGGCTAGAATATTTTTTTCAGTATTTTTTCTTTAAAAATATTGAAATCACATTTCGTTGTTATTAGTTGGACAGGATTTCCATTAGGTATAATTGCAAAAGTCATAACTAATTAGCAGCCTTAAAACAATAATTTTGTGATAAAATACTAAGGAAAAAAATACAAAAAATCTTAAACTTAATGAACCTATTTATAGCACTCTGATAAGTAAAGCACACTGTGTCCAGATGATCCAAGCTGCGCACGCCACGATCATTGTTCGATTTATTTACACGCTGCGTTCCCGCAACGCTCCCGCCGTCGAAACAATCAGTCACTAGCCGGCCGCACTTCATGACACACGCATCTCATGTAAAAACAACCATTGTTACAATGACAAAATATCTGCTAATTAACATTTCGTAACATGATCTAACAAGTGCTTAAATAAACCTTATGTGAACGCAATAAGGTACAAAATTGTTTGTTAACTTCAATTGCAATAATTGATTGCTAATTGGTTATAGTGCTTTCTCTGTTCCGCTTTGTGACAAGTGAATAAGAGTTGGTGATTTGACACGTGGTCTCAAATTGGTGATGTTTGGTGATTAGTGCTGGTGATACAAAATGGCGAATAGAGTGATGGGTTACGTGATTTGCGGATATAATTCCGTGGATAATTTGATGGTGAGTTTTTTTGTTTGTCGGCGAATTCTGAGATATATCTTAATGATTTTGATACAATTGTTTTTTTTTGTGTGCTATTCATGTAATTTTATCACGTACTCTGAGATATGAATCGGTTTCTTGTCATAAATCATTGTTGTCCGACCTATCATAATCAGAGTAAATTCCAGCAGGCCTCTCGATACAACTTTGTTATTTTTAACTGGATTCTTACTAAACTATCGACTGTAGTTACTAGATGACGTAATGTTTTTATTAAAATCTTCATTGATGAACATCTTTCATATCTGGGAAAGGTTAAACTGTTTATAAGTTTACCAAATACATAATAATATAATTCTTTGACCTCAATTTGCTAAATAAACATGCAGAACAATTATGTAGATTACTAGGGACAGTCCCTTTTTCCTGTTACTTGAAAATCAAACATAACTGAAGAGACACAAAATTAAGATTGTTACTGCTTATCATCAAACCGAATTAAAGATTAATGCCATACCATACAAGTTGCTCCTTGCGGTTCCACCTGCGTGCCGAGGGAACTACTGCCAGAACCTAGAACAAATACATTACTTAAATAAAATAGGGGAAAATTAGCAAACATTACTACAATTAATATTTTAGGGGGCTCCCCATACAACAAACATATTGTATTGCTTGTTATCTATATATATAAAAGAAAGTCGTGTTAGTTACTCCACTTATAATTCAAGAACGGTTGAACCGATTTAGCTGAAAACTGGCAGGGAGGTAGTTTAGAGCCAGGAGAAGGACATAGGATAGTTGTTATTACAAAAAAAACAGCGCCATCTATTGTTCAAACCAAAAATCTGCCGGATGCCACTATTCCACGCGAACGAAGTCGCGGGCAAAAGCTAGTATGTATATATAGGTATGGAACTGAGTATGACTCGCACTTAGCCAGTTGTTCCAAACCTTCCAAATCTTCAATAGACAAGATACAAAATTCTAATTAGCTGTACATTCCATGATGAGATTCCATACGATGTTAATTCATGTTACATAGCTGTAGCCGAGAATAGATTGCATCTATGAAGTTTACTATAATTTATGATAAACTGAGCATGTCTGCTGACGGCTGATCTTACTGATAGTGAGCTTATCGTCTTAACAAATTAGTTTAATTTTGCTATTTAAAAGTACACAGTTACTATGTAGGCCTAAGCTAATTAAGTAATAATAGAAGTTAACCGTTATGTCGTTATGTCGTTTTTTTTGGCGATAAGAACGAGATAGAAGCTATTGAATGCTCATGCGCAATTCCCCAAGTTATTTTACGATTATAATTATAATATTTTGCGTTTTATCCCTGTTATTGTATTATTTAGGATAAACCAAAAAAATATATTCCAATTTCCGCATATTTGGTATTTTATGTGCAACCTAATTACCACAAAGCATTCACAAGATTGGTCAAGTTTTAATTCAAATGGCAATGTTATTTGTCACACATCCTTGACACTAATCTATAGACCACAAGGCCCTGTAACCGACGGGAGTTGATGACGTCATATGACACCATATTTATCGTTACACTGAATGTTTTTATTATTAAAAGTTATGCTAACTTGACTGTGGTCTGCGATTGATTGCAGCTGCAAATCTTGACTTATGAATGACCCATTTAAACTGATTGCCTGTATTATTTCTTACTATTCTAATCTCGAATTATAGTGTGATAGGTGAAAGAACCGATATATCGACCGTTAAGATTTTTTTTAAATCTGACTGGTAGTTCCAATGATAAGAGTTCAAACAACACAAATTCATAGACTCACTAACCAATAACTTAACATGCCAAATGTCCGGACACTTCATATACAACGCTCGCATTTTAATCACTAACTACAACATAAGGAGAATGATACATACGACTTACATGTTTGTATGTGTGCGTGCAAGCTCGCGACAACTGGCCCTTTTTGAAGCAACGCTACTAACGTCAAAAGTGAATGCATTTCCATGAGTACTTAAATGCACTTCCGACAAATCCCGCTACCTTGATTAATAAGTCAGGAGCTGACCTATTTGTGAGCTCGTGGCCAAGTAACAGCCACACAGGTCAATTGATTACATGATTCTGCGATCAGTCCGTGAATGAGAGGCCATCTTCTCGTTAAGAAGTACTGCGTGTTATGGCACGTTAAATTGGTGGGCATCAACTGTCATTTGAACTTTTTTGGCTGTAGTTATGGGTAGCCAGAAGGTCTGACAGTTAGAATAATTGTCATACCAACGGGTATCGGCTTGCACGGGTAACTAACTGAGTAAAGGAGGACTGATATAGTAGCCGGCATATAACTTGGCAAGGATTTGAGACCTTTAATAAGTGTGAGCTCGCTCATAGTGCACTAAATTATACAAAAAAGTGGTCCCTGTTATTGCTTGTGCATTATTCTATGGTTATTGACATCATTTATTGGCGATTATGTCTGCTTAAAAAAAATAGGACCTGTTTTCATCTCACGATTCTTGCCAAGTTACGTGCCGGGAACTATACGCAGTCGCTCCATGTAAACACTCTTGCTCAGCGCTCTCCTGTTAGGCAGAAAGCCGACGCCAACATAGTTGGAAAAAGACTCGGCAGATGAAGATGTTTTGAAATATTCCTCCTGCTTCACAAACAACGTTATCACAACAGAATTCCTGAAACTGACCGAACATCGTTTACCTCATGTATTAGATTATGCAAGTCTGCTAATTAGTATTGGTAATACTTTCCTGTTTGTAACTTTGTACGTATTGGATAAGAAGTTAGGTCATGTTGTATCATGTTCGGTAACTGAGAAACAGCTAATAAATGATAATGAAGCTATAATGAGGATATTCAAGCTGCTTCTAGCTAATTCGATCGTGTATATATCTGCAAAGGACAACATCTCAGGTCAAAATCATCATTAGCCTGGCTGTTTTCTATTTGATCTCTTCAACGCAGCTAGCTGGCGAACCCAAAACTACTAGATAAGATTGGTTGATGCACTCTCTGGTTTCTGTTTATCCCTGTTACTTTCCAAAAATAAATTAAATTATCTGCCATAAGCTTCTAGTAGTCTCCATGCTAAACTGTAATCTAAATTGGTTGAGCCTGAAAGTCAAAGATGCTGTAGGTAGTTGAATGACAAAGGTTTTCTTCCGATTTTCTATCATCTTACTATTCTCATTTACATCACCTGAAATGGCTGAAATCAGTGATCAAAAGCCACAACATAAAATAAATTCAGTTTCAAATGTAAAGTTATGCAGTAAACTAACCACCGCGCGCGGCCTCGCTCGTTTTATTTCTGACGGTGATATACAAACAAACATTACAAATATATTGCTCGTATCTAAATGCTTTTTATTGCGTGTGTGGCGTGGGGTGTCCGACTCTAACTTATTAAAACGTTGAAGCTTCATGGTCACTCTTACAAACAATCCCTTTAGATAAGGACTATGTTCCTCGGAATACATACGAGAAAACAATACCATTAAAGAATGTCAACTTTCATTTTCTCCGCTATCAATTAATCATGATTAACCTAACAATTCCTTTCACATAAAGCATTGACAGAATTCTTCAGTTTTCCATTTCTCCGATTCATTAGTGAATATGACTGAAGATGGATGCTCACGCGCACATTCCATTATTAACAAGTTGCGAATTAATTATTACCAGCTAATGAGTATTACAATGAATTTCTTTCACTAGATTAGTATGGAATTAATTGTGGAAGCCGCTGATTATATGCATTTTAATGAATTAATTGATAGAAGTATGTTAAGCGGTTAAATTACAATCATTTACACTCCAGCGCTGTGTAATTACGCTTGGAATATGTTAATGGTGCCTGATTTGTTATACATACTAAGATATTTGTTATGTTATTTTTTTTAAATTAAAACAGATTATTTAAATGCGTTTTGTGTAAAATGTTCACTCTGAATTTGTTTATTTGCTTGAACGCTCTAGTCTTAGGAGCTAGTGGTAGGATTTGACAAACATTTTCAGCTAGAAAGCTCATTTATCAGGATGCCCAAAAAAGTTGCCATGGGTCGTTTGGAAGTTCAATATAAATAATGTGTGGCATACAGATAATTATACAAACTATAGTGTTAATTATACGTCCAATAGAGGACCTTCCCCAACAAGTAATACTAAACTATTCATAACAAAACCTAATTAAATAGTTTACAAATACTATTACACTATAATTTACTAATTTACCTAAGTTACACTCACGCGAAACGCGGAGATCTGTAGACGAACGAAAGTCACCGATATAGCCCACCGGATTAGCAAGTTGAAGTGGCAATGGGCAGGCCATATTGCTCGCCGAGCAGATGGCCGATGGGGCCGAAAAGTGCTGGAGTGGAGACCACGGACTAGCAAGCGCAGCGTAGGACGTCCACCAACAAGGTGGACAGACGACCTTTTAAAGGTCGCCGGAAGACGCTGGATGCAGGTCGCCTCCAACAGGTATCTGTGGAGATCTAAGGGGGAGGCCTATGTTCAGCAGTGGACGTCCTATGGCTGAGATGATGATGATGATGACACTCACGCGCATCTATTACCATATAACTGTTTGTTTTGTTAATTGACCGGCTTTTATGCACTACCAATGTCGCTTATCGTTCGATGAATGAATGACCTGTGAATGAGTAGCTTATCATTCATTGTTAATGAGTCTGTGCTAATCAGTTTTGTTTACGAGGTTGTCCGTTGCATAATAGATAAATTGATTTGTGTTAATTTGCTTTTCATTAACCAGACCAACAAGGTTGATTATATGTTTTTTTAGATTTTCATTCCTTAAGTATTAAAGTGGAACTATTTTATGGCTGGAGTTAACAGTCTTGATCGAGGGTCTCTATATTTTTTGATGTGCTCCTTACATAATAGAGTGGAACTCATTGGCTTTTTCAGTTAGGATTCTCATATAAGGAATCGATTCTGAAGTACTTTAAATATGCAATTGTATATTATGAACATATGTAAAATGTGTGCCTGTCATACGATGGTAACTTTCGCTTTAAAAAAATCTTTCATTAAGTCAATATTCAAGATCCAAGTCACAAGTCCTTGAGACCTCAACCAGCTGTCTAATAAAATACAAGTGAACCTATTTAATTCAGTTGTCTACGGCCATTACAACCAACACCTAGATATTTAAATTCAATATAGGTAAATAAGTAATTCAGAATATATGAATGTAAGTCTTCTATTTATGCGGCAGACGCTCAAGAAGTACATACGTGCAAACGCAGTTATTGTGTAGTAGATGGTGTAACATGAATTTTGAAAACAGTTGTAAATTGTGTAACTGTTACTTCAGAGTTAGAGTGCTTTTTCGTTACTTCAGTAGGTATAATAATGTTTAATTGATTTTCAAATTAAAGTGAAAAACGAAGTATTTTCTAAGAAAGGCTTTAACCTACAAATACGTATTGCGCCGTTGATTACATTACCTAAATAAAATAAAAACTGATTCATAAAATGGTAATAGCATACTTCTTCATTAATTTTCAGCAAGACTTTTCCTCCAGATTAAAGCCAAATAATATTAAAACATACAAATCCATTTGCTTACATTTCAATGAAATAACATAATTCCGATACGAATTTTTAGATCAAAACATTCTCTCGACCCAGATATCATTTGACAGTCTAATACGTTGTCGACATCAAATGCGTTAAAACTAATAACTGCAGTTAACCTATTTGTATGTGTGTCGAATGTTCCCGAAAATATTATTTCAACCTGTTTTTTTTGGAACGCAGTACCTTGGCGCGTCTTTCTATAGACACAATTATCGCTACATCGCTATGTTCACAAGGGACATCAATTTCTGGGCCAAAACTGATATTTGCAGTATACGGTTTATTCACAATATGTAATTGCCGGATCTTCAAATGGATGGTACGTGTGAACTCGTACATTTATAAATTATATTGTGACTAGACCTTGTCCTGCAAAAATCAGATCCGGCTTCGATATTGATGTCATCTTATGAGTATAATATGTAGTGAGGAATCGTCGTAGGGACCTAGACGTGATTAAAATATCCACAGAACTTCATTTACTCTCTCTCTTTCTACCTGTCCAAGAAAATTAATGTTTATTTTTGTTGCTCACTCCTCTGCCACCCGAAATTACCTTATGAGTTTTCTTCGCAGGGCTTAAAACCTCGGGGACTGGACGCCATAGATTCCCAGACCCCCTCCATTCAGGCGAGGTCGGAGTGCCGCTGGGCCTTTTTAGTTATACCGGTATACCGGAAACGATTTTACCGAGGAGTCCCACATACCCCTCTCCCGTCCCCCGACGGGAAGGGGATGCGTAATAGCATTTTTAGCCCAGAGACAACAAAAAAAAAAAAAAAAAAAAAGGGCTTAAAACCTCACGCCATCTTCCGAACCGCTATGACGTTTGGTAGGAAATGCACCAGTGTCTAAGTAGCATGATTTAAGCGGGAACTATTCTACAAATTCAACCTTTTTTCTAACGCACCTTCTTTTCAGCCTAGATTGAGACACTGTCCCATATCTAGGTCGTTCACTGAACTGTTGTCTAAGGTCACAGCGTACGGGACTTCGGTTCAGTTGTGCGACACATTTGCTGAATTAATGCTAATGGAATCTTGATGCTGTTTGTCCGCTGGTCCGGTTGACCCAAATGTGGTTGTGCGTTGTGATTTTGAGGTCGGAAGTTCAGGTCTGTCGCAGTAAGGAAGTCGTCTACCAGTTATTGTTTCAAAAGAGGAGAGGGCGACATTATGATATATATGTAAAGTTTTATATTAATAACTCGCTAACTAAGTGGGATACTTATGTTATTTTTCGTATATTCTTAGCCAGCCGAAGTAGTTAGCTGCTTAAAATGGCTCCTGTAGGTAAATATATTTTTGGTCTGTCTGAAGAGGTACAAAGACACATTCACACATTGACCAAAGCAACCGCCACAAGACAAATTAAGTGGTTTTGCATCACGTCCTCTAAGTAACCCCTTTCAAGCAAGCCGAGTGGCAATTGACACGATTATCTAATCCCAGGAATGTTCTAGAAGCGAATCCATTAACTGTTTCATTTACTGTACCTCGCGTGTTTCAATGCAGATGAAGCTAGTAAGACAGTCTCCCATTGTGAATCGAATAAAAACTGCTAAGACAATGCATGAAAACTATAGCTGTTTTGTTACATTGACATGTGTTAATGATGTTAAGAAAGTGCATTCTGACTTTTGTAAAGAGCCTTCGAATGCCTATTTGAAGTAAAAACTTGACTTGTGTAATGCGTTCTAGAGGTAGATAAGTTTCTTGTTAATTGATGATAAAAAACAACAACACGATGAACATTCTTGCAAGATGATTAAGTCTATCCTCTGCCTTATCTATCGTCCATCTAGTCCTATGGCTTGGCACGGGTTTCATATCAAATCATATGAAAGACACCGACATATTAGAAGGTATACCTACATCATTCTTCCTGGGAAATTTCTGTATACACCAATCATATTTTCCCATCCATTTTCCTCGATAACTCACGCTACACGGAATCAGATTCTCCCATGGAACAGTGGTGCCCCTGTAACCTGCGCGTACGCACCAACAATGGCGTCGCATTGTCATTCAGCGGTCTACAGACATGGCTGGTCGTTTCCGCACAGTTTTCCTCCAAACATAGCCTTGAGGCTAATTATAGAATAGCCTATTTATACACCTACACATTCGTCTTGGGAAAAGGCGTTGATAATTCGAGGTTTTTTGCTGAACAATGAAAGTTAAATCTTTTGTTTTCTTCCTGAGTAGATTGATTAGATTAGAAAAAGGATATTTTGTAACTTAAAATCCAGAGCCGGTAAAACAATGAGATCAAAATTTAAGCACCTAAAATAGGGGTTTGAGCAAAGATTTTACAAAATATTTTTGAATTAGTAAGCCAGCCAACTAATACTGATCTCATAAAAGCTTATGTCGGAAGAGAGTCAATAGTACGGACACTAAACGAGACGCAAGCGCGCCCTCTGGTGGCGTTTCCGGTGAAACAACATTTTGGCGCGCTTGGCAGAGTCGTGATGGTCAGCGTGGCGTCGGCGGAGCTCAGTCTTCGTTGGGTCGTCGTGTGGCACACATCTCGAAACTGCCTTACGTCGCGTCTAGTGTACCTAGTGTTATTACTTAGTGTTGTAGTACCGTTGTAGAACCATATTGTGAAGTGTTAAGATTATTGTAACGTCTATCGTATGGTAAGGTTCTTCTAACCTAACAGACAGACATGTGTTGCTGGGGAGTTTGTTCCGCCACTTCTTCTCCCCAGCCAAAACACATAGGAAGTGGCGAAGGGCGGGCGTTTTGGGGGCTGTCTTTTGTTCTGACTAATTTGAATAAACGTTTGAGTTTTGAGTTTGAGTTGTCTCTTTTTACGATTACCCTAGCTGGTGTCGGACAATAGTGCCATCCTGATGTTCGCCCCTCCGACATCAGAAGTGGGATGCAATCCGAATGCCCACATGTGTTAAGGATTCGCCACGTGAAGATAAATTTCTACCCACTGACAAAAAAAAAATGGAACGTCGAATTATTTCAAATGGAGTTGGTAGAAGATTTATTAAGAATTTCATCTAAGGTACAAGTATGGTAACCACGGTTACGGTAATAGTATCGGTTTCCATTGTTACATGTCAAGCTGAATGTTGATGAGCTGTTGTCGTGTAATTGAGGGTATGCTAGAAAAATTAACCGAATTTGTCTTTTTTTTTTCATGTTTTAACAATGACGGTGATTATTGTGCAATATGACGAGAAAATTACGACGTTGAATGGAGCATCTCAGCTGCCTGCCAGGAGCCCGACGTGTCATCGCGAGGTCGGAGTGTTGGTGCTCGTGCATCTCCGTGGCTTCACGTCCGCGAAAGCCTTGCTGTACTGCGCGCCATAGCGATGTGCGATAGTCACGCATGTTGAGTGGAAAACCGGTGAGACCGATCCATTTTTGCTTTATGTTGAGGTTATTTGTCTTACGACATTTATAAACTTGAGAGGCAGTTTCAGTCTCGTTGATTAGTGGGAGAGCTTAATAATTAGTGCAATCGTAGATAATCAGAATCAGAAACCGTGAACCTAGGTTTGATCCCAGTGTCCAATAGTTAGTTTCTGCGTCATTGATTGATTGAATTGTGCATCAGACTATAGATTTTGGTAAGGTGTTACATTCACCTACTCTGTGATTTCGTTGCGCTAAGTTGTACCAATGATGGATACCGGGGTGACTTGGAAAAGACCCGTTGGTCTGTGTGATGGCATCGGGGTGACCAAGAAGAGACCTGTGTAAAGTCTGCGGTACTGTTGTTTTTATCGTGTTAAGCTGTACCTATGATGGGTATCGGGGTGACTTGGAAGAGACCCGTTGGCCTGTGTGACGGCATCGGGGTGACCAGGAAGAGACCTGTGTGAATCTGTGGTACAGCTGGTGTCATGTCACTGTGGTTGTGGTTGTGGTCCCTAGGAGGCCAGGATGGGCTGAGAGCTCGGCTAAGGGACACAACGGTCATGTGAAGCCTAGCGAGTAGAAGGCGTTGATGTGAATGACAACCGTAGCAGTAATGATTTAGTAATTTACAAGTTGAGTCTGACTAGCAATTCGATCTTTCTTTGATTTCGTGCTTAGCATTTAATGTATCTAGTTTCTTCATTTAAATAATGATTGCCATTCTTTAAATCTGTAACATGTGTGTAGGTCTTACTATCTTGCGTAACCAGAAGGTCAGTTGCTGACCCATATGTTGTCAATTTTTGATCGGCTGCCTAAGCACTTTCTATTTCTGGCTTAACAGATATCATCTTAGGTGAACCGAGCCTGGAGAACAGAACGAGGTCGACTAAGAGGGCGCCGTGTGAGGTGTTGCTGCACATGCTGCGTATGCTGGCTTCGTCTGCACTTCTAGAAGCCGAGACGTCGCTTGACACTGCAATGGTAACGTCCACGCTATGGTGGACAGTGGATGGGTTTGTGGCTGAGTTGACAAGGTTTATCTCTACGTCACGATCAGGTGATCTGTTTTGTTATTATTTATGTAGTATGGAGACGGGGAGTGAGAGTGAATGTGAACATTGTGGGTTTACTTTACTACTGCGACTTCTAATGTAACTAGGAAATAAGGGCTTAGGAGACCGAGAGGGTGGTTCACGACCATGGAATTTAGAAAGTATCATGTGATGACATTTACGTTGACAAATCTGATTGGCGACTAACTTGACCGTTACGGGTTAGGTGGACTGTGGGGACTGACTCGTAAGGCCGATGACATGACTAGTGTGACTGGTGAATGACTGATTGAATGACAGGGACTGGCCCTCAGGGTCGATGTTCCACGACGTATTTTAACTGTGACTGACTTTCGTGTGTGCTCGCTGGGACGCTGTAGCACGGCATGGGGGTCATATTAAGAGCTGGCCTTAACTGGTCGTAGGTTCTGGTGACTCTAACCATGTCGCTTAGCACAGTCCAGTGGGACTTGACTATTTGACTTGGCCGCGTGGCGGCGTGGACTGAGATTAGACGAGACTTAAGAGTGATCGTAGGGACGCTGTAGGGTTGTCCGGTCCATGTTGTCTGGAGAGATAACTGGTCGAAGGGACGCCTTTTCAGTTGTCCGGGTCAGCTCTTTTGTAGGGACGCTGTAGGGTTGTCCGGTCCATGTTGTCTGGAGAGATAACTGGTCGAAGGGACGCCTATGGTGTTGAACGGTTGTCCGGTCCATGTTATCTAGAGAGATATCTGGTCGAAGGGACGCCTCTTTCAATTATCCGGGCCCAAGTGATAGGAGTTGAATTTATGGGGTATAAAGAGTTGTAAAATGATCAGTGATGGACGAGCGTATATAAGAGAGTAAAACGAAGATCGAGAGTTACTGGTGTGGTCAGGAGTGGCCGAGGCAAACGTACTGTGCTGTGTTTGTGTTGTTGCAGATTAAACCCACGAGGACGTGGGTATATGCAGGATGGCCGTGTCGGAAGAGAGTCAATAGTACGGACACTAAACGAGACGCAAGCGCGCCCTCTGGTGGCGTTTCCGGTGAAACAACATTTTGGCGCGCTTGGCAGAGTCGTGATGGTCAGCGTGGCGTCGGCGGAGCTCAGTCTTCGTTGGGTCGTCGTGTGGCACACATCTCGAAACTGCCTTACGTCGCGTCTAGTGTACCTAGTGTTATTACTTAGTGTTGTAGTACCGTTGTAGAACCATATTGTGAAGTGTTAAGATTATTGTAACGTCTATCGTATGGTAAGGTTCTTCTAACCTAACAGACAGACATGTGTTGCTGGGGAGTTTGTTCCGCCACTTCTTCTCCCCAGCCAAAACACATAGGAAGTGGCGAAGGGCGGGCGTTTTGGGGGCTGTCTTTTGTTCTGACTAATTTGAATAAACGTTTGAGTTTTGAGTTTGAGTTGTCTCTTTTTACGATTACCCTAGCTGGTGTCGGACAATAGTGCCATCCTGATGTTCGCCCCTCCGACACTTACAATAACGCTAGTACAAATAACAACACAAAAATGTAGGTCATGAATGACACATCACACAACATTACAAACACATTTATAAATCCTCACAACTGATCTAAATGTTATACAGATAGTTTTAACATATACACGATATTAGCAATTCGTTTGAACTCGACCGCTAGGCGCAGAACTATATCGCACGTGCCGAGGGCAAAGCCCCTGCAACGGTGCATACAGGCGAAAGAGATGACGATATACTACAACCTGTAAGTCAGAAAGAGAAACGACATGTTGTTAAAACGTTATCTGCTATACACCTGTTCGAAGAGACTTCTAAGGATTATGATGATGAAGTAAGATGTTTTGATGTTGGAGATTAGAGAGTTAATCCTAAATGCTTGGGGAATGTCCTTTGAGAAACTGTTGATGACATTTTTGATGCAAATGAGGAAATTTTTAACCTAACCAGTCAAACATGAATCTAGAATATCTAATCAGTCTTAATTGTTGATATTACTTATTAGAAACGACACGTGGCTGACAATCAAGCCATAAAAACCTCGGTAGTAGAATTCCTGTCTATAAAAGGGTTAACAGCAGTCACACACACATTGATCAAACTTCCAATACCTATAGTATTAATGACCAATCGCAGCTCTGTAACAAATAGGGGACTATTCCGATTGATGCGGTTTACACAGCAGCGTCATACTGACTCATAGTAAACAACTGTCCATAACTTCATTGCGATGTTAGACGAGACATAATAACGTTGGTTTGTCAATTTTCTCGCACGCGTCTTCACGAACTGGATTTTGGTGTACCACGTGATATTTTGGATCCTGTGTGCCCAGCAATAAGTCAACAGTGAAACTCATATGTTTGTGTTTTTTAATCCAAGTGTGTGTGACATTGAAGATTCCTTTTCGTTTTATCTTTGATGAAAGTGCTGTGTATTTCAATAGTGGTTGATAATGTTGTCTTAACATTTACAAAGTATCAAAGGTGTTGCCTAAATCAACATAGTTGAATTTGTTGGCGGATGCTAGTGTGAGTCAATTTCAATGTTTTAGTTTGTTACTGAAATAATTGTGGAAACCGTTAGTCATTTGTTAATATGTAGGTAATCGCTTATCGCCGGTAGCTCTAATTGTGCTTTTGCTATAATTGTGTTATTAAATTAATTAGCGTTGATTGATAGGATGCGCTTGTCTAATTTTATACGTATTGCAACGTCCTGGGGAAACTTGCATTATAGTGTATTGTTTTCTTTTTATATTTTATCGATACGAGTAACATCTTCAGATAATTTAAACTTCACATAAGGACAGGTAACCTTCTAAGAACCTAATCTAAACGCGCTGTAGATTAGGTATTTACATCAGTAATATGAAATGCTATACGGTATAATTTTCAGCTTTATCCTCATTCCTACAAAGGATGTTCAACATCTCAACGACCTCATTATGATTGGTCAAAACGGAGTACCAAAAAGTCCATTATAAGCTATGTGAATGTTCTGCTCTAAATATTCAGAATTTAACTTTGTTGCATTAAGAATTTTCGCTTTAAATAGGCTAGTATGCTTCGGGAATTCTGCACTAGCTCACACTGGTGAACGTAACACATTTCATCATATTTATTTATTGTTCTTTACCGCAGCGTATTTTGTGAATTCCTATGTTACTGTGTTAGTTGGTTTTCCTTTTAAGCTGTTGTTTATATGTTTACCTTGAATTGAGAAGATTTTTTTGCGAGAACTTGGATGTGCCATTTGAGATTTGATTGGAGTATGTCAAAAAATTAAAGCTTGATTTGGTGAATCAATGATATCAATGATCAGAGAAGTCGTCGAAGCATGGCAATTCTCCTCTAGTATTTCACACAATGCCACCTCTAAAAACTACAATAATTCATTATCGTTCAATAGTCATTGAATTAGAGTTTACATTTGATACATGATTCTAAGGAAATTGTCGATCAAGTATCGTAGGTGAATTGGACTCGCCCAGTCTAAACATATGATCTAACATTCAATGTCTGCACACACTCTTGCGCACATACAATGTAGCTGTGTGAGTGTTAACAATACAATCACATCATTGTCTATGGATGTGTGAGTATATTATATGGGCATTAGCAAGTGTACCTATATGAGTGTAAGTAATAGAGAATTAACGTGATCGGATGTCATTCTTATTGTTATTCTTACGTGTTATATGTGATTAATTAAGTTTCGCCCATAAGGGAAGTCATCACACTTTGTGATTGATGTTTCCAGTTTGTTTACCATATTGTGGTACTTGATTCTCATACGTAATAAGGTCCTTTACTTCCACGGAAGGCATTTGTACTTATACACTTTGAAGATACAGCTTAGCTCAATTTTTGGTTAATTTTATTATTAGAAAAGGAGAGTAAGTTATGAAGTAATTACGAATTCATCAGTTTGATAGATAGTTTCCTCTTATTCCAGAAATTTTCCAAAATATAAATCTTAGGCACAGCATCGAGATCAAAGTCCATACCAGTTAATTTTAACTAAGCCAAACTGAAAATCTGAAATATTCCATTGAATAACGTAACAGCAGTTAATCCTAATAAATCTTTTGTTCAACAACGACGTTAATAACTATATTACGCCATCATCATATAAAAGTAGTTTATGGTACGTACAGACGAACATACATATCTATATCATATATGTATAGTTTAACTAGCTTTTTTCCTATAGTTTCACCCGCGTCCTGGGAAAAATTTTCCTATGCAGGGATAAAGTATAGCTTATGTTACTTCGAGATAGTCTAGCTACATAACAGTGAATGAATTTTTCAAATCGGTTCTGTAGTTTTAGTGCCTTTAGGGTGCAACAAACAACCAAAAAAAGTTTTACTCTTTATAATATTAGTATAGATACATAGATTACGCCATCATATAAAAGTAGTTCATACTACGTACACACAGAAATACATATGTATAACTAAAACATATGGTGCGAATAGTATTGAATGTCTGGTGTTAAATAAACGCTGATTGCTTGATAAAGTCGTGGGAACTGTGGCTGTAAGCACGATTGTGTTTTGTTATATAGGTGTGTACATATGTATAGATATAAAGTAGTAATGTATAGTAAATTGTCCAGAATGTTCTGTGTAGTTAATCTTGGGTCATAATCATCATTGGGTTTTTTATTGTCAATAAGACAGTTAGTCATAGATCTTTTCTTGCATATGGAGTTTGTTTCATAACCCTGTGTTAATAAGCTGTTGAAGTTAGACTTAGGAAGTGTGTAAATAAAGATTTTTGATGTTTTTTATTTGTCTCGGTTGACCCCAGGATATCACAAATTGACATAGGATGTAGAGTGGGTTTACAACTAGCCGTGAAATTGCCACCCATTAATAAAATCGGTGATTTGGCGATTGGTTATGGTACGGTTATTCTTAGATATAGTTAAACGTTTAATTTATTTTCACACTTTCTATTTTAAAACTAAAAGAAAAACTAAACAATATGTTTTCATCTATGCTATACATATAGATTTATCACCACGGTTTGACGACAGGATTTTATTCCACGGTAACATGAGAACCAGTTAACTCGACAGTTAAGCCGTTATAGCTCCAATAAAGTTTTAATTAAACTCATTTCTAGCCGGAAACGTCTAGTGTTGTAGAACTCCCCTATCTAACGTAGGTATCAACTTTATGTCCCTTGGGAAAAAGGTACGTCACTAAAGCTGTAGTAAGGAATGTAGGAATTAGAAGAATTACGGATGTAGGAAATACGGCACGTTAAGTCAAATAGTCATCCTATTCATCCCATCAGACAGTGTCGGAAAGAAACTTATTAAAAATTTTAAATGAAAGAAACGTTCATTTATTTTTAAATTCAGATAAATAAAATTGTAATCAAGTCAACTGCCTATGGTTTCAAGGATAACGGTGTTCACACTAACACCCTGTATACATATTTATAAATACATATTATAACACCCAGACCACGGCCAACAAACATGCTCATCACACAAATGTCGACCGAACCGGGAATCGAACCCGGGACCTCAGGTTCGGCAGTCCGGCATGGTGACCATTGCGCCATCGAGGTCGTCAAATTATAAGATTACTGACTAGTAAGGATGGATATTTTAATTGCAAAGCAAGATAAAGAAAGAACTTAAATATTTAAAGGTGCTCCCATAATCTTCAAGTTTATGATGAGCCCTTTGATTGTTTGATTACGTCAAACTAGTATTTAAGTTATAAGCAGCTGAAAATAATCCATCTTACTACTTACTGGACAACTTATCCTACCTCTAAGCAGTGTTTTGATTTCAAACGTAGTCAACTTCAGGTCAGTGGTAACAGTTTTATAGGAAAATCGTACTTATTACTATTGAGTTAAGGTGCATGACAGTTACCACTGATGTGCAGTCTACCGTACATGCACAAAGGCTATTGTTTAATTCACATCGTCTATTATTCTTTTACAGATGTATTATTTCATGAAAGCGCAAGATCCTTAATAGTGTGTGTAAATGTTCACGCACATGTATTTGTATGGCTCGGCAACCCGACCACTCCTGGGGCCCGATTCTCCTAATTTTACTTAAGCGACATACGATTCACATTCGACTGAGATCCAATCCCGACTCAATTACGATTGAAGCGTATGTGGCATTCCGCTATTTTTTCTTTGAAATAAACGTTTTTATCCTTTTCTATCATTCAATAATGAATCATTTTGTCTGCAAATGATTTACGATTGCAAAATGATTGTACAGCAAACTACCGTATCGACCAAAATCATCAAAATAGCAGACCAATCGCAAACCAATCGAATTTCGTTGGAATACGATTGGTCTTATATTAGTAGCAGAATGCCCGATATGGTTTAAACTGCTTTTGCGATCATATTGCGATTCAATTTCTATTCGATTTTGACATTGTTAACTTAGGAGAATCGGGCCCCGAGTGCTCCCGAGCTTACGCACACAAAGAGAACGTACATGTACATTTACACACACAAGTATAGTTAACCCGCTTTCGTGAAATAAAACATGTGTACTTCTTAACATAAACTTGGCTTGTAAAGTACCCGTTTTCTCGCTACGTTAATTTATCCTGACATTTGCAGTCCTTTGAACAGGTCTGTCTTTTATGGCAATGGAATTTCGTGCGGGTTTGTATCCCAAATTATGTTGGCGTAATAAAATTGAACTTTACTTTATCGGTTCATAAAACTAAGTTATTGATTTGATTAAGCTTTAGCGGAATGAGGTGCTGCTTGTTTTGTTTTATGAATATTTAGTTAATGTATTTGCTGTATGCATGCAACATTTTGTCTTTCTTTGGGAAGATTAACATTTTATTACGGCTTGATCTTTCAGTTTTTAGTAACTCTGAAATATCCCATTTTTTCTTGTTTCGGTCTGTCATGCGTAAATAATAAAAACATTGAAACATAAAAATGCCTGACCACTGACTTTTGCGGTTTGACAACGCGTCCTAAATAATGGCAGTCTCAGACCGCAGTACCCCTAAATAAACCTAAGTCACAAGACAGCTTCAATGAACAAATAACAATGACACCGCATAAATCTACAGTGAATAATATCCGTGTGAAACGGCCCGTGAAATTATCTCAATTTGAATGCATAATTTTCGCGTAAACATCGAAATCATTAGCAAGAGATTTAAGCTATCTGCTCTAACAATTTACGAGTTGAATTCAATCATTCATACATATTTGAAGTTGTAGTTAGATGTGGACGTTGGTTAGAGGATCGGGTTTCAACAGATAATGATGATGTAAACGAATTTGGAGCAAGTCAGCATAACTCTGAATAAGAAAATGTGCAAAGTAACGTAAAAAATATAAAAATTATCACTACTTACAGATTTTGTACCTCTACATACATAATTTGTAGACCCATATTAGTTCCATTACTTTTGGAATCTCAAACATTGTCGGGATAATCCCAAAGCTAATACTTACATGTTTATGATTTGTGTTTGAATTTAATGTTGTAAATAAAGCTCCTTTGAAGTCAAGGCCAGCATTTAAATGTTGTCTGCCTTTCGGCCTAGATCATTGAAGAGTTTGACGTCTCTTCCATTAGTATAATCTGAAACAAATTGGAATCATCCGGTGTCTCGCTTCTAGGGAATCTTAGCTTTAATCATGTCTTGTCAAAACATCCTCTGTGCTCCGTTTACACTTTGATTAATGCAAGTCATTAGTGAGTACATTGCGTGTAAACAAGGCAAGTGCATATGCTTTTATGATGTAGGTACTATGGAATGTTTTTCGTTGCAGGCAATTCTCCGTAATTGCCCATATGTATTGTCCATCTGACTCTAATTACATCGGTGCAATTTCTAATTTGACTTGCCAAATAGTTGCCTCGTCCAATCCCTTTATTGATCTTATCGTCTTTATCGAAACAATTTCAATGAACAAAAGTATTGTTTTATTGAATAGCATGTCTGCCAAAACAATTGATCTCGACAGACACTACCGTTTTCATTCAAGGCGATCCTCTTAACGCCGGGGTCGGTAACCGAACGTGGGAACGCTTTGGCGCCTTACACTGTTAGGCTGTAGAGCTGTATCTACCTAGACATGAAATATCATAGTAAAAATATGACGAGAATACTGTATTAGTATTAGTGTAACCTAATATTGGTTAGATTGCCCAGTAGCCGTTCACAACGAGTGAAGACATCTCTAGTGTCGAAACAATTGGTGTCGTTGATGCGATCCCCTTTAATCCAGGGTCGTTAACCGCTCCGTGGGAAAGTTCAGACGCGTCATATTAGGCTTCAGATAGCCGCGTGGGTGTAAGTGAAATGGCTGGACTGCACCGGCCAATACTGCTGAAGTTTATCGAACGCCTTTTTTATGTTTTATGGCTTTCTTTATCCTTCGCCGCTTGGAAATCAATCTCACGGTTTAAAAGAAAATGTTCTTTGGACCACTTGGACTGAATTTTATAAGCGGTGTGTCAACAACCTTACTTCTGCTTGTAGGGATTGTTCACATAACACAATGCGCCGTAAATCGTGATTTGGTAGGACAGAAACCATTAAGTTTATGGTCTAAGCATGACCCTTGACTATATCTTCGTGACAATAGTTTTTGGACTTTCAGTTTGAAAGCAGTGGTTTTAGTGTGAAAGCCTTACCAATAATTGGTATTTAATCCTATTTCTCTATAGTATTGCACGAACTTGTGGCAGACGTACCCGCATCTTGATCCGTTTTCCCAATACTTAAATTAATAATGTTTCAGGGACGAACAAAAATACTCGACAGTACGTAGTTATTCAATTATAAGCGATCCGGAATCCGATGCCAGTAGTCCACCGTTTAACTCACGGTCATTACCAATTGTCCCAATCAATACAGTCATTTAAGGATTTAGTCACGGCCCGTCGGCATCCGGCCTTCATACTGCCTCAACGAAGTTTGAACCTATTTTTTTTCAATATCTCACAAAGCTAATTAAATGTATCTTGTCTGTGATTGCTTCCTGTTGACGCCATTGTTGTTTTTGCACGATGTTCGGTAAGATTAGTGGCTGGTATTGTCTTTGATGTACTTTGTCACGCAATGTTTTCGTAAAAGTTGGGGTCGAAGTTCGTGTGGTTTGTATGGAAGAATCGGCGGATGAGGTTCTTTTTTGCTATAAGAAATGCTATGGGTGTTTGTTGTTGAATGATTTTCTTGTGAACCAACGTTGTACAAAGTAGTAACTTTAGATATACCTACTCTTGTTAATATTGCGTCGTGGTACGCATCTAGAAAATTTTCTATATATAAATAAAGAATCAATCTTCAAATGTAATAGTAGGTACCTACTATAAGAACTAGCATGCAGCAACTGGTAGTGGGAATAGGTCCTCATCTAGCCTTACGTTACACGATAAATGAGTATTCAATATGCAAAATTACTCAAGTTTTTTTCAAAGATTCCAGAAGGCAAACAAAGTCCGTTTATTATGCATGCAGTTACATAAATACAGAAGAAACAGATCATATTCTGTCGACCACCGTCAGCGTTATATGATAGCCGGCATAGAAAACTTACATCAAAACGATTGACAGTACCAATTATGAACAAAACAGCTATTAGGAATCAATTTGCGGGCCGTGGGAATGATAACAATTATATTGTAGTCAACGCATTGTGCTAGGAATAGACGTGAGATTGGCAGATGACGTTTACCAGCTTTCTGATATGCCATTCTTAGAAGATGTTTGTAGTGATAACAGTTCACTGGGTTATGTAGGAATGTTATGTAATTGGATTGTTGTAACTGTAATGGATTATGTAAGAAAAGATGTCGAGATAGATTTGCAGAAGAAGAAGAAGTTTGCGAGCCTTAAAGAATCTTGTGCGTGTTTAAAAAAATGACCTTTCAAGGGTGAACTGATAGGGATGACCAATAACCAGATAATGAAGCCTTTTCTATCTCAGCAGTCGGGTGGACACCATCACAAACAGAGTATCGTTTTCGACACGCCCACGTTTCGTCGAAGCATTCATTCATGAAATACGTTTCGCAGTAATCTTTATTACAATCAATCAATTCAATCAACAATCATTAACTCTTTCTTTCTAAGAAACATTGTTAACGTCTTGTTAAAAGACGAGCAAACAAAAACGTATAAACTGCTATGGATACGGTTATTTACCGACAAAGACGGGAGCTGTCCGGTATTCTACGGATGTTAGTGCGAGATCTCTTCTCAGCCGGTTTGAGGCCCTACTAAGGTATATTCTATAAGACTTCTTAAAACGCACCAAACTCAAGAATACCGTGTTCTTAGGCACGGGACAAGTTTTCCCAAAGTTAGGCAGCGTTCAGATTTCAATATCGTTAGAACGTGGTCAGCTCAAATTACGCTTGACATGAACTCAAACTAGTATTTTTTACAACTGTTTCTTTACGACACATTAAAACAAAATAACATTGATTTATTATGTATATGATTACAGACTGCAGAATGGTTTTCATGACTAAGTACTTTCTACATTTTCATTCGTGATTCTAGAACCAGTAGTTAAGTGCACCAACAATTTAGAGAGCGTTTATTAATTGTGGGCTATTAAAGTTTATTAGCGTGCCCTAATTGGTCGGCTGTCGCAACCGAGGAAATTGTTGGCATCGCACAAATATGTACATAACTACAGACAGAGAAACTTTATCTACAGGACCTCGGATGTAGCTGATGGAGATCGGCTTTCTGTTTCCTTCATAAAATATTAACTATTTCGATGGTGTCTGAACTATTTCCCATAACTGGATAAAAAGTATCCTATATGCAATGCTCATGTTACCTTAGCTTCCTACTGAAAGCTTTATCAAATTCCGTTTGTGCGTAACAGAGTACACACGTAGTGAGATGTGAAATGTGATCTCGTGAATATTCCGCTGATTAGGGTATTACAAAACATTAAGGCTCCGCACTTCGAAAACATCAGTTTTTTCGACGGGTAGTATGAGGCCTGGATACATTCTATACATCAGAAAATTTAACAGTGAGTAGTCGAGGATATTGACCAGAGAATATGAAAAAAACCTATTAAAAAATTAGCCTCACACATAGAAAAAAAAGGCTTGAAATTGCCTCTCGAAAAAATTTTTCGTCAGCTAATGCTCAAAATATTCAATGATAACCTACACATGTTTTATCACTAAACGATAGAAAATTTCCTAAGCTAAAGAAAAATACCACATAATATATGGCTTTATAAAGCACATAAGGAGAAATATTAAAAAAACGTATAAAATTCAATGTCAATTTTCATTTCATGAATTTTACCTTCTGCCAGACGGCGTTCCGCCGTAGAGACGAGTGGTCATGTCGCTTTGTCATCCGATGACAGTTCATCCTTCGTATTCCAAAAAATAACATAAAAAAATATATTTGTAATAACATCCTATAAGTTCTTTTTTTATGACTGAAAGTGCATTTATTTTAATGAATTACATATAATTAGCTCCATGGAAGATGATCATGAGTGTTGTGGATGCTTTACTCTTGCAACAAAATGTTTTCAAGCGTATGATGTGAGATTACAGTTTTAGACGTCTTCCACCGGTCTTAAAAAATAGGAACATTAAGATAATGACCGTTAAACTCAGGTAAATATGTAATTCCATTCACAAAATTTATTTATTTTCCAAATATTTATTTGTATTTGATTGTTAGGTTGTTTATTGCAAAACGTAGTTGTCATGGTAGCCGAATTTAAACTGTCATTGCTTGACTGCGCAAGGAGGTTTGTGTTTTTAGTAATTTATTTTGGAATCTGACTAATAAGGAAATTAAAAATCATTTATTTACGATAGCGAAAAAGACTAATTTTCGTGAGAACGTCGAAAATAATTAATTATTCAGTAATGAGTAAAAATATGAAGTGAACATAGAAGTTTTATTTAGGATATCATATCAACCATTTCGGATGATAGAAAAAACGATTTATAAAATTTATATTGTGATACAAAACCACTTGTTTGACTTTCTACCGAGGTGATCATTCTTCAGTACAATAATAATTATGTGCTTATAGGGGACTACTCGTAAAAACAAGATGGAAATTAAAAAGAAGAAAATAAACCTGATCAAAAACGCCAAATAGAGCTTCATTGGAAGCGGTGAAATAAAGAACTGACAAAAATTTTGGCTGCAGTTTTGGCTATATATTCTGTACCGCCACAATCCTAAACATGTTTAATCATGTTTTATACATTAAGCACCAAAGCTGGGGTTGTACTGCAAGGGCAGGCAGACTCTTACTGACTAAAACCCACCATGTTTGTTCTTGAACCCTTTCTGTACCAGGACAGAAACCCGGTGACTCTTTGTGTGTGTATATAGGTAACATACAATAAAATAAAAATACATAGGTATTTAACTGAAACTAAAATCTTCTGGGTCCACTTGGCAACAAAATGCTTCGATACTAACTGCGGGTTGATTGTGGTACAGTCCAAATGCATACCTCTATATTATTATGCGTAAATAGTTGGGAAGCTACCTACAAAAGATAGAAACGTATCAAAGACACATGCAAGCGTTCTAGTGAGACCTTTACGTTACTGAGTCTCGCGTTCTGGCCGCTCAGTTGGCCATTGTAAGAATTGAAGTTTGACAGACATGTGGGAAATTTAATCCTTCTTAATTACAAAAGAGGGTTTTATTTAAAAATCCTATTTACTGTAGGTATAATCTAATCAAACGAACTAATGTTGTGTTCCTACATCACTTAATGTTGCTGTGTTGCCTTTTCTATACGATTGCTTGAACGCTGTTTTACAACCATACTCCTGTAATGGAGCTTACGATGTCCCTATGTCTCTATATTGTGAATGTGTTGTGCAGCACACAACTGCTTTCAGTCTGTCAGTTATATAAGGCATGGAAATGGTCTTTACGCCTTGTATGCCTATGCAAACAATATTTTACACGGAAAACCATTACAACGAGAAGTCCTTAGGAGTTTGGGCGTTCCTGGGCTAACGGCGGCCAGCCATGAAATTGGTATCAAACGATAGCTCTAGTAGTAATTAGAAATATAGGAAAAAAATATATTCGGTTATTTTTGCATCAGAAATGTATCCATTTTTTCAGACATCCATTTTTTCGCAGTTTATTATATAAAATTAACCTAATTCTGAGCTTTTAAAAGGCTTGTAATCCCCTGTTTTGATATTTCTAATCGATCCTGATCATCTGGTATAGGTTTTTGGTGAAGTATTTTTTTCATTTTGTTCTTGTATGAAAAGTAGCTCGTTGCTAAGTAGCGATTTCTTCAATGTTACAGAAAGCACTTTAAGCTATGCTTATATGGTCCCAGCTATGTTTATACATCTTGGACAGTTGTTATGAGTAATCAGAAGCCGTTTAAGGCGTACCTTTTAACTGGGTTGTGTTACAATAGGTGTCAAGTAAGTTCGAAGTTCTTCGGTTTTAATACATCACGGGGATAGAACTTCATAAAGTCCATAACAGTAATTATAGAACCACACTACATTCGTTAGTACCAAAATCATCGCTGGCCGCTGATAGCCCGGGCTCCATAGAGATTTGCCCATTGTCCTTTAAGTAGTTTTTATTCAAAATCCAAATTTACCTGTAATCTATCAAAACTCTTATCTCATACCATGTCTTAAATCCGTATATCTATTTTGACCTTCGTAAGAATATTTATGAAAATTATAAATGAGACGTCTGTTTGGGAACATAAATTAATGTGAATCATTTGATTGCGATTTCTAAAAAATGTAAAGAAAATCATTGCAGGATTATTAGTTGCCAAAAAAGTATAGTTACCTACTGACTACCTTATTCCATCCAGTGAACACAGGCAAGGATATGAGTTATGTCAAAAATCAGTTGTCGACTGTTTTCGTATCGGCGAAAACGTGAGCGGCGCCCCGCGGTGGGCTCGTACCTCACCCCCTCAGGTTGTCGATTTTGACAAGACAAGGAGCCTTAAACTAGAAATCCTTACTCTTTCGCTAGAATGTCTCATCTAAAATGGTAGATTCAACGCAAATCATTCTAATCAAAGTATCAACATCAGCAAAAAGAAACATGTACCAAACTTAGATATAGTTTATTTTATTTTACACCAGAACCAATATCAGATGTGCTTTGATAGCTCTTTATACTATGCTTGCTTTTAACCGACTTCCCAAAAAGGAGGAGGTTCTCAATTCGGCCGGTATGTTTTTTTTTTTGTTTTCTATTCTACGTTTCCGATAGTTAATTTTCTCGCCTTCATAAAGATGTTTTTTTTGTGATAAAGCCATAATTACTATACTGATTATTACACTATTACAATATTTCCGTATATAAATGTAGATGACATAATGAAATACAATTCCTTGCTGTTACGTAACTCAGGGAAAGACTTATTACACTTCCTCTATCTTATCCGAGGCCACACAGGCCGAGAGATGCTAATGCGAAAATATAGATAGCTATGTTTGGTGCTAACGACCCGTAATGGATGTACAGTCCTTAGTAATGAGAAAGTAAGTCAGTTTTACTCTGTAAATGGGACGTGAATTAAGACTATTCATGGATTGATATCTAGAGAAACCAAAAGATGTGCGGGACGGACGTACTCAGAAGCAGGGACTTCGGGTTTCGAGGAGTGGACTGTATTTGTGGTACCCGGTGATACGAAGACCAGTGTAAACAAGGTGTACGTTAAGACTGCTACTGTGGGGTCAGGGAAATGTCGATGAAATAAAAGTCTTCAATATATACTTATACGCAGGATCTTGAGGGGACGAGCTTCGACGCACTAACTATTTCTATTACTGTATTTGCACTGTTTACTTGCCCTTTATATGACCACCAAACGTTGAATAAGATGATGATAACATCCATTCATATTTCAAATTACTTATGACATATCTAAATTTAGTAGTTCCGATAAATCACACAGTCGTAGTAATAAGACCAAATTGACTTCTAACCTCTTTAATTGATGAGCATTCTAATTTCGAACGTTGAATAGTAATCGATATTCTTCAATGAACATTATGAGCAACCCAGTGACCCGTTTCATGGGTTGCGCAAGAGTTGACAGCTGTGCGTGTCATTCTGTTTCTTTCACACAGCTTCATAAATGTTCAATAGTATTAACTGTCACTCGTTAAGATATTAACATCTTGATGGGAATTTGAAATGCATTTACTTGGAACGTTGGTAACTGGTGTTTTTTTTTGTTTCCAAGATTGCAATTTTTGATAGGTCAGATGATGTGTCGTCGGTCGAACAGTCTCGAATCAAATTGACAGGTAGTTAATTTGCGTTTTCTACAAAAGCTTTTATTTGAAGTTAATGAGAGAAGCAGGTTTTTATCTTTTATTTAAGGCATTTTAGTTAATCCAGTGCCAGTCAAGTTTTTGTCTGTCTTATGATTTAACCACACAAAAAGAGTTATTGTGACCAAATGTTGCCTATTTAACTCACATCTTGACAACCTTTGAACCCAACTTAAAATACTTACATTATTCTCCATTAATACCACCATCATTAATCAATCAAACTAAAAAGCAAACATACATACATACATGCAGGTAAAACTGAGAACCGCCTTTTTATGAAGTCTTGAAGTCGGTTAAAAAGTACACCACACGTTTTTAAACCCAACGTCATGATACACCATACACCATACACTCCACCATAGTTGAACGTGAAAGTGTAGACACTACCATACATAGTGAGCACGCACGGCGCGCGGTAGAATGCGCGCGCGCACCTATGGTGTGGGGTCGACATATGGCGTAATGGAACTTGCTTCGATTTCAAACTGACGGCAGTCAGCTGCAACATTTGTATTGAGTTTGAAGTCAGGTGGGGTTGTTGGGGGTGGTATAAATTGTAGGTATTATAGTAGTAGGTTATACCTAGGTTAACATGGAATCTAATGATCTAAATATGTACAGTCAGCACCAAAAGTCGATGAACAGAATCAACATGACAAAACACCTGTTCACAATAAAATGCCATAAGTTATAGTCGCAACTAGGAAACAAAATAGCCTGTACACCAGAAATTTACAAAAGTCGTTAAACACGAGTATTTCAAAAGTATCTGTGCACTAGTATTCCTAAAGTCGCTGTACACCATAAATCCAAATGTCGCTGAACATCATTGTATCAAAAGTCACTAAACAACAGTAAATACAAAATTAGGTTAACAAAGTATATTTTTAATGTTGCCGTGTGTTAATATACTTTTGACGCTTATGTTGTTCAGCTACTTTTGGGACAGTGCTTGCTTGACCTTAATAATGTATGTTAACACGTTAGTATCTATTTCAATACTTATTTACAAAGCAATTATATTTTATTGTCAGTAATCTTACTAATCTATAATATGAAATAACATAAACATAACTGTCATGATCTACGAAGCGATTATTGTGATGGTACTTACTTGTAATTTACTTTGCGCGAATCGTACAAAACCTACCTTCATTTAATTTTTAATTTATTATTTCTATTCGCATGACTTGTGATAATTTTAGTCTAGCGTATGATTGTCATAGTCTGAACTAATTGAAATGTTGTGTAAGTGATTAGTTGTTTATTTATATTATTGAGATACATCAATCGATAAATATCACAATAATACCGTATAATGTGCATATTACGGAGTATAAACGTCACAGAAGTCTCCTATCTCGATTAGTTCTCCAGCCTCTCCAGGGCCACCAGAGCACATCCAACCCCAAAACACACCAAAGTCACTTGCGCGGTTATCGATTATAATACGTTCTGCATATCGAGTATTATTTATGCGCCAGAGAGACATACGACCATTTTCAGTAGAATGAAATGTTTTTTCATCCGAAAGCCAAGAAGTTATTTCTAAAAGAGTTATGTTAATGAAAAGAGTTATGTTTATGTTATTTCATATTATAGATTAGTATGATTACTGACAATAAAAAACACTGTAAAGCAAAAAAAAAACTATTTTTAGGTGCATCGGCCTGGAAGACAATGTCTAATGGATGTAACTAAGTTTATTTCGCCACCGACTTCTAGGCCGATGCACCTAAGAATAGTTTTTTTTTTGCTTTACAGTGTTTTTGGGAGTCAGTTTTATTTTTTTGTAAAAAGTTTTTTATTTTTAGCTTTTCAGTGACAAGCATAGTTGTCACTATCCGCATAAGTGGAAAGTTCTCATCAATACGGACAATACAAGCCCAAACACGAGGTAGTTTACATATTCAGTTTTATAGTTCCCTCGACCTTCTCTGGTCTCCATCACCAGGTCAGCTCTAAATCTTCACCATTGCATAGTGTTATCAGACATAAGCTTTAGTGTCAAGTTTTTACCCTGCGTATTCCTACAATTTTCCAAAGCCGCAAATTTGCCCTCGATTTCTCAGCGTTTCCATCATCAGATCCTGACCGTGTGATTATGGGACCACCTTTTTTTTTTTTTTTTTTTTCCGACGTCAAAAATCATCAAATGACCCCTCCCGCTGTGGGTTAGCAGCGGTGAGGGAGTGTCAGACTCTTACTGACTAAAAACCGTCGTGTTCCGTCGTAGGCCTTTTTATGTGCAAGGGCCGCGGTATCTCTTTCGAACAACCCGCAGCCCCGGCAGGCCTTGGCCCTATTGGGCCCCGCTGGGGTTGCTGACATCTCTTTGAGGAGCGCGTGGAACAACGCGCGCCGCCGACACGGGTCTGTTGTCTTAAAATAGACACGAGCGATGAGCCACCCGAACTCACCGCCCACAGACCCACGCCTACGGTGGCCGGGAGTCGTCTCGCGTCACCCGGCGCCCGTGGTGTCTACCTGCTCCAGCGCGGCGGCCGGGATGAGAGGTGCGAACTCTCTAGCGTTCCGCCTCCTTCTTCTCGAGCATGACTGCTTCGCAGAAGGAGGCGACGGCATCCCATTCCCTCTCGCCCCGGACCATGGCCTGAACCAGGGCCGGACGCGAGAGGTCGCCGCCGCCTAAAGCCTCGACGAGGACCCGGCGGTGCCCTTCCCATGCAGGGCACTCCTGGACTGCGTGGTCCACCGTGTCCTCAGAGCTATCCGCACAGTGGTGACACCCGGGCGCCTCCTCACGACCGATTCGATGCAAGTACCTACCGAAACAACCGTGTCCGGAGAGGACCTGCGTCATGCGGTACGTGAGGGCGCCGTGACTCCCCCCGAGCCACTCCTCAAAGAGGGGACTTACCGCCACGATGGTGGCGTGCCCTGCACTGGGTTGCGACAGTCGCTCCCTCCAGCCCACCATGACATCCCGTCGGAGCTCTGCCCGCTGCGGACCACCTGGGAGGTGAGCACTATCAAACAAAAAAAAAATTTGCAAATCGGTCCTGGCGTCTCCGAGCAATCGGTGAACACATAAAAAACAAAAATAAAGATCCCAACGAATTGAGAACCTCCTTCTTTTTGGGAAGTCGGTTAAAAATATAATTGCTTTGTAAATAAGTATTGAAATAGATACTAACGTGTTAACATACATTATTAAGGTCAAGCAAGCACTGTCCCAAAAGTAGCTGAACAACATAAGCGTCAAAATTATATTAACACACGGCAACATTAAAAATATACTTTGTTAACCTAATTTTGTATTTACTGCTGTTTAGTGACTTTTGATACAATGCTGTTCAGCGACATTTGGATTTATGGTGTACAGCGACTTTAGGAATACTAGTGCACAGATACTTTTAAAATACTCGTGTTTAACGACTTTTGTAAATTTCTGGTGTACAGGCTATTTTGTTTCCTAGTTGCGACTATAACTTATGGCATTTTATTGTGAACAGGTATTTTATCATGTTGATTCTGTTCATCGACTTTTGGTGCTGACTGTACATAGGTAGAAGAAATTCTGCGGTCACTCTGACGTGAAATCTTCAGAATAGGATTACTTGATTATCAGAAGCGAAAATCAGTTAGAAATAAGTATTGATATAATGTAAAAATTTGCATTATTTATGCGAAGATTAGCCATGAATTAATTCCAACAGAAACAGAATCTCTTTTAGCATAAATTAAGTAAATACATAGTTGTCACGAGTCTCAATATTCTTGCTAATTATTCTCATAATAACCGTACATTTTCCTCAACTTTTCTATACATTCATATATTTCTACGGAACCCAACGCCTACAATAATATAAAGGAGGGGAACTGAATAGCCCGGATATGTCGTAAAGTACAGTATAAACAGTAAGTCAAGTTACATTTATTGTATGTATGCGTTTTCTAATAACCGTTTTCCTTGGCTGACCAGTACTGTTTGATGAGTTCATTTATTGCCTTGATTGACTTAATTATCTACATATACTTATAAAGAAAAGGCTTATGTTTAACTGACCACCAGATATAGTAACAAATAGCGGACAAAAATAGTAAATGATCACCAAAATGAAACTCGCATTTTAATGCAAAATGATAACCAAAGTTTTAACACTTTGCTATCCTATTTAAGTAAAATTACTCCAAGTAAATCATGTGTAAGCCAAAAATAGTAAATGATCACCAAAATTAAACCAACATTTTAATGAAAAATGATAACCAAAGTTTTAACACTTTGCTATCCTATTTAAGTAAAATTACTCCAAGTAAATCATAAGTAAGCCAAAAATAGTAAATGATCACCAAAATTAAATTCTGCTATCCTATTTTAGCAAAATGAGTCCAAATAAATCATTTTTATCCCAAACTTGATATACATATATGTTAGCAAGCATGCAGCATGAAACCAAACATGCAACATGCAGCAAGCATGGCTTCTGTTTTGAATTGCACTCTAGGGGTAGGGCAAACAAGACTACCTACGTGGAGTCTATATACACATAACTCAATATGGCATCATAATACTTTATTTAATAATAAGCCTACATATTTTTAGACTTTATTTTTCTGGTATTCAGTAGATATTTTTGGTTACAAAACTAAGGGTATCAAAGCTTTTTATGGTGGTCAAAATATTTATTCCCTAAAGAAAATAAGAGGGAACAGTAGTTGTTTGTGCTCTGAACGCTCCGAAACCGATTTGAAAAATTCTTTCACTGTTGAAAAGCTACACTCTTCCCGAGCAACATAGGCTATATTTTATTTTATTCATCATGGGACAATAAACAGCTACAATATAAATGTTACAAGAATATTTAATAATAATTAAAGAATATTTCAGCTCACTACATTATCCACATATTAGCAAAAATATGGTAATAATGAATATCCCGGTACAGACAGTCTTTCACACGGGGCTTTCCTACAAACGTTTTATTTATTTCCTAAATCATGTCTAAAATAAAAGTCTCCTAATAGTCTCTAGAACATTAAAATAATGGTGTATTCAAATAACAAAATGTCGCGATTGGCTATTAGTTGTCATGTATTAGTATGGAAGGGATTAACACATGCCATAACCGTAGAACTATTTGGCGACATAGTGACACATTGTCGCATGCACAGTAAGACAAAAGTATTGGAAAATGCTGGTGCAATGAGGGTTTTCTAAAATGGCAATCCACGAGGTGGCAGCACCGAGCGTCAGGTCCAGATAACTGTCAAAGTGCTTATCTTTACTATGAATAGTGAACGATTTTAGTGTTTTTTTTATTTTATAATTAAAGCACTGCATTATTGTTTTACTATTGCGGTTGAGTAAATAAAAAAAACTAAATCATATTGTGTTAACAAATTTTTCAACAAGCTTTTCCTTAGTACCAGTGACTTTTGCACCCTCTCTCTTAGCTCAATTTTTAGTTCGGAAACCTTATTCTGACCGTAGTCCATAATAAAATCAATAACACTTCCAATATAACAGAATTTCAATAAACAATAAGTTCGGCACCTACAATTCCATACTATTTGACAGCTGTTTGGACCAGACGCATACGTGGCGCCACCCGGTGGCAGAAAAAATTTCAAAAACCCTCATTAATAGGTAAACGAGTCAAAAAATGATGCCTGTCATGCAGATCTACAGGGGTTTAATTAAGCACAGTTTTGTTATACAATAATTTTAGATATGGTCTAGGACTATGAATTGCAAATGTTTAAAAATCAGAAATGGTTGGCTGGGTTGGCAATCTGTTTGACAACGATTTTCTTCCTGTATAACCTACCTTATTGAATAAGATTCCGAGCACTATTCGCTATGTGCAAAGTGGGTGGTGGGGGACGGCAAATCGATCGAAGCGCACGATGTGGCATAAATTTGAATTAATTCTGGGCTGTCAAGTGTCAAATTGCTTTATTTTCATAACTTCCTTTATAATTTTAAGTAAAAACGTAAAAATTTGCGATATGGGTCATAGAACATGCTGTGTCGTAAATTTTAAAAACAATGGGAAAAACAGTTCGTGCAAGTTTTATTTGTTTCCAACATCAAAGTGGACATTACAGCTAAGACAAAAATGGATAGCTGCTGTGAAGAGAAAAAAGTAAGAAATGTAACCTAGTACACTATAATAATAATAATAAGCATTCCCATCCTCACTGACAAAACAGTACATTACAATAAACCGGATATTACTTTAATAGACAAAACTAACAGAACAGCACAAATTATAGATATTGCAGTCCCAAACACACACAATTTACAAAGCGCCATAGCAGAAAAACTTTCTAAGTATACAGACCTGAAAATCGAAATAAGTCGAATGTGGAGATTAGGCAGTGTCACCGTCATACCTGTAGTACTGTCAACAACAGGCGTCATACCGAAACAATTGCATCAGTCTCTAAAAACCTTAGACTTACCAACAAATACCTATCAAACTCTACAGAAAGCTGCTATCCTGAACACTTGTAGAATTGTCAGGAAATTCCTACAAAACGAAACAAATTATACACGCACAACAGCATCACACCCAGCACACATTCAATCGCACAGCCAACACACACACAATCATCCCACATTAAGCATACATCCAACCCGCCATCAACACACATAGGCTAGCACTTGGCTTCGGCCCGTACTATCCTACAAAACCCGGTAGACAACTGCCGAGATACAAAAATGTATAACAACAAATAATAAGCGTTCCAAAATTACAGTCCTTTTTTATTTGTTTTTTTTTTTCAATTTCGTTGAAAAACCAGTCGAAAATCAATATCACAAAGATATCATAACATCTAGTTGACATGATTTAACAGATGACAAGTCCTAAATAGTTGTGGCCACTAGGGGCGCTGTCATCGCGCACACAGCGAATAGTAAATATTATGATATACGATTGAAACATTTCACCTTAATAAGGTGAATTATTTAAAACATACGGAATTCATTATCTCCTTACAACAACATATACCTACCTATCAGTTTAACTGTAATTAAAGATCAGACAAAACAGGCGGTAACCGCCTTGTTTGTTGTTTGCGATTATAACAAACTACACATAGTTCACTGTTCTAATCGGTCACTGTCATTTTACTACGCGTTTCTTATTGTCTACACTATTTTCCATACGACTTAAAACTTAATTAAGGTTAAATTATTTCCTAAAAAGACCCCATTTAAATATAATGTGTTAATACATTTTTCGTCGATTAAATAAAAATAACGACTCCTGTGTAAACTTGTACTACTGACTCAAATGTCCTGTGTCGAAGGGGAAACCGCAGGCCACAGGGCTCCGAAAATAGTGACGGGGGAGGGGGACGAGGCATGCAGCGGCGTGCGCGCAGTCCACGCTCACGCGCCGGTCTAAACTCATGCGCATATGTCAGACAATTAATTGACAGTGCACCGAACAACTTTGTCACTTGTCGCTGTGAATAGTGAATAAAATAGTGATGTTGTGTGGCACCAATGGTGCAGTGGCGGCTATGGATCGCGCGTACATGTCTCTGCGCGCGCGCAAGCCGCCTGCCAATACAACGGTTTGTTTCTGCTTGTCTGTGTTTTGTTGTTAGTTTTTTTGTAGGCTGATGTCAGATGATTCTTTATTTGATTTGATCTTTGAATGTTTTTGTATTTTTTTATGAAATGTTATGCTAATTTATGTCTTTAGTAATGCGGTGTGACAGAAGGGATCTGTGTGCCTTCGAATTTAGCTACTTTGCCTACCCTCGAATATCAAAATATCCTCTCTTGACCAGATTACTTATATGTATCAATTTGCAATAATTATTCCATTCCTTTACTACAATTTACAGCTGGTTGACCTGATGAATTCATATTAAATCCAGCTTCGTAAGTGCAACTATTGTATTGCTAATGCACTTGCACCTGGCAATGCAAATGCTTCCTTTTACGTTATTTGCCTTATTTAGTGCAGTTAGTCAGACATACCAACTGTGACCATTACTAAGTTAGTGTTAGGTGCCCCTTTTACAACTAAATATGGTATTTCATTCAAAATGTCTAGCTGGTTTAGTCAGTTGAATGTTAAAGGGAAAAGCTTGGAATGAATAACATTCAGGAAAAATTCAAATTAGAATCATGATTCAAATTGAATGCTGAATTCAATTCATTCATGTTTTCTTTGACTGGTTTTGAAGTTTCTATAGAATACATTTCATTAAAAAGTTTACAAGTAGGTAAGTAGGGTTAAACCTTGCATGTTTGATAACAAATCATCAGGATGTATTCCAACTAGAAAAGGGCTGCTACTATAGTTATAGGCACGGATATTGAGCTCTCGGCGGAAGAGTGGGGATCGCTTTGCGCACTGTACACATAAGGCAATAAAACAATAAATCGCTTCTGCGCAGGTGAAGGTTAGGGCTCAATATCCGTGCCGATAACTATACTGATGTTATGGACATTTTACAATACCCTTACAGTAACGCCTGACTGACTTGTATTTTTAAAAGGGCATCTAGGTAGTTCACACGAAATCCAAAATAGATATAGCGTGTTCCTTCCTAGACCGTAAATATTATAAATTCTTGTTTCTTTATGTCAACTGTTAAGTAACCAAACAGTCATATAATATTTTTAGTCGCATGATTCCACCTTAGTGCGTGTTCTAAGAATTGTATGTAAATTCAGAGAAACTTCATTCATCAGAATGTGTTTTATATGGATGTTTATTAGTCACATTATTGTATGTATATTGCGTAGTGGCGCTAAACGGTTATTCTTATTGGATTTATTGTATTCTACGCTCTGATGATTAATCTAAGATGGGGGATTACCCCAGGGCCTGCTGTCACTCCAAGTTTTTGTCAAAGAGTTGCCTGAGATTGGTCATATAATAACTCCCCAAAAAGATCATGGACCAGCGGGATTGTTCGAAAGAGTTCTCTAGAACTTGAAGAACAATTGTAGAAACATGACTGGTTCAGACTGGAAGACTTTTATAATAACTAATAATCACGTTGTAGCAGTTATGCTTTCATTTTAAACAGACTCAGCGTAAAAGCAGAAAGATAGTCTAACCTTCCGTTACACCTCATAAGGTTTCCAGCTAAATATAGTAGGTAAATGAAGTGTAGTTAGAAAGCTACCAGCGCCCCGTGACGTAGCACCAACAATGCTTACGCATCGTGTGCGCTTGCGCATGACTCACGCTTTACTGAAAGTACTTATTTGTTTTGACTTCTCGGTATCTCAAGGATTAGCCAGCACTTCTGGATTACTCGGTAATCCTGGGCACGTATTAATAAACGATGATTTATGTAATTGTGGTTTCAGCACTTTAAATTTTAAACAGTTTCAGTTGAATTTTGATTTTGTATTTTAAGATTAAGTATGTATAATAATTATTGTCTTTTATATTTGTTTCACGTGAGGTCATAACCAAGTTTAAGCTCGTGAAAAAGTGATTCTGTTAAATACAGTTTTTCTATTTAATTAAAAAAACTTATGAAGGGTCAACGGTAAAATTATGTCTTATTCTGACGTCAAACTTATGTTTGCATCAAAATACATACATATTTATAAATATGAATCAGATATTTATCTTTAGAAAATTATATGCATAATGATCCATTGTATTCTGGATAAACGTTAAGATCCCTTCTTCGATTAGTTTAAATAATCGCGATGTTGTGTTTGTTCTAGAATAATAAAGTATCATGGGCGCCTGACAGTGTATTACCATGACACATTTATTTGTAAATTATCTGGAGGCACATCAGTTTTAAGGATATTCGAATTACTACTCTCTCTGTCTTTCAACATAATGATCAAATAAATTGCGGAAAACTACCTTGTCCATACACCAAATTCTCTTTAATAATTTCCCTGTCCATATGGGCCATATGTGGTACCTACCGAATGCTGCATCATGAACAGTGAATTGGTTAATTGACGCAAACTCCCAAAAATAATATTCAATTAAACATTAAATTAACAGGACGCCTAATCCTGGCATCGTCCTCGGTTGGGTACGATGAACGTTGTCACTTGTACACGACGAATATTACGACGGCTTATTAATGCCATGGTCACGACTGAACGCCACGTGAATGGCCCGCTTTATTGCTTATAGGGTTGCCAGGTGTTAATAATATTCAACCTGATTATTTAGTTACAGCCTTTTTACCGTCGCACTGCTGGGCACAAGCCTCCTCTCACACGGAAAAGGATTGAGCGTTAATCACCACGCTTGCTCAATGCGGGTTGGTGATTTAACACTAGCCGTTTTCCCAGATTTCACTGAGTACTGCCTGTACTGGGATAAAATATAGCCTATGTTACTCGGGAAGACTGTAGCTTTACAGCAGTGAAAGAATTTTTCAAATCGGATCGATAGTTTCGGAGCCTTTAGGGTGCAAACAAACTAAAAAAAGTTCCTCTTTATTATATTAGTATAGATAGGGTTGCCAGGTGCTCTTAATATTCAACCTGTTTATTTAACATGGAATCGATTTCAAATCGATACTTAAAATTATCGGAACATTTGAAATAATAAACTTCAGTGTTTGATGGAGAAGTAATTGTGTAAACGTTGTGGAGATTTAATTTAATTAAACAACAAACAATGCTGAATCTTTTGAGTTAAGACAGATTTTGATAAAACATTAATATTTTGCATTCTCGCGCCAAAACACAGTGATTCATGCGCAAGGGTGTTCTTGTTTGTTGTGAGAATTAAATTGTTTTCGTAACAAAGAACTCATTTCGCATTCTTATTCTTTGAGAGTTTGTCTGTTTCTTATTAATCAGGAAACGAAATACTTTATTTCTTCTCTCTCTCTTTATCAATCTTTCAGATAAAAAATTGGGTAAAATCGTATGTTGTACATATGAGCTGTCAACAATTGAATAACGCTTATCCCATAGATTTTATATGGCAATATTGTTATTAGGGATTATAATCTTTTCTCTTCCCGACTATTTCAGAAATCGTTTTTAGAAACGAGAAATGAATCCACTTTTATTAAAAGTGTTCTGTTATAATATAATACCTATTGTTTTCAGTTGTAAAACATAGTTTTTATTTACAGGAGTCTTTTTCGAAATTATGTATTTGTTATTGGTGTCAAATAACTTATTATCTTGATGGGAAACAGACTTCTTTGAACTTGTTTTGACCAACAAAGATTGTCGGTTCAGATAAACCTGCTTAATTGTTGAAAAACTGTGTTTATAAAACAATTTTTAAAATACGACTATATGTATACTTTTTACTTCATTCTTGTGGTCATATAATACTTAGTATATCGTTGCAAAATAATTCTCAAACTGCAATACCATGATTTCTTTTTCGCGAATCGATATCTTTATTTCTCCGGATATCCTTAGACATTAGTGTATATCGATATGAGTTACAACTTCCAGCATTAAAAGTCTGTTTATTTTAATTAGAAGATTTTACGCAATCAGACTTAAGATCCGGGATGAAAGAGAATTTATATTTGATTGGATTGTGTTTTGTCTCACATACTTGGAAGTCTAGAGGTTACTACCACATTGGCTGCATATATTGACCCCCTATTTTTATATTCGTTATTTCAAGGCCTTTTATCAGACTCCCCTTGATCTTGTCCAATACTATCCATGTAGATGATAATATAATCTATAAAATCTTTTACATAGATGCAAAAAAAATCACTATTAATATCAGACTAAACCATTAAAATATATCTGAAATCTGAGTGATTTAAATTTTACGTTACAGCTATCTTAATAACCAGCTAGTTCTATGGAATATTTATAATTTCAATCTGTCTCCGTTATCAGGCGTCGTCATCGATCATATAACGCAAACTATTAATATACAGTCTTATGTTGTTCGTGCCTCTGTGGGTGTGAAACTCTGTAATATTTTGCTGTAGTAAATATAGGGTCATTTCGCCTGTTCGCGACCATTTAGTGCAGTTGGCAAGTTTGACGGCGATAATAAAAATGCTCCAGCACTCATTTCTATGTCAAATTTGTGTAATGTATTCCTTATATACTCTATTTTAAGACTAACTTTCAGTTGTATTAGAAATATCTTTCGTTTTCTATTTAAATCGATAAACCTCAGAATTAGGCGTTTTACCCAGTTTGCGTCCACAAAATCCAATTCGCGTCCACCCATGGTCCAGTTTGCGTCCAGCAGCATAGAAAAGGAATATATGGGTGAAATTTTTAAGAATTAATAAAGAAAGATTGTATTTGAACCATTTATTTATTTAACAATAAACTTAATTATTAAAAATCAACATTATCATCATTTAAAATTCACTTTAAAAATAAAAATAATTCTGCTCAACATTGGTTTAAGTAACTTAAAATAAGATTAAACAGTACATTTTTTTATTAAGATATATACGTGGTTATAATTAAATTATAATTTAATTTTAATTATAATTTAAATATAATTTAATTTTAAATATAATTTAATTTTAAATATAATTTAATTAAATATATAATTTAAATATTTAATTATAACCACGTATATATCTTAATAAAAAAATATAATTTAATTATAACCACATATATATCTTAATAAAAAAATGTACTGTTTAATCTTAATATATTAGGTAATTTCATTTAAGGTAAGTTCTTCGGATACAGGAAAAAAGAAGGAAAAGACAACATACACAGAAGAAGATTTAAAGAAAGCATTAAATGATATTCGAGAGAAGAATAAATCGATAAAAAAAATATGCAAAGAATATGCTACCTTGTCTGATAATTTATTGACTCAACAATTCTTTTAGTTGTATGTTGACACAAAATTGTTATATTGTTTTGTTAATTTAATATGGCCAAAAACTTACTATAATCAACGCGGGTCTTTCCCTGTGATTTTAGGGTAAAATTAACAGAACTGATTACTGTTTATTTTTCAAGTTGCAAAATTAATTGCCTAATTTTAAGTTACTTAAACCAATGTCGAGAAGAATTATTTTTATTTTTTAAAGTGAATTTTAAATGATGATAATGTTGATTTTTAATTTAAAATAATAAAAAAATGTACTGTTTAATCTTAATATATTAAACAGTACCTATGTTTTAATTATTTTTTATAAGCAAGTATTTAACGAAAACAGTGGACGCAATTTGGTTTATTATTATAGAGGATAGTTTTAGTTCGCGTCCATTGTGGACGCAAAGTGGAAGTTTTGTAAAATTCGATGTAGTAATTCGCGTCCACCTTATTTTATTCGTTAAAAATAAAAAACATTACCAAATTCATAAAAAACATTATACCTTTATTCATCATTAAACCGTAGAGATAGCTATCTATCCTAAAATTCACATAAAACAATATAAAACTTACCATCAAACACGCCGCTGCACACTAATTTTTATCTAAAATTCAGCGTGTTTGCGCTTTCTTGTTGAAGAGCCTAGACTAATTATTTTTTCTAAAAGGATTGGTTGGACGCACAGAACTTTTGTGTATCTGTGCGTGTCTCTTATACATTAACGTATTAGCGGTAATGATCTTTCGTTTGATTGGTGTGTTAATTATCTTGTTTTCGAAGTTTTTTAAAAGGAGATCGGCAAAATGGACGCGAACTGGGCGATGGTCGCGAACAGGCGAAATGACCCTACGTACTTTTGTTAAGGTTTTTGTACCTTATTTACTGGTTAATTTACTAAAACCTACATGTTTCGAATGACGCTTAGCAGGTTTTGGGCATCTTTAGACTACATATTCTTCTTATTTTCATGTAAGGAATTCACTGCAATCAATATTGTGATAATAATATTTGTTTGAGTTAGGATAGAGATAGGCATTAGCATTAGATAGTAGGTAGAGGAAGACAGAAAATCTGACAATCAGTGTTATGTTTTTGAGAAATCCTCTACTATCATCTTCCAGGCGATATATAGACGATAAATATCCTATTTCATGAAACTATAATAAATGTGTTTATTAGATTCTTCCATGAATTTTGAAGAAACTCTTATGAAACCCAAATTATAACTAAACTTATATTATCACGTAATTACGTGATTTTTAAAAACATAATCTACAACAACACAACGGGTTGGGGTCGTTAACCTTTTTCCTAGAAACAGTCTCTACTTATAACAAACAAATATGTTTTTCTAATATTAACTTATTCAATATTATATGGAAATAAATATATATGTCGGCGTCAGGATCCGACATCGTTAAATAAAACAAAGAGGTCTTCACACAGTCACTTGGTTTATTCCAATTAACACAATATTAGTCACTACAATTAATATTAACGAAATAAATTATCACGTGGGAGGTGTGCACTCCGCAACGGTCGGTGAACGAATGACCCGAGTCGTGCGCGCGCGCCGCTTTATATAAGGTCCACCGTTGACAGATCGATGGTTGACACATCGACGGTTGACACATCGACGGTGGCGCCGTCACGGCCATGCTGACATACGCTCGTCCTCGAGCGTCTTCTGAAAACAAGACAGCAAACTGCTCGATCATCCTGACATACTCAGTCACATCAAACAGACTTAAATGTGCTGGTCCGGCAAGCCCTTTTTTACAACCAGAGACTGTTAAACCCTTCTCATCAGTTTTACAACTGGAGACTGTTAAACCATTCTCATCGGTATTACAACCGGAGACTGTTAAACCATTTTTTTTTTCTCTCATCTTTTTCTTTTTTTTTAGCTTACTTTTTTTTTTCTTACTTTTCCCCCCCTTTTTTCCCCTTTTTTTTTTCTTTTTTTTTTTATAAAACCTCACAGTCTACACAAAATAGTCAGTCACCAGAACGGGTCGTAAGACCCGTTAAGGCCAGCTCTTAACAAGACTCATTTTTTCACACGTCGTGGAACATTGACCCAGAGAGCCAGTACCTAAAATCAGTTACACCAGTCACGTGTCAGGGCATTCCCCAAGGTTTGTCACACTTGTCACATGTCATGGAATACGGCCCCACGAGCCAGTTCAGTTAAGTTAGTTACGTTAAGTTAGCCACCAATCATCACTTTCTGAAGTCATGTCAGTCGAACATCATGATCATTTCTGAAGTCGTGTCATATAAGTACAGGTCAAAGAACATGAATTGAAATTCGTCACTGTCACCGTCATTATTAGATGACACCTTATACCTTCCATGATCGTGAGCCGCCGTCTCGGCCTCCTCAGTCCTTAGTTGGAATACAAGCCACTTCAAGTAAGCCTACACGGGCACTAGGTATGTTACTACAGCACTTTTCGAGTGCTCTTACTAGTACTCGAATTCAATATAAGATGGTTTCAAATGAACCTTAGCCATTTCCTATAAAATTTCACGACACTAGTTGCACGGGACCATACAGTTGTTCCCATGGAGAATAATCGGCAAGAAACTCCATAGAAGATACCTATCATATTGTTCGTACTCATCATTATCTACGTCTATTACAATTAAAGCAAAAGCCCTAGAAATTCCTATGCAATTGAGTTTCGGTTTCTTCCGCTCAAATTAGACGAACAAAATCATCTTCAAGAGGAATCTCACTGCTGTCACTCCAAGATTAAAACGCTCTGTTTTGTCGAAGCTATTTTCCTCCTAAATCATTCCGTTTGCTGTATCTCGAATTTCTACCTACGACTAAGCAGAGTCTCCTAGATCCTCGCTAGATCTGAAGACATCGTTCTCGTAGAAATAAAATATAAGCTCGATTGGTATACGGTACGTTGCACTGAACCTGGTACTATTTGCTACTCAATCAACATGAACAACAACGATCTGAAGAGAGTGACAGGTAGTGGATAGACGCGGGCTGCCCAAGACCTGGATGGATGACGTTCACTGGAAGAGACTTACGTTCAACAGGGGGCGGCCATAGACCGGTATGATGATGATTATAATGAACTTCTATGAGCTCGTCGCGCAACGTTCGAATAATTCTCTACAATCGCAAATAGACTTACTCCCCTGACACATCCTTCCTACGCAATCATGAGCTGCACTACCACCAGTTACGGATTTCATGAACAGCAACACCTTTCAAACGAAGAAACCGGTCACACCAGCTGCCAAGCATGAAATAAAAGAAAGATCCAACAGGTAGTCCGACTTTCAAATTGTAAATTACAATTACGATTGTCACTCACACGAACGCTTTCCACTCGACAGGCTTTACATGACCTTTGTGTCCCTTAGCCGACTTATCAAGCCATCCTGGTTTTCTAGGAACCACAGTAACACGACACTAACTGTACTCACACAGATTTACACGAGTCTCTTCATGATCACCACGCTGCTATCGCACAGGCCAACGGGTCTTTTTCAAGTCACCCCGATACCCATCATAGGTACAGCATAACACAAAAAAATCACTAAGTAGGCGTAAGAAGTAACAACACCTTGCCAACAAATCTATAGTCTGACGTATAATTGAATTATTCTATGTAACTGAAAGATATTAATCAGAACCCGTGGACCTAGTTCTCAGCGTCGGTGATTCCACTAGTTAACTACTACTGACAATAATGGTGTGCCAGCTGATTGTTGACCACGGCGGTCGTATAATTAGCCCTTATTACGAGATCAGCCAGCCGCGCACATATTATAGTGCGCAGGCATCCGCGCAGACACAGATGTACCCCACTCCCTCAATCTCATAGCGACAGCCCAACACAACCAGAGAAAAACCACAAGGAGGACCGACATCAACGTGCTCTCCAATGAAGGGTGCGTCAATCAGCATCTTCCAGGCTCCGGGCTGCCTTGTGAAAATTTTCAAAACCAGCAAAGCGAATTCGTCCAGACCCGAGACCCCGCGCACAACAGTCGCACTACGTGGCAACTAAACCAACGACGCAGTTCATATCTACCAATACCACTAGTCAACGAGGCAGTTCCACGTTTAATAACCTCGTGTGAAAAACTCAAAACTCAAACGAACTCAAAACTCAAACGTTTATTCAAATTAGTCAGAACAAAAGACAGCCCCCAAAAAGCCCGCCCTTCGCCACTTCCTATGTGTTTTGGCTTGGGGAGAAGAAGTGGCGGAACAAACTCCCCAGCAACACATGTCTGTCTGTTAGGTTAGAAGAACCTTACCATACGATAGACGTTACAATAATCTTAACACTTCACAATATGGATCTACAACGATACTACAACACTAAGTAATAACACTAGGTACACTAGACGTGACGTAAGGCAGTTTCGAGATGTGTGCCACACGGCGACTCAACGAAGACTGAGCTCCGCGGATGCCACGCCGACCACCACGACTCTGCCAAGCGCGCCAAAATGTTGTTTCACCGGAAACGCCACCAGAGGGCGCGCTTGCGTGACGTTTAGTGTCCGTACTATTGACAGTCTCCGACACGGCCATCCTGCATATACCCACGTCCTCGTGGGTTTAATCTGCAACAACACAAACACAGCACAGTACGTTTGCCTCGGCCACTCCTGACCACACCAGTAACTCTCGATCTTCGTTTTACTCTCTTATATACGCTCGTCCATCACTGATCATTTTACAACTCTTTATACCCCATAAATTCAACTCCTATCACTTGGGCCCGGATAATTGAAAGAGGCGTCCCTTCGACCAGATATCTCTCTAGATAACATGGACAGGACAACCGTTCAACACCATAGGCGTCCCTTCGACCAGTTATCTCTCCAGACAACATGGACCGGACAACCCTACAGCGTCCCTACGATCACTCTTAAGTCTCGTCTAATCTCAGTCCACGCCGCCACGCGGCCAAGTCACAATGCCAACTCACATGGCCACACACGCCGCCTCGCGGCCAAGTCAAATAGTCAAGTCCCACTGGACTGTGCTAAGCGACATGGGTAGAGTCACCAGAACCTACGACCAGTTAAGGCCAGCTCTTAATATGACCCCCATGCCGTGCTACAGCGTCCCAGCGAGCACACACGAAAGTCAGTCACAGTTAAAATACGTCGTGGAACATCGTCCTTGAGGGCCAGTCCCTGTCATTCAATCAGTCATTCACCAGTCACACTAGTCATGTCATCGGCCCTACGAGTCAGTCCCCACAGTCCACCTAACCCGTAACGGTCAAGTTAGTCGCCAATCAGATTTGTCAACGTAAATGTCATCACATGATACTTTCTAAATTCCATGGTCGTGAACCACCCTCTCGGTCTCCTAAGCCCTTAGTTCCTAGTTACATTAGAAGTCGCAGTAGTAAAGTGAACCCACAAGTTCTCAAGTTTAAAAATGTCGTAAGACAAATAACCTCAACATAAAGCAAAAATGGATCGGTCTCACCGGGTTTCCACTCAACGCGCATGATGATGCGCACATCGCTATGGCGCGCAGTTCAGCAAGGCTTTCGCGGACGTGAAGCCACGGAGATGCACGAGCACCAACACTCCGACCTCGCGATGACACGTCGGGCTCCTGGCAGGCAGCTGGGATGCTCCATTCAACGTCGTAATTTTCTCGCCAAATTGCACAATCACCGTCATTTTTTGAAACATGAAAAAAAAAAAGACAAATTCGGTTAATTTTCTAGCATACCTTCAATAACTAGTTTGACATGTCACAATGGAAATCGATACCATTACCATAACCATGGTTACCATACTTGTACCTTCGCTGAAGTTCTTAATCAATTTTCTACTATCAAAATTCTGATGTTTCCTTATTTTGTTTTCTGTCTACTGGAAAACTCAGAAATCCAGAAAGTTTGTCTTCACGTGGCGAATTCTCTCGAAACTAATCCACCAACGGCCGCCACACGTCACTCCAAACGAGCACATCACTTTTTCACTTTTTGAACAATGGCATGGCAATCCTTAACACATGTGGGCATTTGGATTGCATCCCACTTCTGATGTCGGCGTCAGGATCCGACATCGTTAAATAAAACAAAGAGGTCTTCACACAGTCACTTGGTTTATTCCAATTAACACAATATTAGTCACTACAATTAATATTAACGAAATAAATTATCACGTGGGAGGTGTGCACTCCGCAACGGTCGGTGAACGAATGACCCGAGTCGTTTTTTTTTTTTTTGGTATGGCATCTCGCAGTTCAGCCTAGGAGGCCGTGTACTAACCGGACTTTTCCCTGTGGATGCCTAGAATTTAAGGCCTCCAGCCAGGGGCGTAAAACAACTTATAAACTAAGCGACTGCGCTAAGGGTACCCCCTGTGGGGTCGAACCTCGGCTTAGGGCGTCGCTGGAGAGGCAGCAAGAGGACAGGCTGGATCATATGATCATTATTATTAAATGGGGAATTTAAAGCTACTGGCTCAGCTCGCGGGCTGGCTCGATGAGCAAGGGTCGGGAGGACAGAGAACGGGACGTCGCGGCGTACCTCGGCGGCGAGGTTTGTACGAACGCGGTTTGTATTTGTGTAGAGGTAGAGTGCTAGTGAGTTTACTACTCTCTTGGAGGACAGTTATCTCATCGTCAGGTTCTAGGAGGGCATGCCTAGGGCGGCGAATCCTACTGATGCGGGAGGGAGTGTAATTACTGGCTGACACGATAAGTGAGTTATCGTGTTTCTCAGCGCGTTCGAAGTACCGTATGGCGGCACGCTTCATATACTGGCGGATGGTAGGGATTTTTAAGTCGAGATGAAGAATCTCATTTCGAACATAATAGGGAGCTCCTGTGATTTTCCGTAAAGCACGGTTTTGAAGGGCCTGCATTCTGTGAAGGCGGCGATGACTTGCTTGTGCGAACACAGGGCAAGCATACATCATGATGGGGCGTATGCACGATACGTAGAGGCGTAACTTGCATTTGAGAGATAATTTGCTCTTTGAATTGAGCAAGAAGTGCAATCTGCCGTACACAAAGGCTGCTCTAGAGCGCACCTTACTTATGTGCTCGGCGAATGAGAGGCGCTGGTCTAAGATTACACCTAGATATTTGGCATGCTCCTTCCAAGGAATCGGCCTACCAAACATGGTGACTGACGGGGGCGCGGGAGGAAGCCTACGGCGAGGGCTCGAAAAGAGTATGGCCTGGCTTTTGTCGGGGTGGAGTTCGATTCTCCATAGCCTAGTCCAGACACCTAGGGTGTTGCAATAGGCTTGGAGATGTCTTACTATGGCGGCTGGGCTGCGGCCTGAGCAGTAGATTGCCGTGTCGTCGGCGAATAGGGCTAATTGAACATGCTTGTTCTTAGGAATATCGCTAGTGTATAGCGTGAAGAGGATGGGGGAGAGTACCGAGCCTTGTGGGACGCCAGCTTTTATAGGGTGGGCCGAAGAAAGAGTGCCGTCTATGCGATAGCGAAAGGTGCGATTCGACAAAAAGTCTCGTAAGATGACGACGAGACGGTCTGGGACACCGAGTTGGTAAAGCTTGTAAATCAAGCCTTTGTGCCAGACTTTGTCGAATGCCTTTGCTATATCGAAGAGAATCGTACCGGTGAGTTGGCCACGTTGGAATCCGTGGCTCACACCTTCCACGATGCGGTGGACTTGTTGGACACAAGAGTGATGGGTTCGAAAACCAAACTGTTCTAATGGAATTAGACTCTTTGCTTCGACGTAATCTTTGAGACGCTTATAGATAAGTATCTCGTAGATCTTGCCGAACACATTGAGTAAACTGATAGGGCGATAGCTGGACGGGTCTGATTTTGGTTTACCGGGTTTGGGAATACCGATTACGGTTGCCTCTTTCCATGCCTGTGGGAACAGGTTATGGGTCATGGCGCAATTGAAGATCGCGGTCATGAGCATTACGAGGGAAGCGGGTAGGATTTTAAAAACTTTATTGGTTATTCTATCTGGGCCCGGAGCTTTACGGGGTTTGAGACGTTTGATGATCTCTGCCACTTCGTCTGGAGTGACGGGAGGCAAGGGATCGTCGGGGTCTTCTTGCGGTGGTAGGGAGGATCTGCGCTCGACCTCGGCTTCGACCTTTAGTAGGTGAGCCGGGTCGACCGGTTGGGTACTAGGCGAGCATTGAGCCTCGAGGCTGTCGGCCAGACATTCCGCTTTTTCATCGTCCTCGAAGGCGAGGGAATTGTCGGGGCGTTTGATCGGCGGGGTGGAAGCTACTTCATCGGATTTGAGTTTCCTTTGAAGCTGCCAGAAGGCTTGATGAGTCGGCTCGAGTTCGCTCAGCGTCTTGTCCCAGCGCGTTTGACGCATCTCAGCAAGGCGTTCCTTTACAGCACGCTGTAAGTTACGCATGTGAGACTTGTTAGCGTCACAGGGAAAAGTACTGTAGGCACGGACAGCCGCGTTCTTCTCGGTCACCAGAGCACGCACGTCATCCGGGAGCTTGAAACGATGAAAGCTCGTCGCTTCAACTCTACGTGAACACTTGTCCACGGTGGATTGTACGTGCTCGGTGAACGAGCCAATCGCGCCCGTCATGTCAGCGACTGAGTTGATTTCATCGGGAATTGATTCTAACTGGGCGGAGGAGGATTTCAAGCTTTCGCTTAGCATTCTCCAGTCCGTGACAATCTGGGTGGGAGGAGGGCGATCCGGGTCGAGTGGGCCTGAGCGCGAGGCTAGTTCCACTAGAACCGGTCTGTGGTCGGAGGTGAGCTCGTGTAGTACCTCGATCGAATGTAAACGTAGGTTTACGTTCTTGAGGAGCGCTACATCGAGAACGTCGGGAAGGTGGTCGACTATATTAGGAACGTGAGTGGGATGCATCGGAGCGATGACATCGAAGTTGAGGGATTCACACTGATTGAATAGCAACCTGCCTCTTGGAGAAGTAGTGTTGCTATTCCAGGCGGGATGTTTGGCGTTTAGATCGCCTGCTATTATTACAGAGTCGCTCAGGCCTAGTAAGGCTCTGAGATCGTTCGTGAAAAGGATCGGGTCGTAGGACTGAAAGGATGAGGACGTGGGAGGGCAGTAGGCCGATACGAGAGTGATCGACTGGTGATGGGACATGGCTAGTCGACAGATCGAGGCTTCAATGCAGCTTAAGTCGGGGGGAGTGATCTCTACACAATGTAGCGATCTTTTATAATAGATAAGCGTGCCGCCTTTGTGGCGTGTGATCCTGTCATTTCTAATTAACTTATAGTTAGCTATATTAGGGCCGCGTACGCGCGGCTTTAGGAAGGTCTCTTGTACGAGAAGAATGTCTATCTTATGGGATTGTAGGAAGGCGGAAATCTCGTCGCGTTGGCCGAGAATACCGTTGGCATTATAATAGCCAAGCCTAAGGGAATGGGGTTTAATTTTGGATGTATTATCCATTTCTATTTCCTAAAGTGAGGCAGGTTTTGAACTGCCTGGGCGACGTCTGAATACTCCTGCATAACGGAGTAGAGTTTGATAAGGTCGCCGTTGCTGGCGACTATCTCCCTCGAAAGTTGTTGAGCTCTGTCGCTCGTGAATACACTGAACGTGCTCAGTATAACGTTCATAGAACTGAGCGCTGATACTGGGCTAGAAGAGGGCGCGATCGCTTGCGCTTGCGCGGGCTTGGCGGCTATAGGAGCCGCGGAGGGCGCGGAGGGCGCGGAGGGAAGGACGGGAGGGACGCGAGGTAAGCTCGCGGGCGCCGCGGTGGAATTATTCACCGGGGCGGGAGATGGATGGGGCTGAGTTGGCCTCAGGGTTGGAAAGGCTCTCTGATGGTTGAGAGGGTTCCATGGGGAGGGCCGTTGTGGGCTGAGACGCTCGGGAAGTTGAGCGGTAGGTAGCCTTGCTGATGGGCTTTCCCTTAGCTGGCGGGCGTTTGCACGCTTGGCCAGCTTGGGAGACGTTTTTGGGGCCTTTGGGCAGCCGCGGTAGTTGGCGGGATGGCCTGAGGCGCCGCAGAGTACACAGCTCGGAGGCTCGGTGCACAGAGTGCGGTCCTTGGGTCGCGGGCAGTCGGAGGTGCCATGTTGGCCTAGGCATTTCACGCACCTAGGCTGGGCGAAACAGTTGCGCTGTGAGTGACCCCACAGTTGGCAACGGTGGCATTGGGATACAATGCCAGATCTATTTGGCTTCTCGATTGAGATGCCGGTTAAATTACACACCGATTTGATGTTAAAAATCGGGTGGATTTTAGAAGGGGATGGCTCGCATACTACGAGCACCATGTCGAAGGCGTGGCCGCTGCGGGCGCGGTGCATCCTATGGACTTGCGTCGCAGGGATGTTTTGTGACTTAAGGTCACTTAAAATGTCATCCGAAGGGATTTCCTTCGGAATTCGGGTAATGACGACCCGGAGAGGTTTTTCCTCAGGGAGGGAGTATGTATGGAACGAAATGTTCCTCGCTCTTAGCGCTTTAGTTATCTCCCTATAGTCGTCTGACGTAGGGAGGACGATTTTTATACCGTTGCCGGTATTGGAGGCCGATCTGTAGTTGATCTTACGATCAACACACAGCTTGGACACTTCGGTCCATTTCGCCTTGTCCTGTAAGTATACAGGCGGCGGAGGTTTGCTTTTAGGTGCGCTTTTGGGCTTAGCGGCACCTTGGGAGGAAGTGACCTGCGAGGTCGAGGGTGACGGGGCGGGGGATGCTGTAGACACAGCGGGCGGGCTAGGGAGAGGGGAAGCGGCAAGGGCAATGGTTTTGCGCGCCTTGTCGTTGTTTTTAATCTTTTTCCTCTTACCTCCCTGTACGACGGTGAAGTCGTCTTCGGAGGAAGAGGAGTCAGAGGGCTCGGAGGATTGAGCCTCCTCTGGGATGGGTGAGGCAGAGCGGGAGGACGAGGTGTCCATGCATTCGGCGTCGACGTTGGACGCAGGTGCACTCGCCTGAGTTATTTCCATTGTCTGTGAGACAAAGGAATTAGGAACAATGGTCGAGTGCAGCTGGGCATCGACCATTGTTTTGGGGATTACCGTTTCCGCTATTGCGGCGGTTTTCCCCGAAGAGACAATTATAGGCTCAACAATGGGGCGCGACACAGCTGCGCCGGCCTCTTTTGTTGAGCCGTTATCAATAATAAAATAGCGCGCTAGGCGCGGGTCCTTGATATCAAGGTTGCTAATCATGTCGCCATATTTGGCGACAATGTCTTGGTCCTTGAGGAGGACCTCGAAGAGGAATTTAATTACTTCGGCAGTCATTTTCCCGTGAGGGAAGAGGGCTACCGAGCTAAGAGAGGTGGGAGCCTAATTATAAAAAAACCTAAACCTATCACCTATCTCCCCGGGTGGATGGGCCCGGGGATGTGTAACCCTCCCTGCCGGGTATAGGCAGGGAGGTGAGTACCTATTGGTGAGCCCTAAGCTTGTAAACCGTTCGCCAGTCTTATTGTGCGAACGGGCCCTAGCCAGTCTAGTGCGAAGGGTATAGAGATACCCAACCGACACCAGGTGTGTAGCTGTGAAAGCAAACCAGATGCAAGGCACGACTAGGAGATCCCCCAAGGCCGAAATCCGAGCTCCCGTCCAATTGACTGCCTTGCCCTGAAGGGGTTCGGCGGGTGTGATTGGGTCAACACCCTCCCGGCTTCGTTGGCACCGTAAGGTTTCAACCGAGAACCACGAAACTGTGGCTTTTACCCAGAAGGGGTCAAGTGAATTTACTTGACACAAACGTTTTAGAAACAGGATAATCGTCCGCCGCTTTGAAAAAAGCAGCTTTGGATTGATATATTTGTAGTCGGCAGAGCGACTACGGTGAGCGTTACGTCGGGCGTAACAAAGACAAAAGTCGTAAACGGGCGAGGGCAGAGCGACACGTCCGTACACGACGAGAGTCAGAAGCGGAGTCCTGACCCGAGTCGTGCGCGCGCGCCGCTTTATATAAGGTCCACCGTTGACAGATCGATGGTTGACACATCGACGGTTGACACATCGACGGTGGCGCCGTCATATATAATAGGTACATGTATTTGTAGACAGAAGCCTACAGAAATATTCTTGTTTGTTTGCTAGACGGTTACACAAAAACTTGATCAATAGTAACCTAATTGACATGACATGGAACTCAACCGAATCAAATTGACGTCATTATATGACATTGCTAGTATACTCTGCAGACTTCAATGACAAAAGAAAATTAATCCAAATGACGATTATATCACAGATAACTTTGTGATGAAATAAATACAAGCGTACAAAAAAAATAATTTTCTAATGTTCTTAGAAAAGGATAATCTAGAATGAAATCTCAAACACCAATACTGCAAAATTCATAGACAATCAAATAAACTTTTAAATATATTCGAAATTCAAATAGTGTTCCAAAAAAGTTCGTTTTCGAATCGCTTGCGCCTACACAGGTGTCAGTGCACCTGCCCTCCCCGTCACGGCGGGTAGCCACCCCTGCACTAGTAATATTAACTGTAAAACATAAGGTATTATGTACACAACAATATACACGCTACTCTCTCTTGTAAAGCCAAAAAGAAGGAGAGAAAATAAGACAATGTTACCTTTGACCTGACTATATGACTTTGTATTCCATTTCTGTCTTTAAGTATGGGGTCTTAAGATTCAAAGTTGCAGGTTTTTTGCTCACTTTGACCTGTGTAGTTAGTAAGAATTGCATAAATTAGATCATATATTGTCACGCTCAATGCACCTGTGTCGTGAGAAATAGAAACACTTGAGTCTATAAATAAACATAAGTGGTATATAAATAGAATATTGCACACAATATCTATAAATTATCGTGGTGTAATAATTTTAGAATGGCGTATCTAATTACGTATTATAAATTTGTAAGTATGTGTCAAAGACATGAGGACAAAGATAAGAAAGAGCTCATTCTTTGGAATGTTTTAATTTTTGCAAGACATATCTCTTTTGAAATTCTATATCATATAAATAGGTCTATCCTTTCCGAAAGACCAGCTACATTTGCCAATCAAAGCACGCTTTTGATTACGGCTGCAATAGATGCATGGCATAGACACCATGACTAAATATGATCATACTTTGTGCTACAATCAACAAACAATCATCGTCCGTCTGCCAAGCGTGTCAATGGCGATTTTACGTGTTCTTGACTTTAAAACATTTATTTAGTAGCAGTACCTACGCCGGCTGTACTTACACAGTATAGCTAGGCCGGTGAAAATGGGAACATCTTCATTTCACCCTTTCTTTTAAAGCCTTCTCCTGCCTTCAACTAAGCACAACTCATATTGCTACTAACAAATATCCGTAGGCTAAACCAATAAAAACATCTTAAGCAGCAAAAATTTGATCTGTAGTAGAAATCCCCTCACACAAATCTTACGCACTTATGACGCATCTATCTGACAGTTCCATCTGCATCATACATTAGCGATGGGCGTTGAATCAACGAACTAGTTGAATCAACGTTGATGTCACTTCAACGGGATTAACGTTGACCGTTTTCAAATCAACGCGTTGAATCCGTCAACGCGTTGAATTTGTCAACGAGTAAAAATTACAACGACGTTTACGAATACAACTAGGTTGACGAACGAAACGAGCAAAAATGTAAAATTATAAAAAATAAAATAATGTAAAAAGCCAAAATAATGTAAAAAAAAATAAGGAACTTCGTTCCAATTGTAAATAATAGTTAATTAATGTACATAAAAATCAGATGATTTTTTAAATACGCCTAAAATTTGTATTTTATAGCAAATTATTTAGTCAGTCCTAAGCCTGAAAAAAGTATAAAGGGAAGATCATCTAGAAAGTTTTAAAAAATGATATATTAACAAAAACGTTTTGGCGTTTATCGTTGGCGTTGGCGTGTATCGTTGAAAGTCAATGATCGTTGATGCAAGTTGACGTTTGTAACACGTCAACTCGTTGACGAAATTAACTAGTTGACAAACGGAAATCAACGTTAACGTTTCGTTGACGGAAAAACCTTCAACGACCCATCGCTATCATACATGACCTATATTCTACTACATCAGCGAAAGTGCTCTGACGATGTTACCATGACGTCATCATCGGTTCAATGACCTATTTACCGATTGTCTTACGCCCCACGGGTATGTGAATAAATTGCCCAAAATACAACGTGTGGGATTGCGAATAGTTTAAATGGACCAATCACCAAAGTAATGGTCGCCTTTGAAGTCGAAAATAGCAAAATTTTCAAAATCTTTGAGAATCTAAAAATACTTCGCCATCGTTTTTATGGGCACAATATTGTTTGTTACTCTATAGTTCGTTGCTATATTAGTGTGTGTGCCACATAGAGTTGTATGGTAAAGCCACGCCCTGAGTCGCGTGCGCATACATGTTTTTCTTTTGTAACCATTGTGTTTTGTCAGGTATACCGTACTTGCTGATGAATTGAAACGTTTGAAGCTAAACAAGAATTAATTTATTCTTATGAGAACTGGGTAACAGGAATGTATTTCTAGAATACAGGAAAATTAAATAATTATTCCCATTTGTAAAATTAGGTTAAATTTTTACTTACAAACAAGGTAATCTACGGTCTTTAGACGTCAATGCGCGGATTCAAAATACAGATAAACTAATGTTTACAAAATCAGCATAAAATCTCTAGGCTTATGATATGTCAAAGATTAAAAGTCATGTAGATTGATAGACTACACCTGTGTTTTATATTTTTAGCTCTGAGAATTTTTTTTTTTATATCTAATAGAAGGGTAAATAGATTTAACCAAACTATTTGAAAGTGTGACGGACATATTTTGATTCCTAAGGAAAAAACCAGAGCAAAAGCATTGCTAACATGTATCCACAAGCCTCGGTATGAGAAACGTAAATATTTTTATGTTTTGACGCCGCAGAACCTTCAGTTAAACTAATGTTTGATTTGGTGTTTATCCTGTTTTCACACTATTATTTTAAACTACAAACAGTGTTTAGTGTTACTGAAATAACAACCACGACTTGATATAAATACTTGCGAGATTGCTTTAGGTATTTCTAGCTCACCTTGTTTAGTCAGCCTATTTGCTGACTAGTAATTTATTGTATATGTTGTCTACCTAATCCTAACTAAAACGAAAAAGGCCCTTAATTTGTAAACCCTTCAAATTCAGCATCAAAAAGAGTTCAATGCTAGAACAATCAGTTTATTACAAAACCTTTGGTTTAGAGACCTTATTTTCACTAGCCTCAACTCTCCAACAGCTGTACAAAGCCCTCCCCATCTCACCACACTTCCCAAATCTTCGACAGAGCTCACTAGTATCAATCAAGCAGCTCAAGTAGTAGAAGCAGTAGTCCTTACAATTATTATTCTAACGTAAAACAGTATTTCTAATCTATAATCTTAAAAGTATCACCTTAACCAATGACAAGAGCAAATTATCTATCCTGTGTTGATTAGTTATAGCTTTCTTCTCTTATGTTGATTTTCCTATTTATTGCTATCCGATACCATTTATTAGGGTTCCGTAGCCAAAATGGCAAAAACGGAACCCTTATAGTTTCGTCATGTCCGTCTGTCCGTCTGTCCGTCTGTCACAGCCGATTTACTCGGAAACTATAAGTACTACAGTGATGAAATTTGATGGGAATATGTGTTGTATGAACCGCTACAAAAATATGACACTAAATAGTAAAAAAAAGAATTGGGGGTGGGGCCCCCCATACATGTAACTGAGGGATGAAATTTTTTTTTTCGATGTACATACCCGTGTGGGGTATCAATGGAAAGGTCTTTTAAAATGATATAAAGTTTTCTAAAAAACATTTTTCTTAAAGTGAACGGTTTTTGAGATATCAGCTCTCAAAGTCGTAAAAAGTATGTCCCCCCCCCTCTATTTTTATAACTACGGGGTATAAAATTCTAAAAAAAATAGAGGTGATGCATGCTAATTAACTCTTTCAACGATTTTTGGTTTGATCAAAGTATCTCTTATAGTTTTTGAGATAGGTTGATTTAACTGTAATTTACGGAACCCTTCGTGCACGAGTCCGACTCGCACTTGGCCGGTTTTTTTATTCTTCCTCAGATAGGAGTTAACAAGCCTATAATAAATCTTTTATAACTATCCCCGTATCACGTGTCCTTACTATAGGCTATTGAATTGACAGTACTTTTCCCTACTGGCTGTGATTAACCGTTTCCTCCTGCCATTTATCCCTTTATGGAGCTCATTGATGGCTTTATTTGAATAGTCTGTGGGATAAAGGGCGTAGATTAAATAATATGGTAATAATACTCAAGGTTTCTCAAAAAAATCTTTAGAGTTGAGTTCCTCTTCGTTTTTTGGGAGACAAAAATATAAAGTGGCTGTTAGGATGAAGTTGAATTATACCTATCTATAGCAATAAGAAGTGTAGTGTAAGAATGCAATGAAAAGCATTATTAATTAAAAAAAAAATTGCATCCCTCATTCTTTGGCTACAAATAAGTTTCGACTTCCAAATTGAAATTATAAAGTGATGGCTCAATATTCGCTATGATTCCTAGGACTATAAAAATAGTACCAATACATTTTATAAGAAACCGCATGCGGTTTTGTGAGACACCTGTCATTTTATATGTGCTACTGTTCAACTACATTAATATACAAATATACGTATTTTTTTTTATTTGTACCATATAGTGAACGTGAATTTTTTTACTGTTGGAAAGCTACAATGTCCCTGAGTAACATAACATAGGCTATATTTTATCCGCTTTTGGGAAGAATATGTATCTCATAAGTGCACGGATATCACGGGTCATCCTATAATTATAACTGTTTAGATCTTAATTGATCTATTCTTTTTTTTAATGGGCGCACTAAATTGCAGCTAAAGGGGGGTACAGACTATGAAACATAACATGTTATACGACATTGCTATTTAACATGTTTCAGATAATGTGGACACTGAATGTTATAAAACATGTTATAATAACATGTTTTATAACTATTTATTGTCGACATTGTGGATAGCACTGAAGAACGATAAACGACAATGGTTTATATTGCAATGTTATTCTAATGTGTACAGTATTGTTTTATGTTGCAATGTTGAATAACAAGGTTACATAATGTGGACGTGTTATAAAACACAGGTTATATAACATGTTACATAGTCTGTACTCACCTTAACAGGATAAATTTTAGGCCTATCCTATGAGACAATTGCTCGTTTTGAGTGTCTCATTTGGTAGTAACAGTCTTAAGTTTTCCTGTGTGTTAAAAATAGATTTCTGCCATCCATACCTTATAAGAAACACTTTTTTTAAGTCTGATGTTTTTCAGTTTTGATATATGGAAAAAATATTATACTTACGCCAAAAGTACGATAAAACCAGTTCATTGCTGAACTGAAATAGTATCTCTAATTTTTTAACAAAATATATTTTATTATACTTATCGACATGCTGTATTTATATGTGAATAAGTAATCCACGGACTATGTTCTTTTCTTATAAAATTTTTCAGTCAATGTTAATAGTTTTTCGCAATACACGTCATAAAGCTTATTTTTATCATTTAACACCATCTTCATCTATCTAGCCTTTTCTCCAGTATGTTGACTTCCACTTCCAAGCCTGCTGGGGCTGTGGGATTCTTCGAAAGTGTTAACGCAGACCTGGTACATAAAGGTCTTAAGAAGGAACATGATGGTTTTAGTCAGTAAGACTGACTCTCCCTCGCTGTTAAGCCAAAGCGGGAGAGGTCATTTGAAAAAAGCCCCCTAATAAAAGTACTACGTGCACACTCTCCTGATTATTGGGTCACAGTTGGGTAATTGTTGGTTGATAGTTTGGTGACATTCCCTTCCTGTAAAACGCTGGTCACCTGCATCTAGTTAGACTGGAACTCGACCCCAACATAGTGGGGAAAATACTAGGCAGATGAGAGTGTGCACTTACCTCCATCCGTCATCATCTCCCGAGCCTTTTCCCGACTATCCTCCCAGATATTTAATGATTACTTAAGTCACTCCTTAGTGACGGAATGTCATACAAATCCTTCACTAAGGAATGGCTTAAGTAACCATTAAATGTCTCTGAGTGGGGAGGTATGTGTACTTTCTTACCCGCGGCTATTATTTATCATTCACCATCCGTCGTTCAATCATGACGCACGTATGTATGGTAAACAGTGCTGATGATCAGCGCACGACAATTACAGCTTACTGCTACATGATTTATAGCTAACACTGAATTGTTTGTTTGCTTGAATATTTTCATTGTTAGTGAATGAACTTGTCGATGGTTTACGAAGAAATTTTATTTAATAAAGAAAAGGCGTTCCTTGGGGGAGGCCTAAGTTCAGCAGAGGACAGCAATTGGCTGATATAATAATGATGGTGATGATGATGATGAAAGAAAAGGTGGTTATTAAATATCCATAGCTCTCATTGAGTTACGGTGCTTTTAAAAAAGTGTTACTTATGTACATACATGCCCTAATTTTTTGTATAATATAAGGTGTAATTTGTCTAATTGAATCAATATTATTATTGACAATGAAGTTTTTCAAGTATAGTGGTACAAACCTTATTGACATTTAAGGAAAATGGTTCATTAAAATGATTTCACGTGATGGTGACAAATTATTAAAGAATGTGTGCTACACAGTATGTATTACCTGGGGTGCTAAACTGACGTACAAATATGATACACTTTACCTTAAATACGTTTTAAGGTAAATGTGCTAAACAAAATAAGTAATTTTCACAAGTAAAAATAACACCTAATTTATGTACACACGATATTACGTATTAAGAAAAAAATAAAACCGACTCCCAAAAACACTGAAAAGCAAAAAAAAACTATTCTTAGGTGCATCGGCCTAGAAGTCAGTGTCTAATGGATGTTCCAGAGTTTGTACGCCACCGACTTCTAGGCCGATGCACCTAAGAATAGTTTTTTTTTGCTTTTCAGTGTTTTTGGGAGTCGGTTTTATTTTTTTGTAAAATTTTTTTTATTTTTGGCTTTTCAGTGACAAGCATAGTTGTCACTATCCGCATTTGTGGAAAGTTCTCATCAATACGAATAATATAAGCCCAAACACGAGGTAGTTTACATATTCAGTTGTCGAGTTCCCTCGACCTTCACCAGTCTCCATCATCAGGTCAGCTCCAAACCTTCACAGTTGCAAAGGTCTCGTCAATACAAATAATATAAGCCCAAACACGATGTAGTTTACATATTCAGTTGTCGAGTTCCCTCGACCTTCTCTCGTCTCCATCATCAGGTCAGCTCCAAACCTTCACTTTTGCATAGTGTTATCAGACATACACCTCATTGTCAAGTTTTTAACCTATGCACGAATACAATTTTCGAAAGTTGCCCTCGATTTCTCAGGGTTTCCACCATCAGATCCTGACCTGGTGATTATGGGACCACCTGGAAGGTATACCCTATCCAACAAAAAAAAATTTTGCAAATCGGTCCAGGCGTCTTCGAGTAATCGGTGAACATACATAAAAAATATAAAAAAAATAAAAAAAAAGATCCCGACGAATTGAGAACCTCCTCCTTTTTGGGAAGTCGGTTAATAAAATAGATAAATACTTTGCTCTTGTAACAAATCGTTGTCGTAGAAATGTAGATTTCCTCAAAATAAATCATTTTCCTTGACTGAAGCGAACAACTCTATTATCCGTTATAATTGATATAAATTGCCCTTTTTGTTATCATATCGACTTGAGGTTTCTTCATAATGGCAGTTTTCTTTTCAGTAGTATATAACTTTACCAATGTCTTTGTGGATATGTTTTACGAACTGTTCCCCGCGATTCCTGCATCCTGATAAAAAGTTGCCGGATCCTTTCGCAGGCGGTTGACTATCTGCGACTATCTGGCTAGAAAGCCAGACCTTATATGCAAGGATTTACAAAAACTGTAAGAAAACGTTTTGAATTTTTAAATAACTGTAAAGTTACTCATACATATCTCATTTACGTCTTTCTATTCATAATAACTTGTCATAAGTAATTACAGCAGCAACATTCCCATAGAGATTCATGACCACCATACATTGACTTGTCTACTTCATTATACACGAAGCCTAACGCTCCTTTCTCGTTACCAGCTATTTCTAACTTCCCCGTGGGAAATATTAAATTGCAGTCCTTTTCATACGAAATGTTTTTTTGCTCGTTCCTAGCAAAGACGTCTTTATCGCGTGTTTTCATAACAATTTGTCTCTATTACTGACTGGTTCATTATTTACTGTTAGATTATTTTGATTGGTTCTCTTCTTTGTTGGAACTGTGGGAGAATTAGTTTTTTTAGTAAGTTGTGTGTCTGGTTTGAAGATCTGAGAAGTGTTTGTATTTATAGCCTTGCCGTTTATTCCAATATCATTGCTCCAGTTATTGTAATGTCTTCAATACCCAGATTGAATTTGACAATTTTAGCATCAATTTTTTGTTCATTTTGCTTTTATCGATCTTCCCTTTTATTTCTCATTCGTAACAACTTTGCACTTAACAATATTTCAATTCCTTTACCACTTAAAATTATACGATCCTCAATTTCATTTCCAGTTTCATTATCCCGAAAATACTCATTATATCAGCATAGAAAACACCAAGTATACATTGCTACTTAGTGCTGGTTCTTTGTATTGCAGAGTTGTGTAAAAACTATCATTCAACATCACCATTTGATATGGGCAGTTAGTTAAACAATTTTACTCGCGCATCAAGTTTCCACAATCGTATGCGCACGAGTTTATAGAATGAAGCATTTGCATATGATTAACATATGGAGGTTCATGCTTTAAACTCGCATTTGCAGTGTCTGCTTTTCTTGACTAGCTGTGAAGATATTGTTTGCATTTTACACCAATGAGCAATATTTTTGCAAGATGTTTTGCAACGTTATACGTTGTGTAGAAGCCATATAATAATGCAGTAATGATAGCGCATCAACTACGTAGTGATTCATACCCAATGCAACTACTTACCTGCTACTAATTCACTTGAACCTATCACAACTTATCTAGAATCAAAAATATCTATTGTCCACTTCTTTGAACCGACCGCGCCGACATGCGTGCGTCAAAACGTCACCTTTTATAGAACACACTCATATTATTCACCGGCCATAGTTTAGACATCAACAATAGTCGCCCTTAACCCAATTACTGATTCAATTGATCGGTGCGCGGGCGCATACGTTATAGGCTACAATGGATCGTTTGCCCGGCTAAGGCGTGGTCTTAGGAACCTCGGTGTCACTGGTCACGTAGACTCCTTGTGACACATCCCGCTTAATTCGGGGTTAAGTCTCAGAGGATGAATGAAGGATGAACATGCCATCTTGTTTTCAGGTGGACATTATTTATGGATCATAAGGAAAATATTTGTAGGTACTCGTTATTGGCTAGTCACAAACAACTAATTAAGTTACATTCGTGTGTCTTGCTATCGTATTTCAATTGTGCAGTGTACCTAGCTATTGAAATGTGGTTTATTTATTTACCTACCAATGCTTCGAGTTTATCCCGCTACTAAGGACAAACATCAAAATAGCTATGAATCACTGCACTGCATTACATCAAAACTGTAGAACCTTGTGTAAACATATCAATATTGCCAAATACTCATTATAATAAATAGATCATGCAAATATCAGAAGGTTAAGTCCGTTCATCCGACATAAACGAGCTATAAACGTCAGTGAATGTAAATAATGTCAAAGACACGCATGATAGGAAACAGACTCGACACATGAATGCGATTCGAATTTTGCTGAAATTTTCCGTTTTATGCAAGAATGTTCGCAGAAGGTCATTGTGGTTGATGTTATCCGTTAAAACGTAGGTATTTTTGAACTTTGCTAACAACTAAGTAATATTTAGCGGACATGGACATATAAATAAACTATTTTTGCGTTGTGAGGTATCGAACAATACATTTACAATAGTAAAGGAAATATAAGTAATTCAAATGTAAGTGATTCAAGTACTGACGGTGAAGGAGAAATTCCTACTCTAGAAAGATATTTTCCTAGTTTACAAAAACTAGTATTACCTTTTGCAAACGTTGCTTCTGGTATTTATCCAACTTAAAATATACCCGTGTAAAGACATGTTTAAGATACATGACCGCTTAATGGTCACGGGTCTACATTCTTCCGAGAAAATAAAGATAGAGAACGAGATTAAGTTGTAGAAAAAACATAAAATTTCTTCAATGTTAAATAGTTAACCAAATATCTAGGAAAACGCTTCTCATGTAGAGCTGACAAGAATTAACAAGCAAATATTTTTCAATCAACACAAACTAGTCAGTACAACAAGCATTTTCTGACACGATGACTTGTAACTCTTCACAAAGAATTGTCTATCAATTTGAGTGTTACATAAAAGGAAAATTTGCATCAACTGCTTCTAATTCGATTATAGATATAAACCAGTGTCGAACAGAGGCCAATACTCTGTACACAGTTAAACAAAACAAACCATTTAACTAACTTAGCACTTCACGTAAGGACAAAGTCATTCTTCTAAAATATGTTTTAGATGCTATGTTTAGAAATGTAAAAATTGGCACGGTTACATGTGACAGTCTCGTGGAAGCGTTACGGATGATGATGTAAACCACACTAATGAAAAGTGGCAAAACAATGAGATGACTGATTAGAGAAAATCACTGTTGCACGCCACACAATTTGAATCAAAGGAAACATACAAAGTAACAGAAATAACCTTTGGAACCGAAGCAATATCCGTCTCAATACGTTCAATCATCGGTATGATAAAAGCAGATTCCTTGATACGGAAAATTCTGATGTGGCTGATGTGCTGGACGAAATAAGCTTCGAATTAGGACGCTCGTGTGAATCTTGTTAGTGATGCGGTTCGGTCACGATGCCGGACAGTCTGTTAGCACTTGCGGTGACGGACTTGTTTGCCAATGAGAATGTACTGTCGAAGAATTTGTGAACTGCGTTGGATTTGGAATGAAAATTAAATCATCCGTTTTGGGTCTTTCATTCAGATATTCGTCAACCAGCTGAATTATTTAATTATGCCGTAACGAATGATGTTTAAAATTCAATTAATTCACAAAAAAAAATCTATATTTGTGAGCATTAATTTTTGGCGATATGTGGCCAAACTTTCATCACATTTTTTGTATCATGATTGCATTTCATTATTTTAAATGTATATGCATAAGAAACTGCATCCCTGATTGGATAAAGTCCAACTCTAAAACACGTCTCTCACGACTTTTCAATTCGCACAAAGTTAAACTTAAAAGCACTGTAACTTGTAGTGCTTGTGAAAAGAATTTACAAAATAAAACTATTTGTGGTGCCAATAACGGTGGCCCAGATTTTGACAAAGGAATGCAAAAAGAATGTGCTGAGAAACACGGATTTTGCAGTACCCAATAACATAGACTCCAAAAGCATAGAGAAGACCCGTTTTTTTTAAATATTTTTGATTTACTTCTCTGAATAACTCGTAACACAACATTAGGGAGTTTTCTCCAATGGCTGTGTTGTAAAAATATGATTAGACAATTGTTGTATTGTGGTCCTACAATGTGTCAATCACGAACTTTAGGGTCCAGGACTCAAAGACTTCTAAATTTTCGAGTTGGACTTTCTTGGGAAAGTCCACCTGGGACATCTGACGAAATCATCTACATATGCGTCTATCAATACATAACTGGTTACATCCAATTGTCACCTGTTCTAACACGAACTTATGTTTGTACTCCACCACAAAGTTTACATAACCAGTTGCTCTTGGATATGGTTTCAGCCAATCTTAAATCGTCGGTCACGAGTGTTTGCGTATGTCTTGGAAATTGAGGATCTATTCTCGAACAATTAAATGAAGCGTAGATATTAAATGGGGCATTTCTTCTAGCGAAAACTATCGCTTAGATGTCAATCATAATATTCGTTTTCAGCATACTTGTCTTCTATTTTTAATAAAAAAATGCAATATTTGCTTTGTATGTGGATGATATTTTGACGGGTTTCCCAAATCGTGCAAGCTATCAATCAAACGTTCTAATATTTACTAAAAATATAGTAATAAGCTAATAACATGAAAGTTTAACGCAAAAAAAAAAAACAAGTGATGAAGAAGATTTTTTTCTGCACAGGATCTGATTTCGATTGATACATGATCGCAAAAATAATCGATTCAGTACAGTTAAATGTGGGATTGCAAACGTTTTATCGACTATTTTTACATTTCGGCCATCAAACGTCCGTTGAACGCGTGTATAGAGTGATTTTAGCGGACTGTAGCCGACACGGATGTTTCATTACTTCCATATCACTGATTGTTTCGTTTCACATTTAATTAGTTACGTTCCTACAATTAAGTCTCAATTTAACATGCTTCAAAAAACTTGGAAAGTGACCTCTCATTGTTTTAATTGTATGCTAAATTGCAGTTCGTAAACTGTGAATCACAATTCCTTTAAATATAACTTTGACGCAAAATATGACTCAATCAAATATTCTTATGGAATCAAACATATTATTGACCTCTTAATAAATTCTGCACACATCAAAAGCACCATAAACGGGACTAGATACAATAGTTCCTACCTAGAGATGTAAAGTGACCGTCACGTTATATGTGACCGATTAATCTGACCGAGCATATTGGACATTTATCCAATTTGACCGGTCACTTATTGTCATTTATTGTCAGCAACGTCAGAATCGTTTTTTTTTGTATATAAATAGAATTTATTAGACATAAACGTTTTTTCTTTCTTTATTTTATAAAACTACGGAAGTTTTAGAATCATCGAAGCTAACCAAATGTCATTCATCGATCTTTAAGATAAGATTTCGCCTGGCGAGAGATGTCGTGCGGTGTTCCGCAGGGGTCGGTTCTGGGGCGGCTCTTGTGGAACATCGGCTACGATTAGGTGCTGCGCGCCGACCTCCCTAGGGGCGTCAGCGTGGTCTGCTACGCTGACGACACGCTGGTTCTGGCACAAGGGAGGTCGCACCAGGAGGCGGGCGATATAATGACGCGCGGGGTTGCAACGATCATCGAGAGGATCTAGCTGCTGGTCCTGGAGGTGACCTTGCACAAATCCGAGGCCATGTGCTTTCATGGGCTTCGGAACGCGCCACCTTCAGGCTCCCAAGTCACGGTGGGGGGTGGGGGTTCCCATCGGCGTCGAGAGGGCGATGAAGTACCTAGGACTCGTCCTCGACAGCCGACAACTTCGTTGAGCATTTCCGACGTTTGGGCCCCAAACTGGAGAAGGCGAAGGAAGGTGCTGCCTTCAAACGGCTCCTGCTCAATCTGGGAGGCCCAAAAGCTCCCTGCCGTAAACTCTACGCGGAGGTCATGCGGTCCATGGCCCTTTACGGGGCCCCGGTATGGGCACGTTCGGTACGGCCGCGGGCTGTACACCACCTGAACGTGCCCCAAAAGGTGATAGCCATTAGGCTAATCCGGGGGTACGATCTCCCGCGAAGCAGCTGGCCTACTTGCTGGACTGCCACCGTGGGATCTGGAAGCGAGAGTGTTTTTGCGCCTGTACGACTGGCGCGAGGAGACACTGCGCCGGGGGGAAACTCCGCTGCCGCGGCAAGTTGTCGCGCAGCGGGCGGAGCTCCGGAGCGATCTCATGGTGGCCTGGAGGGAGCGACTGTCGCAACCCAGTGCAGGGCACGCCACCATCGTGGCGGTAAGTCCCCTCTTTGAGGAGTGGCTCGGGAGGGGTCATGGCGCCCTCACGTACCGCATGACGCAGGTCCTCACCGGACACGGTTGTTTCGGAAGGTACCTGCACCGAATCGGTCGTGAGGAGGCGCGCGGGTGTCACCACTGTGCGGACAGCCCCGAGGACACGGTGGACCACACAGTCCAGGTGTGCCCCGCATGGGAAGGGCACCGCCGGGTCCTCGTCGAGGCTTTAGGCTGCGGCGACCTCTCCCGTCCGGCCTTGATCCAGGCCACGGTCCGGGGCGAGAGGGAATGGGATGCCGTCGCCTCCTTCTGCGAAGCAATCATGCTCGAGAAGGAGGAGGCGGAACGCCAGAGAGTTCGCACCTCTCATCCCAGCCGCCGTGCTGGACCAGGTAGACACCACGGGCACCGGGTGTCGCGAGATGACTCCCGGCCACCGTAGGTGTGGGTCTATGGGCGGTGAGTTCGGGTGGCTCATCGTCCCTCTGTCTACTTAGACGACAGACCCGTGTCGACGGCGCGCGTTGCTCCACGCGCTCCTCAAAGAGATGTCAGCAACCCCAGAGGTGCCCAGTTGGGAAAAGGCCTGCCGGGGCTGCGGGTTGTTCGAAAGAGTTACCGCGGCTCTGGTACATAAAAGGCCTACGACGGAACACGACGGTTTTTAGTCAGTAAGAGTCTGACACTCCCTCACCGCTGCTAACCCACAGCGGGAGGGGTCATTTGATGATTTTTAACGTCGATAAAAATAAAAAAATAGATTTCGCCGACACTCTATGATTAATGATTTGTCAGTATACATCAATAAAAATAAATACGTACTTGAGAGTCTATCTTTTTAAAAGGTTATCTATGCACTATGTTGGTTTAGAAAGGCAATAGGTATTATTTCACATGTTTTTAATTTGCTTGAGACGAAAATAATAACTGTTCCAAGTAAAAAATACTTATTTAATATACCTGACCAGTCTGACAATAAATGTCCAATGTGACCGGTCATTTAATATTAGATGACGGTCACTTATCGTATGTGACCGTCAGTTTACAACACTATTCCTACCTTAACAGTATTCGCATAAACTCCGTGCTTGTCCAATGACATACCAAGGTGAAAATGAAATTAAATCTAAGTGCGTTGTCTACATTGTATAAACAGTAAATTCTATTTCTTTGAATCATAAAACCCGTTAGGAATCTAATCTTTATTGTGCTGCAGAAGCTAAACATGTTATTTTATTGGCTTACAAAGTCGCGATCGGATAGACCTAGCATACAAATCCTGAGTTTAAATCTCGCAGTTCAATATTCGATTAGTGTCCAGTTTGCAGCGCTGCGCCCGCGACGGCTTATCAATATTGTCAGTCAATTTGCATCCGACGTGTGACGTAGAGGCTTGAGCACTGAGGCTTACCTGGCCGGGCCTTCAAAACGTTCAGTCGCGTACTCTAACGCAAGCATACCGCACGTACGTCTCATGCATACATGCGAAAATAGGAAACCCGAAAATAATTTCAATGATTACCGTGTTGTTGGAAACAAAACTTTATCAGTGTGTACTAAAAACGTAAAGATAATTTTCTCGAGTGCTGAAGGATTGTTATAAAAACAATAGGAGATAAACTGTGGTGCGTCAATCCGTGGGATGACAATGTAATCGGAGATTAGTGTTATCAAGCACGTGGTTGTGAGGACTGAGAGACTCCATCATGGCTCGACTGACCACCAGTGCGGCTCATCTGTGCCAGCGGCTGCAGGAGTTGTACCCTCACAAGCTGCAGCTGGCCAGCAAGCAGGTTCAACATAATGTAAATATACTGTTACATTTGTAAATGCCGATAATAATTTTGGATTCCATAAATATGCCTGGAAGATTTCATACCAAAATGAGGAGCTGCTAAAATTATAACTTTAAATACCCCCGCTCTCATTAAAAATGTAATGTATGTGTGCAGACCATAGCAGGACGTCTGCCATTTCTAAAACTGTTTACGGACGTCCGATTTCACAGCATGTCCGTTTTCGTCGTTAATTGCGTCTACGGGAATACACTGCGCGAAACAAGCTTAGTATCAGTTACATTCAACATTAGAAACTTATGCTTTATGTCTTCTATTTAAAATAGACTTTGAATATGAGGCAAGCACTTTTTGTTGTATTTTTTTGAAGTTTGCGAAAAGGAATCTTCTGTTTTCTTTTTGTCTTTATTTGCTTCTAAATAACGTCCGCCATATAATACAATAGTTTCTTTTGTTTAATCATCTACAGTATTGTTATCACAGTCAATAGTGTCGAAATTGTACTCAAGGCTCCGTTATCGGGATGTCCTTTGTTCTAGTCTAGGAAGGTCCTTTATGGTTTTACTAGGATCTTCGAAAACATCTACTTTAGATTTTATATCAGTTAAAGCTTGGTTTAGCTCTTCATTATTTCCTTCATCTATATTATCACAAATATAATTTATATTATTACTTATTTTTTTTGTATTACTCGGGAATGTTTTGCTTGCTTCGTAACCAAAATTGAATTTGTCATCAAGTTATATCGATTTAATCCAATTAGTAATCTGTTGTATTTTTTTTCTGTCTGTCGGGTCACGCAGGAAGTGCCTTATCGTTTTAAACAAAATCAGTACTTATAAGAACATTATCATTTCTGATATATATTTTTTCTTTACTTATATTAAGTACGTTCGTATCCGCATTAATGAGTTATAAGTGTACTTTCTACCGTACTTAATCCGTGAGATTGAGGAAATAGTTGTACGATTATGGTAAATACGATAAACGAGATTTACAAGAAATATCTCTGTAGTATGTATATTGAGTTTCACGTGAGAAACGGGGGAAATGAGACTCCATTGCCAGCTTACTTTGTAATTACATATGTTAATTCTCATATATTTTTTTACTAGTAATAAAATGTATTTTAGGCTAGCTATAAACTCAATCTCTTATTTTTTATAATATAATAAACCAGGTGATAAAACTCCAAATTACTTCAGCCAACCAGAGCATTTATCTTCCCATTAAAATATTCAGAATAAGAAATACAACGAATACAGGGAAAAACTCCTAGAAACTAGATTAACCAGAAGTCGATTTATTATCCGAAACATGCGTGTGCGCAGGAATATCAGTTTTTCTTATTCACGGTAAATTCGTGTTACGGTAACGTACGTGCCGACAGAAAATATCACTATCGCATCATCATTTGTATCGATAAAAATCAATAATTGTTGAGATTAAAATTATTGTTTTATTGGCATTTGTCGTACCTACTTGTGTTAATGTTAAAATAATGTCGGCCGTAAATTCATTTGTTTATTTCATTATTGTTATGTAGGTCTGCAAAAATGTGTTACAGATTAACAGGCAGCGGTATATGCATTTAGATTTAATCTAACGGCATAGTTATAGTTATCGGCACGGATATTGGACTCTCGGCGGAAGAGTGGGGATCGCTTCTGCGCAGGTGAAGGTCATAGCCCAATATCCGTGCCGATAACTGTAATATAATTTGTATTGATTGTGTTAACGGTGATGTAAATTATAATTGCATCCAGTTGGCTTATTTTTTAGTTTAGTAGCAGCACTGGCAATTAAGAATGTGTGGTTTCACTTTTACTAACAAGCATTTGATAGAATATTTGAAGTACTTTCAATGAAATTGATGTAATTACCACGCCAGTCTTGTTTAGTTTGAGACAATTCATTTGATAACAGCTTGATTAAGCAACAATGTGCAGCGAATAATTTCCTTTAATAAATGCTCGTTTAACGACTGTTTCCAATTAATCATAATTGACAGGATATCAATAGCAGCCTAATTGGTATTGCCATGAAATTCACGTGAGCGCACAATTTCCAGTAGTTAAGAATCGATTCACGTGCCCAAGCAATTGTAAAAGCATGCTGTTTTTTCTGAATAAATGTCGTTGGGAAAATGACATGTCCTATATTATTATCGAAATATTGACGTCAGTTAAAACAATAGACACTTTTTTTTATGGCAAATCATCAAATGACCCGTCCCGCCGCTGTGGGTGTAGCGTGAGGGAGTGTCAGACTCCTACTGACTAAAACTCACCATGTTCCTTCTTAAGCCCTTTATGTACCGGGGTCGCGGTAACACTTTCGAACAATCTCGCAAAAATAAGAGATACTTAAGACCAATTTCACTAACAATCGTTTGCCTAATTTGTCGGTTAACTAACAACTGTTCGTAAACGAAGCCTAATTCTTGCCCTACCTAGATTTGGTGATATAATCAATCGTATTAAAATCACGAGTCCTAAATAAAAAAGTTTACTCAAGTATTTTAGATATGAATTTATAAACAGCTGTTTAGCTAATCTGACGTTTATCTTGTCAGTGAAAATGGTTCTTCGTTGTAACTATGTACATGTGTTTAATTGATCCTTTCTCACTCAATTTGGGTTAGTTCCGCGTATTACTATTTATATCTTACTCCGAATCGTAGCTTACAAAGTGCTGAACATTTTTCGCTATAGATTTCCAAGAAGTGTATCGCGGAGTTGCGGTTTTTATATGTTGTGTTTGTGATATGATACTGAACGTGGTAACGGACTAGGTTATTCTGTGGCTTTGGCTGTTTATTATTGTTGACACTGGCTGAAACTGCCTTGAATAAAACTTTATCCTATGATCTCAAAATCATCGTTTTCATTGTTCCCCTGCTGGGCACAGGCTTCTTCTCGCACTATCCTTAGATTGAGCATTAATCCTATGATCTAAATTGTAATAATTTATTTCTAGCCTTGAATCTGTAACGTTTTCCAGAATGAAACGATGTTTAGTTTATTGAAATATCATAATATTTGATTATCTTTGTATTCCTTTAAAACCGAACTTATAAAAACCTAGCGTTATGCTATATCATATTACTTTTGATTACTATCTCCATTACGGCTCACGGAACACAGGTTATAAGAATTACATTTGATACCCGTGCACTTAGTACCATAGTGTCCGATTCGGATGCTTATCGTTCTCTTATCTATTCATAAGCATAATAAAGTATCTATTTCTTGGTTTTAAAAACCGTTACTTGCATTAAACATAAGTATAAGAAGTTTTATTCTTGGTAACTTGTAGCTTGCTAGAGACTTTCCTTGATAGAGAAAGAATTTTGTCAGTAACCAGAACAACAGATGGATAAAATATTGGGACCGGCCATGAACCTTATGTGTGAAACAAAACAAAAGAATGCTGAAAGTAATTGATAAGCATAATTTATGTGGAAATCGACAGCCTGATCCACCCTAATTATACACCCTAATTTATATTGCGATTATAAAGATTATTATTAATTTAATGGCTTTGTGCCGTTTTCTTATCTAAATAAAATATGGAACGAAATAAAAAAGTTAAATCTCTCTTTGTGAAAATAAATACTAAAGTTATTTACATCTTAAAGTATAACATTCTAACACACATTGTGAATAACAAGCAAATACATCATTTTATCAAATTGTTCTGATTTGTGATATGCCCAAAATTCTACACTATTAATAGATGTTTTATCTTAGAACATTCACATACACGTTCATTTACAAGTGTCTTTATATTCGGACATTGTCCATCACAAAACATACAAAATAAACCTATCTTATCATTCACATAATTTTATCAACCTAAATTGAACCATAACTTCCTAAAAATAAAGCTAGTTTTGCCCTGTGTCCTGTGGGAACTGCTACAAGCATTTGGGTAATAAGTATCTCATGGCCTTTCTCTATGCAAGGCCTCTCTGAACCTGAAATATTCTTCCGAATCGGACCAATAGTTCCTGAGGTTATCATCACGTTCAAGAAAATATACAAATTCTTCAACTTCCGATCCTAAGCCTGACACATAGAATTCAATTCCACTTAGATTCCAATAGTTAGTCAACGAATTGGTTAGTAACACAGATAGTTATTTGTTTATTTATTTAAACGGTTATTGATAGCAATGTGTTGATATAATATAATGTATGTATGTAACATACTACAGTAATGAGTTGCATAATGACTGAGATAGTTTAATGGGTGTGGTCCAGTTATACAAGGCCATATGGTTCGGGTAATGTAGTTTTTATGGCGTTAATATAAGTATAATTTGAGCTGACTTCAATAATTAGGACGGAGATATTCTCAAAGATATTTGGTATCTATACTAATATTATAAAGCTGAAGAGTTTGTTTGTTTGTTTGAACGCGCTAATCTCAGGAACTACTGGTCCGATTTGAAAATTTCTTTCAGTGTTAGATAGCTCATTTATCGAGGAAGGCTATAGGACTTTTTATCCCGGTACGGGAAGTAGTTCCCACGGGATGCGGGTGAAACCGCTGGCAGAAGCTAGCTAGCTAGCTAGCTCTATATCTATATATATAAAAGAAAGTCGTGTTAGTTACTCCACTTATAACTCAAGAACGGTTGAACTGATTTAGCTGAAAATTGGCAGGGAGGTAGTTTAGAGCCAGGGGAAGGACATAGGATGTTTTTATTACAAAAAATAAAAATAAAAAATACAATTTATTCCGGACATACAGCGCCATCTTTTGTTCAAACCAAAAATCTGCCAGATGCCACTATTCCACGCGAACGAAGTCGCGGGCAGAAGCTAGTATATATATAAAAGAAAGTCGTGTTAGTTACTCCACTTATAACTCAAGAACGGCTGAACCGATTTAGCTGAAAACTGGCAGGGAGGTAGTTTAAAGCCAGGAGAAGGATATAGGATAGTTTTTATTACAAAAAATAAAAATAAAAAATACAATTTATTCCGGACATACAGCGCCATCTATTGTTCAAACCAAAAATCTGCCGGATGCCACTATTCCACGCGAACGAAGTCGCGGGCAAAAGCTAGTCATACATATAACGTAGGTAAAAGACTTTCAGTCTTCTATCATAATACCCAACTGAAATCTTTGCCTGTCGCAATTTTCTTGGTGTCGGCTTCCAGTCTAACCAGATGCGTCTGACCTTCTCCACCCAGTTACCTAGGCAACTTTTAGTACCTAAGGGAACCTTCGGAACTGGGAATCATTTGGTCAGAATTTCTAGCTTCTGACTACCCGTAACGTATGCCAAATTACAGTCCATTACTTTAACGTAACTTTCGAAAAACGGATAAAAATAATATAGTAAATATAGGAATAATACCTAACTAAAACGTAGTGTTCTAATTCAATACACTATAGCTATGTTATGTAAAATGAGTGACAAGTGTACATTTGCATGTTTTCCCACTGAACTTGTGAAAAACATATTTATTGCGCGTTTATCTTAACAAAGTCAGGAAAGTTCTTTCATCTTATTCTAGTTTGTCCTTTGAAATTAAAGAAATACATACAATATGATTATGTAAGTATGTGTTGTATAGAAAAGTATACAAAATGTATGAATTACAGTAATCGGAAGTATAATGTATTTGATATTACTATCATAAGTTCTTACATAATGTAACTAATAGGAAACAAATTGCTTACAATTTCTTCGAAGAAACAATTTTGTTCTTTCAGAGAAATAGCCAATTTGATACTAATGTGTTTTCGTAAAGAAAATGCTGAAACGCTATGTCATGTGTTGTCTGTGTCTTTATTTATAGTTTCTATAAGTTTTTAATGTAGGTACCTTTGCAATAATAAGTTAAGTAAGTATACGTAGACGAGTGAATATAAATAATTATTGTAGCAATGACAAGTAATATAAGAAGAAGAATGTTGAATCATCATTCAAATAAATAAACAAATAAAATATGTCACATTGAACTCTACAACTGCATCGTCAACGGTACAGTCATCAATCAGAAGATGTCTGAAGAGCTTTACTTGTCAGACACAGTATCTGAACACGATTTAGTTAACTGGGACTGTATATAAACCTACATACTTACTCACTATTTCTTCAGTTATCGACATTTATGACTAACAAGTTAAGCTGCTACATCTGCCTACAGTCTGGATCAAGGTTTTGTACCTATTTATGTACAGATCAGTCATTTAAAAAGAAAATTGACTTCAGAATGCATCAAAACTATAAAGAGAAACAAGCCAGAAACAAATTTAGCATATGAAAATTACCCTTTTTCTTAAGGGCGTATTAGTTACTCCACTTATAACTCAAGAACGGCTGAACCGATTTAGCTGAAAATTGGCAGGGAGGTAGTTTAGAGCCGGGAGAAGGACATAGGATACTTTTTGTCACCATCCGGCTACGGGAAGCTGTTATCTCGGGACGCGGGTGAAACCGCGGGCGGAAAGCTAGTTAAGACATAATTAGAAAGTGAACACGTCTTTAGCAAAAACATACCTATAGGAAGTGTTGAAGAGCGGGCGTTTTGAGGACTGAGTCTTGTAAATTTTGATGATCAAAAAGTGCTGTTTTGCACCCAACTTTGAATAAATGATTTTCTGTTTGGTACGAAGTAAATTCCAACCCCTGTACATATTTGAGAGACAAGTGCTTTAAACACTAGGCCACTACAACTAGACAGTATACAGATGTAAACACATCCCCACAAAAACACTGGCACGTTGTAAACACAAGGTAACGTCGGAATAACCCTGCATGTTTACTTGCTCATCACCACTTGACATTCTATGATTACTGTGATAAGCAAAGCCGGGTAATATCAGACGCCTATAGTCAGGATAAACAGCCTCGTTGGTAGGTTTTGTTTTATATATTTGTAGAGTATGTACGTACAAGTAGCCTCAGATTTTTCGAGAAAGAAGGGTAACTTTATAAGTACTTCTATACTAATACAATACAGAGGATTTTTTTTTTGTTTCTTTGTACCCACAAGGCTCCGAAACTACTGAACCGATTTGAATATTTCTGTCACTGTTGGAAAGCTTCACTCTTTCCAAGAAACATCGGCTATATTTTATCCCGGTACGAACAGAAGTTCTCGCAAGAAGAAACCACGGAGAAATGGCTAGTGTCAAATATTAATGTGCTTGTACGAATTGTTATTGCTATAGATACGACATAATGTTATCCAAAGAAACGAATCCTATTGTAATATTTACAAGCAATAAAGTGCATCTAATGCATCACATGATCACATGCCATAGTGACTTGTAACGACAGACAAGAATGCACTCTTAGCGAACGGTTCTCGCTACGGTAAATTTCAATAGCTCTTTAGATACGCGTCGTGGCCGCCAAATGCAATCACACACTTTTATGCGATTAGTGAGATTGATAGACTGACATCAACATTTCACCTAGAAACTGATTTTATAGAATAAACTGGATCATAACTGCAGCATTTAAGCGCTCATGAATGCTGTCCCTAGAGTATCGAAATAGAACCGTATAATTAATCTTATAAACATCAATATTGGTCAAAACCTTTGATATATAGGGTCGAAAAGTTTTTAGCGATTAATTAACATTTAGACTTTTACTATAGGGCTATCTTCCTTCTGCCTACACATTAACATGAAAAAGCAGGACATTAAAACACAGAGCACAATATTTCGAAGTAAGTCCACAAACAAAAGCCAGGTACATCAGTCCCAAGCTTTATGAACCCCACAATCTACGCCCACAACCACAGGTGTCATCCGATAACATTAATTGATAATGATCGGTAAACAATCGGCGAGTATCGATCACGTAACGAGTTATGATAATCAAGGCATTGTTACTGTTTACTAGAGTTCCGATCATTCGGGTAGTGCGTGCTCCTAAGTGATAATTGTGTACGTAGATGATTTTTCATAAGTTCCTGTATGAGGAAAATTATTGAATTTACTAGGAAAACTTACTTGAACTGGAGAGTCTAAGTGTTAAGAAAGCGATACTAAAAGGGATTCTAGCTACAGTTGAATTTGGTTATGTAAGCTTGACTTTCAGGGCCTGTAAGCTTCTAAGTCGCAATAAGGAAAAAGAAGCCAGAAAGTCTGACATCTACTCTAAGGCATATCGTGTTACTGACTCCAGGAAGGCAGTCGCTTCATATAAAACACTGGTACTCCTCTGCATCCAGTTAGACTGGAATACGACCCCAACATAGTTGAGAAAATCTAGACAGATGATGATGTCACTTACATCAGTAAGTCAATATTAACATGATTTACAAGTAATGACATCAATTTCATTAGGACGTATGCACAAAATTATCACAAAGTTCATGTTACATAACTAGTTACCCACCATAATATTATTGAAAAGAAAGCATCATGATATGCCGGCGTGGTCTCAAGGTGACTCCAATTGTGACGTATGTACTCTATGCTCGGGATTTATTTATTACGAAGATTTATATACATTTTGTGTACGTGACGTGATTCGTTTAGCGTTCCTTTATATTATGTTTACATAGATTTAAATTTTAAGGCATCGGTGGATGGGTTATTGTAGTTACATTATATTGATCAGAAATAAGGTTTTCAATGAATATTTTAATGAAAAAAAAAAAGACAGCAAATCTTCTGATACATTGATAAAAGTTATTGAGCTGAAGAAAGAGTTGGCTTATTTGCTATGCGCTAATCTCAGGAATCACAACTTAACAAAGTTATTGCTGAAACAGCTGGTGGAAGCTAATAAAATAAAATACTAATGTTCCTATAGTTTCATTAATTAAAATGTCCTCCATCCAAGTAAAACTTGCTTTTATAGATGACTTAGTTGTCCGTCATAATGTCAGACAAAAACGTGTCTAAAAATAATCCCAAAGTAAATATCGTTTAGCATACATTAGCCATACGTCACTGCGAGATAATTAACCGGAATGCACTCTACCGATCTGTGATCAGCTAATCAAAGTCACTGAACATCCATAACCTACGTAATATAGACATAGGATACGTCATTATTACGTTTAGCTAGGCAAAAATATGCAGACAGAAGTATGCGTGTAAAATATTTACATACATTACATATTCAAACATTTAAATAGCAATAGGCCAATGGCTAAAGTATCGGTCTCGTGTTCAAAAAAAGGTCGTGAGATCGATACCCACCTATCGCAATATCAACGCATTCTTCAGATGCAGGCATATTTTAATAAGTTGAAGGGGTTGATAATAAGCCAAGCCATAATGCTAGCAAGGTTTTGAAATATGATTAAACACTGACATTAAACTTATTCAGATTGATCTAACTTCAGATTTAGAGAAAGTAATCCATTACTAATTACTCGTCAATTTAAACTACTTTTTTTCGAAGAGAGAAAGTTTGCCTACTATTATTGAGCGTGCATTCAACTGAAAATATATTCAGATGCATGCAGAATTGCTCCCATAATACATTTTTTTCTTAATTCACAACACAGTGGATTGGCCTCCAATGACCGCAGACAACAGAGTTTTTATCATTGTCTCTATCGATGTCTGCCAACTAAAACAGTCAAATTTTTATCGAGTATCACACATCGACATTAGCAACGTCTCTAAATACCCAGATTTTCTAAGGATTTGCAAATTATTTATTTGAAATATATAATTGTTTGTTGCTGGGGAGTTTTTTCTACCACTTCTTCTTCCCAGCAAGAACACATAGGAAGTGGTGAAGGGCGGGCGTTTTGGGGGCTTTCTTTTGTAATTTTGACCTTCAAAAAGTGCTGATTTTCAGCCTACTTTGAATAAATAACTTTTTATTTTATCTTTTTTACTGTTATTCACATTACAATTAAAATATCGAAACAAATCGAATTTCTTTGCTTAGTTTAAACAAATAGTTTGTTTGCTGACGCACGCCGGCTGTTTAGGTTCGCGTTAATTGGTCGCAGTGTTGACACAAGTGTCGATGTCCGCCATTGTTGACGGTCGGCGCGTGCGCACTCCATACGTGGTAGCCAGACAAAGGTGGAGATGTTTGGATAGTTGTTTTCATGACAACTGATAAAGGTTATTGGAGGAAAATTGCGATTTTATCTGCTAAATCTGCTTGTGAGAATTTTATCTTTATATTTGAATTTGACAAAAAAGATGCAACTGTTAAAATTTTTGGTTGAGACATTGTGGGTTTCTCACGATACCATCAAGGTCGACTTCTTTAGTGCAATCTTTTTCGAGTCTTCATATAAAGGCATTTAGATATAAGATAAGTAATAGATTGTAACAGATTGAAAAGGGGCATTCTTATAGAGGTACATTGCATTTAGAATCCAGGGATACAATATTTATCTAGTAATAACACTGAAACCGTGATAATCAACACAGTTGTTGATGCCTATCATTAACAACACCCGTGGCCAACATATTTATTCCTCGCACACACAGACACACACTATTATGTTAGTATCTGTCGGCGGTAAGTAAACACGCCTCTATCGAAATCGCACTTGTGTTCATAAACCAATGTTATTTGTTTTCCAAAGATACGTTGCAGACATCGGTAGTTGAATAAAAACTTTTTACTGTCCATAGCAACTGGCTGCTAGGCTAACAAACATATGTAAATGAGTTTCCATAGAAATTACGACTGTCTTTTGTCTCTAGCAAATCGATATCTATATATATAAAAGAAAGTCGTGTTAGTTACTCCACTTATAACTCAAGAACGGCTGAACCGATTTAGCTGAAAACTGGCAGGGAGGTAGTTTAGAGCCAGGAGAAGGACATAGGATAGTTTTTATTACAAAAAATAAAAATAAAAAATACAATTTATTCCGGACATACAGCGCCATCTATTGTTCAAACCAAAAATTTTGCCGGATGCCACTATTCCACGCGAACGAAGTCGCGGGCAAAAGCTAGTCTATATATATAAAAGAAAGTCGTGTTAGTTACTCCACTTATAACTCAAGAACGGCTGAACCGATTTAGCTGAAAATTGGCAGGGAGGTAGTTTAGAGCCAGGAGAAGGACATAGGATAGTTTTAATTACAAAAAATAAAAAATACAATTTATTCCGGATATACAGCGCCATCTATTGTTCAAACCAAAAATCTGCCGGATGCCACTATTCCTCGCGAACGAAGTCGCGGGCAAAAGCTAGTTTAGTTAATATATGTCGATTGTTGTGTGAAAGTTATAGTTTTAATTTCCTTTAGTTCCGAAAGTCTGTAATTAATGTTTTAATAGTTTATGATACTATTCGCGTGTATCGTGATTCACAGTAATTTTATAGTTCTACGAAAAGTTTTAATAACGGTTTGTTTATGGTTTAGCTCTTATTCTAGCATGTGTTCTATAAAATTTTCTACGAGAACTACTGTGTCTAGGAATTTTGAAATATCCGTCAAACTTGTAAAAGAGAAAAGTCTTGATTTATCAGTAACAAAAATACTTTTAAAATCTGCAAAAATATACCATCTAATTGATGATAATTTTCAATGAACAAAGAATGTATTGAAGAAAATGTTATGACCTCTAGTCTACAGCGTAGTAAAATGTCAATCGGTCACTGCGTAGCAACTCGTAGCTTTTCGTAGCGCGTAGTTTCGCGTAGCAACACAACAGACGCATCGAGATATTAATGTGGATATGCTCCATATTTATTACCTATTTTTTACCAGCTTTCATTGTTTGTAGTTAAACAAGTACTTAACAATTTTCCCGTGTGATCAGAGCATCCCATAACACGAGGCGACACGCAAACGATCCAGATTTTTTTCATCAATTACTGTCTATCTGAAGTTAATTGCTATTCTTTGTTGGAGCCGTGTGAACGTAAGGCAACAATGCTTTAGTTGGTGGCTGTACGTCAGTGGCTCTGGTCGTTTGGACCCCAACGAGTGACGTAATCAAACGAAATTGCGCAGTGAAAGTGTTATATGGAAATTTTACTTTTGGACGTACTTTTTTAAGATTTAAGGTGTGTAGGGTTTTTACGTGTTAAGTGTGCGTTACAATGAATCAGCTTTGAGCCGGTATGTATGTGTTTTTTTAATAGGTAAACTTCGTTTAACGGAATTAATAATGATGTCTGAATTACGTCAAACAAAACTAATAATTACGTCAAAATAGTTGATATTTTTAAAATTTCAGCTAAGGTTTTTTAGTTTTTCCTATTGTGTATGTATTTACGTCACTAAATATTATTAACCTTTGTTTATTTTTGTCCGTAATGAGTTGGAAGTAGGTAATAATCTAAATTCTAGTAGTAGGATATTGTCTAAAGTTAAAACCTGACGTCAATCACAAAATATGCAAATTAAGGACTTGGTTTGCGTATATCATTTGCAAGTGGATTTGCGTATGCACTTTAAAATCCTATTTACTCACATTCCTCAAAGATATGTTAATGCATAACTTTAACAAACCTAAGTAAAAACATCCAACTTAATTCATGTTTCTTGTATTTAAAATAATATAAAACTGGAAAAAATATAAGAAACAACTCAAGTAACAACAACGAGCGAAATGAATAAGAAACAACTTTTTGATTATTTTTTCAAGACTTTACAATTTCTTCTGTTCTGAGTATAATTAATAACTTGGGAAAACTGTAGCCGTCCTTTTCTATACACGTATGGAAAATACTCAATTATACTAGTTCCTACTCGAAAGAAAAGATACACAATCTCACACAAACCTTTGCATCCAATAGAAAGTCAGCACGCTCTTATTTAAACAGAGAACAATATGCGCACACGCCTCTTCCGATGTTTTCTCTATATTGACTTGTCGTATCATTTGTTTGTATGTCGACGCACTCGACTAAGTACTCACTAAGTAGTACTTACCAGTTTCTCATACATACAAAAATAACTATGATATAAATTGTTAACTAAATGAAGTTATTTTTAACCTGTCTGTACCGTATTTGCGGATGGGTTTGCAAATATTGTGTACTTACTATGAATAAAATTAATAATTGTTTATAGGTTAGCATCTATGGTGTTGTTTTTAGAAATTCGTCATGTTTCGGTTTATTCCGATTTATATTTGTTTGTGTACACGTTTCTAAGAAACAAAATATGTCAAGATGGATTATTAATAGCTGTCTGTTTGTGTAATGAAGATTTAGCTTATATTGTGTTTGTAAGACATGCAAATAAATATAAATCTTATTAAGATAAAGCGTAAGTCACGTTTGGAATAACCGTGCTGTTAATTAAAACGTTTTTCCTATGACTCATTTGACTTAGATTATGTAAAAACTGAAACTAATTTGTAATATAGTTATTGTTAATCTTATCAGGTAATAAAATACCATTAGGTATAGTAGGTATCTATGGGTTTTTCATGGAGTATTCTAATCGAGGTTATCTAGTATATTAATCGATGGCTTTTGGCTGAACTGAGCAACTATACTTACCTATATTGATATTGCAACATTTATAACACAGTTGCTTGCAATACAAGCAATATGTAAATATTTGAAAGTACAAAGAACAAAGTAAACAAACAATAACATTGAACCCTTCACCATAAAACCACAAACCACACGAAGAGTCTGTAAAAATGATTAGCTTCCACTATCTATCACTATTTCGTAGTTAGCAATCACAAAACGTACCGTGCCGCGCCACGTGAGAAAGCTAAACGTGATAGCATCACATTATAATGATGAATTTACCAAGTAATGTCTCAAAGATCAAAATCTGTCTGATACGATCTAAGTACTTATTAAGACTTTTTAAAGCGCCTTACACAATATAATCAGTGACCCACTGGCTCATTCTATCGACTTGAAGTACCAGTTCATTGAAATGTTGGCTTGGACCTCACTTTAAACATCCTTATGTACCAAATTCGTTTGTCTTTGTCAATTGTCTCCCGCGGTGTATCCGGATAATAATTCACTACCCGGATGTAAAAGTCTATGCTCTTTCTCAGGCTCCAGAATCTCTGTGTACCAAACATTTTTATCGGTTCAGTAGTTTTGGCATGAAAGCCAATCACAGCCTGAAATGTCCCCTGCTGAACAAAGGCTTGGGGAAGGCCTTTGAAGTTCTTAATACTGATTGCGCCGGGAATGAGTTAGCTAGAACTTTCGCATTTATAGTAATAAGTAATGATAAGGTTCCCGATATACATAGATCGCCAATTATTGTCAGCGACATCGCAGCATGTGTAGTTAACCTTATACGCCATTATTATTCGTTCACTGTTTTCCTGTTTGAAAAGTCATAGAATTTTTGCGTGAGGTTCGAGGTCGCGTTTCACAAGATGCTGTTGATACCACGTGATATTGGTATTGTTTGATCTATGAATGCAGAAAAATTCTTGGAAAAATTGCGCAGTAGGTATTTCTCCTGGTTTTTTAGTTATAGAAATGTTCTAGCCATAATTTGTTTTCTTGATTCAGAGGCAAAAGAAACACAGAGAGATTTTTTAGTAAAATAAATATATATATATATATATATATTAAATACAACGTAGAACATTCTTAATTGTAATTTCCAAAACGTAAAACCCCAATCAGACTATGTTAGGTATGCACTTGAAACCTACATTTATATATTTCGTCTTGTATTCTCAGCATCCCACAATCTCTCGGTCGGCCTAAACAAATACACGTAAAAGAAAATCTCAGCTTTATCAGTCGTTACCACTTATCTTTATTACGAGTTTACGAACAAGCTATTTATAATTATGCTATTTTTAGAACTTTTACATGGCTTTGCTTTGTTCTAGGTATGCTATATGTTATAATTATTGTAGGATTTAAAGACACTTTATAGTTATAAATATTATTCATATCTGTATTACTCTGTTCTGTAACTACATTTATTATTAGCCTCTAAAACATGTTTAATTTTATTATTTACTAGCTTTTGCCCGCGACTTCGTTCGCGTGGAATAGTGACTTCCGGCAGATTTTTGGTTTGACCGATAGATGGCGCTATATGTCCGGATTAAATTTTATTATTTTTATATTTTTTGTAATAAAAACTATCCTATATCCTTTCTCAAGTTCCATACTATGTCTGTACCAAATTTCACACAAATCGGTTCAGTAGTTTAGGCGTGAAGAAAAGACAGACAGACAGACAGACGGACGGACAGAAAGACAGACAGACAGAGTTACTTTCACATTTATAATATTAGTTAGGATGTGTAGGAATATCTATCGTAAAAAGAAAATTATAGATGACAATAAAATCCATGCGTTTCTTTCGTCACTTTGTTTTGGACTCCAATCAAAATTTGACTAAATCTAAATGTCACAAGAAACATTTTTCCTCAAGGAAAATATTTGACATCTTTATGCGTAGGTAAGAAAAAAAAAACTAAATCTGCATGGATACACAGATAATAGGGAGATAATGATAAAAACAATTGCGATGTTATTTTGTATGCGATACCATCGGACACTTAAGATCCAGTTCAAACTACCGGCGTCTAATTTGAAAGCTCTATTAGGCCGTATACAGAAAGAAAGCTGCTTCATGTGGCTTCAATCTACTTCCTTTAACAGTACCCAGAGTGGACCACCACCGCCATGAGCGCTGGTAGATTGGCGCCAGCTTTTTTTCTGTATGCGGCCTTTCATCATCAAATGACGAGTCATTTGTGGGTAAAGACTCAGGGAGTGTAAACCCATCATGTTCCTTCTTAAGCCCTTTATGTACCAGGACCGTAACTCTTTCGAATAATCCCGCAGCCCATGCGGCTTTAGGCTGGATTTACAATTTATCAATTTTGTATGTTTGCGTCCTTTCGGTTTCTGCATTGATTCCTCTTCCTCCTTCCGTGTTTGATAGGATTGAGGGATGACCGGTCTGCTTTCAAGTGCCTGTTATGCGATATCGGTAGCAATAACTAGTATTGGGATTACAAGCTTATTTGTGTGGAAATGATTTATCTTTAGCCTTGTTTAATGTATTTTTATGTTGCTGCTAGTTTGTACATACGCGGTTATTACTAATGTCTCTCCAGCTTTCTATAATACCCATCAGTAGGTAATCTCTGTACTACTGTATAATCAATAACGTTGGCCTTTAATTCTTTAACTTCCTTTATTTTTTAATTAAACCTGTCAAATGAAAGATTATTTTCCCATTCCTGATCTGCCTAAATTTGTTTTTCAAAACTTTTTTCTATGTGGTGTGTCATGTCGTCTTTGTATAAAATAAGTATGTCTTCCACTTAAAAAGATTCTACGTTATCATAAACTCTATCGTGTATATCTTAACTATGTAAGATCGAGCCCTCTTCAACAAATCCCCTGACTGTTCCATCACTCGTCATCGTGACGTCATCACTCCTCACATAATTGCCAGATTATCATGAAAAGTAAACAAACATCAAACAATTATACAATTGTATACTTTCTGCAATCTTTGAAATAATTGTGACATTTTTGTCATGAGATTAGGTTGATAACGTGGCTATGTAATATTATAAACAGACTGGCTTGGACCTGTTCCTAAATGTAGGTACTTACTTTAAGCCTTTTCAAAGAAGATCTAACAATAATTTTATATTGATTGATGAACATAAAACCTTCTTTCATTCATTTTGGATTCATATGAGGAATCAAGCGTAGTGCAGTTTTCACTTAAAATATTAGGTACCTCTTTAAACCCTACTTTATCTGTCACATCAGCACAGAAAATATTATCATCCAAACATTAGTAAGCCAATTAATAAGTCAGCCTTGATATAATTTCACATACAGATATATTTCGAAAGTAAATCCTTTTGATTATATCTATTGAAGGCGATCTATAGCCGGGGATGTCCTGATACAATTACGGTTATATCAATAGGTGAGATTTAATTTATTGTACCTAGATTATTTAGATACACTAATGTACTTTTTGACATCAATGACAGCTTTTAAATAGGCTGTGACTGGAAATAATGTTACTTGAGCAGTGAAGCCAGATATGGTATGGAAGAAGAAGTTATGCTATGCTAAAAAGAATGGGATTTAGCAGGAGACTGATGATACATTTAAAACAAAGCTCATGAAATGTTCTTACTCATGGAGGAAAATTAACATAACCATGAATGTATCATAATAGCGTTTCGTTTACAAAATAACACCATGGCGTATTCCAAATGATTCACCATCAATCGGCCAATTAGTCTTCCGGAAGATTTTCGAACATCGACCTCTATCCTATTCCACAATTATGTTAGGTCACCGTTGAATCACCACACCCTAAAAATTATACCGCGTTTAAACAAAAACTTGATAACATTTTATTGCCACTCAAATATTTATTATTTTACTAGCTTCTGCCCGCGACTTCGTACGCGGATCCTGTCCCTTATGCCAGCGACTACGGGGTCAGCAAAATCAAAGATCTGAATCGTCTGATATGTTGACTTGAAAACAACGGAATAGGCATAGCCATTAGAAACATTCCATAATTTAATTTTTGTACTTCAACGGCAAAAACACAGCAGACTAAACAAAACGCTGAGAACTGAACCGCAAAAGACGTGACCATAGGGATAAAAGTAGTGATTCTAATTAGTCCGCATTTAAGTTGTGTGTGGCAAAAATATTACACGTATTATTACGTTAAAAAACATTAAATGTTACTGAGATGACAAAGTCGTGATGACTTAGTGGAAGTCGTGGTGGTTTAGTGGGTAGAGAACTAATCTCTCAAGTATGAGCGTACGTCCTGCCAATGCAACTTTTCTAAGTTTGTATGTACTTTCTACGTATATTTTGGATACCAATGACCGCTATTTGGAGAGGATGTTAAACTGTAGGTTTCGGCTGTCATTGAACGTTCTTGGCAGTCAGATGCCAGTAAGTCTGACCAGTTTTACCAAGGGGTGTTGGGTTGAGCGGGTAACCGGGTTGTGGAGGTCAGATAGGCAGTCGCTCCTTGTAAAACACTTTTTTAACGACGTCCACCGGGGATTGTCCTTGGGTTCATTTCTATAGTGTATAAAGGGATAATCGTCGGTTTTGTGTCACCATTTCATTAAAGTTGTCTCAAAAGGGCTTGTCTTCAGCGTGTTGGCTTCGGCCCCACGTTTGCCTCCCAAAAATTCGGAACTCTGTAGTCCCGAGGTCTGGAAGAGACATTCAAAATAATAATGAGATATAACGCAACAAATTCGGAGAGTGGTGGCTCGTGCCGCCACGTCTAGGTATGTAAAATTTGTACTAAGCAGTGACTTAACACAAAATTCAAGCGTGTTATATCTTCGTTATTATTTGTTTGTGAGAAGGAGAAAAGAAAAAATACGTGTCCATTATTTTAGGGTTATCTAAAAGACGGACTAATTACTTTTTTTGATTCACCATACCTATTTCATAACATTCATTTCTATACATTTCAAGTGTAGTATTGCTCTTGAAGTTCCACATCAGGTGTTCCAGATCTTCGATGTATATACGTCAATAGAGAGTGCTTATCAGATTGAACCACTTTTGCTAAAACGTCTCACCTCTATATGTTATAGTCTAGCTGGGCTCCTGGGGTTCCACATCAGGTGTTTTACATCTTCAATTTTTATAAGTCAACAGAGAGTGCTTATCAGATTGAACAACTTTTGCTAAAACGTCACACCTCTATATGCTATAGTCTAGCTGGGCCCCTGGAGTTCCACATCAGGTGTTTTAGATCTTCAATTTGTATAAGTCAATAGAAAGTGCTAATCAAATTGAACAACTTTTGCTAAAACGTCATACCTGTATACGGTACAGAGAAGCTGGGCTCTTGGGGTTCCACATCAGGTGTTCCAGATCTTAAAATTTATTATCTCAGCTGAAAATGCTCATCACATGAAACAATTTTTGCCATGGCACCATTTTTGTATCTCTTATAGTTTTGTTGGTCTGTTGGTGTTCTGCATCAGGTCTTCAAGTTTCGAAGATAAATTATAGCCTATATGTTGACCAGGCTTAATACTGATACAACAAAGAAAAAATCATTGAAATCCGTTTAGTAGTTCGGAAGATTAGCGTGTACAAACAAACAGACATACAGACATACAGACATACAGACATACAGACAAACAGACAGAATTTTTTTTTTGGATTTGTGCTCCATTACTGTTTCTAAACCCCACCCAATTATTATTTTTTTAATATATTCAATGTACAGACACAGTTTTTTTACAGATTTATTATATGTATAGATGATAATGGCGATACGAGTGTTTTGTTCTCGTAATGCGCGCGCAGTTCGTGTACGATATTCAGTTGTCACACTAACCCGGAACGAATAGTTGAATGAACTTGAAATTCGCGAAAAATATTCCACTACACCTTGTTTTTATACTACTACCAAATTTTAATTTGGGCGTACATAGGAATCAATTGTTTGACCCATGTTTTCATAATGAGTTGGCTAATTTGAATAGTAATTAATACTAAGAATGGTAATCTGACTGAAGAAAGGTTAGACGGCTAATTGCTGAAGATGATTTTACGCATGACAAGACAGAATTCTTATCTACGGAACGTATCATTTATGATTTACCATCTTTAGTCTTCATGATATAAGATTATGCAATATTTGCAAATACAAACAGCGTTAGAGGTTCCTAAAATATTCTAAAAAGAAATAAAATTGAGGAAATTATACATTTTGGCGGCTCCTCTAGAATCTTCGTAGAACAATTTACATTAGCAGCAAGCCACGCCATCTGCCCATTGGGGAACAATAAACTCGTGGTATTTTCGGCTTTCTCATAAAAAATAACCTTACCCAACGTCCTTTGAATCTTTGCCGGAATAGGTTATCAGTAAAATCTCGGGATGTTTCAAATGTGAATCACAGACCCAACATTTTTGACGTAAACACTCTGACGGCTATTTCGAAACAGCAGCCTAAAAATAACAACATAAATAACCGGTGAATAACGGATTAAAAATAGCATATCAGTTATTTTTAGTCACACCGATATGCTAAAATTTCCCAAATCCTAATCATTGCTCTTGGATTTGCGATTTCAATCTGTACGTAGCTAATCTAGAATTCTGCGTAAAACAATCAATATCTGCTCACCCCGCTGAAGCGATATGTTGTTCCGCTAGAGAAGATCTTCAGTGACGCGGTATTCCTGATAACAGTTCACCTGATATGAATAATTAAGCCACCTACAGTACAGCACCTACGCGCTCCCGGCGTTCGGCTCAGTCTTCGCGCAACACTCGCACGAAGCGCACGCGACACACGCGAACCAAACCTTTATCTTCAAGTGTTAGTTTATTTTTACCAGTATCTTTAGTGATTGTGTTAACATGCCTACCGAAGTATGTGAGAGATTCATCGCCAAACTGCTGCGCATTGTGAGTTTTCCCTGTTTGATTTTTAAAGCCTCATTTGCATTCTGCATTTCAATGTTATCTGATTGTATGCTCTTGTCATTGAAATTAAGTGCCTTCAGGCTTTAAGGCAATTAACTTACAGTCTGTTAATCTGTCAATTTGAGTGCGAATTCCAAGGCTTAATGAATCAGCGTTAAAATTCTTTTCATCGCTAATTCCGCCGAAAATGATTAACAAAACCATATTCTTTTATTGTTTTGGTACTTAAACGTATATTGTATTCTATAGACGTACAACGGACGTCAATGGTTTAATTACATTCAAGTAATAAAGATTCTAATTTGGAACCTGTGACCCCATGAAATTCTAGTTAGTTGGCGAATGATTCCAAGATGTTCGTATTCGTACGTTTCCAGGGTTTATGACCAGTTTCAATGACGTCCAGGCTTCTTCGTCAGCTTTATGTTTTATGTCTACAACATTGTTTTTGGGATGAACTTTATGGATCGTAAAGAGCCGGTCGGGAGCCCGGAATTTATATAAATTCTTTGGCAAGTTTTCTCTGATGTAATCTGCTTTGGTTTTATATTATGTTTAAGTCTAGCGTTCAGTAATCCAGGATTGATATATTATTCGTTAGCTTAAAGTTTTATGGAGCAGATATCACTTTTGTCGGGCCTTTGAAATCATGAAGGCATGTAACGATAGTCATTTCATGTACAAACTCAAAAACTAGATTACTGTCTCATCAGATGCTCTATTCTGTAAATTATCAATTTCCATGTGAATAAAAATGACCAAATTAGTTTGAAGACAAAGAAACCTCGTGCGAGACGCATTCGCTTCAAGACCAGATTCAGGACTCATTTGAATACACGAGTATTTTCTTGTCGCCTCGCTGTAGCGGAAAATTATGTAGCAACAAATTGTCTTACCATTGTTCTTTTAGCAAATCCTTATTATATAATGTATTGTTCTAAAGCTGGTACGAATCTGCCGACATTAGTATTCATATTGTCTTCTATTGTTAATTTAACCGGTCAAATTGCCGATTGGATTCCTAAATTCAGTGGCTTGGAGACTAACTGTTGCTAAGCCCATGATTTTGAAGAGTCCTCAGACGTCTTTGCTGCAATTGACGGGTACATGTTGATAGTAACGATAATAATATTGATACATGCACAGATTACAACACGTAATTTTGTTTCCATCGCTTTGATTCCGGATTCACCGAAACCTGTGTCAACAAAATAGGTACCTGTGACAACGTATTGTCTTAACGCAGAGGTCACTACGCAATAAATAGCCATTGACGTAATGACGTCGAATTCCCAATATTTCGTTGACATGTTTTTTATTTATACAGAAATGACACAATTGCAAATAAATGTAGCCTTTATAGCTTTCTGTTTGGATCTAGAACATCCTGTAGTTTTGTTCTATTCAGGCTAATCGTAAGCCGTTTTGATACTGTATCCTGTAGTTTTGCTATCCGGGTTAGACTTGTCCCAGTTCATTTAACGATTGGGTTGTTTTCATGTTATGATGTCGAAACAGGTAATCTGCTATTCATATAATCAGTTACATGGGTTAGATCATCATGGTTGTTAACTTGTGAACTTAAAGACGTGAGTCCTTAACTTGACCCCTGCAGTGCAGGGTCAAGCGTGACAGTGTTTTCATCAACGTGGCTATCATAAAATTTGTGTCTTTTACGACTTGCATAATTAAGAAACTAAATAATTCGTCATGCATAAAATCTTTGCATAAGTCGCCACTATAAAGATCGTCAAAGTTTTAATAAAACGTCATATTTACAAAATATATTTATCCTCCAATCCATAACCTAAATGGTTTCAATTTCAGGAATCAATGACTTGTTTATTTAACTTTAGTACTTGGAATGCAATACTCATAAATAATAACGAACAATATTTAAATAAATACTGAATTCATTATAAGTTTTTACAATTATTTTCCTTCTCTTACCATTAACCGCACTCGTGATTTCTTTGAATTTAACATCAATATTAGTTTGTTATTATTCAATGTTCCCGAAATTAATAATCATAACAAACCATACAATGATTCGTTAGTTCAAGACACCATTTCTAAATAGTATGCTGACGTAGATTTAGATTTTAATAAGGAAAGAAACAATACAAGCGATGTCCCAGATAGGAAGAGGTTCAAATGAAGTACAACATATAGAAAACACAATAAATAATTATTATGAACAAATTGCCGTTACATAATAAATCAGTGGGAGACAAATGACAGCTCATTCACAAGTTGATAGCATATCGGGGTCGGGAGTGAGTCAGGTTCATCAATTGGTCATTGTTTACGACTACACTACCGCAGGATTACAAAATAAGGATGGGACAAATTGTAATATTGATTCTTGTACCTCCTCTAAATTTTTTACATCTTGTTTCGTATTTCAACGTGAAATAAATAGCATAGTTTATGCTGAGCCAGGTAAAAAAACTAAGTTATTTCTGTCCGTATCCGTATTATGTTAGATTATTCTTTCTCCTAAAGCTGTTATGTTAAGGCTATTTAAATTAATCTTATACAGTCATTTTTATTATAGGATTTCCTTCTTTCTAAGTTTTCCATATTTGATCCAATATTTTTTCTGTCAAGCTTCTCGAGGGCATTTTAATAACATCAATTCTTCGTCTTTCCTCAAATCACTACATAGTATAAAACTTTTTCTGTCCCTATGTCCCTTTGTACGCTTAAATTTTCAAAATTACGCAACTGATTTTCATGCGGTTTTTTTTAAATAGATAGAGTGATTAAAGAGGAAGGTTTATATGTATAATAACATTCATTAAATAGTGGAGAAATACTGGTATCCCGTGGCGAAGCCGGAGCGAGTCACTAGTAATTCCTAAAACAAACAAAGAAAGGAATTGTAATTATTCACATCAAACTGAAAATATTAGCATTCCGTTTCTATTACCGTCTAACTTGCATCCTGCGACACGCCATATTGATGGCAACGTGATCGAATGCACTAGTCGATGCAGCCGACGTCACTCGGCTATTCACTTGTCGTATTTGTACAACGCCTGCGTGTTTATGGACTATCAATGGCACTAATATAATTTGTACAATAGGTGAATGTTGATTGTCAATAGCATCATGCGACTGTTCCATGTTAAAGTCATTATAATGCGCTTCCACGTCAAGGAAATCTTTGTTAGGTATTGTTTTATTAACAGATTTGTCTTTCCTATTATTGACATCTTCATATTTATCACTTTCATGTGATTCCTCTATTGCAGTTTTTTTTCTCAAAACAAAACACTGCATGACCTTTACTATGAGTAACTAGGTTTATATCCAGTATCAGTCAGTTTACAGATAGAACAGAATCCCTATCGGCTTTAGTTAATCCTTTAGTCGCACGACACCTACGGAAAACAAACCGAGATATCGTTGTATGTCAGAACGTCACGCGATTTGGGTCTAGATCAGTTAGGACAGTATGTAGGTCTTGTCCTCGAGTTTGGTTCACAATGCTTACTGTTTCGAAGACATGGCTGATAGCCAGGATTGATAGTACTATCCTGTTTTGGCTTGACTTCGCATTTTATGCCGTGACACGCGGTTTTACTGCGTCATTTAGTTCAAGCTATAAGCTGCAGCGATTTTGATGCGTACTAAACTGAGTCGTCGCGTCGGATATTTTGGTATCCTTAATTGTAAAACTAAGTGAGGAAGTTAATTGTAAATTGCAATACAACGTAACGATTAATTACACGTTGTTTAGTCTAGAATTCTAAATACTTGAAGATTTACAGCCGGAATGAGGTTGCATCTTTATTTGAAAGCAAATATGTGGATTATAAACAAGAGTATTTATGAATTTGGATCACGGCTTGAGATGTATCGCTGAAAATCCTCACATTCCTTCCGTTTATTATCAACAAGAACACGTTTCACGTTTTATTTTGATTCTACAAATAGCTATTTGAATAGAGTTTGAAACAAAATATCTCATTCAATATGAGCCGCTTGGAATATTCTAATTCTTCAAAAGTTTTCTTTTTTCTTCGCCTAAATATTTGATGAAGCCAGTTTTGACTGTTGATAACTAAACTTTTGCATGGTTATAAACAATGATCAGACAAAATTTGATTTTGGGTGACAACTAAAAACCTTTCCTACCTCAATAGTTCCTGCAATAACCAAGGCCTTAGAAATACATAATGTATTAAACTTGCACCGCGACTAGCTCCGGAAACTGTTTTGTTTGGCACTAGTATTGTTATTATAATGCCTATTGTGTCAGCAATGAGGCGACTACAGTCGGGACCGGGGACAGTCAACGTCCCGCCACACTCGATACTCGCGACAACTTCAGTAGCCATTTGGACGTCACCGCGAACGGTAGCATCCATTCAATCTGTAACTTCGACCTCGTCAATATTGTGATTAATACCTCCAAATTTACTATCTACGGCACATTCTGTATAATTTGCAACACTTGAAAGTAATAGTGTTTCGAAATTCACACGGATGCCTCGAGAATTCTGCCTTGGAATTAATTTAAGATTTCAAGTTAGAGTGTTGGATTGTGATTTAGATTTCTTGTGTCCTGTGCTCTGTTTGTATGCTGTTTGATTTGTATTCCAAGAGTGGTTGAAGATGGTTGTATGGTACACTTCGGACAATAAAGAAGAGGTAATTTATTTCTGTTTCTATTGCGCTTTATCTTCGTGAGTATTAGTATAGTATTCCCCAATTTATCAGTTTCCTGTTTTAAAACAATTCTCGGAAAATTTCAGATATCCATTAGACTTATTAATTACAAACTAAATATTAGTACACTTAACGTTCTCCGATGACCGTGTTTCAGAAGTTTACACAATTACAATACAGATTTTATGTAATTTGTTTCGCGAGGAAAATCTCATCTTCTCTTGATTTTCTCGGAACTATTTAATCACTTTGTTGATACATGTGTACCTTGCTCTGTTAATGATCTTATTAAATAATTATGTAACTTCAAGTCATTATGGGGTCGAGATCCTATGACTGCATTTATGTCAGTACATTGTGTACTTACATGAGTGCCTCCTTTCAAGAACTGTCTGTCATTTGATGGTTTAACGTCATACCGAGTTAATGAAAGGGGTTTTACCATTTGCCGTTCATTAATAAGAAGGCATTGATGAGTGTGAATGGGCTTGTGTTAAGTCCCATATTCATGCCTACTTGGGCACCTCGAGGCCTCAAGTCTTAAAATAAACTTTCATATATTGTTCTAGAAAAATTTTCTTATCTCAAAATCTTATCTTAAGTGGGTATAAGATATTGAAGACTATAGAAAATCCACAAGTCACCACCAGGCACCCCGTCTAATCTTGCAATTTAAATAGAAAAAGCGTTGCTTCACTTTCTTGCATCCCAAAAGTCAAACTAGGTCTTCCAAAATCATCTTTTCTCACTTCTAGTATAGTCATGTTCTAACTGGGTTCTCCCAAAATTACCAAGGTCAATGACTTGGCGAAACTTTCCTGTAACCCAATTCACTATGAGAACGCGTGGTACTGTATCTTTGCATCACTCTTCAAACTGACTATCTCGTCTGGTTGTCAGTTGTTGGGTTTTCAACAGCAAACAGACTGTCTGTCAGTCAGTTTGTCAGGTCTGCTTCAGCAAATATACGCTTGGAAATATAGTTTTTTTAGGGTTGACTAAATCTTAATACTGTTTTTAAAGAAATCAGCAATGTACTTAATATCATGTTTATCATTAGTCATGGTGATATCCTTAAGGAAAAAAGTAACTTCACTGACATTTTTAAATCCATTAGATCTGTATACTGGAAAAACTAGTTTATTAAAATAATTTCAATAACCATCTATCTCTTGATTTGATTACGTACTAGAGATGGGAATTCGACATTACTCATATGGGTTTAATGTCAAAATTCCATCTCCAGTGATCAAATCGACAGATAGATACATTATTGAAATCCTCAGTTAAATAAGTGCCTATCCCGATGAGCAATGGTCCCCAATGCCGAGTGGGGGCGCGGCAATATCACCAATTACGATCAATTTAGTCCTTCCTCGGACGTTACGCGTCGCCTACGCTCAATTGCATTCTCAATGCGAGACGGAACTGAGGAATGGACTGACCTCATCAATTGGATCTGAATCCTTGAGAAGACTGATACATTAAGTTCTAACACTTATTTTGGAGTCTCATAAGTATTATGTATAGGGGTTATGTTGGGGTGTGTCATTATGTATGTATGTTATTAAATTCTGATACTGCCATTGTTGGACCAAAAATTTTCTTTAAGACTGTCATCGCCTAAAAAAAGGCATTTCATTTTTGTTATTTTCTTTCGTGCGATGGTTTCTCGCACAAAGCGAATATGGACTGATTCTCATTAACTTCTTAAATTAGAATTTGAAGGTATTGCAGCCCTATGTCACGTTACTAACAAACATTACGTTTAAAATAGTCCCAACTCATGACTCGTGACATTCTTCAGAACGTAAACATCACCCTTTTGGTGAATGACATAGATTTCGTCTGAATTTCACAAAACCACAGCTATTCCGTTCTAGTTTCAGCCTTGTGGTTTTTCTCAGTTTTCAATACTTACATTAGGTAATATGCCTAACTGTATTGTTTTTGTATTATTTTAGTGTAAAATATTTCATTCAAGAAGGAAAATAGGGAAAAATTTTGCTGCATATATGGTTTGTGGTTACAATAAGTATGATCGCATATATGGCGTGGTTTTTGTGTATTCCCTTAATAATATACTGACGTGGGTTAATTACCTATAAAGTCATCAATTGGGTTGTAGAAATACTTATATCTATAGCCTTTACATTTACAGGCTGTCAATCAATGGAGTTATACACAGTATTAACAAGAAGGTTTTAACACTATCACTATCACAAATGAAGGTCAGCCATATTTGGTTTCTAGGGCTTACCTACCGTAAGACCTAGAAACCAAATATGTTTATTTATTTATTTATTTATGCTAATCGCTGTCTTCTGATTATTTATTTATGTATGATAATGTTACTGTTGAATTTATACAATACGTCTTTTATGTACTGTATTTTAAGCTGCGCAAGAGCACCTAACTTTTCTAGAATGCTGTAACTCCTCAGGGTTTGCATAATGTTACTCATATTAGATGGTGAATGAAGAGAATGGTGTAATTCTAACTTCAAAAACTACTTAACAGTCCATTCTTCAGCGAAATTACACATAAATATAATTAAAACGACATTGAAAGGAAAAAAGTGCTCCCACGCAGGTCATAAAAATGTAAAAGTTCAAACTGTGAAATCCACAATACTTAGTACAGTTCTAGCAATAGAATGTACGAAATGTGTGAATTTTATGACTCAAAAACGAAATAAAGAGGGGTTCTTGACACCAGTCAGGCTGAAACGAATTCAAAATGGCCGCGGTCATTATATGGATCAGAGGATATCGATTTTTTGAAAACCCCACCTCTGTATTTAAAAATAAAAGTTTACAGTTCCCTAGCTTATTATAATCACATGGCAACTTCCGATGTCATATCTAAATATTTAGAAAAATACTACATCAAAGAATGTATGTATGTACTTCAAATAAACAATATCCAAGATAATGAATGACATAATTATATATAAACCATAAAATCCCACACAATAAATATCGATTATCCTATTCAATTCGCTCCGATATCATAAATAATATAGATAATTGTTTTTATATGCTGTTGTATTTTTTTTCACATGAGTATTGTCTATTGAGAAGCTCGTGTATCCGTGGATAGAAGACCATCTTTTCATGACTCATTCCTACATTTTCGGAAAAAAATTGTCAATCCCGGCTGTCATTTGGTCACCTTTGGCAGTCGTTATGGGTAGTCAGAAGTCAGAAAATCTATCAACCAGTCTTACTTAAAGGTATTGAGTTGCCCGGGTAACTGGGTCGTCGTCGTCTGTAGTTTTGATAGGCAGTCGCTCCATGTAAAACACTGGTGCTCAGCTACATCTATAGTTGTGAAAATACTAAGCAGATGATAAAAAATCTTGTCTTCTTGTTTCAGAGCGAGCAGTCATCCCCCTTCCGTCGGTGGACAACCGGCAGCGGCGCAGGCAGTTCATACCGCCACCACGAACATCGCACTATGTACAACAAGGTATGTAAATAAACGTATTATTGTTTATAGTTCACATATGGGCTGGAATGTTCTCGAAGTGTTTGTATATACATATGTTGACCGGTTGCAATAGTGGTACCTGCCACTATTGCAACAGGTCAACAGCATTGTTTTTGTTTTTTGGATGGTTGGTTGTTGACTCAAATTAAGGTTTGGTCGGTTTCAACTGTCAAGACAATTAATTTAAGCAATGGACACGTGTTAAGACGAGACAAATTATACTTATCGTAAATGTGATCCATTTTTGGCATTATCAGTCTATTAGCATTTTTATGTCCTTTTTTCTTGTTTATGGTGCAATTAATCGAACCGCTATTCAAAAACCCTATAAGTAGCTAAAGTACAGACGCCAGCAGGTCAATCTACCCGAATCTGTAAAATTTTACCAATAGAACTTTTATGTTCCACTATTGTGATAAGGTTGTCATTGAACATCCTTGGCAGTCGTTACGGGTAGCCAGAAGCCAGTAAGTCTGACACCAGTCTTACCAAGGGGTATTGGGTTGCCCGGGTTATTATTTTATCTAACCCCCACATTTCTCTTCCCAGCAAATGAGCGAGGGCTCCACTCAGGTTTCGAGCTCAACGGGTGGGGGCTCCAACGTGTCTCGCTGGTCTCTGGGCCTGGAGCACCTGCTGGCTGACCCGGCGGGGGCGGAGGCTTTCGCGCACTTCCTCGCTAAGGAGTTCGCTGCGGAGAATATACGGTGAGGATTGTGAGAAGGATGTTTCTAGGTGGAAAGGTCGAAAAGTGGTTGTGAAGTGAGGAGTTTTGGGAGTCGTTAGTGTGATTATAAGCTTATTTTATAGACATGTGTGGGCACAAATACTTCACATAAATTAAACTATAGACTGTATCATCATCCTCCGAGCCTTTTCCCAACTATGTTGGGGTCGGCTTCCAGTCTAACCGGATTCAGCTGAGTACCAGTGCTTTACAAGGAGCGACTGCCTATCTGACCTCCTCAACCCAGTTACCCGGGCAACCCAATACCCCTTGGTTAGACTGGTGTCAGACTTACTGGCTTCTGACCACCCGTAACGACTGCCAAGGATGTTCAATGACAGCCGGGACCTACAGTTTAACGTGCCATCCGAAACACAGTCGTTGGTGTCTAAGATATACTTAGAAAGTACATACAAACTTAGAAAAGTTGCATTGGTACTTGCCTGACCTGGGATCGAACCCGCGCCCTCATACTTGAGAGGTTTGTCCTTTACCCACTAGGCCACCACGACTACTAGTGTGATTATAAGCTTATTTTATAGACATGTGTGGGCACAAATACTTCACATAAATTAAACTATAGACTGTATCATCATCCTCCGAGCCTTTTCCCAACTATGTTGGGGTGAAAACTATAGACTGTATGAGGTTCCAAAAAATTAAACTTTTTTGGAACCTCATATAGTCTTCATTTATCGAAAGGTTTTCTTAATTAGCTTCCCAAAAATAACTACTTCTTCTGAAGTAAAGAGTGGTTCCTATTGATTTAAGAACATCATCAATTGCTCATACTTTACAGAACCAACGGCAAAGGTCCGAAAAATACCTGAACATATACATAAAACTTCAGAAATATCACACTATTCTTGCAAGTAAACTCTTCAAAGTCAGCATAATTTCTTTTTTATTTCTCACAAACTAACAAGCACCATTTCCTTCAGTTTCTGGTGGTCATGCGAGCAATACAGCGCTACCACCGAGCCAGGGCGTCGCGGAGCCCTAGCGTCCGAGATCTGGCAGCGCCACCTGGCGGACAAGGCGCCCGAGCCCGTCAACGTGGACGCGGCAGCCAGGCGAGCGGCCGCACTACTGCTGGCCGCTGACCCTCCACCACCTGACCTATTCCAACAGGTAAATATGCGAAGAAGACTGGAATACATACCTATATGTACTTAATTTTGGAGACATTAAAGTCAAAACACATTTATTCAAAGTTGGCTGCAAAACAGCACTTTTCGAACGTCAAAAAAAAAATACAAAAGACAGACAGCCCCAAAAGTCCACCCTTCATCACTTCCTATGTGTTTTTGCTGGGAAGAAGAAGTGGCGTAACAAACTCCCCAGCAAGAACCTCTAAAAAAAGAATGACGTCTTTCCTGTATATGAGCACGAGCAATTTTTCCGAGTAGTTTACGAGCCTTTTAGAAAAAAAATATATGTATTATAGCCCTTAAAATATTCTATCTTCATAACGTTACTATAAATTGGTCCCATCTGTACTCCTGGCAAATTTGAAAGAGTATTGTACAATACTTACTCGTACCACAACAGTAATAAATAACAGTCTTGCGCTGTTACTCAACAACCGTTGCGCAAAACGTAACGCAACGTTTGCGCAATATTACGTCGTTACGGTGCGCCGTGAAATTTGTAATACGATCGGTTTATCTATTACTCTTACTGTTAACATTTAACGGGTTTTAATTGCTATTACAACCTGTAACATCTTTGTAATCAAGCGTGTCTTGTTTTTACATGTGTCATGGCAAAAGGGACCTTAGAGTTTTCGAAATATATTATTCTAATCTTAAAAATTCTTTGTATAAAAACCTTCATCGTAAATCCAATATGTTGTATTTTATTTTCTACCCAATTAGTTTTAATTTACATGCATACAAGCTGTGTCAACATCCTAAGCAAATTATTTCACACACACGAATATCGAAAAAAATTGTATATACCAAATACTTTCTTAATATTTTCAACCATCAAAGGGTAATCGAAAAACTACCTTATCTTCACAAGACCAAAGTTCATTTTCTCTTGGCAGGCTACCGAAACCTACCAACTAAAGTTGATTTTCATCTGGCAGGCTCAGAAACAGATCTAAGACTACCTTATCTTCACACTACTGAAGTCTATTTTTGTTTCTCCCAGGCTCAGAAGCAGATCTTCAACGTGATGAAGTTCGACAGCTACCCGCGCTTCCTGCGCTCGGGCGTGCACGCGGAGTGCGCGCGAGCCTCGCTGCGCGGCCTGCCGCTGCCCTACGCGCCCAGACAACAGGACGACGATACTACCAAGGTACTACACATACTACAAATAAATAAATAATATCGGTTAGCCCCTTGCTAAGTTATTAATTAACTTGTGTCATGGGTGCTAACACAACTGATAAATTACATATAGCTACATAATTTACATATTTATAAATACAAGCAGCAACAAGCATGCTCATCACACAAATGTCGACCGAACCGGGAATCGAACCCGGGACCTCAGATTCGGCAGTCCGGCATGGTGACCATTGCACAGTGGACTATAGTGCACAAGCATTTGCTTAGACACAGGTGCACTCACTATTCCTTCACTCTCATAGCCCGATGGGACGACAATCCGACACGATCAGAGAGAGATCACAAGCGGGACCGACATTTACGCGCTCTCCGATGCACGGGTGTATCAATCACCAACTTCCAGGCTCCGGGCTGCGTGCGTTTTGCAGCCACATTTTTTTTTTTTTTTTGAGAAGTGTTCAACAGATATTTATGTTTTTGTAGTGAGGCCATTAATGATTACTCAAGTCACTCTTTAGTGACGGATTGTCAAAGAAATCTTTGTCAACTAACATTATATTTCTCTTTCAGTTAAAGAAATCAGCAAGCAATGCTTCAGAGCGGCGTCGAAGCGGCGGCGGTTCCCTACTGCCGTGGAAGCTGAGGACTGGGCGAGAGAGATCTAACAGCACACAGCAGAGTGAACCGCCTGTTGTTACTGATGTAAGTACAATTATATGATAACAAAACGTCGGTTAATTTTGCTTTATGTCGTACTTCTTGAATTTAAAATTGACATAACGCGGGAAGATAGAAAATAGATAGTTTATTGAAATCCACCATACAAGTGAGCTGCCCAGATAAAAAGTAAAATAGGTTGTGATACACGAACTAAGCATGTATTGGAATTTTTATCATTACTTGTCTTTTTCATTCAACATTCTCTCGCCATAAATCACACAACACAATTCGCAACGACACATCGTGAGAAGTTGTAATTACAAAAGTGTGCACAAATAATTCGTTATCTGTCCGCCTTGTTATCATGTCCGCTACAAACAAACATACGCTCATATATCTTGTATCTGTGGTGATTAAAAATGGCGCCGTTTGACGCCGGAACTTTTGGCGCCATAACTTTATGTAGTTTTATGTGTATCGGGTTCATAATTTGAAGGATCAGTAATTTCCCGACTGCCAAAACGCGCTATGTACATTGGACATCTACCTTTGGCATTCTTGCAAAAATCTCTCCTAAAATGAAAATAAGTAATTAATTATTTATTTCGTTATTTGTATGCTTAAATTCCATAAAATAAAGGTGATATTCTTTCCCCAAAGGAAAAGATTATTTTTGATTTTGCCATGTATCACTCAATCACCCTTTTTCTGAGCTGGCAATACAATCTAAAATCATACTCAATACTGCTTGCTTCCTCTGTAAACAAACAAGAAACAATTCCTATAAATAATAAATTACACACTCGATATAAATAAAATGATTTAACATGGTGAAACTGACAATATACAAATATGCACTCGTATCGTTGCAATACATGCGTTACGGAAAAACACGATAAAATCGAGCAAATATTGAACTTATAAGCAAACGTACTATTGTGTTACTAACTCTGCAAATAATAACGTAATTTCTATACTAAAGGGGCTTGTCATCATTGCTATTGGATTTGTAGGAAATATATAGATTTAGATATCCACTTGTCCTGTCAATCAAAATCAGTTTTAAAAAAATGGTCTAAAAACATAGGTTAATAAATCTATGATCTATTGTCTATGATCTAAAAGCCATTTAGAAAGGAATTTTATAAATATTTTCAAGCCAAAGTTTCTTTTGACTTTCCTAAGATGCCACTGAGCGGGTGGAGACAAGATTTTTGTATAAAGAAATTCTATTGGTCGTTTCTCCTCTTCGCCCTAAAGCTCTGAAAACTTTATCAAGAATCTTCAACTCATAAATGTACCTGTAACCATAAATCACTAGTTCAAGCAATCTCTCTCACGATGATTTAGCAGAAAGTTCTCCTAACGCCTCGCTCACGATTGGACAAACAACTCGGTTTTACTATTGCAAACATTCCCTATATACACAAACATACATATATGTATACATAATACATAGGTACATAGACTTGTGTACATTGTATATTTATAGAATTATATATATACTTAGTTATTACTATATGAGATGCGTTTAAAATATGTTTAATTGTTTGCTCTGTAATTATTTGTGTTTGTGTCCGCCAATTCATTCATGAAGTTATTCTTTTTTGTTTAAAATTGTCGGGTGATGTAATGCAGGAAAGTTTTGATAGAAATTGTGTCAATGGAGATATTGTGTCGTATTTTAGAAATACGTAAAAGTCAACACATTAAGTTTTCTTATTATTCCGAACAGGATGATACTATTGTTAGACTGTTTGCTTCTGTCTAGCAAAAGTAACATTATTTAGGCACTATTCAAATCAAGTTTGTTTTTCTTATTTTCAAAACCATCTTGTATTTTAGACAAGGACCGCGTTAACAGCCATTTCTAGCCTTTCCTATAGCCTGCCCCCCTCCCCCCCACCTCTTATAACATAAACTGAACACACCTCTTCCTTCACAGGTGGTAAAATCCAGTCAATCAGCTCCGGGCCAATGCGCGCTCTGCCGTGTAGTCCTCCCGGACGGAGCTACCTCCGTGGTGGGGGTCGAACCAGCACTCACTGTCGCCAGGCTGGTGGACCGACTGCTGCAGAGGAGGAACCTGCTGTGTAATACTTATGATGTGCTGTTGAAGGATGCTAATCAGGTGAGGAGTGGTTAGATGTAGATTTTTGTGTGGTTTTTCTAAGTATGTTGGGGGCTTCCAGACTAGCTGGATGTATCTGAGAACCAGTGTCTTACGTGGAACAACTGCCTATCTGACTTTCATAACCCAGTTACCGTGCAATCCGATACCCCTTGGTAAGACTGCTTGTTAGACTTTCTGGCTTTTGAACACACATAGCAATTGTCTTGTGGTAATGTTTTTACTATAGTTACAATTTACAATATACGGGTATATCACACTTGTATTGTCAAGTTTAAGTAGATGAAGATGGATTTCTGCTTTGCTTACTTTGATTACACAAACTTTCCCAAAGAGCATTTTTTTCTCCAAAACATTTCCCTCACTTACCAAAAATATATTTTTTATATATTTTTTTGCCAGGGCACAACAACAACAATAGACCCATCATCCCCATCCACCGTCCTAAGCGGTCGCGAGGCCGTAGTGGAGCGTCGTTGCGTGGTGCGGCTGGAGCTGTCGGGGCGCTGCGTGGCGGTGCGCTGCCGGGCGGCGCGGCGCCTGCGCCACGTGCTGCGCCCGGTGCTCGCCAAGTATGCGCGTGCGCATCCGCACAGAGCGGTGCTGAGGGACGGCGTCGTGCTACATCCTGATACTATTATGCAGGTTAGTTTGTGATGAAAATTTGTTTTGTTATCAATGTTAGTAAGATTTACCCCCTATTTTACCGTTCTAACTCCCCCTTTTATCTCCCTAAAAATACTTTTACCTTTATCATTTGCCCATCCTTTAAGTGCAGATAGGGTAATTGGCAAAAAAATCGTGTCCTAAAAATTACATGTTCTTTTTAGCTTTGTCACTTTCTCTAATCAAACTTCAAAAATATCATGTCTATGGACCTTTTGGTATTAGTTTTGAAACAGAACATCTAAGATTCTGCAATATCTTATATATCTAAATCGCCAATTCGTTTGTCGCAGGAACTAGACGGCGCCCGTCTACAAATAGTGGAAGTATCGGAGTCGGGCTCGTACCGCACGTCCGCCGCGTCCGGCGCCGAGCCGCGCGACGACGACGCCGACTCGCTCAGCGACCTCGCCGTGCGCCTGCACGACGACAAGCAGCAGGACGAACAGGTAATACATCAAACATATACATTTTGAACAACCAATAGAATTATGTACCGCCAACTGGTTGAAATAGTCCTTCAACCAAACAACTACAGATTTAACTTAACAAATGTTTATTTTAATATACTTAAAAATACATTAGCTTTAATATCATGGGCAACATAAACGTCAGATTTCTTAAAACTGTTCACTATTTAGTAATTTTCAATTTTAAAAGTTACTTTAAGAAAAACGGGCATTTATTTTGTCGGTGAACTTGGGCCTTAGTCTGTTAGGCACCATGTCCTATTATTTACCTTAATTCCCATTAACAATTAAACACATACTAAAGCTATATTCTTGTTGTTACAGAGCGTAGGCAGTGCTGGCAGTAGCCGCGGCGGCGCCAGCTCCGGCCGCGTGCGAGCCGCGCTGCGTCCCGGACCGCCGCTACATCATCACCCTCCTGGTCAGTACATTATTACTAATTCAACTATGGCTTTATGGCTGATAAAAAGTAATAGAAAACATCTTGAGGAAACCTGGTCTATATAAAGTCTGAAATCACCAATCCGCATTGAGCAAGCGTGGTGATTAATGTTCAATCCTTCTCCGTGTGAGGAGGCCTGTGCCCAGCAGCGGGACGATAAAAAGGCTGTAACAGAACTTATTCAACTAATATACTACTAATTACCAATCAAGAATGAATGAACAACAGCAAGTTGAAATTAGAAAAACTATTTTTTTTTTTTCTAAAAACCCCTGTCTGTTAAATGTTAGATGTATTGGTGCAATTCGGGTGCCTATAATTTACAAATATATAAAAATGAAACCTGCTTTCCGTTGTCACGACATAACATAAAAACAGCTTGACCGATTTGGCTGAAAATTAGAGGGGAGGTAACTTAGACCCGGTAGAAGGTTTTAGGATAGTTTTTGTCACCATCCGGCTACGGGACGCGGGTGAAACCGCGGGCGAAAGCTAGTTTACAAATAAAAATACTCTCCAATTACATCAAAAAATTTTGACCACCAATGACCACCCCCTTCCTACATCTATGTACACTAGGCTATGTACAGTCAGTCGCCAATAAACTATGTTAACATTCTTAAAATTCTTCCACAGATTTTCTAGAGAATCTCCGCGAAACGCAACGACAAAGGCTACAGAATAAGACCGACTCGCCGCCCGCGTCCCCCCCGCCCGCCGCCCGCACCCCGCCGCCGCTGCCGCCCAAACCCTCCCACCGACAAGCACCCACCGTCGTCTGAACACCACGCGACACACTAACGTGCCTGATCAAGCACTTCGAAGTCGCAACCCTCAACTTCGAAGTCGGAATCCTGAACTTCGAAGTCGGAACTCTAAGCTCCGAAGTCGGAAGTCTCGTAACTTCAGATCGACGTCGGATGTCTCGTTTCCGGATCGAAGTCTGAAGTCTCGGAACTTCGGATCGAAGTCGGAACTCGGAACTTCGTGCCGAAGTCGTGCAGCTAGAGGAAGCTCGCCAGACTATTAGCATCGGTTTCCAGTAGGAAGACTAAAACTTTTATTTATGTTAATTTGTATATTCAAGTGCACAATAATAGAATTGCACTGCTGTTAACGGAGAAAGATTGTATTAAAATGATAAAGTAAAAAAAACATTCTGTAATAACTAGTGTATGTTAATAAGTTTATAAAAAACACTATTATAATGCACACTATGTGCATATTGAACGATGTTATGTAAATAAATACGTAATTAAGCTGATAATATAAATCTCATAATTATTATTTATGTCACGTACAAACTGTTTGCCATTGGATTATCATCCTTAAAACTATTGGCAAAAGGGTGATGATACATTCTGATATAACTAACTTTACTTAAATATATTATTTAGAATTTAATAAAGACTTAATTCCATTTTTAAAGACAATTTTGGCTTAAAATAACTGTCATAATATATGTATGTGATAGCTTTTGCTTAAATAGTGCAAAATATGAAATTCGTTAGTTATGTTTTGATGTAAATTGCCTCAAAAGATCTTAGTTTAAAATAGTGTACATTAATACAGGAATGAATTTTATCCAGTGCGCAAACTTTGTCAACTTATAGTTAAATAAGTTTTATAGATACGTATATTTTTATTTTGTAGTGTTTTAGTACAAAAAAGAAAAGTTATTGATATTGAAAGATGTTTATTTTGTAACCGATAGTACTGTCACAGTCGTCATAGTATGCACGGCGGCAACGCGAAACCGGTTTACTGACGGAGCTCCGCTCGGCGCGCGTAAGAATAGTCGGTATCCATATTTTGCTGATTTTAGGGCGGACAAAAGAATGAAAAAAATTTTTTTACTGATGATGCAGATATGTTCTGTTAACGATTCTGGACCACCAGTTTTTTTTTGCGCACTGCTTAAAATTCATTCCTGTATAATGTGTAAATACAATATTTGTATTATTTTGGAGATTTAAGACTGCACTAACAATTTTTACGAATTGTATTTACGATGTAAATTGTAATTTTAAACTATAGATGAGCATTTATATGAATTTTAATTTTATTTGTAGAAAAATAATTACATAAAATAATAATTAATTGCAAAAATTATTGTGAAGAAGAGCAGCAAATAGAAATGAATGGAATTTGAACGATATCTGATTAAATTATGATTTTTTGAAATATTCTTTTTTTTTTGTAATTTCCTGGCAATAACCTACCTGTTCCTATACTTTAACTCACCCACAAACTCTCATATGCATGGCCAGAAAGGCAAAACCAGCCCTCAAAAAGGTTGTCGGCACATCCACCCGGTATTCAATATATGTACATATGGAATTCACGAGGGAAAATGGACGAGAGTACTAAGGGATAGTATGCAAGGGAGTACATAGGAAGAGGACATAAGCAGTAACATAAGGGTCAATTCACACTGAAAGAGCAGCGGCCGGCAGCGGCCGTAAGAGCACGGAAAATGTACGAGAGCGGCACGGTGCGGCGCCGCGCGGCGCCGCGCGGCCCGCCGCGCTCACGCTCAATCCCTTGCAAATACGGCCGCTGCCGGCCGCTGCCGGCCGCTGCCGGCCGCTGCTCTTTCAGTGTGAATTGACCCTAAAGGAGCACATAGGTACATACGGGAGTTTATAAGCGTATCACATAAGGCAACTACCTCGATGGTCTGACCTAACTCTCGATAATTTAATAGCCGTAGATATAGAAACTACGATAATGAAAATAGGAAAAAAAATGGAGTTTAGTTATCATCATCATCTCAGCCATAGGACGTCCACTGCTGAACATAGGCCTCCCCTATGGAGGGTGAGGCCTATGGAGAGGGCTATGCTCGGTGTTTCTCTACGTGATTGAATCCGAAACGAGGAGATCCGTAGACGAACCAAAGTCACCGATATAGCCCACCGGATTAGCAAGTTGAAGTGGCAATGGGCAGGCCATATTGCTCACAGAGCAGATGGCAGATGGGGCCGAAAAGTGCTGGAGTGGAGACCACGGACTAGCAAGCGCAGCGTAGGACGTCCACCAACGAGGTGGACAGACGACCTTTTAAAGGTCGCCGGAAGACGCTGGATGCAGGTCGCTTCCAACAGGTATCTGTGGAGATCAAAGGGGGAGGCCTATGTTCAGTTTAGTTATATTATGATAGTAAAAATAAAACAAAAAATAATAATCACTACACTATATTTACAAATCTACAACTCATTTATCGGCAATAGCCGCAGCTGGGGCCTCTGCTGGTGCCTTCAACTTTGCTGTCTCTGTCTCCTGACTTTCCACTTTCACAATCTCGGGCTCCGGTTCAGGCAAGACCTTGGTCAGTTTCGAAGGGTCTTTCGGCGGTGCCCAGTCTGGTATGATCTTCTCATGTATGCGCCAGGTACCGTAGAGATTGGACAAATGCTTCTCGAAGACTATGTACTCTAATACGTCTTTAGCGAGTATTTCGCTGCCGTGAAGAAGACGGCCGAAGCGATCGTACACGGCTAGCTGTTGGCGAGTGTGGAAACGGACTGTTACCTGTAAAAGATAATACATAAATAAATTATTCAAAATCATTCATTATTTGTAAAAACATAGGTATAAAAAATGTAGATCCAATAAATGTGCACAGTGGGCATTTTTCGTAGATACTGTATCGTTTTTATTTAATTACAGAATTTCAGTTGTTAGAACGTTGCTAATAAGCTTACTACTACCCAACCACTTACTACCCTATATATTTATTCTATTACTTTTTGACAGCAAAATGTCTGAAATGGAACCCTGGAACCACAAAACGAACAGTGTCTTTGTGTAACTAAGTAGGGCGCAACTAGATTATAAAATAATACTGTCGTGTTTATTTAATAAGTATATATTCAGTTTCTAGCCACTCATTATGCTTTCTTCAGTAATCTATTTACGAAAACCACAGAATGTCCATTTGGTGCTAGTATAAGATTGAACTTCCTATAAATATTGATTTAGAATTCCCAACCAAGAATGACATTGTTATCACAACAAAAAATAACAAATATTTGCAGTAAATACTTTCTACAATAATATTAGCATGAAACAAACCTGTCCGAATATATTCTCCTTGCTAACAATATCGGTGCACCGAGCATGCACCACTCGTGGTGGCTCCAACGACTCCAGAAACTTCCACCGAATAGTCTTATTATAACTGTTATGTCTAAATTCAGGGTATGCTTTCTCCGTCACGTGTATCCTTAGGGCTCTCTTATCATTATTGGCCAGACTTTCATGTGCCTTTATGTACGTATCTTGAGCTTTTAACGCAAACTCCTTTTGATCAAACTCTTCCTCAAAAGACTTGATCTTACGTATTGCCATCATGGATTTGGATTTCTTCTCGAGCAGTTCTACGGCTTGTTTTGCACGAGTTGTGGAGACGAAGGAAGCTTTGCCATCTCCTTCTGGAGGGACATATGGCTCAAATACTCCTCCTGAAAGTTTTTAACATTGTATGAATACACATTCACCATTACGGATTGTGTAATAGGTACATAGTGATACCATTTTTAGGGTGCCCGTGCCCAAAGCGTAAAACAGGATCCTATTACTAAGACTTGGCTTTCTATCGCTCACTGGCTGTCTGTCAATTGTGATCCAAGGCGGGCAGATATTCTAATCAAAGCTTAAGGTTTAAAAAATGGTAAGTTATTCAATATTAATTAAATTAAAATCAGTTTAAAAGTGGGAACCTATAATTGGCTGCATGTTACATAAATTGTTATATAATTATTAAATGTTACTGCTGTTGGTCCTCCAAATAATAAAGAAATAAATAAATATTGTTAAAAGGGAACAAAAGAATCAACATTCCAAAAATATAGCAATTCTAAGATTGAGCTATGATAGTGAAGGAACAGACAGTGCATCTGGGTCTGCATAAATGGTTGTGAATTATAATATGTCCTGTGCTGGCTGGCTGACATCTTTGTATGAGAACAGCCGCTGTGGCTGACAATCAGCTAAGAGGACATCATCAAATTCACACAAACCTGTAGCCGAAATATAGAAAGGCCGCTCCATCCATGGCCTTGGTGGCAATAAACCTCTTTCCTTCATCTTTTGCCTTATTTTTTGTGGACTCAAATTGCCGATATCTTCGTTAGGATCGGGCAAGTCTACCTTCAGGTACTTCTCAGCTCTCATCTTCTTGAATTTAGGGTTGAAATGCTTGCTTGTGGTGGTGCGGCACGGTTGTGTGAATATCGCAGGGCCCATGCGCAAGGCACCCATCTGAAAATATGAATTCATCTGAAAATCTGTACCTACCTAATTGTTACTTACTTACTTATACTTCACTTTACTTCAGTTATAAATAATTCAGGTGTCATTTTGTGTTAGACGAGAAGGAATCTAGGGCTATCTAATCTAGTTGTTATAATATTCCAAGAAGTTATTTATAAGGAAAGGATTCGAGAATATTTGAACATGAACATACCTTGGTTATTAGAGAATTCGCCATCGTACGGCTTCTGTTTTATTTCTTGGAAGTTTCACCACTTCTTTATTTAGAGGATCTATTATACTTCCATCTAAAAACTTTTAAGTAAAAAGCTAGATTTATTTTATTATTTTTATAACCTAAAAAAATATGCTGTCACAGCATTGACCAGAGAGTATAGTATATGTCGGCGCCGCCGTAGAGAATATGAGAATATGTCGGATTAGAGTGACAGCTGAGGAAGTGTCACTCTGACGGAGCGTCAAGTTGGGAGCAGCGCGGGAACTTTGACATAAAGAAAAAGGCCCGCGCGCCCTCACCAGGCGAATCGTCTCAATTCGACGTCGTAATTTAGTTTATTGTTTGTTTTTCACCATAATTGTTATTTCTTACTATAAAGTGTACTCAAGACAGTGCTGGCATTATTATTCATTACAAACTAAGCGTCTGCGGCTAGAGTAAACGATGGAGATTTCTGATGTTGGTAACGAAGAGCCGACATCAGAAGTGGGATCGAAGAGAGGTCATGCCGTGGATACGCAGCCATCAAAAAGCGACCCTGCAACGCAACTATTGTCAAGCATGGAGTCGCTCTTATCCCGGTTGGTCTCAATCCCACCGCCCCAGGCAGCAGTAAGTTCTAATGTGACACCAAAACTCATCCCATACGATCCTGACGATAAGGTCGCAGATATTGAAGATTGGTGTGCACTAACCGAAGTCATAGTAGAGAACAAAAATCTCGATGGTGTCGACTTACTAATGGCACTCACTAGAGCACTCAAAGGTCGTGCCGCTACCTGTTTAACCAAATTAAACTTGAAGAACATATCCTGGTGTAGTATCAAACAATTGTTATTGGCTAGATTTGCCAAACCGAAACTGATTCAAGATCATTTTGATGAGATATTGCGATTTCAAATCGAGGCTAAAGAAACTGCATCTGAGTCTGCCTTGCGCTTATGGAGCATGATCGAGCAAATTCCAAAAGCAGAATTATCCGAAGAGGTTATTACTGGGTTTGTCATATCTGTTTTATGCCAGAAGGATAACTTGATACGTAGAGAGCTAACATCCCATGTCGTTACTACTCGCGCTCAGCTATTTCGAATTCTTAATGGCATCTCGCTGAAACGCCGGACGGATAATACGGACGGGTGTCAAGACCCTGATGTGAAGCGACCGCGGACGACAGATACGAGGTTTCTTGGCAAATGTCATCGTTGTGGCGTAAGGGGTCACAAACAGTTTGAATGCAAATCGCGTAAGGAAGATCAAGTATCGAAGCCTTCAGATTATTCAACTTCCACCAACAAGCAAGACAAAACCATTACCTGCTTTTCGTGCGGAAAGACTGGACACACATCACCAACTTGTCCCGACAAGAAGAGGCCCGGTGGGTTAGCGAACAAAGAAGTCAACCTCTGCGGCCATGACCCCTCCAGATCCTCGCTGGAGACATCTTCCGGTGAGCGGTTTCCTTTTCTATTCGATAGTGGATCATCTTGTTCACTCATAACTGAAAGTCTCTCTAAGCGGTTTCCGGGTACTGTACGCAACGATTTAGTTTACCTTACTGGTCTTGGCGGTAACGACGTCAAATGCTCTAGTCAAATGTTAAGCACAGTTACGATTGGTGATGTTCCGGTTGACATTACATTTCACATCGTGCCTGATTCCGATATTTCTGTGCCGATTATTATAGGTAGAGATATTTTGGACAAGGGTTTTTATGCAACAATTGATAATAACAAAGTTGTGCTTAATATGAAACAGGAGGCTAACTTTTGCATAAGCAAATTTAATGCGTACTTTGTTTCTGAGGTTGACACGGACTTAGTAAATGAAGATAAAGAAGCACTTTTAAGAATACTGAACAAATATTCTGATTATTTTGTTGATGGTGTACCAACAAGGCGCGTTAAAACAGGGCAGTTAGAGATTAAGTTGATAGACCCCCATAAAGTAGTTCATAGGTCACCTTATCGTTTAGCACCGGTAGAAAAACAGGTAGTTCGTGAAAAAATACAAGATCTTCTTGATGCAGGAATTATTCGTGAGAGCTCCTCCCCCTTTTCAAGTCCTATACTTCTTGTAAAAAAGAAAGACAATACGGATAGAATGTGCGTCGACTACAGGGAGCTTAACTCAAACACTCATCCAGAACATTATCCATTGCCTCGCATAGAGGAACAGATAGATCAACTGACTTGCGCTAACTTTTTCTCATCACTTGATATGGCTAGCGGCTTCCACCAGATCCCTATTCATCCGGATTCAATTGAAATGACAGCCTTTGTAACTCCTGAAGGGCAATATGAATACCTCACTATGCCCTTTGGTTTACGTAACGCTCCATCCGTTTATCAAAGATGCATCAATAAAGCCTTGCAAAATCTCAACGACAAGCCTCTAATTTATATGGATGACGTTCTCTGCTATTCCCCTGATATTTCTCAAGGCCTGCAACGCCTAGATGATACCTTGTATGCCTTGACAGATGCTGGTTTTTCCCTAAACCCCAAAAAATGTAAATTCATGAAAGTTAAAATCAATTATCTGGGTTATTCAATACAAGCTGGCGAAATTAGACCAAACTCACTTAAGATTCAAGCTTTGGCAGATGCACCTCCTCCAAAAACAGGCACACACGTTCGTCAGTTTATTGGACTCGCGTCTTACTTCAGAAAATTTATTCCCAGTTTTACAAATGTCATTGGACCTCTTTATCCTTTAACTAAATTGAAGGGACCGATTAAATGGACTGACAAACATGAAGATATCCGTAGCAAGATAGTTGAGATTCTGACTTCCGAACCAGTTTTAACAATTTTCGACCCAGAACTGCCTGTTGAATTACATACAGACGCCAGCGCTGATGGCTACGGAGCAATTCTCATTCAAAGGAAAAACCGCTTGCCTCACGTAATAGAATATTATAGCAAACGTACATCTGAAGTAGAATCTCGCTATCACTCGTATGAATTAGAGACTTTAGCCGTCGTACGAGCGGTAGAACATTTTAGGCATTACTTGTATGGCAGGCGATTCACTGTTTATACAGATTGTAATTCGCTAAAGGCATCAAAGTCAAAAGTTGACCTCACTCCACGTGTACATCGCTGGTGGGCAATTTTGCAAGCGTATGATTTTGACATTGTCTATCGCGAAGGTCGCGGAATGGAACATGCTGATTATCTCTCCCGTAATCTACAACCCGAAGAAGGTGCCTCTTCTAACATATCTCCTATTAGGAAAGAAGTTAAATTTGTAGAACTACATCAAGGTTGGCTTTCCGTGGAACAGAAACGAGATAGCGAAATCCAAGACCTAATAAACAAGCACAACAACAATGATATGCCTGATTCGGTAGCTCGCACGTATGACGTTAGAAATGGTATTTTATATAGGAAAGTCGAACGAAATAAAGCTACTGTGTGGTTACCTGTTGTTCCCCGATCCCTTATTTGGACACTAATTAACCATGTTCATAACGAAATACAACATCTCGGTAGTGACAAAACGTTAGACAAACTTTATGAACAATATTGGTTTCCCCAAATGTCTAAAAGTGTGCGACAATTTGTTGATTCGTGCATAGTTTGTAAAGCGTCTAAAGGGCCTTCGGGAGCTCAATCAGTTCGCTTGCACTCTATCCCTAAAGTACCCGTGCCATGGCATACGATCCATATAGATTTCACTGGGAAATTGAGTGGTAAAAGCGATCGCAAAGAATATTGCTCGGTTATCATAGATGCGTTTAGTAAATACGTTCTTCTCGAGCATACGGCGTCACTCGACGCCACTAGTGCGGTGCGTGCTCTAGAAAAAGCTGTCCATCTCTTTGGGGCCCCTAAACGTGTTATTGCAGATCAGGCTCGTTGCTATATTAGTGCCGAATTCAAGAAATTTTGTACTGAGCATAAAATCAGTCTTCATTTCATTGCAACAGGTTCTAGTAGAGCGAATGGTCAAGTAGAGAGAGTCATGAGAACGTTGAAAAGCTTGCTTACGATAGTAGAAAATGAACAGAACAAAACATGGCGTGACGAACTAGGCAATATTCAGTTAGCGCTAAATAGTACGAAATCCACAGTGACTAAATACTCACCAACAGAATTAATGTTCGGGATTTGCGCACAATCATTGGGTATGTCTAAAATTTCTATCGCACAATCGGACGAGGAGATTAAAAGGTTAGATTTAGAATCCGTTAGAGAGAATGCGTCAAATAATATCGAAAAGGCTGCATTAGCAGACACTCGTCGGTTTAATCGTGGTCGCGCTAATATCAAACCATTCACCAAGGGTGACTTTGTTTTTCTCAAAACCGGTGAACGAAACCAAACTAAATTAGACAAGAAGTTTAAAGGGCCATTCATTATAACATCGGTATTAGAAAATGATCGCTACGAACTGAAAAATATTAACGGTTCAAATCGCGTTTACAAATATGCTCATGAGAACTTGCGTCCAGTACCTAAGGGACATACCGGTTTACTTGAAATCACTGACAGCCTATTGAATGAAGAGGAGACCGTGTCGGCGTCGGATGAATTGACACAAAACAGTAATGATTTCGGTGATACTCCAAATTTCGGGGATATGTTGCGTGCAGACTCGGTCACTGCTTCAGCTGATTCTGAAACGCTCACTGCGTGGTCAGATACGCTTAGCCTCTATGACTCTGACACCTTAGATGTACAATATGAAGTCGAAGTTCATACTGAGCAGGATCGTCCATAACAGAAAGGTTAGTTACTGTGTTATGTATTATGAATGAGTATGTGTGATAGATCAAGGTTGAGAGACAGTGCAGTCCGGTCTATGTTTGGGATGTTGTGTTACACAAGCTGGTCGAAGGGACAGTGTCGTCCGGTCCATGTCGCTTTGGCGGCTGGTCGAAGGGACGCACTCGTCCGGTCCATGCTTGTGACAAACTGGTCGAAGGGGCAGTGTCGTCCGGTCCATGTCGCTTTTGCGGCTGGTCGAAGGGACGCACTCGTCCGGTCCATGTTTGTGGTTGTGTTATACAGGCTGGTCGAAGGGGCAGTGTCGTCCGGTCCATGTCGCTTTGGCGGCTGGTCGAAGGGACGCACTCGTCCGGTCCATGCTTGTGACAAACTGGTCGAAGGGGCAGTGTCGTCCGGTCCATGTCGCTTTGGCGGCTGGTCGAAGGGACGCACTCGTCCGGTCCATGTTTGTGGTTGTGTTATACAGGCTGGTCGAAGGGGCAGTGTCGTCCGGTCCATGTCGCTTTGGCGGCTGGTCGAAGGGACGCACTCGTCCGGTCCATGCTTGTGACAAACTGGTCGAAGGGGCAGTGTCGTCCGGTCCATGTCGCTTTGGCGGCTGGTCGAAGGGACGCACTCGTCCGGTCCATGTTTGTGGTTTTGTGTTATACAACTGGTCGAAGGGACAGTGTTGTCCGGTCCATGTCGCTATGGTGGCTGGTCGAAGGGACGCACTCGTCCGGTCCACGTTGTGGTGTGTAATGTTATGGTGTATGAAGTTATGGTGTGTAAAGTTGTAGTATGTAAAGTCGCCGTGTGTAAAGTTGTTGTGTGGGCAAAATGTTGCTTCTGTATTATGGTAGACATTATGGCATTATGTTCGTCAGGGTGGACGAGCGGATCATTAGCCTTGTACTGTTTTGATCTTTCCAGGACGCCATTAAACTACTACGTCCGAGGACGGACGATTGTCAGTCTGGCCGTGTCGGCGCCGCCGTAGAGAATATGAGAATATGTCGGATTAGAGTGACAGCTGAGGAAGTGTCACTCTGACGGAGCGTCAAGTTGGGAGCAGCGCGGGAACTTTGACATAAAGAAAAAGGCCCGCGCGCCCTCACCAGGCGAATCGTCTCAATTCGACGTCGTAATTTAGTTTATTGTTTGTTTTTCACCATAATTGTTATTTCTTACTATAAAGTGTACTCAAGACAGTGCTGGCATTATTATTCATTACAAACTAAGCGTCTGCGGCTAGAGTAAACGATGGAGATTTCTGATGTTGGTAACGAAGAGCCGACATATATAATCACTACGTTGCATTGACAGCTGATGGCAGCAATAATACAGATAACATAGTAAAATTAATAAAATTACGGCAGATTCAGATCAATGAAAAAGAAGGCCAATCAATAAGGTAATAAAGGATCAATACAAAATCATGGAATATTTTCTTTGTCGTTTTACTTTTAGGGGTCGCTATTCATGTTTTTCTTTGCAAAGCAAAAGATCTGAACTCTAATAACGATAACAGTGTATCAGTCAATTTTCATTCGTCCGTCATTTTGTAGAAGATTTATTTTAATTTACAACCAATATTGTATTGTAAATATTGTAGATGTAACTTTTGTTGGAAAGAAAGTATTTTTTCCACATAAAACTTATTTTTCTGGACAAGTCAGTTCGGGAAAATTCCTATGCCTGGTAGGTCACACAGATGTTTATGAACAAAAATGTCTATGGTGTTTTGTTTTTTCTGCCATTTTTAGTCAAATACTTTCCATTCAAATTGTGATTTTTTAATAAAGTGATACAAAATTCATCAAATTTATTGTGTCGTCTTTTAAAATATTTTTATTTTTATTAAACTTTAGATTGTGCTGATATATATCAATATTGTAAATTTTTATTGTTTCAACTATTGAAGCATTTCTGTCTCCTAGGAGCGTACTACGTGCTTACTTCTGATATTTTACCTAAATATAAGTAAATTTCAGAAATATTTTTTATCGTTTAGCTTCAAAGACTTGATCTAGATAAACTAGAGAGGAAAACGCTCAGTCAGATTTGAATCGATCGTCGCGACCTCACCGGACATCCGGCGACTCCATAGTCCATACACGTTGTCTCTAGCACAAGGGAATAGAGATCGTCGCAGCGTTTCTTTCTTTTCTGAACAGGCGCAGTCCTAGAGAACTCGCAAAAGGAGTAAAAGGCTCCTACATAACCTGTCACTACGTAAGTATCAGTGCATATACTTGCTACTTTAGAGCGCGTCGTTGCTTTGTTCGATATAAGGAATCTCGAATCTAAACTCCTTGGAGTCCTTGCTGAGTCATAGCCAGGTGATCTCGCTATCAGGTTGTGGAATATTCCTTTTGGACTTAGTTCAGGAGTCCCGATATATTAGAAGTAAGTAAGTGGAACGCGTTTGGACGCCATAATAGTGGGACGAAGGGTCGAGCCTGCCCGGGGTTGCGTGGCGCACGGCGGGCGATGACCTTATAACGGAATGGACCTTTATTAATTGCCACGTGTTTTTCTTTTCAGCAATATATTGTATGAGTCAGAAGGTAGAAAAACCAGTATTATCGGGTCAACGGATCAAGACCAGAAAAAGAGGTAATTTTTTTTATTTTCTTTTAACTTTTACGTTGGCCACATGCCCAGATTCCATGTTTGCGTCCTGATCTAACTTATCCTAAGAATGTCGGCCCAAGTGATTCGCACATGTTTCTCGAAGACGCTCGATGTATAAACATCGGGTCGTTAATTTAATAATGTTCGCCTTGGCCGTGAAACTCGTACACTTTATTCTTAGATATTTCTTTGTAGAATGTTAGTAATCATAGAGTTGAAGTAGGTCGCCTCACTGTTTGATGTTTCGTAAACTATTTTGAAGTCAAAAAAGTTGATATTTTCCAAATTTTCTTACCTCATTATAATTTTAAGTAGGTACTTTAGACATAGTTATGTTGAAGTTGCTTCTTCAAAGATAAGCTTCACTGTTAGTCATAATATTCTTGTTTATACTTAATATCATGTTAAAATTTAAACAATAAGTTCACTGAGGCACACAATCACAATGCTTTTAAGATCAGTCTTTGTTTTAGATTAATTTTTCAATTCATAATGTAGTTATTTTATAACTTAAAGTAATCCTCTTTTCACTATACTCGCACAACATAACAATACATGGATGGACTTTATTTACAATTCATTTATGTACTTAATTTTATTCTCTATTATAAAGCATACAAACAGCATTTTGAACACATACCCCCTACTTCTACATAATTTCTTACTTTATATGTATTAATATTGTGCAATTGCAAAAATTATGTGCGCAGTTGCAATTTCTCAATCTATGGCACTTATTTCTTTTTTTTTGATCACATACAATTGATATATTCAGCCTACTACATTCAGAATTCGTTGACCTCATTCACAATATAACTGACTTTCTCTTTGACATTTTAAAACTGTACTTTTTAAGTTAAAGAGATGTTTGTTTTTTACAAATTCTGAACTGTATTGTGAGCTATTTGCATCATATTTTTTTCTCTATATTGCTAAGAAATAACAAACTTGACTGTAACTATTTTTTTCTGCATTTTACTTAACAATAAAAAACGATACTAGATTCACATAATAGATTTCCCGATCACTTGACCACAAGTAAAGAGACAGTATAATGCTTTTGTCAACCTTGACTACTTGCTAGATCCAACCTTACCTTTAACCATTGAATTTCTAGATCATTCTATGTAGGTTTCAAATGGAATAGATTTGTATCAATTAAAGTTCATTCACCTTACATGCCAACATATCAATAATTATGTATTTATGTGTCAATTTAAATATAGACTTGGGTATTATGTATCATACTATTATTGGCTGTATGTATTAAAATATCTTAGCCTGTGAGGTAGTATGAAAATTTTTTGTGCATTTTGGTTTTGCCGGAAGACGCTGGATGCAGGTTGCCTCCAACAGGTATCTGTGGAGATCTAAGGGGGAGGCCTATGTTCAGCAGTGGACGTCCTATGGCTGAGATGATTTTGGTTTTAATGTTATAAAACTTTTTACATAAAACTCAGTTGAAATGACTTGATCAATTGAATTATTTTAAGACACTTTATTCATTTAATATGTATTTTTGTAAAAAGTTCTGTCAAGATTTTTTACCTTTAGTTAACTGCATGCTATTAATCTTGCCTATTAATCAAAACCATAAATATATAAGACATTTCAATAACATAGCTGGGAGTGTTGCACAAATAACTAAATTGCAGAATGGTAGTTATTTCAATTGTTATAACTGACCCTTGTCGGGACAAATATAGCTTGGACTTTGTACGGCACAATAACTACAATGGTTATTATCTGAGTGATCTTAAAATGTTATATTCTTCATGTTTATATTTCTAAAGAATCTGCTAGTAGTTATGTTCTGGCCTGCAGTTTCACCTATGTCCAGAAGGACCTGTTTTCATCACCTGGATAAAACTAGCCTATGTCCATCTCCCGGGTGTTACCTATCTCTCATCCAATAATATTAGCATGAAAGAATAACACAAGCACAGACTTTCACCATGTTATTAGATTTTACATCTTTCAAAAAAGTATTACTCATAAGTACTTAATTATGCACTACTTGAAATTAATCTAATATACTGCAAAACTGTGCTTAAGTATCAAATTAGCATGACTAATAGTGGATTTCAATAACCCTTCTATCTCTGGTAAGCAAATCAACAGTTAGATATGTAATTGAAATCTGCAGTGTTTTTCTTCATTCCATATCAATGAAAGTGCATGTTTCTGTAGGTATTTTATGTTTCTTTAAACTGTATTCAACCATCTGCCGATCTTATTCAGTGTGTGTGTACATTATGGTATCTTTGTGTCAATGCGAGAAATAAATTAACACATGTTGCTTTTGATAGCTTAGCAACACAACCATTATTAATTTATCATTGCATGTGGTCCAGTGGTTAATTCCTGGCTGCAATGAATATTCTGGGGATTTTCCTTGTAGAAATTAAGAGTTAATAGTTCAAAATATACCCACCTTTTTGCGGGTATTTTGATTTTATATAAAACAGAAGTCCGTAAAAACAAACTTTTCTCTGACATTGCCTTTAATTTTTTTGTATTGTGTCAATAAAAGCAATAAAGAATGCTAATGTTCAATTAATTGAATAAATAAACGACTATCCATCCTATTAAATAAATTCAAGGGACGGAATCAGTCCCAATGAGGCCAACTTGCTATATAATGCTTTGACTATAATTTATGCTAAGTGTTGAAGGAATTAGGTGTTTCATACCATGTTGATATTTCATTACTGAACTGACATTTATTTTGTACGTTCTTCGTATCTTTTGTAACGTCAATGGGTGATATTTTACCGTCTTTAGCAAGATGTTATCGCATCACTGAATGCGACCTTTTTTGGAGTTGTATCGTCATGTTTGAAGGTCAGAAATGCTACTAGGTACCTTTGTCGAGCTATATGCCAATTTCAACAATTGTCACGTTAATATTATAGAATGAAAAGTTTGTGAGTGTGTATGTTTGTAACTTCTTCAAGCGCAAATGCTGGACTTTTTGGCAATAACATACCTCATATAACATACAGGCTACTTTTTATCTAGGTGCGGGAAGTCGTCCCGTCAGTATGCGTGTGACAGTGGAAGCTAATTATTGTAATAAATCACCTCCACGCTTTCACCTTTATTACCAATTTTGACCAGAAATGTTCTTACTTAGCTTTCCATTCCTTCTAAAAATAATCCGAAGAAGAGATACCAAAAAATACATAATATAGGTTGCAGTTTCGAGAATAATCGGCCTCTATTCATTCGGCTGCAATAATGACGTCAATCGCTGCACTGGACATAAATATCACTGTCCGGAGAATATCTGAATGCCACTGATATCATATCGATTAAATATTCAAACGAGGTTCGTGCCGAATCGAATGATTCATCAATTTCATGGGTAACCTTTCACCTTCAATGAATTAGTGCCTTGACATAGATACCCTAAGTTAGATCGAATGCCTGATTCATTTGGAAATAGGCGACAATTGGAAATGCGAAGTTGGGAGATACTGAGTTCGATTCTCGGATCGGGCAATTTCTTTTTTCATGTACCTAGGTTTTAGCCCCTCTATGGGAAGTAAGTGGCTGGTTCCTGGCTGTCATTCCGAACCACTTTGGCAATCGTTACGGGTAGACAGAAACCAGAAAGTTTGACAACTAGTCTTACGACTGGAAGTCGACCCCAACAGGGAAAAAGCTAGGCAGATGATTACATAATTTCAAACCTGAGTAAAACGAACTTTGCCCATTAATTTCGTAATGAAATCTAGACTTGATTCCATTGCCGTATCGACTATTAAGTTTCAAAGTCAAGTTTATAGAGCAGATGTAGGTCGCCCACAAATCGATGGACTTGCAACCAAGTGCAAGTGCTTACATAGAATAACTTAGCTATTACTTGGAGACTTGTGATGAATCTATACTTTATGAAGGAATTTAGAAGCAATCCTACTAATATTATGAACGCGAAAATCTGTATATGGATGATTTTTTAACCTAATTCACTCATGCACGCACACGCCGTAATCTATACTAATATTATAAAGCTGAAGAGTTTGTTTGTTTGTTTGAATGCGCTAATCTCAGGAACTACTGGTCCGATTTGAAAATTTCTTTCAGTGTTAGACAGCCCATTTATCGAGGAAGGCTATAGGCTACTTTTTATCCCGGTACGGAAAGTAGTTCCCACGGGATGCGGGTGAAACCGCTGGCAGAAGCTAGTCTATACTAATATGATAAAGCCAAAGAGTTTGTTTGTTTGTTTGAACGCGCTAATCTCAGGAACTACTGGTCCGATTTGAAAATTTATTTCAGTGTTAGATAGCCCATTTATCGAGGAAGGCTATAGGCTACTTTTTATCCCGGTACGGGAAGTAGTTCCCACGCGATGCGGGTGAAACCGCTGGCAGAAGCTAGTAAGGTCTAATAGACAAACATAAAGGCTAGTTTTTATCCGTGTGTGGGAAGTAGTACCCTCCGGAAGCGGGTGTAACAGCTGGCGGAAATTGCTTTGAGAATATATAGAAGGCATATTTCAACATTTATTTACATTCATGGGAAGGCTGTGTTATCCCCAATTTTGTACACATACCTACCTAAGTACCTATATGACGTAAGCGATGTATGTCCTTCGAGGTTTTACAAAAATTTTTCAAACTTCGACGTTAAAATACGGCAGTGACACTGTTTTACATAAATATCATCTCGCAGGTAAAGTCATACATAACCATTTGATACACAGTCTGTATATATTCGTCGGAAATTTTCCTGTTTACCTACTTGTTATATTTTCCTGGTAATATTTCGATTATTGTAATCGTATTTGCTTTAATTATTAACGTCTCTTAGAGTTTGAGAGGGTATTTATTCATCGTCCTTCGTCGAGAAAAACAACTCTGATTTTGGTCTTTCAGCTAACCGCTTTTGTATAAGATTCGTCGGTTAATTAATCCCGGGAAGTAAATAATATTATTTAGTTAAAATCAATTTTCCTTCCTCTTTATATTCTAAGCTACTTAATGGTCTTATTTTTCCAGCTTGTTCATAACATTTCTTAGCAAAATAAAATACTTTTCAAATTTTTTCCAATAAAACATCGATATATCCCAAACACATTACCAATAGCAGTCATAAAACGCTTGGCCATCACTCCATATTATTTATTACGTACTGAAGACGCCATTAGGTGATCACTCGAACCCCCGGTAGGATCCGCCGTGCTAACAACGACTAACGGTACATAGTAGCGGTACTTGCCTCCGATGTATGACAACGAAGCTTTTATATCTACGTTTGTGGCGTGTATCCGCGAATAGCTACGTGGAGTTTTTAGAAAACAGAACATCATCTCGAGCCTTTTCCCAACTAAGTTGGGGTCGGCTTCCAGTCCAAGAGGATATAGCTGAGTACTAGTGACAAGGACCGACTGCCTATCTGACCTCCTCAACCCTGTTACCCGGGCAGATGTCCTATGTTATTGCCTGGCTTCCCGTTTGTTTGCCTCCTGAAGGAATCATACACGACAAAGAATTGTGTAGCTATGTTTTCACCGTGTACAGCGTAGTAAGAAGGGTCTCTTTATACATACTATGTCTACAGTTTTTAATCCGCATTGTACGTTTTATCTTTATTAGGTTAAGAGTTTTCTAGAAGTATTAAATAACCTCATATTGTCAATTATAATACAAGCGAAGAAAACAAACGGTCACATTTATATAAGGACAAAGTTAAACATAACCTTCTTTGAGCATGTTGTGTAACTTTGAAAGAAGCTTCAATAATGTTCCCCGACCTTTCTCCCGTTGAGTAAGACTTGCTGACCTTGTTCCCTTTTCCACAAGGTTTATGGTTCTGTTATTGACGTAATTCCTGACACATTTTATCGATATTATTCAGGGTATATGCGTATTGCCAAATAATAACTGCATTCGCGAAAAATTGTCTAGTTTCCTACTGTGTAGTTATTTTTTTTTGGTGAATCACAAACTCATCCGTCCACATCTAAAACTTCTTAATTAAAGCCCACAAAAATATTTGATCCTAAACAAAATAACCAAACGTTGTGGCCATGAAGACATCAAAGTTAATTATTACGTATAACATTATCTTAAAGAATTTACCACTGTTATCTCAATGCGAACAGATTAATCCAATGTCACCCAGTTATTATTTGGAAGTGTATTATTGGTAATGAAAAAATGTGTTATTTTATTACCATCTATGACAAAATTCATAGCCCTGTTGTACTTGCAATAGAATACAAACATCCAAAATACGAACCTCGTTCTTTTAGAAGTCGGTTAAAAATCGAGAAAAACAGAGCCTTTTAACGTACCAAATGAGTCTGTCCGTCCGACCCTCGAAACTTGAATTAAAGCGGAAATGAAGACTCGTTCCCAAAAGGAACACTACCAGCCGCCATTTTGTATAGTAGGTATACATATGTATACATTATACATCTTACAAAATGGCGTCTTCAAGTTAAAATTACAAATTAGTATAGAATATTTACATAACGTGAGTGTTAGTGAACTTTTCGTGAGGTGACATTGGCAGTGGCCAGTCTTATGTAATTTGTAAAGATAGCAAATGAAAAAAAACGAGGCCAAACATGTTTATCTAGACAGACAAAACATTTTGGCAACCAAATAATTTTGTTTACGTAAACACTTCAGTTCAGATGAACACATAATTGGTTACGTCTACCCTCAGGCTAATCGTAAAAAGTATAGAGAACAAAACCTTCTACGTCAATGAAGGCCTTTATAAATTCAAATAATTAATTCATCAATATATAAAATATTTATATTCAATTTAGGTATAAAGATGTGCGATAATTCTTTGAAGACAAAACTTTGTACCAAAATACGAGTGCTAAGTAACTAGCATGTATTCTTTTAGTCACAAGATTCAACGTCCTTCACAAGTACAATAAGGAGATTTTCTCACCTATATGTAAAACATAATTTTATAATGTACTAATTTTTGCCAAACTTCTATTGTTCTAATTTTGGCACGCCTTATTTCGTTTACGCAACCATTTTCAGTTCTTCTGTTCTATCAAATACTTAATCAAATTCTCTTAAATTAATGTAACATAATAGAATACCTAGCTATAAATAATGAGTTATAAAGTTATCAGCTCAAACCTATGGTCATTTATATATACAAACTTATACAAATAGGATTGTATGATTTAATTGAACAGGCTTAGTGGTCTAGTGTGATCTTGGTTGACATAAAAAATCCCATTATGGGACCCTGAAAAAATTACTTCTAAGTGTGCCCTATTTGGGACACATTTGAAAATGGCATACTGACCTAATATCCAACAGGAAGTCTAAATAACCCCGAAGCTTATCTTCCCCATTCAGTATTTGTCGGTTCGTATTAAGTATTTTTGAAGAAATTATCAGCTAACCAACCAAGGCTTATAATGCTATCGTAGCCAAAACTAGGTCGCCGAGATAAGTTGAAATACAACTAGTCTTGGCAAATACTCGAATGTATTACTACTTAGTTGTAGCGTATTAAGTTATGTGTGCACGGCCCAATTTGTACTGTGGAAGACACTAACTTAGGAGTCTCAGGTATTATTTGATTTCAAATTTAAAATTAGTTTTGTAGTTAAATGTTTCGAAGCTACGGTGAATTTGGACGACATTGTTTATTTCGGGTGTTAGGCCTACGTGTCTTGCTGAGATTTAGGCCGTTTAGTTGAGTTTTTTTGTAAAAAGAAAACTTAGTTGGCTATTTCGTGTCAAGCCCTAGCTCTCGGTCCTGTGTTTGATCTCCCCTTGGATTTGCGAGTGAGGGAATATGTACAGTGTACTTGTGTCACGTCTTATGTAATCTTGAATATTTCCTCTATATTTAACCGTATATTTGTTTCGTTCCAGATGAGAAAGAGAAGTACGATCCGAACGGTTTCCGCGACGCGCTCGTGCAAGGTCTGGAGCGCGCCGGCGGCGACCTGGACGCGGCCTACAAGTTCCTAGACGCGGCCGGCTCCAAGCTCGACTACCGGCGATATGGCGAGGTCATATTCGACGTGCTCATCGCTGGGGGGCTGTTGCGTATGTACCCATTAGTTAAATAACACCTCATGAAGAATTAAGGTGTAGAATTGACTTGACAGTTGTAAAAGAATAGGTTTTTTATTAATCCAAACAACACTGGTTGTTGTGCTTAAATGCGGTCAATCCATCATAGATTTGTATGGCAGTCAATTTGATAGGCTGGACCGATCAATTCACTTCAAATCTGTGTTGCGGGGCAAAATGTTTGTGTGTAGATATGGTTCTGTAATTCTTTACTTTATATCTGATGTAGGCTTGCAAAAAGTTTTCTGATTTGGGCTCAAACAAAAACTGAATCTTTATGCAACTCGACAAGTCAATTCCAACACACCAACACCTCAAATGATGAAACACTTGGCTAGAGTCCTGAAATAATTGTTGACAAAACCTGTTCGTTCGTTTTTTATCTGACAACCTACCTTCTAACTTTACCACCTACCTTCATACAACATGATACTCACGAGCTCTCTCTCTGGCAGTCCCCGGCGGGTCGGTGTCGATGGACGGCGAGTCCCCCAAGACGAACACCTGTATTTTCACCGCGAACGAAGATATGGAGACCATGCGAAACTTTGAGCAGGTGAGAAGCTTTTTATTGAGAAATAGATGTGGCTAGGTGATCTCGTAAAGATTGCTAGTGTGTTAAGATAATTTACTGCGGATTTTTATGACCATTATCTTATCTATCCATTGATATGCTATTGGAGATCGAAATTTACATAAGCCCACTAAAACATGGATAGGTTATAGACAACCGCAGATAACTACTTAACAAGCTAAAACTCAGATTGACAGTGAGATTTTCTATTCTTATTTCATGTAGATAATTTATAAACAGAAATATAATTGCATAGGCGTTATACATGTTATTTTAATTTCTGTAAAGATACAATATCTGTTTACATGATGAAAAACATGGCTAGAGTCCTGAAACCACAGTGTTGAGAAACCCTTTCTCGTTCATTTATTTCTGACACAATATTGCCTCACTCACACATTAACACATAGTTGTAACACACACTAATGCATTAAGTGTTTATTCACAGGTATTTGTGAAGCTCATGAGACGTTACAAATACTTGGAAAAGATGTTTGAGGAAGAAATGAAAAAGGTAAGTTATTGATCATTTATTTGACTATCAAAATGATTTTACAACAACTTTTGTAGGATTTAATTATATAATTACTTATGATAACTTAATAATATTAATTAGATAAGCACTTTTACGCCTGAGACACAGGTTTTTACCTAGTTCGAGCAAATCTTGCATCAGCACTTTTTAGAATTAAGCAAAATACTGTAAAATTATGTACAAAGTGAAGTAATAAACGATTGATTGATTGAATTATCAAACATACTTGATAACAATGTCGGTAGGTATCTGAGAATACACATAAAAAATCCAATTGAAAGAGGAAACTAAAAGCCTCTTCAACTTGTATTCGGTCACGGGTGTAACATTTTCCATTAGCCTGCCCAACAGATCATCAAAATGTTGTCATTCCTATTAAACTAAAATCCGCTTTCAACGAAACTACTATGATAAAGTTAAACCTAAAATAATAGTAACATTGCGACAATCTGCGTCGTGATTTATGCCGCAAGTAAAAAACATGAAACTTGCTACACTCGCGACTTGGAAGCAGGCCAAACAAGTTGAATTACTTCAATTCACAATATTTGTGATTTCAATCGATTTTGTAGCTCTACTAGTCTATGTTAAAGTTTGACTGTAGAAGGTCGTTTTGCAGACATTTTTCGATTAAAGCAGAATCGAACGTACTACTTTTGCGCACCCGTTTAAAAATTGGCGTAACTGAAATAAATTTCAGATGTACCCAGTATTTCCTGAAATTAGCGTGTTTGAAAAAACAAACTAGCTTCATTATTTTTCTAGAGATGAGTAAAATAAAATTTTGGTATTTCTTAAAGAATCATTTTTTATAATATTAAAATGCATGTATTTGTTTCAGGTGCTTGTGTACCTAAAAGGTTTCGAACCTCTACAGCGCATAAAGCTTGCTCGTATGACTGCACTATGGATCGGTACGTAACTGTCTTTATTATGTATTTATAGATTTATAACACACATACGACGTTTGGATTCTAATTACGCAAAAAAATGAAGGAATTGTAAGATAATAATTTAAAACTTCAATTTCTAGTACAGAAACTATGAAACTAAGCTGACTGCGCCAAAATCCTTGGAAATATGATATCAAAATAATCTTTCACCATAAAATAATATTTGGTATCTTTTTCCTTATAATAAAAATAGATTTTTCTTAATAAATCGCATTGATTGAAGGCTTGATTGATTTTTTAGCGTTTATTCATATACAATAAAAAAATAATTCCGTCATAATATCTATACACCTATTTCACCATGTCATTTAGAAGCTCCCATAGCTTATTCCAAAACTGGCCACCATATACAAATGTCCGTGAGTTCGAATCCCACTCGAGGCAGCAGTTTTCGAGAAATATGCACACGATTAGAGCCATGTAACGTTAATTGCGTTGCGCGGTGTCGAAGTAGTGCTATATTGAAGTGTAGCCATTGATTAGTACATTGTGTTAATTACGTGAACTACATGTGGTTACGCGACATTTTTTTACAATAATTCTAAAGTATTAGCTCTCGTTATGAGGATAATACAGGTAAAAACACAAAATCTTTTTATCTTTATGATACGAGATTGTGATGTTTCTGCTAAACTAGATAAAACATACTTTAGTTCAAACCAGTATAAAATACCTGAATATTATTAATTTTGCAAGAATTTCATGTCACATACACTTAATACATGTATAGTTATACATATGAATGTTCCACCTACCATATAATCTCTGCATCATCTAAGGTTAACTGGAGATATAGCCTGTGGCATTAAGTCCGCTGTGTAATATAATTTTGCATAAAAGTTAAATAAATAAATGATGACATTTCTCATTCATTAAAAAAACTGGGAAAGTAGATATTTTATTTCAAGTAGTTTTTATCATACTTGAGTTGCATTGTCCCTAAAGTTCCACCTACACAATATATTCTCATACTTTCTTCCTTCACCAGGCAATGGCTGCGTGCCCCCGTCGGTGCTGCTGGTGCTGGTGAACGAGCACCTGCTGAAGGACAACCTGGCGCTGGACTTCGTGCTCGAGGTGTTCGCGACAGTCAAGGCGGAGCGCGGCGTCACCTCGCTCGTCACGGCGCTCAAGCGCGGACAGCTTGAAGGCAGGTCAGTAACACCAGCATTGTTTAAGTAGAAATAAGAAAAACCACGGAAAAAATAAATAGAAATATAAGACTAGTATCTAGGGAAAAATGAAAAAGTATAGATTAAATATTCAGATTTTGCGTCGTATCTTTGTCTTGTTTCTCGCAGTTGTCTGTGGAAACGAATTCCCTGGATAAAATACCGTCGTATCATCCAGAGATAGTGCAGCTACCCAGCACTGTAATACTTTTTTGTTCAATGCAGTAGTTATTAATGGTCTCTGCACACAGCGGGCGCGGCGCGACGGGACGGGACGGCGACGCGACGCTGAGCAGTTGTAATGTACTAGATATTACGGACGACATCACACAGAGCCGTCCCGCTCGGCGCGACGCGACGCGACGATCTAGTACATTGCGTCGCGTCGCCGTCCCGTCCCGCCGCGCCGCGCCCGCTGTGTGCAGAGACCATTACTTACACTGACTTTATCTGCAAAAATGAAAAAAAAAAAGTCTAAAAGCCAGTATCACATTCGATCCTCACATTCAAAGTTTGGTTTGTTCCCTGACGCATTTTGTGACGGATTTTGAAATAGAATTCGTTGTTCAAGTCCAGGGTATAGCAGTGCGTCATTGTACTGGCTTGTCGTACTATTGCGACATAGTCATTAATGCCGCTACAACCATTCAACATACCACACTTATTACATAAAACAAAAAATAGTTAAAAAATCCTAAAACTATATCCTAGCAGCTGGAGCCTGGTCCTAGCGGAAGCCAGCGGTTTCAACACTTCTGAAACAATTCTTCACATCGGAATGGAAGTTTATTTATTAGTTAGATGTTTATAATAAATTACAATCCCCAACATCACTGTTCCTTTACTTATTATTAGACTCGCGAGTGTAACAGTATAATATTGTCTGCAGGCTATTGGAGTTCCTGCCGCTGAACCGTCGCAGTGAGGACGTGCTGGCGTCTTCGTTCGCTTCCAGAGGGCTCGGCGAGTTGCTACGCCTGCATCGTGCACAGGCCTCGCAGGTATATACATATAGGAAAATTATAAAATTGATGATATTATACGTTATGCATTACTGATTAGAAAGTCCAGGCTAATACTCTGCTTTAGGAATGTGTAATTACTTATACATAACATACAACATTACATGACTGGACGAATTATGTAGTAGACAATTATTATAAAAAAAAATCTGCTGCACAGCCAAAAGGCTAACTTATGGCTCGAAAAGTTATTACGAACGTACTATAACTACATGAACATTATTGTAAAAAGCTTTTGATCAGTATTCTAATGTTTGCAATCTACATATATGAGTAACTAGTTGTAGAAGTCTAAATAGTTATCCAGCTTCTTGCTGTGGAGACAGCAATTTTCAGCTCATATCTGTCTCTTGTCATATACTAATGTCGTGTATGTTGTGCAGGAGGCACGTCGCGAGCTGACGCAGGCGCTGCTGGACGAGCTGGCGGAGGAGAAGCCCATCCGCGACCTCATCCAGGAGCTGCGCGACATGGCCGCCAAGCACGCCATCCCCGACCATGAGGTCGTCGCCATTGTGAGTATAAACAATATATATTGTTGATCATTCTGATCCCATCGTAGGCATGTTGATCAAAATCAACTCGTACATGTTATTCTTAGCAGATAATCTACATAGTTTTTTTAGTGTTGTTTTTATATATTTCGCTCATATAGTGCTGTCACACTAGTAGCTTGCTTCCAGATATATAGGCATATTAGTTAATAATGCATTTTATTTAATCAACTGACATGTTAATTAAAATATTATAAAACAAAAGTGTACCAATCAACTGACATGTTAATTAAAATATTATAAAACAAAAGTGTACCAAAACAATTAAAATGTAATTTGTTACTAAATTAAGACACTATTTTATGTTTTTATTCACAAAATACTATTCACGTGAGTGCGAAGATATAGTAGGTCTCTGATCGTGATTTAAAATTCTCGTAGCGAATTAATTTTCTTTATACCAGTCTACATGCAGAATTCAGTCTGTTTTAAGTAGATATTACTTTATTACATTTCATTCCAACATTTCTAATGATGATACTCGATGACGAGTCGGAGTACAACTGGAAATCGTTTCGAGCTGGTTTGGACTGAGTCTTTCAGTCCGTCCCAAGCTTGTCACGCCATCTTTTTGTACCTTGTCGATATGGCAGCCTGATTGTAACAAAACCAAACTTATTTCCATACAAATAGAGGTGGATATTACTAATTAGTTTATTTGTTGTAGATATGGCAATGTGTGATGTCCCGTGGTGAATGGAATAAGAAGGAGGAACTGTTAGCAGAACAAGCGGCTAAACATTTGCGCCATTACACGCCGCTGTTGGCTGCCTTCGCGCAGTCGGCTAAGGCTGAGATTGCGTTATTAACTAAGGTATGTTATTGTATATTTTGTGTACATATTCATATTTTGTAACTAACCCATGATGAAGTGTAAATCTGTGTTTTTTTGATGCAGAAAAATATCTCTAGCCTGTTAACATCTTCGTAATATAAATCTTAAAAAATAAGTTAAAAAAATAAAGTTTTTTTCCCCCAAACTTGACTATTTGAAAATTACGAATACGACGACGGCCTTTCTTTGGTTCAAGTAATCACTGAGAAAAGAAAGATTTTAATTTAGAAACTTCAGGCAATAGAAAAGTTTTTCACTTTGAAACCTAAATAGTTTTATCATTCAATTAACTTGTCCTGTCTCCACACACAGGTGCAAGAATATTGTTACGAGAACATGAACTTCATGCGCGCGTTCAGCAAGCTGGTCGTGATGCTGTACAAGACCAACGTGCTGTCGGAGGAGGTGATCCTCAAGTGGTACCGCGAGCCCAACTCCAGCAAGGGCAAGATGATGTTCCTCGACCAGATGAAGAAGTTCGTCGAGTGGCTACAGAGCGCCGAAGAAGGTAGAACATAACTTTGCACATAAACAGATAATAAATTGTAGCAAAAACACATAGGAAGTCGTGAAAGGTGGTCGTTTTGGGGGCTGGCTAGTTTTGGCGTTCGAAATGCTGAACATTCATACATACATAGATAGTTTATTCACTATTGTAATCTGAAGTTAACTGTTCATCTGAGGCACCTACTTAACACACCTCTAACGAAATGTTATTTCAATCGTTTTACCGTAAAGCTTCTCTTGATACTAATGATTGTATTTTGCAATTGCAGAGTCCGAGAGTGGCGAAGAAGAAGATTAGATTAAGAGCAGCGAGTGAGACTGACAACACAACGCGCCGTCCCACCATTGAAGCATAATCACACCCGCGCACCGACTGCCGACTGACCCCCAGCTGACAGCCGACCGACGCCCGCCAGGACCGACTGCCCGACCGACTGCCCGACACTCCGCACGGGGCGGCGCTGACCCGGCCGTCGCACCTACTCCGACATACTCTACCATAACGTTAACATAGGGCGACCACAATACGGGACAATGTTTTCTACAACTGTATATTATTCATTTCTAAATAACATGTTGATGAAATACCATATTTTTTATTCAATTTTTTTAGTAAAATTCAAATAAATGGTGGAAACCAGTTGTTGTTTTATTTTGTAAGGTTTGCCTAGCAACGTGTTTTCGATAGGACCTAAAAAGTAACTGAAAAAGGGCCGTTTTACTGTTATGCGTGTTTACGCTATCTCACTATCGACTATAGTATTGTACAACAATGAATTTTTAATTAATACACATTCGCAGCAGATAAGGCGTTACAAGTTGTTTTCCCGCGAATTCTCCCGTGACAAGGGGTGCCCGTAACGGCATAAAATATAGCATAGCTTTCCAATAGGTGTGCGTTCGCGCAGCGGAATGTTGTTGAATTTAAAGATTTTAATTATGCAGATAATTAGTGTATGACGTCCTATAATTGTGTATGCAGCCATTGTGGAGAAATTCACCAAAAACAGATTCCGCTGGGCGAACGTTGGCGAACGTTGTCCTGGCGGAACTTTTTTTAATCCATAGACTTTAAATCAGTGCATGCGTAAACTTCGGAGAAATTCAAGTTTCCGCTACGCGAACGTTTGGCCATTAGCTAGTTTTCAAATAAAGCGCTTACATAGAGAGCTGTAGATTTTTACATACGTTGTTTTGAATTTGTTTATATTTGTTTAAAAAACAGATTTAGAAAAAGTCGTAGGGTTTAAAAGATAAAAATATAAACGTAAAATACACTTATTAGATCTTAGTTCTTAAAGTATGCCGTTTGGGGTCTAGATTTTCACGTTTACACAAACCCTGTAAGTGTCTCCAACATGTTGCCAAGTATCAATGATGTTCTGTTAGTAATTAAAATGTTATAGGATATTTTATCATGAATAGATCACTGTTTACAAAGCAGTCGAATATCGCGACGTTCTAAAGGAATTGCATGGTAAAATGTATGCCAATAATTAGTTTAATCATTCAACTATTCACTTGCAAAATTTCATGTCATTAAATTCAGTAATTAAAGAAAGACAATTATAATACTGACGGAGCATCGAAAACCTACATAATCCGACCAAGTTCGGATAGCTACAAAAAAGCGACCGTGCCATATGTCTAAGAAACGTTCTTAACTTGGAAGGTTAGTATTTATTAATATGGTACAGTTGCGTACACAAGCGTTAGGAAAAAATAAAATAATTGTATTTCTTGATTGAAAATTTTTTTTTAAATAATAATGCCACTATCTACGATAAAAATAAATCTTCAATTAACAAGTACTTCTCTATTTAAATATCCGTGTACAAAAATATTTTTATTATCATTACTTACATAAATTACTTAACTACGTGATTAAAAATAACGTTAATAAACGTTACGTATTTTAACTAAAATGTCGTAGATAGTGGCGTTATTATTAAAAAAATATTTTTCATTCAAGAAATGCAATTGTTTTATTTTTTCCTAACGCTTGTGTACGCAACTGTACCATATTAATAATTATACTAACCTTCCAAGTTAAGAACGTTTCTTAGACATATGGCACGGTCGCTTTTTTGTAGCTATCCGAACTTGGTCGGATTATGTAGGTTTTCGATGCTCCGTCAGTATTATAATTGTATTTCTTTAATTACTGAATTTAATGACATGAAATATTTCAAGTGAATAGTTGAATGATTAAACTAATTATTGGCATACATTTTACCATGCAGTTCCTTTAAGAACGTCGTGATATTCGACTGCTTTGTAAACAGTGATCTATTCATGGTAAAATATCCTATAACTTTTTAATTACTAACGGAACATCATTGATACTTGGCAACATGTTGGAAACTCTTACAAGGTTTGTGTAAACGTGAAAATCTAGACCCCAAACGGCATACTTTAAGAACTAAGATCTAATAAGTGTATTTTACGTTTATATTTTTATCTTTTAAACCCTACGACTTTTTCTAAATCTGTTTTTTAAACAAATATAAACAAATTCAAAACAACGTATGTAAAAATCTACAGCTCTCTATGTAAGCGCTTTATATGAAAACTAGCTAATGGCCAAACGTTCGCGTAGCGGAAACTTGAATTTCTCCGAAGTTTATGCATGCACTGATTTCATTCATACATAATCAATTATACCTACACAAATACACACAAATTTTTGGACACATCTCTTTTCTTCTAAAGTCTATGGATTAAAAAAGTTCCGCCAGGACAACGTTCGCCAACGTTCGCCCAGCGGAATCTGTTTTTGGTGAATTTCTCCACAATGGCTGCATACACAAATTTTTATTTACCATACACAATTATAGGACGTCATACACTAATTATCTGCATAATTAAAATCTTTAAATTCAACAACATTCCGCTGCGCGAACGCACACTTCCAATAGCGAAAGGATTTTTCGAATCGGTCCAGTAGTTTCGGAGCCTTTAGTGTGGGTACAAACAAACGAAAACATCGCTGCGACACGCATGCGGCTTTTGGCGCTAGTTGTAACTATTGATAGATAGAAAATTATATATTTCACTCTATCGCAGTATATCCGCTTCCCGCACCCGGATAATATAGGATTATGATGACACCCATCGTTCGTCAACACGTATGACTCGCAGGCTTTTCCGCTATGTCCAAATCTATCTGTATTATTACAGTTCAATCAAAATCCTTAGCTTATCGACTAATATCGACACAAACCACAGAAAAATCTGATAGCAAACCGTCTGATAGTTTTCTAAATTTTCTTAGCAAGCACACACAATTGTGAATTTTCGGATAAGTACCTAACATTACTTGTGTGAAATATAAGATTTAACAATGAATATAAATGCAGACTTGTTAAAGATGGTCTATGTAATATAACATGTTTTTGCTTAGCTTTACAACACATTTATTTTATCCATTAAACTACAATTTAATTCTTCAGCGACCGTTCCCCACACAAATCGCAACAATAAGAGACCTTGGTAGACCCCAACTCCGTTACTTATTCAAGTCTGGAATAACTTAAACTTCATAATACATTTGTAAGAACCAGTACTGTACACAAAACGATTTATTTCGTAATAACTGCCGACTTCGTACAAAAGAGAAGGAAATTCTACAATGGCGTGTTCGTTTTGCACTAGGCCCTCCGAATTCGGAGGGGACAAACAGGTTAGGGATGTTAATTCGTAAGTTTGCTGTACCATTCGGCAAATTATAAAAAAATAACCCATTCAACGTGTTTGCTTTGAATTTATTTTGAAAAAAATGTAAAGAGGAAGGAGTAAATCAGTCTTGTCGTGTAAAATTATATGTTACTCAACAGATCCATAGATAGGAACAAATGAATCGTCTGCTAATTCCTCTTTGGGATACATTGATGATCCATGAAGGAGAAAAGTAATGGTTTGCCTGCGAGGGTCCGAAATTACTGCAATGCTGAATAAATTCATGCGACATGACATACGCTAGGTATATTTTATCTGGGTACCTATGAGACACAGTTTCCACGAGACTCAGTTGCAACCGTAGGATACAGTGTAGTAGTGTTCAATAAATTATGGAAACAGAGGTGATTATTTTACATCAATTTACTCATTACAATGATGTCGAGCTTATCCACGATTTTTTAAAGTCAGAACCGACAGAACACTTATTTTCAGCTATAAAACGGCTTACAAAAGGTAGCTTCTAGAAGCAGTAAGGGTCCTAACATTGAAAAAGCTCGTTCACGTTTCCATCCCACAAAAAAAAACTGAGAGACATGCAAAATTATAGCATTCATTTTTGAAATTGATTTCGTAATCTTACATTCGTTTCCATAGACAAATAAAGCAAGGGGAGGCAACCTTCCGGAGCATTCAGGACTTGTTTAACGGCCATAACATTGTCCCAGCGTTCGTTTTGTTTAGCCCCTCTTGTCCAAGGACAGCGCGGGCCGCCGCACCAAGGTCACGTCAGGTGATGCCAAAACGTTGCACGTGTTATTTTGTGATAACCGTTATATTATTACTAGTTATTAGGTTACTGGTTAAGTATTCAGTTTAAATAGAGCGGTATAAGATGTTAGTTACAGTCGGTCCCCTTTGTTGTTTGAATCTTAAGTTACATGTTTGAGATTGGAGGTAGTTACCTATAGGATTACGATATAAAGATCGTGTTAAGCTGTGTAAGTACTCAAACGGGTACATTGTTATATCTATTCCTTCATTGTACAGAGCATTTAAAGGAGATACCTAGGTACCTATCTGTAAGTTGCAAATTAAGATTAGCTTTCAACCGGCAAAAATAATCTTACATCTTTACGGACGACAGTCATCATCATCAAGTTATTTCTTAGTGTTCCTCATTTTTCCATAGTCGGACATTTATCATCGTGAACCCAAACACCAAATGTTTGCCTAGTTTTTAGCTTACGTTCAACTTCTGCAGCTTATCATAGATCATCACTCTATAGTCGGAGAGCCTGCAACACTAGTTCGAACTTAAATACAAACAAAATACTCGCCCACAAAAGTGCATATTTAAATGTCACACAAAACGGTACCCCGTATTACTTTATCCTCATTTAACAATTACACAAATAAGCGATTTCCCACGCGCACACAATGGTGGATGAAAGGCTACTGATTTCAATACGTGATAGGTCGAACACATAGTCACTAATTGCTGAAGTTTTACGTTTATGTACTTAAACTTTAACCTGAGTTATTGTTTACATAAATATGCTTTTATAATTAACAGTTTATTAATGTAATTAGGTAGGTAGTTTTCTAATTATAGAATAGGTTGGCAGTTTCCTGAGTTAACCGATATCCTGTGCAAACTGTATTTTTGGTTATCTATGGAATTCCTCGATAAATAGGCTATCTAACACTAATTGAATATTTTCAAATCCTTTCAGCTTAAACATGTTAATATCGATAGACATACAGTCATGGTCACATAATTAAAGACACCCCCAACTCGAAGTGAAATAAATAGTTATGGTACTGACATGAGCTTAAGCACAGTATAAAATGTAATGTTATTATTATTAAAACAAACACTACATTGTGTTCTTTAAATTAAGGACAAACAATATTTACTTTCTTTAATACTTTAGATTTAACGCTCTATGGGAACTGAACACTAACTTTTGTAGCTGATACTTGGCTGGTCAACTAATTAAAGACAGTTAAAGCCCAGTTAAGAAAAAAAAAACGCAAGATAAAAATAGTTGCCATACTTTTTTTAGAAGTGAGTAAAACACTTATAATAACTCGAATTAGGTAATAATTTAGGTTTCTTTCATTAAACATTTTCATTTTATTCCTATCAATAAGACTAGAACAAAAATTCTGGTAAGTAAAATGTTTTGGGCTTTTTTAAATTAAGTTTTGACATGCGGATTTATTCATACCACTTGATCTGTAGTAAGAACATGGTAATAAATTTATTATTAAAGATTCCTTATCAATGGCACTAAAAAAGGCAAGGTTTGAGAACAACTGAAAACCGACCCCAAGGAAAACTTGTCCGCAAACAGACTTTAAGGCGGTGCTATAGGCGAATAGTGAACCGTTTACATGATTCGGTACTGGTTTTTTTGGGAGTCATCTAATGCTAAAAAGACGACAATTGTGTCTGCAGAACTTTTAGACTACAACCGGGTCGGGAAAAGCTGTAAGGCATGGGTATCAGAAGATGTTACTTTTGGAAAAGCACCGCGTGTCCATACTGTAGTTGGTGTTTTCTATCAAAGGTGAAAGTTGCTCTGAACAAGTATTGAAAAATCACTTTTTTATCTGATAAAACAAAGGGATTTGATGAATTCTAAAAAACATAATTGATTTTAGTCACCTCCAAAACATGTTATGGAACCAAAGTACACCAAGAAAGTTCTCAAGCATAGGAGGCGAAAAAGTAATAGTGTGGGGCTTCTCTCCACTACTTGGTGTGGTGATCCTTTAGAAAGATATTATTAAAAATAGGCGAATTCAAGTACTATAATATTTTAAAAATAAGCATCTAGTTATATGCTAAGCATAATTTACCGGTCCTTAGCGCTTTCCAAATTAGAAATGTTCTGAAAAACACTGTAAGAGTAGTAAAAAGGACTCTTTGATTGAGCAACTTATGACGGTTTTGGTTTGGCCCATTGCAAATTTAATAGAAAAAAACTGGTAATCGGCTAGAAAACACAATGGCGATAAGTCATACATGAAACATTGATCAATTTTACAAACATTTTTATAAAGCATGGAAGAAAATTCCCGTAGCGACTTAAAACAAAACTGACCGCTTGCACTTTTAGGGATGCCGTGCTGTCATTGAGGTAAAACGAAATAAACCAAATATTTGTACTCATTGGTATGCTTAGTTATAGTGTAGGGAATTTTATTATAGAAAAGTACCATCAATAATATTAATAATTTGCATTTCTTCCTCTGAGCAAATTGAGTGTCTTTAATTATATGGCCAGGCCACGTTATGGTTCATACTGCTCGAGATTCGGATAAAGCGAAAAAAAACTTGTCGCGGAGGATCACTGAAGATAGTTTTTAGTTTTAATATTTCACAATGCCCTCTTAAATATTTTAAAATAGGAAAAAAAGTTTCAATAGCAATCAGAAAAAAGAAATACAGATAAAATGCGGCAGCAATTTAAGATTCCAACAGTGTCTTTAATTATATGACCACGACTGTATATATAATAGACATTGGTATACTAGATTACAAATAGGAAAATTTTATTCAATCAGAAGACCAAAGACAGCATCATTACGCATCAAACCTTTCTACCCATGACTAGACAAATCACTAGACCTCACTTCAAAATACAAAGTCCATATTTGAGCTACATAAAACGAATGTGCGCAGAGATTGGAACTGGTCTGCAGCTGGTAGGAAGCGAGGTAGAAAAGCCGACAGATCTCGTCAATAGCACACCTGCGCGGGAGTCTATACCCGCAAGCAAAGCCAACATAAGTACCGAGTGTAGGTGAGGGTTGCCACGAAAGGAATTGGTACTAAGATTTTTAGGGGAAGATTCATCATCATCTCGCGAGCCCTTATCCCAACTATGTTAGGGCCGGCTTTCTTTTTTGGGGACGATTAAAAGGTGGTATAAAAGTTGTTAATTCTGTGAGTTAAAAATGAAGAAATAGTTAGAAATGTGAATGAAGAAGAATTTAGGAATAGGAATTGCAAAATGTACGTAGGTACTTATGTAAAATTTTAAATCAGACACCATCAAATATTTTACAAAAAAATAAATAAAAAAACTTTTCAGAATTGGTACATAGTAAGTACCTACTCTTAAATCTATCAATAATAAAACTTTTTCAGAAATAGTCATGTGCCTATTATTAATTACAACCGAAAATTACCACACGCTATCAATTTCACCTGAACAGACACCAAAAATATTCAAATCTCGAATTCTAAGAAAACTTCTTTTTAAAAATGGCCGCTTCACAGCCCTCGGCGAGCACAAAGGTTCACTTATCCCGAGTTGAATGCGACAATCACTGATATATAATAAAAGGCTCTTGCGATACCCTTGTCTGCAAAAAATCCTTACAAGATCCCCCCTTTCTTTTAAAATCAGTCGAGCTTACTCGAATTGCAGATGTCTTATTATTTCTACGAGATTCTTGAGTTTCTAAGGACCTAGTTTATAATTTAAACGTCTATTTCTGCTTAGCTATTAGATTTTAAATACTTCTTTGTACCTAAAAGGTCTTAAAAAGAAATATGGATTAGGTTTGTAGTTGTTTCTAAGGGTCAAATAAGAAATGGAAGGGTATTAGACTGTATAATTGCATATGTCTGACATGCCCCCTCCGTTCTAACCTCAGCAGAAGGGGTGTTTTGATGACTGCTAAAAAAATATGACAACGAATTGAGAACCTTCTCTTTTTTAGGTACTCTTGAAAACTCGAAGTATATTTTAAACGATTTTCCGGAGAGGTCCCTGTTATTTTTATCCGTCCAATTTCAAGAAAAAGTTTGTTACAGTTCTGACTTGCTTTTACCAGCTTCAGCGTGTCAAAATTGAAATTAAACAAATAATAATTGTCAATTAACTCTAACTTTTAATAAAACCAAATTCGAATTCACTACACTCCGCGAATCTTTCAGCAACCATACCGCTGTGTGAACCTCATTACCATATTTTTTCAAACTCCATGGTCAAATTCAAATAACAATCAGCATCCGCAGATACTATAATAATTTATACATTACGAGGGTCAGTATTATAACTATAATCCCTTTATAATATCATATCAAGGTCACTGGCAGACCCTTTAACTGACTTCTTATAAAAGTTGGTTGTAAATAATATCACATTGATAACTATAGGGGTTGAAACCGGGACTTCTGTGTAATTTTAATAAGTTCTCCGTAACTCAAGATGGTGATTGAATAAATTATAATATAATTGTGTTTATTATATACCTATTATAAGTGTAAGTGGGTAATAATTTTCTGGCTTTCATGGTTATCCATTTCATGACAATATGCTGATATAATCCAAAAAACTAACACATTAAACGCGAGATAATCGCGCATAAACGTACATACATTCATAGCCAAACTCCAACAACCTCCTTTTTTAAAGCCGGTTAAAATTGGTGCTTAGTGTATCTTAGCCCATTTGCTTGGCCAAAAGTAGTATGACTATAATTTTCTTTCACTTAAAAAAATAAAGAAAATAATTAAGTATAAAGTTTTATTAAGTCATTTATCATTTAACTAGGTTTCACTAGTTTGAGGAAAATAGAAACAAAATTAATTAAATGATCATAAAACCACATTACTTTCCTACCATATTCACAACAAACATATAAAAAAAATCGACAATCTGACTTGCTGCTTTGAAACTCGTTTTACTAGTTACAGTGACGTCACAATGCGCCTACGCATCTCATAACAACTGATCGATACAGGGTAACAGGACTAGCAGAAATAAAACTTAGGTACTTATCAATTTTCTGCACATTTACTATAGTGAGCTAATGCATTATGAATTAATGGGTTTAGTTTTTTTTTTCTCGGCTGTCTTTTGAACGTCTTAGGCAGTCGTTAGGAGTAGTCAAAAGCCAGTAAGTCTGACAACCAGTCTTACCTAGGGGTATTTGGTTGCCCGGGTAACTGGGTTGAGGAGGTCAGATAGGCAGTCAACATAGTTGCGAAAAGGCTTGGCAGATGAGTTCTTTTTTTCTATACATATAATATGGGACTAATACAATGAATAGATTTTTCGGTTGTTTAAAAAGCATGCGGACTGAATGCTCAATTAAGTTCATACTTTCCAATGTATTAATATTTTGGAGATACCTACATAGAAAATAACTGTTTATGCAAAATCAATGAGATTGACAATAAAAAAAACTAATGCTTCCTCAGTTGATATCTCGGTAGTGAATACCTATTGCTATTAAGTGCAATGAACTTGAAAGTGTAAGAATATTGCAATTTTTATTAACATCTAATAAAATAGCTGACTCTTTTAATTATTTTGCTTACGTAAATGGAAAAAAGTTAGCCATTCTAATAAATAAGAACGGAACATACACTAAAACCATTCCATATTCAAATTTTTAACACAGAACGCCTTGTTCCAAACTTGAATTTCGAAACATTAAAAATATCGGTAAGAACTTTCTCCCGCCATTGTTTGACCGCGTTCCTATTGATGTAAACTAAACGTAAATCATAAAATTCCATAGAAATAAATAGTGTGCGCACCCAGGATGGATTGTTAATAATTTTTACCTAAGCCAAGTACAATAAGTACCCGATACTCAGTACCTGCCCTTTCTTAGAACTGGTTGTGAAAAAATTAGGCCTTTTGTGTACGTTTCCGGGGACCATAGACAATTTGACAAAGGAGTTCGTAAGATGGAATTGTAATTCGAGTATGAAAACTTAGTCAAATGTTTGAGATCGAGAAAGTACTGCATGATTTGGCTTCCTTTAATTCATTATGTTGTTATTATAAATATTAATTATTTGACTTAGATGCAGCTGACAAATTACGAACCGAGCTGTATAGTTATGCTGATTGTATTTTCCTTTTTATTATTTCGCTACTTTCTCACGAAAACATATGGAATATCTGGTGCCTGTCTACTTAAATTATAAATCCTTAAGTTAGAAGTTAAATGCCTATAGGTATCTGGTATCTTTTTATTAATTGGTGAAAAAAATCGGGGACATGGTATTCGTATAAAAAATACAATACAAGAAAAATAGTTGTAAAATGATATTTAGGCACTCAAAATGAGCAAACCTAGGCATTTAAAAAAACTTGTAACCAAGGATTAGGTTACTTAATGAATAATTAATTTAATAACGGAAAATAAACTTTTACGATATAAATAAATAATAGGCTTAAATAAATTACGGATAACCTAAAATAAAATAAAAAATATTAATTTGAACGCACCTCATTGCATAAAATATACCTACCTACATACATAGAAATGAAAAAAAAATCTTGATTTATATTTTTAGGTAAAAAAAGCATTTTATGTTTTGTCAACTTTTGGAAAAAAATTACAATAAAATAAAATGCAAATAATCTATGGGCAATTTTTGGAAGCCACAATCAATTTTTTTGCAATATTATTTATAATAATGTTTTTTGACAAGTTGTTTATAGATAGATTAAGCACCGCTATTGGAAAATGTATACTAGGCAGTAGAGTTTAGCTCATCTAACTTGCTCGGGAATTAAATTAAGTCAAAGTCAAAGCTCTTTATTCTTTGAAAACAAAGACAATCGGGTTAAACTGAACTAAATACAAGTCTCGTAAAAATATTTAAAGATGTCTCCTGTAGGTAAGTTATTCGACTATTTACATATTTCTTAAAAAAATGAAATGATATAGAACTGACCATTCATCAAGTATTCACCGCAAGTTGGTTTTTGTCATCAAAACATCAAAATTGTCACACACGAGTTGTTGATCACTTCTTTTTTTGAAAAGTTCGGTTTGAATGGTTTAAAATTTTCTTAACTACTTAAATAGTAGCCACTCGCGGCTTAGCTTTTTATCGAAATACCTACCAAACATCCATATATGTATTCGTATTTCACACATTACTAAAATTTCTGGGGACGCTTTGAACGAACTCTCTTTTGTCCCCGGGTTTTCCCCGCACGCGATTTGGGGTGACTTTTGTATCTATTTCTAATCATATTCACTTTAAAATTCAACGAATATCTTAATCGCCAAAGTATGTGTGTAGAAATACTAGGAATGTGTGAATGTATTTATGGATGTTTTTTTATCTTTCACGCTGAAACTACCGAATTGATTTTGATGAAACTTGGTAGTGGATGCCTGGTTTTATATGGGTAGCTAATAAGTAAAAACAAAAAAAAGTAATCACATATTTTTACTACTTTTTTAGCTAGCTTTTTCCGTGTGTGGAGGGTAGTTATTTCTTAGCTAGTAGATAATACTGCAGGCCCGCCGTAAGCGGGCGTGCAGCGCGTGCACAGCACGCGGGCGGCGCGTCCTGGGGGGCGGCAAATCTAGCGGGTTATCACGTAATATTTAAAAAATACAATATCTTTTTACTAATGATTTGATTTCAATATTTCCGAACACAGCAATAGCGCTAGGAATATTACTTACACTGCCGGTTTCAGTTAGGTACATCTGTTGAAAGGACATTTTCAAAATTAAAGATTCTTTAAAACGATTTAAGATCGCTATTTAGGGGGCGGCAAAATTAAATCAAAATTAAATTTCAGAAAAAGCCGCCCTAGCTTTGGTCGTCTCCTATTAATTTTGACTGTTTCACCCTTTGCATCCCCAAAAAAATTCGCGCTCGCTGCGCTCGCGGCTCCATGTCAAATAGCGCATTTTATCTTTGTTTCATTGTTGAGGCATTCAATTCCGAAAAAACATTTTTCGCGCACGTATGTTATGGCTTTTTATGATATGTTTACTTCATGAAAACTCTAAGGAAAAAATCGCGCTCGCTTCGCTCGCGGCTTTTGCACTTCGCTTCTGTGCATATCTTAGTTTTTGACTTTGCTTTGTTAATTTACAGTGGTTTTTATTTGTTTTGTGTCCTTAGACTAAAAAATTTTCGCGCTCGCTCCGCTCGCGCTTCCTTAACTATGAAATGCATCCTATAAGTTGACTTTTCAACGGGAAACCCACCAAATAACTGATTTTAAACATTGTTATATATATTTAAGTGCGTTAGTTTAAGTTAATCACAATCTTTCAATACATAGGGGCCACTTGGGTAATGATTGCACTGCATTGATGCCCTAAGCAATTGCTTAGTTTGATTATGAGCTAACCCACGACTGCTTAGGTTACTCTGAGCATTTAAAGTAAATAAAAAGTTATGTGTAATGTATGTTATGTATTGCAATAGTTATTTATCCAAAAGTAGGTGGGTTTTCTGCAATCAGAGCGGTGCATGTACATATTTTTTTCTGTTGGACAAGTAAGATGGATATGAATCGCGGACCCCTGGATCCCCCCCCCCCTTATATATTTTTTGACAAAACGTATGTAGTCGTAGGGCGGCATAATCAGTTTTGCACGCGGGCGAACAAACAGCTAGCGGCGGGCCTGATAATACTTATTTATTAAATAACTACATTCCTCGTTGATATTTTATAATTTTAGACCCCTGAGTTAATCCAATGTTTATTTGTAATGTTTTATGAGCATATCAATAGTTTATTGGAGTAGGTGTACCTGGGCGATGAACTGTTAATTTATGCAAGTAATCGAATATTGATGCAAAATCGATTAATTTAATTAGATTATTCTAATTACAGCTTTATCGAATATCCTGTTTATAAGCTTCATGATGACTCAGAGGTGCGACTCACACTTCACTTTTTTAATTTTTTCGGACATTTAGCACCTAAGCACTTTTTTTCGAAAAGAAACTTTAACTTTTTTGAAAATAAGCTCTATTCAAGAAGCTAAACAAAGTTCATTCTAGCTCAAGGAATATTTGTTTTTCGTTAATCATCATCATCCTCCGAGCCTTTTCCCAACTATGTTGGGGTCGGCTTCCAGTCTAACCGGATTCAGCTGAGTACCAGTAGGTACTTTACAAGAAGCGACTGCCTATCTGACCTCCTCAACCCGATACCCCTTGGCTAGACTGGTGTCAGACTGTTTGTTTTTCGTTAATCGCTAGGTAATTAATAAGTACCGAAATAAAAATGCTTCAACAGATGATATATAACTTCTCATTTCTACAAACAATATTAAAAAAAAAATGTAGGTCTTCTTCTTTAAATCTTAGGTTCTGTTCTAACCTAACCAAACCATTGTCTAGATAAAATCGAGCGAAATATTTGATCTTTATAGGTATTTTCTTCTAATACAATTTTTACCTAACCCACCTGACAGGTTTACCAAATTGGAATTCGTAAAAGTCAGTGACCAGAGTGATGCATTTAAAAGTTTTTTAACTCCGATACTGCTTAACTGTAATAGAATATATTTAATATTATTATATAAAGAAAAAACTAATGAATATCTTCGTTCCCACACATAAATCTACATTTTCAAATCTACTTTATGCTTTTTTTAAAAACATTTATTTTGACAGATCGTTCGATTTTTAAAGTTTCAAAGATAATTTTAGATTATTATGTATTTTCAATGTGATGTTATTTTTCTGAAAAAAAAAAATAATGCATCTTAATTATCAGAGAAGGTGATAAATTAATGCAATATTTCCAACCCGACACCAACGCGATTGCTACTGAGAAATTACAAAACAGGACTTGTTTTGAGCTGAGAAATCCAAGTCACAAAACCTAGTCCAAACGTGGAAGTTTGAATCATCGTCATAAACAATACTTAAGTTATTTATGTCAATAAAGAAAGTGAAGAAATCGTAACCATAATGAAGTAGCCTTAAATTATTAAAATAATCATCAAAATCATTTAATCAAGTATTTTGTAACCAAATGTCTCATAAAACGCATAAAAGGGCAATTTCAGAATTGACAAATTTTTGTTTTTTTTTTTCCTCAAAATGTTGCCAGCCGCTAGTTCCGTTTAGAAATGGTTGAACTTATTAAATATTTAAATTAGGAATATGTTTAGATACTGTTATTTATACTACGTCAATCAATTCTGTGTTTCGGTGACCGCCATAATTTTAGTAATTCAGATCATTTGATAACGGACTGTCAGGGAGATAAATTATATAAATATTTGCTGTTTGTATAATGCAGATTGTTCTGAAGTTTTGCTGCGTCATCTTCTAAGGTCTGATTCTTATCTAATGGAACTTAATGGTCCGAAGTTGGTTCAAAATCAGCCGTTTTCTCGAGGTTGCTCCCACATCCCCTGGAAACTGCGTAAGGGGATAAAATATAGCTTATTTTACTTGGGAAGACTGCTTTACAACAGTGAAAGAATTTTTTTAATCGTTTCAGTAGTTTCGGAGCCTTTAGGGTAGAAACAAATGCGTGATGCCAGATGCATCAAATTACTTGAAAAGGTGTTTAAATAGAACTTTAGAGCAAGTGCAGCTTAGCCCCGAAGTCATTACCTTTGAATATAAGTGTGAAATCAAAAACACATTTTTAATTTAATAGGTATTTTAAAAAAATAACTGAACCAGGTGCATTTCTTAAAATCTTTGAGAAAACAGAAATTGCCTAGAACTCTAAAACTGGACATATAATAGCTAATCCTTATATTTTATCTATGGTTAAAAACATGAAATAGTTCATATTTTATTTGAAACGACCATATTAATTAATTTATCTCTGCTTATAGTGTTTTCTAGAAAAAACTAGATTCTGAAGTTATTCACCTTAGATATAATTTGTAATTTATTTGTATTCCTGATTCCTCAACTTATCTTTGAAATAAATATGCTGTACAACTAAAAAAAAACAATAAAAGTTTAAAAAAATACTTAGATACTACTAGCCTTTTCTTCTTTTCCAGCGGTTTCACCCACATTCCTTTGGAACTACGGCCCGTACCGGGATAAAATATAGCCTATGTTACTTAGAAGGAGAGTACCTTGTCAACAGTGAAAGAATTTTTCAAATCGTTTCAGTAGTTTCGGAGGCTTTAGGGTACAAAGTTGATATGGTTAGAAAGAATTTTACTTGTGAAGACAGAAGAGTATGGATGAAGAAAACATGCTGCGCCGACCCCAAATAAAAATGGGATATTGGCAGGAGGATGATGACGATATTCCATTACTATTTAGGTAAATACATGTCGACCCAATAAAAGCGTGTTAAAAAGGTCTAAGGCAAGAAACACTTACACAGGTACACAGGTATTGTGGTACATAACCGTATAGTAAGTATAGTAGGTATAATGTTGAGATAAGGCGAGCGATGACGCAGCACAAGCTATGTTTATACTGCGAGTTTGTCTATGTTTACAGCTACGTCTGAATAACACTTTAATTGGAGTGCCTTAGCATGCAGGCTGGTTTCAGAAGGTTAAGTATGTAATTTAGAAATCTTTCTGACCGTTTGCTTCATGATTTTTCTTTTATAGGTAACTTACTTTATAGAAGGTTATATAGTTATCGGCACGGATATTCAGCCCTGACCTTCACCTGCGCAGAAGCGATTTATTGGTTTATTGCCTTATGTGTACAGTGCGCAAAACGATCCCCACTCTTCCGCCGAGAGGTTAATATCCGTGCCGATAACTATAAGAAAGACATAATAATTTATTACAGCCTTACTTATTTTATTTTATTTTATTATTTTATTTTATTCAAAAAAGGAACAACAAACAGCTACACTATGTGATATTACAAAATAATAACATATTAACTTAAATAATAATGTAGCCCACAGCGCTGTTCACAGATTACCGTTATTGAATCCATTTCAAAAATGCTAGGGGATAGCTATTCGTGTATGACAGTTAGAATAACAAGTAAAATATAAAAGATGCTATGAAACGTGAATTAAATAAAGTAATACCTACTTAAGGGGTGTTTAAGAAAATTCTTACTTATAAACGTTGCTTAAACATGTCTTAACTAACATTTAATCACCACTTAAGACTTTAAGTAGTGATTAGTTAAAATGTTGCTTAGAAGGTGATTAGAGATTTTTATAAGTAAGGGGGTTAAATTCTTTAAATTAAAAAAATGGGATTTAATTAAGTAGGTACTGAAATGTCAAAAAATTGATTTTTAGATTTGAAGAGTAGCATAGTCTACTGCACAGGAAAAAAAATCCTTTACCATGATAAAATATTTTTTTGACCTAATATATAAAAATAAGTTACGTTACACTTTGCGTTTTCGTACAAATTGCTTACAAAGTAATAGTTTTTGACAGTTAGTTAAAAGGACTGAATTTGACTAGAATACAGAACTGATACAAGACTAGGAATACGCACATAAATTAGTTACTTTTAAAAGAAATGCATCGTACAAGTACCTAGGCTAAACTTCAGTAGCTTACTACTTTCTAATTTTACCCAGACTTAAACTACTGTCGTCCACCTGCGCGTGCGCCGGTCGGCTGTCATCAAACTTTGTGATATTTGACCTCACGGTGTACACAGAACTCATTCAGCCGTGGGTCCCAGCAATATGGAACAACTCACTTATTGTATAAATAAGGTTTTAACTAATCTACTTGACCAGTAATCTTGGCTGAGATTTGTAAACTAATTCATTATTATAAGTGTGAAAATGAATGAGTTACGTAACATACACACATCTGATAAAGAAAAGGCGGCTCCTTTTGGCAAGTCGGTTAAAAATATGTGTGCTTGATTGTTAAACTTTCACGGTAAAACTGAAAAAACACGGTATGTACTAAAAAAAGCTTAGTAAGGCAAGTACTTACCTCCTTTATCCGGGCGCGGGAAGTTCCTTAGGCACACGGTCGAAATCGACGGAAATGGCTGGGTAGTTTTTAAAATACGTAGGTAAGATCTGAAATGTAGAAATACAATAGAATTGAAATCTAGATAGGTAAACAGATAGTCTAGAGAGCTTCAAAAAGGACATTTTTAGCTATTTTTACCAAGCAATTTTTACCTGTTTCGAGAAATGGTTCTATCGGGACGCGGGTGACACTGCGGAGAACAGCTTGTTCGCCATATTTCTACATTACTGAAAAAGAGAGAAAAGTAGGGTACTTGATATAAAAAAAAACACTAGCAAAAATGAATGCATTTGAAAAAGCACCTTATAAACAAAACACTAAAGTTCAAAATCGAACAACTAGCAATGATATTTCATACGCATTGGACCATAGGTACATAGATAGGACTAATTACTTATTTACTTTGATACCGACTTCACCGAGACTTACGTCTAACGGAGTGGACAGCAGCATTCCTTGAAATTACCAGCTTTTTCTCATGAAGATAGTGGATAAAACACAAGTTTTATAATTACACTGGGAAGAACGTTAAATATTATATTTTATGGCGACGTGTTAATAACTTAATTAAATTGTAGATTGATATGGTCAAGAATTATTTACCCATTGGTAGGTGTTGCCATACCATAAAAATGTTAAAGCTACTAAAACGATTGAAGATGTCTGAAAACTTTCCTCAATAATTTACTACAGTTAATAAAGAGTAGAAAAGCAAACATCTGGCATTGTTTTCAACCGACTTCCATTTTGGAAAGTAGATAAGTAGTTTTCCATCCCGATGATAATATTTTTTATTAACACGCTTATATTAGCTTCACTTGTTACTATGTACGTAAGAAAATCTTGGAATCTTAATTTGACTCACTTCCCGGTCTTCGATTAGGATTAAATATTTGCTTACTAGCTAAGAAACGTCAGAAACGTCATTGTAAATCCCATATGGCGGCCTCCCCAAGATGGCGGATTGGGTTGGCTCAGTGGGATACTAGAATAGGATACAAGAAAACGTGGAGCGTTAATGTTTTTAAACAGTTTTATTTAGCTCACCCCGTTTGTTTTATTTATTCTTGGGTCAAATTTAGTAATTCAAATTTTTTTTTTTAGCGACGTAAAATCATCAAATGACCCCTCCCGCTGTGGGTTAGCAGCGGTGAGGGAGTGTCAGACTCTTACTGACTAAAATCGTCGTGTTCCGTCATAGGCCTTTTATGTACCAGGGCCGCGGTATCTCTTTCGAACAACCCGCAGCCCCGGCAGGCCTTGGCCCTGCTGGGCCCCACTGGGGTTGCTGACATCTCTTTGAGGAGCGCGTGGAACAACGCGCGCCGTCGACACGGGTCTGTCGTCTAGAAAGACAGAGGGACGATGAGCCACCCGAACTCACCGCCCACAGACCCACGCCTACGGTGGCCGGGAGTCATCTCGCGACACCCGGCGCCCATGGTGTCTACCTGGTCCAGCGCGGCGGCCGGGATGAGAGGTGCGAACTCTCTGGCGTTCCGCCTCCTCCTTCTCGAGCATGACCGCTTCGCAGAAGGAGGCGACGGCATCCCATTCCCTCTCGCCCCGGACCATGGCCTGAACCAAGGCCGGACGCGAGAGGTCGCCGCCGCCCAAAGCCTCGATGAGGACCCGGCGGTGCCCCTCCCATGCGGGGCACACCTGGACTGTGTGGTCCACCGTGTCCTCGGGGCTGTCCGCACAATGGTGACACCCGGGCGCCTCCTCACGACCGATGCGGTGCAGGTACCTCCCGAAACAACCGTGTCCGGTGAGGACCTGCGTCATGCGGTACGTGAGGGATTTTCCGAAGTCTTCGTCGTCCACTGCTGGACTGCTGCCTCCCTCAAGGTTCGCCAGTTTGCTCGATCTTCAGCAACCCGCAACCACTGCTTCCCGGCGACCTTGGCCAGATCGTCCGTCCATCTAGTGGGGGGCCTGCCCATGCTGCGTCTTCAGGGTCGTGGTAATTTTTTTATCTGAGGGTAAAGGACATCTATACTTCTATACTTAATATTATAAAGCTGTAGAGTTTGTTTGTTTGTTTGTTTGAACGCGCTAATCTCAGGAACTACTGGTCCGATTTGAAAATTTCTTTCAGTGTTAGATAGCCCATTTATCGAGGAAGGCTATAGGCTACTTTTTATCCCGGTACGGGAAGTAGTTCCCACGGGATGCGGGTGAAACCGCTGGCAGAAGCTAGTAAAGAATATTTGGCCTATAAAATTACTTTACCTCAGCATATCCGTAGGTATGATTTCATGTGCTAGGTAAGTTCTTAACCTACCATTGCTGTCGATCAGAACCAAGATTAAAGTTATCAGCTGCCTAATTTCATGTGTTATAAAAATCATAAAAGTCAACTAAAATGCATAGTTATATCTATGGTAATTACTAATTACATAGGTGCATATTGTAATAACTTCATAAGTTATGATGGTAAAATTAAGCTAGGTTCACACTAGGATACCATTACGGCCAGTGTATAAAGCGAAAAGAATGATTTGTGTACAGCAATTTGTGTACTAGAAAAATGTCATGACAGCACATAAAAATCCGAACAATTTTCGCAGTTTCACACTCTCGTCAGCCCCAATAAATTCAGGCGTTTTGCTGAAAAATACCTTACAAAATTCATTTGCGTGTTAGTGTACCTAAACATTGCTGAGGCTGCGGGATTGTTCGAGTTACCGCGACCCTGGTACATAAAGCGCTTAAGAAGGAACATGATGGGTTTTAGTCAGTAAGAGTCTGACACTCCCTCACGCTGCACCCATTGTGGGAGGGGTCATTTCATGATTACTTTCCCACCAAAAAAGAGTAACAAACATACGTACCTATATGTACCGACATGCATCCTTAAAAACTTTCCTATTTACCTATAATATTTGTAGCATGTAAGTACTTTTGAACGCCAAGGTTATTTTACAAGAACTGTAACTTAGGGCCACTACGTGTAAACTAAGCTTTATCTCTAGTAGTAAAAGTTTATAGCGTAATATACTGACATTGAAACAACAGCTTGTTTGTAGGTTGGCCTACATTAAACGCATAACATAAATAAACTATTTCCTTTCTTCATAACGCTTATTTATAAAACAAAGAGTGATCGACAGCTGATCATAGACTCCTTAGTTTACCGACAATAAAGTACAAAAATTAATTTGGCAAATTGTTTAAGTACTACCACGAAATAATATTAGAAGCTGATTTTTTTTACAACTTTATCTTTTAAATTAATTCATTTTGGTCATTATTAATTGATTTTGATCCTCCATGTATAACAATTAAGTATTATTAAAATACTAGCTTCTGCCAGCGGTTTCACCCGCATCCCGTGGGAACTACTTCCCGCACCGGGATAAAAAGTAGCCTATAGCCTTCCTCGATAAATGGGCTATCTAACACTGAAAGAATTTTTCAAATCGGACCAGTAGTTCCTGAGATTAGCGCGTTCAAACAAACAAACTCTTTAGCTTTATAATATTAGTATAGATTATACTAGTTTAGAAACTAGCCTTCAAAGATCCGATGGGGTTGACTTATTTTGATAATAATGAGTTTTCCCACTTTGGAAAACAAAAGACGACTATAAACTAAAAATGCACACAAATCAATCCAGCATTTTATATGCATACTAAACCCGCAACAAAGAATTTTACTGTAATTTAATCAACTTACGTGACATATTTTTTTTTACCAAAAAGTCCCAAGACCAATTCTGCCTCCATTCGTATATGGAACTCTGCCGATCCCCCAAGCCGAACTAGCACGAAGTTCCCCGAAGGCTCGCTCGGCTCGGACCGGTTCGATTCGGGCCAACCGTTAGTTCGGCCCACGTGCAAGCAAACCATCGCCGCTGGGAAATGGTGAAAAAATTCCAAACTACAGCGGTATTTGATGTTATTTTGACACAGTGAGAATGTTTAATCTATGTACTAATATAATGTTATAAAGCTGGGATACAAATAAATTATAAATCTCAGAAACTATGATGGCGATTTCAAAAAAGTTTCCATTTATCGAAGAAGGCTTTATGCAACTTTTTATCCGAGTTCGCAAAGGAAGTACAACAAAATGTGACTAAGCGAAAGCTAGTTTCGTATATAAAGTTTATTATAATAAAATAATGTAGGTATAGTTTAAGAAATTCAAACTAGGGGGAGTCCGGGATAGTTTAGCAGGGGGGAGACAATAGCCACTGGTCATAGAATCTCTGTTTACCTAGATATTGCGACGTGGCCACACTTCTTACAACCCATAGGCGCCTCCTACCTTACTTACGCGGCGTTGTTGCGTTCGGCAGTTTCGTTTTAGAGTTACAAGTAAATACACGTTTTTGAGCCCGACAAGTACTTTTTTTCAATTTTCGATATTTGACTATTGTTGCTTACTGTTTATAGATTCCAGCATGTGATAAATACATACCCTTAGTGTAATTATCCTTATAACCTTAACAACAGACAGATTTTACTTAGATATTATAGTTTCTTTTGTAAATTGAATAACGGATAGCTTGGCGTGGGGTGGGAGACATTATCATGGCGACGGGAGGAGACTTTACCCAGGGTAATCTCTCTCTCTGTTTCTGTTGCAATAATATTTTTTAATATAAAATAAATGAAACTGCAGAGTCTAGAGCTAGAGTTCACCATCAATTTTGATGGAGGAATCTGAGCCAGCAATTTTAATAATAAGACAATCAGCAGAGTTAGCTTCTATATCTCAAGATCTAGATAGGACAACGGCAGATTCTGATTCACGACAAAAAACAAAAATAATTTTGCCACAAACGATTCGTCCTTTTCCCAAAGCTTCTCCTAGAAAGAAACTCCGTCGTGGTAGACAGCCCGAAAAAACTAAAATTTTAACAAAAACACCAGAAAAGGGACACCAATATGAGAATCAAGATGTAATCGTGCCAAAAAAATAATTAAAATAACTAAACAGAAACAAAAAGGTAAAGCAAGGACAAAGACAAAGACAGTGAAAAGACAAGTTTTACAGTCAAGCGACAGTGAGACAGACCCTGAAGACAAACCCAAGTATGATGATAGCTCAAGGACTATCAGAGCTATCATCATACTTGGGTTTGTCTTCAAGGTCTGTGTATTAAGATATTGTTAAATGTACCAGATATTTTGCTGTAGACAGACTTAAATTATATAATTATTATATGCCATGTTTTTTTTTAGATTTAATTATAATTTGTTATTTTTATTTTACCTAGGGTAAACTCTCCCTTGTCGGGTGGTCAAGTCTCCCACCCAGGCGGGAGATAATAGCCAAATCTCACTTCGGTAGAAATCGTTAATTACTCAAAAAGTATTAATGATTCACAAAACTTTCTTAAGAAAAAATAAACCTTAATAATGCAGCTTAGGGTACAAATTTTAGAAAATAGTTTTTTATGAATATAAAGAGATTTATGAGCATTTTAGTCGAAGTCGGGTAAACTCTCCCGGACTCCCCCTAAGTATAATATGAAATCGAATATTACCAAAAACAACCAGAACAAAACCACTAATGCCTCATTAAAAAAAACTGTTAAATTCGCTACCAAACACAAAACAAAATTCTTCTTTTATCTAGCTATGCAGAAAATATTAAAAATACATTATGATGCCAATAACCATTTTTCTTATTTTCGAAAAAATCTCTAGCACGATATTTACATAAATATACAATATTTATTTTAGATTATTCAAAAAATGCAACTAATATTTTCTTCATATCTTTCTCGGTCAAAAAAACGATTAATTCATAGATAATATTAATAGGCGCTAGATCTACTTCATACCACATTTTTTATGTTCCAAAAATAAATGATTAATGATTCTGTTGTTTTTTGAAAAAAAAAATATTAAGCATATCAAATCTACATCTTATACTAAGAAAAATAATAATTTAAAAGGAATGTTGCACAAAATTAAAAAAAAACCTAGGTAGGTAAGTAGATGACCGATTTATTTATTTCCGTTGATAGCGCAATGGTGAAAATTCCATTACATATTTTTTACTTTTCTCATTTTCTTTTCTTTTACCTTTATTTATGACAAGCTGAAATCCCGCGGTTTCACTCGCGTCCCGTGGCGTGGGACAGCCCGTACCCGTAGAAAATATAGCCACTGTTACTTGGAATTGTATGTAGCTTTCCTATGATGAACTGTTACTGTTACTGTTACAGCCTTTGTATCGCTCCACTGCTGGGCACAGGTCTCCTCTCACACGGAGAAGGATTGAGCATTAATCACCACGCTTGCTCAATGCGGGTTGGTGATTTCAGACTATATAAGTCCAGGTTTCCTCAAGATGTTTTCCTTCACCTTTTTATCAGCCATTGGTGTCCAAGATATACTTATAAAGTACATACAAACTTAGAAAAGTTGCATTGGTACTTGCCTGGCCTGGAATCGAACCCACGCCCTCATACTCGAGAGGTTGGCTCTTTACCCACTAGGCCACCACGGCTTATGATGAAAGAATTTTTCAAATCGTTTCAGCAATTTCGGAGCCTTTTGGGTACAAACAGACAAGAAATTGTCCTCTTTATTACATTACTAGCTTCTGCCAGCGGTTTCACCCGCATCCCGTGGGAACTACTTCCCGTACCGGGATAAAAAGCCTAGCCTATAGCCTTCCTCGATAAATGGGCTATCTAACACTGAAAGAAATTTTCAAATCGGACCAGTAGTTCCTGAGATTAGCGCGTTCAAACAAACAAACAAAAAAACAAACAAACAAACTCTTCAGCTTTATAATATTAGTATAGATAAGTATAGGTTAAATTGATTTAAAAAATAGCTTTATTTATTAAGCCCTTGAATATATAAGCCATGCCCTGGTTATTGACCAGTTCACTAAGCCATCGGAACTCATAACTTGTTAGCTGGTGACATCTGTTCAGGTAACATCTTGCAAGCGCCGACAGTCTTTACTTAAGTATAAAAACTTCATCATTTTTTAACCGACTTTAAAAATGACGGGAATGGATTTTAAGTTTATTCATCTGCTCTCTTTTAGAATCACTTCGATTTTTCGCAAAATAAAGTTATCCCCAAATTTTTAGTTAGCATAGTTTCGCAAAGTTTTCTATACTTTAATTCCTAGAAACCCACATTTTCAATCTTCTACATCTTAAAGCGCTTTCAGACGAGTTCTATTCTTATGTTTTGTCGCGTTTGTGTAGGTACTTAAGCGCTTTCGCACGGCAAAAAAATTGTCGCACGTTTCAATCCACGGGTCAAAATTCAAATTAAAAATAGTTTGAAAACGCTCTTAGTATTGAGCCAAATATTAAAATACTTACACCGAAATTCCAGCTTCAATTTTAAAATATCATCTCTTCAGGCAAAGAAATAAGTAAGTAAGATTTATGCAAGTCAAGAGCTCTCAAAGTCAAGTGACATCCGATTTATAAACATTTCGTTCACAACTTAATGAGTTAACGCGTTCGTGAAGTAAGTTTTAAGTGCACTCTAAGTTACCTTTAAGTACTAAACTTAAATATAAAATATTTCTTTAAATAAACATTGGAAACGGAAAGTATTTTGAGTGTAAAGCATTTTATATTCGAATTGCATATTAAGATATGATAAAACTAGCTGTTTGATGCGGTTTCAGTAGCCTATGTTATTCGGGGATTGTCTAGCTTTCAAATAGTGAAATAATTTTTCAAATCGGTTCGTAGTATCGGATTTGTTTGATTGGGTACGAAAGGTTTACTATTATACGTTCTCTTTTCAAACAGTACTGAAAATTAAAAATCACTTTTCTTTAGTCTCGGGTCTATTATAACAATTTCCAAAGCGCTCTTTATTTCCCAAATAAATAAATAAAAAACGGAATACAAAAAAAGTTTTCTCTCGCAGTACCTATGTAGAACTTTTAATTTTGGCCGCATAACGAATGAGGCGGTCTACTTTCTTAACTATGTTAAACCAAATCAGTTAGATTATAAAAATAGAAATGAGGAAAAAGAAACAACACATTTACATATTTAATAACTGCATTATTAAATAATAACTCTAGCTGACGTCAAAGATACATATATTAACAATTTAACAGCACGTGTGAATGTTAAAAAAAAATTGATTGGAGCTACTGACACCATAGGCCGTAGACAAACAGTATTGGAATGAGAACTCTTTTTTATATTTAAGGATAAAAAGATTTGCTTCGTCATCTGTGAGTCCAAGAAATAAATGCTTTCAGTAGTTCAGGAAAATGTGTTTTCCTGTTTGAAAACTTTCAGCAGCAGCAGGAGCGTATTGCAGAATAGTTACTGCAGTTTTTCATGCCTGTTGAAAACTCTATGTAGGTATTTCATGCATTCAGACAAAGTCATAGATATGAGATTAAATTTCTATGTATAAAAACGAGTATCTTATATTCTTCCATACGTTTAGTTTTTTATCAAAATTAGCTCAGCTGATTTATGGTGAAATCTCAACATTTGAGTGCATATGTCTGCAAATTAGCCAAACAACTTTACTTTACATTTGTTACAGAAAATAGCTACAATCTGAATGCACAAGAAGTTTTTGTCAAGCCGACAAGCTGCGGACAGGAAACTATTTCATAATTCAACAATTAAACTACAAAAATGACTTAACAAAAATCAATAAAATCAACTCTAATACATGTAGATTTACTTTAATAACTAACTGTAAAATCTGACTTGAAATCATCGGCAACAGGTTGGCTTACAGCTGGCTGGCAGCTGCACTGCGCACGCGTCTGTCGATGTGTGCGTCACTGTCACATACGTTGATGGATCATTTTTATTTTGTCGGCTTTTTGGTGACTTCTGTATGGAAGCAAGAAGAATTAGCTTTTTTTTGGGCTAGAAATTGGTGTCTTTATGTAAAGTAATGTTTTGTTTGTAGTCTGAAGTACCCGAAACTAAAGAACCGATTTGAAACTAAGTATATTCTGGTGACATAGGCTATGTTTTATCCTGTTATGGGAAGAAGTTCCCACAGGACGAGGGTGAAACCGCGGGATAGAGCTCATACTCTCCCAAGCCTTTTCCAAGAAACTTCGGAAAAGAGCTATACTAAATGTAGAAAATTGGTTAAAATAGTATCAAAATCATGATACATTTTCAGAATTTTTTATGCGTTTTAAAATATTTGGTCCTAAAAACTTAAGTATTTTCAATTGTTTTCAGCACCAAAATTAACGTACGGTATCTACTTAATTGTATGTTTTATAATCTATACTAATATTATAAAGCTAAAGAGTTTGTTTGTTTGTTTGTTTGATTGTTTGTTGGAACGCGCTAATCTCAGGAACTACTGGTCCGATTTGAAAAATTCTTTCAGTGTTAGATAGCCCATTTATCGAGGAAGGCTATAGGCTACTTTTTATCCGGGTCCGTGCCGAGGTTCCCACGGGATGCGGGTGAAACCGCTGGCAGAAGCTAGTTTTATATAGGTAGCAAGTTTGTAAGTTTTTGCAGAGGTCATCAACCCTTCGTAATAAATCCTTATCTACTTGCTACAAAATGTCTGGAAAATTACTGAGTATCGTAAGTACACAAAACTTATGCCCAATGGTCTAGTATGTCATAAATGAGGCTTTTAAGCTCGATATCTTGGCTTCATTTCTTAGTTCAGGTATAATGAGATTGGCACAAGTTTAGGATACTTGGAGTCCAGATTTTCGTCCAAATGGGACTATATTTTTTGAAAAGCAAATCAAGTGTACTAACAGCAGATAAATTAATTGACTTCCACATTTTTATAACATAGGATTAATAAAATTGTGGTAGAAAAAAGCACAAAGCCGTTCTGATATTTTTCTACGGAGTTCCCTAACCAACATTACTAAGAAATATTGACACCCTTTTCTAAGAAAGTCTCCCTTTTACATTAAACACCTGTCGTTTTGAGAATAAACACAAATCTTCAAAAACAAAAAATCACCCCAAAGAAAGGGTTGCTTCCGAACAACAAATTATTGGACTATTATTAACCCGCGGTTTACCTCTTTTCCTATAAAAACAACTTATCGGAGTCGAAAATAAAATACCACATTTCCTTCCTAAAGAATAAAGCTATCTACAAACCAAATTTCACCTAAATAGATACAGCCGTTTTCTCACAAAAGGACTTCAAATTCACACTTCAAGTAATTGATTTATAAAATTAGTACCTAAGCATGTATGTATTATCCTCAGAGCCTTTTCCCAACTATGTTGGGGTCGGCTTCCAGTTTAACCGGATGCAGCTGAGTACCAGCGTTTTACAAGGAGCGACTGCCTATCTGACCTCAACCCTGCAGTTACCCAAGCAACCCAATACCCCTTAGTTAGACTGGTGTTAGACTTACTGGATTTTGACTACCCGTAACGAATGCCAAGGATGTTCAATGACAGCCGGGACCTACAGTTTAACGTGCCATCCGAAACACAGTCATTAGTGTCCAAGATATACTTAAAAAAGTACATAAAAACTTAGAAAAGTTGCATTGGTACTTGCCTCACCTGGAATCGGACCCGCGCACTCATACTTGAGAGGTTGGCTCTTTACCCACTAGACCACGCTTTAAGTAATTGATTTATCAAATTAGTACCTAAGCATGTATGTATGTATGGAGATGTTGTCTGTCCGTCTGTCCAGGTCTAGCCAGGTGTGAGCGGGGGTGCGCGGGGCGGGGGCGGCAGATGGTCGCGCAGCTGTCGTGCGCACGCGCCGATCCACGCACCTTTTGTACAGCTATGCACTTTTTGTTCGTGTGTGATTGCGTTTAGATCGGTAGTAGTTGGGCTTTTGTTTTATGAAGTCCGGTTTTAAGTTTATTGGTTAGCTGGCTACGATTTAGTGTAAAAGTTTGGCGTTTTAAAGGTATAACAGTCATAAAATTCACGCCACGTAACTTTGCCACCATGAAATTACTTCAACTTCAAAAATGCTGCTCAAATCAAAAGATTTATAGGTAGGTACAGCAAAATATACCACATGTTGAATTGAGCATGGGAAAGCAACTTTTGGCCAAATATCTGAGTCGATCTATCATTAAGTTTAAGTTACCATGGGTTAACTATTTTGGACTCCGATGACGGAGTAACTGTAAAGGAACCCTAAGTAACTGTAAAGGAAGGATCTTCAGGAAACCAGTCTGAAATCAGCCTTGAGCAAACGTGGTGATTAACGCTCAGTCCTTCACTGTATGAGAAGAGGCCTGTGCCCTGCAGTGGGTCAGTAAAAAAATACAAACACCCCTCCTCCTTTTTGGAAAGTCGGTTAAGAGGATGATGTTTTTAAAAACCTAGCCCACACAATTATTTATTAGCTAAGGTCGCATTCTAGTTCTCGAGGCAACAATGTGCTGCCTAGGCAGTTAGTTATCGGCCGATATGGTATAACAAGAGGATGTTTAGACTTCAATGATGCTGATGTTACGGCCACCCGTTTTAATGCGCCTACGCATAACATAGTTGGGATAGTTATACTAATATTGTAGGTACTACTATATCTTTACAAGCACTTGATTTGTAAGAAGTTTGATGAAGAAACTTGGCAATAATTAAGTATAGCTTATTATAAAAAGTCGTGGTGGCCTAGTGGGCAAAGAACCAACCTCTCGAGTATGAGGGCGCGGGTTCGATTCCAGGACAGGCAAGTACCAATGCAACTTTTCTAAGTTTGTATGTACATACTTTCTAGGTAAATCTTAGACACCAATGGCTGATAAAAAGGTGAAGGAAAACATCTTGAGGAAACCTGGACTATAAAGTCTGAAATCACCAACCCGCATTGAGCAAGCGTGGTGATTAACGCTTAATCCCTCTCCGTGTGAGAGGAGGCCTGTGCCCAGCAGTGGGACGATAAAAAGGCTGTAACAGCTTATTATTTGGGTGCGGAGTTCCCTTATAAATATACAAGACTTATATAGAGGTATTTAGGCGGTCGTGGTGGCCTAGCGGGTAAAAGGACCAACCTCTCAAGGATGAGGGCGCAGGTTTGATCCCAGGTCAGGCAAGTACCAATGCAACTTTTCTAAGTTTGTATGTACTTTCTGAGTATATCTTAGAAACCATTGACTGTGTTTCGGATGGCACGTTAAACTGTAGCCTCTGCCTCGTTGGACCACTAGAGGTCGCAAGCGCGGCTGCTGTGCTCGAGGTCTCGGGTTCGATTCCCGGGTCGGGCCGAAATCGCTTTGTGGGTTTTCTTAAACTTTCACAAAGCAGCCCGTAGTCTGGAAGTTGATGATTGATTCACCCGTGCATCGGAGAGCACGTAAATGTCGGTCCTGCGCCAGATCTCTTTCCGGTCGTGTCGTTATGAGAGTGAAGGAATAGGGAGTGCACCTGTGTCTGCGCAAATGCTCGTGCACTATAATAAGTATGTCCTGCGCAGCTGGCTGATCTCCTTAAATGAGAACAGCCGCCGTGGCCGAAATCGGCCGTGGACGCCATTATTATAAACTATAGGGACCTACAGTCATTGAACATCCTTGGCAGTAGTTACGGGTAGTCAGAAGCCAGTAAGTCTGACGCCGTCTAACCAAAGGGTTATCGGGTTGCCCGGGTAACTGGGTTGAGGGGGTCAGATAGGCAGTAGCTTCTTGTAAAGCACTGGTACTCAGCTGAATCCGGTTAGACTGGAAGCCGACCCCAACATAGCTGGGAAAAAGGCTCGGAAGATGATATAGAGATATTTAGGTGCTACTAATTTTCCCGTGGTTTGAGTGGGAACTACTGCCTGTACCGGGATAAAATATAGCCTAAGTATGTTACTCGGGAAGAGTGTAGCTTTCCAACAGGGAAAGACTTTCAAATCGGTTCGGCAGTCTTTAGGGTTTAGTAAAGTAAAGTAAAGTAAAGTATTGATTGTGTTGGTTACAGGTGTTAGGTATATAGTTACAGTACAACAATCAGCCCGTTTGGGCATACAATAATTAAAGCCCATTCGGGCAGTTACATTATTATTCATTACACTTAACAAATTATATAAATTACAATTTATTATTAAATCTAGAAGTTTTGTTATTATTATAATTTATGACATACATTCTAACTACTTATTTTCTAAGAAATCCTTAATTGTATAATTAAACAAATAAACAAAAAAAGCCACTTGTTTGCGTGAACGAACCAGTCTCAGGAACTACTTACTAGCCTAATTTGAACTTTTTAAGTGTTAGGGTAACTGTTGGCTGATACACAAGTTTAGACTGCAGTGTATTCTAAAGACCGACATATCTATACTAATATTATAAAGCTAAAGAGTTTGTTTGTTTGTTTGAACGCGCTAATCTCAGGAACTACTGGTCCGATTTGAACAATTCTTTCGGTGTTAGATAGCCCATTTATCGCGGAAGGCTATAGGCTACTTTTTATCCGGGTTCGTGCAGAGGTTCCCACGGGATGCGGGTGAAACCGCTGGCAGAAGCTAGTGTAATATACTTAGTTACTTACGCAAGGCAATGTCATAGTTATACCTACATTTAATATGAGCAAGTTTCCTCCAGATGTTTTCTTTCTACTTAAGTTATTTTTATAAATGATAGGAAAGAAAATTAAATTACGTGTGACAGTGGTATTTACGGTTGATTTCAATAACCTACTTAGCTAGGAAAATATCCGTTGTCTCGAGATTAGTGAATGTTTGACATAATCCACAGATAAGTTATAGAAACCCACTGTTTATACATAGACTGGATTTAATTTTAATTGAAAATAGTGCAACTTAATTGAAATAATAAAATCTGTAATTCAAAGGTCATATTTTGAAATTAAGCTTTTCAAGATAGTGCTTACCTACGTGCTACTGTATGAAAAAATATAAATGGTGAAGCGTAGCAATAATTTTTTTTCGTTTCCTCGAGACAAGAACAGACATGTCTACAATATCATAAACTTTTTAACTTATCTATACTAATATTATAAAGCTGAAGAGTTTGTTTGTTTGTTTGTTTGAACGCGCTAATCTCAGGAACTACTGGTCCGATTTGAAAATTTCTTTCAGTGTTAGATAGCCCATTTATCGAGGAAGGCTATAGGCTACTTTTTATCCCGGTACGGGAAGTAGTTCCCACGGGATGCGGGTGAAACCGCTGGCAGAAGCTAGTGATTTATATTTATTGCAGGTCTAAATAGTAGCATCTATGATAGTAGATTAAATGATAGTTTAAATGGAAACATTTTCAACAGTGAGTTAATAGATACGAGCTTAATTAAAAATTAATTTATAAATAATTATAAGCTGGACACTGTCTCTTAAAATACAGGTTAGCCTAGAGAGTTACTATAATTATGTACAGAAATTTTTGCAACACGCTGTAACATAGAGTAAGTTAACTCGTTATATACCTGTGTACATTTCTGTAACTATTTTGATAAATAAACTTTTTATTTATTTTATTTATTATTTGGAATAGTTTAACCTTCTGTCCTGCTAGCTTCTATTCGGATGTATAATCGAAGCTAAACTTTTTGAAATAGGTTCATCATCATCATCATATTCTACCAATTGCCGTCCACTGGTAAACGTAGGCCCCGCCCAAGGAATGCCAATAGGTTACTCATGATGTTGATATTGAAAATAGGTTAATGAGATGTTAAAATGTTATTTTGACTCGGTTTCACTTTCACATTCATCAGAAGGACACTATCTTTGTTCACTCGGATAAAACTTACACACCCTTCAACCAATTAGATCCCTATGTTTTCCATTAATCCGTGTCTAATTTCGTTTTGTTGTGTAGTTTTTTTTCTGTAAAAGCTTAACAAATAAACAAAAACCCATTCGCATTGATAATATAGGTTAGAAAATTAGTTAGGACAGTCGTTAAAGCGTTAGAAACTTAACTATTCATTGATTTGGTAACAATAGCTAGTTTTGTAGGTTCTTCGCAAAAATTTCGATCAGCCAAAACGTACACTTATATGTTTTCTCAGAATCTGTTCGGGCCGAGGCCATTGTTTTTACCAACCTTCATATGCCGCCAAACAAGGATTTATAATCCTTATTTTCTTAGCAACAAAGCTTAAAATAGTTTCGTAGAATTGTAAATGAAACTTTGCAAAACATAAGCTACTTCCTTTTGTCTTAAAATGGAACAAAATTGGCATCGTAGCTGTATTATAGCGCATTGATCCTTTTTCAATACTTTTGTATGAAAAGGTGCAAATAATAAGGAAATATATTTTTATTGTTAAATAGCAGGTAATTAAACAATAGTTTTGTAAAACGCAAAAATGCAGGTAAGTTTGCTAAAAATTATGCTTTATGGTAGGTAATAGACAAGGATTGAATTCCATTGAAAAATTACCGAGAGGTTTTATGACGTTATTGTTTATGAAAATGGCAATGAAGCGTATAGGTACGATTGAATTTACGAGAAAAATCTCTGAGTTTTAAAAGATAAAGTATGAATGAGTTTTATCTTTAATTAAAGAAATACTTAAGGAAGCTGATGGAAAACTTCTATAAGTAAAAATAGATGTTTTTATTTTAACTTAGAAAGCTGCCTTTAAATCCTAACATAGTCGGTTACCTATAAATAGGTCATACTTGAATGAAAGTGAATGTGTTTTGCTTTTTTTGGGTATTCTTTTTACGCTTTGATCAGAAATAAATAAAAATCTGTCTTTTTTCATTTTTTTAGCTAGGATTGAATCGTTCAATCCTAGCTCAGCAGTTGAGATATTTAACACGCTTATAAGCTTCACTTATAACTTACTACGTATGTCAGAAAATCCTCGGAATCTTAATTTGTTACTAAGTACTTACTAAGTAAATATGTGAAACATAATTTCGCACTTTATTAAGTAAAATATCGGTAAATTCTTTATTGTTTTTCTACGGCTTGGCTAGTTTTTTTTAGAAATTGTGAGTTGACACTTTTTTTTCAAATCAAATGAGCGTCTATTAATATTTTGTCACAATTTAAAAGTAAATAAATAAATACTTGTCTGTTTAACTGTTTCTTATGCCTAAAGTAAATGCGACGTTTTCAAATAGAATATTAAGTTAGGTAAACAGGTTTTTTTTGTATATTTACATAATTTAGACATATTTTTGAGCGTTCATAGAAAAAAGAAACTTTTATAGAATATTACCAAAGATAAAAATTTAAATCAATGTAGTAATGTTACTAAACTTGTACCTATAGTTTTTTTTTTCAAAATACAAATACAAATATTCTTTATTGTGGTACATAGGTAAACAGTGAGTTGTTTTCAATTGGGTATTTTCGACGCCGACTAAAATAATTATTTTATCTAAGCTACAAAACATTTTTTTAGACAATGAGCTTGTAAAGAATTCCAAAACAATTTGCATCAATCAGAAATCGATATTTCCCGCCTTTTGTTACGTTATTGCAGTTTTTTTTTTCAAAAAAACACATCTATTGAGAATATTTTTCCATTCGTAAAAAGACCACGTTGCAACAATGGGATTTTCGTTGTTGTTGTCATTTCTGGGTTTGACATTTTTAGCCGACTTCTATAAAAGAAGGTTCTCCATTCCTCGTACTTTTTTACTATTACATACCTACATAGCTACATCTTTAATTATTCGATCACATTCTTAGCTACAGATTTCATTTCATAAAAAGAAAAAAAAAAAAAATTAAAAGTTCCCATTTACGCATTTATTTTACCTTTTGATTATAATCATTTTTGTGTGCGCTTTTATTAATTTATCGTGGTGAATTTAACACAGCTTACTAATAGCCATAGATTAGACTGTGTAAGAAAGTCCGTCACTCTATGGAATGTGCCGGCTTATTGATGAAATTACTTCAATCGTTTACAACTTTGGAAGTTTATGTTTGTCAATTATTCTTGTGTTTTAATACATGGAATAGCTTTTCAGCCTGTTATTTTCGATTAATGAATTGGCGGTCCTCCTTTATAGTCAAAGGTTTAGTAGAGTATTTGGTATTTTATCCAGCTTTTAACAACGAATCTGCTTTGCTAACTTAGTCTAAAATTCTTACAAAGTTTCATTATAAGTTACGCGCCAGAGACGATCAGGTAAAAATTATTACTTGATATGGCCATTCATAAAAAAATAACAAATAAAGCGAATCATCGGCACACCACGACTGATCAATGACCGTGAAAATTACGTCATTTTACCACATGGACCATATTTTTATCATATACCACGTGGGCTTTGCGTGGCTCAACTATTAGTTTGTCCTCCTCTGTTCCGTACGTAATCTGTGGCTGTGGCCCGCAGGTAGCGCGGGATGGACGGTTTGAATGTCGAACCTCGGGGTTGCTACGCGCCAAAAATAAAACCCCTTTTTACATACTTATTCGTGTTTAACTTATGCGAAAACTAGGACATAAATAATGTCATGTTTTGTACCAAAGTGCCGATCCTGGCCTTAAATTAATTTAATAGTAGGTATAGTTCATGTTAATTAAAATACTCAAGGTGAAAAACTCAGATGGATCTGAATACTTAAACAGATTATTTTTGGAACGAAATCGATAATAATTAATTTCTTTGCCGGAAACGAGGCAATAATTTATGAACGATATTGGTTATAACCTTAGGAATCATTCAATTATGATGTATATGTGTTTATTGTCTTTATTACATAGTTGTGATAAACAGACAGTAATCCGACAATCTGACCACATGAACTTTGAGTCGAACCACGCGAAAAGCTTGGCTATGCGTCATTGCGGCCGCCGACACGTTGCAAGCGCTCAACGTGTCAAGGATCACAACTTTCAAATGTTGAGAATTAGCAGAAACATTTTCCCCATAGTTCGTGAGAAATTTTCACGCTGACAACACAGTCGGGAAGTTCAGGAACCACTTCCCAGAACGATAAAGGGCCGGCGCAGGGTGCCGGGCGCGGGGGGGAAGACGGCGCGACAGCTGCGCGCGCGTCGCTCCCCGCTCCGCGCGCCACTCCGTCGCCGACCGCCGCGGCGAGCACACGTCCGCGACACTTCTCGAGTGAAATACGCGCGTAACATTCCGTTGGACTCGAGTGCGTGACTTCAAACTTTCAAGTTATAAATGAAGTATTCATTCACGTATTTGGAGGAGCGCGATCGCACGGAGGCGACGAACCGTCGAAGGACGCGAGTCGGGCGCGGCGCAGGAGCGGCCGGCGGCATCCTTTGTCCGGGAGGCCCGTGTGGCTGGGCGGTGACTGGTGCTATATTCGGTTTGTGTGCGATATTGCACCAGTCCCGGCCTATCCAAGCGGGCCCGATCGTCGAAGACCGCTATTCAGGCACTCAGCATCCGCGGCGCGCGGTCCCGTTACCCGGCCGGTCGGTCGTTCACTGCGGTGGCCACGCTTAGGACGCGATTCGGTGTAAATGTTGTGACTTGTATCAAATTGCACCAATCCCGGCCTGCCTGTGGTCACCGCGCCGTGGACTGGACCCAGGACCCGCTCGACACGTGGTGGACCCTCAGGTACTGCAGGACCTCGCAACTACCCACATGCACTAATTGCAACTGCTACTTAATGACTATAACTTTTGTGTGCACTAGGTCAGCGCTAAGGTCGCTTTGTATTCGCGAAACATATCGTAATGCATCGTCTGGCTTTTTGTATTAAACCTGAATATTGTCATTAGTACTGTACTTCCGTGTTCTATTACTTGTTGGAGGTACCCACATATTTCGATGGTAGAAAGTTTCCGAGCTCGTGGTAAGTGATTCATATTGTAAGAAAGTTATTCGTTGCGAGGTGACTGAATTGATATAGACACCGGTCGATGCAGGCAGACCGGTTTCGTCGTAAATCGTAATGTGCTATGTTAAGTACGCTTATGTATTTTGTAGCAGACCGCCAAATCGAAGGACATTTTACGGAGATTGGCACTAACTAGGTTACGTCTATCATTTTAGAAACAGCTGATTTCTTCATTCATGTTTTATTCATGATTATTTGCATAGTCATTCTGTCTGTCAATGATTAGCGACTAACTATTTTAATTGGTAGGCACATGCATAATTGTCGTAACTGTTTAGAATTTGCCGGGTTTTGTCCAGTGTCAATGTTTCTATGACTAATTGATGGACGGAATGCATTGTATTGATGAACTTGACCGCTCGCTTCGGTGTGAGCATGACCCTTGCTCGTCTCAATTTAGCAATAAACTATCGCTCATCTCTACACAGTTGCATAGTGCATTTTACTGTAGATCAAACTGGTTACTTTTTTCTATAAAGGTGCTTAAAAAACTCATTCGAATTTTGATTTGAACGAACTTTTTGGCAATGCTTTTCTAGTGATGTGAAACACTTTTTAAACTACCTAGTTTTTTTTTTAGTAAGATTGAATACTAAAACTCGAAAAATCGGTCACGGGTCAAATAACTTTTCTATAATGTATAGTTATCTGTCAAATTCGTGTAGAGCCTACGGTAAATTATGGCTTTGCGTGGACAGTTATGCGCCGGCAGTAGGTGGCACACGTTTCGGCTCATATGTAAAAGTAGGTTCTTGTAAACTGGTACAAATCGCTTGTATCTTTAACCTTCTAAATGTGAAAGACGAAGAGATCTCAAGTTCATCGATTTACCGGCATTTCTATTAGTTTTTTGTAGTTCAAATTTTTGAGATGTCAGATGACTTTTTTAATCGACTAAAAACGGGTTATAATTTTAATTGGCGCTCATTTGAGTCAAAAGTGTTGACAAGTCAACAGATGTCATACCGGTCGACATTTTTATGCAAAGTTAGCTTCATTAAGCTTATCTCTACGGGGATAGGTACGTACCGACATAGCTCTCGACTATAGTATTATCGTATGAACTCGACGCCGTGAATCAAGCGGAAAGATGATTCACTGAACAAGTTGAGAAACCGTGCAACCGTTATGATTTAAATTGCAACAACTGTCATGGAGCATTCACGAATTGCGGTACCTACATACCTTGGTTGGGTTATTATTAATAAAAACTTTACAATAAATCGTGAGCTTAGATCATGTTGGCAGTTAGGTGATCTACAATAGTTCACGTGTTCTTTTACGCGGTCGCACTTTTTATCTTTTTATCATACACAAATATTACTCAGGAATTTACATAACTAACACAATGTATTAATTGTTATATCAGCACTTAATCCTTCGTTATGTGTGGTCCAACATAAACATCTAAATAGCATTTTTGTTACAACAGCCAGGAATTACGATCATTATCTTGACGTAATAAACGTCTATAAAGAAATAGTAAATACTCTTTAATATGTCCTCCATGGATTTACAGTTACGTTAACTCAAAACCTGTAAGCCAATTACTGAACTGCTGCATAATATGTTAATGATTTGCCGATGCCACACTGACTTAACAACATTACTAGTCGCCAAGTTTATCTGTATTCTGCATCTTTTAACGGTGCTTGTAAAATGACCGTGCCTAGGGAAATGTACAGTGCACCTATTTCCGTGTTCTTTGATATCAGAGAGCAGTTCTTGTGGTATTCATGCTTTGTACTGCTTTGATTGTCAACTAAAGTGCAGGAGTCTTTGTTATTGTGTCAAAATATAACGTGTGTTTAAAATTTTAATTACAGCAGATAGGTACATAAATGCGAATGTAAGAAGTAGCTTTTTTTGCAATTTGTAAAGCTTTATCTCTGTTTAAATTTTATCGCTACCAGTATAGGTGTTTATTAATTATATCATTAACGATTAATGACACTTAATGTTATCTGTAACGGAGTTTCAAGCTTAATGTCTACAAACAGTTATATTAGAACTGTTTAGGTTTAATTTAAATAGACATCCTTCAAGTTAAAGTTATTTATGATCTTCAACTTGACCTCGAATACCGTCTGTAAGTTTTCGCAAAATACTTAACTTTTATAACATACCTACTTTGAATAAAGTTCTTGTCAAATACCTAGCTCAGTCACTCTGAAGTCAGCCGTTTGATTCCTTGCGTATGCGCCGTCAGTAGTGTTTAGTATTGTGAAGACATTAGTAGCCAACATTGGAATGGCAAAGTCACTTGACAAGATCTGTATACCTAGGTATCTACACGGTTAAACGATGGTGATTTTAATGGCTTGGAAATACTTAAAATAAAGTGGATCCGTGATGTATAACTTTCCGGCTTTTATCCATCTCAGTCTTAGAATGCGTCCTTCTAGTAAAACGGCAACAGAAGTTATAATGATTTAATTAGAATTAATTGGAATCAATTTTAGCCAATAAGCCAATCCAATGATTTAGCAGAAAATATATAACAAAAGTTGTACCGTTCACCTTTACTGAACCTACTTTAGCTTTTTTTGCCATACAAGGTTTTTTTTCCAAACTACCTATTAAATAGAAATGAAAAAGCTTCGATACTTCGAGTTTTTACCCGCGTCCTAGGGCAATTTCTTCCCATTTTTTTTCTTAGCCTGTAATGTCCCACTGCTGGGCAAAGGCTCCCCATTTTGCCTCCACACCTCTCGATCCTTCGAGTCGTCTCACCAATCAGGGTTGGTCTTCCCATACCCGGACAAAATATTACAGCCTATGTTACTCGGAAATAGGCCTGTGCCCAGCAGTGGGACGATAAAAAAGGCTGTTACAGATGTTACTCGGAAATAGTGTAGCTTGCATTGGCAAGTTTCAAATTCCAGTTAGTTACAGAGTCTTTAGGGTACTATCAAAAAAATGTTTTCTCTTTATTCTATTACTATCATATATAATTTCTTTCTATATGCTTTACAGAATTATGTGTGTAATTTTTCTTGTTATTACCAACTGTCAACATAAAGGATAAATTACTCGACTAAATAAAATCAAAACCATGAACAAAAGATTTAGTCGATTTTTCTATTCTAAGTGAAAGCACATCCCTATTCACTGCTTACAAGAGGTACAAGATAATCCGTTATAAAACCAAGATGGTTACGTTATGGCATGATAATTTAAGCGTTTGTTATTAAATTAAAAGTGAAGCATACAACGGTCTGGTGATTTCGTGTCAAGGTCTCCGTCCCCTACCCTAACGCATTACTACTTTATATGTGGATAAACACGTGGTTTATAGTAATAATAATAAGTATTGTTACCAAACTTTTTGCGTGTGTACTTTATGGTTTGTTAAATAGGTATGTTGTTTTTTTTGGTGAAAGGAGGTGGAATGTTAGAATTTTATAATGATAATGGCCAGTTTTATAGGGAACTGATGAAGTCTTGAAATTATACGGTAGCCTTTATCTGACAGATAGCATTAAGTATCATGTAACTTTATCGTTAACCAGTGAAAACGGGCATTAAAGTTGTTCATGACAAGAAAACCTTTTTAATATAAAAATAATCAAGACACCATGTTTAAGATGTCTCATGTGTTAAATCCAGCTTGTAAGTTGTGTGTATGACAAATTTTCCGCAAAACAAATACCTAGTTTCCGCAACACACAATCAGGTTTAAGCTTTTTATATTGTAAGTACCTACTACGTTTAGGACAAACGCTAAGTTTTTTATTTTTATCCAAATTTCGGTAATAAAGTGGAGCTCATTGAAATGCTAGGAACAGTGTACAGTTAAATGTTTCTAGTTTTTATCGTTCCGGTTTATTATCATAGTCCTTACGATCGTATTTTCGAAAACGACTAAATTATTCGTGAACAGCCCATATGTCAAGATTAATAGAATTCTTTGTCAAAATTAAAATTTCAGAACGAAATCAAATAAAAAAAATAACACGCACAGAAAATGTCCTCAGGTATGCAAAAAGAGGCCTCAATATTTCATTTTTATTTAATAAGTTATTAATATAACCTGTTTTCTGATCCACTTTTGAATTTTCGCACAATACCGGCCTGTGAATGTTCTTAATTTGAATTTTTTGCGCGGGATAGTTGGCAGCTGTCTTGGCCTCCTGTTTCACCGGACAGGCGCTCGCGCAGATGGTCCGTGAACACAAAGGCGAAGAGCTAAGGATGGCTATTGTGAAATCGGGGACATCTCGAGTTGCTAAGGGTTTGTTAATCTGGTTTTTGTGTCTCTGTGGATTGTAAAAATCTGGATATTTCGACGTTTTTGTGTAAAACTAGCAGTTTTATTGTTAAGAAAGAAGTTTTAACGTATTTTGTTCATCTTTAATCTCTGTCTTAGATCGACTCATTTTTTTTGGGACAGATTCAGTAATGTATAGTAGTTATGTTATGTATAGTAGGTAGTTATATTAGTTACCTATGTATATAAAATGTATCTAAAATATTTACTACATTCTACTACATAGGGACTGTACAATTAAAAAATCTATGCGTAAAATTATTCCGCAAAAGTTCGAAATAAATTAGGCTTCAAAATGTGTATTTGGCGACATTATTTGAACAGTCGTCAGGAAGTGAGAGTTACCTTATCTCTTAGCAAAACATTGTAATACCTATACTTGCATGTCAAAATTATACTACCTACTACATATTTTTAGGGAAGAGCAGACATAGTATGTTTTCAAATGTTAAAACTTTAACCAATATCTGTTAGAAGTCAACTAACGTCTCAAAGAATAAAATACAAATTAATCAATTAAATGTAAATATGTGTACATTTATTTATGTTCAAAATAATATCAGTAGGTAGTCAGAAACATATTTAGTCGATTTATGTAATAACTAGCTTCCGCTCGCGGCTTCACCCGCGTGGTGTGTTGATAAAAAATAGCCTATGTGTTAATCCAGGGTATTTCTTATCTACATACCAAATTTCAACCAAATCGGTTCAGCCGTTTTTGCGTGAAAGAATAACAAACATACATCCATACATTCTCACAAACTTTCACATTTATAATATAAGTAGGATGAATAAGGAACTAACGCACATCCCTATTAATTCAGTGATTTACTAATGCAACTAACCGCAAATTTTTGTAATTTATCTATCCATTGTTTTAGAGATTGAAAGTGAAGTCCTGAAGTCTAACCACAACTCATTCTTCGAGTTTTGTTTATGTTCTTTAGGATGGGCAAATCAAGCCCAGACGGTGAGGTGGCCTACTGAAAAATTCTCCTTGAAACTGCCAAATTCAAATTCTGACTACTCCTTAGATTAATTGCGCCGTTTTTCTTATTATTAGGGGTTAAAGTATGAAATTGCCGTTTTATTCTAGTAGGTTTTTGAATTGCCATAGAGTCTTCATGGTTTGAGGTTTTCGAATGAAACTTTTTTCACGTGGTTTCTGTGATGTTCTTCTTTTAAAAAATGTGAAACATTTGATTATCGATGTTCAATTGTTTTTGTTATTCAACTTAAACAAGAAAGATGGACACTGCGAAAATTTGAGTAATTTTTGAATATGAGTTCCGACGCGGAAGTAAACGGCAGAAACAGCCCGCAATATCAATGCTGCATTTGAAGAGGTGTCTGCTAATGAACGCACCGTGCGATTTTGGATTAAACGCTTTCGTGGTGGAAACTTCGACTTGAAGAACGAGCCATGAAAAAGACCGCTTGACAGGTGATTAACGAGAAATTAAGAGAGACGGTGAACGCCGATCCTAGTCAAACTACCCAGATACCCAGCCGAAGACGAATAATGTTGAAAAAATTAGCAGTAAAACAGCCACGACTCATGAATCGCCTTCACCGTTATTGCTCCATGACAACGCGAGGCCTCATACAGCAAAAGAAACCGTTTTAACTCTTCAGGAACTGCAGTTGGAAACTATTCGTCTTCCTCCATATTCGCCAGACCTTGCTCTAACGGACGACCACTTTTTTTTGTGATTTGGACAATTATCTGCGTCACAAGAAGTTTCTTCCCAGGAGGCAGATCAAAATTCTTTCACACAGTTTGTGCAGTCTAGATCCTCAGAGTTCTATCGTAACGGCATAAATAACCTTCTTATTAGATGGCCGCAATGTATAGATAATAATGGCAACTATTTTGATTAAATAAGTTTGTTAAAAATTAAAAAAAATTACAATTTAGATTTTCAGTACAAATCGGCAATTTCATACTTTAACCCCTATTATTTAGGTTAAGTTATAAAAATTGTGTATAGTTAACAATATTTTTTATGTGTTAGGAAAGCGATTCCACCAGAGGATTTGTAAGTGCGTGGACTGGGTAGGTATGTGTATTATAATGCTTTTATTATGTAAACCTGTAATTTTATTTATTTTTGTAAATATTTAGAGTAGCTAGGTTATGTAAAATATGTATAAATAATATTAAATGTTATTAAATGTTATTAAATGTTCCATGGGCCAGTTCAAGAGTCTTATTCGTAAATCACTCAGTAATAATATTAACATCAACACGCAGTTTATTCCCAGTATTGTTTGAGTATGTATAAGTAGTTAGTCTTTGTATTTTTTTAGTCTTCTAACTTTAGCTTAATTTTTTATGTCTCTATATATTTTTATTAATTTGTGGATAACGTTGTGGGTTGCATTGTTACGTCTATTTTAGTTTATAATGCCTGTGTTCACTATTTACAATGTAGCTGTTTGTTGTCTCTTCCCAATAAAATAAAATAAAATAAAAAAATTATGTAAACCTGTTAATTACTAATATAAGAGTTCTTGTTTATTTATTAGAATATGTGTAAGTAATAAACTATACGTACCTAATTATGTGTATTGTAAAATAAATTGGTAAGTTTTGTTTGAGGAAATAAATAACAATGCTATGTATTAATTTAGTAAGTAAGTAATTACAATGTAAATGCAGACTAACATAATGAAAGCGTGCAGCATACAATAGTTACTTTTTGACTATCGCCTCTCATGTGAAATTCATTGGAACACCATGTATGTCGCCATTGTTCTATATAATGTTTATGATAATTATTACTATTGCGTAACATGTACGTACTGACTTTTTTTTTTAAATCCTATGGCGCTAATCAATGAAAATGTTTTATAGATTTCAATTTCTAAGGAAAGCATAATATGGTTTATTTAATGGTTATTAGGGCTAAGCAAAAGTGTTATTTTTTTTTAATAAATAGGATTTTTTCCTTATAAAAGGAACTTTTTGGTGTGTCCCGATAGTACCTACATTTTGATATATAATTGCTAGAAGTGTAATTAATTGCTTAATACATTCTTAAATTGTAAAGCAAATCATTGAATGAATATAAGTATTTTTGTTTTTTATTTTGTAAATTAAAACATTGAATGAATATAATTATTTTTGTTTTATTTTGTAATTTAAAACATTAAATGAATATAATTATTTTTATTTTGTAAATTAAAACATTGAATGAATATAATTATTTCTGTTTTATTTTTTTTCCTTGTTAATTTAATCTTATGGCATGGTGGCTGGTATTTACATACTCCCTGGATTCGATCCCTGGAGTCAATCAATAGGTACTAATATAATAAAGAGGAAACAATTTTTTTGTTTGTTTGTGACCTCGAAACTACTGAACCGATTTGAAAATTCTTTCACTATTGGTAGGTAAATAACACTCTTCCCGAGTAACATAATTTCAGTAAGCTATATAGTTATCGGCACGGATATTGAGCCCTGACCTTCACCTGCACAGAAGCGATTTATTGGTTTATTGCCTTATGTGTACAGTGCGCAAAGCGATCCCCACTCTTCCGCCGAGAGCTCAATATCCGTGCCGATAACTACCTATACATATCGTCAGTGAAGTTCTAACAGTGCGTAAGTCATTTTCTGAGTGTTTTGAGATTTGAATGTCATTGGATAAAGCATAGTGGCGCGCATCGTTTCGACCATTCAGAACACGATAACTGACCAATACCAACGCGTTATTTGAAAAATAGTTACATTGCGTATCTCAGTTGGTGGTGCCAACACTGCGTATGTCAGTCATTCGCCGTCATTCACGTACAAATTCGTCGTGCATCAAGTGCTCCGATATTGTGATTTCGATTTAAGGTATTATTTGCATTATATCTTGATGTTTTATTCATATAATATCGATTTAATGTTATGTGGTCATAGTTTAACTGTTAAAACAACTGTGTTTATTTATTATTACGATTATTAGTCGCCTAAATGTTAATCGAAAAGTAGTCGTGACTTACGCAGTGTTTACTTTGATATTTGTTATGAGTTACGCTGTGTTTCCATTTCATTTACCTTCTTTCTTTTTCTTTTTACAAGGTGATTGAATACACACAAGATGGATTTTCTATCAAGTGATGGCGAGGAACTTGATGATGACATGTTAATCCTTTGCAGCGACTTAAATATACAAGTTCCAAAGAAAAAACAGAAGATATTACCGGTAACATTGACTGAATTAGAGAATATCGATATTAATAACTTACCAATAGAAATAGTGTCCGAGCCTCCATCTCCGCCTTTGCTGGACCAATTGAGCCCTCAAAACATTCCGAATGCCATACCTTTTTCGTCATCTGAACAAGTTGCCGTAATACATTTGCAGCCTAGTGAAGAATTGCGGCCTTTATCCTCCTCTGTTGAGATTTCACCGCCATTAGAAGAGACACAACCACCTGAAAATGACATTGAAGACACATTCCTACCTTCAGCTCCATCAACCTTGGAGCAGCTACCGTCTGATAGTGAGATGGATCATATCAATTCTAATAGAAAAAGGAAATCGAAGGGATTCGCACAACCTAAAAAATGGAATAAAAATACAACAAAACTGAAACGTATGCTAGGTGAAGAATATGTGGGGTACCGTAGGGACAGGAAAGTTTCAGGACAAGAGAAATTTCAAGTACTTCATGACGTGCAACGTCCAGCACGTTCAATTGGTTCACGTTGCACTTCTGTGTTTTGCTCGAAGTCTAAGTTACGTGGCTGTTCTAGGTTGTCTGACATCGAAAGAGAGAACATATTTGGAACGTTCTGGAAAAGCATGACTTGGGAGCAACGGAAACAATATGTTGTATCTCATGTCTCCGTTTGTGAAAAAAAGCAAGTAAAAGTAAAATCTAATTCTCGTAGAAGTGGGAGTAAACAGTACTTTCTCAGTACAACAGAGGGACGTACCCAAGTTTGTCTGAAGACTTTTTTGAACACTCTCTCATTGAATGAATATAATTATTTTTGTTTTATTTTGTAATTTAAAACATTAAATGAATATAATTATTTTTATTTTGTAAATTAAAACATTGAATGAATATAATTATTTCTGTTTTATTTTTTTTCCTTGTTAATTTAATCTTATGGCATGGTGGCTGGTATTTACATACTCCCTGGATTCGATCCCTGGAGTCAATCAATAGGTACTAATATAATAAAGAGGAAACAATTTTTTTGTTTGTTTGTGACCTCGAAACTACTGAACCGATTTGAAAATTCTTTCACTATTGGTAGGTAAATAACACTCTTCCCGAGTAACATAATTTCAGTAAGCTATATAGTTATCGGCACGGATATTGAGCCCTGACCTTCACCTGCACAGAAGCGATTTATTGGTTTATTGCCTTATGTGTACAGTGCGCAAAGCGATCCCCACTCTTCCGCCGAGAGCTCAATATCCGTGCCGATAACTACCTATACATATTTTATCTCGTTACGGTAGTAGTTCCCAAAAAGACCTAGTATAGCTAATCATCAAGCACCAGATGACCCTGTAAGTGCTTAAGTTGGCTAGATAGACCAACATCCTATTATACCTACCTATCTTAAAACAAAACAACATGATCCAAGTCTAAAACTACAAGAAACGCTTGGCTTCCTTATCAATGAATCGAGTAGTTAGTGATGCATCAGTGGACTGCAGTGATTCATTATTTACTGGCCATTGTCGGGTAGGCGCACAATACTGTGGCAGCTCTTTGTGCACTTGAGTAAGGGGAAGTACTTCGTATATATGTGTTGGTATGTAGGTATATTTTCCGGTGTAGTAGGGTTGCCTGTGGTATAAAATATGTAGTTCACATATTCACCAAGATGAATAAATAAATCCAAAATTACTTGAATATGGATGCAAAGTATATTTAAGTAAGTACATATAGCCTTTCTGAATAAATGTGCTGACACTGAAATATTTTGTCAAATCAGTCCAGGGGCCCGATTCTCCTAAGTTAATAATGTCAAATTGAATAGAAATCGAATCGCAATATCGATCGCAATATCAGTTTTAACCATATCGGGCATTCTACTCCTAATATAAGACCAATCGTATTCCAACGACATTCGATTGGTTTGCGATTGGTCTGCTATTTTGGTGATTTTGGTTTATATGGTAGTTTGCTCTACAATCATATTGCAATCGTAAATCATTTGCAGACAAAATGATTCATTATTGAATGGCAGAAAAGGATAAAAACGTTTATTTCAAAGAAAAAATAGCGGAATGCCACATACCTACGCTTCAATCGTAATCGAGTCTTGATTGGTTCGCAGTCGAATGTGAATCGTATGTCGCTTAAGTAAAATTAGGAGAATCGGGCCCCAGTTGTTCCTGAGATTTGCGTGTTCAAGCACCCAGTCTTCAACTTTATGATGTTAGTAAGTATACATAGATTGTTCGAGTTTTTCGAGTTTTTTCAAAATAGTTTAAGATGAACTTGCAACTCGACAAACAGTAGACTAACATTACAAAGGATGATCAATTTGGAATAAATATGAAAAACGGAACCCTCCTGACACAGTCGGGTAAAAAAGTCTAGACTTTTAAAGGTCCTGTACTTCACGAAATTCTACCAAAGTGGGTAAAAATGTATTCTTCTACAGCACGTGTAGGAACAATAAGATTGCGTGTCATGTGCTTAGAAGGTGTCGTCCGTTCGTGATCACGTTGTTAAACCTATTTCTTGGTAAGCCATCGACTTTCATGCTGTTTCCCTTGTAGAAAGAGAATTAATTCGTTGTCCATTCATTGAATGGAGTTTTATGTGATTATTCATAGTAGTTTTTTTATCTATACATACTAATATAATAGAGAAAGAAGAAAATGTTAAAAGGCTCCGAAAATATAGAACATCCTCCGAGCCTTTTTCCCAACTATGTTGGGGTCGGCTTCTAGTCTAATCGGACGTGGCTGAGTACCAGTGCTTTACAAGGAGCGACTGCCCTATCTGACCCCCTCAACCCAACCGAAAATACAGAAAGAATTTAAAAAATTCTAAAAGTCTTTTGATTTTTTTCTTCAAGCTTTCTCCGAGCACCTTCATATGCTATATTTTGTCCTAGTACGGGAAGATGAATATGATGATGATGTCTATATAGTTGGGACCACGTAACTTAGGAATTCTGAACTTAGTCATTTGACTCTTAGGGTCAATTCCCACTGAAAGAGCAGCGGCCGGCAGCGGCCGTAAGAGCACGGACAATGTAAGAGAGCGGCGTGGCGCGGCGTCGCGCGGCCCGCCGCGCTCGCACTCACTTGCTTGCCGTCACTTGCTCTTACGGCCGCTGCCGGCCGCTGCTCCTTCAGTGGGAATTGACCCTTAAGCATTTATCCGTACAGGTAATGTCAATAAGCTTTGCTTGTCCGAAGTTGGCTACTATTGCCTTCACAGTAGTACAAAATATGATGAAAACAAATGCGCATGCGTAATGCGTCACATTGGTAACTTCAGAATGGGGGCTACCGTTTTTTGTTTCACCAGATGGCGCAACTGTAGCGGGAGGTCTTAAACTACGGCAGTCAAAGCTCGTATTATGAGCGCCAAAACTTATATCTACATTAGATGATTATATTAAACCATATTTAATACAATAGTACTATAGTGTGAACGTATTGGCGATGCCACAGTGTTGCGCAGTGCCGTTTTGCTCGAAAAAGAAAAGCGGACATAAGTTTCCGAATGATAAAAGTGTGTCAAAATAGTGACATTTATAGATCCGTTATCTGTATTTGCCATAATTAATCTGAAGTAGGTATTGTTAAATATTTGCAATATTAATTTAATTAGCAAAATAAACCCGCGCGCGTAAATAACAGTGGCATTTGACGTTTGGAAGACCTCACGCTACACAAGCGCCTCTAGCGACGATTTCATACGCGGTAGCCCTCATTGCAAAGTTACGTGTTAACAGGTAAGAAGTTACCTACCTTGTTGTTTGCTCCTCTGAAGTAAGCCATTTCATGCCTCAGACAGTTGTGTTTGTCCAATTTTGACAGTTCCGCAATCATTCGAAGTAAACTTCAGACGGGCAGAGCTATTTGGCGTGATCTGAAAGTACTTTATGTGATAATAAGGTGTCAATCAATAAAACTAGCGGATAATTTAGAAAACATGATTTATTTCTAAAAAAAACGTGTAAACAGAAAAAAATAACTTAATAAATATTTTCAGTTCCTCTTGAAGGCATGAATGCTTATTTTTTACACTAATAAATAAATGGGTAGGTGTTCTGTGAGATTCAATTTTCTCCATTTTAATCTACGTAGTAAATAGGTACATGCATCAGCTTACAAATAGTAAATAGTGAAGTTTTGGATTGTACTTATCCAACGTCATATAATGGCTACCAGTAGCATTTTCTTGTATAACAAAAACCTTATCGATATTGGTTTCTACTGAACCATTGTAATATTGGATACATAAATAATTACGAGTTCAATACAATAGAGTTTTGTAGATTTTACCACTTATCTAAAGATAAACAATCACGATATGACTTTTTATTTAAAAGTTCATTAATGCCGCTAAAATCAATGTAAATACAACAATTATTTAATCAATTGTATCATTGCTCTAAACAGTAGCGTATTTCATATGTATTTGTGTAAAGTACCCTTCAAGATTACTGTAGGCACGTTAAACTATAGGTCCCGGCTGAACATCCTTGGCAGTCATTACGGTTAGTCAGAAGACAGTAAGTCTTACCAAAGGGTATTGGGTTGCCCGGGTAACTGGGTTGAGGGGGTCAGATAGGGTAGTCGCTCCTCGTAAAACACTGGTACTCAGCTACATCCGGTTAGACTTGAAGCCAACCCCAACATAGTTTGGGAAAAAAGCTCGGGAGAAAAAAAAAAAACTATCAAGTTTGTTTACGCTTAGCGCCTACTCAAATGGAGTATACACAGTCAAGAGAAATGTACAAACAAATAGTCAGGCTTTCATAACATTACAACTTTCTATGTTTCTATCACCTATCATCATCACCAACAAAACTATTCAAATTAACATACCTTCTAGTAGTCCTCATCCTACCCGCAGCTACGCTATCAAAAACCCACTTAGAATTTACTTCACCCAAACCCGAACCCACTACCACATCATATAGACTATTTTCATTTGGACCAACTTGTGATCGGATGCTAGGACCGATTTGTGTTCGGATGTTAGGACCGATTTGTGTTCGGATGTTAGGACCGATTTGTGTTAGGAAATTAGGACCAATTTTTGTTTGGGTGTTGGGACCAATGTTTTGCGTGTTGTTATTTGGTCCTATAGTATTGACAGAAGCGCCACATAATGTTAGAAGTTGCATAGCGGCGTCCTTTTGCTCGGCGTTTGGTTTCAAATGTACGCGCATTCCGTTGAAGATATCGTACGCGTATTCTGAACGTTGGCGGCCGAGGGCGTTGCGTTCGACTCGAGCTTTCTGTAATTAAGATGTTAAGTAATGGAAGCAATTCATGTATTTTTTTCTTTAATTATGAATTTCCTGAAATATGACATAAATAAGGGAGGGAGTGAAATAAAAGCAAACAAATATTGCGCCGATCCTAAATAAAATTAGGTATAGGGCAAGAAGAAAAAACCGATTGATCTTGAAAAGACTTTTGGTAAATAAATTACGGTATATGGGCTATGGGGAGCTAATTTCATTTTGAAAAAGAATTAGCTTTTAAGCAAGCGAGTGCTTACGGGAGAAAAAAAAATATTTTTTCATATTTTTTTACTGTATGTATAAAAAAACCCAACATTAAAAAACTACAAACCTGACAAATCTTCCTCAGATGCTCTACCTCAAAGCCAACATGATGCAGCCACTTCCCTTCACTGGCAGACTGGACTGCCCACCTGGCATGCAACACTCTGCAGCCTCGAGCTGCACCAAGCAAGGCGTTGCAAGTTCTAGCTCTCTTGTCTGTGGCGTCATTCCAACATGTTGACTTGCTTAGGTCACAGTGGGATGTTATACCTGGAAATAATATTATTATAAAGTGTAGTAATATGTAAAAATTAAAATCTGTTTTGTATTGGTTTTACCCGCTCCCGGATATACAGTGGTCTATCGCCTTCTTCGATAAATGGTCTATCTAACAGTGAGCTAACTTTACTATTCGATTCTCTAGTTCAAGAGATTCACGTGCATATTTGGCCTCTTTTTAGTGAATATTAGAATTAATGTTTTGGCATTTTGAGAATGCATATAATCCGTCCGATATTATATTTATTGGGTGACGTGGTTACGTTTACGTTATCGATAGCAGAGAATTTTTAAAACTGTACAGGACATTTAAGCTGCCCATGTTACGTTCACTACAATTTGTGCAATGAAAAATTGCTCAGCAAGATATTTTTGTAAGTTGCTAACTGCTTAAGTTAGTTTGTAAGCTTACCAGTAACATTAGAAGCATGGTTGGTACAGCTAGTAACGTTGGTACAGGAGCCCAATAACACGTGCGTCGTACGTTTGTTCACGCACTTCTGTATGACACCGTGCAGTTGCTGAATAGACTTTGTTATAGCTTGACGTTCGGGTCGGGTCATGCCGGTGAGGACCTGAAATTGATGGTATAAATAATTATTTTAGTTTGATGATTGTTTTTTTGTGAAGGTTAGCTGTAATTATAACTATTTTTCTATACTGCTTTTATAATGCTAGCTAGCGATTAAACCCGCGTCTCTGGGAAACTCTTTCAAGTATCTGGACAAAATATAGTCTACGTTACTCGGGGATAGTCTAGCTTCCCAACAGTGAAATAATTTTTTAAATTCAATAGTTTCGGAGTAGTTCAGTAGTTTACAACATTAGTAATAGATAATAGGAAACAGTTTTTTATATGTTTGAACTTTTGAATCTGTAAAATTCTGGTGAAAGCCTAATAACAGATTGACATCCAAGTCTTAGTAATAAGGTACAGTTCTAGCTTTTGGATACAGAACCTCAAAAAGGTATGATCATCCTCCTAGCCTTTTCCCAATTATGTTGGGGTCGGCTTCCAGTCTAACCGGATTCAGCTGAGTACCAGTGCTTTACAAGAAGCGACTGCCTATCTGACCTCCTCAACCCAGTTACCCGGGCAACCTGATACCCCTTAGTTAGACTGGTGTCAGACTTACTGGCTTCTGACTACCCGTAACGACTGCCAAGGATGTTCAATGACAGCCGGGACCTACAGTTTAACGTGCCATCCGAAACACAGTCATTGATGTCTAAGATTTACTTAGAAAGTACATACAAACTTAGAAAAGTTGCATTGGTACTTGCCTGACCTGGAATCGAACCCGCGCCCTCATACTCGAGAGGTTGGTTCTTTGCCCACTAGGCCACCACGACTTTTCTTTAAAAAGGTATGATAATAAAATAATAGTTACAACTTCACTAACAATTTTAGGCTTCAAATGTTCCTGTGTAGCGTGTACGTGTACATTATTGTTGTTATTCCGCGTTGGATGGCAGGAGGCGAGCAGTCTCTTGGCCATGCGCTCGGCGCGGGCGAGGTCCCTTCTCTCGCGCTGCGTCAACTTGCTTTGGTGAACTTTGTTTTTAGCTGTCGTTTCTTTATCTAAAATTAATTAATTTCGGTTAATAATAAACTATAATATCTATATTCCTTCTGACAAGGCATTCCGACTTTTAATTAATAACAATGTCTAATCCCAAAACAGCTAAATGGCTAATGGCTATAAATCAATGTAGATACATAGGTAATAATTGCTGAATCAATTAATTCATTACTTTGGACAGTAGTATGTTTGTTTAATTTTAATTAAAAAAGACGACAGGGAAGGCCATTCAAAAGATGGAGTGATGATATAGTTGGTACGGTGGGAAATACCTGGAGCAGACTAGCAAGAGACAGAGCCAAATGGAAAGAAATGGAGGAGGCTTTCACCGCCAGAGCGGTCCGTACAAAATACTAACACTAGAATAAGCATAATTTTAAAATAAATATAAATATAATACTAACACTACAAATAATGTTTAGAAATGTAAGTCTTTTAAACTGTGTAAGGAAAATAAAGCTCATTATTATGTTTGTTTAATATGTAAGTATTTGAGTAACATCCCACAAGATTGTTTATCTTCAATTAAGTGCCTGTTCAAATGTAATCGTAACTCAACTTTGGTATTTATCATTTACTAGCTTCTGCCAGCGGTTTCACCCGCATCCCGTGGGAACTACTTCCCGTACCGGGATAAAAAGTAGCCTATAGCCTTCCTCGATAAATGGGCTATCTAACACTGAAAGAAATTTTCAAATCGGACAAGTAGTTCCTGAGATTAGCGCGTTCAAACAAACAAACTCTTCAGCTTTATAATATTAGTATAGATTTAATAATCATAATATATAAGAGTCGAAAATCTAAGCTGCAAGAGTCGATAGTATGGTTAAGCAAAGCTTGGAGTGGTCGTTCAATGGTCTATCTGCAGATTTCTATATCCTAACCATATTCTTTTTAATTTTCCAGATTTTTCGAGTCGATCGGTAGGTCAAGTTAAGCAATGTTTGGAGCGGTTGGCTCTTGGATGGGTGACCATTTTGTATGTTATACATAAGTAGTTTCTAAAAGCACATGACATTGGAGAGTTTCTACTGTCATTTCTTTGGCAATCGTTAAGAGCAGTCTGATGCCAGAAAGTCTGACAATCAGTCTCACCAAGAGGAATCATATCGGCTTAGAAGGCAACTGGGTTGAAGACATCAGACAAGCAACCGCTCCATGTGAAACACTGGTACTCAACTGCATCAGTCTAGAATCCGAACCTCTACACAGTTGGGAAAAGGCTAGGCAAATATAGACTTCCTCACCAACAGTGTCTCCGGAAGTGTCAGTAGTCTTATCAGTGCTGGTGTCGGAAGATATCCTAAGTTTGGGCCTGTCTTTATCGTCTTCCTTGTCAGATAGCAAGTCCACTAGTGGCACGTTTTCCATTTCCGCTCGTTTCTGTAATTCGTAAAGAGGATTTTTTAATGATGGCGTTAAAACATGTGAATAGTTTTTTCTAGAATGAATATATTTTGGGGGTAGATCTGACATTCAAAAAGTGCTCAGTTACTGCTTCTAATTGGGATACTGATTTTCATTTACTAGCTCCATGCAGCCTCAGCTTATTTAAAATGTAAATATGTTGCTTAAAATAAATATAGACTTTAATTCTAATTGGTTATATCTTTGAGTTAATGATTTTCTTCCAAGAATTTAAAAATATTTATATTTTTTTTATAATAATAATAATAAGCCCCGCAGGGCATCTGAGGCGGATGACGGGGAGTAGCGACCCCGCGGGGCTATATATCCGAGTGCTCCAGGGAGAGTATACTGTCCCCCATCTCCGGCCTGCCGGAGTGAAGCATGACGGGGGATAGGTCTCCCGCCTCTTGGCTTGCCTTTATCGGCCGGTCAGAGTGGAGTCGCTAGAGCAAGGTTAGTCCTGCTCGGAGGGTAGGTGCCTCGTGGTAAGTGGCGAGTGGGCCGGTGATGCTGGACCCACAGGGAGCGCGTGATCTGCGTTTAAAGTCCGCCGAGGTATCCTCACCCTTCTCAGCCGCTCATGTCCCTGTTGCCCTCTTGTTGCTTTTCAGTGACTGATTCCCGGGGGCCCAGTAAGTGAGTTGGCGAGTCTCCACCTGCCATTTTAACATGTATTTAATACATTGTCATCGGCAGGTGCCATAGTTTCCGTAGTTTCCCCATTCCTAATCCATTAGCATCCCATCACAATAGCCCAAGTGGTTTTCATCCACAGTTAGCAATAGTATAGCACAGAACCGGGGATTGTCCTTGGGTACATTTCTATAGTGTATACAGGGATAATCGTCGGTTTTGTGTCACCATTTCATTAAAGTTGTCTCAAAAGGGCTTCAGCGTGTTGGCTTCGGCCCCACGTTCGCCTCCCAAAAATCCGGGACTCTGTAGTCCCGAGGTCTGGAAGAGACATCATCATTGGCCACAGAGCATCTTGGTCAGATGATTGTGGCAGTGCTTGTCTATGCGTTATTAGTGCCTCAAGCACTTTCTTTTATGGCTAAATAAGCCAATAGCTGCACGGCACTTCTTGCCGCATTTGTCGCAGGTGAAGCGCGGGTCATCCACGGGTGCAGCGTTCTTGATGCGAAGCCTTTTCTGCTTAATGTCGTCGAGCCAGGCTTCGTCATATATTGCAGTCCCAGTGCGCAGGTCGCGTCAGGAAGAGACATACATTTATAATAATGTCAGGACACCTTTACACACACGGTCGGTTAGCCCCATGGTAAGTTATTAATTAACTTGTGTTATGGGCGCTAACACAACTGATAAACTACATATAGCTACATATATACATAATACATATTTATAAATACATATTGTAACACCCAGACCACGGCCAACAAGCATGCTCATCACACAAATGTCGACCGAACCGGGGATCGAACCCGGGACCTCAGGTTCGGCAATCCGGCGTAGTGACCATTGTGCCATCGAGGTCGTCATATTTATTTGTTAGATTGGAAATTATGAGTTTGTCGGATGGGCGAACAACATCAGGATGGCACTATCGTCCGACACCAGCTAGGGTAATCGTAAAATGAGATAACTCAAAAGAACTCTAAACTCAAAAACGTTTATTCAAATTAGTCAGAACAAAAGACAGCCCCAAAACGCCCGCCCTTCGCCACTTCCTATGTGTTTTGGCTGGGGAGAAGAAGTGGCGGAACAAACTCCCCAGCAACACATGTCTGTCTGTTAGGTTAGAAGAACCATTACAATTCAAAAATCACAAGACTCTTTACAATAACACTAGGTACACTACACGTAACGAAAGGCAGTTTCGAGATGTGCGCAGCACGACGACTCGACCAAGACTGAGCTCCGCCGACGCCACGCTGACCACCACGACTCTGCCAAGCGCGCCAAAATGTTGTTTCACCGGAAATGCCACCAGATGGCGCGCTTGCGTCTCGTTTAGTGTCCGTACTATTGACTCTCCCCGACAAGTTAGTAGTTTGTATGAATGCAGGAAGGCCCATGTTCACCGACAACATAAACAATAGTGTTTATTAAAATAACTGTATACCTACATACTACCAATTGGTTTAAGTTCAAGTTTCTAACTAAACAGTACTTTCAAGAAAAATTGATGTTTATATTGTTCATGATCCATAATATATTCTCCAACTTACCAACAACTGTCTCAAAGTCCTCGGTGAAGGCAGATCAGATTGCCTGGAAGCGGCCGGGAACGTTCTCTCACTAAGCTTCTTGTTAGAGGCTGCGCAGGCCTCCACCCACAACGGGGACACTAGCTTGCAGGCGAGAGCTCGGGCTTTAGCACGAGTTGCTCTACAACCACCTGTAAAACGATATTTATATTACGTACTAGCTTCCGCTCGCGGTTTCGCCCGCGTGGTATGTTGATTAAAAGTAGCCTATGTGTTAATCCAGGGTATCACCTATCTATATAAAAAATTTCAACCAAATCGGTTCAGCCGTTTTTGCGTCAAAGAATAAGAAACATACATCCATCCACAAACATAAGTAGGAAGTAGGATTAAGAGATCATTTTTCAGGAACTAGCCTTTATGTTTTTTGTCAATTTTAAATTATTAGTTTCTGTGCTTTGGTTATCAAACATATGATAAGAATTAAATGCTAAAGCTAACATACAGCACAACAATTTCACAAACATTCAGTTGCCTCCGGGTAGGCCGGAAGCCGACCCCAACATCGCTGTAAAAAGGCTCGGGAGATGATGATGGACCTTATAGTTTGACTTACTATCGGTCCACACAAGATGTGTGACCAGTGGGCTCCAGTCGCTCAGCACGGTGGCGCCCAGTGCTGCCAGTGCACAGCGCAGGGGCAACGCCTTGCTCTCCGCGCCTACGTCTACCATAGCCACTACTCCTCGGAGAGCATTGTTTGAACCTAGCATTGGTTTTGCTGGCTCCTGGAATGGGAGAATTCGGTCTGGTAATTAGGTTTTTTGGGATGTTATTGTGAATTTTGTGATGCAAGTGTGAAAATGGAATAACCAAGTTAAAACACAGAAAAATGGCAACTTTTTAATATCTACAATATAGTTTATGTACAAAATGCACATCAATGTCAAGGAGCCTCTTATTCTTGTTTAAAAATTACCTTGCACTTGCAAAACATAGTGTACATAGAAGAAATATCTTGTGATGTTGTATAAAATTGTATCAAAATTTAAATATTGTTCTAATATAACTGAAAAGATAGGTAATTATAGGCCGACCATTTAACTCGCGTATCGCCTGCGCGGTAAGAAGGGGGCGGGGGCGGGTAACGCTAGACACGGAGTCAATAATCCAAAGATTTATCTCGAGATAGACATTGTTGGTATCCTTTTTTTAAAGTATTTATTTTTAAGTTTTACAAATATTTTATTAATAGCTTTTTAGGTACAAAATCATAAAAAAAAAATAATTAACTCCGTTTAAGAAATATTGAACCACGGATAAAAGTTATATAGGACTATTCATCACTAATATCCATATCGCTTGAATCATCATCACTGTCTGTGTAGCTTGAGGAGTCAGAATCTTGTAAATTAATAATAAATCGGTCAATCTCTTCATCAACGATACGATCGTGCAGACAATATTCATTTTCAATAGTTTGTACATGTTTATCGGAATTAACCCATTTTTCTACAGAGTATTCGGCAAATAACTGTTCTAGTGTATTTTTCTTTTTGTCTAAATTAGAATCAATTTCAATTTTTGCGAGCTGTCCTTTGATATCCCCCCAAACCAATTCGATTGGGTTCAAGTCTGGGTGATATGGAGGCAGTCGTAAGACTTCATGACCTGCCGCCTTTAAAATTTCATCTATTTTATAAATATTTTCTGTCGCGTATTGTTTAATTAAATTCAATAAATCACATTTTCTTAAAGACGTATCAAATTCGACATTGACAATCGAAAGCCAAGTTTATGAATCAATGTTCTCAAATATTCTCGGCCACAATTTAAAATTCCTTCTTCTCTGAGTTTCGCATTCAAAGTTTTTAATGTAGGAACCTTCTTATAAACCGTATAAAATTGAGTTATTTTTCTTCTAACAACGCCCTCTGTAAAACTGTCAACTTCAATTTTTTTCTTTCGGATCTGTGTATTTTTTTTTTTGGTGATTTAAAATTTACATTATTTTGTTCATCTTTTAGTTCATTTCCTTCTTTTATTATTTTACATATGGTAGTCACCGAGAGTCCTGTAGCTTTAGCAACAAGTTTGTTTAGGTTTACGTCTTCAAGATACTCTGTAGAATTATGATCTTGTTTTCTGGCTTTAAAATAGGAATATACATTGTATGCTAATTGTTTAGCTTGCTTGTTAATTTTATTCGCAAAACTGCAAGAGCGATTCATCTTGAGATTTATCTTGGCAAGTCGTATACCTTGTGCGTTTATGTCCAAGCGTCCGTAACAAAAATGACAACCGCGCGCTGCAAGCACAGCCAGCGCACTGTTGCACTTGACGTAAGCTGTCTGCTCCGCGCACCCCTTTCACCCACCCGCTAACATCTCCCCTCGCTCCCTTCTTACCGCGCAGGCGATACGCGAGTTAAACGGTCAGCCTATAGTATTTTAGTTCAAAACAAAGCACAAACCTTTTTCTGACTAGCACTAGTTGTTTGCTTCTTGCTAGAAGTACCAGGAGTACATCGAGGATTACCAGGCTTCTTCCTCAGAGCCCTGTCAGCATTAGATGTAGTCGCCGTGTCTACTTCTTTCAAGGCTGACCATTCTTCTCTCAAGCGGATTCTCTCTGCTATTGCTGAACGGCGCTGAGAATATAAAGTTAAATGTAATTGAGTAACGGCCAGTTTCTTCATCAAAAGTTAAAGTTAAAGTTATGGCTAAAGTAATGTCTAAAGTAAAAGTAACGGTTAAATTAAATTTTTCTATGAATTTTGCTGTCAGTTTAGCCTTGAAAAAACGAATTTGACCGTTACTTTTACTTTAGACATTACTTTAACTTTAACTTTTGATGAAGAAACTGGCCGTAAATATTTATTTTATGTGCCTTAAGTCTAGTCTAAAGTTTAGCAAAAAAATATGTTGCTGGGAACAAATAATTTGCCTTTTACAACTTCTTACTTACAAAGATTTGATGCAATTGTATTTATAAACAAAACTATCCCATAGATATTAACAACTGACATTCAATGAAACTATATGTACCTGATACTCAATGAACTGTTGGTCTTAGACAAAGGTTGGTCAGTGGGTCGTCTTAGGGGCCAAATGTTTTTTGGTTTCTTTTTAGCCATTCTATGATTAAGAAAGGAAAAACTAGCAAATAAGCAGGTCCAGTGTCCTATGGGTACACATTGCTACAGTCTAACTAGATAATATTTTCCTTGAGGTTCCACCCGCGTTCCGAGGGAGATATTTCCCTCTTCGGGATAAGGCTCAACCTCAGGATGTGTACCAAATTTCAATCAATTCAGTTCAGGGGTCTTGTTTAAAGGAGGACAGAAAGACAGAGTTACCCTCGCATTTATAGTTATTTTACCTACATATTCTGAGCATTTCCAATATGGATTTGACATTTATTGACAATCAATCACAATCAACAGAATTTAATTTTAAATTATGAAGCAAAACTTTCCATGAGAACTCTTTGCAAATAATGTTTAAATAAATACTCACCAGGCCTGCTGCGCTCCTACTATTTTCTTTATTCATTTTTATTGATAAATTAGAACACAATTTATTCGATTAAAGCAAATTCAAAATAAATAACTATCAAAGTTAACAACAATATTGGCATGTCGAATTGTAAGAAAACAATTCTTGTCAGCGTTATATCATTAATATTTTGTTGTTTCAGTATAAATAAAACACACAGACGTGTTAACTATAAAAATAAATAGAACTTTTTCGAATTACAAAAATAATTCAATTCAAGTCAAACAAGTTGCAACATGTTTCCAAAACACTCGAACGAAATTCGAATTTCGAAACGTCAAGTCTTAATAACTGTCAAAGTCATGTGTTTCGCGCTATGTTTTTTCTGCTGCAGATAAGAGTTTTTTGAGAGAAATATTTATGATCTTGTACCGGGAAGATCCTTTCTGTGGTAGGGGAAGTCCGGGAGAGTTGAACCACTTTTAATATAACATATCATAATTATTTGTTTATTGGGTTTAGAGAATCGATTATACACTTATGTGATGCCTTACTTTAGTAGGTATATTTGTGCTTAATTATATTGCTAATAAATGCGCTAGTAAAATTTTATTGGCATTTTACTAAAAAATGAAAGATGAGTCAAGTCTCCCTACCAACAGGGACACTTGAACCGAGGTATGGGGAGGGTTGACCATATGATTTTTGTGGAAAATAAAAATCATTTTCGGCTTCAATCATAGTTTTAATATCTTGCCTTATACAATAATTAACTTGTTTTTAATAATGCTATCAAAGAAAATGTAATTAACGTAACAAATTTATGTAAAATTGCTTCAAAATAAACATAATCACAAAAGTAACTTTTTATGACAACATTTGGTATCATATACCAGTCTTAATATAGTTTTGAATTATATCTTCTTCAGAAATAATTATCTTAACAAAATCAACAAACAGTCATACTGATAATATTATTATAATCTTTGTAATAAATCAGTCTATATTAACTTTTATTAAAACAATTAACTATCTTCTAATCAATCTTTTACCAGTCTCAAAATTATGTTTAATATAACTATTAATTAACTTGTAATCAACCTTCAACCTTGAGATTATTTTCAATCAAATAGGCATTTTTAATATTGCACAGAAAACTATTTCTCGTCACATTCGTGGCAAATGAAATCATCGATATCTTCAGTAAGCCCTACACATAACTCATGAACATATCTACCACATAAAAGGCAAAGACGCATAGTCATAACATCTTCCGTTTGACAAACAAAGCAGTACCAACGATCTTCCGTGACAGGATTTTCTCCCAAATTATCATCAGAAGAACTATCAGCGTACAGCACAACATCTTCATTATCAGATTCCGTGTCGCTGTCATAAATCTTCTTATTTTTTTTACTTTTTGTTGTGGTTTTATTTGGTTTAGTTTTCTTATGGACGGATTGACTCGTGTTATCTTTTTTTCCGTGAGTCTTCTTAGTTTTTTTATTAAAACCGTTTCCGCCACCAGAGTTTTTGAGAAAAGTGGCACTGAAGCCACTTTTCTCAAAAACTCTCTTTTTAACAGTTCTCAACTTTTCTCTTTCTGTCACATCATTAAATTGAGTTTTTTTGCTCTTATCATTTGACTTCGTAAGACTGTCATTATTAGCTTTGCATATTTTTTTTGTAGGGGTTACAGTAAGATTTTCATTGTTGCAAGTTTCTTTATCCGGTGTCATTGTTAATATTTTAGTTTTGCCAGCCTGACGACCTCGCCGACCTGTCTTTCTAGGAGCTGCTTTCGGAAATGGTCTCAAGTTTTCTGGAGTAATTAATATGTTACAATCTTTAGAAGTGGACGGAATCGACGGAGAAGTGCATATTTCCAGGTTATGGTGTTGTATAGGTGCCTCGAATGCAGTAGAAGAGGATTGTAAATTAATATTGTCATGTTGCTTTGGACTCAATGGGACACCTTGAAATGAATCGAAAGATATTTCCTTTTGTGATGGCACAGACGATGCTCGTTTTCTCGTGCGATGAACTGGCGGTGTTGTGAATGTTTCCTGTTTCTTTAAATTTTGATTTGGCTCCGAACTAGCTCGACTGAATCTGGCACCTCTTTCAGAATTGTTTGATTTTGAACCATTTAGGCTTTCAGAAGCATTATGTTGAACATTGTGCACAGAAATATTTTCGATATCAAGAATACTAGGAGATACTGGTATAGAAGTTGACAACTCATTTACAGGACTGTGATCAATATTACTCAGACTAATTTCAGGTTCTTGTGAAAAATCAATCGGAATCGTATCGTTCTGTCCAAGCCCAGACGATCCCCCAACTTCACTGGCAAATTCAATCCGAGTTTCTAGACGCGCACTTGTTAATGCTTGATCTTCAGGTAAATCTCTGTCTGTGACAGCAGAACACATAAAATCGTCGTCATTAAAAATTTCTGGGTTAAATGGATGAATGCCAGTTTTCTGGAACCCGCTTAAGATGTTACTTTGGGTGAATGCTTGAGACATAATCGTCTTGATAAATCCTGCAATATTGTAAATTGTGATGGTTTTGCCTGGATGGGATAACATCCAGTTACTCATAGCTGTATTGTATCGTGATTTAAATGAGGAATATACGGAAACATCAAGGGGCTGTAATTTATTGCTGCAGTGTGGAGGGAGTGTTAACAGCGTAATTCCATTCTCCCTAGCAAAATTAATTGACTCCACACTTACATGACTCTCATGGTTATCTAGTATTAAGAGCACGCGATTGGTCTTGGAGGCATGAGAATATTTTACGAAATGTCTAAGAAATTTCACGAAACTCTTAGTAGTCATCCAACCGCTTGAATGGGCATCTCCATCTGACCCTTCTGGTCCTTCAGACACGAAATGGTCTTGATATCTAACCCTTGGAAATATGAAGAAGGGAGATAACACGTTTCCAATTGCATTAACGGCAAAACAAAGGGTTACAGTAGTGCCTCTATCCGCAGATGTAACTTGACCGACTTGTTTCAACTTTTTATTGGCTATCACTTTTGGACAGTTTTGTACGGTTGTGCATCCAGTCTCGTCACAATTGTAAATATTATGAGCCTCAAACTTATATCTATCAAGAACTGTCCTAAAATTCGCGAAAAAATCTTCCACATTTTTTTTATTAAAGCTGGTTGACCGAGACAAGCTGGTGGCTTCGGGGGTTCTTAAACTTATTTCTGGATTTCGGGAAAGAAAGCCTCGAAACCAATCTTTCCCAGCGGAGTTGTTCTTCGTCCAGCTCTCAGGAAACTTCTTTGAATTCACTGTCGCATATTCAAAAGCCAACTGCATTGCTTGTTTTCTAGTCAAACCATAATGCATTTTACTGCATGTCAACAAATAATTGACAAGAAGCTTTTCCTCGGCCGTTGTAAACACCTGTGATGCTTTATATTGACTGTTTTTTTCTTCAAATTTATTAATTTTATCTTCATCTAATTTATATCGCCTCAAAGTAGTTCTATCTATGCCATATTTATTTGCAGTTTGTCGAATAGAAGCGCCTCCCTTAATTTCATCTATGGCATTTTGCAATTCCATTTTTGTGAGTTTTTTTCGTTTGCGAGCATTTTCAGAAGGCTTGTATTGAAAAGGCATCGTACAAGTTGGCACTGCAAAGACAATAAATTATATAAAGACAGAAAAAGTAGTACAGAAAAAGTAGACAATAAAGTAGGTATAATTTCCCTGCACAGGGAGACATGAACCATTGAGCAAGTCTCCCGCAACCACCCTGGTGCAACTCTCCCGCTCACACAAATTCTCCATTTAGGTTATGACAAAGAAAAACTTTAGATCGTAGAGAAAAAACACTAAGCATACGTCAAACTACATTTGTTTGGCAATATAATAATAGCAACACACAATACGTACCTCAATAAATATGTCAGCAATCACAAAACTACTTAAAACAAGAAAATACACTCCGCAGCAACAAAAACACGTTTTACATTGTCACTGACGAACCACACCACTGAGATGCAAAATGGCGGCATACTTATGAATGGCCTCTTGAGTGCGACCAATGAACGCTTTGACGTTTCGTTCGCGCTAAATTCAAATACAATTTTGAAAGGTGGTTCAACTCTCCCACCTGGGCAAGTCTCCCGGTTTTCCTAATAAGAAGTAATAGCAATAAGAGGAATAAAAGATAAATAGTTTTAAGAATATTTTATTTGTATGTAATGGAATAAGCTTTTGATTACTTTGTATGGTACAACTTTATTTTTCTCTTCAATTACAGTATTAATAGTAAGTACATTACAATACAAGTTGCATTTTTAAGAGAATGGTGTCTGCTCTTGCTCTTGTCAAATAATTTTGCCACTCTGAAGTTGCCTTGGAGCAACCTCTAGCTCGATAACATTGTACGGCTAATACCTTCCCGAAAAATTAAAGATTTTTCAAAATTATGACGTACTCTGAACTTCAAACAAACTTTTTAGAGTAAACCCTTCTTTCAATGGCTCGATGGCCAGACCTAAATATGGGCTGTATACAGGTGGGCTTTCTGCATCTCCTTTATTTTGAGCCATTTGGGAGGCTAAGTATAAATTTGGCCCCATCTCGCCTCTTGGCTCACCAATTTCTTCCAGTTCTTCTATATCATCGACGTCAGGCTTTGTATCCTGTGGAGAAAGAGTTTAATATAGTTTAACTCCACATGAACTTGACACAGTTGCTCAATCAACAGTGGCGCCTTGCAGAACATAGATCTTGGATTAGTAAGTTCAGAGGTATGGGCGATTTAATTGGTTTCATTACTTATCTACTTAAGTCTAAAATCCGTAAAACACGAGTATCAAGTTCAAGGAACACGAGTTCAAGGAAGGTAGTAAAATGTTATTTAAGGATAATGATCAGCCAAGATATTGATCGAGCAGTTAGAACAAAAGTTTTGGGAGATTCAAGATCTGGGGAAATAAAATTAATCTTGATGTGTTGTTACATTGTTTGCTGAGGTCCTCAGATATTATCCCTAAGTTGGTAGACCATGTTTTTGCCCAACTCTTCAACGAATTATAAAACCCATACCTCATTATGCCAAGTTAATTCTATTCCGAATATAGGTTTCTCAGTATAAGCTTGGTGCAACGCCTGCAACTCGGTCACCAAAGGGCGCAGCCTCTCCCGAGGGTCAGCCCTGAATCCTAATACATAGCCTCCTGATTGTGGTCGCACTACAAACACCAGGGCTTCGCCAAACTTGGAGTCTTTGACGGCTATCTGTAATAGAAAATAGTATCATAAAATGATGAAAAGGTGATGAGAGTCCGATGGACTTAATAAATAAATGCAAAAATAAAGAGTTCCATAATTTTCCACCGGAATCGTGGCGCGCACTCTACAAGTCATTTTCCACTTCAAATATCATGGATCGAATTAATATTTCTTCGAATTTTGTAGAGGCGGTCTTTTGTTACATTTTAAAGGAATCGGAATTCATTTGTTTTCCCTCACATTTTGAAAGTGTTGATTTTTTGTTACGTTTTAAAGAGAATGGAAGGACCAGTTGGCAAAAGGATCATTTTTTCAAGCCTTGAAACTACATTTTAAATCGTTTTTACTCCTTTCGTAAAAAACTCACGCTTTCAATAGTAATGTATGGCATGGACACGTTGAAGGCATCGTTGACGTCTGCGACCCAGACTATCCTGACGTTAGTGACTACCAGAGTGCCCAGGTTACCGGAGTCACTCGATAGGTTCCAGATGCTGTGCTCGTTTAGACATATCTGGAAAAGGAACTCTGCTCATTAGAAATTTCAAGTAAAATATATTATACTCTCGGCACTCTCCAATTTCACTTGGATTCGGTGTAATATGTTTTATTCACATTTTACTCTGAAATTCGTCATGCTTTGTTTACTCCCTTCTTATTTATGTCACCTTTTAGACAATATATCCATCTTTACCTTGCTCTGCTCCTGCCTCTTCATCCATCCCTATTTATACTTAACAAACTTTTTGTAGTGTGTTCACATGAAAAAGAAATAGCAATTTTTAGGTCCAGTTTTATATAGTTTACCTTCTCCAGTGGCAGCATCCGTAACTGTTTGTTGTGTATAATAGCTCCTCTCAGTTTTAAGTCTCTGTACATACGAGATGCTGTGTACGCCCTGAAATTGATTTGAACCTGATTTAAATATTTTCTCAGTAACAGAACTGATTAGGATACATACATATAGTTGTAATGCGTTATCTTCAGTATTTAACCATTTATCAATATTTAATGTTTCTTCTTTTTGGCGCTTGAATGGCCAGTATTCTGCCACGCACACATCTTCGCCAGTGGCAAAATATATAGATCTTAATAGGGTATTACATGCATTTTTGAAATATATCTTAAATACATTCTTTAGTCTTAATATATCTCTAAAAAAATAAAAATATTTTTTTTTCTCACGTTATGTACGAATATAAATTAATTGTTTTATCATAATTTCAAATTTCGCACGTATTTCGCGAAAACGCGGCACACAACGGACGCCATGATTGTTTTTTGGTCATGGCGTCATTACGTTAGTAAACAAACTACAGCTGTCAGTAATACATATTTTGATATGTATTGAAAATTTTAATAATGAGTAATTATGCTCCGTATCGTTGGTGTGTTGTTTCTGAATGTGAGAACACTAGTGTAAAACACCAGACAAATTATGGATTCAAGTACCAGTGGATATAAATACTGACACTGATATATGACACTTTTGTTTACTACCGTAATGACGTCATTAGCATGGCGGCGACATTTCGTAGTGTTCAAAGACAGATAAAAAAACCTAAAAACTTTAAACTGCAATAAAAAATATATTTATGTACCTTACGAAGTGAAACTAACATTTCCCGATTGCTTTTCCTCTAAACAATCATTGTAATACACTTTTAATTTTTTTCTCATCTAGACTAAAATACCATATTGTGCACGTGTTGGCACATTGGACAGTACATACATTAGTTAGATAATATGTTGAACATAGGCCTCAATCGAATCATTTGGGTTTTAGGTGATGCATTTCGCCCAAAATATACTTAGATCCTTTTTCCGAATTTCAATACGGTTTCTTAAACCTTCACTTACTTATGCACCCCAGCAACAGAAGTATAGTGCCTCACACAGTTAGGAGACAGATTGGTGAAGATGAACTCGTATTTATTAGATTTGTAAGCAGCCAGCACGTTGAGAGCTTGTGTCGTGCCGCGAAGACCAGAGTTCACGACCTTTGTGTTCGTTGAGAGGATGCAGTTTAGGCCAATCGCTGGAAGCAAATAACCAATGACTAAAGAGGTTTAGGTTCAGTTATCTCTAGTTCAATTCTATTTAGACTAATACTCCAACTCTTAAATTAACTATTTGCGATTTTTCGCTGGTCAAGGTGTATGAAAAAAAGCACTGTAGCTCTCAAATAAACTTTTTAGATTTGATGCTACTTCCGGGGCTGCGTGATTGTTCGAAAGAGTTACCGCGGCCCTGGTACATTAAAAGCCTACGACGGAACACGAACGGAACACGGCTGCTAACCCACAGCGGGAGGGGTCATTTGATGATTTTTGACGTCGGTAAAAAAAAAAAAAGATTTGATGCTACTTTTGTATACTTATTCTACTAGGTACTGCCAGCGGTTTCAGTTGCGTTACGTGGGAATAGCTTCATGTACATGGATCAAAAGTAGCCTGTAACCTTCTTTGGTAAATGGGCGTTCATTCATTGCAAATTATTTTTTAAATTGGATCAGTACCTACCTACTTTTGAGATAAGCGAAGCGTGTTTTAGCAAAAAAGCGAACTCTTCAGCTTTAATAGTAAGATAAATAGCTCTGTTACAGTCTTTTTTATCGTCCGACTGCTGGGCACAGGCCTCCTCTCACACGGAGAAGGATTGAGCATTAATCACCACGCTTCCTCAATGCGGGTTGGTGATTTCAGACTAAATAGTCCAGGTTTCCTCAAGATGTTTTCCTTCACCTTTTTATCAGCCATTGGTGTCAAGATATACTTAGAAAGTACATACAAACTTAGAAAAGTTGCATTGGTAGGTACTTGCCTGAACTGGAATCGAACCCACGCCCTCATACTCGAGAGGTTGGTTCTTTGCCCACTAGGCCACCACGACTTTTTAAGATAAATAGATAGAAAGTAATGTATAAGTTTATAAAGATATAGATTTTATTACAGATTTTTTTGTCTCACGTAAAAGGTACTGAGATAAAATAATAAGGGATGAGAGTATTGCCCTCGAAGCACAGGTGCAATCCACAATCTCAAACTGTTGCAAAAAAACATAAAATGGAGCATTGGTAACAGTTGGGTTTTTGATTTATTTTTTCTTATTTCCAGTAAAAAAGGTTTTCGAAAAAAAACTTATTCTATTTCATTTCAGGTACGTCTCATATTTTACAAGAAGAAATATTTCTCAATGTTTTAGATCTGATTAAGTTTCTGATGGAAAGTTATATATGTAAAGAGAACTATTAAGTAGGTACATTAACTTAAAGTTAACATCCTAAGCAATCTTGCTTTAAAGCATGGGGCTATAAATAACGGTACTCATTTGTCTTCTGCCTATAAAAAAATAGATATATTATGTATTCTAAAACTGTATTTTCTCACACAAATTGATCCTCGGTGAAGCCATGGAGTGCCATATGATCCTCAGGTTGGTTACTACCATCCGACCCTTAGTCCCACTGTTGCCCTTCGTGTCCTCGATAGGTTCGATCCTATCGAATATCTTTTCGCCGGGCCGTAGTCTTAGGTAACTGAAAATAATACCCAAACATGTATAATTTTGGACACATTTATTTTGTAAAATATATGGCAATACCTTGTAGGCTCTACTTCGCGCATCCGGATAATAAGGGTGAGACTATCGCTGTAGCTATAAAAGTTTATTTACATCAAATCAGTAGTTTTGGCCCGAAAGCCGGAAAAACAAGTTTCTTTCATATTTCTCATTATAAAGAGGTCATAAAAAAATATTTTCAATGTCTTACTTGTAGGTACATTTTAAGGATCAAAGGACCATAAAAATCTATAGTTTTTAATAGCGAATATATCCGCGATTAAATATTTTTTTGGCAGAACTACCTTTACGAAGCGACAATTAGGTAAGCTTAAAAATCTACCAATTAACAACGTTACAAAAATAGACTTACGTAAAAGGCAAATCAAATAAGACTTCTCTATCTTCCCAAACGGCTCCAGTTTTCGATTTAGACATTTTTGACACAAAAACAAGGAACGGACGATCTGATCAAGGTCGCCGGGCAGCAGTGGATGCGGGTTGCTGAAAATCGAGCAAACTGGCGAACCTTGGGTGAGGCAGCAGTCCAGCAGTGGAACGTCTTTCAGCTGACACGACGATAAAAAAACAAAATACTTAAAACCTTCGACCATCAATTGTTTTTGTTATGTTCTCCGTTGCCATGGCAACCGCACAGGTATGGTTTATGGTACCCTGTTATAAGATAAGCCTATTACTTTAATAAAACTTTACATAAACGTGTTTTATTTAATTTATGTTTTATATGATGCGGTAAAAATTTGGGTTATCTTGAAATATTTTAACTGGTTCCAAAGTTAGGATAACTATGTTGTAGGGGTTGCCTAGTTGAAAGGTTATTTTAACCTACAGACAGACATGTGCTGCTGGGGAGTTTGTTGCGCCACTTCTTCTTCTTCTTAGCAAAAACACTTTGGTGAAAGGTGGGCGTTTTGGCGGCTGTCTCTTGTAAATTGTCACTTTGTACAAAGTATTGTTTTTCAGCCAAGTTTGAATAAATGATTTTGAGCTTGGGTTTGAGTTTGCTCTACTTAAAGACGGATAATTTCAGATTTAGTTACACCTACCTACGTTCTATAAACTTTCTTATGTATAAAAGGAAGTTTATGTAAACGTTATCTTTTTCTTATTATTTTTCCATTTAAACCAGTTATGTTTTGGTTAACAATATTTACATTAGTACATATTACCTACATTTACAAACTTTATATATATGTTACAGCCAAAGTAATAAGTCCGCATATTATTAATATTATCTAGCTATTATTTATAATATCTACTCAATTTGGATAAAGTGATAATTGACACAGAATTAATCACATTAACTAGCAATTTTATATAATATCTCCATAGACTTAGATAATGTAATAAAACAAGTGTTACTGTTACAGCCTTTGTATCGTCCCACTGCTGGGCACAGGCCTCCTCTCACGTGGAGAAGGATTGAGCATTAATCACCACGCTTGCTCAATGCGGGTTGGTGATTTCCGACTATATAGTACAGGTTTCCTCAAGATGTTTTCCTTCACCTTTTAATCAGCCATTGGTGTCCAAGATATACTTAGAAAGTACATACAAACTTAGAAAAGTTGCATTGGTACTTGCCTGACCTGGAATCGAACCCACACCCTCATACTTGAGAGGTTGGCTCTTTACCCACTAGGCCACCACGACTAGTAGGTAGTAAACAAGTAGGTAAAGATTATTATTTCATGTTAACTAACTAAAGTGCCTGGTAGCTGACCTTAATAATATACTTTACTCGAAAAAGGCTAGTTAGCACAGTGCAGGGCACCATAATAGTAGCGAAAAGTCCCCTCTTTGAAGCGTGGCTCTGGCCACTGTACGGACCGCCCGGAGTGTGCCCTGCCCGGGAAAGGCACCGCCGTGTCCTCGTCGAGGCAGTCGGCAGCGGCGACCTCTCGCACCCGGCCCTGGTTCAAGCCAAGGTCCGGGGCGAGAGGTACTGGGATGCCATCGTCTCCTTCTGTGTGGTCGAGAGACGACTCCCAGCCACCGTAGACGTGGGCCTGTGCGATGAGTTCGGGTGCCTTATCGGCCTTCCGTCTCCTGGGGGACACGGACCCGTCTCGGCGGTGCGCGTTGTTCAACGCGTGGGTTTAAGCCACTAACAGTCTGACCTCACGCTGCACGCTCACGCTCACGCTCTCTGAGTCCCTCAAGCTGCTCTCCCACAGTGGGAGGAATCATTTGATGATTTATCATAAAAAGAGTCGATAATAACTTGAGCCGTTTCTAGGAATTAGTAAGTAGTCAGACGATTATACCATATTTATTATTTTGGCTAACTTTGACCAGCTATTATGAATTAGATCCAGATAAAGTGATTAATCTATCACACTGTCTAGTCAATTTGGGTATTATATACAATGACCAGTCATTATGTATAATATATATTTAATCACTTTGGCTGTAACATATACAACGTTATTTTTAGTATATGCGAAACCTGAATATAGTTTGTTCAGAATCAGTAACTGAATCGATTCCAATAGTTTGTACACCAAGTTATATTTTTTTCAAAAACTATTTAAAAAAGTTTAAAGTTGGACAACGCCGCAATTAAGTACAACACAGGTCACGGCAGGTCATATCGAGTATTAGGAAACAGTAAACAACTAGTAGCAAGTGCAAAAAACTCCTCAGCCCCCGGGAAGTCCCGGTGACCTTGAATTTTTGCTGACTTTACAAGCTTATAACTTTGTGTTTTTTTATGATACAGTCGTGAAATTTTGTAAATAGATTCTTTACACAAAAATACTAGACAGGTGTATCAAGTTTCGCATTAACAAAAAATAAGGTTGTACTTATATATATTTTTTTTATCATGTTTTTAACGTGAAAGAGAGAACGATAACTAATTTTGTCTCTTTCATATCAATCATATCAGTAATGATCACAATTTCGATAAAAGTAAATATAAACAGCATGACATTACAACAAGATTAATGATGATATAAAATCGATATTCGATGCTTATGACTATAATTATTATAGTAATTAGTTTAAGTGTTATGGTTTTAGAATGCAACCCAAATATAACGAGGTATGTTTTTTATCTGATTTAAAGGTAATTTTGGGTAGTAGAATGATTATTATAGTTCTTATCGAACTATAATAATCATTCTACTTTGGGTATTTTTGTAGATTTATTTTTGAGTAGGAAATGATATTGGTGCTAACGAACTATTTAAAATTTAGAATATTAACAACTGCAGAGTATTTACGTTAAAGTTAAACGCTTATGAACCTATTTAGTCCAGTCCAGGTTTTCTCGAGATGGTTGCGGGATTGTTCGAAAGAGTTACCGCGGCCCTGGTACATAAAAGGCCTTTGACGGAACACGACGGTTTTTAGTGAGTAAGAGTCTTGCCCGTTTTCACCAACGAATACCTAAATTTAGGGAGCATTTACGGAACACTTAATAAGAATTTCATTTTCACCAAAGCCTAGGTGTCAATTTTAACCTAAAAATTTCACTTAAACTTGGGAGCCCGATTGATGCCTGCTTAAACAACTCCTATCATTATCATTACAGAATACAAACATATTTTGAACCGTTTCTGGCGATGGATAGTGAAATGTACCTTTATATGTTATGTAACACCAAAAATACCATGTTTAAAAAGCAAAAAAAAAAATGAAACGTAAACTTTTAGAAAGTTTAGAAGCTGTGGAGGTTGTGGATATGTAAAATAATAATCATTAGAAGACCACGTACCTATCTTACGTGAAAGAGCAGATGTCTGAGAAAAAAGTACGATGATCATGACTTTTTTATAAGATTATAGGTTATCACTTGCTATGAATGCACTTGCTAGGTCGTGATGTCGCTGAATTATTCAAAAATAGGAAGTCCTGCATGTCCATAAATATACAGACCATAACAGATGCAAATCTGGTAATCACTGATGTAGTTTCGCGGTGGCCGGGACAACTATAGGCCTATTCAGACCTAAGCGGTATTCGCTACCGTCTACGGCAGAGAAAACCCTGTGGGTATGCGTTAATATTACTGTTGATGTTCGGGATGCATGCCGCTGCTGCCGCGCGGTATGTACTTCTACCCACAGCGGCAGTGGATATCGCTCAGGTCGCTCTAGCCGCGGTATAGTTATCGGCACGGATATTGAGCCCTGACCTTCACCTGCGCAGAAGCCATTTATTGGTTTATTGCCTTGTGTACAGTGCGCAAAGCGATCCCCACTCTTCCGCCGAGAGCTCAATATCCGTGCCGGTAACTATACTTGATACTAAATACCTGAGCGAAACCGGCGCGGTATCTACCTCTACCCACAGCGGCAGCGAATATCACTCAGGTTTGAATAGGCCTTAAATACCAAAACTGCAGTAGATACCAATGATTCGAAAATGGTGAATATGGAGGAGCCTATCTCCTAGGTGATAGGGGATACCCTCTGGAGGTAAGAAGTAGGCTAACATTGAACATAATAAATTATGTAAATTAAAACAAAGATAGTAAACAAATATTTTAATATTAGTCCTCATATGATGTACCAAATATTATCATCATCCTCCTGCACCAATTCAATTTGAGGTGGGCTGGGCGCAGCATGTTTTTACACGTCTTTCCAATTTCTCGCACCACCTGAAACTAAATAAATATATAATTTTAACCCCATACTTAAATCCATCAACTCATGGAGAACAAAAATACAATGAAGCCGACAGTAAAACAAGGAACACAGTTGTACGGCAATATCTTAATACACTATATTATTATACACAGATATTATTCACATTTACCTGTAAAGGGTTCCTGTCGCATTAAAACTATTTGTGACTGGATCCAAACTTTGTTTTTGGCTTCGTTCGTGGTCCCATCCGTTTTTTGTTTAATATTGTGTCTCTATAAGACGTCAGCAATTTCACTAGCTTGTCTTTTTCTTCTGCAATAAAGGTTTATCCTCGTTTTCTCTTCTCTGCCAAAATAAACTTATCTATTCAACAATAATAAACCCAAAATTAACCTCACTCTATGTACACATACACATCAGTCAATTTGACAAACGCGCGAATGACATAGGTAAAAATTCACCTATAGAAAACCTCTTTACTGTTTTATTGCATAAAACATAGCGTAATGTAGTTTAAGTTAAATTAAAATAACATCACAAGAAAAAAAACTCACAGGCTTTAGTAATATATACTCGATAGACGTTTATTTCTTAAGAAGTACAGAAAAATCATTTTATCGATAAAATATCGACTTTGCATTATCGTTTGTAGAACTAGTAATCTGTCACTTACTTAAGGGATCCATGTACAAGTGTGGTGAAAATGAATTTAGGTAGGTGTCAAATTGGGAGGGATCCTTACTAAAAGTAGCATTTAGATAGGGAAACGGTAAGAGGTTGTTGGTGAAAACGGGCATGACACTCCCTCATAGGGAATGCAATCTCGCTCTCGATCTCGCGAGATCTCGGCCTTTCTGAGCGAGATTAATCTCGGGGGAAAAAAAGGCGAGATCTCGCGAGATTAACGAGATTAAAATCGAGCATAAAAACTGGGTTGCCCGGGGAACTGGGTTGAGGAGGTCAGATAGGCAGTCGCTTCTTGTAAAGCACTGGTACTCAGCTGAATCCGGTTAGACTGGAAGCCGACCCCAACATAATTGGGAAAAGGCTCGGAGGATGATGATGATGAAAATCGAGCATAAAAACGTCCTCTTCGAAGCGCAGTTGAGCGCGGACTGACGGACGGAGTCAATTAGTCAGACTATTAGAAATTATAGATTAATTAACAAAATATACGAATCAAATGAAAGATTTGTTCAGTTCAAATCACAAGCTATTATTACGGATAATTAACCGACTTCCCAAAAAGGAGGAGGTTCTCAATTCGTCGTTTTGAAAGTAGTCGTCTGGTAAACGGCTTCTTATTTTGTCTCGTTGTTTTGTTTATTATAGAGATTAGTTTTAATACTAAAATATTTTTGTTTGTTATTAGAAGAGATTAGAGAAGACTGTTTCATTTTGTATTTATTATTTGATAGATAACTTTTAACCGTCTTACCACAAAAACTTTTAAACGTCAGTTTAAGACTTGTCTAAAAAAATGTCAGATTATGACGTTGACATATGGTTCATTTTGCAGCCACAATTTTTTTTGACAAGTGTAAAACAGACGTTTAAGTTTTTGTAGTAAGGCCATAAAAGTTTATTAAAAAAATAAAATTTCATACATACGTCAAACAATGTTCGATGAAAAAATAAAACTAAATGTTTATCTTACAATGCCATTTTTTATTTTTCTAATTGCTAATAATATAGTCATTATTTGAAAAAAAAAACACAAAACTACCAATACCGCGAGATCTCGAAATTGTCGAGATCTCGCGGTATTGTATTCATGATCTCGCGAGATCTCGCTGGAGCCCCAATCTCGCGAGATTTGCATTCCCTACTCCCTCACCGCTGCTAACCCACAGCGGGAGGGGTCATTTTATGATTTTTGACGTCGTGATCGTTAAAAAAAAAGGTTTTCTCGAGATGTATAAAAGATAGGAGTGTCTAGGATATACTTTGAAAGTACCTACATACAAACTTTGAAAAGTTACATAGGTAGGTACTTACTTGCCTGACCTAGAATCGAACCAACAAACTTACCTATACTTGGGAGGTCGGTGCTTTAATTCACTAGGCTACCACGACTTAAAACGTCTTAACACTTTACAAACTAATTCGGCAGATGTCGCCACTAATTACTGAAAAGCGCGCCATTTTGACAGCCGACCTTAATCAAGATGGCGGCCTAAGTTCGTTATTCGAAAACTGTCGTTCAGTTTAAAAGCTGTTAAGTGCTAAGGGTTCTGTAAAATTGACGGTAATCTACGTAAAAGGTTTTCAAAATTGATAGGATTATTCGTTTCTTGTCGCATTAGTGGGCACGCATAATTAATTAATGGTGTTTATTTTGGTCTTATCAAAAATTATATACTTACCTAAGCTATAAGTCAAAAATATTTAGAGACGCTATACTTTCAGGGTACGAGGATTACGGGGTACCGCTGCAGTTTACACCGATTAAGGAAACTTTAATCATGGCGGACAGATAGATACACAAATACTTAGTACCTAGTCAAACTTAGGTATAACACCCATCTGTTTTGAGTTGGAAGTTAAAAACGGGTTTTCATGATGTAGGTAACATGTGGTTGTATGTATTAAGTAGTAGGTACTTACCTATTACAGCTTAATCTTCGTCGCAAAAATCTCGACCTAATATAAAAGGTCAAAAGTCACGAAACTTAATAAAAATTATTCCTTCCTCTCGAATATAAATTGCAATTTCCCGTTGATTTGAAAACTCGTAAAACATACAACATCAATCAAGCAACATAAATAGACACGCTTGTCAAAGTTTTTGTTTACTTTATTATTGCTTTCTAAGAATATAATTTAATGCTGGCTTCCGCCCGCGGATTCACCTTCATACACAGCCGATCATATCTCACTTGAATAAAAAATAAGTCTATTTGGTGATCACTGATAAATAGTGACGAAAGAACACTGTCAAGTTTCATTAAAATACGTACAGTCATTTGCAGTTGAAGAAATAAATCATACCTACACACGCACACTCACAAACTTTTACTGTAATAATATTATCAAACAATCAGCAAAACAGGGGCCCGATTCTCCTAAGTTAATAATGTCAAAATCGAATAGAAATCGAGTCGCAATATGATCGCAATAGCAGTTTCAACCATATCGGGCAGTCTGCTACTAATATAAGACCAATCGTATTCCAACGACATTCGATTGGTTTGCGATTGGTCTGCTATTTTGGTGATTTTGGTCTATACGGTAGTTTGATCTAGGTACATTCATTTTGCAATTGTACCTAAATCATTTGCAGACGAAATGATTCATTATTGAATGACAGAAAAGGATAAAAACGTTTATTTCAAAGAAAAAATAGCGGAATGCCACATACGCTTCAATTCGTAATCGAGTCGGGATTGGATCTCAGTCGAACCGAGTCGAACGTGAATCGTATGTCGCTTAAGTAAAATTAGGAGAATCGGGCCCCTGAAATCTGTGGTATTACGTTTCCCTACCAAAGCACTAAAATATTTTTTTTCACAAAACTTCAAATAACTATCTACTTTTCCTCTTTGCCGCAAATGGTTATAAGTTCGGAATCCTAAATTTTTGTGCGCCACGACCCGTAAGGATCTGTTGAAATGGTCTCCACATTGAAAATTGAAAAAGTTGGCAATAAAGGTTACTTTATGACCTTCGGAGGGAGCTGGCTGATAAAATTACGTTTTTACCTGCCACTGTGGCTGGTCCTAATGATATTGTACTATATACTATAATACGTGATATATATATTGATATATATATTCTCACGTCGTGGTAGATAACTACTTTACGCACCCAACGTTTATATAGCCTGCCTAGCTAAATGACATGACAGGTTTTGGTCAGTAAGAGTCTGAAACTGCACCCACAGCGAGAGGGGTAATTTCATGAATTCCCATAAAAAAGGTCTCTAAAACTGAATATTTTTTTATGTCAGTCTAGTAGTTCCTGAGATAAGTCCGTTCAAGCATACCAGCAAACTGTTCAGATTTATAATATTTGTACAGATATTAGTATGATGAGTAAATAAACAAGTTTAGGTACCAATTTATATTACAATACAGTTCCTACGAGAAGCTCTCAAACCTATTGAAGAATCAGACCTTTTATGAGCGGAAATTAGTTCTATTATGTGACCTAAACAAGAATTTCCTAATTTCTGTCCTATTCAAAACATCAAAGACTAGATGTTTGTATAAGAAGTGGCCAGTGTGCTTTAGCAGATGCTCAAAGGACATTGGGCGCTTCTTATCCAAATTTTCTCAAAGTTGGCTTAGTGGTTTTGGCATAATAGCGCGGCAGTCGTTACGTTTGTTTTTAAAATATTTTAGAAAGGATAGAGAACAAACAGAGAAAGAAATATTTTATTTCCGCGAACAGATACTTATAAAATAGGCATGTATATTTCTGTACTGCACATAACATGATAAAAAATACATCTCTCTCAATAACCCACTTAGAATATTTTACAAAACGATAAATCCAGGACTTAAATGTATGTAGAAGTAAAAATCGACGGTTTCCTTTGATGGTTAAGGAGCTTACAGGATTATCTCAAGCGAATGACTTCAAAATGCAGGCATTTTCTCTTTTTCATATCTATCCACCTTGTAATGTTTTTTATGTGCAACGGTATTTTTTTTAATACGTAGCTGCCATTTTAGATTATAAATATCTTATTTTAGGATAAGCTTTTAAATTGGAATGTTTAATATATATCGATTAAGGGTTCCGTATTTTTGTTTTCTTTTGTTGCAGCTGTGGGTGCAACGTGAGGGAGTGTCAGACTCTTACTGACTGAAACTCATCATGTTCCTTCTCAAGTCTTTTATGTACCAGCGCCGCGGTAACTCTTTCGAATAATCCCGCAGCCCCGTAGAGTGGGCATTCCGTATTTATGGTATTGTATTTATTACACCTATGGTGTTACTATTGCTGTTATAGATGTGTTATAGTTATCGGCACGGATATTGAGCCCTGACCTTCACCTGCGCAGAAGCGATTTATTGGTTTATTGCCTTATGTGTACACTGCGCAAAGCGATCCCCACTCTTCGGCCGAGAGCTCAATATCCGTGCCGATAACTATATCTCACGAAAGCGGTTGAGCCATATTTGTCTGTGTAAATGTACTCATACAAGCATTGTTATTGTATGCGTAAACTCGGAAGCGCTCAGTAGTGGTCGAGTTGTAAAACGACAATACACACAAATATGGTTCCAATTGCACCCAATTTCGTGACAATACTAACACTAACATTGATGTGACTTAAAGACAATTATTTGCACAAATAATTAAGAAGTCTTTAACTTTATAAAATACAGTTAAAATTAATAATAATTGAATAGTCTCATTCCCTCCCCTAAATTCGCAGTAATTATTAATATTTTTCATGCCGACATTTTTGTACAACAAAATCGTTTGTAATAAGTACCTCCATCTCCAATTATATCCCAAAAACTGGGAAATCATTTTACAAGAGCAAAAGCTATTAAGGGCTAAATTATTTAATATAAAGATTATGCTCTTTACAAAATTCAAAAGAAGTTCTTTTGAACCTTATTCTTAAGAACTGAAAGACCAATTTTCATAAAATTGTAATCCAAAATAAGTTTGCAAACGTCTCTTAATTGTCTCTTATAATTAAGTAGAAGTCCCGAAGTAGGTGAACTTAAGGTCCCAGATGCGTAAAATTGTCTAATTATAAAAAGTATTAAAGACAATTTTGGAGTTTATCCAATATTTGACTTTGAGGTCCTTTTGGGCTCAAATGTTATTAAGAATCTGCCACGTTATTAAGGTCCGTAACTGCATTTAAAAGAGGAAATGGTCCTATGGGTCGTTCTCGGAATCTTGATAGAGAAATCTTGGATTTAATCGCATTTGAATACAGTTGTATTTAGGTCAAAACGTGTAGGAACTGCTTGAGTTCAGTTTGAATAGAATCATCCCGATAAAAGCATTAGGTACTTCGGTGTAAAATCTCTGATTAATACGTCGAAATGGGAACTGTTTCTTTTTTTTTCTTAGACTTTTAAGAATACCTACTCCAAAATTAGCGGTTGTCTATACTATAATAATAAATAGGAAACATTTATTTGTTTGCTTGTTTGTACCATTAAGGCTCCGAAACTAATAAACCGATTTTAAAAAATATTTCCCAAGTAACATTAGCTATATTTTATCCCGGTACCTGTAGTAGTTCCCACGGGACGCGGGTGAAACCACGGAAAAACGAATGTTCTGTAAATCAATATTATATTCTCCTTAAAACTAAACTCTATGCTCAAAGACCAGGATGGTTACGTTACCGAAAACGAGGTCCCGCTAAAAAAAAGTTTTATTTCATTTCGAAAACTCCCAAGAAAAATAGCCGGGGTGTCAATTGAGGGGTGCAAGGGGTGAGAGGGTGGGTACTCGTTATTTTCACTTTTCCCCGTTTATTGCCACAATAAATAACATTAGGTTTATGATGCGTGTATAAAATACCCCGGTGCGGGGCGTGCAAACCTGAATTTTTAATTTTCTGCCCTCCTTACTTGTTTTTATGGAACTAGAAATTGGTTGTTTTTGGCCGCTGTGTACAGGGTTTCATTAGGATTTAGTTACTATTTCACCCTCATCCTCCGAGCCTTTTTCCCAGCTATGTTGGGGTCGGCTTCCAGTCTAACCGGATTCAGCTGAGTACCAATGCTTTACAAGAAGCGACTGCCTATCTGACCTCCTCAACCCAGTTACCCGGGCAACCCGATACCCCTTGGTTAGACTGGTGTCAGACTTACTGGCTTCTGGCTACCCGAAACGACTGCCAAGGATGTTCAATGACAGCCGGGACCTACAGTTTAACGTGCCATCCGAAACACAGTCAATGGTGTCTAAGATATACTTAGAAAGTACATACAAACTTAGAAAAGTTGCATTGGTACTTGCCTGACCTGGGATCGAACCCGCGCCCTCATACTTGAGAGGCTGGTCCTTTACCCACCAGGCCACCACGACTTTACTATTTATTGTATTTTAAAATATTGTAGTTTCCTTAATCCGGTGTATGCCACCGGAACCACAGGAACGCTGATATTTGCGGGACACAATTGATTTTCTATTATCTTAATTTACACGCGGTTAAACAGAAGACATGTAAAAAATTCAGCCAATTATTGCAAAATGTTCTAACATCAATCGTAGAGTTCATAAAGCAATAGGTCAGTGCATATAGCACAATTATTTGTTAATTATTTATGTTTTAAGACCTCTAAAATCAACACGTTTACTAAACAATAACATCAAAAGTAATCCTTGAACACCATAGATTTTAGTCAAGAAGTTTTTATTTTAAAAAATGTCCACAATCATCTCGATACCTTATTGGACATTTCACAAACACTTTATTCAAAGATTTATTTAGGAACTTATTTCAGTTTCCCTACTAATTGTACGCCAACAGAACTAAGATTTTTCCAGCAAAGTGAATTTAATTATTAACAGCGAAAGCGTCGTAAGGTGGGACGCACACGTAACTGGCTCTTATGAACGTAAGTGGCTGTTGTACGGCCATACGATGTTACGAAGAGGCCATAAGAGTAGGCATGACGTATACTGAGATGACATGCTTGAGGTACAGAAATGTTTTATTTAAATGAAAAGGGAAACAGGTATTTGCTTCGAAAAAAACTCTATGACATACTTAACTTATTTGGAGCCAATGCCAAAATTCTATTTTTGTTCTTTTTTCTTTTATAAGTAAAGATATTTTAGTAATTATTCGTTTCTGAGTTTAATAATTGGCATTTAGGTAATAATTGTGTTACAAACATACCCACTGAAAGTTTGCTCACATTTGTAATTTTCAGTTATTCTGTATCCAAGAATGCATACAATGTACAATAGTGTTCTATTTCCAAAATTATAACTAACCCAAACACATAACCCCAACCTTAAACCCAAAACCTAGTAACATTTAACCAAGAAAATTTCTGTCAAAATCGCCAGCTAAAAAGTTAGACACTTTAAGTCTTAGTGTGCTGTCTCCCTAGAAGATAATATTCTTAAGGCGGTACCATTTGCAGGGCCCCGCGGACGCAAGCTTAAAACGTTTAAGGCGAAACTGTCTTTGGAATTGTTAATTATTTTCGCGGGGCCCACTGTTACCGGGGCCCACCGTTAATCCCTGTTCGGATCGCCCGTAATGATACGAACGTCACTTGATAAGGAATAATCTTGGAATGTTTTTTGGAAATTTTGGTCCTTCGGAAGATGTGGATCATTTTAATTGCTTTTCTTTTGTCGTTTGATTTGTTATGAAGGTATCTACTACTCAATCTATGCTAATATTATAAAGAAGATGTTTTGGCTTATTTGTAAAAGGTCGGAAACTACTTATTATCCGATTTATATAAAATACTAGCTTTCGCCCGCGGTTTCACCCGCGTCTCGTAGCCGGATGGTGACAAATCCTAAAACCTTCTCCCGGGTCTAAGTTTTTCAGCCAAATCGGTCAAGCTGTTATGTCGTGACAACGGAAAGCGGGTTTCATTTTTATATATATAGATTTCACTGTTGGCAAGCTATGAGTCATTATCATCGGTAACATAAGTGATGTTTTATTTTAGACAAGTAGTTTTCACGGGACGAAACTGCGGGAAACATATTCTATTGGTAACATGATTATTTTACAATTTTCTTTGTTTTTCCATTTTAGTGTTTCTTAGTGTCAGTCAGTTTAATATTGATGCACCGTTTATTAAATAGTGTAACTGTGACAATATTATTTATATAAATTGACAAATTGTCCAATAAAATTCGATTTACCACAAATTAATATTTATACCAGAGTTTTTCATTAAAGTGTTATTTAATTAAGCATCCCTATTTTCACCAATACAATCCCTGCTAATATTATAAAGTAACTCTGTCTGTCTGTCTGTTAAGCTTTCACGTCTAAACCACGGAACTAATTTTAATAAAATTTGGTACAGAGATAGAGTTGACCTTGAGAAAGAACATAGGATAGTTTTTATACCGGACTTTTGAAGAATTCTTTTGGAAACGAGTTATAACCGAACTCTACGCGGGCGAAACCGCGGGCGGAAGCTAGTTCATTCTATAAATTGAGGCCTGTTTCCTACACCACGTTTCTTTTATATATGTGAGAAAAATAACCATGGTTACACGAAAAACAGGCTAAGATGTATCTTCGCACCCTTTTCAACCTAAAACATTATACTGCTGACCCGTTTCGCAATACAGTTGAAATAAATTGGTTAATTAGTGGTAATTACATGTTTACAGTTGATTGCAAAATATTATAAATTATTTGGACATTTTTTGAGGTTGTGATTGGTTAACAGAAATTTATTGAGTGATTTGTGGCTGTGGTAATATAAATTATTCGGTTTGTTGTAAAAAAAAAACACGTTTTATGTGTCACATCACATTTTACGATTTAATTTCATTCCCTATTTTTGAGCAGACATTTATTTTTGTACTAGCTGTTTTCCCGCGGTTTCACTCGCGCCCCGAGATAGCTTTTCGTAGCCGATGGTGAAGAAAACTATCATATTATTATGTCCTTCTCCCGGGTAAGCTTTCTCCTTTAAAATTTTCAGCTTAATTGTTCAGCCATTCTGGGGTTATAAGTAGCGTAACTAACACCCCTTGAGTTTGTTTCGGCGTTCCTTCTCAGGGATCAGTCAGTTAGGAAATGCCGACCCCAGCGTTCTTAAAATGACGTGTAAAAGTGATGTAATGTCCAACTTGCAAAATAAACGATTTCATTTAATTTAATTTCTTTTAATAGATTAAAAGATAAAGCGCTATGTTTCAAGTCAATCGAGTTCATAGTTAAGAAATAAGAAGTACCTAGAGTTCGCCACATTTAAGAAAAACAAACATTCCTTCACTTTCTAACATTCACCGTCCCTTTCTAATTCTCATTACAATATCACAACTTCACCTATAAGATCATAATTTTCTTGTGAAAAAAAAATTACCAACTTTTAACCCTCCCCCTGCCGGTGGGGGAGTTAAAACAAGTTCCCTTTGCCAGATGGCGTTCGGCTATTCAAATTTTCTTGTTTTATTAAAAAAAAGTTCGCACTTGACCCCGAAACCGTTTTAAGTCTCGCTTCAAGCACCTTCTTAGTAATGTACCGAAGTAATTGTATTTTAATGACTGCGATTTTAGGAGAAATTGCTGTTTTAAGCTCTTTTAAAATTTGTGTCAATCTGTGCTGATAGCCATTTTATTTTATTTTTATTGGCGGTTAAAAGATAAATGGTAATTCTCGGATAATAGCCAATGCCGTTTCGGTCTCGGTTTAGAATATCGAATCAAAAAGTTTTCAATCACGTCATATCTTTTAAAGCGTCAGTTTAGGTGAACGATTTTTGAATGTGACTTTATCTTAATAATATCATGATGCTTTTGGGAAAATAAAGTGGATAATATTCTTTAAAAATGTAAAAAACACTATGTCATTTGATAATTATATTCTTACACTACAAGGACTATCAAACGACCTTACAATATCAGTAATCATTAAGTTTCAGCCTGCCTAATTACTCTAGGGGGTGTGACAGTTTTCTAGATATGGCAATATTTAACAAAAATATTATTCTTTGTTACATACAATCAAATTGTGTCACACAGAAAACAGCGTGTTTTATTATGCATAACAACGAGTAAAAATATTAAGACTAATCTATACAGCAATTACGTCATAATTCCAAGATAAAATACGGGAAAAACAACCGTCACCAACTCGAGGGGCACCTAAGAATATTAATAATGCATACTTAAAGCGAAAACGCGAAAATGACGGAGTTTCCCATTTCAAAATCCTGACGAATGCCATCCTTAAAGCGCGTATTGTTTTGAATTTTTCAAAAAGGACCAAATAAATTATCATTATAGGGGTCTAAGGAAACAATTGTCCCCGGCATCGCAGCGAGAGGGTTGGGCCGCGTCAAACAAAAATATGGATTCTTTTTGTTCGAGAAAATTAAAAATAAACCGTGATTTGTGTTTAATTTCTACGGTGTTTTGTAGGTATTTTTGTTTCTATTATTTTAGTCTTTAGGCACAAACTAAAATTGTAGTAGTTTACCTGTGTTTATTTTTGGTTTGTCACTCATTAAACTGGGATTAACCCTATCAAAGGTACACTAGTTTTCTTTAATCTTTTGTCGAAATGCGGATCCGGACCCTACTTAAAAATTTCTCCTGGGAACCTAAAATGGTTGGTCTAATCTGGGAATCGAACCCAACACCCACGTAAACGTATTTTCATAATGCCAGGTGAAATTGTGAAATACAATGGTCAGGGCTAATTTATTAATTTAATTCACTGTACTAAGTTTAAGCTGGAGTGTACTGCAAGCTATAAATAGGTGTAATATTTTTTACTTACAGAACCAAATTACAGCAAGTTTTGATCGTTACAGGAAAACCATTTAATTCTTAGTTTGTCTTCACTTAATTCGTGTTCGTTACAGCCTTTTTATCGTCCCACTGCTGGGCACAGGCCTCCTCTCACACGGGAAGGATTGAGCGTTAATCACCACGCTTGCTCAATGCGGGTTGGTTAAACTAACCAGTCCCAAATCAACCCAAAACCCAGTATTACCCAAAACTGGATAAAGCTTAACATAAACATGCTTACGATCATTTACTGATTTTAAGTGCCCTCTTTTTTCTACCTTCTACACACTTGGGTAATTCTTTACGTGTGTTATTGTTATGAGTTGCACTGCTGACCCGGCTGCTGAAACGGCTGACCTATTTAGATGATAGCTGATTTTCCATCGGTGGTTACTGTTACTGTTACAGCCTTTTTATAGTCCCACTGCTGGGCACGAGCCTCCTCTCACACGGAGAAGGATTGAGCGTTAATCACCACGCTTGCTCAATGCGGGTTGGTGATTTCAGACTTTATAGATAATCCACGTTTCCTCAAGATGTTTTCCTTCACCTTTTTATCAGCCATTGGTGTCTAAGATGTAATCAGAAAGTACATACAAACCCTCATACTCGAGAGGTTGGTTCTTTACCCACTAGGCCACCACGACATGTATATCTGGTGGTTCTTAGATATATTTCATCAAAATCGACGCAGGTGTTTTCAATTTTTCTTTCTTTAGCGTATCTTTCACTGAGCTACAGTCCTTGTGGAAACCGCGTCCGTCTCTATTTCTCGACTCGTTACCGTAAGAAATATGGCGTCATTTAATTTTTTTATTTCGTTCATTCATTTTGGCGCGAAAATTAGTAATAAAGAGAGAACATTATGTATTTTGAGTTATAAACTAAATGCGCTAGTGGATTAAAGGAGACGAAGGTTTATATCGTTATATGTGCTTTTAAACAAAAAAATTGTACTGTGCTGTTGCAGTAGGCAATAGTTATAGGTATTTCATAAGGATATTTCCTGTACAATAAACTCTTAGTTATAATGCAGCTATTGGCTCAGACAAAACCATGTGTTTATTCAATAAACGTGAATCTGTCGATGTGAACGATGGATGATGTGTGCCGGTTTGTTACTGTTTTACGCAAAACCTACTGGATTTTAATGAAATTCCGAAATAATTTTTATAGCTTATACTTAAATCAAAAGTCGTGGTGGCATAGTGGGCAAAGAACCAACCTCTCAAGTATGAGGGCGCGGGTTCGATTCCAGGTCAGGCAAGTTCCAATGCAACTTTTCTAAGTTTGTATGTACTTTCTAAGTATATCTTAGACACCAATGACTGTGTTTCGGATGGCACGTTAAACTGTAGGTCCCGGCTGTCATTGAACATCATTGGCAGTCGTTACGGGTAGTCAGAAGCCAGTAAGTCTGACACCAGTCTAACCAAGGGGTATCGGGTTGCCCGGGTAACTGGGTTGAGGAGGTCAGATAGGCAGTCGCTTCTTGTAAAGCACTGGTACTCAGCTGAATCCGGTTAGACTGGAAGCCGACCCCAACATAGTTGGGAAAAAAAAGGCTCGGAGGATGATGATTAAATCAAAATAGCATAATGGCTACTTTTTATCCGGGTACTTTTTATCCGGGTCCCCCTTAAACGGGGAATGGTTAGTGACTACATATTTGAATTCAGTTCAAAGCTGAAAGCTATAATATATCAGGTAACTAGCAGATATATCTCAAAGAATAAATATAACTTCAACAATACTCTTTCAAAGTTCACACAGGAGAACAATTTAGAAAGTAAAAACGTACCCAATTCATATACGTTCTTCTCCATGCATGGAGCTGGCTGAAACTTTCATATTCTTCATACAATAGCGAGAGCTGCCGAGAGGTGAGGCCCTGTAGTACTGAATAGTCGATGTACATGAAAGTTACCTGAATTTCACAGCGAGAATAATCAATTAAGTGAATACATCTGCCGACAAAAGTTCCCTATGAGTTAGTAGGTAAACTGTTTGCCGGGGATGTATTTATAGTACGGACTTTTGGTTTATTGTTTTAGTGAGTCTTGAATAGTAGTGTGATGGAATATGTAGTAGCATCATTGGCAGTTAGTCCCCACCTTGCTAATGCGTGGGGGTCAGTATACTTTCGAGTTTTGAACTGTTGAAACTCTGTGTGTATTTTTTGATGGTCTAGCGAAGCGGCTAGTTAAAACATGCAGTACCCCAAATGCCAGGTTTCATTGTGATCAAACGTCAAGCATTATCATCCAACTTGTTAATTGCCAATGTTATTCTTGGGTCTACACTTCTGGTGGGCAGCCTTACGGCAGAATTTTTGATGGTATATTTTATCTTATGATTCACCAGAGATTGTAAAATAAACCTGAATAAAATATCTTTTTTACTAAAATGATATAGTGTTATTACTCTACTTTCTCTTGAATAATCGAACCACGTACTCATCATCATCGTAAATTACAGCGCAAAAAAATGCATTCTAAAAAAAGCAAGAAACATATCCACAATTTTATCTCGACTATAGATACGGGCGCCATCCCCAGCTTCCGCCAGCCCCAGACAGATGGCGGGCAGTGATTGATGAGAGAAGAACTTAATTATAATACTTAGCCAGGTTTATTCTTCAAATTTCTTTCTAACCGACTGCGAGTTGAACAAACTTGAACAATCAACTTGAACTGTTTGCGTCTCGTTTGCGTTTGATGTTTGTGTGTTTTAGGGATCTTTTATTATTATTTTTGTAGTATTTTTGGTTCAGAGGAATTTGTGAAAATAGGCTTTGTATGTGATATGACTAGGAAAAGACAAGTAAAATATGATAAAAAAAATTGATGTTTTGAAGTTGTGAATATCTATTTTACACGGAGAGATCCTTTAAAATATTATTTTGTGTAGGTATGTATCTACCTAACAGTGTACATACCCTAGAAATAATATTTTTTTAAAGATTGTTGGTTTTACCGATAAAACAAATAGATTAATTGCCTGGAGTATCCCCTGAATTTGAAAGTGTTATCAACTATGTACCTATGTATAATAAATCATTTCAAACGTTAAATATAATTAACTACCAAACACACAACCATTTACTTTATTACTACAATTTATAAAGCAAGTTAAACACAAACAAAGCAATCGTTATAATATAAAACAATTCAGCAAATAAACAAATAAAGTGAAACAACTTTGTAATCCCTCATATTGAGAACAACAGATCAAATGGATTGGCTCTAGCTGGGTTATAGTTTAGTGATGGGAAATGTGTAAAATCTGTAAATATCGATAGGTGTTTTATCGATGTTTTTACGGTATTAGATATTGATTGAATTTTTTTCTAGTCCGTGCAGTAATATGAAGGTGATCATTTTTATTAAAAAGAAGGTTACTAGTGAGATGATGGCAGATAGAAAAGTATGCAAGGAGAAAACATGCTGCGCTGACCACAAATAAAATTGGGGTAAGGACAGGAGGATGATGATGTCTTGATAAGTTTTTACTGGATTTTAAAAGCAATATTTTACAATGCAGAAAATTCTAAATGCAGGTTATTTATTTGTTATTGCAGGACTTATGTTATTTATGTAAGACTGGCTAGAGCCTGTTAGATAATTTTGGCAGTCGTTACTTAAAAACCAAATACAAATCTATCGATATTCTCCATTCCCCTCACTAATGTCATGTGATCGTACTGCGGCTCGAGTACAATTTGTCTTCGTTGACAAATATTTAAATGTTCAACGATACCTATCGATCACCGGCCCTGGAGATACCGAGACATCGACGCAGCCAAAAAAATTAAATATATTGCCTAGGGAGCGGGGATTTCGAAAAAAAAAGCCGTTTCAAACTTTCTGATTTTAGGCCTAGAATAATTTATGTTGTGAGACAAATTGATATTTTGTGATGTTAGAAATTAATCAATTGTGATGTTAGTTATTTGGGTTGAATTGCATAAATAATGATGTGGCTGAAAAAATAGTTTATATCTGAAGTTTTAAGTTGAATCATTTTTGTTGATGCTAAGTTCAGATTGGATATTTTTTGGTCGTCTACCAGTATGTTGAAAACCTGGCCTAATCTTACGATAACGACTCAAAAGAGAATCAGTAAGTTTTAATATTGATACAGTATAGACGTTCAAGCTATCTTTGAATTAAACATTACCTGTGAATAAGTAGTTACAAAAGATGAATTCCTACTGTTTATCAATTATTGACAGTATTTTTATATTTTTTTTAGTATGGCTTCTAGCAGTTCAGCCTAGGAAGCCGTATACTGATTAACCGGTCTTTTCCCTGTACCTACCTAGAATTTAAGGCCTCCAGCCAGGGGCGGTATTTTTGTAATGAATCATACAGCAGTATATTTAATTAAGTGATCGCCATTTTTCAGTAACGATTCTTGGGGCACTAACACTCCAAATTATCGCCTGAACAAATCAAATCCTAAGTACCTACTTATTTCTTGCAAGCGAGCTACACAGATCCTAACAAAACACAATCTATCATTGTTTTTTTTCCTGTTTTCCACAAAACAACCCGTTTTCGCCAATCCTTCTATCACGCAATCTTTCTTCCCATCTTATTAGGGCCCAGTTAAAAACTCGACATGTGCATGAATCTTAGCCACGGAGGAAGGAAAGATGAGCGGAGATGCCAAAATGCAGGTAGGTCAGGCGCCTTCTTCTAGGTCAAATACGTACGGTGGGCATGACCAAAACGAGCATTTACGAGTGAACCAACGAGGCATTCGGCTTCTTTGAGACATCTGTCAACGATTTTTGATATTACAAGAAATGATTGTTCAAAGAAGGCGTGTAAAGGGAAGACAGTGACGGGTCTCGTCCCCCGAGCACCTACATTTTGGCGCGCTACTTTCTTAGGAGATTTTCTGTTATGGTATCTCCGCTAGTCATTTTGTTCTCCATGATGTACCAGACGACATCTTTTCATAAGGGACCACAATTCCGCAGTGAGGGTCCAAATAACGCACGTATAAAACGTAAGGGCCCGTCTATATGGTCCCAAGGGCCTGCTGACACCATTAATGGGTGGGGTGACCGTCATTTGGAGTTTTTGTAGGACATATATGTGAGTGTAACAGGATTAATAATTTAGTTGTTGGTTTTTGTGGTTATCCTAATACACGCATGCATGACTGACGCCTAGGAGGAAGAGTTAGTGGAATGTTTGTATGTGCTGAACAATCTTGCATTATGATGACTACGAGATAAGAGTAAAAGGAAAAACAGTTTTCTTTTTCCTGAAGCACATTAAAAGAGTTTACGTGACCAGCTCTTTGGAAAATGCCACCCAAAAAGGTGACTTCAATTCATTTTGAGTCTATGATTTTTTTCTTTCTTTGAGCTTATTGTTTGATAAACGAGTTCGAATCTATATTGCCATAGTCACACGTAATAATAACACTCAAATGTTTTTTCATGATTTAGTAGTTGATGATCCCGTCGTATATCTGTCCAGGTCAACCTCAATTAAAAAGGTCAACCAGAAATATTATCTATACTAATATTATAAAGAGGAAAACTTTGTTTGTTTGTTTGGTTGTAATGGATAAACTCAAAAACTACTGGACCGATTTTAAATATTCTTTCACCATTAGAAAGCTATATTATCTGCGAGTAACATAGGCTATATTTTATCCCGGTGCGGGCAGTAGCTCCCACGGGACGCGGGTGAAACCGCGGGAAAACGGCTAGTTTTTATTAAAATAGAACTATCAACCAAAAATGCATTTTTAGGTGAATATTAAATATCTTACTTAAATACTTGAAGCCACTATTCCAAGTCCGGTGCCGTCCATTAGTAGTACAGGAAATGGCTCTTGACCACTCACTAGGTTACTAACTTTACAGTTCCGACAACTTCAGCCAGTTTTGGACGCTATTCGTGACTTTGACTCCACTATCAAAGTCGCGAATAATAACTTGAATAATTACACTTAAGTTATATTTAGTATTTAAATATGAAAAAATTGTACTATAATTGTTGTAAACATCATCAGTTTAGAATACTTTAAAATAGCTGTTAATGTGATGATTTCAACAGAGATAAGTTGTTCTTCGCATTTATAATATGTTTTTCTTATTATCACAATATGTAGTAGATAATAGTTACAGCCTTTTTATCGTCCCACAGCTGGGCACAGGCCTCCTCTCACACGGAGAAGGATTGCGCGTCAATCACCACGCTTGCTGAATGCGGGTGGGATTATCACAATATCATGGCAGATAGCAAATATTATTTCTAATTACGTTTACAGGCAAATCAGGACTATCCACTGATATTCAGAATCATGGTGCCAACATTTATGGGCCACAAATCCTTAGATATATCCCGTATCTTATACTCCCATCGTTGGATTATAAGTCGAGTATACTCCGTATTTCTAACCGACGATCTTCGGAAAACCTTATTGGCGATATCCATGATGTCCTTGTAGTTAAAAAATATAATATTTAGACTTTAATTTGTTTCAGAAATTCGCACCGTACGTGCATATGCGCTGCTGTAACCAAAGAAACGATGGATATATTGGGTGAAAGTCGATATAGCTAGCTTAATAATGTTACTTGTTAACCCCCGACGCAAAAACGACGGGGTGTTATAAGTTTGACGTGTCGTGTGTGTATGTGGCATCGTAGCTCCTAAACGGATGATCCGATTGTAATGCGTTTTTTTTGTTTAAAAGGAAAGTCAGTCGAGAGTGTTCTTAGCTATGTTTGGTGGAAATCGGTTCAGGTCTTCAAGGTCATCAGCTCGTTTGTTAGGTGTGATAGGAATGTTACACGCTCAGTTTACTTGCAAGCATATGTGAGATCTGAAATTTGAAACACTAATGTCTTCTGGAACCACTGAGCTGGTCTGCTGTTAGGGTACGAAGATAGGAGACGTAACCCTGAACTGCCTTTTAGTAAACCCATCGAGTTTGGGCTCGTTGAATTTGTCTTGACTAGTTCTCTTCATGTTTCTAATTGACGAGAACCTGATGCTGGAAATGGGATGTAGCGGATGAAACTCTGGAATGCCGAAATGAAACGGATGACCCGAATACCCTATTTATATTTTTGCTGAAAATCTAGAATGACCAAAGGTTAATCTTTATTGTTTCTCAATCTGTGCAATTCTCCCAGAGCCAGTTTGTCATGAGGATTATTAAACAGCTTCCTTTGGCCGAGATCGCATATAGCGAGCCCATCTTAAAATTAAAGAAATTAAATGAAAGAAGGAAAAATTAAGGAGCTCCTTCAAAAAGCATGAAATAAAATAAAATAAAATAAAAAAAAACCCCGATCCAAAAAAAAGAACGCAATTATTATGACAAAAGGTTATGAACGCTAAACCCTATATAAAGCAAAAAATAACTTTTAACACTACGTAAGTACCAACTAAAGCATGTCAGACTAAACTAAATTTTGAAGTGTCGGGGGACCGCTTTTTACCTTCAAAAATACTTACATAAATCAAATGATACCTACCTAATTACAACATTCGTATAAAAAAACACGTATCTAAACAACATTATATACAAAGTTATAAGTAGTATACATATTTAATGTAGTAGTATATAATTACTTCTAACGTTAGGCTAATAAATTAGAGCGGTCCCCCGACACGTCAAAATTTAGTTTAGTCTGACATGCTTTAGTTGGTACTTACGTAGTGTTAAAAGTTATTTATTGCTTTTTTTAGGGTTTAGCGTTTTTTACATAAGATGATGTCTCATTGAAGGAGAAAACATGCTGCGTTGACCACGAATAAAATTGGGATTAGGGCCGGAGGATGATGATGATTATGCGCGGATATGCTTTTCTTCATTCGTATTATTTGAAGCAAAAATAATAATGTGATATCCTATACCTGCCTATATATAAATAACAATGTGATCATCTTCACCTCTGTCACATGACAGAGGTGAAGATGATTTTTTTGACGCCTAATGTTTTTTTTTGCATAGCTAAGAATGGAAATGTCTAGCAATGATCAACATTTATATTTTATCTTTTGGTTTGTCTTATTCAATTCCCCAAGAACCTTTTTGCTGAAAATAATACCTTCAGTTTACTGATCTATCGGAATTCTGGTTGCTAAGTCATATTTACAGTGGTGTGTACAGACCACCGCAACACCAGAATCTTTGTGTATTTGATTCTGTCATGGAAGATGTCTTGAAAAAAGTCAGTAGCAGTAGTAAGTCAGTCATTATATGTGGCGATTTCAATATTAATATTTTAGAAAGTAATATTGTAAGTTCGAGTTTTTTAAATCTTTTTAAATCATTTAATATGCGTAACGTTTTCGAAGAACCTACTAGGATAACACCAACTACTGCTACTTGTATAGATAATGTTTTTTGCAGCTGTGAGTACCTACATAAGGAAATAGTGAATTACTTGCCCTCTGATCACAGCGGACAAGTTGTCACTTTTCGCACTAACTCTCCACCACAGAAAACACAAATAAAATTTAGGGAATATACTTTTAAAAAAATCGATAAATTCAATCAAACTCTAGGTGATAAACTGTGTGCACATAGCTTTAATCTTAAAAATCCAAGTGATATTTATGCCGATTTTTTCTCTGTATTAAACGACGAATTCAACTTAGCTTTTCCAGTCAAAACTAAAATTATTAAATCTAAGTTCTTATTTAGTGACTGGACAACTCCGGGTATTCGTAAAAGTAGAGAAAAGCTGTTTGAACTTTATGGTTTAAAGCCTTTTAACGCCGATCCAAGTTTCCGTGACCACGTCTCAAAATATTCAAAAATATTTAAAATCGTTTGTAAACAGGCAAAATCCATTCATATTAGAAATAAAATAAAATATGCAGATGATAAAATAAAAACTACTTGGACAATAATTAACAACGAAACAGGGAGACGAAAAGTTCGAAAAACTGATTTATGTCTAGAAACTGATAAAGGTCCCATTAGCGGTAACCTTGAAGTAGCTCAAGAGTTTGAAGCATTCTTCACTAAAATACCTTTCGAGACGACAAAAGCACTAAATTCTTCCACCCCCGTGTCTATCGATCTACTCAAAAAACATGTTAAACCATGCTCTTTAGTATTTAAATTTCAACATACCAGCCCCGAGGCTATTATTAAAGCCTTTAAAGATCTTAAAATAAAATCAACAGAAGATCTTTGGGGTATGTCTGTCAAGGTATGTAGGTCAATTATTGTAACAATTGCACCTTATTTAACTTACATATTTAATCTTAGCGTAGACCAAGGCGTGTTTCCTGACTTAATGAAACACAGCAAAGTAGTTCCTTTATTTAAATCGGGAAATAGTAAGGAATCGAATAACTATAGACCCGTTTCTATCTTACCGGTTCTCAGCAAGGTATTTGAAAAGTTGATGCTTGAACAGATGTTGCGCCATTTCAATAAAAACTCCATCTTTCACAAAGAACAATACGGTTTCACTAAAGGTCGCTGTACAACCGATGCTGGTGTAACTTTGATCAAGCACATCTTTAAGGCTTGGGAGGAAGCTGAAGACTATTGGTATCTTCTGCGATCTCTCAAAAGCGTTTGACTGTGTAAATCACGAAACGCTTTTGCGAAAGCTAGAGCCATCCATCCTCCGAGCCTTTTTCCCAATCATGTTGGGGTCGGCTTCCAGTCTAACCGGATTCAGCTGAGTACCAGTGCTTTACAAGAAGCGACTGCCTATCTGACCTCCTCAACCCAGAAAGCTAGAGCATTACGGAATAAAAGATACTTCTCTCCAGCTGTTAAAATCATATCTAAATGGTCGGCAACTTAAAGTTCAAGTCAACGGCGTAAATTCACGAGGTTCAGTGATGGCAATGGGCGTACCACAAGGTTCTATATTAGGTCCGTTCCTCTTTTTAGTTTACATAAATGATTTGCCCTACTTATTTGATAATCAACCTAAAATGGTGTTGTTTGCCGATGACACTTCTCTTATTTTTAATATTGATCGACGTAGACGTACCTTAGACGACGTAAACAATTCCATTCTCCAGGTTCAAAATTGGTTCAACGCAAATAATTTGGCTCTTAATGAAAAAAAAACAAAATGCATTCGATTTTCATTGCCAAATGTAAGTGAATGTGACATTATACTTAATAGTGAAAAACTAGAATTTATAAATCAAACAGTTTTCCTGGGAATCACTCTTGACAAAAAACTACAGTGGGGACCCCACATTACATCTCTTGCGGGTCGTCTTAGCTCGGCCGCCTATGCTATTAGAAAGGTAAGGCAGCTAGCGGACGTAGAAACAGCTAGACTGGTATATTTTAGTTACTTCCACAGCATCATGTCGTACGGCATTCTGCTGTGGGGACGAGCTGCTGACATTGAATGCATATTTATCTTACAAAAGCGAGCTGTCAGAGCTATGTACAACTTACGTGGTCGTGAATCTCTTAGGGAACTGTTTAAAAAAATTAATATCATGACCGTACCTTGCCAATTTATTTATGAAAATATCATGTATGTTAGGAAAAACCTACATTTCTTTGATAAAATATGTGATAGACATAATTATAACACTAGAAATAAAAATAAAATAGCTATCCCGCAGTTTAGATTATTTAAAGTACATACATCTTTCATGGGATATTGTGTCAAATGTTATAATAAAATACCAGACAACATTCTGGAACTGAATGACATGCGGTTTAAAACTCATATAAAAGCCACACTTTGTAAGCAAGCATATTATAAATTAGAAGATTACATTCAAGATAAAAATGCTTGGAAACATGCTGGTCCTGCTCCATAGGACATACTGACAATATAAAATTAATTAACAAATAATAGCCAGCCTTTTGGTCACGAGAAGCGTCCACCAGCCGCCTAGACAGGTCTTTAAATAGGCTATGCGCATTCGGACCCCACGACCCGAGGGTTGAGGTTCTCCGCGGCCGCAGCGGCAGCAGCAGCACAGCACGCAGAACTTGGAAGATGGGATGGCGCAAGAGTATCGACGCAGGTTGCGTCCCATACTAAAGGCCTACCCATCTTCCAAGGGAATAAAGACATGCCGTCTGGTCTCTTACCGTCGTCGCGCGCCAGGCCATTTGGTTCCAGTACAGCTGGCACCCCGACGGCAACAAGAGCCCGACGAATAATGTCGTTGATATTTGCGTGCCGCGCAATACGGCCCGCACTACGGCTGCACGACAGGCCGTGGTGTCCGAGGCTGGTGACAGCCTCACCACAGTGGCAGCGATGAGGGGAGCAGCAAAAGGCTTTCGTGACCAAAAGGCTGGCTATTACCTCGGACAAAGGATCAGCATGGCCATCCAACGAGGTAATGCTGCCAGCCTCTTGGGTACGCTCCCAGTTGACAGCGATGGGGATGAATTTTTTGACGCCTTTTAGATATAGTGTATATATTTTTATTTTTTTTATTGTTCTACTAGGATAGTTTTTTTTTTGTGTTGTAAATATCTATGTATATAACTATGTAAATAATTAAAGTATATTAACAAATTAAAATTACACCAGCAAGTAAAATTGTATTGATCTTTTGATTATTTGTTTGTAACTTTGTACCAAAATATAAACCAATTTGTAAATGTGAACACCATGTAGCATTTTAATTGTCATTTTATCCTCATTTGTCTTTGCGATTCTACATGATCTTCGCATGCTGTTACTGTATGTATCAATACATACAAACTGTAATACCATATTATTTTTAAAAAGAGTAACCATGGAGTTTCTTGCCCGTTCTTCTCCATAGGAAGCTACTTTTGGAATGGGCAACTAGAATCAAACTTAGTTATAATTTTGACGTTCATAAGTGCTTGTAAAGGCCTAAATGAAATAAATGATTTGACTTTGACTTTGACTTTGACTTTTAATAATGTAAAGAAAATCAAATTGTGTAAGGAAAATCTTTCAAGGGCTTTCAGAGGTCAAAGGCTCTTCCTCCTATCTACAAAGAAAAAAAAAACACGTTTTTAGAAGAAAGAAAAACAGGCTGTTACCTCCAGCACTTATTTGTTCGAAAATCGGGAGTGTACGAGTACTTAGCAAAACAATTGGCATTTTTTTAAATATTTATAGATCATAAAATATTATAAATTATACCGGATTGTAGTATTTAATTTGTGGTAAACAGAACAAGACAATATGGCGAAGTTCAATTAGCGCCAATAAAATAACTTAGCATTGGAAATTATAGTTTTGAGCCGTTTGGGGTCGAAACGCTCGGACCGTGGGGCCCGAGTTCGCGGTTACTTTACAAGGACATCGCGAAAAGGCTTGTCGACGCTTCGCGTGACCAGAGGGCTGGCTTATTCTTTGGACAAAGAATTAGCATTGCCATTCAACGTGGCAATGCAGCCAGTCTTCTGGGCACGTTTCCGGAGGACAGTGATGTGGAGGAATACTTCGACGCCTGATCGATGCCCTTTTATATTATGTTTTATGTTTATATATATTTTGTATATAGTATTTTATTTTTAGTTCTGTATAAAGATAAGTAGTTTAAGTTTGTATATATATATAGTGTGTACATTTATAAAGATAATTATTAAACTAAAAATTTGTCTTTCAACACTTAGCATTTCTGAAGTTTGTAATTTGTTCTTAAATATCTTGTCAAGAAGCCTTCCTTGGCCGAAGGTGGTTACTATATTGACTTCATAAAAGATTATCAATGTTTTAACTCATCACTACTGCACATTTAATTTAGGGTTACCTTTTTTATCATTAACTAGCCGTTTTCCCGCGGTTTCACCCGCGTACCGTGAGAGCTACTGCCCGCACCGGGATAAAATATAAGTAGCCTATGCTACTCGCAGATAATATAGCTTTCTAATGGTGAAAGAATATTTAAAATCGGTCCAGTAGTTTTTGAGTTTATCCATTACAACCAAACAAAGTTTTCCTCTTTATAATATTATTATAGATTAATAAATAAATAAGGTACATGCGTGCAGCATTAAATGGCTAACTTCAAAAGGCCCTTATGACATTAATAGCTGGTTTCTGATAGATAAACCGCTGATAGTATATATTCATAGAAATTAACGTTCACATTTAATAAGTTTAATTTGACCCGAACTATGGCTAATTTCTGAGTAGAGTGTTCCCGGGGAACAAACTCAGGTTTCTGATCTAGGCGAAGTCATTACACGTTGTTCAAGGAACCACAGTTCACTGAAATATGTAGTAACGTAAAATTAATTACTGGCCCAGTTTACGGTTAAACCTAGCTTCTGATAAAGCAATTATTCATGATAAATTAGGTACGTGGAAGAGCTCATGGCTAAGAAACAACCATATGGCTTTTATTTCGCCCAACGTTTAAGCATTGTCATTCAACGTGGCAATGCAGCCAGCCTTTTGGGTACACTGCCGGGTGACAGCGATGAGGACCAATTTTTTGACGCCCTTTATTAGTTTAAGTTTTTTTTTTAATGTAAATATAGATCTAGTTTATTTAAAAATATATAGTGTACAGGTTTAAAATTAAATAAAACTTTACCCGTTGAAAAAAAAAATCGTATGGGTCCATTATAAAGTAAACCAACGCTTGGTGCGTTCGGTTAGTGGATGGGTCTTTTTTTTTTTTTTTTTTTTTTTTTTTTTTAGCGACGTAAAATCATCAAATGACCCCTCCCGCTGTGCCCGACCCGCAGCCCCGGCAGGCCTTGGCCCTGCTGGGCCCCGCTGGGGTTGCTGACATCTCTTTGAGGAGCGCGTGGAACAACGCGCGCCGTCGACACGGGTCTGTCGTCTAGAAAGACAGAGGGACGATGAGCCACGCGAACTCACCGCCCACAGACCCACGCCTACGGTGGCCGGGAGTCATCTCGTGACACCCGGCGCCCATGGTGTCTACCTGGTCCAGCGCGGCGGCCGGGATGAGAGGTGCGAACTCTCTGGCGTTCCGCCTCCTCCTTCTCGAGCATGACCGCTTCGCAGAAGGAGGCGACGGCATCCCATTCCCTCTCGCCCCGGACCATGGCCTGAACCAGGGCCGGACGCGAGAGGTCGCCGCCGCCCAAAGCCTCGACGAGGACCCGGCGGTGCCCTTCCCATGCGGGGCACACCTGGACTGTGTGGTCCACCGTGTCCTCGGGGCTGTCCGCACAGTGGTGACACCCGGGCGCCTCCTCACGACCGATGCGGTGCAGGTACCTCCCGAAACAACCGTGTCCGGTGAGGACCTGCGTCATGCGGTACGTGAGGGCGCCGTGACTCCTCCCGAGCCACTCCTCAAAGAGGGGACTTACCGCCACGATGGTGGCGTGCCCTATAGTGGATGGGTCTTGACATGGAATCTTGCTATAATGGTATGTTTAATTGGTAGGTCCTGACTGTCATTTGAACATCTTTCACTAGCTGCCTAAGGCCGGAGTGGTTGGAGTTCATTGGGGGAGGCCGACATTTAGCACCAGAGGACTATAGGCAGATGACGAAAGAAAGAAAGAAAGGAAAAAAGAAAGAAAGAATGAAAGAAAGAAAGAAACATTTGTTACAGAAGATTTTAGAATTACGTTTGTAAGTAACAGGATGGCTGTATGTATAACACTGGGGTACGAATCAAGATGGCTAGTCCTAATGTAAAAACTTTATCTACAATTCAAGATACCGACTTTGTTTTGTTTCCTATGATTCGCAGTATATTAGCAACCAACGGGTTTCCATTAACCTACCACCTAAAAGAACACCACAAAACAAAGTACTTAGTCTTCGCTAATCTTCCAAAGGTTCTCCCAAGTTAGTTAATCTAAATTTAGCCTAATGTAAGGACCTTATTTACCAACCTTCTAGGAAAATTGAAGTACTACGAATACCTCTTAAGGGGCTGAATGTAGAAATTGGCTTGTCCCAAACAATTTTTTGGCGAAATCTATACAGTTTTTGACGGCGTAAAAAATATAGATTAATCTTGAAAATATTTCTGAGAACCCTGTTAATTTCAAAACACGTTTTCGAAAAGTTTTCTCGATAAAAAAAAATTGTAAACTTACTTCTAAAATGATCTTCCAACAAAAATGTCTGTATTACTTATCAACGTACATTGATAAAGTTTGTAACATTAACGAGTCCATATGTAAATACAGAACTTGGTTAATTTTTAGGGTTCCGTACCCAAAGGGTAAAACGGGACCCTATTGTTTTCGCTCCTCTGTCCGTCCGTCCGTCCGTCTGTCACCAGGCTGTATCTCATGAACCGTGATAGTTAGAGAGTTGAAATTTTCACAGATGATGTATTTCTGTTGCCGCTAGAACAACAAATAGGTACTGAAAACTAGAATAAAATAAATATTTCGGGGGGCTCCCATACAACTAATGTGATTTTTTTGCTCAGTTTTGCTCGATATCTATAAATATATATATGTCGTAGCCATATCGTAGAATTGACCACTTCATGAAAAGCTTGAGCATTTCATGAAATGGTTGCGTTTCATGAAATGTTCATGTTAATTTGACCAGATCGTTAAATCGTCAACATTTCTCGATTTTGTCATCCACGTCTGGCCGTATGGCATAATAGGGTATCCATAAAATATTTAATATAAATCCACAATATTTTGGGTCGACCCATTAGAGTTTAATTTCATAAAATCTGGTAGTTGTGAAATTTTTCACAGCTCAAAATTGTCAGGAGGCAAAAAAACTTAGGTTTTTTTCATAACTTCAATTGCAAATATTAAGAGTAAGAACTTGTTTATTGTCCTTTAAGTCCGACATACATAATAATTTAAATAAAATGGGAACTTTAGTAATATTTTAGGAATCTTAAAATAGAACACACGTAATCTAAAATGACGTAACCTGTAGGTTCACTGCCTCGTTGGTCTACACGAGGTCTCGGGTTTGATTCCCGGGTCGAGCCGAAATCGCTTTGTGGGTTTTAGAGACTTTCACGAAACAGCCCGCAGCCTGGAGGTTGGTATTTGTGCATCGGAGAGCACGTAAATGTCGGTCCTGCGCCCGATCTCTCTCCGGTCGTGTTAGATTGCCGTCCCATCGGGCTATGGAAGTGAAGGAATAGTGAGTGCACCTGTGTCTGTGTGTCACCTCGCAAATTCTTGTGCACTATAATATGTCCTGCGCAGTTGGCTAATCTCCTAATATGAGAACAGCCGCCGTAGCCGATAATTGGCTAAGAGGACATTATTGTTGCATACTATGTTGCAGACTATGGGGGTAGATGAGTTTCCTCACCTTACCTAGGTCTGCGCTCAGCTGGCTCGTTTGGGATGCGTTCTGAGAGCGGTGGGTTCTTGTATCTGGTGGATGTTACACTCGCTACTACTCGCAAGAGGTTATAAGGGTTACATCGCTGGTAAATAATTCCATGGGGTTTGGAGTAAGCAAATTAAACAGCAAAGTATGTTCCTGTCATATTCATTATTATTAATAACACAATAATAGTCAATAAATAGCTCAATGGGTTTCTTTGGGATATAAACCTATTTTTAATGTATTGAATCATTTTTAGTCGTCAACCTTGTCCATCAGTTTTATGAACTTCCTTTAATATTTCAAAATACTTCTCCATCGGAATTATACGGATAGTAGGATCGTCGACGCATTTTTTCTTAAATATAAGATATTCCTCATCCGCAGTTTCCATAACGTCATATTTTGACAGCCAGTAATAGTCCATGGACTTCTTTGGCGTGGTCACCCTACTGTTCTTGATTTGTTTTATAACCTTATAATTAAAAACGTTGTTCACCAACGTAGAATTATTTTATATTATTATTATTTTCGTCGTACACTCTTTTGTCACTTTCTTCCTCAAACGAATTATTCAATTTTTCGCTGCGAGAATTTTCAATGCAGTCAACGGCCGCCATCTTCAAACGTAAATAAAGCGCTGGCAGCGCCCCTAGGGGTAATTTACATAACTATTTTACGATGTGATCAATTAATTTTGATCATTTCATGAAGAAGCCGAGCTTTCAATTGCACATATCGAGAAACGATTTCTCATCATTGATTTGCCCAAGCCACATCATGATGTGGCCAATAGACAGTGAAACATTTCATGAAACGAGACCATTTCATGAAATGGTCGAGTCATTTCATGAAGTGGTCAAGTCTACGATAAGGCCACCACATATATACAACCTTATTTTTTGTTAATGCGAAACTTGATACACCTGTCTAGTATTTTTGTGTAAAGAATCTATTTATACAAAATTTGACGACTGTATCATAAAAAAATCACAAAGTTATAAGCTTGTAAAGTCAGCAAAAATTCAAGGTCACCGGGTCTTCCAGGGGGCTGAGGAGTTTTTTGCACTTGCTACTAGTTGTTTACTGTTTCCTAATACTCGATATGACCTGCCGTGACCTGTGTTGTACTTAATTGCGGCGTTGTCCAACTTTAAACTTTTTTAAATAGTTTTTGAAAAAAATATAACTTGGTGTAAAAACTATTGGAATCGATTCAGTTACTGATTCTGAACAAACTATATTCAGGTTTCGCATATACTAAAAATAACGTTGTATATATAGAATATTAGTTTGGATGGTACGGAACCCTACGTGCGCGAGTCCGACTCGCACTTGGCCGGTTTTTATTTTTGATTACTCAACTCATTTTAAAGCTATTAATTTATATGTATGTTACGACCGTTAAGAACGTCGCGTCAACCGGCTTCACTCGCTTTCTCTATCGTAAGTGTTTACGTACGCGAGAGAAAGAACATTCAGCCTCTTAATAAGCTTCCATCAGTACCCCTAAGTTGTTTTATAGTCACGTAATCTCGTTTTGCGAGATTAAAACTTGGCCGTGCTTTAATCTTCGCCATGTTGGTTTGTGTGATTTATGAGGTAGCGCCTTACAAACGAGCTGACAACTTATATCAGTTAATTGCGGAGGTTGTTTTGTTTTTAATATTTTTGAGTGTTTTTTATCTATGGCATGGCTTGTTATTTTCAAAGTAATTTTTTTTATGAGAAATCATTAATGACCCCTGCCTGCCCTGAGTGGGTGCAGCGTGATGTCAGACTTTTACTGACTAAAACCCATCATGTTCCTTCTTAAGCCCTTTATGTACCAGGGTCGCGGTAACTCTTTCGAAAAATCCCGCAGCCCCAGCAGGCTTTGGGTCTGGTGGGCCCCACCGGCGTTTTCTGACTCTCTTTGAGGAGCGCGTGGAACAACACGCGCCGCCGAAAGGTACAGTAGCCACGAAAATAAATATGTATATACCTATATACCTACATATTATGTCTTTTTCCGTGTGTTTCTAGGGAAACTGGGAAACTTGCACTTGTTAAAAGAGTTAGCAACTGTACTATATAAAAATCAATGTTATCCTAGACAAAGAACATTGCGACTATCGTACTTGGCTCTTTTTGAGACTTTTAATAATGAAAAAAAAAAAGAATTTGTGTGTGTTTTTTTGTTAAGTTTCGATGTAAACTTTAAGTAGTTCTTAGTTGGTGATTCTAGGACGTTTTCTCAATGAAACTATCTTTTTGGAATCGTGCCTTTTGTATTTTCAAAAGAATCTTTAAAAGGCCCATTTAAAACAAAAACCTTTGACCGTCTTCCAATTTTCTTTTAACAATTTTTTTCTACCCTTAGAAGGGACTACAAACAACTCCTACTCTAGTCTATAGAGTAACAGTAATAACAATAGTAGTTATAACAGTGGAACGGTTCCACAAACTGTTCCAATTAGCAGTTACCACGTAACTGGTTCCGTTGAGACTGATATTATGTATTCGTCAGGAACAGGGTTAATTGTGACTGTATCGTAGTAGGAAGGGGGTTATTTTTCCTTGTGAAACGAAATTATGTAAAGCTAGAAGATGGTGAAAATCTGTAGAATTGAAAATAAATTGTTTTGGTTGAACGCGTTAATCATGGTAGACTAAACAGTCGGCCGACAATTAACTAGGTGATTGGCAATATTATAAAAGAAAGTCGTGTTAGTTACTCCACTTATAACTCAAGAACGGCTGAACCGATTTAGCTGAAAACTGGCAGGGAGGTAGTTTAGAGCCAGGAGAAGGACATAGGATAGTTTTTATTACAAAACATAAAAATAAAAAATACAATTTATTCCGGACATACAGCGCCATCTATTGTTCAAACCAAAAATCTGCCGGATGCCACTATTCCACGCGAACGAAGTCGCGGGCAAAAGCTAGTTTTTTATATAATCTTGATTCTAGTCAAAGTTTCAGTCATTCTGATACCCGGTAAATACCTGACACTTGTAATGTGTGCTGCCATTTATCTTCATACTGATTTATGAGCCCAAACCGACTATTGGCCAACTAAAAGTATGCAGTGTGCGGGTCTTATACTTACTCAAAAAATATACACATTATTATACCTCTATTTTGCAATAATAACCCTTCATACACTTTCCAAAAGATAAATCGAACAACAAAAAAACGCGTTTATTCTTTTTAATTTTTCAGTTCATACATGACAATACCACAAAGGCGGTATACACAATGGATTTTATAAATCGGCTGCTTGCTGACGCAACGCGCGGCGCAGGTGTGGTGCGGCCCTAATACTTCAGCTGCGCAGGTGTGGTGCGGCCCTAATACTTCAGTCGCGCATTTGATACAATTTTATGGGAAATCTCGTAGCCGTATTATTTTATGGCATGTTTGAAGGTATGGTTGTCGAGTTAGATAGGTTGTGTAAAGTCTACTGCAGATTTCAAGTTTTTTTTTTGAGATACATATTAGGTGCTTTGCCCGGCAAAGGAATCTTGGATTATAATTTCTAGTTGAACAGGGATTTTAGCGATTTTATTCGTAGTGTAATTTATTGATACAACGGGGTGTATGGTTGTCAAATAGTTTGCCGGTCTTGGGTTCAATTCCCAGGTCGGTCATTAGTATCAATACTTTTTCAAAATGTAGTTGTGACTAATAGGTGTTGTTTAAAGATTATCTTATGATTTATTTTATAATAACATTTACCATAATCAGCTCAGTCACCTTACACTTTCAAAATGAGACATGAAAACAGTAACATTCGTATTTACCAATAATAGAAAGCAGCATTGAATTTTATTTATGCAACATTTTACAAAAGCAGCCAAAGCTGGCAACCCTACACATTGGGCCTGTCCATAGGTGTAATATTTTTTATTAATTTCCATATTGAAGGTGGGATGATATATGGATTGCGATTCAGGGGATAGAAAAAGTATTACATTATATGTTCCATTATGGAAAGACAGTATGTTTGCATTTATCTACTTATGGGAACAGTTTTAGGAGTTAAAAGCTTGTTAAGATATGCTGTGGGGTCTCTCCCCACGAAGGGCGTATACCTCTAAATATCGTCAATGTTATTTGTTATCAAATTAGACACATACCTTAATTTTTGTTTGATATAATATGAGTTTTAAGCTTTCAACTTTTCTTTCAAATTAAGTTCCGGTATGCTTTTTTCTCAAATTCTGTCTCTATGAGATATAACAAAAAAGAGATAGAGCGAAACTTCAGTTTTGTATGACATGAAAATACTTATCTGAAAGTATGTGTACTTAATAGCAACCACCATCATCATATTATGTGAATATCCGTAAATAAAACTTAATGTATTCACATGAAGTCTATACATACATGTAACATATTAGGATTTTCACGAAACGTGGATAGAGTTTAAACGACTGCAAAGAAACGGTTGAATAGTTGGAAATGAACTATTGTGAAAAGCACTCCTAATCGTAAGCTACGAAGAATTCAAAATAATAGCACTGCTAGTAAACTGTCAAGGAGGATTGAAGACATGGAGTGTTCAATAAGAATGTTAGAAATCCTACAGTGACAGCCACCGTCACGGTAGTGATAAGTAATTCATAAAATCGTTCCCGGGGCAAGCGCCGCGAGCGATTTGCAATGTATACCTACAGCAGCGAAGCTCTCACGGTCCTTTTGACATGGTGAAAAAATTTGTCGATAGTCTGAAGTCAGCCGATAAACCTATTGCGCAGAAGACAATTTTGTTTTTGAAACAGTAATGTCAGTAAAGGTATTGTCAAAGAACTAATTTCACACTCGCCAAGCAGATACTTACATTTTGTCTCATTCTTTCCTCCGAGGATCATGTTATGATGTGGAACAAAACGTTAATTTCCATTTTCAACAGTTCTCTAACCCGTATGGCAAGGCTATGTAACGAAAGGTCCAATTTAACAGATTTCCCCATTGATATTTTCCGTATGAGTTACACTTCATACAGACGCACCATTTTTAATAAAACTGAGAGTGTAAGTTAATTTTTTTTTTCTTTTTTAGTACTTGTATCCTATTTTTAGTTTTGTTGTATACTTTTTTTTTAATGTCCTTATAGTTTTTTTTGTGTTGTTTCCTTTAGTCTCTGATATTTAATTTGTTAAACGTCATGCATACCTGTTATTAGCATAGTTGCTGAAATGCCCTTCCCTGTAATCGTGTGTAGACTGTATTTTTGTGGGTGACTATTCTGTCGGTGTGCTTAATGTTTAAATAAATAAATAAAAAAATGGTTTTATCATAGAATTAGAGACCGATGGTATTCAAATAATTCTCATTGTGTCACATGACGTTTCACTACATAGTATAAAACAAAGTCGTTTTTTCTGTCCCTATGTCCCTTTGTACGCTTAAATCTTCAAAACTACGCAACCGATTTTCATGCGGTTTTTTTTAATAGATAGATTGATTAAAGAGAAAGATTTATATGTATAATAACATACATTAAATAGTGGGGAAATACTGTTATTCCGTGCGAAGCCGGAGCGGGTCGGTAGTTATTATTAAAAAGCACATATTGTTATTCGCACTCCATTTATTAATCATCCATTTACCTATAGACAAAATGAAAGGGGCGACGAAAAAATTGGTGCCTACATATTAAAAATACCAGCTAAATGAAAACACAGGTGTACTTCGGTGATTTCAATCAATTTTTTCATTATTAATTAATATACATACAAATGTTTTGAGGCCTTTTGTCGTCAATTTTTCACACAAAACATGTTGTTGTTGTAACGTACAATGAGTTTTTTGCATAATTATTATTTTTCTTTTCATTGTGTTCGAAGAAAGGCGCGAATAAAGAATATTATGTATTCTAGACTGATGTGTTTTGTGTAGGCGTTTTTGTATGGCTGTAAATAGGGGTTAAAGTACCGACTGATAAGTTCAACTTTATCGTCGTTAAAATAAAATAATTAATGGAGTTAAAAAATATAATATTAAACCAAATTAAATACGGAAAGCAAAAGAAAGGAAAACTAAAGGTACATATTGAATTCTTGCTGCCGAATGCCACTGCCAGGTGTCAGATTATCTGACAGCACTTGCTGCTGCCGCTTAGATCCAAAACGGTTTCATGTAAATACATACAAACCAGGGGCCCGATTCTCCTAATTTTACTTAAGCGTTATACAATTCACATTCGACTAAGATCCAATCCCGACTCAATTACGATTTAAGCGTATGTGGCATTCCGCTATTTTTTCTTTGTTTTTATCCTTTTCTGACATTCAAAAATGAATCATTTTGTCTGCAAATGATTTACGATTGCAATATGATTGTAGAGCAAACTACCGTATATACCAAAATCACCAAAATAGCAGACCAATCGCAAACCAATCGAATGTCGTTGGAATACGATTGGTCTTATATTAGTAGCAGAATGCCCGATATGGTTAAAACTGCTATTGCGATCATATTGCGATTCAATTTCTATTCGATTTTGACTTTATTAACTTAGGAGAATCGGGCCCCAGTAGTGCAGCTGCGGCCGACTTCATGCAGTCGCGTCTCGTGCGGTCGGCAGTGGCAGTCGGCAGCAAAACGTACCTTTAGATGGCTCACACATCGTAATTCACATGTTCTATTTGCAATTCAACCCAACAGTTTTAATATCATATTTAACAAATATTTTAAAACATTGTAAAAACATAAGCCTAAACACCAACAATGTAAGTACAAGAAGGGACCTTCTGTCCCACTTTAGGGACATCCCTGTCCCTATTTAAGGACCTCAAGTCCTTATCTTTGGGCCAAAGGGTTATCGACAAGATATCGCGCCGTTGAGAGTGTAATCCCGACCCTACTTGTTATCGTTTTATCTCTTACTGCGAACTCAAGTATTGCTGAAAATGTGTTAATGGGATTAGTAAGTAACGATAGGATTTTTTTTGAGCTTTCTATAATTTATTTAACAGTGTATGTATACAGTCTATGAGAAAAGAAAAAAAAAATAGAACAATCAAGTACAAAGGCACTGCTTATTTTTTTAAGAAATATCGTTGAACAGGTCCGCTATAGGAGACTTAGAAAAGAAGGAGTGGAGATAGAATGTGTTAACAATTGGTCAAAAGAAAAGTGAATATTAAAAGATTATTTGTGGGTGTGTGTGTGTCAGTTAATATAGTGAAACCTTGACATCATTTACTTCAAGTAGAAACGTAGATACTAGACTACTTTTTAGATTTCTATGGAATGGCCTTTTCATGTTTTCGTTAGATTTCCCGCAGTTGAGCTAATACCTTTAGAGAGAATTTAATTTCGTTTCTACATTTTTGGTGATAAGATTATTACTGTTTGAAACACACACTGAGTGAATTATAAATAGGTACGATCTGTCTCATCAGTGGCCTTTTACATGTTAAAACATGATTTAAGCTGCATCCGTGTCAAGTTGCTTGGTTTTGGCACTTGCGCTGATAACTAACAAGGCCTATGCGGGAGCGACAGCGCCGATCGCAACGTCCACCTGCTTGGACTTATAGTTTTCCACACAACAAAGCTGTAGTGGGTGAAGTGACTTCTCCCTGGATGCTGCATCTCCTGGGACGTTTCTACATTTCTAGTAATAAGATTATTACTGTTTGAAACACACACTAAAGGAATTATAAATATTATCTGTCTATTTATCCCTCTGCAGCTGAGGTGGTAGTCCCACAGACACCGCAAAATACAAAATCAAGTTTTTTACCGTCATTTTTCAAATTTGTGCGCCAACTCTTCGAGTACCTTCCTATATAGGGTTCGCGCGTCGGTCAGTGTGCGGGGGGCGGTCGCAGTGAGCTTACTTTAGCGTGGAGGAAGGAAAGTGTCCACGGGACTACCACGTCAGCGTCAAGGTAAGTTTCCACGAGACTACCACCTCAGTCAAATGGTTATATCTTCATAGTGTCTCCTAAACTACCACGTCAGTCAACCAGTTTAAATGGTTAATTATTTCGTGCTATTTTCCAATTTTCATAAAATGTTACATTTATACTTTAATTTCTCAAATCAAATCAAATCAAATCATTTATTTCATTTAGGCCTTTACAAGCACTTATGAACGTCAAAAATTATAAATAAGGTTGATTCTAGTTCTTCTAATCAATTAACTTGAATACCAAGCTAACTAGTTTTAAGTACCTAACTAGTTTTTAGATGGACATCTCAAGCAACAACCCTAAAACAGGGGCTTCTGCTAGCAAAAGAACATCGGCTGGAACTCTCCAGAGTCATGAAGGGGAAATATTGAACTAACTGTAACAGGAAAGTGACGATGCCTTTGGTATTAGGTATTGATGATAAAGATGGAGATCCAAGTTTCGAGCCTGAAACCGAACGCGATGAAGATGACGCCATTTCACGTGAAGAAGAGTTTTAGGCATGGATGGGGGGTCCGGTAGTTCCACTGAGTGACAAAAAATTATGTTATGTTTTTTCAACTTCAATAAAAACACAAACTAAGTATCGTTGCTGTGATTTTTCGAAGCCAATTTGCCTTCAGTTCTCTAAGCCATTGTGTGATAATTGACAAAAAAAAGGTGTGACTTTGAATCACCCTAGTTTATAATTTGACCAACGAATGTGTCTCATTTTACCAACACTGATTCATATTATTGTGAACTTTTAAAATATTTATGTAATGTAAAATTTTCGTGCTTGCCGTGGGACGTCGGCTTAGAATAGCGCTCCCCCCATATCATCCCGTGGGTGTCGTAAGAGGCGACTAAGGGACAAACCGGAGGTCGGGCAGCAGCGTCCTCCGCGTACTGCACACCCTCACTGCGATCGCCAACCCGCCTGCCAAGCGTGGCGATTAAAGGCAATTACCCCCTAATGAGAAGCACAGAAACCAGGCCCCCAGTCCCCGGCAGCTCCGCTATCCCTGGCGCGGGTAGCGGTCAAGGTAACGGCGGAGCAGGGGGTGCTAAGAATCTCCGGAAGAGATCCGGCTACCCACCCCCACGACGACTGGCCCTGGTAACACACAACATTCGCACATTGAGGACTGACGAAAAGATCTGCGAGCTGGAAGAGGAGTTGAGCAAGTTACATTGGGACATTATGGGGTTATGCGAAGTCCGTAGAGAGGGAGAGGACACCGTAACCCTGAAGTCTGGTAACTTGCTCTACTACCGGGAGGGCGACCAAAAGTCCCAAGGTGGTGTCGGGTTTCTCGTTCACAAGTCCCTCGTAAACAACATAACAACCATCGACAGTGTGTCGAACAGGGTGATATACCTAATACTCAGAATATCCGAAAGATATTCGCTGAAGGTCATTCAGGTATACGCACCGACCTCGTCACACTCTGATGATGAGGTGGAGACTATGTATGAGGACGTAAGTAGGGCCATACATAGTTCCAAAACCCACTTCACTGTTGTTATGGGGGATTTTAACGCTAGGTTGGGCAAGAAAAGCGGTGATGAGTTGAGAGTGGGGCAATTTGGATATGGGCAACGGAACCCTAGGGGACAGAGGCTGGCCGACTTTCTGGAGAAAGAGGAATTCTTCATGATGAACTCTTTCTTCCAGAAGCCGCCTCACAGGAAATGGACCTGGTTGAGTCCCGATGGTTTCACGAGAAACGAGATAGACTTCTTCATGACCGACAAGAGACGGATATTCAGTGATGTCTCTGTGATCAACAGGGTAAAAACCGGTAGCGATCACCGAATCGTAAGAGCCTCACTGAATATTAATGTTAAACTTGAAAGGTCCAGTCTGATGAAGTCTACGCTCCGACCTACTCGGTCCCATATTCAAAACCCGGAAAGCTTTCAACTCGAGCTCTCTAATCGCTTTGCTTGCCTCGAGAACTTAGTGTCAGTGGACGAGATCAACGACGGACTAGTGGAAACTGTCCGCACGGTAGGGTCTAAGTTTTTTAGACCCTGCCGTAAAGATAGACCTCAAAAACTAACCGATCAAACCTTAAACCTCATGGCTGAACGACGCTTGCTACAGTTGCAGTCTTCCCATGATGCGAAGTCATATAGGCAGCTCAATAGACGAATATCCAAGTCCTTGCGACACGATCTGCGTCTCTTTAATACGAATCGTATTAAAGAGACCATACAGCGAAACCAAGGCTCCAAAGTGTTCGCAAAGGACAAGTCTATTGGGCAAAGCCAGATGACTAAGCTGAAACGGGAGGATGGCAGCATAGCGTCGACCAAGGCAGAGGTTTTAGGCGAGATCGAGAGGTTCTATGGACAGTTATACACTTCGGTCGCAAAGTCCGTTGACAGCTTGGCAGGAGATCCAAGAGCCAAGCTGTCCCGACATTATACCGAAGATATCCCGGACATCAGTCTGTACGAGATTAGGATGGCCCTGAAGCAGCTTAAGAACAACAAGGCGCCGGGTGAGGACGGAATCACTTCAGAGCTTCTGAGAGCGGGTGGAACACCGGTACTTAAAGTCCTCCAGAAGCTCTTTAACTCCGTCCTGTCCGAGGGCAAAACGCCTGAAGCATGGAGCAGGGGTGGGGTGGTGTTGTTCTTCAAAAAAGGTGACAACAGCCTATTGAAGAACTACAGACCCATCACACTTCTAAGCCATGTTTATAAGCTGTTTTCAAGGGTTATCACGAACCGTCTCGAGCACAGGCTTGATGACTTCCAGCCTCCCGAACAAGCCGGTTTCCGAAGAGGCTTTAGTACCATAGACCACATCCATACGCTGCGGCAAGTTATACAGAAGACCGAGGAGTATAACTTGCCATTATGCTTAGCGTTTGTGGACTATGAGAAAGCCTTCGATTCGGTGGAAACATGGGCGGTACTTGAGTCACTCCAACGATGCCATATTGACTATCGGTACATCGAGGTGTTGAAGTGTTTGTATAATAACGCCACTATGTCGGTCCGAGTACAGGAGCATAGCACGAAGCCGATTCCATTGAGAAGAGGCGTAAAACAGGGGGATGTAATCTCCCCGAAACTGTTTACCGCCGCAATGGAAGACGCCTTCAAGCTCCTGGAATGGCAAGGACTTGGCATCAACATCAACGGCGAATACATCACTCACCTTCGGTTTGCCGACGACATCGTAGTCATGGCAAAGTCGGTGGAGGAACTCAGTATTATGCTCGAGGGCCTCGACCGAGTTTCACAACGGGTGGGCCTGAAAATGAACATGGACAAGACGAAAATTATGTCAAATGTCCATGTTCAGCCCACCCCAGTCTCTGTTGGAAGCTCGGTACTCGAAGTTGTTGACTCATATATCTACCTAGGACAAGTAATCCAATTAGGTAGGTCCAACTTCGAGAAAGAGGTCAACCGCCGAATCCAACTCGGCTGGGCAGCGTTCGGGAAACTACGCAATGTCTTTTCGTCCGACATACCTCAGTGCCTCAAGACGAAAGTCTTCAACCAATGTGTGTTACCAGTGATGACTTACGGCACCGAAACGTGGTCTCTCACTATCGGCCTCATCTCAAAGCTCAAAGTCGCTCAACGAGCTATGGAGAGGGCTATGCTTGGTGTTTCTCTACGTGATCGAATCCGAAACGAGGAGATCCGTAGACGAACCAAAGTCACCGATATAGCCCACCGGATTAGCAAGTTGAAGTGGCAATGGGCAGGCCATATTGCTCGCAGAGCAGATGGCAGATGGGGCCGAAAAGTGCTGGAGTGGAGACCACGGACTAGCAAGCGCAGCGTAGGACGTCCACCAACGAGGTGGACAGACGACCTTATAAAAGTCGCCGGAAGACGCTGGATGCAGGTCGCTTCCAACAGGTATCTGTGGAGATCAAAGGGGGAGGCCTATGTTCAGCAGTGGACGTCCTATGGCTGAGATGATGATGATGAATGTAAAATTTGAGAAAGTTGATTTTGTTACTTTTTTTAGGTCATAAATGATTAAGTAGAATTTTTAGACTGATTTGCTATAAGTAAAAAATAAAGGTTGTTTTATTTTGAAAGTACATTTTGTTTCTTCTATTCCAAGTTAATTTAATATTTGATTATATATCTAATAAATATGAATAAGTTAGCTGTATAGTTTAATTTTACAAAAATATTTGCAATTGAAGTGGTGTCTCGTGGACTACCACGTCAGTTGAATTGTAAAAATTTAACCACGTCAGTTGCAGAGGGTTATTTCTCTATGAACTCCTACAGAAATAACTCAGCAAACCCTATTTTTAAGTTTCTTATACTTGAAAGTTAACTACAAACATAGCTAAATCGCGCAAATCAGTTATCCCCCCACAATTCCTTTACCCCCACTTTTACTCAACCGCATTATCTTTCTTTCCTTCTTCCTTTCTTTCCAATTCCATCTATTGTTTGTGTTTTCGAAGCTATTTGTATCTAACGCTATATTATCATCAGGTGTACGGTACAGTACAGACGAATGTAGGTGATTACCTAGTGTTGCCGTAATCAGGCGATCGATTGGCGCACACCGGCGAGATGTTGGGGATTTAGATTAACGGTGATTAAGAATTATGTTGGTAACTTAAATGAGGAGTTTATTTGTGTTATGTTTTGTTTGAGTGATGTTTAAAGTGAGATTGTGAAAGAAAGTTTAATACTGCGTGCCTGTTACGGTACACCGGTAAAATTGCTGTACTAATGCAATGGGATCCTGAAAAACACACATTATACTTTGTAAAAAAATTATATTATTGACGAGGAAGCTCAAGACATTTTCCTCTTCATCTTAAACAGATTCTCGGAAAGTAGAACTTCGTTTGGCAATAAGGATACAGAAACGATTAAATTATTGCTAAATAATAGGTACTTATTTGTAAATAAGTTCTTGAAAACGTAATTCAATAAATAATTTCTCGTGATATGTTTTTGTTAAATTCTAATGAAGAGTCAGGTGCGAAACGAGCTATAAAATGAGCAAAATAATAATGTAGGTTTCTTGTACAGTAGCCCTCTAAAATACTAATTTTCTTATAGTTTTCAATATTTGTTGTTGAAACGCCAACATTAAAAAACAAAAATTCATGAGATACAAGCCGTGAAGCAGACGGACAGCGAAGTCAAGTCAGTCGAAGTCGTATAGAATCCCGTTTTACCCTTTGATTTCGGAATCCTAAAAAATAAACATACATCTAAATTGTTGGTACAACTTCCAAAATAAAATAACGAGAGACCAAACTTCAAAAATCGACTTCAAACGCATATCGCTATCAATTTCAAAACGGCTAAAGAATTAAAGCCGTGATCCAATTTGTCGTGGCGGCGTACACAGCCAGGTGTACGGCTGTTCATGGTTTATTTATGCCTTGTCGAGCAACTATCGATACTCCGACTGACCTATCGATGTACAACACTAGTCCGCCATTGTATTCCACGCTAGTGATGGGAAATGTTTTATTTATGCCATCTGATTTGTTTGTTTGGCATTTATTTTTGATATATGGCTGGTTTTTGGTAAATGTTAGCTTTTTTGTGTGGGTGTGATAGTGTAATTATAGTTTGAGTTAATGAGTGTTATCGATAAACGTAAAGGGCAACTCTAAACTGTGTTTTAGTTACGTGTTATAGACATGCACCAGTAAACAAAAACTATGTATGCGTAGGATGACGCGTTTCCCCGCGGTTTCACCCGCGTCCCGTGGGAGCTACTGCCCGCACCGGGATAAAATATAGCCTATGTTACTCGCAGATAATTTATAGCTTTCTAATGGTGAAAGAATATTTAAAATCGGTCCAGTAGTTTTTGAGTTTATCCATTACAACCAAACAAACAAACAAACTAAGTTTTCCTCTTTATAATATTAGTATAGATATATTTCTCTTACTTTAAAGAGTGACAAAGAATTCATTATGGATTCTTTGTCACTCTTTTAAAACTGTGAAACTTGTGAAACTTGATATGGTTCTACGTTATGGTGGTATACAATGCGGAACTTAGTAACTACATGCTTTTTATCCATGTGATAGAATAGAAGTTTATGATACGGGAAACAGCTAGTAGGTATCTATTTACATTCACAAATAATACATGCGCAATCACCACCTGCTTCAGATTACATATCAGGATTCCTCACAATAGTTCTATAATCACATAGACAATAGCTCACATTTATAGGAAACAGACCTAACATAGTCGGCCAGATTAGGCTCACATCACCCATACAATTCCTTTCCGCCTCGCCTCATCGGACGAATTCGCACGATCCAATCCGATTAGGTGTGGAAACGGCCTTACTTGATACCTATGTCTGTTTTAACCATGGAGAAGTAAAATGACTAGCGGAGATGCCATAACGAAAAACTCCTAAGAAAGTAGCGCGCCAAAATGCGGGTGTGCGGGGGCCGAAGAACGTTACTGTTTTCGCCTCTATACGCCTTCATTGGACCCGACCATTTTTGGTAACACCAAAAACTGTTGACAGATGTCTCAAAGAACCAGAACGACTCGTTAGTTTCTCGTGACCGTACGAATTTGACCTAGGAGAAGGCGCCTGACCTACCTGCATTATGGCATCTCCGCTCATCATTCCTTATTCCGTGGTTTTAGGTATTTGCGGGTAGTTAAAGGTATGCTGGTTACCTTTGATCGGTGGTTTTGGGTTACTGTTGGATTTGTTAAAGATTAAACGCTGGTTAGTCAAAGGGTTGACCGATTCATATGTTTTATTTAGATCCTAGGTGATGGTGGGTGGTGTGTTCCTATAATTTATGTTTTAGTTCTTTCTAGTTTCCTTATTTAACTATTTTTTGTCAGGTTTTACCTATCGTAGACAACATTCAACAATATTTGAATTCAATATCTATACAAGTGAGTCTGTTTCTTTAGACGCGCTAATCACAACGACAACTGGATCGATTTAAAAAGTTATCTCAACAATAAAAATTTAGGACTGCTGTAAGCTATTTTTTAACCGCCTGCGAGCCCTAATATAAGTTAAGAAAGCAAGGAAACTAAAAAAAACACACATTTCTGTTCTAACTATTCGATAAATCAACTTAAAGGTAATCCGTCTAACACTCGGGTTCCGTACGGTTTCGTTCGTCGATACGGAACTCTAAATGTGGAGCGCTTGCATTTACATAGCGAGTAGCTAGTAAGGATTTGTACAGTTTACGCGTTTCATTAGAAATAGGAACTGGATGTGTGAACACGACTTTTCACGACGGTTTTATTTTGCAATTAAATATACCTACCTGTGTTAGGGAGGAATTTGTAAAAATACTAGGAACTGACTGAAGAAAAAGGATTTTATCATGTAGGAAATTCAGTTTTTTTGCTATCCATGTCAAAATCGGTAAATTAAAATTATTATTTTTTATTATTTATTATTAATAAAATAAGCTTTTTAAGAGCATTGAATCCTATCTAGTTACTTAATTCTGTAAGTTTTCATCACTGCATTATAGCATACACAACCTTAGTCCTATTAACCTTTTTTTAGTACCTTTTGTAAAACCAAACGGTTTAAAATACTTAATATCATCAGAACAAACCTTTACTTCAACACTAAACACTCGCTCCGCTTTGCTCGCTTGTTTCGCTCGCTCCGCTCTCGGAAGCCGCAGGTGCAAACCCCTAACATATTTATTGCATCCCATAATCAATGTCGTCTATTCGCTGAAGTAATTCCATTTGTTTATATGGAATGTTCTCGAAGCGGCGCCGCCATGATGTGAATCATGTACGCGGTTTAGTGTTTGTTTGATGTGTATATGTAGTTCAATACAAGGGATTTTAATAAAAAAGTTGTCTTTTCGGCCTTTGCATTGCTTTTGAACGTAGGAAACTCTGTCAGATTGTTGAACGCGTTGCCAGTTGAAAGCGATAGGGAGGATTTTTATTATATTATACTAATGGGAAGCAGTGGATGAGGGTTGCTGAAGATCGAGAAAAGTGGTGAATATTGGGGGAGGCAGCAGTCCAACAGTGGACGTCTTTCGGCTGGCACGATTGCTTAAGTTATTTTTTTGAAAGCGGTAATCTCATGTATTATCACCACCAACTTCAGGCTGAACCGGGAATCGAACTCGGCACCGAGCACGCTCTACACCAAAGCGGCTACTCAGATAATTCAAAAGTACAGTTCTCATCAAATTCTGAAAATGGTTGATTGATTTTTGAAGGATTTAAACGGTTTTTTGTTTACTCTTTTCAATTGAAAGTGGGGCAGTAAACAGCAATAAGTAGGTGCTGTTTTACATAGTACTACAACGGGGTAAATGTCAGAGTATTTTCGTAATACAAACGCGGGTAGTTTAATAGTTAGTTCCATTGAGTATGATGGATCGCTCCGATCCTTCTTTTCGTGAAGCGAGAACCCGGGATATGTAACAGGTGGGAAGTTTTTAAATGTTTTCGTTGATTTTGACTTAGTTTTCTAAAAGAAGAAATATAGATTTCAGAAGGTCATTCAAATATTTTTATATCAGTCCACAAGTATGTAAAGAGATTCTTTGTTTCTTTGCTTGAATGTGCTAACCTCAGGATTCTGGTCCGACTGAAAAAAATATATTTCAGTGTTAGACAGCCATTGATTTAGGAAAGCTATAGATTTACTTCATAAGCGGCTCGGACGAGATGCGAGTGAAATCGTTGGTCGAAGCCAGCGATATTCCTATATGTAGGTATGTAGAGTTTGTGTTGATCTGAAAAACTGCAGCATATTATGTTTCGTCTGAATTTTTACATACTGGGATGGAAAAATCCTTGAAACCTTGCATCATCATTCAAATTATTTCAGCATTATTCCATATAGACATTACTTGACATCCAAATATCAAAGATAGGAAGGATAATGTACAACAAGAAGATATGTCCCACAGAAAGAAAACTTACAACTGCCGGAACACAGAAATGACTTGAGATAACGAAATAAGAGGATTAATTACATTAATTAAACCATCAAGGCGAATTAATCTTTCATCCAAAATTGTCCATTCAATTTTTCAATCCAAGATGCGTAGCTAGAAGTTTCGCAGAACAACCGGCTAATTTGCAAAAGCGATTAAGCTGCCACTTCAATAAAACACCCTTGAGGCCAAGTATCAACGTAAAATGGCCGCATTTACAGCAAAATAACTCTTGTATGTGAGGTCCGGCTATTATACAAATTTGCCGGGTAATAAAGAATATTTATGAAGGCACCTTTGCACTGTAATTACCTTAGGTTGTAGTCAAACAATTTATATGTAAAGCAGCTATTGTAGGTAGTTGTTCGCTTGTAAATAGCTCCTATGTATTGATAAGCAAAGATTATCGGGTACAGTCATTTAAGTAGGGACCGAGGTGTTCTGTAAATTATGGCCTCGCATTAATTTTTGTTTTGATTTATTTCGAAAACGTTTTTGATGAAAGTTTGTTGTTTTTCGTTGGGATTGTGTTGAGGAGTCATTTTATTTTGTGTTTATTTTATAGTTCTTTGTTTTTGCCGAATTTAGTAATAAATTTGTTTGATAATGTCATCATTTTACGTTCAAACTTTTGCTCGTAGGTACCTACTGATCAGGCAAATTGTACAACATAAAAATATGCCATATACCCAAATTAAATATTGGATCCTAATGATTTTTCAATCACCTGTGTAGACGCGCATGCTGTTCTATTTAAATAAATGTAAAACTGGAAAACGGAACGCCTTCACACTCACTGTTTTTTTTTCGGCGCGGCAAAGCAGAAGTTGTCAATGTTTTGTGTCTAACAGAAATCCCCTAGTGAGAAAGCACTATGGGTGGATGCTACCAACGCATATCGTTTATTCCTATTATAATAATACAACTTATGAACAGGTATCGAAGTTTCATACACAAAATTCAATGCAAAATTACTGTACGTCGAATTCCTACGCTCGCGACCACAGAGTTGGTAGATATTAAAATGATAATTGAGCACTGCGCGTACAGGTGAGGGTAGTTCTAAAATAATCCCATAATCGCGTTTTACAGTGCCCACGGGACGCCATTCCGTTATATCGACGTATTTCGGAATGCGAATAAAGCTTACTTAAACGCATTTGAGCAACTTCTGTTCGTATTTATTGTAGGTTTTTAATTTACAAATGAATGTTTACTGATTACTTAAAAATGTATTTCAATAAATTAACATAAAGAAGTGATTTATTCGTAATCGATTAATTAACTAGTTAGGATGGTTCTACTTACATGTGTAAAGCTGAATAATATGTTTGTTTGTTTAAACGCGCTTATCTTAGAAACAACTGAACCGATTCGAAAAATTCATACATCGTTATATAGCCCATTTATCAAGAAAGACTTAATATACTTTTAACCCCGTTGTGGGGAGTAGATCCTTCAAGATTTGGGTGGAACCGCATGGAACAGGTAGCTGTAAATGGGTGAATGCTAATAAATAGTTGAGTATTGAATATTGGCCACACATTCATTACCTACAAAACATATAGTCCATTTCAACGATTGATTAGCTTGATTATTTACGCTATTTTACATCTAGTATACACCTGTATTGAAGCAAGATAATTAGCACGCACCTATTTATGCGTCACTGCCCAGTTTGGCCGGCCGTTTTGTGTACTTGGGCAATGCGGGCAATGCGAATAATTGTTTCATAGGATACATTCCTGTTTTGGTGACGATTATATGGTGCAGTTTCGATTGGTTTTCCTCGCATGTCATTAACTGAGTTCCTCTGTTATGTATGATAGATTGATCCTTCAGAAGTCTAGAAAATAACGGCAAGCGTGACTATTAACACCGCTTTTACACTCGCGGATTTTGCGCTCGGTTTTTCTTGTGCGGAACCGTACGATTACAAACTATTGAAAACTACAGGTTAGAGTTTGATTCCCGTTTTAATGTATCAATGTATGCGTAAATTCGTCATGTGAGTCTGTCTATTTGGCACATCCGTACTTGGTTTTGTCTTGTGTTGCGTCAATAAATGATTTTTCTTCCTTCTAGCAAATTATGAAGACTTAGTAACATAACACAGGTACCAAGCACCAAAACAAGGTCATTTAAGCCCAAAAAACAAGTCAAAATATTGATCAAGATTCCGCCCTTGACTTGTATCGTCTCCCCAGTTAATTCATTTACGTCAGTTCCCAGTTTATTGCGGAACTAACTTCTAGAATTGATTTAAATCGACGAAGACTGTAAAACTTTATGAGGGCCTTGAATATAAATGTAGTTTTAATTTTTGTACGCGGCCATTAAAAAGGGGTGTTGTATTTAGTGTTTGGTTACTTTGTAGGTGTTTAAAAGGAGGATACACCGTCTTACCATAAAAACTTTTAAACGTCAGTTTAAGACTTGTCTAAAAAAATGTCAAATTATGGCGTTGACATATGGTTCATTTTGCAGCCACAATTTTTTTAGACAAGTGTAAAACAGGTGGTTAAGTTTTTGTAGTAAGGCCAACAGAGTTTAACGTATGTTGCTAAGTTAAATGTCATGAACCACGATAGGTAGACAGTTATTTTATTTACAGAAGCTGCTTTAACAGCAAATAGTGCACAATAAAGTTTTTTTTTGTCCGGTTCTGCCGAGATAATTTTTTTTTATATTAGTGCCAAAATTAAGAGATTAAGAGAATTGAGTAGCGCTTTTACATAAATGGTTTTTGCCACGCGTAGACGCGTAGCATTGGCAATCACGCATCAAAAAATATACCGCATTTACATGCGTGTTTTGGTGTAATCGATCGAACGATAGCTATCAATTGTTTTTGCGCATAATACACGCGGCAACATCCGTACAAAACGCCGCAGAAAAACCGCGCGGAAAATTCGCTAGTTTCATAGCGTACTTAGCGGCTCCATGTGGCCACTTTCCGCGGTATTCTCAAGTAGTAGGTGAAGTTTGTGTTGTCGTGACGAACGACCGCGCAGTTCTGATGCAATTCTACCGTTACCCCCCCCCCCCTCTCCCCACCTTTGTTTTTTACTGGTAGACTTTGTTCTACCTGGTGAGGTGAAGCGATGCTATGTTTTTTAATGTTTTTTTTTTTTTGTAAATAGATGGCGAGAAACTTTGACCTATTTAAAACTATATAAGTGTGTGTTTTAGTCAGCATAACTACTTTTTTATACACACATATTTCTTTAAAGTATATTCATGGCTCAATAAAACGTCAATCAATTAAGTATCTTCAGGGAATTACTAGGACTTATTTACTATACTTATTAATTTTTTCAGGCAACTATTACACCTAGGAATTACAAATTATATTACTGTAAAGTTTCATCTAACACATCTACAGTTTTTAACATTAGTATTAGGTATGAGTGAAGCTTCCAGTAGCGTCGCTTCGCTTATCTCTCTACCTAGGACATCTAAACGCAAATTACACAAATTGAGTTGCACAACTCGGGTTCTCTCCACAATAAAATTGTCCCCGTAATGTTTTACACTCTTTTTATAATGTCGGTTAAATTGAGACAGCTACGAAGCTAGTTAAAGAAGCTAGTTGAAGAAGGTGTGGAGGAATCGGAACATAACCAAAGCCACCAAAATCAGGCTCATGAGAACGCTCGTTTTCCCCATCTTCCTTTACGCGGCAGAGACGTGGACAGTCCGTGAGTTGGAAAAGGGGAAGATAGATGCTCTGGAGATGTGGTGCTGGAGGAAGATGCTCGGCATATCGTGGACAGAGTTCCGCACTAATGTGTCCATACTTCAGGAGCTCGGCATCACAAGGCGCCTATCGACCATAGTACAGACGCGCATACTGCAATACTTTGGCCATATCTCTAGACGCGATTACAATTCTATAGAGCGGCTAGTAGTACAGGGAAAAGTGGAGGGTACCAGATCGCGCGGCCGATCACCTATGCGCTAGACCGATCAGGTGAAATCCACAGTGGGTAGCTGCGTGTCAGACTGCGCCAGAGAGTCTGCTAACAGAGAGAGATGGCGGGAGATCGTCAAAAGAGCTGTGTCCACCTCTAATGTGGACGCCTCTACGTGACCACGACCGCTCTGCCAAGAGCGAATCGACAGAGAAGAAGACGAAGCTAGTAAAGTTTGTAATTAGTTTGTTAGTGTATTTTTTAAAACTAGTTTTTGCTATCAAGTCGAAGTCAAACTATATTTTTTTCTTGCCTAGTTGATCAAATGACACAACCTACCAGGTATTGCTAATACATTTCATCCTCCGAGCCTTTTTCCCAACTATGTTGTGGTCGGCTTCCAGTCTAACCGGATTCAGCTGAGTACCAGTGCTTTACAAGAAGCGACTGCCTATCTGACCTCCTCAACCCAGTTACCCGGGCAACCCGATACCCCTAGGTTAGACTGGTGTCAGACTTACTGGCTTCTGACTACCCGTAACGACTGCCAAGGATGTTCAATGACAGCCGGGACCTACAGTTTAACGTGCCATCCGAAACACAGTCAATGGTGTCTAAGATTTACTTAGAAAGTACATATAAACTTAGAAAAGTTGCATTGGTACTTGCTTGACCTGGGATCGAACCCGCGCCCTCATACTTGAGAGGCTGGTCCTTTACCCACTAGGCCACCACGACTTTTATATTTCGACGATATTGCTAATAAATTTCGAAGATATTAAAAACTAGTTGTTTCCCGTGGTTTCCTTTCGTCCCGAGGGAATAAGTAGTTCCTTTAAAAGTAGCTTATGAAAGCCGGACCAACAAACAGACAGTTACCCTGATTTTTATAATATTAAGAGCGCTATTACAAAATCGAATCGCTCAGGTTTAGGTAAATTAGACGATAGCCGGCAGCACTTGCGCGCGTGTGCGTCTAGTGAAATACGCAACGCACACCTGCGGACCGCCACGCGGCACAAACAAACTTGAGACTTTGCCACTTTTATTTTCGAAATAGTTTATTGGTTTTATAGTTTATGAAATATTATTTGTACCGATGAATTTTATAACATAGAATAGCTCGATTGAGTTACAATAAACAAAATCGTTTACAATTTTTAAATTATTTAATCGACAACCAAACTTTTCACCATGTTTATCAATTAGGTATAAGTAATTGATTTATAAAAAAACTAAAATCTATAATTCGTCTTCCATGTATTGTATCTTCATTTTCCTGCAACAATAAAAACTAGGAATGTAAATAGTTTATTAAAACAAAAATATGTCTGTTGCGAGTGACAAAAAATACTTACCATATTTGTACTGGTATCCGATTGAGTCTGATAATCTGAATTAAATATGCTTTCATTATCCTGCAAGAATCAAAGATATCCAATAATATTATTATGCAACAGCGAAACTAACGACGATGACATTTACGTACATATTTCTATATAACCAACATCAAAAAAAGAGAACCCAATCTATAACATTTTCGCATTAGAATATCATGGGCTAATACTTATGTATATTACATTTCAATCAGATCATTATAACTAATAAATAAAATAAAAACTCACTAGTATCAAAACGTGTTAGATGCGTAGGTTGCGCTATATTTTTCGAACTCCGGCGAGTTTACGCGGCGCAACAGCGAGCGATACGTCCCTCCTCGGTAAGCGCTTGGCGCTGACTAAAGTTGAACACCGCGCGTCACAAGATTTATACTGATTCTTTGCATTGCAAACAAAAATTATTTTAAAATATTGTTTTACTTTTAAATAGGCCATTTTTTTTTCAAGGTTTATAACAATACCACCTTAATTATTAAATATTTTTTATTTGAATTTGGATTATACTTTCATAGATAAAAAATATAGTTTTGTACGGAAAATTGTCAGTAACTCTCAGTTTTATAGAATTATTTTTGGTGTATTACTGTATGAATTGTAATAAATTGGTGTAAGCAAGCACAAGTACAAGATATAGTTGTATCTTGAACATTTTTATAAATGGTTAAATTGCTATATCCTCGTAGTGCTGAAGCATCAAAAGATTCCCAAAAGCAACATTTTATGAAACATCCTTTGCAGAGACAAAGATTTTACCGATGTACGTGGACAAATTAAAATATTTATTGAAAACAGACCCAAGATAAATGATCAAACTTTCTTAATCTTATTTTTGTTTTTTTTTTGTGACTATATCCAAAGCATAATGACGCATCAAAACGCGTATAAAACTCGAAAATTTGTGATAGCCCTCTTAAGTACCTCTCATAAGGATTTTATTTTTTCATCACATTGATGAAACCGTAATCTTGACAATCAAATTCAGAATTTATGAAAATATACGTACACAAAATAATTATTGATACACATAATTACACACTTTGACACAATTCTATTGGATTTTCGTCGTAATTGGAATTTCTATTTAAGTACAGTTAATCACATTATTAGGATTTTATTGACAAAGATGTGTTATTATGAGAAAGTCCTTGTTCTATGAAAGTGTGAAATTATATTGTAATAGTTGTTTCCCACTGTTTAACCCGGGTCCCTGGGGGATTCAGGCCATGGTCCGGGGTGAGAGGGAATGGGATGCCGTCGCCTCCTTCTGCGAAGCAGTCATGCTCGAGAAGGAGGAGGCGGAACGTCAGAGAGTTCGCACCTCTCAGTCTGGCCGCCGCGCTGGACCAGGTAGACACCACGGGCGCCGTCAGTAAGAGTCTGACACTCCCTCACCGCTGCTAACCCACAGCGGGAGGGGTCATTTGGTGATTTTAGACGTTAAAAAAAAAGGGTCCCTGGGGGAAATATAGCAAAAAAATAGCCTATGTTACTCGGGGATAGCTTCCCAACAACGAAATAATTTTCAAAATCGGTTCAGGAGTATCGGGGCCTTTAGCGAACAAACAAAAAAAAACCTTTAAGATTTGAGTATGAAATTGCTTATCATTTTATTTTCAGATTGAACATTTCTAAAGGCGCCCTTGCCACATAAATATAGCAATGAATCAGTATTTATTATTATTTATAAATGTAATAGCAATTTCACACATGACATAAGTGTTCTATTATATCCGATGGTTCAAGCAAGCCAATTCAATATCATATACTGGAAAAAGGGAAATTGAAGGTTCTTGTGAGAAGGTGGGGTCGTAGTTACAGAGGTGAGGAACAGGGTGAACCTATGAGGTATGGCAGATTTATCAGTTTGGCGGTGAAAGCAATTCTATGAACCTACAAGCAATATCTATATTTTTACTGACAAACTGAAACATTGATGTACTTATCAGTTTGTAAGTAAAAAATGTTTATTGAACTGTCAAACCACTAAAAATGGCGAGCTGCGATGATGAGCGCTGTCGTAATGACCCAGGTCTAAGTCGTCACCGTCACATTTATACGTAACTAGCACAAAAATCCACAAGCTTTCACAAAAATAACCATAAAGACGAGAAATAGAAAGAATAGAATGAAACTATGAATAATGAAAAGTTGATAATACTTTGGCTCTTTTTGTCGCAGTTATAGTCACTATCATCATCATAAAATTAATTTGGTCAAAGCAGCTAACAAATGAAATAAACATGCTCAACATCGAATCCTTCTCCCACTAGCACCCCACTAGTAGGCATTTGTTTGTACTCGCTCTGAGGAAATGAAACAGGCGAACCAGCAGGTCAATAGAGCGGATTGTGGCGGCCCAGCATTTAGCGAATCTACATGAGATTGGAATACTTTCGCCGATATTATGCCAAACCGTTTGTGTACAAAAATGTTGATAGATTCCGTTTTTTTTTCTCCCCGTTTGCTATTTTAGTAAGGGGTGTTTCAGATTTTTCTGATGTTCCTGTTTTATTATTGGACTAAAATTTTTACTTTTTTCTTATGCTGTGAGCTGCTGACTTTCCAAAAAGGTCTGCTATCAAAATTTTCATGCGTCTGTTTGACAGACTCTGACGTGGACCTGGAACAGCGATTGCTGCTGGGGAATAGATAGGGTTGACAGTTTAACATGACGTCACAAGCATGGTTGTACAGGTTGTACACACGACCAGCTTCCATCCAACACCCAGTTATTGTAAGAAAAAAAAAATCATTTAAATAAAACTACTGTTACGGATTTTATCGCGGTTATATTAATATTATTTATTTTTATTTAAATGTCTAATATTCGCGTAAGTGTCAGAAATCAATATAAAAAAAAATAAAGGACAGCTATTTTTCCTATACCGGGAATCAAACCACATACGACGTGTATAATTGTAGAAACGACAAATAAAATCCTAGTTGTGTCAACTGTTTTTTTGTACTTTACTTGTAGTTTATTTTTACTATACTTAGCAACTGGATTTTTTATGTCATAACTAACTATATTAGTTTCTTAATAAAAAAGTTGGAGAGGTACTTAAATATTTTTAAGTAAGTACTACGTTTCATTAATTTCTAAATTGGTATCTCGAGCCAGAAGCAAGGTTTCATTAATTTTATTAAATACAAAATCTCTTACCTCTTATAAACTAGCAGACATCTTTCTAGCAATTTGTGAACAGGAAAAAAATAAATTTCTGGCGTTCGACGCTTTCAGTAAACTAATAAATATATTAAAGTAGAAAACTAGATACTATTTTTCAGATATTTTAGCTCTTAAGCGACCCCGGGTCTTTGGTATTTTTACCCTAAACTTTAAAAGTTAATTTTCATAGAATACCTAATTAATAGCTTATCAGAATACAAGAATTCCTCGGGATCTGACTCACTTCTTAATCATATGCCCCTTTTCAGTTTAACTATGTACAGTTTACCATCTCTTAGTGGAATGCATCAGAAACGAATCTAAGAGAAATATAATTATTCAAAATTTGAATATTAATAGATTAGATTTAGGCACGCTACATTGTATTCTGGCTCAACCTAAGTCACGAGAGGCTTTAATGATATATGCTCTAGTGAACCCATAGAGATAAGTTATTGTTAAAAGTTAAGTTTTACATAAGCTTAGTTTTAAATTTGTTATTCCTTAGATTAGGTTACTGACGTGAACTGTGCAAAAGTCCCTTAAAAATAAAGAAAAAAAAACTATATACAGCAAGAACAGTGTATATGCATGAAAATAAAATTTAACTACTGGTTTATTACCTACCCTTTTTAACAAATTATCATTTACCTAGCCGTTTCCCAACTAAGATAGGGTCGACTTCAAGTCTAACTGGATACAGCAGAGCACCAGACTTTTACATAGAGCGACTGCCTATCTGACCTCCTCAACCCAGTTACCCGGGCAACACAATATCCCTTCGTAAGACTGGTGTCAGACTTACCGGTTTCTGACCTAAAGTTTATCTTGCCCTCCGAAACACAGAAAAATACATTTAAGTTCTGAAAAGTTACAATGTTACCTACTAACACAATTTCAGTACCAACACGACACCAGAAAATAACAACAAAAATACCACAAACCCACCCCAAGAGCTTTAACCCTTTAAATAATAAATTTTCAAAATAATTAATGTACTCTCCAATATCGTCGACAATACAAAGTATGTTACCGTTGTAAACCAACCAAATGACTTTAATTAAGCCGACGTATAAAAAGTGGGGACAAGGACAGCTTTATACAAATCCTGTATGTGTGATAGGGAAGGAATTATGTAGTATGGCCGCCACTCTTTTGTTTTAATTTTAATAAAGTCAACTCTTTGTAAGTGAGGTCATATTTTTGGGGGCCAATTAAGTAGTAAAGTTCTAGTTAGTTACATACTAGGAGTTGTGATTTATTGCCGTTTTTAGTCGCGATTCGATACCTTCAGGGAAACGTATACGATCTATAATCTATATATACATATATAAAAATGAAACCCGTTTTCCGTTGTCACGACATAACATGAAAACGGCTTGACCGATTTGGCTGAAAATTAGACGGGAGGTAACTTAGACCCAGGAGAAGGTTTTTGTCACCATCCGGCTACGGAACGCGGGTGAAACCGCGGGCGAAAGCTAGTATTATTATATAACCGAAGAGTTTTTTTGTTTGAACGTGCTAATATAAAAAACTATTGATTTGATTTGAAACTTGAAACTGTAATATTTTTGTCAGGGTAGACGTAGTTCCCACGGGATGTGGGTGAAACCGCCGGCAAAAGCTGGTGTATGTAGGTAGGTATACATATTGTTTCCTACAGATTTACTCGCATGCTGCGGAAAGTATTTCAGGCATTTACCAAAATACATTCGTTAGTATACATTTGAATTATTTTTTAATTTATATCCTCACTAGCGACCCGCTCCGGCTTCGCACGGGTAACATTATTTCCCCACTATTTAATGTATGTTATTATACATATAAACCTTCTTCTTTAATCACTCTATCTATTGAAAAAAACCGCATCAAAATCCGTTGCGTAGTTTTGAAGATTTAAGCGTACAAAGGGACATAGGGACAGAAAAAGCGACTTTGTTTTATACTATGTAGTGATTAGCTACGTGAAAGAGCAACAGAAACTTTAATTACCCCAAACGTGATGCACTTAAGTGCGTAATAACAAGACTAACACTACTCACCTTAAAAAAAAAGCAATTCTCTTTTACATAACTTCAACTGAAGTCCGGAACCAAAGACAAAGACAACCACCTCACCGTGTAATTTACTTATTTTTTCAAACCAAACTTTTTTCTCTTTCAGTAAAACAACGACCAGAGATTTACATTGTGCAAAAGTTTTTGTTTTTTTTTAAACAAAGAGGTATTCCACTTTTGTCATTGGCCGTAGTTTAATTTTAAAACTATGGCGGCTCGGGTAATTAGTGTTGTGCTGTTAATTAGTTCATTAACATCGTTATTTATGAGTATCGCGTTGTGAGGGTAACTGGGTTGAGGAGGTCAGATAGGCAGTCGCTGTATGTAAAAGTCTGAAACTCTGTTGCATCCAGTAAGACTGGAAACCGACCCCAACATACTTGGGAAAAGGCTCGAGAGATGATGATAGTAGAAAGAACCCGATGAATTGAGAACCTCCTCCTTTTTAGGGTGCCGTACCCAAAGGGTAAAACGGGACCCTGTTGTTTTCGCTCCTCTGTCCGTTGGGGGGCTCCCATACAACAAACGTGATTTTTTTGCTCTGGTACGGAACCCTTCGTGCCCGAGTCCGACTCGCACTTGGCCGGTTTTTTTAGGTTAATAAATAAAGTCAAGCACTGCTATCATCAAATGCTACATATCAAAATTGATATAAGTGCAGATGAAGATATAATTCCATTGTTAATAGATGGATACGGAAATAAAACTTAAAGTATTGAACGGAAGCTACACTTTGTATCTGTATACAGGTTGGTTTGTTTATATACAGCATGTCCCAACTGCATCGTTCGACTAGAACCGAGGATCTGGCGTTTGGCTTAATATTCAGACACATTTGTAAAGGAGAAACACGATTTAGAAAACAAATATATTTTAATTAAACTAGAAATACTTGTAAAATGGTATTCTGTGATGTTGATTTAAACAGTACAACAAGAAATAACTGCAGGGTAGCTATGTCAGAATATTTATATGTTTTTTTACTTGTAAAACCACTTTAATTTATTGTCTGCGTCAGGACCGCCGTCACAAATCACCGATCCTCTCGAAATACATACAGAGAGTTGCTACCTAATTGCTACCAGTTACCATTAGTTGCTACCAATTGCTACCCTCGTGGTTTTGAAGATATTCAGCATCCTAAGGTGACAGCCATTCTGATATCAGGATGGCTGTCACTTTTGCCTGTGTGAAGAAACGGCGCAAAAGTATTGAGTTTTTTTTTCACCCAGAGTTGCTACCTAAAAAGATATTAAAAAATGAGTTAGGCGCAAAAACTCATTTTTTTGATATCTTTTTATCCATGGAATCGATGTGGTCTAAAATTTAATTCTGGAGGGTAGCAATTAGGTAGCAACTCTGGATGAAAAAAAACTCAATACTTTTGCGCCGTTTCTTCACACTGGGAAAAGTGACAGCCATCCTGATAGAATGGCTGTCACCTTAGGATGCTGAATATCTTCAAAACCACGAGGGTAGCAATTGGTAGCAACTAATGGTAGCTGGTAGCAATTAGGTAGCAACTCTCTATATGTATTTCGAGAGGATCGATGATTTGTGACGGCGGTCCTGATGCAGACAATTTATTGTTGGTTAGACTGGTTATCTGTTATCAAATATATCAGTTATGACCACCACATTGTTCAAATGACTGCCCGCATACAGTAATTTAAGGCACCAAGCTGTATCATGTTTCCCGGTTAACCCGGCTGAGGAAGTCAGACAAGCGATCACTCTGCTCAGCTAAAACTAGCTACCCCCAACACAACAAGGAAAAGCTAGGCAGATAATCGAAGCATACAAATACTTAAAAATAACTTCATTAAACACTCGCTTTTGCTTACAATTTGGACCAAAAACCGAACTGCACCGTTATCTCTCGATCGATCATTTACCATCCCCCTGTGAATGCGGCCGATGTACTGAAAATCATCTCCTAATTGTTTTAATACATATCTACAGTAATGGCTGCCGTTTTATATAATTCCGTGAAGTATAAAGCATTCATATTTGCTTTAAAGTTAATTGAATTATTGGTTTTAACGGATTGGTTTAATGTTATTACGATTTTGTGACTGTTCCCAACTAGCACACTAGTGGAAATAGCAGCCTATTTTGCAACTGTTAGCTGTACAGTAGTGCTTTAGGGGTTCAGAAAGTTTCTTTAAGTTCTACTATTGCTTCCGTAGCTGCTCATAGCTGTAAATATCACTTAAGGCAGCAGAAACTGAACCAAATGTCACTCTAGGTTTTACAACAGATCATTCTACAACCCATTTGCAGCCTACATCTTTAAAAGAGAGTTCAAACAATTATGTTGAGGGTTAAAGCTGCTAAAAAGTTTCTATTGCCGCTGATGTACGCGTTAGAACTGCATAAAGACTCTAATTGTAGACTTTTTAACGGAACTGTATAAAAGATATATTTATCACTTTTCTGCCACTGAAGGTTTCATTGCAGAAGTGATTTGTTCTTTTGTGCAGACTTAAGTAGGAATTTGATCCTCTGTTCTACTTATAGCCACATTAAGGCTCCACAATAGAAGCAGGAGGTTAATAGACATTGCCTGCTCATTTGGATACATTCTGTTATTTTATTCACACACAAAAGCAAGGGTCCCATAGATTTTGTTTTCTCAATTACTGATAACGAATCAGTTACAGAGGAAAAATAATGTTTTTGCTTTGAAGTAATAAAAAACTTATAACAGAAAATATGTATTTATTCAAGAATATAAAAAAATTCTGTAGCTCCATTTATTTACTCTCGAGTATAGTGAAACACTCCGTTTTTCCCATTTAGATGGACAGATGCAAAGTTTTTGTTTATTTTGTTGTGCATTATAAGTTTGAATTATTTTGAACGGTACTCTGAAAACAAGGTAACACATAGTACTTAAGTGTTAAACAATTAACAATAATGTATCATCGTATTATAGAGTTTCCAACGACTTCTACGGATCTCTAAACAAGTAGCCATTAATAGTGTGGTTTGATATCTGCAGTATCACAGTGCAGACTTGAACTGCAATAGTGGTACAGATATTACTTGGACCTTCAGAAGAGTGAAGCTTAGCGCGATGACGCTCAGAGAGGAGTTTTTAAGGTTAAAGTTGCAACTTAAAGCTGCTTTCAATGGACACCATGGTTAATCGAGAAATTTATAGGTTTTAATCGCATTTGTAGTAAAATATATCTAAATATCGAACAAGCAACTTACTAAAAACGAATGTAGTCCAGTATGTAATTTCAATATCGTGTAGGTATGTGATATAAAAATATTTATATAATAATAATTTATATATTTTACGATATTCTGAGGTAATTATTGAGGCGCGTTAAAAATACTTCAACAATATCAACTATATGCACGATAAACTGATCTGCGTTTGTAGCTACTTACCATATAATACAAAATGTAGCTCAAAAACACTTACCTTCACTTAATATTTATTTGTATTCAGTAATGTCTGACTCAGGAACAACAAATATATTTTATAAATGAGAGACAAGGTGAACGATCAGTGAAGTTTTCTTCATTCAGCTAAATTTGTCATTCATTAAATCATCGCCATAAGAGCTTTAATATTGTGTTAATTATTATTTGCCGCTCTTGTATCGCTTTTATGCCTCTACTATGAAGTTCTAATGGGACTATAGACTGCAAAAAGTTGTGCCCCTTTGGCTGCAAAGCTGCTGCATAAGGTCTGTAGAGCACGCTCTGGCGCTTAAGCTTGGCACCTTTAGTAATAATCGGATTGGCTCTAAAGCTCTTAAGCAACAGTTTTGTGCTACTTGGGTTGTTTGAAACTGCAAAAAACATAGTATTACTCAAATATAAAGTGCCGAGGTAACTTCAAAGTGTAAAGTAAATCAAATAAATAAATAAGTCCTCAATAAATAAGCTACCTAATGAAAAGATTATAATATGCAATACATACTTATTTGTATCATAAAATAAGATTAATCCAGTTGATTACAATTTACTCATACATCATCATACGTGTAAAGACAGTTAAAGGTGTTTTAAATGAATAATTAAAAAATACAGTATATAAAATATATTTTTTTTTACATAAAACCAAGATTATAAATAGGTAACATATGAAGAAAACAATTCCAAATTATCACCCAAATGAAACCGCGTCCCACAACTAGTTTATCCCTCTCGTCACTATCGAGTCTTATATAAAGGTGCCTACAAAACAAAACTGGTAGCAACTTTTCCTTTCACCGCTATCTCAATGGTTCTTTTCAACTTATACTGGCAACAATAAATTTTTGAACGTGCTCCGAATCTTAGAATACCTTAGTTATTTATACGAGGATATTCTTACACTGAATTTTAAAGGAGAAATTTGTTTTGGAGTGTTTTTTAATACGTTATTGGGGTGTCGTCGTCTCAGTCGAAATAAACGTCCACTGCTAAACACAAACCTTCCCCTAAGCTCAAATGTTTCAAATAGGTGCAGTAGTTTAGAGTCTTTAGGGTCCAAACATTTTTTTTCTTCTTTATTAGAAAATAAATAAAATAAACATCTTTAATTTCCAGACGCCAAGGCCTATAAGATGTTAGTACCTAACATAAATAACTTAACCTACGTTAGCGACTTACAAACTATAAACTATAAATGAGCCACTTGTACCTATAACATAGGGAATGATAATAAATAATTGGGAATTGAGTATAAAATAATAGCAAGAACGGGTTTTTCAAGCTGATTGTAAAACTGCAAGTAAAATAAAAACAAAATTATATATATTACTAGGTACAGATTACTATAGATATACCAGCGGCCCGGTGGTACCTGCTTCGTTACATAATATTATATGAAGTGAAATAATAAAAAATCGCTCGACCGATTTTGTGCATACTTCAAACAAACCATATGCTAAATACTAAATAGTCCGAACAAAGCCTTAAACATTTGGTTTGGATAGGTGAGCCCGTTCTTGAGTTATACAATTATATAGATAGGCTATACTTTTACACCAACCATTCCTAAACCCTATATTTGGCTTTCTCCTAATCCACATGTTAACAAGAAGCGTGATAAACAGGTATAATCAAACAATACAGGGAGTTCAAGAAACAATATGGTGCTTGTATATTAATAGAAGGTAACTGTTTACGTTTCGCCCACTAACAATATCGCCCAAATGGTGTACGGTTAGCAGATGGTCAGTTACGTGCTATATCTAAGTTTTATTTTGTTTCTAGTAAGTTTTAGAAGTGAAATGTGGTTTTTAGTACTTAGTATAGTAATTGATTGTAATAAATGTGAAGGTGTTTGGTGTCTCAGAGTAATTATATAGGTACTAGTCAGTCAAAATGCGGGGTTCCGTTTTTAACCTACTTCAAAAAAGAGGAGGTTCTCAATTTGTTGGAATCTTTCATTTGGAGTTTAATATACAATCCGTGCGTTTATAAATCCTTAAATTATTTATGAAGAAAATCACAATCAGTAATTTTGACGTGGAATTTTTACAACAGAAAATACATGCCATATTTATGAACATATTTCACCGAAAATTTTTATATCCACCAAAAAACAGTTATGAAATATTATCGTTTCTGATTTAACATTTCGCGATCAAATTTATTACGATTAATACCATTTTAATGTTGCCATCAAAGAATTATGAATATAATAATCATATATTTTATTCGATTTCGGATTTTATTGCACAAAATCAACAAATAGGTACTTACATGTAAAATTTATTTGAGGCTTTAAATTTTATCGAGATTCGCAGTAAAAATTTTGGTTTTATCTGATAATAAAAAGTCCATTATATTATCTTAGAAGTTATTTATTTATATCGTAGGTAGCTTTTAATTGCAGTTTTTATATGAGGGAATTCATTAATCAGCTTAGCCTTTTCCAAACTATATTGGGGTCGACTTCCAGTCTAAGTGGATGCAGCTAGCTCAATACCTTTGTGTCACATGGAGCGGTTACCTATCTGACCTCCTTAACCAGTCACCTTGGCAACACGATACCCATTGATAAGACTGGCAGTCAGAGTTACTGGCTCCTGACTACCCGTAACGACTACCAATGGTACAGCCGGGACCTACAGTTTATCGTGCCCTCCGAAACACTGGCATTGGTATCCAAGATGTGCTTAAAAATTACATACAAACTTAGAAAAATGCATTGGTACTTGCCTGACCTTTAATCGAACGCACTCATACTTGAGAGGTTGGTTCTTTACCCACTAGGCCACCACGACTGTCTATGATGTACAAATGACAGCCAAGACCCCTAACATAACGTGATCCAAATATTCAATTTTCTCTACTAATATTATAAAGCTGAAGAGTTTGTTTGTTTGAACGCGCTGATCTCAGGAATTACTGGTCCGATTTGAAAATTTCTTTCAGTGTTAGATAACCCATTTATCGAGGAAGGCTATACTTAGGCTACTTTTTATCCCGGTACGGGAAGTAGTTCCCACGGGATGCGGGTGAAACCGCTGGCAGAAGCTAGTATAATATAAAGTACTTTAAAATATCGCCATTTAACCCTTCATTAGTACACTAAGCACGCAAAAGGCCTATTACTTAATATTAGCTCTAATTAATGACTAAAACGAACATAATATCTCAAATAAAATAATGTACCTACCAGTCTAAATAATAATTGTTTTTGAGTTTCAGGGCCTAATTATGTAAACATCCCGTCTAAGGCCGACCTTAATAAATAAGATTTTCCAATTAGAAGTTCGATTTCGCATTTATTTACGACTAGCATTTAGTTACATACGGTTCCTCTCGTATCCTCAGGGCAGTATTTCCCGCACCTGTATAAGACGTAGCCTAGCAAAAACAAGACAGACTTCTTTTAAAACAACCTATTTTTGTTCACAAAAAAAATGGCTTACTACCAATTTATTTTTTACAAAAATAGCAACACAAAAAATTCTATAAATGCAAGATGCCTTTCAACCTTTTATGCAGACCGTATCTATTTACGGTAGCGTCAACAATAAAACTGACTTTAGAAAAATAAACAAAATTCTGTTGTCTCTATACAAGGAAAGCGGGCGGTGTTGCCAGTTTAGATAAATAAGCTGTCTTGGATTATTTCTATTTTGTGATTACGTGTGCATCGAATCTGTCAGTGTTTAATGTTGAACCAAACTTTTTGGTTAACGAATCACCTTTTGTTTTTTTGAAGCTGGCAACTTAATAGCTTCCGTGTAGATCAATGAGTTTGTTGCTTTAAGCAATTTCTTCGCCTTTTGAATTTCGAATGAATGATTTTTATTCGTTGTACACATAACACACACACACACACACACACAAGACACATACTCGTCAGTAATTTTGTTTTTCAAATGTACCATGACCTATTGTTTCTCTATTGCCTGTTTATCTTTTGTTTGTCTGTTTAAACATCAAGCCTGTTTTTCTATTGCTGTTTATACAAGCATATTTTGTTTTATCAATAGATAACTTGCAGCGGTTTCACAATTCAAACCGAGCGGAAAATCCACGAGTGTGAACGAATTTTAAGAGTCCGTACGGATAGACCGGGTCGGAGAGCATCGGCGCGCATTTTTCTTTTCACACTGACCGGAGCCGATCGGCTGCGCGAGCATAGAGCATGCAAACGGAGCCAAACGTCAAGAAAAAATACACGATCGGAGCCGGTTTATTATTTCACACCGAGCGCATTCGAGCATTCTCAATGACAAAAGCAGTGCGCATGCAAAAATAAACCTTACCTCAAATACTAATACAAATTCAATGACGCATTTAGTTCTTCTAGCCTTTCTGTATTGAATCAAAGTTAATTTTTTAAAATTTTATACAAAGTTATAGGGAAAAGGTGACCACCTAAAACAGTCATTCGATATCGACAGGTTTTATTACAGCATTGAAAACATTTAGTATTTTTTTCCCAATTTTCAAAGAAAACTAAATGTGTCTATTCGCGTTGTTGGTACCAGTATTTCATGCTTTCATTGTATTATGATAAAAATAAACGAGTTTTTTTAGGAAATACCTAATATAAAATTAAATAGGTTTACGTGAAATGATCCGATATTATTTTAGGATACAAACAATATTTTTCCTAATTTTCTGTATTTTTGTACTGCTGTAAATTCCCCGACGGAAAAAAAATATGGCGGTGTGTATGGTTTTTCACAGAACAATTTATACCTATGGTCACGAAGCAGTCAATTACTTTACTAATAATACGAGTATTTTTTTTAATTAAACCATGAATAAATTGATTTCTTTGTTTAATCTATACTGAAAACTGTGTTGCATGAACGTGGTAATCTCAGGAACTGCTGATGCATTTGAAAAGTTATTGTGTTAGATAGCTTTTTGTGGGAATTAGTAAGCTCAGGACTCGGGTGAAAGAACTATCGAAAGCTACTCACTTTACATATTACATTACAGTATTAGAAACTTTTACAATCATATCACAACCCATTACAGATCAAACAGCCATTTACATCCGAAAATTTCTAAGAAAAAGAACAAAAAAAAGGTAGGCTTGAATCCTACAAAGATATCTATGTTAGTACCTTCGCCATGACACATACCAGGGAACTAGTGGACCCGAAGAGGTTACACGGGCCGCAAGCCATGGAATTTTCAATAAAACTTGTCTATGATTGGGAGCTATGTGACAGGTGTGTAGGCATTTGTAGGAACTAAGTAATATGTGTATGTGTGTGTGTGTGTTTGTTGGTATGGGTGAATGGGTATTTCTGTTTTATGACGACTATTAATGCTTATCGAAGCTCCTCGCGTCTCGGAAGAACTACTTCCAGTATTTGGATAAAAGTAGCCTATCATTTTATTATTCCGATTTTTGTAGTTTACAAAAGTTATTACTTCTTTTTTGTGTGATAGATTAACAAATATCCACACAACCAAATGTTTACGTTTATAATATTGGACTATAATTACATGTGATATCATAGCAGGGATGTTAGTTAGTAGGGATAAACTATAACTGTCTTTTTACACTGGCGTTTTTTCCGCACGGTTTTTCCGAGCGACTTTTAAGATGCGGACTTTTAAGATTTTACTCGTTATTGTTTTGGTGTATATTGTAAATTAAGTTGCCATAATTATATCATATTTTCTGCATTAGCCATCAATTAGCTCAAAGCTTATATACGCTTTATTTGGGCTATTATTACCATTATTTTATAAATAGGAACATCAAAAAGATTGTCTGTCACACCCATAAAAGACCTTTGTTCCCTCAAAATATACCTAGGTTCCCTCTTTACCCTACAAATAGCAAGCGAACCTAAATGAAGGAGCGCTCCTTCCACAATTTGTAACAGTTGCGAGCGGTGCAATTAACGACTCCTATTAAAATGGGGACATTGTATTTTATGATAATAAGTTAAGCAACCTTATAATTGGGTAACGATCTTGCAGGCGATGCGATTTTATCTTCACTTCTATACCAATATAATATAACTAGCTTCTGCCAGCGGTTTCACCCGCATCCCGTGGGAACTACTTCCCGTACCGGGATAAAAAGTAGCCTATAGCCTTCCTCGCTAAATGGGCTACCTAACACTGAAAGAAATGTTCAAATCGGACCAGTAGTTCCTGAGATTAGCGCGTTCAAACAAACAAACAAACAAACAAACAAACTCTACAGGTCTGTTTGTTTGAACGCGCTAATCTCATTCGATTTAAAAAATTCTTTCAGTCTTAGATAGCTCATTTATCGAGGAAGGCTATAGGCTACTTTTTATCCGGGTTCGTGCAGAGGTTCCCACGGGATGCGGGTGAAACCGCTGGCAGAAGCTAGTATAATATAAAGAAGAAACATTTTTTGCTAGGTTTGTACCCTTTTGGCTTCAAAACTACTGAATCATCATCATCATCATTATCCTATTTTTCCGAGTAACATAGGCTACATTTTATCCAGGTACGGGAACAAGCTATCCTGCGACACGCCTGAAACCGCAAGAAAACATCTAGAGTGAAAAAAATGATTGAATGTTTAATAGTCAGTCGACTGCTTTTGAAAAACAGGGTATACTTCGCCAGGACCATGAAAAGCGTATAAGAAATTTGGATTTTTTTTAAATGTATGCTATCAATTTCTGAAAATTTTACCTGAATTTTTCAGCTTAAATTGCGGTTATTGCTAAAGCTGGTACCAAATTATTGGCGAGCCTGAAATAAAGTGAATTATACATGAGATTTTTATGAAGTTTCATAATAACTTCGATGTAGAGTTATGAGATGTACTCTCTTGATTGCTATTGGTTGTGCAATGGAAAAAGATATTATCAGCACATTAAAATACAGATCTTATGAAAGTCCTAATTTTTTTCAGTTTTAGTTGTTTAAAGAGTAAAATAGTCATGGTGGCCTAGTGGGCAAAGAACCAACCTCTCAAGTGTGAGGGCGCGGGTTTGATTCCAGGTCAGGCAAGTACCAATGCAACTTTTCAAGTTTGTATGTGCTTTCTAAGTATATCTTAGACACCAATGACTGTGTTTCGGTTGGCACGTTAAACTGTAGGTCCCGGCTGCCATTGAACATCCTTGGCAGTCGTTACGTGTAGTCAGAAGCCAATAAGTCTGACACGACGTCTTTAAAGAGTAATAGGGCTTAAGTTCAATCGTTTTATAGGTTTTTAAACTTCCAAAAAGGTGTCTGAAAGTTGGTGGTGTTACATCCCCGTGTCTGGGAGGGCACGTAAAGCTGGCGTTCCCGAATGCTACTCAGTAGAAGTCTTTGGTACAATTCCATGTCAATGACCTTCAGCGGTTTGAGAAGACTCTGACACTAGGAATGTTGTTGTGCTCAATATTTTCTCAAAAAAAGACAAATAACCGATTATTCACAGACTAGATCAAAAAAGTTCGCATAGACAAAAATTCCCTCGCAATATTCGTCCGGCTATCAAAACGCACACTGTGACAAGCGTTTGACGTGCTATATTTTCTTTTAATTCCAGTGCTGTGAAAAACCGGAAAACCGGTATAATTTTTACCGGTATCGCTAGCCGCCATACTGTTTTTATACTGACATTGCATATAACTTTTACCGATGATATTGTTCGTGTTTATTTAGAGTACGGTTCGGGTATTTTAATACCGGTTCGATTGTATAAATTTTAAAGTTTTCAATCGGCATGCGACTGAGAAATCTTTTGATAAATGTATTAAAGTTTTGTGTAGTTTATGTTTGTATTTCACGGAGTAAGATAGATAAATTGTATAAGATATAAAGCATTTATTTATACTTACATTGGTCTTGATTGTAAAATATAAAATATGTACACAGTTCAAAAAGTATTTTGATCCAAAAACGAATCAAATAGTATCTGTTTGGATACAATATGATTGGTACAGCATCCCATCTTTCTACCCACATCTCGTTTCAATGATGTTTACGTTCCATATACAAAATGCTTCAGAAATAAGTTTTGTAGATTTTCTGAGCGTTTCAATCGGGATTTGGGATTAGTTTGGATGTTAAACTAATAACTAGCTATATCTGAACCGTCTTGTGGATTTACAGGGATTGAGGGTATTTCCGTAATGCAATTATTTTTTTGTTATGCAAAAAATATATTGAAGTCTTAGGACCATATAATACGATAAAGAGGAAACGTTTTTAGTTTGTTTGCAGCTTAAAGTCTATATCATCATCATCATCATCATCATCCTCCGGCCCTTATCCCAATTTTATTTGGGGTCGGCGCAGCATGTTTTCTCCTTCCATACTCTTCTATCTGCCGTCATCTCACAAGTAACATTCTTTCTTACCATATCTACTTTCACACAATCCATCCATAGTTTCTTTGGTCTTCCTTTTCCACTAAAGTCTACAAACTACTGAATCTAAAATATCTATTTGAAAAAATATAAAATTTTTCATTGTTGAAAGCTAACTGGACTACCCCCGAGTAACATAGATTACTGTCCTGGTACAGGGAGAAAATCCCTCGGGACGCGGAAAACCAAAAAAATGTGATCAATGCACACTAAAACTTATTGATTTGATCTCTTTAAATACTTTTTTTTACTAGCTGCCACCGGCGGTTACATCCGCCTCTTGTCGGAACTATTCTGCGCACCCGGATAAATAATCTATTTTCGAAAATAGGTCTATGAAATCTTCCATAAGTAGGTATCAAACGTCTTAATTGAACAAACCTAGCCCCTAAATGAGTGTCTCCTTGACGATGCATCGTAATGACATACTAGAGACAAAGCTAAAATGTCTTGTACACACACATTTTGTAGGCACACAGCCAACATACTGGAACACAGCTTTTTAATAGAAATGACTGTTTCTATACAAGTTCCACTCAAGAGTAGGTATAAGTCGTTTAATTAGCAGTATTTCTTAACAACAGCGATCGTCATCAAAAAGCCCGTATCAGACAATCATGCCATTGCATCTGATTTGCGGCCATCGCTGCGGTCGTGTCGGCAAATGACGCTTCTCTAACGATTCCCCACATTATGGCAGCCATAGCAAAATCTAATTTCCATCCGCTTGTGTACTAAGCTAGAAAAATTTTTCAAAGCGTGTTTACCCTCCTACCTAACGAGTCTCGGAAAACTTCCATTTTCAAACACACCTATGTGTGTATAATCCGACTAATTTCAAAAAAACCCTTGTTTGAAGTTCGCTCGTAAATCGGCGCGGGTTCCCTATTTAGCCGGGTAATACTACGGTACAGTATGAAGGTGCAAGCAATTGGTATATTTTATACCAGTGCGCAACGGGACGTCGCCAGGGGTGGGCGCTTTGCTCCGTAATTTTCCCAATTTTCCGATCGTGTGTGAACTTTTAGTGATTGCGAATTTTGCCTGTGAGAGTGTTTTGTTTTTTTATAGTTTTGACAAAGGGATGTTGTTTGCAGACTAATCTAAAATTAGTGTGAGTATTTTGTGATTTATTAAGTATGCAAAAACTTAGTTTTATGTACATTTAAATTATTCTTAGTTTTTAATCATTAGAGGCAATTAAGAAAGGTTATTTGATAAACTGAAGTTAAATAAAAATTATAGACCTATCAGGAGTTTGAAGAAATAAATAAAAAAGCCAATAATATTTCAAGATACACTTAATTTCAATAAGATTGGAGAAGCCGGTAAAATATTAATGCTGCCCTGTAATTGAGTTTCATTGAAATCTTCAGAAGTAGGTCTTTTGAAATTATTTCTTTTGAGCGTCTATTTACCTATAAGCAATTATGTAATTTTCCCGAGTACCGAGACTATGTTCGTATTAGATTTATTTCCTTTCGAAATTCACTTTTATCTTGAGATTTCTTCTTTTCAATCGTTTTATATAAATACCTTATAAGTAGGATGTTTTGAGAGTTAAAAATAATTGTATTGGTAGATTTAGTTCGAAAATAGTATGGGTATAAAGTCCTGAAATACTCTTGAATAGTTTTTACGTAGGAATAATATTTCAATAAAAATGTATTTAAGAAAATATATTTTCAAGATTAAGTTAAGCTTCTGTCTGTGTAGGTGAAAGGTATTTTAAAATATTCGATCTTTTTAATATTCATAAAATTGAAATAAAATACTGAAATGTAAAAAATAAACAAATTATTTGGCTATACGTAATTTTAGGTCGCTTACAGTATTTACATACCACGTACTAGCTCATCCTCGCGGTTTCGCTCACGTTAAGTGAGGCCGACTTTCCGCAATCGAGTAAAAAGTAGCCTCAGTCCTTTCTCAGGCTCTAGAGACTATTTACGTACCTGCCAATAAAATTGGTTTCATAGGTTTTGGCTAGAAAGACCGACAAACAAAATTAGGTATTAAAAAATCGCATCACTACATAGTATAAAACAAAGTCGCTTTTTCTGTCGCTATGTCCCTTTGTACGCTTAAATCTTCAAAAATACGCAACCGATTTTCATGCGGTTTGTTTTAATAGATAGAGTGATTAAAGAGGAAGGTTTATATGTATAATAACATACATTAAATAGTGGGTACAAAAAAAATGTCGTGGTGGTATAGTGGGTAAAGAACCAACCTCTCGAGTATGAGGGTGTAGTTTCGATTCCAGGTCAGGCAAGTACCAATGCAAGTTTTCTAAGTTTGTATGTACTTTCTAGGTAAATCTTAGACACCAATGGCTGATAAAAAGGTGAAGGAAAACATCTTGAGGAAACCTGGACTTTAAAGTCTGAAATCACCAACCCGCATTGAGCAAACGTGGTGATTAACGCTTAATTCTTCTCCGTGTGAGAGGAGGCCTGTGCCCAGCAGTGGGACGATAAAAAGGCTGTAACAGTAACAGTAAATAGTGGGGAAATACTGTTATCCCGTGCGATGCCGGAGCGGGTCGCTAGTTTATAATATTAGTAAAAATCGAGAACATCAATGTTTCCTCTCTACCCGTTGTATATCAGCGCGCTGATACAATTGATTTTGTATCGTTTTATAATAAGCGGCATACAAGCAGTCATTAGTCATCCGTCTACTGTCTCACTGCTGGGAAGATGCATCACCTTCTGCAGAGAAAGTGGTAGTTTGATCACACGCTGAAGAGCTGGTAGATATAGCTATAGATATTTGAACTACCTGTTCAAGTGTGTAAGTCAAGACAATGAAAATATAAGGTGAAGCTCCACTACTTGTTCGCCAGGAGGTGGTCGTAGCTGAGTGACACCCAGGTTAATAATAGATCATGAGGTGACCATGTCAAGTTCAGAAGAAGAAAAACTTCACCTGGACTTCTTTATCTCAACTTAGACCTGGCTAGTAAGTCATCTGCGCTTTACCCTATTATGTTGCGGTCGGCTTCCAGTCTTACCGCCTGAATCAGAGTACCAGTTTATACATAGATCGACTGTCTATCTGACCTTCTCTACCCAATAACCTAGGCCATTCGATACCCATTGGAAAGACGGGTTGTCGGTCTGGCTTCGGACCAAATGTAACGACTGTCAAAGATATCCAAATGACACAATAACTAATCCGCTCAGTCTTTAAAAAATATACAAACATCCGAATTAAGAACGTCATCTTTTTGTGAAGTTAGAACGTTTTTACTCAATACTAGCCGTTTTCCCGCGGTTTCACCAGCGTACCGTGGGAGCTACTGCTCGTACCGGGATAAAATATAGCCTATGTTACTCGCAGATAATATAGCTTTCTAATGCTGAAAGAATATTTAATATCGGTCCAGTATTTTTTGAGTTTATCCATTACAACCAAACAAACAAACAAACAAACAAAGTTTTCCTCTTTATAATATTAGAATAGACAACCAAACAAACAAAGTTTTCCTCTTTATAATATTAGTATAGAAAACAAATATACACATACACATTTACATAAATAAGCACTAAAAAATAATCTTATATATGTATTTATTTATTATTTATATATGGGCCGAAAAGTGCTGGAGACCACGGACTAGCAAGCGCAGCGTAGGAAGTCCACCAACAAGGTGGACAGACGACCTTATAAGTAAAGGTCGCCGGAAGACGCTGGATGCAGATCGCCTCCAACAGGTATCTGTAGAGATCTAAGGGGGAGGCCTATGTTCAGCAGTGGACGTCCTATGGCTGAGATGATGATGATGATGATGATAATGTATTTATATACACCTTAAAACTAATAAAAAGCATCAAATTTCAGGAAGTCGGTTAAAAAGTCGCAATTATCATGCAAGTTAAGAAAATTGTAATACGTAATTAGGGTACCTACTCATTCCATGACAGAGGTGTGCTATGGTACCATGTTACTAGTCAGTAATGAGTTTCCATCACCCCTGACCTTCGAGCTCTTTCCAGGAGGTGGTCGTGGTTAAGGGATACCCGGGTCAATCGATCATAAGAGGGCCGTATTATCACGTGCGTGGAGTTCAGAAAAAGTTATCCAGAACCTCCCTGAGATATTACTCAGACCTGGTACCTAGATCTACCTGGATCTACCTAGAATTTCCCCAACTTTGGTGGGGTCGGCTTCTAGTCCTACCGATTGCAGCTGAGTATCAGAGTTTTTCATGGAGTGACTACCTGTAAAACTCTGGCCTCCTCAACCCATAAGACTGGTTTTCAGACTATCTGACTTCTGACTACTTACCAGTAACGATTGCCAAAGATGTCCTAATGAAGCAATGACTAATCTTCTTGATCTGTCAATAAAAAAAAACCAGCCAAGTGCGAGTCGGACTCGCGCACGTAGGGTTCCGTGCCATCCAAACTCATACTATATATATATATATATTTATGGATATCGAGCAAAACTGAGCAAAAAAATCACATTAGTTGTATGGGGGCCCCCCAAAATATTTATTTTATTCTAGTTTTCAGTATTTGTTGTTCTAGCGGCAACAGAAATACATCATCTGTGAAAATTTCAACTCTCTAACTATCACGGTTAATGAGATACAGCCTGGTGACAGACGGACGGACGGACGGACAGAGGAGCGAAAACAATAGGGTCCCGTTTTACCCTTTGGGTACGGAACCCTAAAAAATATACGAACATCTGAACCTTCTTGTTGACAAGTCGGTAAAAAAATCGCAATTATCACACAAGTAAAGAAATTGTAATACGTAATTAGGGTGCCTTTGCCTTCCATGACAGAGGTGTGCTATGGTACCATGTTACCAGCCAGTAATGAGTTTCCATCACCCCTGACCTTTGTGCCTTTTGAAACGCCACCATGTTATTACTTCGCAATTTAATATCGGTATTGAATGTCTTAGTAATTATAAGTGAAAGGGATTTTTTTTCGTCCCTTGGAATTTGAATTCGGGAAGAAAATCTTAGTAATTATATGGGGGAAGTGGGGTTGTTTGTATGTTTTTGTTTAAATGATTTAGCTACTGAAAGGGTTTGAGACAACACCTTATTGAAACAAAAACATAGTTAAAAAACCAGACATAAAAAATCATCTTGAAAGAATAAATGGTTGAAACTTGGCACTAAAACACCTACTTTTTTAGACCATCATCCTCTTCCTCCGAGCCTTTCCCCAACCATGTTGGGGTTGGCTTCCAGTTTTCACTTTTTTAAGACCATGTTTTATAATAAGGTGCACAGAGGCAGTATATTTTACTTAGTTAAGATGTCGACACGAGCAAAACTTGGAGTCTGAAGCATGCAATATTTTTATTGCAAGTAGAGGTTGAATATACGTTGTAGACAGAATTGGTTTTGCTTAAAAATCATAAATTGTCTATGTTTGCTCAAATCCTTTAAATCCTTAGAAAAATTGGAGACGCATGACATATTTTAATATAATGCGATAATATTTTAACTCGTTGTAAAATACATGGATATAAAATGTTATCTACTTTGAAATACGATGTGTAATTTTGTATTGATTATTCTGAAAGATATTCAAAGATAGGTAATTATGTTGCGTTTATGAAATATGAATTATGTGATTCTAACCAATAATGAACAACAATAAAATATCAAATTCATTTAAAATCAGAACGAAATGATACATCGAAAAACTCACGACCTGAATACATCTTCCATTGATTTAAAATACCACAGAGCTAATTTAAAAATACAATGCATACTCAGAAATCATCCAATTCACTCAATACAACTCAATCTTAAAAAAAAAAACATTTTTATTTCCCCAGAAACAGTATAAAACAGATCTTGAAACAGGGTTTTATTTCTTAAAAACAATTGCTACAGTCATCTTGTGGCAAAAAGAAAAAATATTGAGTGTATTAACCGATTGTTCGAAGGCAAGAGGCAATTGAGAATTGCGGGGCACTACGGGGCACTTCGGGGCACTAAGGCACTTGCAAACAAAAGGGATCAAGTGTCTGTCTATATCTAATGCTGATTGTACTTTTGTGTTAGTTTATTAGATGACATTTGAAATATAAGTGTATTTCTTGTGGTCTGATTACTTTTTTAAATTTTCTTATGTTGCCGTGAACTAAATTTTTCTGTTACTGTTACAGCCTTTTTTTATCGTCCCACTGCTGGGCACAGGCCTCCTCTCACACGGAGAAGGATTTCTACTGGAAAATTTTTCTACTGGATGGATATTTTTCAATATTTAATTGTTTATTCTTCTTCTTCTTCTTCTTTCGTGTCGATGACATGTCTTATAGTGAGACTACACTTTATCAGCCCAATATGCCGCCACAGCAAGAGCACAGCCCGATGCGCTCATAAGGTCCTGCCGCGAGCAAGTTTCAGGGCACTTTGGACATGCGATGAGGTGGATAATTGTTTATTTCTTCTCCAAATTCGCATTTGACTTTTTGATTGAATGGGCTCAATAGGGCACTACGAAAAGAAGTAAGACAGTTATGTTATTTTACATACTTCTAAAATTATAAATGCGAAAGCTTCTAAGGGAATAATCTGTATGTTTTTTGAAAATTGACGATAATATTAAAACGACAAAATATAGGCTACTTAGTGCCGAAGCACGCGAAGTCTTGGATCCCAAGTCATTTGGACATCTTCAACTGTCGTTACGGGTAGTCAGACTTAGCTCCAACAATCCGTTTTGCTAAGGTTATCGTCTTGCCTGGGTAACTGGGATGAGGAGGTCAGATAGGCAGTCACTCCGTATCAAACACTGGTACTTAGCTGCATTAACCAAAACATACTGTTACTGTTACAGCCTTTTTTATCGTCCCACTGCTGGGCACAGGCCTCCTCTCACACGGAGAAGGATTGAGCATTAATCACCACGCTTGCTCAATGCGGGTTGGTGATTTCAGACTATATATATAGTCCAGGTTTCCTCAAGATGTTTTCCTTCACCTTTTTATCAGCCATTGGTGTCTAAGATTACTTAGAAAGTACATAAAAACTTAGAAAAGTTGCATTGGTACTTGCCTGACCTGGAATCGAATCCGCGCCCTCATACTCGAGAGGATGGTTCTTTACCCACTAGGCCACCACGACTTTTGTCCATCAGTGTGACAATATAAGTTGTTGTTGTTTTTGATTATTTGTTTTATAACAAAGGGTAACTAGGCGATAGTGATGTCAGTGCGGCAATCCATCGTCGACGTCAATAAAGGAGATGTGGTCAGTTTTTGTACAATGATTGGATTAGATTACTTTGGCGAATGAAATATGTTGACATAATATATTTTATGGGCTTCATCCATTGCAGTTTCGTGTGTATCTAAGTAAAGAATATGTCCCAAGATATATGGGTATATCCCAAGATTATTTAAATTTAAAATTACAGCAATATTCCTATGATTACATTTGACTTTGATAACATTTCTGTTAAATATAACTTTGAAATAAATAAACAATCACTGAACATTCTTCCCTTCATATCTTCACACCGACATAACATTCCGGAACTCTTTGGAGCAAAGGGTCGCATCATTACATACACACTCACACATACATACACTTAGTACTTCACGTACAGTCACGGACATTTATAGTTGAACAGTCAGTGTTTGTATTTTGGCCGTATCGGTTTTCTGATTTAAAAATCTACTTTAATATTATAAAGCGTGTATGAGCTTGTTTGTGTGTTTGCTTGAACGCGGTAATCTCAAAAACCAGATTTAAAAAAAAAACATTACAGTGTTAGATATCTCCTTAATCAAGGAAGCCTAGGCTACCTTTTATTCGGGTTCGTGTAGTATATAGTTTCCACGGGTAAAACCACATCCTTAAACTTAATATTGAATCATCAATATCCTATTAAAATAAGTAAACCTAAGTTCATTACGAACATGTGGTGTATTTTTTGGCCTTCGTGTATAATAGTGTAATAACGCAAATGAACTAAAAAAATTGCGGTACAAAAGTGGCCCAACCATTACCGTCGGCGACTGTACGTAAGTTCCTCAGAACAAGCAATTTGCATGTATTTCACGTTAACCTAGTGTTCTGTAGTTTAGAACGCAAATATAGTCTTATTGCAAATTCTTGACAAGTAATGTAGACTTCAGTGCTGCACTAGTGTTGCTCCGTGGCATCGCTCGCTTTGTGTCGAGATCTGACTGGTCTGGTTATAAATACGAGTGAAAATTGTAAGTAGTTCTTGCATTGAACTTAAATTCTTCTCTAAAAATAATACATTATGTATTATTTTTTCACGTCGTTATTGTCACGGTTTCATGAAGTTTTTCAGTTTGTTTGCTTAATTTAATGCGCTAACCTTAGGTCCGATTTAAAAAAATCGTTCAGCCATTCATTATTGAGGGAAGCTTTATGCTGCTTTTTATCTGTGAGATTATTAGAAACATTTAATAGACTTTTTTATTAAAAAAAAGTAATCTTCTTCTTCTTAGCGCTTATCCCGTCTTGTGACAGGGTCCGCTTTCCGTATCTTCTTCTTCCACTTCGCTTAATCCTAAATAAATGAAATTATTAAAAAAAGTAATGAAATAGGTAAATAAATGAATAGAATCTTTTGATTACAATAAAACTAAAATATTACTATATTTTTTTATTTTATTTATTTATTTATTTACAAATTTTTGTACACACACATAATAAAGAAAGACGACAGGAAAGAAAGAATTTACAAAGGTAATGCTTATTTCTAAAGAAATCTCTTCCAGCATACCTGCGGATGGAAAAGGAATAAAAGAGATGTAGACAGTGTGTAAAAAGCAATGTTATTTTAGTAATAGATAGCTTTTTCTTCCTATTAAAGATTGCATACGTAATACTATTCGCCTTTATCTACGAGTATTTCCTTTGACTGAAGCTTGAATAAATGTTTTCCAAAGTATGTAAACCTCATTTAAATGAATAGCATTTTTCTTTGAATTATTTATTCATTAAATTATTATTTATTTTACCAAGAACTACTTGATAGCTAATGTAGTAAGGCAATTTTGAGTATAAAACATTAGTTTCGCCGATTAACTCTTCCCCTACCCGAACCAAATATAACATTGGTTCAGTAATTTCGGTGCCATATGGTGCAAACTAACCAACAAACAAATATTCAATGTATAACATTAGAATATATTGTAGATCAAATACCTAATTGTATTTTGCGGTTTTGTGAAAGCTACGGAACCCAAAAGTGTTTAAGCCCGACCCAGGAATCGAACCCGGGTGTAAGCAGTTGTGGTTATTACCACTGTTGAATCGATTGTGCATAAGAGACATGCATATAAAAAAAAAATACATATTGAATTTCATGCAATAAAATATATAATTTCAATATATTAATGGATTCAACACATTCATTAAATGTTGATAGGTGCTGAAATATGTAATAAAACTGTAATGAGGAATGGAAAGGCTATAAAATTAAAATAACTGAGTAATTATATAAAAATAAATTCGTTAAAATAAATTAGTATTATATTTCGGTGTTCAATTTCTGTTAAATACATAGTTTGAACTTTTTCATTCGGATAAGGTATTTCCAAATCCTGTATTGAATGATGGTATCCAGGCCGTTTGTCTACCACGGTGACTTGTGGCTTTTCTCTCAAAGATCACCCAGTTACGCAAGACATAATTATAGTGAACAAGCATTTGCTTGGACACAGGTGCACTCACTATTCCTTCACTCTCATTGCCCGATGGGACGGCAATCCGACACGACCGGAGAGAGATCTGGCGCAGGGCCGACATTAACGTGCTCTCCGATGCACGTGTGTATCAATCACCTACTGCAGCATTCGGATTGCTTAGTGAAAGTCTACTTAGTAAACACACAAGGAGATTTTAGACCCAGGAATCGAAGCTAAGTGCGGACTTGTCGCGCTATGAGTCTACAAGTCTTGCTACTACTCTTGAATTTCAAAGTCGCTTTGCCAATTACCCGTTGTTTCATCATCATCCTCCGAGCTGGGGTCGGCTTCCAGTCTAACCGGATTCAGCTGAGTACCAGTGCTTTACAAGAAGCGACTGCCTATCTGACCTCCTCAACCCAGTTACTACCCGTAACGCCTGCCATGGATGTCAAATGACAGTCAGGACCTACAGTTGAACGTGCCATCTGAAACACAGTCATTGGTGTCCAAGATATATTTTACTAGAAAAGTTGCATTGGTACCTGACCAGAATCTGGATCCTGGAATCGAACCCACGCCCTCATACTTGAGAGGTTGGCTCTTTACCCACTCGGCCATCACGACTTTTTGACCCGTTGTTTGTCTCTATAGAATAGATAGGTTATAGAAATCCGGCTTCAGACAATGGGTTGTTTACATTTCCCCAATGAAATATTTACAAACCAATAACTCACATGCATTATCTTGGAAGTCAAAACGTTCAAAAAGGTCGGTACCCCATTTGGCTGGCATCTGCATACAAGTGTTGCTGGCAACTGGTGCCAAATAACAGTCTCTGCTTCTTCAAATGCAATTTAGATAACTTCTGTATTACTGCTGAAGAAATGTATATGGAAATTGTTTTGTGAAAATGCATTTTTTGTTCTTGTAGTTTTTGATGATCTCAAAAACAAAATGTAACCCATTTTGTTTTTGATGATCCTGTAAGTGACTATTGAAATATTTCAGCACTTTTAGTTTTTGTTAGAGATATAAGGTATTATAAGCTTTTGTATGTTAGGTTTGCCGGCCTAAAATAAGGCCGGCAGTACACGGAACGCTTGAAGCAGTCAGGGGCGACAACTTCAAGCTGCAACTGCACAGTGAACTGCAGAGTTCTATGGACGCACATACACGAACCGCTCGAGCAGTTGCAACTGTTTCGGGCGGTAGACAGCTTCAGGCTGTCGCCCCTGACTGCTTCAAGCGGTCCGTGGCCTTATTTTATTATTCCTAGATTCTGCATTAGAATCACCCACGTCCCGTGGGAAGTAATTTGCGCAACCAGATCAAAAGTAGCCTATTACCACTGAAATAATTTTTCAAATCGGATTAGTGCCTTTAAGCAAACAAATTATAGTTATCGGCACGAATCTTGAGCTCTGACCTTCACCTGCGCAGAAGTAATTTATTGGGTCCCTTTTGTGGTATGAAGTGAGGCGCGGGGGTGGGCTAAAGCGGTGATTGGCCCGCAGTGCATCGCGTCATAGCCGTCACTCGGGATTGGTTCTTTGCTAATAAAACACTTCTGCGCAGATGTAGGTCAGAGCTCAAGATTCGTGCCGACAACTATAACACTTCAGCTTTGTAATATTAATATGGAAAATGATAAGGAAAGACTGCTAACATATTACGAAAAAATACTCTAGGTGTTTGTTCTAAACGCACCCTTACACGTATAACATCACAGATTCACTTACACAGAAAAATCGCGATTTAACACACAAACGCTTGACCTGAAAACTACAAAAAACACGTGCAACCCATACACAAAGCCAGACGAAACGCTATCAAAGACAAACTTGTGATGACCATAAATATGAAAAGAATAACCGCATATATGCAAAAGTGGAACTAACTCCCACGAATGGACTCATAAAGGATCGCCTGATAAGGCGGTGGTTATACCGTAAGCGAGTGACGGAACAGTAATTTATGAAATACTAGCTTTCGCCACTGGCTTAAAAAAAACTATGTGTTAATTTAGGGTATCACCTATCTACATACTAAATTTCAACCAAATCGGTCGAGCCGTTTTTGCCTGAAAGAATAACAAACAGATCCATATAATATTAGTAGGATAGTAGGATATTTAATCCACTTCATGCGTCATTTGGCGAACATGTTCATGAAACTTGACGCTGCTGCTTTTTGGATATAGTTAATGGTGCATTATATAAAAATATATATAAAAATATATTCATACAAAAAAAGCTCAATTACAAAGGTTTTGAAAGGTTATCACTACATATTAGGTATAAAACAAAGTCGCTTTTTCTGTCCCTACGTCCCTTTGTACGCTTAAATTTTCAAAACTACGCAACCGATTTTCATGCGGTTTTTTTAAATAGATAGAGTAATTAAAGAGGAAGGTTTATATGTACATTAAATAGTGGGGAAATACTGCTATCCCGTGCGAAGCCGAAGCGGGTCACTAGTATAATATAAATGAAGGCGTTTCTATAAATAAATAATATTTTTTATCGGTCGTCCCTGTTTACCAATCACTAATTGGTAAACAGATTAAAAAAATAAAAATAGCCAAATCCGTATTGAGAACTTGTTTTGGAAAGTCGATATAAAAATATTGTTATTATGCTTAAATGAATGTTAGGTTTGTGTTCAAATAACTCCGGTATCTGTCAAGTGATTAATTAATTAATTAATTATCAGCTAATCATCTACGTTTTTTTACATTTCAGAGATAATGTTCAAAACTACTAAATAATATTCTTCCCAACTAAAAGATATACGATAATACGAACTGTTTATAAAATGATACCATAAAAATATAAAATCACATAAATGGAACTTAATGTCGGTTTATGGGCTCAAATCAAACGCTTTATGTCTGGCTTATGAGCGGAAACTGCTTCTGCTGACACAATCTATATTTACGACTGATAATAAACAGCGGAGGATAATATCGAGTGCAAAGGCTATTATTTCATGAGGATGTAATCTGTTCAAAATAGAATGGATTGAAGAAGGATATTTTTCATTTCCGCACTAATTACATACCGAAGTGTATGTTTTTAGGGTTCCGTACCCAAAGGGAAAAACGGGACCCTATTGTTTTCGCTCCTCTGTCCGTCCGTCCGTCTGTCACCAGGCTGTATCTCAGGAACCGTGATAGTTAGAGAGTTGAAATTTTCACAGATGATGTATTTCTGTTGCCGCTATAACAACAAATACTGAAAGCTAGAAGAAAATAAATATTTTGTGGGGCTCCCATATAACAAACGTGATTTTTTTTGCTTATTTTTGCTCTGGTACGGAACCCTTTGTGCGCGAGCCGTGTCGCACTTGTCTGGTTTTTTTGGTGAGAGATGGTTTAGGTATAGCGTTATAAATACCACTTGGATATACTATAAGAATCTTTGAGTTATTGAATTCAAAGTCCTTAAATCCGCAAAACAGTGTAAATGGCCTGCTAACGGCGTGACAGTGTATGGCCATGGTATCAAAATCAACCATGCAACGAGGAAGAGTCTTAACATTCAATAAATGCAATTCCCACAACAAAAACACACACCCCAAAAACAACATCACATTTATTCAACACCGACAAAAAAAAAAAAAAAAAAAACAAGTTGCACTTTTAAACCCGCTATCAGTCGGACCACGCCTTACCCCCCGGCCGTACCCTACCGTATTCGATACAATGCAAATAACACTCCGCTGGCGGACAGTGATACGAAGCATTACCATACATAGCTGGACATGTTACTCCATTTAATCTGACCATGAATGGCCCTCGCAAAAATCTATGAAAACAGGTCAACAGTTTTTACAACTCACTTGAAATGTGGTTGATTTTTTTGCACGTAAGTGTAATGGTTTTATTCTGTTAGATTGGTTGGTAAACGTGGTGGCCTAGTGGGTAAAGGACCAACCTCTCAAGTATGAGGGCGCGGGTTCGATCCCAGGTCAGATAAGTACCAATGCAACTTTTCTAAGTTTGTACTTTCTAAATATATCTTAGACACCATTTGCTGTGTTTCGAATGGCACGTTAAACTGTAGGTCCCGGCTGTCATTGAACATCCTTGGCAGTCGTTACGGGTAGTCAGAAGCCAGTAAGTCTGCCACCAGTCTAACTAAGGGGTATCGGGTTGCCTGGGTAACTGGGTTGAGGTGGTCAGAGAGGCAGTCGCTCCTTGTAAAGCACTGGTACTCAGCTGAATCCGGTTAGACTGGAAGCCAACATGATTGGGAAAAAGGCTCGGAGGATGATGGTTGGTAAACGTGGTGTGTAGGTGCTGAAGAGGTGGCTTTTGAATTCAATTTTGAGTTAGTTGTCAGAGGTATTATCTAAGTATATAAACTGCTCTTAGTCTCAAACTTCAGTAATTCTTTGCTCGTTTTGTTTAAAATGATTCAAAAATTGATAAAAGTCATTCTTTGGTTGGGAAAAGGTTAGCATTTTCACATAAAACTAGCCTATGCCTTTATCGTTAAACGTGCTGTCTTACACTGAAAGAATTTTCAAATCGGTCTAGTAGTTCCTAAGGTTAGAGCGCTGAAACCAGCTTTTCAGTTTTATGATTTACTAGCTTCCGCCCGCGGTTTCACCCGCGTCCCGTAGCCGGATGGTGACAAAAACTATCCTAAAACCTTCTCCCGGGTCTAAGTTACCTTCCCTCTAGTTTTCAGCCAAATCGGTCAAGCCGTTTTCATGTCATGTCGTGACAACGGAAAGCGGGTTTCATTTTTATATAGATTTCATGAAATTAAACTTCAATGCGTCGACTTACAAACCTACGCTACGCGAGTTTCCCCCAACCCAAAATATTCTGGATTTATATTAAATACTTTATGGATACCCTGTTATACCATAAGGCCAGACGTGGATGACAAAATCGAGAAATGGTGACGATTTAACGATCTGGTCAAATTAACATGAACATTTCATGAAACGCGACCATTTCATGAAATGCTCGAGCTTTTCATGAAGTGGTCAAATCTACGATATGGCTACGACATATAGATAGATTGGTATCTGATATCAATCGCTACCTTACCATTTTCCCATCAGACATACTTAATGTTATTACAACATAAGTAAAACAGACATCTATCACACGTTTAAAAAAAACCCAATACTTTCTCTAAAACACGTGTCAAATGTCTGTATAACTTTTTACTCACAACACAAACTGTGTTTGTACATTTGTACACATCCAATAATCTGTTTCCAGGTAACTTAAAGTTAGTCTAAGTTGTGTGCCATTAATTAAACTTGTGCTACCTGACTTGTGACGTCACAAACTTCGTTATGATAACTTGAATCTTTGTTTGTTTGTTTGTAATAACCAAGTGACTGGCAAGTCGTAATTGATCGAATGTTTCATATTCCGTGGTAATTAGACTTGTTAGGGTGCTCGTGGTTTGGTAACAGCCACATGTGGCAAGTAATCAGAGGTTAAGCAACTCTTCATGCGGTCAGTACGTGGATGGGTGACCATAAATTGTGGCTCTCGACTGTCATTTGAAAATCTTTGGCAAATCGTTACGGTTAGTCAGAAACCAGAAAGACTGGCAACTAAAGCTCTAGGCAGACGGACTGCATTTCAACTGCGCAGTTCAACGGCAGTTTGAATGCAGTTGACACGACTGCAATAGAATTGCAAATCAAACGTGCAGTCCGATTGCAGTTGAATTGTAGTCGGCGTACAGTCGTGTTCTGAAGTTGATTTGCAGTTCTATTGCAGTCGTATCAACTGCATTCGAACTGCCGTTGAACTGCAAATTTGCAGTTGGATTGCAGTTGAAATACAGTCCGTCTGTCTAGAGCCTAAGAGGTATCGAATTGCCCAGATAACTGTGACAAATGTAGGCATACAATTATTGGTTTGTCATAAATAGTAATTAAATATCTTTATTTTAATTATAATTATCAGTAGTTTTAACACTACGTCAAGTCTAGGGTTATTATAAACATTATCTAGATTTCACATCAAAGTTGATTTGCTTTCACACCGTTATTTAAAACACATTGTATTTTCTACCCAATTACATTGAAAACAGTGTTGAATAATAACAAAATTAAGGTAATTTCGTTGTAGAGTAATTACTTTGTAATACTGTTTATTGCCCGCGGCTTTGGCCATGTTTTGTTTCAGTAATTAAGGGAAAAGCACCTATTTCCGTTAAGGTACCAGTACCCGTTAAAAGTCAGTTTTTTGCTTATTGCATTTTTCTAGCAACAATTAAGTAAAATTTGCGTATGGCACTAACTTTTCAGTAATATTTTGTACTATCATAAAGGCAATATTGTCCAATAAGTTTAATATCTTCGAAAATATACGGTGACAAAAGTTTGTTATGTGAAAAATTAAAGTTCAGACAGTGAACTCCGAAACTACCACGTCGCATTGATGAGCTAGCCATTCTGAGTCGGATAACTTTAACGTAAGAGTGTTAATTTTTTCAAATATTTGAATATATTATTTATCGATGTAACCTATAAATTGTGCCGAATCTAACTGAGAAATATTTTTTTTTGCCGTTCACATCTATTGGTACCAACAAACCCCTACTTGACCCAGTACCCGTTAAAATCGTAGTTTTTTTACCGGTTATTGGTACATGATGAACCCGGTAGCAGACGTTGTACCGAAACCCGTTATTGTGTCCTTAATACCTTGAAATAGGTCTCATTTTCCTTTGAAACCGTCGAATATAATGCCGGATATTGGGACTTGCAATATAAGTTGCACGCAAAACCCGACATCGTCCTTATTGCCTTTTGTTAAGTTCTCTTTTCCTTCGATTCACTACAATTTTGTTTGTATGTGTAATTTCTGTCATATAAACTCTTGATTTAGTAATTTATCACTGTTTTTCCGTCATTTGAGGCATTATTTTTAATTATACTGCCCTAACGGACCCTCCGAGCCAGAAATCCATGCCATACCTGATACCTCACGTTTCTTCAGGTTTCAGGCGACAAAACATTGAAATCGAAAGTTGAATTGTAATTCTATAGTGAGTATCTTGTGTATTGTGTAAATATTATACATATATGTATACAAATTTCATTATTATATTTTATTTATTAATTACCTATTTCACCGGTTGTAGTCACAAGAAATATTTTTAAAGTATTTATATGACAGCCTATTGAAGAACTACAGACCCATCACACTTCTAAGCCATGTTTATAAGCTTTTTCAAGGGTTATCACGAACCGTCTCGAACACTGGCTTGATGACTTCCAGCCTCCCGAACAAGGCGGTTTCCGAAGAGGCTATAGTACCATAGACCGCATCCATATGCTGCGGCAAGTTATACAGAAGACCGAGGAGTATAACCTGCCATTATACTTAGCGTTTGTGGACTATGAGAAAGCCTTCGATTCGGTGGAAACATGGGCGGTACTCCAACGATGCCATATTGACTATCGGTACATCGAGGTGTTGAAGTGTTTGTATAATAGCGCCACCATGTCAGTCCGAGTACAGGAGCATAGCACGAAGCCGATTCCATTGAGAAGAGGCGTAAGACAAAAAACTGTTTACTGCCGCAATGGAAGACGCCTTCAAGCTCCTGGAATGGAAAGCCTTCGGTTTGCCGATGACATCGTAGTCATGGCCAAGTAGATGGAGGAACTCAGTATGATGCTCGATGGCCTCGACCGAGTTTCACAACGGGTGGGCCTGAAAATGAACATGGACAAGACGAAAATTATAGGTCCAACTTCGAGAAAGAGGTCAACCGCCGAATCCAACTCGGCTGGGCAGCGTTCGGAAACTACGCAATATCTTTTCGTCCGACATACCTCAGTGCCTCAAGAGGAAAGTCTTCGATCAGTGTGTGTTACCAGTGATGACTTACGGCACCGAAACGTGGTCTCTCACTATCGGCCTCATCTCAAAGCTCAAAGTCGCTCAACGAGCTATGGAGACGGCTATGCTCGGGGTTTCTCTACGTGATCGAATCCGAAATGAGGAGATCAGTAGACGAAGTAAAGTCACCGATATAGCCCACCGGATTAGCAAGTTGAAGAAGCAATAGGCAGGCCATATTGCTCGCAGAGCGGATGGCCGATGGGGTCGAAAAGTGCTTGAGTGGAGACCACGGACTAGCAAGCGCAGCGTAGGACGTCCACCAACAAGGTAGACAGACGACCTTATAAAGGTCGCCGGAAGACGCTGGATGCAGGTCGCCTCCAACAAGTATCTGTAGAGATCTAAGGGGGAGGCCTATGTTCAGCAGTGGACGTCCTTTGGCTGAGATGATGATGATGATTTATATGACGCTTCTCCCGGGAGACCATGTCCGAGATCTGCGACATGGCCATGCCCCGAGTCCTGCCAGGAAGCGCCGACGCCAGATGTACCGGTGGTCTAGCGAGCTGGCGTCTCTTCGAGAGGCGTGCGTCGTTCGCATCCGCCCTCCGGATGCGGAGGCCAGGGAAGCAGAGCTGTACGAGGGATATAGAGCTGTACGAGGAATGTAGAGCTGTACGAGGGATGTAGAGCTGCGAACACCGCCCTCCAACTGGCCATCATCCAGGGCTAAGGAGTTGGCCAATGCGGAGTAGCTGGGTATTCTGGACAGAGATCCGTGGGGGCGCCCATACAAAATGGTGCGGGGCAAGCTCCACCCATGGGCCTCTGACTTAGAGTCTTCGGCCTTAGATGGTGGAGCAGGAGGTTAGCGCTCTGTTCCCATCGCGCGGGGAACACTTGGACCACACACCCGAAGACGACGATATCCCCGAGGTGACTGGGGTGGACCTGAGAGTGGCGGTAGCCAGGCTGAAAACCAAAAATATTGCCCCAGGGCCTGATGGCTTGCCTGGTCAGCGCATGTTTGGAGAGGGGCCAATTCCCACTTAGTTGGAAGACAGGGAAATTGGTCTTCATTCGGAAGCCGGGGCGCCCTGCGGACTCTCTGTCCGCATACCGGCCCATTGTGCTGCTCGACGAGATGGGAAAGCTATTTGACAGAGTCGTTGCAATCCGCCTCGTAAAACTTCTTGGGGGGACAGGGTCGAACCTTGCGGACCACCAACATGGTTTCCGCAGGGGGCTCTCAACGATGGACGCCATCATGCACGTGAGCGCTCTTACGACGGGGGACGCTGTTTCCCGGGAGGGGGGGAATGGTCGTCTTGGCGGGATCCAGGGATCGGTTCTGGGGTCGCTGTTGTGGTACATCGGCTACGACTGGGTGCTGCGCGCCGACCTCCCAAGCAGCGTCAGTGTAGTATGCTGACGACACGTTGGTACTGGCACAAAAGAGGTCGCGCCAAGAGGCGGTGACAAAATGTCGCGCGGGCTTGCGACAGCCATCGAAAGGATCCAGCTGCTGGGAATGGAGGTGGCCTTGCACAAGTCCGAGGCCATATGCTATCATGGGTTTCAGGATGGGCCACCTTCCCCTTCACTTTCGTCACGGTGGAAGGGGTTCCCATCGGCGTTCAGCGAGTGATGAAGTACCTGACGTCAGCAAACCCCAGCGGGGCCCAGCAGGGCCAAGGCCTGCCGGGGCTGATTGTTCGAAAGGGTTACCGCGGCTCTGGTACATAAAAGGCCTGCGAAGGAACACGATGGTATTTTGGTAAAAGTCACACTGACACTCCCTCGCCGCTGCTAATCCACAGTGGGATTTCCTATTGATATGTTGATAAGTTTTTTTTTTCATACAGTTATAACTGATAGGCAGAAGACCATATCTTCGTGGCCTTTACCACGGAGGCAGTGCCTCCATTTCAGCGACTACCAGGCAGTACGGTATCCCACGGTCGTCGTTAGATGATAAATTACGCGGCCGCTATTCTATAGACTGCTCCAGTGTAACGGTTACATCTAAAGGTGAAACCAAAATTATTGTTTTCTTCAAATAGAAACAAATTCGTGATGTCAACTTATAATTTTATTTATCTAACTAGCTGACCCAACAAACTTCGTATCGTTTAAACCTTCCCTGGACCTCTACAAACATTTTAAAATCAAAATAAGCCAAATCGGTTCAGCCATTCTCGAGTTTTAATGAGACTAACGAACAGCAATTCATTTTTATATATAAGATTACATAAAAAAAGTATTTTTCTTATAAGTTTTTTTCTTTGCCCTTCTTTATATACACTCAGCGGCACGGAATTTGGCCCAAACAAATACAAGTAGATATCAGCCCAGATAGCTGTTGTAAATTCTAATTTCATATGACATATTGTCAGTCCTTTTGTATTTGTTAATTAAAATACAGAAAAATGTGTGTCTGTTTAACTTTTGTAACACTAGAAACAGATTCCGTTGTTGGAACACAAAGCAGAAAGTTAAGTTTAAATTCAGATAGAAATTGCCGAAGTACTAAGCACGTTCCAAAAAAAAATTATGATTATGATCGTTTTTTTTTTTCTCTTTTTTTCACAATTTGATCTGAAAATTACCCTTACTGCAGCTCAAGTTGCTCAAGTATTGTTGCTAAGACTTCAAGGGCGGAAGCAGCGGAAGATGGTTGAAACTTTAAGTGCACCGCGTACAAGTTAAAGATATGCATAAAAAATGTATGACCAGACTGGCCTTTACACAAGAAGACCAGAAAGTGGGGGTGTAAGGTGTTCGACGGCGCACGACGACCAATTTATCGTACGTGCAATAATGAAAAATCAGTTTCTCACTGCGTTAGAGATACGCCAGCCTTTGCAAACAGCAAGAGAAGTCAACGTCCGTAAGCGCACAATAAGAAGAAGGATGGAGGAACGGGATCTGCGTGTTCGAAGACCAACTCGAGGCCCGGATCTTCTCCCGCACTATCGCATAGCCAGACTTAGGTTTGCAAGAGAACATGCAAATTAGACGCATGACCAATGGAGTAAAATTTTATGGACCGATGAATGCAGAGTCGTCTTAAGAGCTCCAGACGGCCGTGAATGTGAATGGAGAAAGCGCGGAGAATGGTTTCTTCCCACCACTACCAAGCAAACAGTCGGTTTTCATGGTGGGTTCATCTTGGTTTGACGAGGCATAAGTTCAGAAGCCCGTACTCAATTATTGGTTGTCGAAAGTCGTCTGACAACAGTGCCGTATATTGAAGAGATCCTTCAAAATCATGTTTTACCCTGTCAGGGATTCACAGGAAGTGAAGAATTTCGTATAATGCAGGACAATGCTCGACCTCACGCAGCTCTTTGCGTAACCGATTACTTGTTCGAGGTCGGTATTCAAAAATTGGACTGGCCTGCAAGAAACCCAGCCATGAATCCTGTAGAACATGTCTGGAACATGCTTAAAAGACAGGTCCAAGCGAGTCGTAACACACCACGGACTCTTAGTGAACTGAAAACCGCGCTGGTAGCTGCCTGAGAGGAGATCTCTCAGGTGGAGATAAAGAACATCATCCAGAGCATGCCAGATCGTATGCAGGCAGTCATCAGATCAAGAGGAAGAAACACCCATTATTAAAATTCGATAACTTTCTGTTTTGTTAAAAATGTTGAATTTAAAAAGTTTATGGTGATTATTGCGGTAAAGGACTCTGTTTTCTAACTCAATGAAACTTAATGAAAATCATCACAATTCTGTTGTTTGTTAGTCATTTTCTTTTGGAAAATGAGTAAATTAAACAATTTTAAAATAAAAATTCAGATTTTTCATTTAAATAATGGTTATAAGGCTCAAATGTGCTTGGGCCAGATTCCGTGCCGCTGAGTGTATTTTACACAGAAACGCAAAAGTCGTATTTCTATGAACCTTATCGTAAGCCAGTAGAGTTCAAATTTGCGTTGAAAATTACCGGATTCTGGGACAATTTAACGTTTACTAGTACAAATCTACCGGGTACTGGTACAACTAGCCCTTTTTTTATTATTTTTCTATCTTTGTTAAAGAAAATTCAAAATAAAATTAAAAAAGCATATTACAATAAAACTAGCTTAAATTGTCTCTCTAGTCATGTAATTATTTCTTTTGTAAGACTTCTAGTGTTAGCATAGCATACCAGCAAAGTTGGTGAAGTTCAAAACTTAACGGTTACTGGGACGTTTACCTTATATGTTTATTTATAAGTAGTTGTCGGTGTGAATATACAGGTATTTAACAGTCTTTCCGTGGCTGGCCCGAATGTAATTCAATTATACAACACTATTTTAACATGTTATGTTCACTTAACATAATAAATAATACCTACTATTGATTTTGTGTCGACAGATTTATGTTTCTATAAAACTAATATAATAATGTAGTTCAGAATAATTCAAACCTGGTCAAAAATATTGTGTACCTTCGGCAGCAGAATTATTATGAATATTATAGGGATTTCTATTGATTTTGAACACAAACAAATTAGACTGCACGTCAGTGGTAACTTTCATGCACCTTAACTCATAAATTAATACACACACACAAATTAATTACGTCTGTCTATAAGAAAATGTCGCCTGATTTATGTCCTACAAAGGAGATGGCCAAAAAAAACCCAGAGTCGACAGAAACTTCATATGTATGTATGGTTGGATTCAGTATTATGTGTAGATTAGAAAAAGTTTTTTCGATGAAGATTTTAGTACTAAAAAAGCTTAACTTTTCTATTTGCTGTTCATTAGAAGTTGTGCATAAGGTAAAAACTTTACACTCTGGTGTATGTCTGTTAGCACTATACACGAGTGAAGGTTTAGAGCTGACCTGATGATGGAGAATAGAGAAGGTCAAGGGAACTCGGCAATGGTAAATATTAACTACCTCGTGTTTGGGCTTATATTATTCGCATTGACGAGAACTTTTCACTAATGCGAATAAAAAGCTAAAAATAAAAATAAAATACAAAAAAAAACTTCTAAGTTATTTTTTTAACTTTTATTTTTAAATTAATCTTTGCCAATTCAGAAGTTTACACATAACAGGGAAACCTCTTCAAGTAGGTAAGGTCGGTACTTAATCGTATCTTGAGTGTGTTCATGTCAATAGTGCAATGGGAGGGGGTCAAACTCAAGACCTTTTAATTACCAGGCAAACTCTGTAACTATGGTGATATTAGTATTCGCATGTATAATGTTAGTATACCTTATTTTTTATGGTCCTTTATGTAAATAATCTTTAAAATCAACATAAACTCAACATAATCTATTTTTGTGAAAATATGATGTAGCTCCTATACCCCATGGATTTCTGGCTGGAATTTTTGGCACCATCAAAGGTCTATCATAATGAACCCATTGGTACCCATTTCGTTGCTGTCGATTCTGGGTTTTTTTACTATGATTTGGCCATCTCCTTTTCATCATAAGCGTTCAATAGTTTTAAAAAGTAAAAGAAAAACAAACAAATTTTCAAGTAATACAATTATGATATGGTAGTTTTACCTATAGCTAATACATATAAACCAAGGACACGACAAAATTAGACACTCCAAAAGTAAAAAATCAGGCCAAAAATATATGATATGAACTGTACTTCTCTTGTTAACAGAATTATCACACGCCTACGAAGGTCACGTTATTTATAATTTTATAGGCAAATTAACCTTTTTGTAACGTTGTAGGCTGCATGTTAAGTTACATTTAAGCTTTTCAAGTTCATGTGTCGTGTTTTGACGTGGTATTTTGGCCTGATTAGCTCAGCTAATTCAAAATCAAAATTTCTTAATCAAATTAGGCTGAAAATCAGCACTTTTTGAATGTCAAAAAAATACACTAAGACAGCTCAAAACCCTTAAGTATATAGTATTTTTATTTAGTAAAGTAGTTGAAGTTTGTAAATATAGTGTACCTACATATTCTTATGTAATTAAATTATTATATACCTTTTTGATGTTAAAATTGACAAAACTTTAAGTAGGTATTATGATTTCGATCTTTAAGATTCCGCCCACGACTTCAATCTTATCTCAAGGGCTTTACTTCTCGCGTCCAGATATAAAGTAGGCTATTCTTCCTGTTAAATTTCATTTTAAACGGTTCTGCCGTTTAGCATGAAAACGTAATAAACAACTAAACACACTTTTAGGATTGAACAAAGATCAGCTATGAAAATTCTGCTGTCTGTTCTAGACAGTATAAAAAGTAATAACGTCACAGGTAAAAACAAGTCTACTTAATGAGGCTTTACAGTTTATTAATTAGACTCTTGAAAAACATAACTATTATAATTGTTTTGAGGTAGAAATTGTTTAATCTTCAACAAGTACCTGGAATTCGTTAGATCATCAATTCTGGTGAATACTTAACTTAAAGTTACGATTATATTAATATAGTTCAGTTCAAATTGTAAGCGTTTAAGTGCACTCTAACTTAGATACAGTCTGAGGGTTAATATTTAAGCTGAATTGTTATATCTATATGAAAAGTTAAGCTTTATAATTTGCAATACTCGTATAACTTTCGTCAAACGGAAGCTACTTTCAACGCCTTTATGAAGGGCAAAGTTAATATGCAGTATTTTGTGGGCCTAATTACGTACACCGAATATAAAAGAAAACCAGCTGTGATTAAAATGCCAAATGCGATTATTAATATACGTATTTAGAAGTTAAGAAAACATAAAAGACTATATTATTTTTAAAAGCAAATCTAAAACAACGAACCAACTTTTATGATTCTCAAACAAAAACTTGCTTCAACAATAAATAAAACGTAGAAATAAAGATACATCCTTCTTTCCAGGTACAAACATTCATAGCGCGTCAAAAGACAATGTAGAACGTTATGTCAAAATGACAGCCCGCCATTAAATACAAGATGGCGGCCGGTTTTGGCGGGAGAGTGGCGTGGCGCGCGCTGCTGTTCGCGGTACTTCTGGACAATGTCATTTGTCAGGTCGGCTGGACTGAAACTAATGAAGACTTGGGTGAGTTTTGTTATGTATTTATAACGTCTTGCTGGTAATTTGAAAGAGACCCTGGTGTCTTAAAATATTAGATACTTAACACTGTATTTTAGGCACATAGTAGCAACTTTTTATGTCACCTCTCTATATTCGAAAAAAAAAATCCATCAGTATTTGTCAAAATACCAAACTAAGGGCTGCTACTGGAAGTTTCATTCTGATGAATCTGTTATGACTATCGTTGGCTTTCTATCATGATTATTCAAGTGATTCAACTATTAAAGGTATCTTATGTGAACATTTCCTTAACCTGACTTTGACTATAAAAAAATACCTTTACTGTCAGACTATGGGTCTTAAGACTAAAATACATTGTCAATTTGAAGAAAACCAATTCTATGCGAATCCTGAAGTCTCAAATCCAGATCCAATGATCCGTTCGGCTGTTGTTTAGCAACACGAGCAATTAAAAAACACACACACAAACTCTTAATGAAGTTCAACCGCAGAATTTGTTTTTAGACATTCTAAAAGCCGAAACATAAAGGTCAAGCTTGAAAGGATAAAATTAAGCATTCCTTTGTGACCTTTCAACAGGTAATCCCAAATAGACCCATTATTGCCATGCACGTTATTACCCACCTGATAACGAAAGCCAATTTAATTATAACACAGGTATAATAAAAGATATGAAGACATTTTTGGATAAAGCTGGTTAATTAATACTGGTTTATTCATTGTAGGTTGTATGGAATATGGTATTTTGGAAATGACAGCTTTTCTAATTTTGAATAGCAGTTTCGATCACAGGGTTAAGCAACGCTTGGCGCGTTCGGTCCGTAGATGGGTCATTTGTTTATGATAGAATACTCTTGTGTTTCGGAAAAACTGTTCTAAAATCAGGAATGACTTAAAAACCGTCCTTCTACTGACAGAGCTCTTAATAACCAATTTTGTCGCCGTTTCCATATTTTGAATACGCACAAAAATAGATTTGCCCACATTATTTTGTCAATTCAAAAACCGTAGAGGCTAATCAATACATATTCATATATTTTCCTTTAAAAATCTATTTTCGCCGTTTTCGTAAACAAATTCGAACCCAAATCTTTACAAAGGAACCCTACATAGCTATTATTAATTTAATACACCTACATAAAACGTCAACGGGGTCTGAAAAGTTCAATAAGTCAAGAAACTCGTAATTCTATTACTAAAAGGTACGCAAACACTGAAATAGATTTAGACAATTTACTTTGCGCTGATTTTCTGAAATGTCGAAATATTTTCAGATTAGGTACCAGCAGGGGCGTATTTACCCTAGGGCTAAAGGGGCTACAGCCCGGGGCGGCAGGCGGCGAAGGGCGGCCCAGGGGCGGCCGGCAGGCCGCCCTTGGGCTTTAGGTTGGAGGATTAAAAAAGTACAGAACAATATTTTAGGACGTAGGTAAGCCTAGAACGGCCCTGAGCCATCTTTCCACATGTTGATTTCATGTCTTAAGGATTTAAAGTATGAAAGCCGGCCTTTGTTCTTTTCTGAACCGGTGGAATAGTCTAATTTTTTCCGCCTCGGTATTTTTTGAGGGAAATCTAAAGAAAAAAAAAACCGGCCAAGTGCGAGTCGGGCTCGCGCACCGAGGGTTCCGTACAAATCCTGTATAAATAAAAAGTGACTTTCGCGCAAACCGTTCAGCTTAGAACAATCATAGTTATGGTAATTTCGTGAGAGTCAAAATAGTTAATATTTTTTATTTTATAATATAACCAGAATAGTAGGCCAGTACCTTGTAAAAGTTTTTTTATTAAAGTTATTTATTTACAACATTTTATAATCATCATTCAGAAATCTGATTGAAAATAACTAATTATGCCTTAAAGGTCATTGGGCACATCTGACCCGCTTTGCAAAAAGTGGCGGACATGAATCAAAGTAGTTTTAAATTGTGGAGTAGTAAAACAAGTAGTTTTAAAATAGTATGACGTTTCTTTGAATATAAATATTTAATTAAAATTCCATGGAGACGAATGTCCAGGATAGTTAAAAAAATATAAAAGACAAGCAGTTTCAGAGGATTGTACAATGTACAGGTTGCAATGCTAGTTTTTATTGTTAAAGACTTTTCATAAAGAAGGAAGATGCCAATTCGGATGACCAGGATCTGGGAACCCTGATAAAGAGGGCAACTCTTGAATATTGTAGGCACGCATCAAGTCAAAACCAGACATGTGAGTGTATTTTTGAGGGTACTGGTAAACAGTGAAGGTTTGGAGCTGATTTGATTATGGAGACCACATAGAGTCGAGGGAACTCCTGAACGGTATGTTGCAACTACCACTTTCCACATAGATTGCGAGATCGATAGCAAAGATCAGATATTGGGAACTCCTTTACAATTTATAGCAGTAACCTTGTGTCCAACACAAGCTTATTTTATTTTAGGTGATGAGAATTCACTACTAACTTGGGTTAAAGCCATTGCATGAATGGGATCTTTTATTTTTGAGGGATTAATCACCTAACGAGCCCCAGTATCAGTTTTTTTTGAAACCGCCTGACGACTTGTAACTGTCGAATTGTAACAACGACTGCTAGAGAGTAGGATTCGGGGCTGCTGGCTTTACGTTTCTAGAGCCTTGACAAAAGTGTAATTCTGTCCCTTCCTTTGTCTTATAAAGTCGGCTTTATTTTATTTTGTAAATAGTTCTCATTTAGTTTATATATCTCAATACCCACATTCCCAGTCGTAACTTGTAATGGTGGGTCGTAATGGTCATAATGGTCTTTATCAAAATGAATTTAAAAAGCATTTTACAAACAAATCCAACTTCAAACATATAAAAAAGTAACAAGAAAACAAAAACAAGAAAGAAAGGAAGAAAATGTTAGGTGCATCGGTCTAGAAAACATACCGTTGAAGAGTTCTCTCGACTTTCTCACGTCCATCATCAGGTAAGCTCTAAACCTTCACTGTTTGATAGTATCATCAGACATACATCTGAGAATCAAGTTTTAACCCTATGCATGCCTACAATTTCTGATAGTTGCCCTCGATTTCTCAGGATTTCCACCATCAGATCCTGACCTGATGACAATGGAAATAAACGGCGAGTATACTCTTTCACTACAAAGAAATGATTTCTCAAATCCGTCAAACTTGGTCGTTTAAATTCCCCATTGAAATTAGGAAAATATTTGATGTTTAAACCTGATTTTCTCTAATGGTTCACATTGATGCGACTAATGTCATAGTAAATCAGAGCCTTATATCATTATACGTATGGTTTCCATACTAAGGTGCCCAATGACCTTTGAATGATTTAGAATTTTTCACAGTTTAAAGGCAATTATATTTAAGAAGTGTTTGATATGAATTTCAACTTTAATATCTCTACGCGTTCATGTGAAAAAGGGTAGGTAGTAAGTTTATATTTATTAAAAAAATATTTTATGGCATGTAAGCAAAAATAATATTTTATGTAACTTCAAATTTATCATTTTCGCAATTTTTCCTTTATCTGTACTATTAACGTTGCTTCGTGCCGAATTTCAAGATTCTGAGTTCACGGGAAAGTACCTTGTAGGTTTTGATTCCCTAGCGTGTGACGAAAATTCGTCTAAGGTGTCGGTATAAACTGCTGTATCTAGTTTCATTTTTTCACTGCTTAAAGGGACAATAGACCTGAGTATTTCATGTGAATTTCATCTTGATACGTCCACGCGTTCTTGAGATAAAGGGTCTTGACAGACAGACAGACAGACGGACAACAAAGTGAACCTATAAGGGTTCCGTTTTTTCCTTATGAGGTACGGAACCCTAAAAATGATTTAAAAGTAGCATTTCCTTATAAGTATCCAAATTGCGATGCGTATATTTCTCAGTACTGCAGTGACAAACTGTAGTGCAGAACGCTCATTTTCAGTTTTAAAAAGAATAAAAAACTATTTAAGATCGAGTCTTATCGAAGAAAGGCTGAATGATTTGGCAATTTTGAACATTGAAGCTGATTTAAGTAATAAAATGGATTACGATGATGTAATAAACAAGTTTGTTACGAATTTTGTACACAGAAAAAAAATTTAAAATATATATTTTTTTGTTTTCTTTCATTCCTTGATGGGGCGGAAAACTACAGGAGCCCAGGGCGCGCAATCTTTAAATACGCCCCTGGGTACCAGGTATGATGTTTAAATCTGTGTTTATTTAGAAGATTTAAAGCTGTGAGCATTGTTCTCAGAATTCTCTAAATGAATTGTGCATTTTTTTTTATATTCTAGTTTCTTTTATTATTTGTTTCAATTTTCAGCAGGGACTATGACCAAGTGCTCACTTCGGATTTTGTGTCATGTGTAATGATGGCAATAATAAAGGTAGTCAAAATATCCTAAATATACTAGGTCAACATCCTCCGAGCCTTTTTCCCAACTATGTTGGGGTCGGCTTCCAGTCTAACCGGATGCAGCTGAGTACCAGTGCTTTACAAGAAGCGACTGCCTATCTGACCTCCTCTACCAGTTACCCGGGCAACCCGATACCCCTTGGTTAGACTGGTGTCAGACTCATTGGCTTCTGACTACCCGTAACGACTGCCAAGGATGTTCAATGACAGCCGGAACCTACAGTTTAACGTGCCATACGGAACACAGCCATTGGTGTCTAAGAGATGCTTAGAAAGGACATACAAACTTTGAAAAGTTGCATTGGTACTTGCCTGACCTGGAATCGAACCCGCGCCCTCATACCTACTTGAGAGGTTGGTTCTTTGCCCACTAGGCCACCACGACCTTCTATATAATATACCTTCTATATAGGATACTAGGTAATATTATTATAAATGTGAAAGTAGCTTGTCCATCTTACTGCCTGTCTGTCAGGCTATGGTGTCAAAACTAATAAACCATAACCGTCGTACCACAAACACTTTCAAACGTCTATTGAACACTTCTAAAAAAACTACAGATTATGACGTTCATATAAGGTCCAAGAACATTTTTTTAAACAAGTGTTCAACAGTTGTTTAAGTGTTTGTAGTAAGGCGGTAAATGTTTGTTACATAAATAGTCTACAGTTTGAGAAAGAACATCGTCTACTCTTTCCCCACTTGTGGAAAATGCCGAAAAATCTCACGTGACGTAGAAAATTGCAGGGAATCTATTAGTAAATAATGTCATAAAATATTTCCTTCCACGACTGGACTAAGCACAGAATTTATTAGCAATTCCAGTTTTGGATTAGGGTCTTATAAATATAATAAAAGGTCAAAGTTTACCACCCTTTTAGGATATATAGAGGAGAGGTAATTCCACATTATATTCATAAATAAACAGAACCCATATTTACCTTTTATCACTATATTATTCACACAGCTTCGATTCTCATTACTAAATCAATAGTATTAAACATATTTCGAACAGAATCGCCCACAAATATTAATTTATTGACGGCTATACAATAATAATTAACAGTTACATTAGGGTTGTACGTAAACTGTTAAGCTTTTATCAATCCATCTATATCTATATTTACTTCTATACTACCTCTACTATCTATAATAAAGCATTTTTTGTTCGTTAGTTTGTTTGTGCCTTAATGCTTATGAACCTACTAAACTGATTTGAAAAATTATTTCACTCTTTCAAAGCTACTCTCTTCCCGAGATGAAATGAAATGAAATGAAATGAAATGAAATGAAATCGTTTATTTTGCAAGTTGGACATTACATCACTTTTACACGTCATTATAAGAACGCTGAGGTCGGCATTTCCTAACTGACTGATCCCTGAGAAGAAACGCCGAAACAAACTCAAGGGTCATAGTCTCTTTTAAAGTCCAAACATGTTATAAATCAAATAATATTATGTATGAGTGTCACCATGTACGCGGTCTGGAATGGCCTTTTGAGGAAAGAGCCACATCAGGCTGGAGCTGACCAGTCCCAACAGACGGCACGCATGCATCAGTCGTCGTGTAGCTCAAACCATATCTTAGGGAGCTCAACGACCTGTCGCACGACGATACCAGATCTGCAGAACATTTGCGTAGGCCATTCAAAAATACTCAAACCCGCCAGACAGTATTTATGTTATAAGAATATATAATGTTGCTCGCATACACGATAATCACATTCACAATAATAATAATAAAAAATACAATTATAATATATAAATGTCATTAAAAAAAATGTCATTAATAAAATGTTATCTGATGATAATATATATTTAAATGTCAAAAGTAAACAATACACAGGCATTTGAAAAGATATCACTCACTAAGCGAGCAGCTCATTCCCAAGCTTTTTTATCATTTAAATAATCAGATATTTTGTAATATCCTTTTTTCAAAAGTTTGGATTTTATATGATTTTTAAATTTCTTGATAGGCAAATCACGAACCGCTTTGGGAAGTTTATTGTAAAAGCGTATACATTGACCCATGAACGAGTTGCTTACTCTGTAGAGGCGAGTAGCATGTACAGCAAGATTATGTTTATTCCTAGTATTTATGCTATGAACATCAGACATTTGAACAAAGTCAGATATGTTTTTACGAACGTACATTAAATTTTCAAAAATGTATTGAGAGGCAACAGTTAGAATATTTATTTCTTTGAATTTCTCTCTGAGAGAAACTTTTGGACCCAGATTATAAATGGCTCGAACAGCTCTTTAACACATATACTATCCCAGTACGGGCAGTAGTTCCCACGAAAGAAGAAGTTAGATAGAAAGAGATAATTTTGACATTAGTGGGCTCTTTTTAACGCGTTTTGATTTTAATTAAATTAGTTAATAAAGCTTATTGAGCCAGTAGGTTAATGGATATATTTTAAGTCAGGTTATGTTGCAGTGATTTTGAATCAGTTAATCCCATTAGGTATATATAATGTATTTTTTTTAGATGTTTTTTCCTCTTCCACTCAAAAACTACTGGAGAGATTCAGATTTAACTTATCTTTATCACAATTACATAAAAGGTACTTTTTATTCATGGGAAAAGGAGTTCCCTTAAGACCCAAGAGACTCGTTTGGTGAAACCGCGGGCGGAAGTTAGTTTATAATCATGTAAAATAATGCAATTGAAATGCCATACCAAAAAGAAACAACTGAAAACGACCGATAATTTCTTTGCCGCTCGCAATTTGCGAAAAACCGAGCTTATAAGTCTGAAACCGTTGTTATTTCTCTCAAATAAAATGCCTAGCTAACTTAATGACTCTAAAAATCTAAGAAAAAAAATCAGCAGCTTATAGACACCGATGTTATTGACTTCACAAACAATTCACAATAAATTATGTTTTTGCTCTCTTCATTGCAAACTTACGGAATTTTCCAGTATTTTTCATCCATGTTCTTTTGAAATATCTTGGTACACAAAACAAATCATAGTATGACAACTGTTTGCTCTATAAAGTAGGATAGAAACACGGAGTAAGGAACATGAACGGAGATGCCATAACGCAGGTAGGTCAGGCGCCTTCTTCTAGGTCAAGTATGTACGGCGGGAGTGATCAAAACGATATAACGAAGGAACCAACGAGGCGTTCGGGTTCTTTGAGACATCTGTCAACGATTTTTGGTATAATGAAAAATGGGCGGGTTCCAAAGAAAGCGTATAAGGGCGGAGACATAAAAGTTCCCAGTCCCGTATTCTGGCGCGCTTCTTTCGTAGGAGATTTTCCGTTGTGACATCTCTGCTTGTCATATTGTTCTCTGTGGACAGAAACTTCAACATAAGATGAAGGTCCGTTTGTTTATTCACACATAACGGCAGATTGAACACATCAGTTTTATAAGCTGGGTCGACTGATCAATGATAGATAGCATTATGTTCCGACCTATTTTGTTTGTTCGTTTAAATTCCGAGAAGGACATGCGTGAAACGTGTGACAACTTTATACGGAGAATTTGTGTTTGTTGTTGTTTTTTTTAAAGGATGGGAACAAAGAGGCTTGAGGTTGGAGTATAGGTATTTTATGGTGAACTCAGATGTCAGTTATCAGAATCGACCACAGTGACAGTGGCGAACTTTAGATAAGACTTGCACACTTTTTTAATGCCAAAGAAATCATTTATATTTCCTCTGTACCTGTCTTGATGGCGTCCAAGGCCGGTTTTGACCACGGTGTCTGGTCTTATATTAGCTAGCTTACACAAATGTTAGGCGCTAGAATCTGAAATTCTTCTGTAATTTCTGTGTTTCTTCCCATCACATTTCGACCTACTTATTGGCCGGGTGCAAGTGTGCGAGTATTCATCCGATTTCTTATTATATTATAAACTAGCTTTCGCCCGCGGTTTTACCCGCGTCCCGTAGCCGGATGGTGACAAAAACTCCTAAAACCTTCTCTCGGGTCTAAGTTACCTCCCCTCTAATTTTCAGCCAAATCGGTCAAGCCGTTTTCATGTTATGTCGTGACAACGGAAAGCCGGTTTAATTTTTATATATATAGATAAAGAACTCTAAAATTCGTTACTTTAGCCTTGATAGGTGTGTGATCACCATTAGACTTATGGTGATCACACATACTTCATACTGGTGAAAATGTTTTCAAAGAATGCCATTTTCCAGGTTGTGGAATAAGACAGAATTTTCTTGTACGAAAAGATTTTTGTTTGTTCACCTACACAAATTCGGGAACCTTGTATTGAAATGTTTATTCATTTATTTTTAGCAGTTTACTTGACGACGCGTGGGAATGTTGCGTGCAAATAACTTGATGATATTTACTTAGTTGATCAGGTTGGTGGTTGCAAGACGGTTCTGCTACGTACTACTTCTCTAGGTAGCCGGATATTAGATAAATAATAGAAAAAAAATCTTAGCTATAACGGTATTTTTACCAAAAAGTTAAACACACTTTCGGCAAGTGGTTTCGAGAGGACTTTTGTAAAAGATTTTTTTAAGCACGTGTTAAACGTCTGTTTAACATTTTAGTAATAACACAGTTAATTTTTTTGTTGTTGTGGTGTCATTTATAAACTAAACAAAAGAACACAACACATAATTAATTTACGTTTACTTTATAAACGAGCCAAAATTGAGTGAAATTTTACTCAAATTACCAAGATCCTGTCCTGAAATAATACAAAATCAATTTGGATCAGCTTATAACGCCGAGGAAGGTCAAAAGGTGGCTTAATGAAACCGCAGACCTCTAAAGTTGGGCAATCATCTGGTGTTGAATAATTTCATGTCTTACAGACTTACTCAGAGACATTTAATGGTTACTTAAGCCGTTCCTTAGTGCAGAATTTCTATGAAAATCTGTCACTAAGGAGTGACTTAAGTAATCATTAAATGTCTCTGAGTGCGGGGGTTAGACCTTGAGTTGAAAATAGGCTTTCAATTGTGTTTTCAGTCTATTCATTATTGATTTTCTATTGAATGTCATCATTTTTTTTTATAACACTAATGCCAGAGTAATTGGCATCTTATATATTTTTAAGACTTGTTTGTCAAACTTTGTGGTGTTTGACTTTATATTCATTTTGATGAGGGCAAAACAATTAAAAGAAGAGTTGTTTATTAAATATCGGGATGGTTTAAAAATATTCATTTCTTTTAAAAAAATCCAATCAAAGAAAATCATTTCCTTGCTGAAGCTGTCTATTGCATAGTAGAATCTCTAAAATCGCTTTTATTTCCATTACGAGATTCCAACAAGATTTGTTGAAAATACGATTGAGCGAAAAAATGTGCACAAGTTCACTGCTGGCATGTATTCGCGCACAAAGTTTGTAATTTCGCGGACATTTTAAAAATGTGTGTAAATGTTTGCTAGACCGAGAAGGCCACATGATAAATTTTCAATACTACAAAGCTGTCATTGAACATCCTTGGCAGTCGTTACGGGTAGTCAGAAGCCAGTAAGTCTGACACCAGTCTAACCAAGGGAATCGGGTTGCCCGGGTAACTGGGTTGAGGAGGTCAGATAGGCAGTCGCTTCTTGTAAAGCACTGGTACTCAGCTGAATCCGGTTAGACTGGAAGCCGACCCCCACATAGTTGGAAAGAGGCTCGGAGGATGATGATGACTACAAAAATAACTCTAGTTGTAATTCCAATTACCAACAAGGATAAAAAGATTTGAAATAACATTTTATTTGTACTGTATCGTGCTCAGTATGTTTCGTCGTACTGAGCCCAGGGGATGTGCAGTGCTAATCACTTCTCGACCCCTTTCATCCTCTAGGTGAATGGCTTCAATTTTAAAACTAATTCTGCTATATTCATTTTATTTTTTAGTGTTAATTTGCGAGCATTTTAATACAAAAAAAAATATATTGATTTAATATAATTGGTGTTAAAGGCCGATGTCACCCATGGCAGCTGCTCTCATCTAAGGAGATCATCCAGCAGCGAAGGTGCCACATATTATGGTGTACTCACTATTCATTCACATGGCCTCATAGCCCGATGGAACGGAATTCCGACACGACCGGAGAGAGATCAGGCGCAGGATCGATATCATCATCATCCTCCGAGCCTTTTTCCCAACCATGTTGGGGTCGGCTTCCAGTCTAACCGGATTCAGCTGAGTACCAGTGCTTTACAAGAAGCGACTGCCTATCTGACCTCCTCAACCCAGTTACCCGGGCAACCCGATACCCCTTGGTTAGACTGGTGTCAGACTTACTGGTTTCTGACTACCCGTAACGACTACCAAGGATGTTCAATGACAGCCGGGACCTACAGTTTAACGTGCCATCCGAAACACAGCCATTAGTGTCTAAGAGATGCTTAGAAAGTACATACAAACTTAAAAAAGTTGCATTGGTACTTGCCTGACCTGGAATCGAACCCGCGCCCTCATACTTGAGAGGTTGGTTCTTTGCCCACTAGGCCACCACGACCGATATCATTAATATGTACATATATCGGTAAGGGGACTGGGTTCAAGCTACCGCTGTTTAGGGCTATAGAGACAGAAACTTCCTCACAGTTTGGTGCACAGAGCCTGAGTAAGAACATAGGCTAAGTACTATTTATCCTGGTTCGATTTTAAAGCATTTAAGCAAATATTTGTCACAAAATAATTCAATATTTTTCCCTCTTCCAAACGAACGTTTTCCAAAATAGGAGCAGTCATTAAGCCGATGAGTCGATGGAATGAATAAAAACATGAGAAACAAACAAAAACCGTTAATCCATCCGTTTGAGTCTGTAATAAATATCTGTAAGAGTAAACTGCCAACTTTTAGTCGGTCGACAGTTTGTTTGGGCTCATAAATCAGTATGAAGATGAATGGTAGTACGCACATTACATAGATCAGGTATTTAGCCGGTATCAGACCGACTTAAAACTGTTTGGAATCAAGGTCATCATCTTATTCAAAGATACATACCACTTTATTAACAATAAAAAATAAAACTGTAATAGTAAAACCTAAATAGATAGGTAAATACATACATTTCTTTAAATAAAAAAAAATACTTATGCCAACCATTGGCTCGACTGTCGGTCAACTGTCGGCCGACTGTTTAGTCTGCCGTGTGCTTGGCACTCTAAAGCTTAAAAAAACGTCACTTGCATATTAATTAGTATAAAGCTTTTCTTTCATTTAAATTTTATGTCGTTTGTGAGTCAGTAAACAAAATGGTTAATTCCCTTTTTACTTTGATATTGAACATACTGCGTGTTTAGTTAGTGAGCAAGTTAAGTTTAATTATAGAAGATTAGTTTTATTTTCTGATAAAAATCTTTTGAAAGGACAGAATAAAACTAATAAAGATATAGAAAAATAGAAAAGTAAGGCTTTGTCGGTGGTTTAATGTGCGTTGCTAGGGCACAACTTTGCGCACCTGTTGAAAACGAAGCCTATAATAGCCTTCCTCTATAAATTAGTTTACCTAACACAGATTTTTATTTCTTTTAAAATTATGTTTCTGATTTCATATTTCCGTAACTTAATTTTAGGTACTTTTTTTTAATATAAAAGAGCTACTGTGTTTAACATTGTAAGTAATTGATAAAACGTTCAAAAGATTGTCTGTAATTGTGGAAAAAGCATCGCAAATTGCGTTATGGTTGTTTATTTGCGACGTAAGTAAATATCAAAGGGTAAATAAAATGGTATTTTTATAAAAAAAAACGTTTTCATTAAAATTATTTCCGGGCTGATGCGGTTTTTAAGGTAAACGCTAAGGGCCAAAATTGAGCTAAAAGTGTATTTTTATTATGCATAGTGAGATTTATAGACACAATCAGAAAACACAGACAAAAGTCAATGTGGTCATAGGTTACAAACTACTTAGTACTTCATACATCGAATCACTATGAATTAGGAATCACTATGTCCGGTACTATGAAGTTTGTCAAAGTTTAATAACAATTAGTCTTCAACCAGTAATTCCTGACATTAACGCGTTCAAGTAAACAAACGAACTTTTCACCTTATAATGTTAGTATTTTTACCCACGACGGAACGGAGCAGGTGTATGCGTTTGGGGTGAGAGATGTGCGTTTGTGTGTTTGTGTGTTTCTAAACTTTAGAAGATAGGTGGGAACATTACTTTGCACAAACGCACATCTCTCACCCCAAACCGCATCAAAATTGGATCATTAGTTTAGAATCTAAACTAATGATCCGATTTTGATGCGGTTTTCAATAACGGGTTTGTGTTCGATGAGTTCATGTTCTTAGATAGGTGTCATGGCTATAACTCACTAGGGGGCGCCACAATATTAGTGCAAAACAATGTTGCAATATAATCAAAACGTCCGATTACAATTCTGTTTTCATCAGCAATGTGTATGTGCTTAATGCATGTTCCCAAATAATAAAAATAACGTCTGTAACTCACTAGAGGGCGCTACAATATTAGTGCAAAATAATATTGCAATAACATATTATATGGACTATAATTCGTATCATCATCATCATCATCAGCCTATCGCAGTCCACTGCTGGACATAGGCCTCTCCAAGTGCACGCCACTGAGATCGATTTTCGGCTTCTCGCATCCAGCTCCTGCCAGCCGTCTTGCGCAAGTCATCATAATTCGTATATTCTCTCTAAAAGGGAACTATGTCCGTTTTTACAACAAGGAATAACCGTCTGCTTTTTCTATATGAAATTTCAACAATTAATCATACTCAGAGTGTATTTTATGTCATCGTTAAACATCTACAATTCTTCAATAATTGTATTCACGACACTAGAAATCCTTTAGCTGGTTTAATGGCAGCTCCCGACGGATATTCCTATATATTCCTATATAATTGGGTTAAGTCGGGGGTTTTGTGTTATTTTATTATTCTTCAATAAGATTTTTACCGTCGTGGGATTTTTCAAAATTTTTAATTTTGCTTAATTTTTTAAGCAACAATAAATGAAAAATATGGACAAGAATAGTCACGCCAACACACAGTATTATTATAACGTCATTACACCTACGGCCAGAAAATATGGGTCTTATATTATCTCAGCAGAAAATAGATCAGCCTACGGTCGTTTGAGCCTAAATATACAGGCATTGATGGCGATACTATTATGGCTACGTAGTTGAATAGGTAGCTTTAACCTTAGAAAGGTATATTTTTGTTATGGCTAGACTTCAGCAATTTCAATCATGTAATAAGAAAACATTACCGAAGTATTAAAATTACAAAGTAAAGAATTCATTTGTTTGCAAAATCAAAATTCAGGAACTATTATCATTAAGAACTCTAATATTTCGGTGTAAGAAAAGCACATTCATTTGAGAAAACTTTTTAGTCTACTTTTTACACAGGAGCATGAAGAACCTTGTTCCTATCGAGCACCCGCCAAACAGCGAATGAAAGTTAGTTATAAAAAGGTTTTTATTAGCAAAGAAGTACCTAAGTTTGGATTCGACGCTCCTCAAATTGGTATGGTCAACCATACAAATTTAGGGATTGTCGAACGCTTTGAAAATACCTTCCTATTCCTATATTCAACTCAGCAGCGGCGATACGCCGATATCTTAAAACAAAAGACTAGCAAGCAAATTGATTTGCAGCAAAACCTGTACATATAATATTGCACAAGGATTGCCGAAGCATGAATTTACAGTTCTGTAACACACACATGCAAAGCACGTATGTAGCCGATGCACACATATGCAAGTTAGTTGAACAATGCATGGGGAATCAATGGAGAAATCCTCCCATTGGATCTAGCAAATGGGCCGAAGTTTCCAGCTTAATAATATCTTACATCTACCTGTAATGGTTTCAGGAAATTGAAAATTTTCTAAGACGATTTTTTCATGAAATTAAATTGGATTTTTTTTTCTTAGTTTGAGTGGCCGTGCCTAGATTGGAAATCGGTATTATCTAGATCAAACGGACATTTTAAATGTCAGCATCTCTAAAATCAATGTATAATTTTTTTATCGAATAATAATTATTTTCCTTTGTTTTTCTTGTAATAAATTGTATTAATATATCTGAACCATACCTTAAAAGTATACATTAAAATCAGACACATTGAAATAGAAGACATCCACACAACTATCTTTCAACTAAAAACAACCGCATCCAAATCGGTTCATCCATTTAATAGCCACGTTTGCCACACACAGACAGACACAAAGAGGTAACAATCTTTTACGTAACATCCCATTTTTTGCATCGAAGGTTAAAAATCAGAAACAAGAGAAAAACATTAAGTAAGAGAGATAACTAAAAACAAAAGAAATACCTAGGTAGGTACCATTACACGTTATTACATTTGCAATCCCACTTACAAATCAGTATCAAACAAAGAAAACTAGGTACATTTCTAGAAATAAAAATAAATCCAGACGATCAGACGAATTCATTGCTCAGGTAGTCCAATTTTACTGCCTTCAAATGTATTGTAGACTATATTATGTAGTAGTTTTTTTCTCTACCATTAGAGTATCCCACACCGTACTCCGTAGACTAAACAGTTGGCCAACAATTGATTCGATGGTAGGAAATATTTCTTTGTGAGAAAATCGTGAACTCAAAATTTTTAGTCGGTCTGATACCGACTAAATACCTGATCGATGTTTTATGCTTTCTAATATTCATCTTTGTAGGTACTGATTTATGAGTCTGAACCTACTATCAGCCCACTAAATGTTTCTAGTGTGCCGACAGTTCTTTTGGGCTCATAAATCAGTATGAAGATGAATGTTAGTACGCACATTTCATAGGTATTGAGCCGCATCAGACCGACTGAAAACTTTGAATGGAATCGAGATTCCCTTTAAAAAATAGGTAATTTTGCTAACCACCAGTCAATTGTCGGTCAACTGTCGGCCGACTGTTTAGTCTGCAGTGTAGTACTCTTAGAACTGCGGGGTTGAAGTTACCATTAAAGGAAAATATGTAGTTTGTAGCATAGAAGTGGACCTTTATGTCTAAGAATAGAATAGAAAACAAATGTTAGGTCTTATATTTGACGCAGTGCAGTTTTTTGGCAACGGCAAACAGGTAGGTAGTTTTCAGTCTATTTTTTATTTGTTTCTATGCATAGTCAGGCGGTTTTCCGCATCTCGAAGGACCATCTTCCCACACCCGGTTAAAAAAAAATAGCTTACCTATGTTTTTCAGATGTAAAATTAATGTAAAGTTTTATCAAAATCCGTTATATTCAAGTTTTTGCATAAATAACCTAATTACAAGAATATCTGAAATCGTATAATTAAAGTACATTACCCAAAACCATTAATTACGATTACCTCTACCAAAATTAAATTAGATATCCAAAATAATCCTCATATCTGTATTTCGGATCGTAAGTACCAATTTAACTGGTTCGTCGGCCATTTTGCCCGGCCGTGTGTATCGAGCGTTAAATCGTAAAGCATTTTACAATATGGCGTCCACCAATTATACCGAAATATTGTTCCCACTAGGTTAATTTCATAAAATATGGTGGATTATTTTAACTTCACCGGCTTAATAATTAGTGCGGACTGTGATTTTAAATAATTGTGTGGACTGCTTTATTAATTGTTTGTTTTTTGTGAAGGGATTTACCTTGTGGTTGTAATTTCGGCTTCTGGAAGGTTCTTATTTTTTTTAATGCTCGCCTTATACTCATATATCGTAAACCAACTCTCTCCAGTTGGTTTACACGATATACTATGAAGCTGAAGAGTCTGTTTATTAACTTGCACGCGCTTATCTCGGAAATTGCTCGTTCGATTTGTAAAAATCTACTAAGTATTCTCATTAATAAACTTGTGCAAGATTTAGAACTTTCGCACGGTCCGGAAGAGGATCAAGTAAGTCTGATTGGACAGAATTTTTAAACCTTACCACCAAAAGAGAACAGTAGATACAAAAGAGAATGGTAAAGGCATATGATGTGACAGTATAGGCAAGCATTACCTAAACTTTGTAACCAAGCAAAGAACAGGACAAAATGGAAACCAACTTTTGCAGCCGTTGAACACGCAATAGGCTGTTGTCGAGACCATTCCATTTCGAAGAAAGGTAACAAGAGGACCCATATACATAGGGGCTAGAAACATTTCCGAAAACACGCTGACCGTCTCCTATCTCAAGAAAACTGCAAAATACTTCCAAACTACGGTTTATCTTAGGGTCCAAATAGGTCTACATAAACAGGTTGAGACCCTTTCAACACAACAAAATGTCTACCTAAAACTACAGATCATAAACTCACCTTTGTAACACCGTGTATATGAGAAGTTGTAACACCATGTATAAACAGACCCTTCGGGGTTATAATGTTAGTCTGATGAGAGGGTTGGACTGGTAATCAAGGGATGTGGTTAAATCTTTAGAATTTACTAGCTTCTGCCAGCGGTTTCACCCGCATCTCGTGGGAACTACTTCCCGTACCGGGATAAAAAGTAGCCTATAGCCTTCCTCGATAAATAGGCTATCTAACACTGAAAGAAATAAAATCGGACCAGTAGTTACTGAGATTAGCGCGTTCAAACAAACAAACAAACAAACTCTTCAGCTTTATAATATTAGTATAGATGTAGAACCTACTGCTCTCAAGATTTCACCGGGGTCTTTAGAGGACTACTTCGTTCGTCCGGTTAAATAGTAGCATATAGCCTACCTCAATGAATAGGAAGTAATCCCTACTAATATTATAAATGTATAAGTAACTCTGTCTGTCTGTCTGTCTGTCTGTTACGCTTTCACGTCTAAACTACTGAACTGATTTTAATAAAATTTGGTACAGAGATAGAGTTGACCTTAAGAAAGAACATAGGATAGTTTTTATCCCGGACTTTTGAAGAATTCTCTTGGAATCGCGTTATAACCGAACTCTACGCTGGCGAAAGCCGCGGGCGGAAGCTAATCCTAAATATATTTTTTTTTTAATTAGAGCAATAGTTCCTAAGATTAGCTTTAACCAGACATTAGTTTAATTCATTGTAGGTAATTATTAGTAAAAATGTGGAAACTACTTAGTTCGCTTCTTGGCTAAGCTTTTACGGTGATGAAATTAATTAAGCATGTATGTACCTACATACATAATGTAGTGTGTAGAAAGAAACCTAGGGAAGGACATTGAATAATGATTGTTTCAGCAAAAGATATACACAGTTCCGTTAGAAAACATTCCAATTCAATTGTAAGAAAGCCTAATGAACAAATATAACGTATGCATAGCATACAAAAATATTACACACGAATAAAATTCTCCCAGCCTTGGATAATCAAAAAACACCGCAAACTCAACAAGATAACTCAAGAAAAAAACTTCGTAAAAACCAATAAAGTACCACAAACATAGTTAAGTATCCCATAATGACATAACGCCGGCCTATAGACACGTCCCCAAACTTTTCTCCCACAGATAATATCCACAACGTGCAGACATATATTTAATCTGTATCGGAATTCTTTGAAAGCCGTTGTTAGTATTCATTGCGTACAACGGAACATACTGCGAATTTCGAACACCCTAGGGATTAGTAGACGGGCGATGTTTATCGACGACTTTTGGGAGACGAAAAGTTGCTCATTGTTTTGGGGTCGTCGTTGGATTATAAATAAAGCACTTGATGGGGGAATTTTCATTCAGTAGGAGTTTTTTCGTTCTAAAAAACCATATGACCCTGACTATGATATTAGTGATGTTTAACACAAAAATGTTTTCAGTTCTAATAGTTTCTGAGTAGCAAGCCTCTTGATATTCAGTCTTACAATTGTTATAGAACTAGCTAGTAGTTCATAATGATGATACTCTAGTCTGACTAGCCTTTCTGCATTCTGAAGATTTGCTATCACTGCCAAAGATGACATTTGCTAGGAAACATTCCATCAGTGTGCTTACAGATGCATGGCGTCATCATGCAATCGTCACTCATCTACAAACCGACAACAAAAGTCATAATTTAAGTTTGACGATCGAACAATGCGGCTGTTACTTAACCGCAATCACCACATTACAATATTTGACATATCCTCATTATAAATAATGAAATTCGAATCAGTATCCGTCATTAATTTAATATTAAATATCGAATAATATTTCCAGAATTCAATACGCCATTTTATTCGGAAATATTACCTACTAAAGTTTTAAATGTGCTGTATTTTATTCAGAAACTGTCGCTAGTTTAATTAAATATTCAGTGTAGCTGAAGTTGGGTTATATTGCAGTATCGAAACTGCTCCACAAACAAAGTTGCCTCATATATCGTAATTTTAATAACTAGTCGCTGTACCTGCCATTAATTGTGGGAACTTTTGAAAATGAGACAAAAGTCTAAAGTATACAACATAATGTTGTGCTTTTAGAGCAAATTTATAGATTCTCTATAATTTCTTGTTCATTCGTGGGATAATGGACCTGTATTTTAGTGAATAGTTTAGGAATATTAATGATGCAGATCAAACACGAAATATCGAGAATTGGTTTCTAGTTTTCTCATTGTCATAATTTGGGACAATAGTTATTGTTACTATGAAAGATTGTAAGGAATAATGACAGGATAGCAGGCAATTTCTCAACAAGGAATTATGAAGTAGGTGAGATCAAAAAATATTGAGCAAAAAACAATTTAGTATCCCGTCTGCAAAGCCCAAAGGCCCAACGAATAATACGGTACACAAGCTCCCGTCGATTTAATCCATTGGTATTCAATGTCTGTTGTATGTGGCTTCGAAAACTAAAGAATTTGTCAGACCAACCACTCAGATGTCCACTGGTACTATATGGTACCAATGACGAAGGTCCCTTTTTCTGATTACACTTTTTCAGACAGCCGTTTTTTTTGTAGTCTCTAGGTGTTTTATCTTTTGGGCATGGCCGTTTATAATACCTACTTTCAGACAGCCAGTATTTAGGAGACAATAAATAGAAATATGGAATATTTTTTTGTTATTTTTCTTGTATTATGGTGGGTGTTTTATCGCTTTTCTTTGTTGATTGTGAAAATATTGTAATGGTCTTTTCGTAGATTTGGCAAACATGCTGTTGCCTAATGGTGTATGGAAACGGTTGCCAATAGAAATCTGTAATAGTTTAGGCATTGCAGATGCCGAGGCAAAACTGAAATAGTAAGGTTGGAATAAAGAACTTTAGCTTACTGATGTTGTAATAAAATCGTAAATAAGATTCTATAAAGGGCTTGGTGGTAAAACAACCTAATAATCACCATTTCACACGTATTTTACCAAAGTATAAATGCAATAACTTTTAAATGCAGCAACTTACCATACGAAATCACTCCACCATTTTTAATTCAAGAAAAAATCCTCACCCTGGTCGTAAAAAAACCGCATAAAACCGCAATAAGTACTTTTATTTCTTTCTGCAAACAATCTCACAGCTCCCATGTCCAACAAAACCCTTACAGCCGAATTAAATCCAACACTTGAATCCCTTAATGAGCTGCCAAGTGCCGCGGGTATCTTTTACCAACGTTTGGAAAGGTGGTATTATGTAAATGAAGCTTTGTCCGTCCGTCCGTCCGGACACACGGATATTATCTTCGCGCCTGCATGGCATCGAGTTTGCATAAATTTCGGTGCTTCTCAAATTTTGAGTTACTTAACAACTGGACACGTCATTGTTGTGCTTTCTCTAAGATAAAGTTACGTTTTGAATGCTAGCTGCCGACCGCATATGCCTCGACTGCATGAAAATAATTGATACCTTATGCCGGCCGTACACGCTACGATCTACCGGAGAGGTCCACCTGTGCAGGTATGCCTGCGCAGGTAGACCGGAGTGTGTGTGGGAATAGACCTGTGCAGTTTTTTGAAACTACGTAGGCGAGCTATGTACCCTGTATGGCCGGCATAAGGGCGACTACACTGCACTGTGCTGCTACCGTTTCGATCCAAATAAATATTTTTTACAACAAACAAACATGTAAAAATTAAGGGTATTACGTCCGGTTATTATCTTCTTTACCTGTAGGTGTGCAGTGCATCAAGTTTGCTGTTTGTGTATCAAAATTTGTTCATGCATTTATGCAAGTGTAACGATGTCGTCGAAAATGCATGACTGAGCTATCACTATTTGTTGTGTTACCTAGCCCTTCACTTGTAAATTGGCAGACTATTTCGCATAGCACTTGTGCTCATGGCAACTCCAGTTGATTGAATGCTCTAAGCTGTTAAAGGATCTGTTGTTTTGGTTGATAGCGGTCGCTGATGAAGCATGTTTTCAAGTCTTGTTTATGAAGACGTTGGGTACGAAACTCATAGTTTGGGTGTCGAGACATAAATAGGGATTCTGTGATGTAGGATTTAGTAAATACAGGTAGGTATATATTATGGGTCATTTTCTGTCTGAGTCTGGCTTATCAGTATGTACTTTATTAAACGTTTATTTCGTCTGACTATAGAGGTTGATCAGCATGCTACATGATAATATTTGGTAGTTACTGATATCAAGAATTTAAAAAATCTTTCTGTATGTCAAAGAAATACGGATTAGAAGTTAGTTAAAAGCAGAAGGTTTTTGCCTAACACCACCTTTGTTTACCCATCATAGATTTTACTAAGCCACTTTGAACATTCTAAGAATATAAAGATCAATTCAAATACATTCAACACCAAATTACAACAAAGGTAGCTAACACGAAATTACAATAAACGTAGCTAACATTTTGAACAATTTACTTAATCTATCTCCGAATCACCAGACACCACAACAAAAAATGACCAAAACCCAAATCTCTCACTCAAACAGTAGAGATTTCAGCAAAAGCAAACAAAGAACCTAGTTTTATTGTACACAAAGGGGTTTTTACGTTAAAAACCAATTTCGTTTTTTCGCAATCGACTCGGTACCTACAGGAAACTCCATATTTACATACGACCACGGGAATCGTTTCAGTTCAAAGGTTTTTTTGCTCTTTTTAATACACGGATAACGTGAAATGATCATAATGTTAGGGACTGGTTTTGGCCGAAACCGATACCGGTGTCGATACCAAAGTTGGTTTGTTTTCGGCTATCACTAAAAGTGTTATACCTAGTTAGCATGATTTATTAGGAAATTATTTTTGGTGAAAGTATCTCTTAAAAATGAAATACTAAAAAGTATCTTGTAACTGGCAAACCCTTTTATTACACCATTGCTAGGCTTAACCATTTTCAATTAATTATATTCCAGTTTCCAACAACTAATCTTAATTTTTTATGAATTTGTAAAATGCAACACTAAAAACACTGTATAAAAAATAAAATTGTTGTCTTTTTTTAAACAGAAAGAACAAGAAACTAGGTAAACATTTAGCTACATTTACTATTAGTCAACTCCAAGTTAAGGGCAGACAAAAGTATTGTGTAAACTCGGTTTACCCCGTCTCGGAGAAAAATCTGCTTCAATGGGAGCAATCCCCACATTTTGTAGTTCCATTTTATTTCTTTACTTTGTTATCCGCTTTGAAAGTATATACGTTCAATTTGGTTTGATTTAGACTGTAGCTAATACTATCAAAGTTCTAAGAGACGAATTTATTTACCTTTGTGATTCAATATCTATATGTTTTTGCTCGCGCTCCAATTAGCTTATTGTTCTTATATATTGACGTATATAACGATATTCCTTGACGTGGTTATCTTTTGGCAGCTCTTTTTAGTTTTAAATTAAAATAATATACGCATAACGCAATGGACTAAAATTAAATCGATTCAGTATTTCGAAAGGTACATTCGATATTTTTTGGCGAAAAAAATTATATCTTTACCATGTATAATAATTTTATTTATAACTTACTGATAATAATGCCTTCTTATAGTATAGATAAATAAAAAACACGATTTACCGATTAACGATTATCGATTAATAATCGATACCAAAAGTCGAAAATCCTAAATAGCCGAAACCAATAATATTCAAAGTCCATCACTAGACACTTCTGATCCCTAAGAATCGCAGGAAATGACTCCGGATAAAATTTCCTGTGGAGCCCATTTTCAATCCAATTCTATACTTAGTTACTTCAAAAGGTTTGTTGCTTTGATAGACTATTTTCAGAGTTTAGTTTTAAAATCCCTCTAATAATATATAAATGCGACAGTTTGTATGTACATATGCAGTTTGTAGATGGATATTTGTTCCAATTTAACTCATAAACTAACAAATGGATGTTGATGAAACTTGGTAGTGGCCCGTTCCGAGAATTTCAATTTTAATTCAATCTGTGTTACTCGGAAAGAGTGTAGCTTTTCAATAGTGAAAAGTTTCGGAGCCTTTAGGGTAGTTAATTCAATTCAATTCTAATTATTTATTTCAGACTATTTTGTCCATATTTTAGTAATACATAATACTTAAGAACTATGTTAGTAAACTTATTTTAACGTATGCAATGACATCCAATGCCTCCATATGGGAATTTCAATCTTACAAGCTATTAGCCTCAGGTAGCGGTTGGAACTGTCCCTCACCCTACGCATCAACGATGCTACTCTTTTTCTGATGATGGCGTAGAAGCCGTCTATATACGAATCTGCAAACATCGCCGATGCGGTGCAGTAGTTAAACACGCAATTTTTTTTTCTCTTTATTGTATTCGTATAAATAACATATGTATACCTAGTTTACTTTTTTACTGTGTGATAAGTAGTTTACTTCAGGAAGCGGGTGAACCCACCGGCTGATGGTAGCATATTATAAATTGTTAACCATATCGGTTCTTGGAAAAGTGAATTTTAATTATATCCTGCAATATCGTAGGATCTGTTTGAAAGCGATTTCGTTAAGCCGATATTATTAATGTTTTTGAAGATATCTTGAATTCTACGGAAATGTACTTTGTTTCCTCAATTTGGTCAATGAATTTTCGTATGATGTAAATGAAATGAAAATCAGGAATGTAAATTCTTTGGAATAGCCAAAACTTTACCGCATCCTTTGTATTTTTCCTCATAAGAAGAAATAACTTTTCAGTAATACGTATTAATGTTAAGTGAAGTTCTATAGTACTACAATATTTATATCTTAAAAGGTTGCATCAGTATTTTCTAACTTTCTGGGTTTTCGGTTCTTCTAACAAAAAGTTAAAGGGTGTTTTAGACATAATTTTGTAATAAGTTGAGGTCACGGTTAAGATGTTATATTTCAACTACATAACACTGCTGGACCGAAGTTGGCTCCTAGTAACATGAGTCCTACAAATAGATTATCTTTACAAATAAAGCATTCTTATTCTTCGCACCTAATCGATAAATAAAAAGCACTTCATGGACACAATAAACTACATCTATTTCAATTTTGGTACAAAAACAAAGATCCGTAGGCATTTCAGGACTATTCGTAAATTTTGCTCGGACTTTGAACTGAAAAGGTTATCGCGAAAGCTTTATTCGTTTTGTTTAGCAAATAATGTGTATGTTTTTTTTTTATTTGATGCTTGATGTGTAGGTTTGAATTAGAGTTGAGATGGGTACATAAAATAATGAAAATCTGATTATATTTTTCTCCACGTTTGATTATGCCAACACTTAGAAACTTGTCGCACGCAGATTGGTTTAGTAGTTTTTAAGTTCATTGGATATACATAGAACATACATCATTAAGTACGTTTTTTACTGATTTTGTATTTACTGTTCAAAATAAACTGTACATTGTTTTAAAGTAAACCAAACCTATATTTACATAAAAAATAAACTTCACGGCTTTCGATTTTTTTTCATAATATATTTATCAAAGTTTATAATTCAGCAAACGCCAAAAAATCGAAAAGAACAAAAATTCTAAATCAAAAGTCAAGTTCAAAAGATGAAAAAGTTAAAATATGAAAACATGGAGATCTTCAACCCTTCCATAAAAAGGTATATAATGAACCCGAAGAATTAATTTGACCGCGCATTATGAGGGTTAAGAGACTTATGCTTTAATGGGTTTCATACGACTTTCCTTGTTTTCAGATGTTTATTAATTTGTGTACCGCTGTTAATTGGACTTGGGGAGATTTTATTTGCAAGATATGGCGGGTTGAAGTATAAAGGTTAATTGTTTTTGATAATGCATCATACAAGGATGGATGTATTGATTGTAATGGAGTATCTCTGAAACTGCTAGACCGATTCGTTAAGAGCCCTCAAATAAGTACATACTTACATAAAACTTTTCGTGTTTAAAATACAGTTAAAACGATGCTTTAAAAAAGAAAAAATTGTAAATAGAAAAAAACAGTTTTTTAGTTTTAAGACTTAGAGAAAAACATTACATTTGCACGTTTATAATTTCAAGACGTTTTTTAAGTGACCTTTCCAAAAGTCATTACTCATCTATCTCGATAATCGCCCCAATAAAACGCAATAGAACAAATCAAAAAGTCTACATAGTTTTATCCCAAAAAAGACTCAAAAAAAAGGATTCAATAAAAAACTTTCTTAGTACCAACGATGCGTAAAACACTTTTTTTTTTTCACTAAAAGAGCGATTACAGACTCATTCAAGCTAGAAACTGGAAATTACCGGCCCGAAGCAATTAAAACCAGATTTGGCTGGATACTTTTCCAGCTTTTTTCGTTAAAAAAGTTGTTTTCTTGTTTTTTCAGCTTGACTTGCTTTTAAGAGTATTATCATGTCAGACTGGATTTGGTTTAATATTTTGAACACTTAACTTTGGAGTTTTGTAGACAAAATTTAATTAGCTGGCTTATAATTGAGAATATATAATGTAAGTTTATTTATTTTGCTTTTAATTATTTTACTAACATATTATATGTTACTGTTACAGCCTTTTTATCGTCCCACTGCTGGGCACAGGCCTCCTCTCACACGGAGAAGGATTGAGCATTAATCACCACGCTTGCTCAATGCGGGTTGGTGATTTCAGACTTTATAGTCCAGGTTTCCTCAAGATGCTTTCCTTCACCTTTTTATCAGCCATTGGTGTCCAAGATATACTTAGAAAGTACATACAAACTTAGAAAAGTTGCATTGGTACTTGCCTGACCTGGAATCGAACCCGCGCCCTCATACTCGAGAGGATGGTTCTTTACCCACTAGGCCTCCACGACCAACCAACATATTATATGTGAGTAGGTTTATTGTGAGAGCAAGTTTGAAACCTAACTTAAAGATCATATTTTACAGTTTTCACTACTTCTTAATTTGCATTGCATTTTTGTTTCAAAATTCCTCAGCCCCAAGCCAACCTAAGATTTTCAATGAAGCTAAAAAGCTTAGTTTTCTATCAAGCCCAATACATCAATTACAAAATAGCAAAAAAAAACAAACATCCGAATTGAGGACCTCGTTTTTGGGAAGTCGGTTAATCGCAATCACGTACTTCGGCATAACAAACTTTCGATACTTATTCCGTACATCGGTATCATGAACATTCGCAATACAGTACTTCGATGTAGCGTACATTCTAAGTCACGTGCATCGATCTTGTGTACTTTATGGGTACAGTACATCGGCATTTTGAACTTCGAGATTCCGTGATACAGTCTTAATTACCTTGCTTTAATTGCAGTAATTACGCATACCACGTTAATGTGTTATCAACTGCAAGCAGAAACGGCCGACATATGATAAATGATAATTATTCATTAACTGCGCCTACAACAGTATGAGGACATATTCTTACCGAGTTTCACATCTACGCACACACGCGAAGTGTATATGAATATGAAATCGCACACATACATGGGTACGTACTGATGTGTTGTGTAGAGAAGTTTTCTTCACGGGTCGCGTCGTGGATAGTACTTGTGTTTTGACATTTGTTTCGAAACGGCAAAGTTATTTAATGACAACTGTAATGTAAGTATTACAATATGGAGGTCAAATACCTTGCATTGTCATATTGCACTCAAATTAGTCTTCATTTGCCTAGGCTTTTCACAAATAAGTTGGGGTTGGCTTCCAGTCTAATCGGATGCAGCTGTGTACCAGTGTTTTACAAAGAACGAATGCATGCTCATCCCAGTTACCCAGGCAGCTTAATACCCCTTGTTAAGACTGGTTGTCAGACGTTTGGCTTCTGACTACTCGAAACGACTGCCAAATACTTATGTTCAAATGTCAACCTACTAATTCAACACGCCTTCTGAAACCCGGAGGAACTCGTCACGACAAAGATGGTCAGACATCCATGACACTGATCTTATGATCGACTGACATTATGACCTATCGTTCTGTACGTTTACTGGGTGTTATTCATAATAATTGTCCGTAACGGACATGAAAAGAAATTTAATGTAACAGAAAAGATAACAAATAGGAATTGTAAGGACTACTGCATAATACGCATAAAATAAACATTATTTAATGGATCTTCTGGTCATTACTTTTATCCAACATACTAATAAAACGCTATTATTTTAATTTACTTTTCTTCATTCCATTTAACAGGATTATTCTGCTTTAATAGTTCTCTATTTTTTTTGTCGTTCCGCTGATGTTAATGGCATTTTACCTAAAACAAAAATAATTTACGTTACTTACCTGTATATTTACACAAAAATAGGTATTCTGGTGTTAAAGTTAATAAATCATGGTAAAATAAAGATAAAAAGAGAAAAAATCGTTTATTCAAAGTAGGCTGAAAATCAGCACTTTTTGAAGGTCAATTTTACAAAAGACAGCTCCCAAAAGGCCCGCCCATGCCAATTCCTATGTGTTTTTGCTGGGAAGAAGAAGTAGCCAACAAACTCCACCAGCAACAATATTTTTAGCAATATTTGTTTTTGATTATAATTTACTAAATAAGTACTTATTAAGTATACTAAATGACTCCTTAAATTCTTGAAGTTAACTTTAGTATAAAACCTTATAAACTCAGCTTTTCCTTTCATATATGTTGCGTAACAGATAAATGTAACGGAGAAGTAACATATATGAATATTTTGGCACGTGTCTAACCTACAAAATAAAGTTTATACCCGTCATCGATTAGTTTTAACTAATTCATTCTGCCAATTTCACTTTTGTTACCAAGATTCTTTTCTCATAATAGTACAAAACCTGAAAAGTACTTACCGTATTCAAATAAACCACAAAAACAATTGAAACAAATAAATGTCGAATTCTACTGACGTGCACTAAACTGGATCGCACTGAGTGAAAGAACAAAATGGGCGAATCTACAGTCACGCCATCTGTTAACTGTTTGTGGTGTAATGTTGCCAGTAGATAATTTTATTTCCAAGTTGGAAATAAAGTTGTAAAACACCGTTACCGAGATGAAAAACGGATATGAGTAGATTATTGGACTTCCAATTAAATATGTAAATGAAATGTTTTTAGTACTGTTTGTTTAATTTATTTTAAAGAAAAATCTTTTTCAATGGATAAATATCCTATAGGAATATTAAGTTTTGTTCTAAAACAATTAGTTTTTTTTATATATTTTTTTAAAGTTAATTAAAGTAAAAGTGGACAATAGTCCTCTCTATGAAATTACTGTGGACACAATTTTAAAATTTGATAAACTAGAATGTTTTGTTCTGTCTACAAGTTTACTGAGTATTATAAATTTTAGTTCTATACTTTAATTATTAGGTTGAATAAAATTTAGCTAACATTTTATTACCAAATTAAAAATAATCGAGCTGGACGCGGAGAGGGAAGCAAATGTACAATTTTTGTGAATAACACCCTACTAAGCCACAGCAATATATGTTAATACCCCTCTTATAATAATACCTCCACAAAATAAAACCCCACAATAACTACACGGCAAATAAAATTAGTCTGCGCAAAACTCGGAGCGGGTACGAAATTCGTTCTCGCATCCCAATACGTAACACTAATAAAATAAATAAGGCAATTTGTTCATACGATCGTTACTTAGGTGTCTGTTCTCACTGAATACTGATGCCTTGGCTGTATGAGTCGGTATCACGGAGGAAGGAAAGATAGCGGAGATGTTGTAAAGAAGGTAGGTTAGGCGCCTTCTTCTAGGTCAAATACGTACGGTGGGCAAGGTTAAACCGATCAATTAACGAGGCGTTCGGGTTCTTTGAGGCATCTGTCAATAATTTTTGGCATTACAAAATTGGTCGGGTCCAAAGAAGGCGTGTAAGGGTGAAGACCGTAACGTTCTTCATCCTCCCCTCACCTGCATTTTGGCGCGCTACTTTCTTAGGCGATTTTCCATTATGGCACCTCCACTAGTCATTTGTTCTCCATGGTTGGTATATATTTACACTATGGCCGATATAAGTGAATGTCGGTTAGAGCCGATTTTTTGTGGGACGTTCTAACCAAGATTTTCTGACCGACTTTTTAGGACGTGTGCATTCCACTAATTGTAATCAGCATATTCTATTTTTCTCTTACAAAAAATTGGTCACCGATTATCGGACGTAGGGCGGTTTTTTAAACTTAATGGCTTTTAATTAAAATGTTATGAATGAGGGACACGGTTTTTGCTCACATTATTGAGTTTTAATTAGCCTGTGTTCTACTTTTTAAGCATGTGTGTGTTCCCAGCATCTATAATTACCTAGAATAAAGTATGTCAAAATTCTTATGTATGGAGGTTCATTTTTAATATTTAAAGTCATTAACACGTTAAAGATTAATTCAAGCTAATAAAGGAAACATCAAAAGAGTTCATTGACATTTAGAACTGAATACCTACTTACACTTAATTCATCTATACTAATATTATAAAGAGGAAAACTTTGTTTGTTTGTTTGTTTGGTTGTAATGGATAAACTCAAAAACTACTGGACCAATTTTAAATATTCTTTCACCATTAGAAAGCTATATTATCTGCGAGTAACATAGGCTATATTTTATCCCGGTGCGGGCAGTAGCTCCCACGTGACGCGGGTGAAACCGCGGGAAAACGGCTAGTTCTACATAATGTAGGGACCTTTAAAGAAAAATGGAATGAAAAACTTCCTAATATTCCCTGAACAGTCAGTGCAAATATCAAGCAAGTTTTCAGTGTAACATTATTTTGAAAATGTCCAAGAGATAAAGAAGTTCGTGACATTTAATATATCAGATGGTTAGTCTCGCGAGAATTGCAAGTTTACCCACTTTTGCTTTAAGAATTGCACAATACTAAACAGTCTTTTATACCTCTATAAAAAGTTCTGCGACACAGATAGATATTATATTCATAGCTTAAAGAAATGTCTTGCTGCCAGTTCACCTCAATTTGACCACCTCGATGGCGCAATGGTCACCATGCTGGACTGCCAAACCTGAGGTCCCGAGTTCGATTCCCGGTTCGGTCGACATTTGTGTGATGAGCATGCTTGTTGGTCGTGGTCTGGGTGTTACAATATGTATTTATAAATATGTATATGTGTAGCTATATGTAGTTTATCAGTTGTATTAGCGCCCATAACACAAGTTAATTAATAACTTAGCATGGGGCTAACCGACCGTGAGTGGAAAGGTGACGCAAATCTATTGTGTACTTATATTTTTTCTGAAGTCATGTAAGGTCTGTAGGGCTTTAACGACAAAATGCAAATACTCTATCTAAGCCCTGAGAAAGGATATACCGAGGCTATTTCAAATCCGGGAACGTTAAATAGTGGAACCGCACTAATTTACAATTACCAAGTCCAATATCTGACATCTTATGATCTTCTATACCGATTACTGGTAATTATTTAACCAGTTGGATAATTACTAATTGGTTTTCATTTTTCGAATCCATTGTTATAAATTCTTTGAGAGTTGCCTACCGCTGTCCTGGAATACAAAGAGTCCAAAAGGAACATACAAAAGGGGTCTGATCCCTTCCTTTCTGTCCTTTCTGAGGATGTGCTGAGGATGATTTTATGATTTTCCAAAACTCAAGACAAAAACGTCTAGAAGACCATTTTGAACTAGGTACTTTTAATGCCCCACTTTCAAGTAAATCATCATCAGTTTTTTTATCGCCTCACTGCTGGGCACAGGCCTCCTCGCACACAGAAATGGAAAGAGCTACAATCACCGCGTTCAGTGTTTCCTCAAGATGTGTTCCTTCACCTTTAATAAGCTATTGGTGTTCAAGGTATGCTTAGGAAGTACATACAAACTTAGAATTATTGCAGTGTTACATGTCTTACCTGGAATCGAGCTTACACACTCATACCTGAAAGGTTGGTGCTTTCTAAGCCACCAAGATTTTCAACTACAATTGAAGTTATATCTCCCATTATACTTCTATGAAATTAGGTCTAAAACTCTAAACAGCCACTGATAGCAGTCCTTCAAATAAATGGGCCGTGTTATTACAGTTTAACAAGTGTAAATCAGCGCTGGCAAGTAAACAATACCTGCCATAGATAAGGATGTCACATTATTTATGACCCCGAGTTCAGCGCTTGCCTTTTTCCGCTGCCCTTGCAAAGGTGGAAGGTAGAAGCTTGTAGCGTTTTCAGACCACATAGTAGATGAATTAATGAATGATAAAATAGTATGGAATGTGTATTTTTTTGTGCGTATGGTTGTACTCGCTTCAGCAAGTAGTTTTACTGTGTGAGTGGGAACTTAGATTTACTAAATTAGATGAAAGCCTGTAGCCATGCTTAATAGGATCTAAAATTGAAAGTGGTTTTTGAAAGCGGTCCAGTAGTTCCCGAGCAAACAAACAAATTTGCTTTAGCGTTGCTTTAGCGTTGATATATTGGAGGATACTTAACAATAATGGCGTCCACGGCCGATTTCGGCCACGGCGGTTGTTCTCATTTAAGGAGATCAGCCAGCTGCGCAGGACATATTATAGTGCACGAGCATTTGCGCAGACACAGGTGCACTCCCTATTCCTTCACTCTCATAACCCGATGGGTCGGCAATCCGACACGACCGGAAGAAGATCAGGCGCAGGACCGACATTTACGTGCTCTCCGATGCAGGGTGAATCAATCACCAACTTCCAGACTACGGGCTGCTTTGTGAAAGTTTAAGAAAACCCACAAAGCGATTGCGGCCCGACCGGGGAATCGAACCCAAGACCTCGAGCATAGCAGCCGCGCTTGCGACCACTAGATCAACTAGGAGGATACTTACAATATCATTTAAGAATTGTAAGTACAAACTGATATTAAATACAGACTAGAGAAAACATCAAAAGTGTGTAAATGTAGGAAAAGCAACGTGGGATTTGTTACTTGTGGCATGTCTTTCCACGGATGTTTGTGTAATTGAATATATTATGCATGAAAGATTATAGAGTAAAATTCACATACTTCCCAATAATACGAGATTATATTTTCGTTCACGTCAAAAATGAAGATTACAAACGAATAGTGAGTTTTCCCATAACAACCCATTTACTATACCAAACATGATGTGCTCAGCTGAGTTTTTCCCCTAATCTGATTTTATCACCCCGCTGTCACTTAAGCCTTGGACCAGATACTCCCAAATAAATAATTGCTAGCGGCACACAGCGTGCCAGTTGTTTTATCTTCTGTTATGATAGGTTACATTTTGTCAGCTCCGCTTTACATGCAAGGAAACTTGCTCATAAACATGCTGATTACATTTTTTTGGGCATTTTTGATCCGTTTTATCTGTTATGTGTAGTTTTTGAAAAGACCTATCTAAGTGGAAATATTGTTGAATGCTCCTGCGGTGAATGTTTTTTTTTGAAAGAAAACTATTGACAAAGTTAATGTCATCAACTCTTTCCGTATCTGCATTGGTGAAGTTTGAGAAAATCTTCACTAAAGTTTTGGCTGTCATAGATCTGAGACAATCGTTATTACCAGACGTTTATATCCCGCTTCAGAATCTTCGGAATTTCAGGGCACAAGCCTTTACTCTCAGAGCAGATCACACCACGCTCTTTCAAGGCGGAAATTTTTATTTATTTATTTATCACTAGCCGTTTTCCCGCGGTTTCACCCGCGTCCCATGGGAGCTACTGCCCGCACCGGGATAAAATATAGCCTATGTTACTCGCAGATAATATAGCTTTCTAATGGTGAAAGAAAAAAATAATTAAAATCGGTCCAGTAGTTTTTGAGTTTATCCATTACAACCAAACAAACAAACAAACAAAGTTTTCCTCTTTATAATATTAGTATAGACAAACACATGTATCATTACAGGTAGATAATTCGGTAGAGAGGTTACATATTTCTCTTCTATCATCTTTCACTAAAACATACATATAGAGTTGTCCTTGTCACTCATTTTAGACCCTTAAGGCTCAGGTCCAGCCTTCCTCAGCGATGTTTTCAAGTTATTGATATCCAAGATATACTCACAGTTACCAAGTACAAAATGGTTCGGTAAAAATCAGTGGGTTGTTTTTTCATATTCCTCTGCATGCACACACCCCTATGCGTGTCTAAAGGGTGTTTATTCACGTGCTATTAACTTCCTGGTTTGTCTATCTTTTATGGTTATACAGGGTGAGATAATTTGTAGCTAATAGGTTTTTTATTGCCTCTGTTGTAGGTTAATATTTTGACCCGTGTGTTTCTTAGCAATGCTAGATATCTATAATTATGTAGTCGTGGTGGCCTAGTGGGTAAAAGACCAACCTCTCAAGTATGAGGGCGCGGGTTCGATCTCAGGTTAGGCAAGTACCAATGCAACTTTTCTAAGTTTGTATGTACTTTCTAAGTATATCTTAGACACCATTGACTGTGTTTCGGATGGCACATTAAACTGTAGGTCCCGGCTGTCATTGAACATCCTTGGTAGTCGTTACGGGTAGTCAGAAGCCAGTAAGTCTGACACCAGTCTAACCTAGGGGTATCAGGTTGCCCGGGTAACTGGGTTGAGAAGGTCAGATAGTCACTCGTTCCTTATAAAGCACTGGTACTCAGCTGAATCAGGTTAGACTGGAAGCCGACCCCAACATAGTTAAGAAAAGGCTCGGAGGATGATGATGAAAACGGGAATGGGCAAATTGTATGGGATTTGGTACCCGCTCCAATAGTAACCTATGCAATGGTACCGTAGAGGTTATATACCGATAATTTTATTTAACATTGGTCGAATTAAATATTATTTTTTCGAATAATATATGTATAAACCAATACTGTTGGGTAAGTTCCAAATTAACCTTTACTCTTTAAATAATAAGCACAAATATTATGAGTTAAAATAACAACAGACTACAAATTATTACCAGTAAAATGGTAACTTAAATAAATATTACGAACATTCGATCGAAACAAATATCTTTAAAACAGTAAGCTGGACAAATATTTGCTCGGCACGGAAATTGAACTCCCGACCTTTAGTAACGTAAACGAAAATATAATTTTCATAAATGTTTACACGCTTCGATACAAATAACTTTCATTTTGTAAACAACCTGTATAAAGACAAAAAAAATGTGTTGAAAGCAGCAAGCACGTACCCAGAATTTTTTGTCGGGGGGGGTCCAGGTCCAGGCAAATGATTAAGGTATCGCGTAAATGGATACTTAAAATTAAAAGAAAATTGTTTTCACAAATTATTTAATGCATATCTCGGTAATATAAGACAGTATTATAACGTTAAATTTAAACGTCTTGGTCTTAAGGACATTTGGTGTAAAACGTCGTCTACTGAAAGAATCTGAGTTGAATGGGCTGACATCAATACCAAACCAGTTAGACGATCATTGCCCATTTTATTGCGTAAATAGGTTTTAACCCTTTTTAAAGTTGAAAACGATCTTTCGACGCTTGCAGTAGATACAGGGAGAGACACTAACAGTTTTAATAGTGTGTGTATATGTGGATAAAATACAGCATCACACTTAGCCAACACTTCTATTGCTTCTCTCTTGATTGAAGTTTGATCAGCATTTTTCCACTTTTCAGCCCATAGGTGATATTCGCTCTCCAATGTGACCGCAGACACATCGTCATCTAAGTAAGAAAGTAGATTTGACAAGTTCTGTGCATTGTTGACACATATCTTATGTGGTAATAACATTTCTAGCGTTGTCAAAATTTGTACATTGCTCCCTTCAAATCGACTTTTCAGACTTCCAAGAAGGTCATCCAGACACGGAATGAAAATACTTCTTTTGAAATATTCCAATGGTGAATCTGCTGGATAATTTTATGGGTTGCATCTATTTTCGGGAGGGGTCCGGACCCCTTGGACCCCCCCCCTGGGTACGTCCTTGGAAAGCAGTTTTATCTAAGCCCGATAAATGCCCGATGGTTTCCACTAAAAATAGTTTTAATCATGTTTTGTCTACAGGCTGTTTGTTTTGCGAAAAATATTAAAAAGAAAATACAAAAGAAATTATTGTTTTTCTTTCATGAAACTTATAATTGTTCCACTGCAGGGCATAGGACTATTCTTATATAAAGAAATAATGAGCGTTGACCACAACTTAGACTCAAGTTCATCGACAACTTAAGTGTCAGTTTTTCTTAAAACAACTGTTATCTATGTATGTATCTATTCATTAAAAAATATCGTAACCATTTGTTTAAAAAAAAGTAACGATTTACGAAAAAACAATTGTTGATGAAATTGTGCCTTAAAAAAAAATTTTGAACCAAGTTACCGTAAGTTTATAATATTTTGTATAAAAAATTTAGGTCCAATAGAGACCGTAGTTAAATTACTTACAACAGCGATTTTATACTCGTTGAAAATACAAAAAAAAGGGAATCATCAATTATTATAAGCTGCCCCGTTATTCAAAGCGTACAGTTTCGCACCATTTATCACGTCAGTCAATTACATCACTACATATTATAAGACAAAGTCGCCTTTTCTGTCCCTATGTCCCTTTGTACGCTTTACTATACTAGTATTTCTTTACTAGTTACTAAGTTTGTTATGCAATTTTTGCTCAAAGCTTAACACAAATGGAGTTTATATACTCTTATTCAGCAGTGGCTCTTTAAAGGGCATTTTTTATATCGATATCAAATGTATAAAATTTTACCAATCGAACATTATCCTTCCACTATTGTGATAAGGTTGCACTGGTGACTGCCTCGTTGGTCTAGTGGTCGCAAGCGCGGCTGCTGTTCTCGAGGTCTCGGGTTCGATTCTCGGGTCGGGCCGAAATCGCTTTGTGAGTTTTCTTGAACTTTCACAAAGCAGCCCGTAGTCTGGAAGTTGGTGATTGATTCACCCGTGCATCGGAGAGCACGTAAATGTCGGTCCTGTGCCTGATCTCTCTCCGGTCGTGTCGGATTGCCGTCCCATCGGGTTATGAGAGTGAAGGAATAGTGAGTGCACTTGTGTCTGCGCAAATGCTCGTGCACTATAATATGTCCTGCACAGCTGGCTGATCTCCTTAAATGAGAACAGCCGCCGTGGCCGAAATCGGCCGTGGATGCCATTATTAAGGTTGCAAATCTATTGAAGTAAATTAGACAGATTCAGGTAGGCTGATGTCCTGTCGACGATACAAACATGAAACATGGAAATGTCAACTAAAGTTTCAATTACAAACGACGATGATACACGAAACAATTTGTAAAGGTTTAATTACTGGTAACAGTAACAGTAACAGTGGTGTTACACATTTGCGTGATTGACCTACTTTGTCTATCATTTACTAGTACAGATTGTATTTGTATTGTAGTTGTACGTTTTTAACTTTGTATTGTTTGGTTTAATACAACATGTTTGGAATATGTCGTAATGATGTAAACTATTATTTTATATATTAATTAAATACACAATACTTACGTGGTACGAACGAAAACGAAATGTTTTCTTAACAGCGCTTTTATACTATAAAATTTTTCTCCAGAATTAGTGTGAAAGCACTCTTACATACAATATTAATTCGTGCGAGTTCAAGTATAGTTGGTACGACGAAATTGCTGAACTGATTCTGATTAATCTGGGAGTGATATTTGTGTAGTGCCTTGACAATTTTGTTACTTTTTTTCAGTTGCGTAAATGATCAGGTCGTCCGTATATAAATTCGCAGAAAATGAGCGATATCGAATGTTTTACTAGTATGCAAGCATACCTTTAAAACAAAAATGTTTAACAACATTTCTGAACAAGGTTCGTTTCGTCCTAACGGGACAGTGAGCTTTTGTAACTGAATGCAGAATAACGAATTTTCATGAATTCAGAGAACTCGTAAATGTTATTTATTTTGGGATTCTCATGTTGAGTCATAGTTATTTTCTCTTTATAAAAGACTATACGTACCTTTATAGCATTTTCAAAAAAATTAAACGTTAAAAAAAGTTACAGATATTTTCAAAGTAGGCTAAACAATTACAATAACTTTGACTAAATCAATCTATACTAATATTATAAAGAGGAAAACTTTGTTTGTTTGGTTGTAATGGATAAACTCAAAAACTACTGGACCGATTTTAAATATTCTTTCACCATTAGAAAGCTACATTATCTGCAAGTAACATAGGCTATATTTTATCCCGGTGCGGTCAGTAGCTCCGACGGGACGCGGGTGAAACCGCGGGAAAACGGCTAGTATATAATAAAAGTAAAATTCTTTTTCGCATTTCTATGTTAAAAATTAATATAGCTTAGCGAGCGTAAATTAGTCCGCCAATCAAACAATAATTCCTTCACAAACTTCACCAAAGAGAACAAACGTAAACCAAAGACAACTACCAAAACCATAAAGTCACCAACGAAACTTTTTACAGCCGGAAATGAAGAAACAATGGCATTGGCTATTGATTTTCCAATTCAAACATGGAACAGCTCGATTGGACCGGACGTCGATCGGTTAACGGTCGAAGTCCGATGTATTAAGTGAAAGCCTGGGGCTATTCGGAGAGTATTTACATTTTATTGATAATGTACCCTCCTTTGGTTTGCCGATTTTTTTTCTGAACTTCGATCTATTTGGAAGTCCTGGCTTTGTCTTTTGAAGTCTTTTTTTAGGTTTGCTTTGATGAAATTTTCTTTTTTTTGGGGTTAAATTATTTTTTCGGTTAGTGACATGGTACTTACCAGATTTCTTTTTGACAGGAAGTCATCAAATGAACCTTCCCGCTGTGGGTGCAGCGTGAGGGAGTGTCAGACTCTTACCGACTAAAACCCACCATCCTTCTTAGGCACTTTGTATACAGAGCCGTAACTCTTTCAAACAATCCCGCAGCCCCATCAGGACATGGTGGTAACTGGGTTGGTATCGGATAGGCAGAAGAACCTTGTGAATGAATGGCTATTTGGCTGCAACAAGTATGAAAAAGCTAGACATATGATAAGATTTTAAATCGGATCTATCTTTAACTAAATGATTAAGTTTTGGTAGATTGGTAAAGCCGTGGTTGTTTCTTTGTTTACTGTTGGACTTATTCGCAACTACTGTTTACATTTCTATTGGTCCTTCTGATAATCACTTCATTTAGTCCTTTTGTTGAAAAAAAATACAATTCATAAAAGTTTTATTTATTAATAATAAACAAATATAGCGTCTGTCACATATCAAACACCCACTTTTATTCCGCTGTACAGTCTGAAAAAAAAAAACGGGTTTTCAAAAAAACATGAGCTATTAAATCCGGCTCGTTACGTCGTATATATGAAGCGTCAGAACGGACAGACGTGCTGACGTGGCATTAGTTTTAACAAGACTTCTGACATCATACTGACATTAAGTTATCGTACTGAATTTTGTAGGCTATACTGCTTTTTTGGGGGTTCCGTACCTGTAAAATCTATACTAATATTATAAAGCTTAAGAGTTTGTTTGTTTGTTTGATTGTTTGTTTGTTTGAACGCGCTAATCTCAGGAACTACTGGTCCGATTTGAAAATTTCTTTCAGTGTTAGATAGCCCATTTATCGAGGAAGGCTATAGGCTTTTTGTCCCGGTACGGGAAGTAGTTCCCACGGGATGCGGGTGAATACCAGATAAAAGAATTTTCATATATTTAATGGTTCAGTAGATCCGGAGCTTATCTGCTCAGATTTACAATTTACCGCTGTTCATAACATTAACTTAGTACCTATGGGTGCCTCGGGTCTGGAAGTTAGTGATTGATACACCAGTGCATCGAAGAGTAAGTCGGTCCTGAGCCTGATCTCTCTCCGGTGGTGTCGGAATCCATCACCATCCCATCGGGCTATGAGAGTGTAGGAGGAGAGTGCAGTGTCTACGCAAATGCTTGTACTATAATTATGTTCCACACGGGTGGCTGATCTCCTTTGACAGAATAGCCGCCGTAGCCAATAATCAACCTTGAAGCCATTTACTACTGAAAAATATACCTATAGCTAATAGGGTGGTGTTACATAAAATAAAATATTGACCATCATATTTCACTTATCTACATAAATAAATATAGTCATCATTATCAACATCCTTACTTGTAAAATTAAAAATTTTGAAAAAACCCCCGACGGTAAAAATCTTATTGAAAAATAATAAAATAACTCAAAACCCCCGACTTAACCCAATTATATAGGAATATCCGTCGGGAGCTGCCATTAAACCAGCTAAAGGATTTTAGTGTCGTGAATACAATTATTGAAGAATTGTAAATGTTTAACGATGACATAAAATACACTCAATTAATTGTTGAAATTTCATATAGAAAAGGCAGCCCCCGACGGTTATTCCTATATAATTGGGTTAAGTCGGGGGTTTTGAGTTATTTTATTATTTTTCAATAAGATTTTTACCGTCGGGGGTTTTTTCAAAATTTTTAATTTTGCTTAATTTTATTTCAGACTTTTTAGAGAACATATACGACTTATAGTCTATATAATATGTTATTGCAATATTATTTTGCACCGATATTGTAGCGCCCTCTAGTGAACTACAGGCGTAATTTTTATTATTTGGGAACATGCATTAAGCACGTACACATTGCTGATGAAAACAGAATTGTAATCGGACGTTTTGATTATATTGTAACATTGTTTGGCACTAATATTGTGGCGCCCCCTAGTGATTAATAGCCATGACACCTATCTAAGAACATGAACTCAACGAACACAAAACCGTTATTGAAAACCGCATCAAAATCGGATCATTAGTTTAGAAGGTAGGTGGAAACATTACTTTGCTCTTTTGCACTAATATTGTGGCGCCCCCTAGTGAGTTACAGCCATGACACCTATCTAAGAACATGAACTCATTGAACACAAAAACGTTATTGAAAACCGCATCAAAATCGGATCATTAGCTTAGAAGGTAGGTGGGAACATTACTTTGCTGTTTGGACTAATATTGTGGCGCCCCCTAGTGAGTTACAGCCATGACACCTGTCTAAGAACATGAACTCATCAAACACAAACCCTTTATTGAAAACCGCATCAAAATCGGATCATTAGTTTAGAAGGTAGGTGGGAACATTACTTTGCTCTTTTGCACTAATATTGTGGCGCCCCCTAGTGAGTTACAGCCATGACACCTATCTAAGAACATGAACTCATTGAACACAAAAACGTTATTGAAAACCGCATCAAAATCGGATCATTAGCTTAGAAGGTAGGTGGGAACATTCCTTTGCTGTTTGGACTAATATTGTGGCGCCCCCTAGTGAGTTACAGCCATGACACCTGTCTAAGAACATGAACTCATCAAACACAAACCCTTTATTGAAAACCGCATCTAAATCAGATCATTAGTATAGAAGATATGTGGGAACATTACTTTGCACAAACGCACACACAAACACACAAACGCACATCTCTCACCCTAAACGCATATACCTGCTCCGTTCCGTCGTGGGTAAAAAACACGACCATAAGTACACTTTTTCTCTTACTAATACTAAGCCAAACACACGAGTTAAAGGAATTAATTTAAATAAGAAAACAGTATACAGACTTACTGCCTTCTTGAACTGGAACGAGAAAAACCCAACATTCCTCAGTAGACAGCTTTCTTACATTTGTGCATTTTGTGAGAAGAAAATTAAATGACATTTCCTTAGTAAATGTTGCCATTTTAAATGAGCGGGTGACTTAGGAAGAGTTTTCTTCAGGAGCTGTTTTAATTCTTAAATAACATTTTCTCATTATAAGAAATCTTCTCATTAAAACAAGAAATTCTTGCAAATGTTAAAATGGGACTATCATTATAAATTAAAAAAAACCCCCGACCCAAAAAAAGTACGCAATTATTATGACAAAAGGTTAAAAACGCTAAACCCTATAAAAAGCAAAAAATAACTTTTAATACTTCGTAAGTACCAAGTAAAGCATGTCAGACTAAACTAAATTTTGACGTGTCGGGGGACCGCTCTAATTATCTAATTAAGATTCGTGTTATTTTTATATACAAATGTTGTAATTAGGTAGGTACCTATCATTTGATTTATGAAAGTATTTTTGAAGGTAAAACGCGGTCCCCCGACACGTCAAAATTTAGTTTAGTCTGACATGCTTTACTTGGTACTTACGAAGTATTAAAAGTTATTTTTTGCTTTTTATAGGGTTTAGCGTTTTTAACCTTTTGTCATAATAATTGCGTACTTTTTTTGGGTCGGGGGTTTTTTTAAATTTATAATTTAATTTTATTTCATGCTTTTTGAAGGAACTTAATTTTTCCTTCATTTAATTTATTTTATTTTAAGATGGGGTCGCTATAGGCGATCTCGGCTAAAGGAAGCTGTTTAATAATCCTCATGATATGGCTCTGGGAGAATTGCACAAATTGAGAAACAATAAAGATTAACCTTTGGTCATTCTAGATTTTCAGCAAAAATATAAATCGGTTTATCCGTTTCATTCCGGCATTCCAGGGTTTCATCCGCCACATCCCATTTCCAGCATCAGGTTCTCGTCAATTAGAAACATGAAGAGAACTCGTCAAGACAAATTCAACGAGCCCAAACTCGATGGGTTTACTAAAAGGCAGTTCAGGGTTACGTCTCCTATCTTCGTGCCCTTACAGCAGACCAGCTCAGTGGTTCCAGAAGACATTAGTGTTTCAAATTTCAGATCCCACATATGCTTGCAAGTAAACTAAACGTGTAACATGCCTATCACACCTTACAAACGAGCTGATGACCTTGAAGACCTGAACCGATTTCCACCAAACATAGCTAAGAACACTCCCGAATGACATTCCTTTCAAACAAAAAAAACCGCATTACAATCGGATCATCCGTTTGGGAGCTACGATGCCACATACACCCACACACACACACACACACACACACACACACACACACGTCAAACTTATAACACCCCGTCGTTTTTGCGTCGGGGGTTAAAAACACTATGGGTATACCAACATTGATGGTGTTTTTTTTTATTTTATACTAGCTTCTGCCAGCGGTTTCACCCGCATCCCGTGGGAACTACTTCCCGTACCGGGATAAAAAGTAGCCTATAGCCTTCCTCGATAAATGGGCTATCTAACACTGAAAGAAATTTTCAAATCGGACCAGTAGTTCCTGAGATTAGCGCGTTCAAACAAACAAACAAACAAACAAACTCTTTAGCTTTATAATATTAGTATAGATTATAACATAAAAAACTTTTTTACAAAAAAATAAAACCGACTTCCAAAAACACTAAAAAGCAAAAAAAAAAACTAATTTTAGGTGCATCGGCCTAGAAGTCGGTGTCTAATGGATGTTACTAAGTTAATTTTGCCACCGACTTGTAGGCCGATGCACCTAAAATTAGTTTTTTTTTTTTTTTGCTTTTTAGTGTTTTTGGAAGTCGGTTTAATTTTTTTGTAAAAAAGTTTTTTATTTACTGCTTTTCAGTGATACGAATAGTTGTCACTATCCATATAAGTGGAAAGTTCTCATCAATATAGAGAATATAAGCCCAAATACGAGGTATTTTACATATTCTGTTGTCGAGTCCCCTCGACCTTCTCTGGTCTCCATCATCAGGTCAGCTCCAAACCTTCACTGTTGCAAAGGTCTTGTCAATACAAATAATATAAGCCCAAACACGAGGTAGTTTAAATATTCAGTTGTTGAGTTCCCTCGACCCTCTCTGGTCTCCATCATCAGGTCAGCTCCAAACCTTCACTGTTGCAAAGTTCTCATCAATACAAATAATATAAGCCCAAACACGAGTTAGTTTACATATTCAGTTGTCGAGTTCCCTCGACCCTCTCTGGTCTCCATCATCAGGTCAGCTCCAAACCTTCACTGTTGAATAGTACTTTTAGGCATACACCTGAGTGTCAAGTTTTTACCCTATATATGCCTACAACTTTCGAAGGTTGCCCTCGATTTCTCAGGGTTTCCATCATCAGATCCTGACCTGATGACTATGGGACCAACTGGCAGCTATTTCGCGTCGAACAAAAAAAGAATCACGCAAATCGGTCTATAAACCTCGGAGTAATCGATGTACATACATAGAAAAAAAAAAAAAAAAACATACCGGCCGAATTGAGAACCTCCTCCTTTTTGGGAAGTCGGTTAAAAACTAGGTTTCATCCGTGGTTTCTCACACTGGTGTTTCCCTGTGAACTACTGCGCAAACCCAGATAAAACCCCTTATGTACTCCACTTATGTACTCTCTTATGTACTTGTACTCGTGCTTAGCAGCCGCGCTTGCAACAGCTAGACCAACGAGGCAGTTCAGTCTTCATCTTTATAATATTAACTGTAGATAAAGCTGAAATAAAATGCATACCAATTTTTTTTTCTACCGCTTGTGTTATGAGAGTCTTTTAGGCATCGACTTTATAACATGCATTTTATAAACTTGCGTGCAGTACTGTAGTACGGTGAACCGCACATCAGTGGTAACTGTCATGCACCTTAACTCAATAGTAATAAGTACGATTTTCCTATAAAACTGTTACCACTGACCTGAAGTTGACTGTACAAACCATATGGTTCTTTTAAGCAGCTGTTAGTTCAAAATAGGGCAATAGGTCAAGCTACAATCAAGTCTAAACCTAGACCAATGACAAAACGCGATTCACATTGATTTTACATTGCATTATAAATAATATCCATATTCAACCGCCGATGCAATTTTAAGACATTATACCGTCAATTTAAAGTCCAAATTCCTTTGGCAGGCAAATATCTAGGTTTACTCACAGAGGAAAATTTGTGTTTTTGTTTGTAATGGATAAACTTAAAAAGTAATGGACCGATTTTAAAAAATCTTTGACTGTTGGAAAGCTACACTCTTCTCGAGTAACATAGGCTATATTTTATCCCGGTACTGGTAGCAGTTCTTACAGGAAGCGAGTGAAACCGCAGAAAAACAGCTAGTGATAAATAATATTCATCTTTCATCAACGGTGCAATTTTAAGACCTAATAACTTTGACCTAAAGTCGAAATTCCTTTGACAAGCGATTATTTCAGATAATGAGGAAATAGGGTAGGCAATTTTCCGGCTAACCGCCACAAATATGTTTATGTATCCAATTGCTATGTATTAGCGGATTTCGTGTCTTATTTTCGTACTATATTTTCGCTTTATTTCGAAGTTATTTTGATAGTTCTGATTGGCTGTTCGTTGTACCGTGTTGTAGAAGATATTGGTTTTCTGCATTGATTTTGCAGTTAATAGGATAAGGATTAAGTTTTGATAATATTTATTGGTATTATAAATAGCCTATTTATTTTGTGAATGATAAAACTTTTTTTGCTTGTTCAGAAAATAATTCCCAGTTATTATTTTATAAATAACGTCGAATACTCATGTAAATAGTTGCAACTCGCTGTAGTGTATTATAAATATTGATTGCATTTAGTGTGGGTTTTCACTGTTCCATTACAGGTATTTATGAATACATAAAATATTTTGGCTCAAAATAAATGTGTAAATATAAAAAAAAAACAGTCAAGAATTATCCAACGAACTTTTTTCCAAGATTTACACGCCTTTTGACTATTTACAATATTAATCAAATGACTAAGGTAAAATAAACAGGTAAATAATTTGCTAACAAGATTGAAATATGTAATATTTTCAACGCCCTTAGAATAAGGAAAAGCGCTATATAGGTTTAGGTTTAAATAGTTTATTCTCAAAAAGACAAAGGAAGCCACTTACATGAGAATATAAGCTAACATAAAGTAATAAACTAAATATAACTAGGTAGGAATACGACGCACCATCTATGTAGAGTTATTATTTCGTGTAAATACATATTTATTAAAAGGAATGCCAGACGCTAATAAACCTTCGTATAATAAAAGGGTTAAAAACAACAGAAAACTTAGACCAAGCTCTTTTAGCATAGAATTGAATATCGATAGAAAAATGCAAGCTTTCTATGTCGCGTCGGTAAAAATACAAGAGAAATATCTTCTAATAAGATGAAAATGGAAGATAAATAAGATTGTAGAAGATAATCTTCTTTATGGAAGCGTACAATAATTTCTTTGTAAAGGATTTTTATTAATTCAGTGTTTCTATTAATTAGATACTAATATTACGTTATTATATGCCATAGGTCTTGGGAATGAACGTGGATGGATAATAGTGGAAGAGGAAAACCAGAGTAACGATGGAAGGATTTGTGAAAGTCGACATGGCTACAAAGACTTTAACTTGGGAGATGACAGTAGATAGAAGAGTATGGAAGAAGAAAACATGATGCGCCGACCCCAAATTAAATTGGGATAAGAGATAGCAAGAGGATGATGATAAATAGACCATATTATGCCAATACTAATAATACATATTGTATTATTAGCTCCCCCATGCTATTTACGTTCCATCTAACTCAGCTTTAACTCCAAAATATAACCAGCTTAATTGTTATCAAAGCATACTTGGCGACAAAAACAGCCACTTAATAATATCAAATATCACCCCCTAGGGTGTTTACCCCGGAAGGATAAACTGCACCCCAAAAATGTGGGGGAGTTAGGGGAATAGGGGTACTGACACCCCACGCGATGGGATTAACGGACGACTGTTATTAAATAATAAACCGGTCTGATTTAAGGGCGTTCCCGGGAGTTGCACTGAATAATTCTACCCGGTTATACCCGTGTCTCGAATTGATGAATTACAGGAAAAAATGAAGTGTGAATCGAGATTTTTTTGCGAAGGATTTTATTGCAGCGGAATTCGTTGTTTTTGTTTTCGAGGATAAATTGATGTTAGGGCAGTAAAATAAGGATGACTTAAACTGCTCTTTGCGTGACAGCACACACAAACTTAAAAAAGTTGCAGTGCCTGACTTGGAATCGAACCTACACTTACACAAGGGAGGTTGGTTCTTTACCCACTAGGCCACCACGACTTGGCCTATGTAATATCGTAGGTGTAATTATACCTCTGTCACTATAGTTATTTCATAAAAAATCGATGGTTAATAATGAAAGTGTTCAGAATTTGTACCATATTTCCAACAAAAGGGTTCACGCGCCACTTGTTATTACGGCGAACAAAACGACAGTTAATTACATTTTAATTAAAAGTATTTTAACTGATAACATCAATATTTTATTACTGTCTACGAAGTACATAGATACTGTGGTTTAAAAGTTGGTATTTTAAGGTAACTGAGCATAAAGGCCATACACAAGAATGAAAACAAAATACCAATTGTGATACTTTGATCTTTCGTGATCGCCATTTAAGAGCCCAGAGCCATTTTTAACCAACTTCACAAAAAGGAGGAGGTTATCAATTCGTCGGTTTCTTTTTGACAGTATTATAATGTTATTTCAGGTATGTCTCGTGTAGTAATTTGGAAGCAGGACTTGCATTGCCTGGTAATCGAACCCAAAAATCTGCTCATAGACTTCTTGATCGCTAGGCCAAAAGGCAAATTAAATTACATACTTATTAAATAAATCTTCATCAAATAAATAAAGCCAATTGATACAAGGAAAACTTTAAAAGCCTACATTCAATTTTCAATATATTATTATACCTCTAAAACAATATTCGTGTAATGTTAATTATTTAATTAATTTGTGTTCATTAATGCCATTTACATTTTTGGATGGCTTCAAGTAATTATTAAGAGGAATCGCGTTATTATTATACGTTAATTTTGTAAAGGGGTATGGTATTTACTCAATGATTTAACCAAAATGCTGTTACTGTATGTATCAATACATACGAACTGTAATACCATATTATTTTTAAAAAGAGTTACCATGGAGTTTCTTGCCCGTTCTTCTCCATAGGAAGCTACTTTTGGAATGGGCAACTAGAATCAAACTTAGTTATAATTTTGACGTTCATAAGTGCTTGTAAAGGCCTAAATGAAATAAATGATTTGACTTTGACTTTGAAAAAGGATAAATAAAAAATATGCAAGTTTACACACTCAAAAAAAGTATATATAGCAGTGTGATTGATGATACAGGTAGGTCTATGGTATAGCAGGTAGACCGTTTTGCTTTTATAATTTGATCTGGAATTCGAACGATGAACCACCAAATCATGTTCTTTTAAGTTCTCTGAATTTATAACACTCTGGAATTAGGCGTATTTTGTCTAGTAAATTCACGCGAAAAATATGATGACATTATGTAAAAAAAAGCTCGATTAAAACGATTACCTAAGACGAATAAAAACTCACAGTTAAGCAATTGAGACATGCCTGTTGCACGGTCATAAAATATCTTTGACAGTCGTTAAAGGTATTGAGAAGTCAAAAAATCTGACAACCAGTTTTTGACAAGGAGTATCGGGTTGCCCAGGTTCAGGAGATTAGGAGTTCAGGAGAGATAGACAGTAGCTATATGTACAGTCAACTTCAGGTCGGTGGTAACAGTTTTATAGGAAAATCGTACTTATTACTATTGAGTTAAGGTGCATGACAGTTACCACTGATGTGCAGTCTACAGTACAACAATACTGGTACTGGGACTGGTGGTTCTAACATACTTCACAAAATCTAAGCAGACTTAAGACATTTTAAAAAACACTTAACACATCACCGTTCTAGTCCATCAAGTCAGTTGTTTGCTTTCCGACATCGGTTGTGGCATCTAAACACCGTTGTTGCATCTAAATACCGTTGTTGCATCAGATACGGCGTTATGTATTCATAGATATGTTTGTTCGTGTATTTAGTGTTGGGCTTGGCACTGCTTTAGCTTGCTATGCACTGACAAGAGGTTTCCTGATACATAATGTATGATCAATTCATGGGGATGGGTATATGTCTTACATATAAAAGTGTATTTTGGCAGTGTACCTATAATAAGAAATATAATTTGTAGGTATATACCTACAAAGTATATAAGCAGAGTAAAATGCTTACCTACATCTGTATCTTTTTTACCCAAAATAGTATTGAAAAGTTTGACAGTGTCACTCAGCAAAAATGCTTCCCAAGGGTTCTTTACTTGGTCACTTACCCCAAAAATGTAGAGGCCATTTACCCCAAAAATACTGGTACTTCTAAAAATATTGAATTGAAAATGCCACCACCATAAACTGTGGTAGTACGAAAACTGACATACAACCTAACAGAATCATTAAGTGTCCTAACTTCATAAGTAAAAACCGTTCTATCCGGACCGTAACTAGATAGTGTCCGTTCCATTTCCGATTCGCGTAGGGCTCATGTTTATTCACAGTCGTCCGAAACGGTTGCGAAACGGTTCGGCCGCGAAATTATGACCCAAAAAACGGAACGTACTGTATGCATGGTGTTTTTAACGTTCCTACATCTGTCAGTCTGGTGTTTGAATTAAATCAGATAGTTTTGTGCATAAATAAATTTAATCTAGCGTTGGGCTGTGGTTTTTTTTGGGTAAAGCTTTTCAATTTGATGCGGGAAGTCTAGGTGTTGGGTTGAAAAGAATGAGTTTGCGAAAAATTGTGTTTTTCATAGTGACCTCATCATAATGAAACAAAATGCACATTGCCGTTTTGAAGTCAGTCATATCATGTTTCACACTTGCGCTATGAAATTTTGTTTGTTCATATACCTATTAGATTTTGTACATACAGTCATTAGCAGAAAATTCAAATCGACGAAGTGGTTTTATGCAACCTTAACTTACCTGTTAAAGGGCAGAAATCATTTATAGGGTAATAAATAATGAAATCCTAGACATGTATGATAAGTCATGAAGTCTGGAGAACCTTTGTTCTGGAGATCACCGAATTCGTACTCTTATAATCATATTAATCCTTGAATGTTATGTACAGGAATAATTGGACTTCAAATTTATGTACTGTATGCTAACTGTTGTTTGTCTTGATTGTCTTAACCTGTAGTCTGTCACTGTACTTATCAAATAAATAAATAAATAATAACATAATTAGTGACAAACAAAAAATCCTCAACTATGTATGGAACCTTTATCCTCTCTATTTATTCATCATCATCATCAGCCTATCGCAGTCCACTGCTGGACATAGGCCTCTCCAAGTGCACGCCACTGAGATTGATTTTCGGCTTCTATTTATTAACTAAGTTCTAATCTCCTCACAAAACAAAACAGCATCAACGTCGAACAAACTATACACATCTTTGAGCACGAACAGAAGGCACCCATTTGCCTTCCCCATAAAATGTAATGATTTTGTAACGACTCGAGCACTCGATAAAACGCCAGTGGAGATGTGGCCTAATATATTTTTTCAATCTGTGACAGATTGGAGCGAAGTACGTTGTATTTGGTGGTAACGACCTTGGAGCTTGTTTAATGGTCGTGTGAAGTGACGTGTTTGAGATTTTTTTGTATGAACTGATCTGTGGGGATGTAGTCTTTTGGGATTTTGGTTTTATTGCATCGTTTACATACCTCTAGAAGATTATTAATCAAAACAATAAGATTGAGGGTTTGTTCCTATTGCAAGAGATTGATTTTGTGTCATGTACTAGCTGGTTTTTCAATAGTAAAACACAATGTCTTGAGTGATTGTGAAGTTCATCTCCAGTCGTGTTTCATAGCATCATAATTAGGACATAATTTGTTTGTGTTGTTATTACTTACTGCTCATTTTAGCGTCTGATGTTGCGATAAACATACATGGTAATAATTAAGCAGTTACTAAATACAGAAGTAGATTCTTACACAGCACTTACTAAACTAAAATGGATTTGTTTCTATACCTACTCTTGTCTGTGCTTTACAAAAACAAGTGATATTTTGTAGTTTCACACAATACATTGGTGCATCAAATTCAAAAAGAAAACGTAGGTATTCTTTACTCGTTGCTAACACGACATGTAAGAACAACAGTAAAAATAAAAGAACACCAGTATTACTGGGCGTAGACACGCTAGCAGTAGGAACTAATCTTTCTGACGTAATGCTAGGTTTTTATATGTTTTCAGTTGCTGTAATTAGATGAAATATCATTTTATTTTTTTGTAAGTGTTATAAGAGGAGGTATACAATCTATATTAATTCCAGGACACATAAATAAAAATATCATGTCTCCCCAAAAAGTGGGCGTTATTTTCTTTGGCGTACTTACTGTCTCATAACTTGTTTGTTTTGTAATAAATCTGGTTAAAATGTCATCATTGTTGTTGTATGTATGTAATTCCTTTACGGGCTGTGACTATCAGAGAAACATACAAATTCACCATTTATTACAATTTTTGTTTTGACATTTGCCTGACACTTTTTTTTTGAAGTCATCAAATGAAATCAACTACCCTGTTGTGGGTGCAGCGTGCGGGAGTATCAAACTCTAAATTCATTCTTGAGCTATTTACGTACCCAGGGCCGCGGTAACTCTTTCGAACAATCCCCCAACCCAGTCGTTTTGACACCTAAAAAAACAAGATTCCCAGGCAACATTCGACAAAAAACACGCAATGAAACCTTAATACCCACAATAATAACATGTTCCACCATTTACCGTCTGAAATTATCCTTTCAGCGTTCTTTCAGTATCTTAAATAAGTTGGGCGACATATTCTTATATCGCTATACAAATGGCTGTCGTTTCTTAGCCTTAAGAGTGGCATTACTTGAGCGGGATTGCCCAGGCCAGATGTTTCTAATACTTGTCATCTTAGAACAAAATGGGGATGGAAAATTTAGATAGAAATAAGTGGGGATTTAAGTAGGAATGTGGGTTCTTTGGGTCTTGAAGTGAGGTGGTAATTTGTCAGTTTAGAAAAAGTTTTATCTCAGTTTTGTTTAAAAAAAACTATGCCACCCCGAAGTTGGCTATTACAAGTATGCATATTATATAAAGTAGTTTCATAATTGTCAATAATGTAGAGACAAAAACTATAACTTTCGGCCAATGAAGTTTTTGAAGTTAGAATGATATATTTTTTCAAAGCAGCGAACTCTCTTCAAAACATGAAGACAGTTTACTTATATATCTATCAATTGAAGTTTAGCGCTGAAGTAGGAGCTGAATGATTTGTAAAAAAATAAGTATATACATCCACAAACGTTTTAGGTTTACTAACAACATTTTGAACTTCTAAAAGAAAAAGTATAACAGTCGTAATTGTCAAATAAATACTTATCTCTGTGACATTCATTGTTTCGAGACCCAAAAGTCTTATGACCCTAAAAGTCAAATCTCAAGGGATGAACTAGTTAATGTGGATATGACATTAACTAACTGGTATAACTTTAGTCTACTGGTATGTATAGAATAGGTCTTTATTTGCTTAGAATAATAATAATTTGCTTAGAATGTAGTATACCGTAAATAAATGTGTGCAATGACCAGCTTCATTGCTCGGTTATTCCTCCATATCTAGAAAACTACTGCGCTAGCCTGGATAAAAAGTACTCAGCAGCCCTTCTCGATAAATGGACTATATATTGAAAGTACAACCAAACCAACGAAGATAATTTTCAGCTCTATAATATTAACTAGCCGTTTTCCCGCGGTTTCACCCGCGTCCCGTGGGAGCTACTGCCCGCACCGGGATAAAATATAGTCTCTGTTACTCGCAGATAATATAGCTTTCTAATGGTGAAAGAATATTTTAAATCGGTCCAGTAGTTTTTGAGTTTATCCATTACAACCAAACAAACAAAGTTTTCCTCTTTATAATATTAGTATAGATAAATAAATAGATGCAGAAAATACCGTGATAGGTTATTAGGTAGAAGGAAATTAGGTGTTACCAAAGAGTTAGAGTTACCGACACACCACCTAGAGTTATTGACATATTGAAATAAAGTTTATTAAACTGCAAAAAAGCCTTATTAAAAAAATCGTGGACTTCAGAAACAATATATGCTCACGTGAGCGTTTTAATAAAACTGAAATATTTTTCAATCAAAGTATTTTTTCGTCGGCATTTCATTCACAAAGAATTTTTTTATTCTTTATTTTTTGTTCAACTGTATCTCTTTGATATACATATAAATCCCTGATATCATCCTCCGCGCCTTTTTCCCAATCCTGTTGGGGTCGGCTTCCAGTCTAACCGGATTCAGCTGAGTACCAGTGCTTTACAAGAAGCGACTGCCTATCTGACCTCCTCAACCCAGTTCCCCGGGCAACCCGATACCCCTTGGTTAGACTGGTGTCAGACTTACTGGCTTCTGACTACCCGTAACGACTGTCAAGGATGTTCAATGACAGCCGGGACCTACAGTTTAACGTGCCATCCGAAACACAGTCAATGGTGTCTAAGATATACTTAGAAAGTACATACAAACTTAGAAAAGTTGCATTGGTACTTGCCTGACCTGGGATCGAACCCGCGCCCTCATACTTGAGAGGTTGGTCTTTTACCCACTAGGCCACCACGACTTTTTCCCTCCCTGATCCCTGATATATATTCTTATTATAGGTTATACTAGCTTCTGCCAGCGGTTTCACCCGCATCCCGTGGGAACCTCGGCACGGACCCGAATAAAAAGTAGCCTATAGCCTTCCTCGATAAATGGGCTATCTAACACTGAAAGAATTTTTCAAATCGGAACAGTAGTTCCTGAGGTTAGCGCGTTCAAACAAACAAACAAACTCTTTAGCTTTATAATATTAGTATGGATTTAAAACACTGTTTTTTTCAACTTGGTACCAAAGAATAAACTTTTTACATTGTTATTTAGCTCATTTATCGAGCAAGGACATAGGTAGGCCATTTTGTTATCCAGGTGTTTGAAGTAGTTCCTAGGAGACAAGTTTGTAACTGCTGGCAGAAGCTAGTTGCCAATAACGTTTGAGCAGGTGATTAATTGCTCATACTTCAATAGAAAGCCATGCTTTTTAGGGTCCGTTCAGACAGACCGGCTCGGAGAGCATCGGCGCGCATGTTTCTTTTCACACAGACGGGAATCGGCTCCGATCGGCTGCGTGAGATGCAATCGGAGCCAAACGTCTGTAAGACAGAGAAAAGGAACGCGATCGGAGCCGGTCGGCTCCTCTCATTACTTCACACCAAGATAGATAGATAGATAGATAGATAGATAGATAGATAGATAGATAGATAGATAGATAGATAGATAGATATACTTTATTAGGTACACCAATTTTACATTTTTGATCTAAATCTAGTTAAAGTAGGTGACATAATGGGCGGTCTTATCGCTAAGAGCGATCTCTTCCAGACAACCTTAGGATGGATTGAGACGAGAAGGAAAAGATTATACGGTACGCGCCTTCGAGCATTCTTAATGACAGCAGTGCACATGCAAAAATAAACCATACTACAAATATTGAGTATTCGATTTTCAACGTGTTAAGAATTTGCTCTCCTCTCCGAGCCGGTCTTTCTGAACGGACCCTTAACCGAGTTCAGAAAAGGAGGTTCTCAGATTGACCTATATCTTTTTAGCTATGTATGTTTGTTTGTGCTCGAATATTTTACTCTGGCTGAACCGATTTTGAAGCGGTTTCCAGCACATATTGCACGTATTTGTCAGACTTGGGAGAAGTATTTAGGAATTGATTAGGCAAATTTTTGTGTCTAATTTATGTTGTTTTGCTATGTGATAAAAATAAATTGTTTCTGTTTTATTCAATTGAAAACATTAACGATTGAAATCAAACAAATGTGTTGGCGCAGACCGCAGCGATTCAATCGGCGCTGCAAAGAAGATTGCTTCAATACCTTCCCGATTGAGATAACATTACACCGTAGATACGAACCTGTATTGCGTACAATATGTTGGGTAGAAAGAACAGTAAAGTTTAAAGTTTTTATTAGAAAAAATCCCAATTATGTCCCTAGTTATGTAACTTGTACATGTATTTTTTATTTGACGAACGTGGGTAAGCTAGACTTGTGTGTGTAAATATAAATGCACATTGTCTTTGTATGTGTAAGCTTGTGAGCGCTCCGTAGTGGCCGAGCCACCGAGTCTATATAAAAACAGTGTGCAGCTACATTTACACACGAGAGACACTTTCATGAAAGATAACATCTACACCAATGTATAACGTAACCACGTAATATACTTAACTATGTTCCTAACAGCAATTTTATTAGAAGAACAAAAACTGCACAGAACCCACGCAGTCTAGAACCTCCCTGCATCCATCAGAAAGGATATCCTAATTAAACACCTCTGTAGATAGGTACTTACCTACGTTCTACCCACTTATAGCAACTGCACCAGCCCCAAACAAAGACATAATTAGTGCATTGTCACGCCTAGCCAGTCTGTTAAACAGATTAGCCACCGCTCGCCAGATTACCGTCACCATTCTAGCCTGAAATTATTGATTGCAGATAATTCATTAATAACCCTATGGTCTATGGCGTTGAGCGATAAGCTAGCTAATTTAATGGCTTATTATACGGTGTAATTAGTCTATATTTCTATACAAATATTGTAAAGCTGAAGTTTGTTTGTTATAACGCGCTAATGTCAGGAACTATTCGACCAATATGAAAAAATATTTCTGTGTAATAGCTTATTTATCGTGAATTCCCCTTGCTTAGATTGGCTATGAGATTTTCTGGTTAATAAAGATTTTCATAGGAACTCAAGTGCCAATCCATTCATTGTCAAATTAAGTTAAGTGTAAATGATGAAAATAACACAATTACTTTATGCAGATACTAGCCGTTTTCCCGCGGTTTTACCCGCGTCCCGTGGTAACTATTGCCCGTACCGGGATAAAATATAGCCTATGTTACTCGTGGATAATGTAGCTTTCGAATGGTGAAAGAATTTTTAAAAACGGTCCAGTAGTTTTTGAGCCTATTCATTACAACCAAACAAACAAACAAAGTTTTCCTCTTTATGATATTAGTATAGATTATCAAACTACTAGAACTTATCATTGTCATACAAAACAGCTCAACGGAAACGGAAACGAGAACCAAAAACAGTCAAGCAAAACAAAATTCAAAATGCATTCACACAAAACCGAGTTTCCAACTACGTATTCAAACGAGCGAATTAAACATAGTTTTTGTTCTAAAAAAACTCACCGACTGACTACATATTACGAACCGACTAGCCAAATTAAAACTCCGTGTGTCCCCGTACTTACAAATTGTTCTAACCCCCATATTGGCAAGATTTCTAGAACCAAGCAAAGGAAATTCAACCTTATATGTTGAGATTAGAGTATAATTTTGATTACACAGGGTGCAAAAATAAATTTGCATCAACGTGTCTAGAACGAAATGGAAAACGTCTGTGGTTCTCTTTTCTTAGATTTCCTTGTTGAAATTTTACCACGGTACGCTTTAGCAAGGTTTATTCTCAAGGTGCGTACATGGGAGAATTTAATTTGGATGACTGGTGATTTTCTAGTCGAAGATAAAGATGGGATTTTATTATCTTAAGTTTAAAGTCGAAAAGATATTTTAGATACATTGAAAAACTTACAGTGAGTTGCACCACTCCACTATAACGACAACTGAAACATTTTCGATCAACTGGCGGAAAGTATACGGCTAGTTATGGTTTGGTTATCATCATCCTCCAAGCCTTTTTCCCAACTATGTTGGGGTCGGCTTCCAGTCTAACCGGATTCAGCTGAGTACCAGTGCTTTACAAGAAGCGACTGCCTATCTGACCTCCTCAACCCAGTTAATCGGGCAACCCGATACCCCTTGGTAAGACTGGTGTCAGACTTACTGGCGTCTGACTACCCGTAACGACTGCCAAGGATGTTCAATGACAGCCGGGACCTACAGTTTAACGTGCCATCCGAAACACTGCCATTGGTGTCTAAGAGATGCTTAGAAAGTACATACAAACTTAGAAAAGTTGCATTGGTACTTACCTGACCTGGAATCGAACCCGCAACCTCATACTTGAGAGGTTGGTTCTTTGCCCACTAGGCCACCGCGACTTAGTTATGGTTTGGTTATCGTTATAGTTAAATGATGCAACCCACCCGTAGTCTAAAGTTAGGCTTGATTTTACTACATATACCGACTTTATTTTACTGTCCTCGAAAAGAATCCTATATTTTCCGGGGATTACATAGTGTATCTTATCATAGTGTACATAAATATAATAAATCGTTTATTACTTCACTTTGTACATAATTTTACAATATTTTGCTTAATTCTAAATAAGTGCCGATGTTAGATTTGCCTGAACTAGGTAAAAACCTGTGTCTCAGGTGTAAAAGTGCTTATTATAATATTTATAGTAGCGAATTAGCAATAAAATGCTATAGTAACTAAAAACTAGGTCACTTTAAATAATAAAATGTAATAATAAAGAGTTCATACATACTATATATCTATCTAGTAGTGTCTATATACTCACATCATGTAAACCCTCGATAATCTTGCAACCACAAAACACTCATGGGAATTAGATAATGCCATCTAAGGTGGAAACCGCATCCCTTGGTACAATACTGTCTATGGAGGTTTTAAATTGATGGTTTATCTACATACATTGAAATATACTCCACCTTAATATAAAATATGGTCTTAAGAAGTACCGCCTCGAGTGCTTGGTATAGAACTTTAAGTTTTTTCGGGATGTTGGTTTAAGTCTAGTACTAAAACTGGTGCTTTTTTTAAACCACGTTTTAATAAGGCTAACTAAATTTTTAAATATGTTTTTCTTCCGCATCAAATACGATAAATGCCTAGTTATATAACATCAATAGTCTACCTGCTAACAAGAAAAAATATGATTTTTATTACAAAAAATACAACGCACAAATTTTCCCTGAAACAACTAGTGGTTTTTCAAAACGGCTGATTTAACATTCCTTTATCAGCATAATATAATAAACGAATAATTAAGTTTCGTAATTAATTTCCGCAAATTTCGATTAAAAGGGACCAATTTTTCAGGAAGTACCTACGCATATTATTAATGAAAGCTATTGAAAATTACAAAATGTATTTTCCTTTCGAGAAAACCCACGAAAGCCTCTTGTACAGAAAGAGGGTAGTATTTATTTTAATATGTCTCTTAATTAAACTTTAATAGGGAAATAAATTTAGTAAAATCAAAATCAATTCATAAAAAAATAATCAAAATTGAATTGAATTATGTTGAACCGCTTAATTTATTTTTATTTATAAATAGCTTTTCCTCACAATTCCACCCGCTCCAAGGGAACTGTTTCCCGCATCCGGATAAAATGAAAAGCAACATATTTTCTTTCTCAGAATCTGGACTCACGTCCTCTAATTAAAAGGCAGCTACTTTTCAACTACTAGGCCACCATGATATTTTCAAGTCTCGAAAGTACGAGAATAAATTAAATCAAAATACAAAGACTACTCTATTACGAACTAAGAACGTTCCACACAAAATGGTTTAACCGGATTACGCGGTTTTACATGCAAACTATAGTATTCCATTCTAACCTCAACCGTATAGGATTTACATGCGTTTTAACGTTCAAATCTTTAAGACCGAATTTGTAATGAAACAGATGTTGAACAAATGATTTGATCCATGGAGAATGTAATGACTAGCGGAGATGACATAACGCAAAATCTCTTGAGAAAATAGCGCACCAAAATGCGGGTGTTTGGGGGACGACGAACGTTACTAGCTCCGCCCTTACACGCCTTCTGTGGAACCCACCCATTATTTTCAGAATAAAATCATAAATCAATCAAGACCAATCTTTGAATTAGTATTGATTTGACAAGAAACCCGACCGCCTTTCTAGTTCTAGTGACTAATCATTTTGATCACGTTTACCGTGCGTTACTTGATCTACATGAAAACGCCTGGCCTACCTTCCTTATGGCATCTCCGTGTACAGTGTACCTTTCCTTCCTCCGTGTACCGAACAAATGATCCGTACAGGTAATCCCGCCAAAATCTCGCTATTCATAATTTTGTTCGAGTTCTAAATTCGTAAATTATTCCGTTTAAAGATGGCGCCCGTATTTTGAATGGAATGTAGAATTTTGGGATGCTTTCGAAATTTGAAATTGAATTATTTTGTTTTGTAATTCGAATGTCAAAATATTGTTGTTTGACGCTATTTGACGCACTATTTTGGTCATTAAATTAACCGACTAATCATATTTATGGTAAGGAGCAAATCCTGTAACTGGCCGATTTCAATAATTTATCTATCTATTGATTTGCTTTACTAGAGATAGGACTAAAGCCCATAGATTTTTATCAAGTCAGATTTTTATCTCTAGTAATCAAATAAAATGATAGACTGGTTATTGAAATTCATCCTCAGAATATTTTTAACTACAACCAATACTAGAAAAATTAGTTAAAATTGCGTGTTAAACTAATGTTGGCTTGTGATTAGTAAATTCACAAGCCAACATTCGTTTCTAGATTCTAGACGTACTACGTTCTAACCCAATTCTGTCCTAAGTTTCTTATAAATTGCACTAGATGACAAGTTGCAAGGATTAATCGAGGGCAATGGCATACATGACATACGGCCATGCTGTTACATGGAGAATCAAATATGAATTATATGGGAAATTGTGGGAAAATATTACTTGCAGCTGAGTTTTTTAGGAACGGAACTTACTGATGGGTTTATGGAAGAAGTTCCGTTTTATCTTAAAGGTATATTTGTAGTAGCTTAGCTTCTGCCTGTGGTTCTAATGGTGCCTGTAGAAACTTTTTACTTCAAAAATAAAGAAGAAAGAATATTACAAATCCGAATAAACAAGATTTCCAAGATTATAATATTAGTGTAGATTCTTTTAAGAGGATTTATTTAGTCTTGGAAGGTTTTTAAAAATGTATGAATTCTCATAATGAGTTATTTCTATATCCGTACAAATTGTTGCTGTTGTAATATTAAAGTGGAAATTGTGACTCTGCAACCTAGAGGTAAATCACCGAATTTTTGTATGAGCTTTCGAAGAAATTGGGATTAATATATGTATTTATATCAAAAACACATGCTTTTGTTCCAAAATGGAGATTTTAATCGAATTTTGGAGACACAGGGCTGGGATGAAACTCAGACCATCAGTTTTTCTTGGAAAACCGATTAAGCTGTTCCAAGCCGTTTGAGATTGGTGATGCATAAAAGCATTTTTGTTATAAATACGTTAGTAAAAATATACAAATTGATGCTATGAAAGGCAAAGGTGTAAAATAAATCCCGTTTGGTAGAAATTATTTATTAGTTTTATTAATACTGGCGCATTGGATACGCCTACACGCCACTGTGGCGTAAAGTCATTAATATGTGAATCTGGCAGTTCTAAGTACTAACTAACACTAGTCTCTAAGTTGTGTGTTGTATGTACTAAGTTAGTACTACTACTAACTACTACTAACCTGAACCGACTTTGTCTGAATAAAAACATTTTCTGTCTTACCACAAAAATTTTTAAACGTCAGTTTATGACTTGTCTAAAAAAATGTCAAATTATGACATTGACATATGGTTCATTTTGCAGCCACAATTTTTTTAGACAAGTGTAAAACAGGTGGTTAAGTTTTTGTAGTAAGGCCATTTTTATTTAATTTAATTGCAATTCTTATCAAAAATAAAAATAAGAAGAAGTAATTAAAGATGCGTATAGTTATTGGCACGGATATTGAGCTCTCGGCGGAAGAGTGGGGATCGCTTTGCGCACTGTACACATAAGGCAATAAACCAATAAATCGCTTCTGCGCAGGTGAAGGTCAGGGCTCAATATCCGTGCCGATAACTATATATTATTATTTAGGAGAGTAGTTAATTCACAGTAGCAGCCTCTAAGTACCTAACTTGCAAAGATTACAAAGACCCAAACAGCTTGACGAAAAGACCATGTCTATTCAGAAGACAGTTGACTTTGTTCCAGTGTCGACGGTGGAGGTGGAGGCCGTGGTGGGCCGCACCGCGTCTCTGCCTTGCTATATCTAGTTAAGCTATACCATATCGAGAACCTCCTAATTTTGAGAAATCGGTTAATAAAAACCAGTCCACATTGACATATAAGAAACGGTCTAACATTGCGAAGTTTAGAGATCATGCTCTTCAGGTAGTCATAGGATCTGTATTATTATCCACTTATTACGAATAAAATTAACAAATAAAAATTTAAGAAATAATGGAAACTGTATATACTTTTAAGAGTGAAGTATCTTCTTAGTAGCAGCCCATCTATGTTGATGATTAAAACCCCAAATTTTCCAAAATTACAAAGATCCCAACAGCTTGACAAAAAGACCACGTCTATTCAGAAGACAGTTGACTTTGTTCCAGTGTCGACGGTGGAGGTGGAGGCCGTGGTGGGCCGCACCGCGTCTCTGCCGTGCGACATCGAGCCTGACTCCAATGAGGACCGAGTTTACATGGTGCTCTGGTTCCGGCATTCGGGAGGGAAGCCGTTGTACAGGTAAGTTTGTTTTATATTACGAAATAAGTTTAATAATACCATGGCCTAGTACCATTTAGGGCTTGAGTTTTCAATCGCCAGATATTTAACTTTATCTGCAGAATATGTTTGACGTTTTCTATTCAACAGATAGAAGTTAAATGATATTCAATATAAAATTAATGCAATATGCTTTAGATTATTGATCGTATATAAAGATGGGGATTGATAAGACCGATGAGCTCTTCTTTCATGCAATAAATATTAATTTACAGTACATCCACGCCAGCGGATTTTTCGCACAGGTTTCGTTTACGCTCGACACATTCCGAGTGATAAAAGGCCTGCTGTACAGTTACACGTGTCATCGTTTGAACCGGTAGTAGTCAATTGTTTTAATACCTGTATGATCGATAAAGCTGTAATTACAGGCATGAATTAATGATGTGGAGACATAGGTCTTAAAAAAGATGAAGAAAAATTCAATTAAATAAAAACTGAGTAACAAATTGAAACAATACTCTACACACAGCGATTAAACTTCCAAGTACCACTTTTTCGTCTAAAACCGTTTACATTTCATATGATATGAGTAAAGTTGCAGGTCGCTAGACTAAGGACTGGGTTGACCTAGTTTCTGAGCTCATGCAAGCTGAAGCAATATAAACAGATAATACCTTCCTGTTTTCTTTCGATTTCAGAACTGTTATTGTATTATTTCTATTTGGTGTATTGATTTTGGATATAGTGGAGCTTCTAGAGATATTGTGGGAGTTATTTCAAGATGCGAAGCTTATGTTGTGTGGGCTTGCAGTTATCGTGTTTCTGTTTTCGTGTAGGTATTAACATTTAAAACTTATTTTTGCTGTCGATCGCAACTGTTATTGTAACAATGATTGAAGCTTAGAAGAAAAAGTTTGGTCATATGGCCAGAGTCGGCTTTTAAGAGCGATCGGATTAGTTGCACGGTTCCAAAAAATACATATTAAATAGAAGAATAGGAAAGAAACTCCAGTATAAATACATATACCAAAAGTCTGAGCATAGATACAAAGCGTTAATTCCTTCAAGTACTTATTTAAGGACCATCTGCCTAGCTTTTTTCCAACTAAGTTGGGATCAGCTTCCAGTCTAGCCGGATTCAGCTGAATACCAATGTTTTACAAGAAGCGACTGACTATTTAACCTTCTCAACCCAGTTATCCGGGTAAACCACTAGGTGATACTGGTAGTAAGACGTTGAAGGTTATACATACACTAGCTTCTGCCAGCGGTTTCACCCGCATCCCGTGGGAACTACTTCCCGTACCGGGATAAAAAGTAGTCTAGTAGCCTTCCTCGATAAATGGGCTATCTAACACTGAAAGAAATTTTCAAATCGGACCAGTAGTTCCTGAGATTAGCGCGTTCAAACAAACAAACAAACAAACTCTTCAGCTTTATAATATTAGTATAGATACAACAAAGAACGTTCTATTCTATGTATCTTTATAATCGCATATAGAAACTTATATCTAGAAATTATGCATGATGCAACAGTAGCCGCGTAAAACTGGGAGGAAAAGCTTATAGCCCGATACTTCGCTCGAAGCACCTGATAAATTTATTAGCAATAAGCCCATAGAGTCGTATTTAACGACATTTTAAATTTAACACAATTTTGTTTATGTGGCCATTTATAAATTGAGATAAAATCAACTTTACGAGGACAGGCCCGCGATTTAATGTGACTAGGGAGAGCCTGAGTACCGTAGTGAACGAATAAAGTTTAGCTTGTTCTTATTCATAAATTCTTAGGAAAATGGGTGTTAAATTTTGATTATAGAAATCAATGCTCAGGTGTACATTGAGATGAGATAATGATAAAAGTCAGTAGGTAAGTTATGAGTCTGACTTATTAATTTCGGACAGAGAGAATTGCTTTCGGATTTTACTTTAAGGTTTTGTTTTGACTCCTGGAATATTGTAAAAAATATTACCTACCTGTATAAAAACTAGATAACCCTGTAGGCTATAAAAATGCCAGTATACTTACTCAAAATCAGCTTTCGAATAATTAAAATGATCAATTTTAAATGTAGATGCATACACAGATAAGAAGAAGTTAGTAAATGACACAAAAGGCAATAACGAATTTGAAAGAATCACTCAATATAAACGCGCAAGTAAGTATTTTCGAGAGTCGCACCAGTTGCTTAAGACAGCAAAACAATAAACGCCTAATGACCCCATTTTGTTTGTTTGAGTAAGCCTAAATAGGAACCTCGACTCATTATCCCGTAATAACATAATGTGGTAGGGAAAAGATACCTTTTAAATAATTTTTCAAGATATTTTTTGAACGGCAAAAAAGCCCGATGCCACTTGAGTAAGTACATATGGTTGTCAAACTCTCCGGCTTCTAACTACCCGCATAGACTGCCAAAGATGCTCAAATGACAGGTGGGCTCCACAAAATTATCATCCCTTCCGAAGCAGGGAGAAACGGACTGATCGCGCCAGGCATTGCTTAACCTTATGATAGATTGGCCCGTGTGGCTGATACTTAGCCATGAGCCACATTCTTTAACCATGTCTATGAAATGTATACCTCATAGAGCAAGTTATACATAAAGTAATTAGTTCTTAATCCACTTTTTACCGCACACAACTAGTATAAGCTAGTTCTAACTAGATTAATGGCTTGTCAATCATACACGGTCTTGCATGTAACCTGGGCTGGTTCAGTCAATGTGACAGATGACGGCGTCTCGTACTATCCCCACCACCCACTTTGTATAGCGTGAAGTGAGAGCGGTCGCGGGTTGGTGAAGAGTTTTAGTGATTGAGGACCAATTTTGGTTGCTGGTAACTTTTACAACTGTTGATTGTTTAAGATACTTTATTTAAACTGTAGATTTTTGAGGTTTCAAAAGTTATGTGATTATGGATATTTTTTTCCAAGTTTCTGAAGTAATTTGCCATTAATTGTCAGAGATACAAATTAATTAAAAGCGATTTTTCAACATTTCAAATGTTATATTTTACTCATATTTGATAATACATATTTAAACCACTACGTATGTACTAAAATACAAGTTTTCATTGGTTTATATTATTTATACCTATAGATGCAAGATATGAATTTTAACTAGAAAACCAAAACCAGCCTACATCATTATACGCAGCTTCATTACGAAACTACCCACAAATTCACCAAAATGTACAAAATTCAAACTATAAAGGTAGATGAGCAAAATTTACCTATCACACGACCGATAGCTTTAATGTACGAGTAAGCCGGAACGATTGTCAATCGATTGTCGTTCCGATATGGCGGGATATCGATAATCCGTTTTGCGGAGCGCGCCCTCGTTAGGGTGCATCACTAACGAGAATGGGTGCCGCCCTAGCCGTTCTAATTTTGAAATATTCACAAATATTGTTTGACATGTGATGGCTGGTTATTTTTTGGTTAGTTTTTTTTCTGTTGTTCTTAATTATGTAATTTGAGTCGCGTTTTGTTTTAAAAGTTGATGACTTTGTTGCTGGTTTGAAACTTTACATAATAATTCTAGGTATGCAGTGAAATGAAGTTTTCCGTGAATTGCTCAAAATATATTTTCCTGTGGGTTACACATTATACAGTTAATAATCCTTATAAAGGATGACTTGGTGAACATTTTGTTGACACGATAATTATTAATTAACATTATGTCAAAGACTTTTCCGGGTATTTCAAATTCATAAGGAGTACAAAAATAACTTCCGTCTTTACAATTCATTGTAACAGAGTTGACTCTTCATACAATATTCTATTTGTAACCTCATTCACTCTACATCGAACTTTCTAGAAATAGCAACCCCACAAATTATCTTCCAAAAAGACATTTATTGACAAACAGAACAAAATTACATCGAACATAAAAAATAACCTGAAAAACGAAAATTTATTTATTTGACATATTATTGGTTTTATCTTTTACTAAAGATAAAGGAATGAAAAGATAAGATTGAAAGTAAAAGAAAAAGAAAAAAGGGTAGTTTATTTATAACCTTTGCTGCTCGTAAACATTTACTGAGCTGAGAATTGGGACATCTGAAAACTATTTTGTTTTATACTTGTCTTGTTATATGACTTGGCTCCGTTCGTTCGGAAATTCGATACGGAAACGGATATTGACAAATAGGTTATGGATTTAGAGGTTAAACTCGGGTTTGAAGAAGGATGGTTAAAGGAAATAATAATAAATTCGATATAAATAGTTTATATTGTTAATTACTTAAGTGTTTAAGGCGATTCTGGTTCAAATACACAATTATACAATTTTTTTTTTCTGTCCATTAATGAAATAAGCATCGTGTTCCAGTATTTAGAAATGATGTGTGAAATGTAAATGACATAAAAGGTGCAAAAATTAAACTCAAAAAATTCCTTTATTTATCTAAAGAAAAAAAATAACCTTGAATGTTAAAAAAACACCAAGCATCCGCAAAAAGCCGAGTGAAAATAAGAAACTTCCGCAATCCAAACCCTTCAAAGCCTTTTAATATTCGTCGTTTTACCACGCCTATCTACAAAACGACATTTGTTACATTTTAAATTTGTGGGTAAAGAACCAACATCTCAAGTATGAGTGTGAGTTCCATTCCAGGTCGGGACCAAGTACCGATGCAACTTTTCTAAGTTTGTATGTACTTTCTAAGAATATCTTGGACACCAATGTCTGTATTTCGGATGGCACGATAAACTGTAGGTCCCGGCTGTCATTGGACATCCTTGGCAGTCGTTACGGGTAGTCAGAAGCCAGTAAGTCTGACAACCAGTCTTAAGAAGGAGTAGGTTGAACAGGTAACTGGGTTGAGGAGGTTAGATAGGCAGTCGCTCTTTGTAAAACACTGGTAGTTTCAGCTGCATCCAGTCAAACTGGAAGCCGACTTTACCATTCTTGGGAAAAAGCTAGGCAGATGATGATGTTCCATTTTATTAACTTTGAAAACAACCCCTTGAACGGCCGAAATTTTCAGTATTTACAAACTGTTTACCGATAAACCCGTAGCTTTATATTTATTGCACATGTTTATTTAAAAACGTGAAAAAGATACGCTGAAGCCTGAAAAATGTATTGCTCTATTATCTTTGAGTTTTGAATTATTTATTGGTTTTCAACGTTAATAAATATATATATTTTTGTGCAGAATAAAATGTATTTTAGTTTTGGGTCACCGAGTTACGAGATGGTTGAGATAAACATCGGATTTTGGCTTCTAGACCAATAAATCTCTGTTTGGATTTTGTTTGAAAGTAGGTACAAATGTATGGCAATGATTGTTATCTAAAATAAGTGACACTGACCTGAAACAGTCTGGAGGTCTTTACTAGGCATATTATAGACGGCACAGCCTAAAATCGTCCACTGTTGGACTACTGCCTCCCCCAAGCTAGGGAAATTTACCAATACTCACTGCACTGGACATTCGTGTTGGTGAGCTCTGTGTGGGATATTTCTAGCTTCAGAGATGCTGCTGCCCATCTCCGAGAAATACATTTTATATCCCACTTAGTGCTGTGGTGGTTATATCGCCACTAGTCTGTCGCCACAACTTTGCCCGTTTTTTCTGCAAAAATAAAATATAGTAATGACATGTTTATGACTTCTAATGAAATAGCTATACCTCTGTCTAAAAGTCCTTATGTGTACCGTCATTTTTCTAAATATCCTCGTGTTTTTGCCTTTTATCGTTAGTCTGTGTTATATAAGACAAACCTTTAACTACGTTAAAGTCCCATTCATAGCTATCACTAACATAAGCTGCCCGCATTGTCTAGCTTTAGGTATATTCTTAACTCGCTGGTTAACAACCTATTTGACCTTTAACGCTGGCTTCAAATAGCTATTATATAGAGTGGTTTAAGACATCCACTATATTGTATGTTGTATTAACGTGGATAGAATATAGTTAGCACTTACATTAGCAGTAAGTAAATGTTTTGGCAGTGCGATGTAGTTCACTCAAATCTTATCAGTACATTTTACCCAAATGTGATACGAACCTCCATAAGTTTATTTTTATCTAAATAGGTAACATTTGATGGTACAAGTAGGATAGTATTGCTAACGGGTTAATTATATATTCTTAACTTATCTCGTCATTGATGATGATGACGTCCTCTTAGCCAATTTATCTTATATATTTATATTTCATATAAAGAGATTAGCCAACTGCGCAGGACATATTATAGTGCACAAGCATTTGCTTGAAAACAGGTGCAGTCACTATTTCTTCACTCACTTAGCCCGATGGGACTGCAATCATCGCATCAATGCCTACATAATAACAATTATTTATACATACTTCTTTTACTCACTCAACCTCTCCACACTATTAGAAATATCACCACCGCTTGCATGTAACCCATATTCACGTCCAAAATACCGACCAAAAGTTCAAGTAAACACGGTAACGAAAGTCAGACATGTGACAAATTGAATGCACTGAAGTATGTTCAAATTACGTGCATAACTTCGTAAATGCAATTACGAAGACTTCGCAAAGTATTTTGGCATTGTGAGTGAGTGAACTGTCTTGTTACGGTGACTTTTCGAAGCAAAAACGGAATGATTTTTGAGAGTTTGACGATTGACGGGGTTTAACGATGCTTGTTTTTGACGTTTTAGTGGTTGTTACACGTGACGAGCTTGGAAGGTTAAGAGTACGTGCACACGAGAGGCGGCTGACAGCTGACCCGATGCGTTGGATGGATTTTTTTTTTATAACAAAATCCTGATTGCTGTTAAAGTTTTCAGTCGATCTAATACCGGTTAAATACCCAATCTTTGTAATGTGCGCACTACCTACCATTCATTTTTATACACACTATCGGCCGACTAAATGTTTGTGCGGGTACTCTAAATTATCTACTTCAAGTGTATTCGCCAATCAATAGGTTTGATTGTCAAAGTACTACATTGGATTGGACAGTAAAAATATTTCGTAATATTTTTGTGACAGAACACGTGTCTAATATGCCTTCACAATTATAGTTCAACTTAAGATTGACAGCCAATTTCATATCAAATAAAACAACCACTCACATTTACATCTCGAATGTTCCAAACAAAAATTATTCCGCGCACATAACAAAAACAAAATAAAGTTACTCGCAACACTAAGTTCATTCAAGTGAAAAGCAAAAACACATTATTATTGACAGAAATCACGTTTGAGTAAAACGCAACGTTTTTCCGAATAGTTGACGGAGCAACATCCTGTATTGAAAGAAGCCACTTACCATTGGAAAAGGGACTCTATTTCTTAGAACTTAAAGTTGATATTTGAGTGTGAGGATGGGAGATAGGGTGTGTGTATATTGAAATTTCATCGAAGGAGCGTTTGGGAGACAAGTGACGGGGTACCCTTACGGCTCGTTACCTATCCATCGGAATGTGTGGTACAAGTTAGAGCTTCCAACGCTTGGAGAACAAAATGATTAGCGGAGATGCTATAACGGAAAATCTCTTAAGAACGTATCGCGCCAAAATGCAGGTGTGCGGGGGACGAGGAACGTCACTGTCTTCGTCCTTACACGCCTTCTTTGGACCCGTTCACTTTTTTGATACCAAAAATCGTTGACAGATGTCTCAGAGAACCCGAACACCTCGTTGGTTCACTCGTAACAGATCGTTTTGGTCATGACCACCACACATGACGTAGAAGAAGGCGCCTGACCTATCTGCAATATGGCATCTCCACCAAGTAGTGTTCCAACTCTTCGACTTGTAGCAAATGTCCTATGTATTGAGTTGGCTTTGGCCTTTGAGTTCAGTCGTTTCGGGTGTAAGGTGATTCAGGTTAATATACCCAGTGCCAAGTGTTAGGGTCGAATGACTTTCGCAAACTAAAATGTTTAGGTACTCGTAAAAAGTTCTGCTGCTTAAGATTCTTTGAGTTTTATAAGTAGGGAAGGTATACGTGGCTGCTTTCTTCCTCATTTGTAAGTGACACTGTCAAGCAAAAAGAAATGCATATAAGTAGACTAGCTTCTGCCAGCGGTTTCACCCGCATCCCGTGGGAACTACTTCCCGTACCGGGATAAAAAGTAGCCTATAGCCTTCCTCGATAAATGGGCTATCTAACACTGAAATAAATTTTCAAATCGGACCAGTAGTTACTGAGATTAGCGCGGTCAAACAAACAAACAAACAAACTCTTCAGCTTTATAATATTAGTATAGATTTTATGTTCCTTATAAAAACCTTGGGGTTCATTTGAGGACCTGCAACAAAGAGAGGCAAGTCCAAGTTAGAAAAAAAAAGTAAAACCTTTAAGAAAATTTAGTTTTTTTATATTTATAAAGACGGTAACAGCCAAAACGATCTGCATCCCTTTTTATGCAAAGTTGAGAATTTCAAAAAATCTATTCAGCAATTTTCCTACACAAAACATTTGCAAAATTCAAATTTCAAATACTCGTTTCATAATTTCGTTTGAAGTCTTGCAAGCTTGCAAGTTTTGCAGCAAGACAGTCATACAGTTGTCAAAGCGACACTCGAAACCGCTTGACATCGTCGATTCCTTTGTGAGAGAATGAACGGACATCGCTTCGGCCAAACGAAGATGTATTCCACTTACATTGGAAACTTCAAACTGAGGGTACTTTAAATAACTTATGTACTTTGACTTCTGTTACTTAGTTTGATGTTTAAGTTTGGTTGTTAACATGGTTAAATAATAGCTACGTCTATTAACTATGAGTTGAAATATGGTCATCTTCGATAGAAGGATGTCATTCAAAAGATAGTTTTCTATACTAGTAAGTATTGTAAAGCTGATTTCGTTTACTAGTTTAGGTACTCGAAGGTGCTAATCTCATGAACAACTTAACCGATTTGAAAAAGTATTTCACTGTTAGGTAGACCATGTATCGAGGAAGGCTACAGGCTACTATTCATCCGGGTGAAACAATTGGCTGTTTTCCAGTACCTATGGAAGTGCTCTGCGCATCCAGATAAAATACTCCTGAATACACAATATTATATCTTACTACATGCGTCAGTCGGTCTGTACATTTAAAATCATCGAAATGTAGCCTCCTTTCATAGCTGTCAAATTAACAGAATAAAAACCTCTTTGCACAAACGAATACTTGGCGTCAAGTCCTTCAGTATTTTTCTCATAAATATTGTGTTCGTATCTAGAGTTAACCGTCGAACGAGTAACTATTGAATCTGCAGTTTTCGCGATCGCTCGCTCTTTACCAATCATTTCCGTGCCGATGGACACTGCACAAAAAAAATGCACCGGAAAATATGTGCCAACATTGTTATGATGTTTTTTTAGGCGACGCTACACAGTAAAAGTTGTGTTCTTTTTTTTAAACGTGGAAGTGTCATGCAGGTTTTAAATTTAGAACTGTCAGTTTGAGGTTTTAGTATTTTTAATGTTTCTTTTTATGTTGAGTGCATTACTTTTTAAGGGTTCCGTATACAAGATGAAACTGGACTCTATTACTAAGATTTCGCTGTTAGTCTGTCAACCCGCTGTACCTCATTAACCGTGATACTAAGACAGTTGAAATTTTTCTTTTCATTTTAAATATTATTCTCCACCAACATAAAATAACACCACCAATTCAACCCACACACAGAAGGCAGAATAAAATTTGTAACGGCCCCGCTCCTCATTTTACTTTCACTAAACGCTTCTTTTATTACCTAGGTCCTTTCTTATACAATAAAATTAATAAATTTCTTCCGATACATATGAATACTTATAATAAATGTAGAAAATTAATTCATGAATTTATTACTACCAAAAATTACGAAGAAACTGAACTATTTCTTAAGTCACCACACTAAGTAAGTCTAACACACATTAAAACGCTCTCATATTCACATACCTACCATCACACACACACTCACATAACACACACCCTTTCTCACACACAAACCCTCACAAACAAACACACATAACACAAACATCAGAATTATCCTTCTTTTGTAATATAAGTTAGTAATAAGTAAGCTTCACCACTGACAGTCTCTGTAAAAAACTGTAATCTTTATTACTATAAAGATACCTGTTGGGATAATGAAGGCCTGAACATTCTTAACACAGGTTATTGCCATAACCTAGCTAGAATGTCAGAACTCACCTGTTTGTTGCAAACTGTAATACTGATTAATGCTACTTGTACACCTCAACTTTATTGTAACAAGACTGTACCATTTTATGCACAATAAAACTTATTATTATTATTATTATCTTGTATGTCTCTACCAGACCTCGGGACTATAGAGTCCCGGATTTTTGGGAGGCGAACGTGGGGCCGAAGCCAACACGCTGAAGCCCTTTTGAGACAACTTTAATGAAATGGTGACACAAAACCGACGATTATCCCTGTATACACTATAGCAGGGTTTCCCAACCTTAATTTCAGTGAGCCTCCCCAATTCAAAAATAATATTCTCATGCCCCCTTAAGTTTAAGAACATTAAAAACACAATTTTTTTTAACCAAAGCTGTAAAACCTGTCTCACATAAATATGTGGTCGAAAATGGAATAATTATTCCTAAAGCAAGTGAAGCAATTTTGGGATTAACAAGAAATCGTTTGACCCAAAATTTCTCTAATGTCAAGAGATGGAAGTCATCTTTCATGGTCGAGTCAGCCTTCATTTCTAGAAATTCTTCCTGAACATCTTCAGGCAAATCTGAGACCTCGACAACAAATGGGTTTCTGGTCATGCGCACATATTGGTTATTAACTTACTATTAATTACTAAGAAACTTACCTTTTATTAACGTGAAGACACAATTTAACTTCTAAATATCTCACAAACAACAATTTTACGCAAATGTTCCCAATTGTTTTACGAGTGATAGATAGATGCAAGCGGGAAGGTAAGGCGGGGGTACGCGTGAGTGTCGTGATTTGTCGAAACTTGTATATGTAGAGCGCAATACACACTGAGTCCGCCGGGCCGACGATATATGTCGGCAACTTTTTGTCTTTGATTTCATTCTTTTCACTATTTTGTACTATTTCCGAAAATTAAACGTACCGATTACGCCCCCCCTGGCATTCTACTACGCCCCCCAAGGGGGGCATGCCCCCCTGGTTGGGAACTCCTGCACTATAGAAATGTACCCAAGGACAATCCCCGGTTCTGTGCTAAACTATTGCTAACTATGGATGAAAACTACTTGGGCTATTGTGATGGGATGATAATGGACTAGGAATGGGGAAACTACGGGAACTATGGCACCTGCCGATGACAATGTATTAAATACATGTAAAAATGGCAGGTGGAGACTCGCCACCTCACTTACTGGGCCCCCGGGAATCAGTCGCTAAATCGCAACAAGGGGGCAACAGGTACATGAGGGGCTGAAGGGTGAGGATACCTCGGCGGACTTTAAACGCAGATCACGCGCTCCCTGTGGGTCCAGCATCACCGGCCCACTCGCCACTTACCACGAGGCACCTACCCTCCGAGTGGGCTGTTAACCCTGCTCTAGCGACTCCACTCTGACCGGCCGATGAAGGCAAGCCAAGAGGCGGGAGACCTATCCCCCGTCATGCTTCACTCCGGCAAGCCGGAGATGGGGGACAGTATACTCTCCCTGGAGCACTCGGATATATAGCCCCGCGGGGTCGCTACTCCCTGTCATCCGCCTCAGATGCCCTGCGGGGTTATTATTATTATATAAATGTATGTCTCTTCCAGACCTCGGGACTACAGAGTCCCGGATTTTTGGGAGGCGAACGTGGGGCCGAAGCCAACACGCTGAAGCCCTTTTGAGACAACTTTAATGAAATGGTGACACAAAACCGACGATTATCCCTGTATACACTATAGAAATGTACCCAAGGACAATCCCCGGTTCTGTGTTATACTATTGCTAACTGTGGATGAAAACTACTTGGGCTATTGTGATGGGATGCTAATGGACTGGGAATGGGGATAACTATGGGAACTATGGCACCTGCCGATAACAATGTTTGCACACGTAAAAATGGCAGGTGGAGACTCGCCAACTCACTTACTGGGCCCCCGGGAATCAGTCACTGAATAGCAACAAGAGGGCAACAGGTATTATTATTTTTGTATGTCTTTAACCGACCACGGGACTACAGAGTCCCGGATTTTTGGAAGGCGAACGTGGGGCCGAAGCCAACACGCTGAAGCCCTTTTGAGACAACTTTAATGAAATGGCGACACAAAACCGACGATTATCCCTGTATACACTATAGAAATGTACCCAAGGATAATCCCCGGTTCTGTGCTAAACTATTGCTAACTGTGGATGAAAACTACTTGGGCTATTGTGATGGGATGCTAATGGACTAGGAATGGGGAAACTACGGGAACTATGGCACCTGCCGATGACAATGTATTAAATACATGTAAAAATGGCAGGTGGAGACTCGCCACCTCACTTACTGGGCCCCCGGGAATCAGTCGCTAAATCGCAACAAGGGGGCAACAGGTACATGAGGGGCTGAAGGGTGAGGATACCTCGGCGGACTTTAAACGCAGATCACGCGCTCCCTGTGGGTCCAGCATCACCGGCCCACTCGCCACTTACCACGAGGCACCTACCCTCCGAGTGGGCTGCTAACCCTGCTCTAGCGACTCCACTCTGACCGGCCGATGAAGGCAAGCCAAGAGGCGGGAGACCTATCCCCCGTCATGCTTCATTCCGGCAAGCCGGAGATGGGGGACAGTATACTCTCCCTGGAGCACTCGGATATATAGCCCCGCGGGGTCGCTACTCCCCGTCATCCGCCTCAGATGCCCTGCGGGGTATTATTATTATATATGTATGTCTCTTCCAGACCTCGGGACTATAGAGTCCCGGATTTTTGGGAGGCGAGCGTGGGGCCGAAGCCAACACGCTGAAGCCCTTTTGAGACAACTTTAATGAAATGGTGACACAAAACCGACGATTATCCCTGTATACACTATAGAAATGTACCCAAGGACAATCCCCGGTTCTGTGCTAAACTATTGCTAACTATGGATGAAAACTACTTGGGCTATTGTGATGGGATGCTAATGGACTAGGAATGGGGAAACTACGGGAACTATGGCACCTGCCGATGACAATGTATTAAATACATGTTAAAATGGCAGGTGGAGACTCGCCAACTCACTTACTGGGCCCCCGGAAATCAGTCACTGAAAAGCAACAAGAGGGCAACAGGGACATGAGCGGCTGAGAAGGGTGAGGATACCTCGGCGGACTTTAAACGCAGATCACGCGCTCCCTGTGGGTCCAGCATCACCGGCCCACTCGCCACTTACCACGAGGCACCTACCCTCCGAGTGGGCTGCTAACCCTTGCTCTAGCGACTCCACTCTGACCGGCCGATGAAGGCAAGCCAAGAGGCGGGAGACCTATCCCCCGTCATGCTTCACTCCGGCAAGCCGGAGATGGGGGACAGTATACTCTCCCTGGAGCACTCGGATATATAGCCCCGCGGGGTCGCTACTCCCCGTCATCCGCCTCAGATGCCCTGCGGGGCTATTATTATTATTATTTTGTATGTCTCTACCAGACCTCGGGACTATAGAGTCCCGGATTTTTGGGAGGCGAACGTGGGGCCGAAGCCAACACGCTGAAGCCCTTTTGAGACAACTTTAATGAAATGGTGACACAAAACCGACGATTATCCCTGTATATTATTAAATTCTCAGAAATAATTTCTGTTACCGCTATAACAAAAAGTATTGAATATTAGAATAAAAAAAATATTTTGAGGGGGCTCCATATACCTACAACAAATTATATAAATAACCAACAAATGACGGAATCCTTCATGTGCGTTTATTTCTTAAATCATTTTTAAACAAATGTTTGACCCATTGAAATATTTTTTCGTTGTTCCGCAGAAAAGATAGTTTACTGCATTGCTTTGACGTAACTGATGAAAATTCTAGAAAAAGACAACTAGGTAGTAGTGACGTCAACTATCGCTTTGTCTGTCCCACGTTTCAGAGCATATTTGTTTTACAGCCGAATAGAGGGATCCGTCCATTTTCTAGTGGCACAGCTTAGTATAAACATTTTGCTAAGCCTGGTACAACAGTTGCAACTTTTTTCAGTAGTTATAAGTATTCTGAGCTTTACAAAAAATATTATTGATATAATTAATTTTATGATTTCTTGCGTTCTTGATATTTGATAACTAATGTTTCAGAAAAATATATTTTCATATAATTATATCCTTTAAATATTGACTTTTAAATGACATGACATAATGAAAAACAAAATACTCTTTTATTTTTTCAGCTGTTTAACGAGAACGTTCAAAAGGTTCTTATTTTAGCGGCCATTTATGATCACAAACCAGTTATCCTAACCCTATAAATATTTAGCGAATCTACAAATATTCTTTTCAGACCCTTGCGCCATGACCTAGTCTCGTTCGGGTTTCGTATAGGTATGAATAAAAAATATCACGGCTTATATTCATACAGGAAAAAGATTGCTGACAGGTCACGTCACCGCCAGACTGTAATTTTCATTAGAAAAATAAACGAGGTAGATAATGCATTTCTTTATGAAAAAATTGCCTTACTATCTTATCTAGCTTAGTTGTGTTTTTATAAAAAAAAATACTAATATCAAAGTACATTTATCTTTCGAAGCTAAATGAAATATTTCCGCAACCATTTTCAATTCCACAAATTAATTTATATCGAAATAATCTCCTTATTCCCAAATGAGGATCATAAATAACAATATGTGCCGCGTATCACACCGAAGCGCAACAAATTTCACGTGTATCGATATAAATTTTCAATTACTAGACGTGTGTCAGGGTGGGACGCGTCGCCGTCATGCCTCGTTACCCCTCGCTACAAATGTGTTTGGTGTAAGTGTAGGACGGCGAGCGATATTGCGTTCGGAATTTGAAAATGTTTTGCTTTTAATTTTTTTACAAGATGGCCGATTTATTAGATTGCGGATTGTACTACAATGCGAGATTTTTTCATTGTGTATTTGAGGTTATAATTTTTATTTTGTGTATTTGAGTAGTGTTTTTAGTTTAGTGTAGTGTTATTTAGTTTAGTATTTACTGTTACTAAATTCATCCTAGTTTTTTTCAAATAGCCCATAAATTCTCGTCATTATCATGCTAGTAAATTATGCCAAGTTAGTCTCAAATTAATCGATGAATCTTACTGGCGGTTGTTCCATGAGACTTGGCAAGCAGTTCGGCCTTATTACCTACATCATTATTAATGACACGAGTGAATTTAGATGGACACCAACATGGATATTATCCAAAACCTGTTTTATGGTGCACCATATGAGATTCTCCGTCAAACCGATGGTGATATCTGCTATTTTGATCTAAAAAAACAACAATAAAGGCACGTAAGTAAATACATAAATAATTGACGCTTTCATTGTTTAAGACAATATGCTCGACATCGCAATAATATAATTAATGATCACTCATCCACAACCCACCTCACCAATCACAGCTTTACCTCCAACCAACCCACAGCAACATACTTTACCACCGCACCAAATAACAATAATTATCATTTAACAAAACCGATCATCGTCACGTATACCGTAATTAACTTTACCGAAATAGTTCGGTTCCCAATAATTCCCGAACATTCGACAATGTGCCGTAATTACGTGTGAAATCGTATTGTTTGATTTATCGGTTTTTTACCCACGACGGAACGGAGCAGGTATATGCGTTTAGGGTGAGAGATGTGCGTTTGTGCGTTTGTGTGTTTGTGTGTTTGTGTGTGCGTTTGTGCAAAGTAATGTTCCCACATATCTTCTAAACTAATGATCTGATTTTGATGCGGTTTTCAATAAAGGGTTTGTGTTTGATGAGTTCATGTTCTTAGACAGGTGTCATGGCTGTAACTCACTAGGGGGCGCCACAATATTAGTCCAAACAGCAAAGGAATGTTCCCACCTACCTTCTAAGCTAATGATCCGATTTTGATGCGGTTTTCAATAACGTTTTTGTGTTCAATGAGTTCATGTTCTTAGATAGGTGTCATGGCTGTAACTCACTAGGGGGCGCCACAATATTAGTGCAAAAGAGCAAAGTAATGTACCCACCTACCTTCTAAACTAATGATCCGATTTTGATGCGGTTTTCAATAACGGTTTTGTGTTCGATGAGTTCATGTTCTTAGATAGGTGTCATGGCTATTAATCACTAGGGGGCGCCACAATATTAGTGCCAAACAATGTTACAATATAATCAAAACGTCCGATTACAATTCTGTTTTCATCAGCAATGTGTACGTGCTTAATGCATGTTCCCAAATAATAAAAATTACGCCTGTAACTCACTAGAGGGCGCTACAATATCGGTGCAAAATAATATTGCAATAACATATTATATAGACTATAATTCGTATATGTTCTCTAAAAAGTCTGAAATAAAATTAAGCAAAATTAAAAATTTTGAAAAAACCCCCGACGGTAAAAATCTTATTGAAAAATAATAAAATAACTCAAAACCCCCGACTTAACCCAATTATATAGGAATAACCGTCGGGGGCTGCCTTTTCTATATGAAATTTCAACAATTAATTGAGTGTATTTTATGTCATCGTTAAACATCTACAATTCTTCAATTATTGTATTCACGACACTAGAATCCTTTAGCTGGTTTAATGGCAGCTCCCGACGGATATTCCTATATAATTGGGTTAAGTCGGGGGTTTTGAGTTATTTTATTATTTTTCAATAAGATTTTTACCGTCGGGGGTTTTTTCAAAATTTTTAATTTTGCTTATGGAATAAATTTTCGATGTTGCCTATGGTTGTTATGTAAAAAGTCGTGGTGGCCTAGTGGGCAAAGAACCAACCTCTCGAGTATGAGGGCGCGGGTTCTGTGTTTCGGATGGCACGTTAAACTGTAGGTCCCGGCTGTCATTGAACATCCTTGGCAGTCGTTACGGGTAGTCAGAAGCCATTAAGTCTGACACTAGTCTAACCAAGGGGTATCGGGTTGCCCGGGTAACTGGGTTGAGGAGGTCAGATAGGCAGTCGCTTCTTGTAAAACACTGGTACTCAGCTGCATCCGGTTAGACTGGAAGCCGACCCCAACATAGTTGGGAAAAAGGCTCGGAGGATGAGGATGATGATGCCTATGGTTGTTATGGTGTTATCGGAATTTGTAAAATGATGCATGCATTGATGTGCTAGATGTTGTCAATATCATTTCCATGAATATCAATTCTCTTGCTCTTCACTTGGTAAAAAAATTGCATGTAACCGTCTTCAGGGCTCCACCAGTCTCAAAATATTTTATCTCAATCGGTTCAGCTGTAACATTCACTCATATTACCTTTATAGTAGTGAGGTTGTCTTATCTTACGTTTTTAATTTGGCCTCTGCATATTCTTCCAAAGTTAATTAGGTACCTAATTACTTTCTTTTAAAACCTATACCTACCTATAAGCCAAGCCAAGCTTCGATACGTGTAATTCAGTGAGAGTTCGGACTGGTATCTGTTGTCTTGTTAGCCCAGCACTGGGAATTCCCAGTAGTGTGTTGTGGACTAGATAACTGGGCTAGGGGGTGAAGACTGTCCTAATGGTCTAGCATTTAAAACAATCCTTCAATAGTGTGAGGAATGTACAAGAAATAAAAGATTTCAGAAGTTAGAAAATAAATTGAATATCATGTTTATGTTATGTTATGATGTTGTTATGTTACAGCCTTTTTATCGTCCCACTGCTGGGCACAGGCCTCCTCTCACACGGAGAAGGATTAAGCGTTAATCACCACGCTTGCTCAATGCGGGTTGGTGATTTCAGACTTTATAGTCCAGGTTTCCTCAAGATGTTTTCCTTCACCTTTTTATCAGCCATTGGTGTCTAAGATTTACCTAGAAAGTACATACAAACTTAGAAAAGTTGCATTGGTACTTGCCTGACCTGGAATCGAACCCACACCCTCATACTCGAGAGGTTGGTTCTTTACCCACTAGGCCACCACGTTCATCATCATCATGTTTATAAGATTTATCAATGTTCCGTATGAATTCATTTGTACCCGATTCTCATGAAATCTACTCCACCGGATAAAACGAAGCCTATAGCCTTCCTCGATAAAGGGGCGATTTAATACTGATAGATTTTTCAAACCTAACCAATATTCCCTAAGACTAACGCGTTCAAACAAACGGACACTAGCTTTATAATATTGTTATGGACAATATGTGACACTTTAATTCGTTTAGTGACAGTTCATATTAACTTGACCCTTGTTAACCCTAAAATAAACACAGACCTTTCTATTCCTAGAGTACTCACACACTGCACACTTTTAGTCGGCCGATAGTTTGTTTGAGTTCATAAATCAGTATGAAGATGAATAGTAGTACGCACATTACAAAGATCAGGTGTTTAGGCGATATCAGACCGACTGAAAACTTCGACAGAAATCAAGATTTTCTTTAAAACAAAATTGCCTACCATCGAGTCAACTGTCGACAGTTTAGTCTACAGTATACGGGGTCTAAGTCTACAGCTAATGGAAACTAGCTAGTTTTAAGTAATTTCAGCTAGCATTTCAGGAAATAGAATTGTATGCGACGCAACTAAGCCGAGGTGACGTTTACCGGGTGATGTAAGCTTTTCTGATTGTAAGATTAACTGAATGTAGTAAATAGATAAATGAGATATAGCTATTGTGCTACTAATATACAAGCTGTTGATTTGCATCCGTGCCATAGTCAAGGACGTAATTATACTAATGATTCTCAACTCAAATCAACAAAAAAATTGGTACAAAAATTTTTGATTTTAATTTTTTTTCGGAAATCCGTCAATGTCATCAAGCCGTATTTAAACTTGGCGCGTGTGTTACTGGCCTTAAAACCGTGCTGCGCCCTCACACAAACGTAAACACAAAGCATACGCAACGATTATTCATAAATTTCATTCATAAAATTGGATTACTTCTGAAATACTATGACATTACAATGACAAAAAAAGCAGTGCATATTAGCTATTTCCCGTCTACTGTAATTCCAATGGATTATTTACGTACTTTATGTCCTCCTCCTGAAGTATGGCACAAATGCAAATCAACACCTTGTATTGTGCTACTAATATGCCGGAGAGTTTGGATTGGAGACTTATTAGCATAGACTTTTCACGTTCTGAAGTATCGAGTATCTTTTTGTGGTTTTGAGCTGCAGATGCAAGAATTGGGATTTTTATAAAAGTTTATAAGTAGACAGCCGATTGATCTTAAGGTCAAGGAACGACTGGTGCGGTTGGTCCGTGGTTAGGTGGTCGTCTTGTCAAGACAAGTACTTCTGTGCTTCGGAAGGCACGGAAGACTGCTGAGTTTCGGCTGTCATTTGAACATCTGTGGCAGTCGTTGCGGATAGTCAGAAGTCAGAATGTTAGACAACCAGTCTTAATGAGTGGTATCGGGTTGCCCATGTGTCATGTAAAACACTGGGACTCAATTGTATCCCGTTAGACTGGAAGCCAACCCCAATTTAGTTGCTAAAAGGCTGGTGAAAGTACTGATTTTGAAGGGGTGCGTAAAATATAAACTCATTTAGTACTTGAATAGCGATAACGTTTCCAACTAAAACTGCCTTTATATTCTTTGACAAATTTCAGAAGATATACCTCTAAAGATAGTATAACACAATGAAACCAGACACCGCTCGCGATTTATTCCCTTCCACACAATGGTTGTAAGAAATTGCTTTTAACATTGAGCCACATTGTATTAAACCTAACACAATACTTAGCTAGTTCTTAGGGTTCCGTTCCCAAAGGGTAATACAGGACCCTATTGTTTTCGCTCCTCTGTCTGTCCGTCTGTCACCAGGTTGTATCTCAAGAACCATGAAAAAAAAGTGAAAATTTCAACTCTGAGTTGAAATTTTCACAGATGATGTATTTCTGTTACCGCTATAAAAACAAATACTGAAAACTAGAATAATAAATATTGAGGGGGGCTCCCATAAAACGAACGTGATTTTTTTGCTCAATTTTGCTCGATATCGACAACGGCAACAGACAATGTTTGAAATATTCACAGAATATGGAATGTGTTATAAAGGACAATGGGCACTTTGTATGAGATTTGGTACCCGCTCCAACAGTAACGTATGATATATCATTAGAAAGGTATTTGCGTGAATAATAATAAAAACTATGGGGCCTGCCTCAATTAGCTGTCCGATCCGAATAACTATAAAAATTGAATCGACATAGAAACAAGTATGTCATCCATATATGCAAATTCATTAAGAGGCATATGTCGTCAGTGTAATAATTTTAAACTCAGTTAATAGACATCTTACATTGTTTGAGATACACTCTATTATAATCTAAAGTTTGCAATATTCTATGGAGTTATACTACGGAAACACAATCGTCATCTGATTTGACAAAAGTTCAAAACATTTCTATTCATCTTTTTTTAAGAAGTAATTCATCATTATCTCAGCACCTCTTGAGGAGCAAGATTGAGTCGTAATATGTACTATGTTAACATCGTCTCCTGACTTTTCAACCTTAATTGATTGTAAATACTGAAAGACTCATCAAATACATAAGCTACTTCTGCGTGAACTGCAAAGGTTTGCACAGTCTTTTTTAAAGCAGGCCCACATTTTAAGAAGGCCGAATTCCTGCGTTTTTGTTACTTTACCAGTTTTTATTAAATACAGTTAGATTTAAGAACTACATCTACGTTGATGATTTATGAACATTACACATTCTATTAGTCGATGTCACGCGAAATGGACAAGGATTTGGGACTAGTCGTCATAGTAAAAATTTTTTGCCTTGCCAAGACCTACGCAATGGTACTAGAATCAACACTGTTGGACAGGGTACCAAAACGCCCATCGTCCTTTATTACAATTATGGAACGTTTTATAAATAACTAGCTTCTGCCAGCGGTTTCACTCGCATCCCGTGGGAACTACTTCCCGTACCGGGATAAAAAGTAGCCTATGGCCTTCCTCGATAAATGGGCTATCTAACACTGAAAGAAATTTTCAAATCGGACCAGTAGTTCCTGAGATTAGCGCGTTCAAACAAACAAACAAATTCTTCAGCTTTATAATATTAGTATAGATAGTACGGAACCCTTGGCCGGTTTTTTTAATGTTTACAGCAGTAGTTTAGATTCTACACAATGATACACCTAGATTTATGTGTCTCGAAATTTAATAAAACTTTTTAAGCTACGCAATTTGTTATAAATAAGTTTGATAATAAAACACGCAAAGTGATAACAGATGTTATAAATAAGTGTAAATACAAGAAAAATGCTTCTGAAACTTTAAGCGATAACTTACATAGTTGCGTAATACTTGAATGAGTTTGTCCGTTTTTTTTAAGAAGGTTTTCGCGTTGTCTATACTAATCTAATCATCATCATTCTCCTGCCCTTATGCCTTTAGAGTGAAAAATTATTTCACTCAAAAAAATACACTATTCCCGACTTAGGCTATATTATATTCCGATAGGGAAGACTACGGATGAAACCGCAGGAAAGCAGCTAGTGAACTAATAAACAACTTAAAAGGCTTTCCCCCTCATTACAAAACGTTGTATTAAAAAAGTACCGGCATTAGTGCGGGGTTTAAACCATCATCTTGAAGAGAGTTAATGGTCTAAACCTTCTAGCATTAAAGCCACTATTTAAAACCAGGTATTATAAGGTGGCTTGAGTTTTGAAACATAGTTTGTTGTAAATAAACATGGAGGTAAGTTAATAATTTTATAGGCATTAACAAATTTCAACTTGAAACATTTGAAAGCTTCAAACGGCTATTGGGTAGTCAGAAGCTCAGCTGAATTCAGTTAGACTGGAAGCTGACCGCAACATATGCAGTTAAGAGAGGTCTAGACAGATGACAGCTAGCACTAACTTTTTATACACCCTGAATTATATTTCCTGCACCCTTGATAATAACTTGCTTATATGTTATTCTGATGCATGATCTACATTACTGCCAAGTTTCAGTAAAATCCATTCAGCCGTTTGCGATTGAGGAAGTAATCAATACATAGTATAAAACAAAGTCGCTTTCGCTGTATGTCCGTATGTATGCTTAGATCTTTAAAACTACGCAACGGATTTTGATGCGGTTTTTTTTAATAGATAGAGTGATTCTTAAGGAAGGTTTGTATGTATAATACATGTAAGTACCACGGGCGAAGCCGGGGCGGGCAGCTAGTAAATAATAATATACACTCACGCACAAACTTTATTCTTACTTCTTACTTCTATTCATCTTCATACTGATTTATGAGTCTAAACTACTAAAAGTCAGCAGGATACTTTAAATAGAGGTATGTATTAGTGTGACAAAAAATGCATAGCAAGTGAGTAGCGTATGCAATTTAGTAACAATTGTCTTCCCAACGTTCTCTAGTATTAGATACCCAGCTCCGAGTACTTCAGTGAACTCATGTAAGTGTCTGGTGGTTTACACGACGTCTAATTCAATTCGCGGGACGTCTCCAGGGTTGAAACAACTTGCAAGTAGCTGGGGTAGGGTGACTGTGGTGAAGAACGTTTTAGGATAATCCGAGAATATTTGTTGTATTGTATGTTACTGTTACTGTTACAGCCTTTTTGTCGTCCCACTGCTGGCCACAGGCCTCCTCTCACGCGGAGAAGGATTGAGCAATGAGCATTAATCACCACGCTTGCTCAATGCGGGTTGGTGGTTTCAGACTTTATAGTCCGTTTCCTCAAGATGTTTTCCTTCACCATTTTAACAGCCATTGGTGTCTAAAATATACTCAGAAAGTACATACAAACTTAGAAAAATTGCATTGGTACTTGCCTGACCTGGAATCGAACCCACGCCCTCATACTCCAGAGGTTGGTTCTTTACCCACTAACTAGGCCACCACGACTGTGTGTTGTATGTAAATGCCACAAATTTTGACCCATGGAAAATTGATAGTTTATATACAACGGGGACTTCTAGTTACTTTTTATTATAAAAGCAACAGCGAATTTGGCAATTACGCTATCATGTAGTAACGGTTTACTAAGATGTAATTTTGGCACGGAAATTTTTTAACCGAATGATGTAGTCAATAATAAAGGATGTTAAAAGTTACTGTTTTGAGTGAAATATGGTACACTGCCACTCTAAAAAAACCTGTTTTTACTTATCAGAGAATAACCATTTTTACTTTTAGAACCCATCAAATTACACATTTATTTATTTTTATAATATAATTTTGCCGAAACTTTAAATAATTTGGCTCCTAATCTCTGAAACCATGGCCACCCTACAAAGCCACTAACATAGTGCATAATGTTGGCAACACTTAGTCAGACACGCTTACTAATTATGTTTTTACTACTGTGACGTGTCAGTTAACTTTAACTTGTTAGTTAACGAGTAATTAACGGGTACCTTGCTAGTTTAGTCTACTGTTAATAAAGTTATAATTACTGTTGTGTGGTTATTGGTTTGATTGATTGTGTTTTTTTATTTATAGTCTTTCTGAGTTCTTATAACTAGACTTTGACGGTCTTTGATAAAGTCAACTTCTGCTCATTATATGTAAGTGACAAACAGAATTTCCAGCAGCTGAAATTTTTATTTAGTTTTTTTGTTTTTGTTGATAATAAAAAAAATGTAAGCACTGTTTTTGTTTTCTTCTCAATCATAGCAATCTCGTTCAATCAAACATACACGAGTAGAAACTAGTTAGCAATTAGTTTCTTAAGTCCAACGATTATACAGGTTGACTTAAATTGGAAATAATTTAGATTTTTTATCTCATCCATTCTGAGGTGCTTGTGAAAATATGATCATAAAAAACAAAATAAGTAAAAAAATATACAAAGTACAGTGCTATCTAATCATTTAAGCCTACATTATCAAAACACAATCCACCTACAAATTAGAACAACCTGTATACCTGCTCAGAAATTAAAGTATTATTTGCTCTTCGCTTCATTTATTCGCTGAACGTAGCTACGGCGTAGCAGCGTAGCAGCGTAGCACCGTCGCTACGCCGTAGAACTATGTAATAGTGATTACTGCTATCTCGGAGCGTTTAAATTAATTTATTTGTACTAAATGTTGATTTTGTGAAATACGTTGTATTTTGTATTGTTTGGAGTACTAAGATATATATAAGAATAAACTATTACTATAGAGGTACACGTATTATTGTTGGCATCAGGAGAAGGTTTTTACAATATAAATAAATAATAATATTGTCAAGAAAATTAAAGAGACACTTAAAAACTAATTTATTCACAAGTATACTGAATATCTAAGTCAAAACGACTTCACATACGTAACTCCGCGAAGCCTGTACCTCCTCCTACATGTTTTTGTTGCGATGAAGTACCGCAACAAAATTTTAGGTAGCAAACTTTTGCAACATTATTACTTTAAGTAATTGAATCATTCTAGATATTAGAAACAGATTTCAGTAAATAAAGCAAGGAAAAAATCAATAAAAAATAGCATAGTATTTTATTGTGTTACTTCAGTGTAAACAAGACTACAATTCTAACTTAGTTGTTACTACAACTGTCTTACTTTGGACAGTAAACTTAGAACTAAATGTCTTTGTCTACAAAATAACTGTTTTCATATCCCACGCGTGCTACATACTCAGAGGTGTCGTAAAATCTTAGAAAAGCCAAGTTTTAGACTAAGAATATAGAGTTATTTATTTAATCTTTTTAAATAAGATACATTATAAAATATGTATTTACATTAAAACATAATGAAAAATTAACAAAGAAGTAATTTTTTAAAATCATACGCTGTGACTTAAATGCTAGAAATGTTTGCTATTTCTAAGGTGTAGAAATGTCAAATAATTATTATACCTACCAATACCTTACACTGTAGGCTAAACTAGACGACTAATAGGCTATAGGGCCTACAGCCAGACAAATACTTATCATTCTTACCAGCCATATCATCCTCCATCATCATCTCCCGAGCCTTTTCCCAACTATGTTGGGGTCGGCTCCAGTCTAACCGGATTCAGCTAAGAACCAATGTTTTATAAGGAGTGACTGCTTATCAGACCTCCTCAACCCAGTTACCCGGGCAACCCGATACCCCTTGGTTGGACTGGCGTCAGACTTTCTGGCTCCTGACTACCCGCGTAACGACTGACAAGAATGTGCAATGACAACCGGGACCTACAGTTTAACGTGCCATCCGAAACACAGTCATTGGTGTCCAAGATTTCCTAAGAAAGTACATACATACAAACTTAGAAAAGTTTCATTTGTACTTGCCTGACTTGGAATCGAACCCACGTACTCATGCTTGCGAGGTTGGCTCTTTACACACTAGGCCACCACGACTAAGACAGCCTTATCATTTTTCCCTCCCTTTATATTAATCTAAGCAATTATGACCATCAATTTAATTTCATTAATTGAATAATTCTGTGTATACAGGCTGTGTAATCTAGTAAAGTGATAAAAAGTCCAGATATTTTTGTACTTTGAGGAAATGTCTCATCTTTTTCAGTATTGACAAATAAGTTGTATCATATTTTTTGATATAATCTTAATTAATTACCTTTTAATTTAAATACTGTGGTATTTGCCTTATTTGCGTATTTCCTCATTTCGTTTTCGACGTCTTATATGTTTTTGTTAAGTACTTGTGTTGTTTTATTAAAGTACTAGCTGTTGCCCGCAACTTCGTCTGCGTGGGCAATATAGAATAGCGTAAGTAATTTTCACAGGAAATAGCTATAATCTATGTCTATATGCTTTGAGTCTGACAAAGCTGTCATTTGTACATTTTCTGCAGCTGCTGCGACTAATCAGAAGCCAGAAAGTCTGTCAGTCTTACCATGGATATCGTCTTGTGTAGTTGACTGGATTGAAGATAGGTAGATAGGTAGTCGCTCCAAGCAAAATATTGGTACTCAAACAGATTCGGTGACTGGAAGCCCAACACCAACATAGTTGGGGAATAGCTGGATGGATGATAAAATGAGTCATCATCATCAGCAGGCGCATAGGGTAGGATAGTTTCACTACTGGGGAGAAACACTTGTATGACTTGTATGAATTGGGGATTTTCTGTGCACTTACTCACTATGGTAAGGCTGACCCCACATTAGGCGTGCGCGATCCTCAGGCGTGTGAGTAGCGCGGGCGTCGCGAGCGCGCTGCGTGAAAGTCGCGTTTTGCTGCCCTGCGGCATGTGTGAAGAGTGCAAGCGACGCGCTCGCGGCGAGCACGCGGCGCTCGAGTTGCGTTCTTACCCCTTCGCCCGCTATCCCCGCCGCCCGCTAAACGCCTTAGCAGTTAAACGTCAAGTCGAGCGCGCTGCAAATGCGGCAGGTCAGCAAAACGCGACGCTCACGCAGCGTGCTCGCGACGCACGCGCTACTCACACGCTCGAGGATCGCGCACGCCTTATGTGGGGTTAGGTCTAAACTGGGAGGGACTCCACCGAAATGTTTGCATTAGTTCACGAATAGGCAAAATGTACGTATCTGTGACAGTCCACTTCATGTGTTCGTACTTGAAACCTGCAGTTTTACCAAGATTTTCAAAATGTACGCTCGCAATTTGTCATTTCTTGGTGGAGCCAGCAAATCAAAAGAAACAGAAGTGTTGTATACTGTGCGTCACTACCGCACATCGGGAAAATTTCGCTCTTGCGGAGGACGTTTATATACCATATTTTGTGTCACACGTAAACAGGACGACAGTAAGTATCCACCGAAACACTTTCAAAGATCTGATGAACGAACAAAATCAGACCTGAGTTGGTCTCTATGAAGCGATCATACGCTTTGGCTCCTACTGTTATTGTGGTTTCTGAAAATGTATTCACCTCATTCAACGATGAATGTAATTCTGATGGTACTATTAAGAACACTTGCTTAGCGCAAAAGCTGACGTTGGCAGGCCGACTCTTTTGACTTCTCTACTAAGATACCATTGGTTTTTGTGCAATGCACACCTGCAATGCATGCTGGATTAGGATAGGATATAGGTGAATAGGATTTGCAGCAGAGAACAATTCTGTCTTTGTAATTGAATGACATCAAACGTAGTTTTATATAAAAGGTGTTTTTTAGACTTGGCTCGGGTCTTACTGAGACTGTTCATAATCGTGAACAGTGTATTTGCGATCAGAAGTTGAAAGTAAGCATGTCTCTGGTATGCGACGCGTAATTTGTACGTTTCCAGACGCATAAAGCATTTTACGTGTGTATGGTATTAAATCGAGAAAGCTCCCATTTCTTATCTGCACTTTGTATCTGGGCTTGTTTTTAAAGCTACAGAAGCCTACATTACCTACCTCACGCTTAGCAGCGCTTGCGAGAGATAGATCTTCCTTTCTTCTAGGATTAAGTTTACATATTTTGCATCAGAAAAAATAATTAAGGTCTACTTAATACTACTCACTCAAAGTAGTTTGTTTTAAGGCCACCACATTAGTGGAAGATAAGCTAAACTATGTTTATGAAAAAATCCTGATATGAACTCCATCTGTAACTTTAAATGATAATTAATTGTTCCACTAAAGTCATCATTTTTGACGTAACGTTCAAAAAATAATTTAGATGGCACCGTTTTAAATTTGGCTGAGAACTATTAATTTTCCTTTCATCAAGGTAATGATTATAGTTGGATTTTGATGTGGTACGGCAAGCTGACAAACACTATTGAAATGTCTATCTAAAAATTACACTACGTGTTAAAATATGGTGAATTACGGAAAATACACAACTCCATCTGTTGAAATAATAATCCTCTATAAAGAATGTATGGTAATTAATTGTCATTTACCACCTCGCTCTTTTGACAAATTTGATGTACCTCTATTTTTACCACAGATGGAGCTACTTTAACCTTGGCTAAACAAAATTTTCATTTTTTTTTTCTTCCGAAGTTACATAAAAAGGTGTGATTTTCTGTGTAAAGATTAATAATAGGCCGAACAACTAATATAAGTACAACATTCAAATGTACAGTTTTGACGAACAGATTGCGTGTCGTAATATTTTACATCTTGAATTCACAAAATTAATCATATCTTTTGATAGAGTGAATCGATTTCGATGAAACTAAACCTAGTAATACCCCAAGTTACGTAGAATTTTTGTATATAAGCATTGTCTGCATTGAATTCGTAGATTTTTCGTGAATCGCGAACAAACAAACAGATAAACAGACAAACAGACAAAAATGACAAAAATGATGGAAATGGGTTCTGTTAGTTATCCTTTAACATGCTGGCTATTTTTTTTGTCAATTTCTTTAATGTACAAAAATTACTTTTCTACAGATTTATTATATGTATAGACAAGACTTTTATAATTTCACACCCTATACATAATTTTGAGATGTCGGCCATTAAAATAATTATTGTTGCGCTACCGGCATTAATTATAGAAATATCGTCGTTTTACGAAGACATTCTGGGTAACGAAAGTAGTAGAGTATCGTTTTTTGTAATCTTATTCTTACTTATAAGCACTTTATTAATTTAACAAATTAATAGTTTTCGTGTTGTCAAAATTCGTATGGGTTATTTTTTTTAATAAAATCTGTAAAATACCATGTAGTAAATTATTAATATTAAGGAGCTATATTTAACACTTTTTTTAATGTAACTTCCAATCACAGTTGCAGCATTTTTTTGTATTTGTAAATAATAAAAATGTTCAAATGACAGCCGAGACTCACATTTAAAATCACTACAGATATTTCTAGTAAGAATACTATTATATTTCTGTAAATAAGGAAAATTCCAACCAATATTGCTTAATATTATCTTATCAACAAACAAACAGAAACAAATAAAACTAACTCCGAACATCATCATAACATTATGTACTAACAAAGTACAACATAAGCACAAAATACTTACTTATATCAATATTGAAGTCGTTTGCTATGAGTCTATAACCACGGAGAACAAAGTAGCTAACGGAGATGGCATAATGGAAAATCTCCTAAGAAGCGCACCAAAATGCTGGAGTTTGGACGACGAGGAACGTTACTGGCTCCGCCCTTGATCGCCTTCTAAGGAACCCTCCATTTTTTTAAACAAAAACACCAATCAATCAAGACCAATCTGTCAACAGATGTGTCAAATAACCCGAACGCCTTGTTAGTTAACTAACAACTAATCGTTTCGTTTACACCTACCGTTAGTTATCTGACTTTATTTTACTATTATTAATGCCCAATTTTGCTGTGCCCTAACAGGGTCCACAATTGTCCTTAGCCATAAGCCTACTCTAACACCTTGTCAAAAACTTGTGGAACGCAAATAAATTATATGAATATGACCCAGAAGAAGGCGCCTGACCTGCCTGCTTACAGCATCTCCGCTCATCTTTCCTTCCTCCATAGCTATAACTTATTGGGTTTTAAGAGATAGCAAAAGTTATATTTGCAGGGAACGATAAATCGGTAGAGATTAATCGTAATAGCATCTAAGATTAAAGGGTTCCGCTAAACGCGAGAAGCGATTTACTCGAGAACTGATAGGTGTTAGGAAAAGCGAATTTGTTCTGAGAAGCATGGATTGAACTGTATTTTTAAATTATGGAGTTTAAACAGGGGGTCAGATTTTTATCTCGCGATTGTAATGTGAAATGAAATTTTGAAGGTTTAGCGAATCGATTTTTATGAATGAAATACTTATAATATCAATACTAAACATATGAATGTCGACAACTTATCGGGATTATTTTAAGCGGGATAAGTTGACCAAAACCTAAAATTAAGATAGAGTGTTTTCGATTAATATTGACAAAATGTGACAAAGCGTGTAGGCCACCTATTCAAATTACCGAAAGAATATAAAGCCGTGGTTTGAACGTGCCTCAACTTAGAAAAGTTTCGGTTGCAACGCTTGTTTAAAACTCAACAATATGCACACAGACAAAAAATAGCAGACACCGATTACAGCCTGAAATTCTGAACAATATAGTTCTTGGTTCAATTACATACCTGTGGTGTCTCGCAAATTTATTATTTCAAATGAGATTATTGCTGACAGACTGACATATGCTTTTAGAAATTTGACTTTCTTAGTGGCAATCCTTTTCTAGGAAAGACCTATAAATATTCTCCGCGCTATGATATCTCGACTAAATTGAGAACTATAAAAATGATATAAAATCACCGTAACGAGTCTATCTGTCACCATTAAGTGTTATCTTTTAGATATTTGCTGGTAATGGCTTTTGGGACACGCTGTATAGTTCCGGGGGAAAACATGGTCACTTTTGGTCGTGTAGCGAAATGTTTGTCAATGTTTGGCTTGTTAATTAACTATTATATTACTTGCGGCCCGTGTGGAGAACCTACTAAGTCAATGCGTTTTGGTGAAAATCACATGGATTCGTGCAGCACTGTTTAAATACAGATGATTTGAGTAAAATAACTAGAGGTGTATTCTGCAGGTTGTAAAAAAAATTGTCAGTTGTAAAGTACATATTTGCTTGTTTACACTTTTTAGTGTCTTATAAATACCGGGTGGCCCAGGTTACTGAGTTGAGATGTACGACAGGCAGTCACTACCATACATTGATTACACTAGAAACCGATCCCAAGCAACTTTAGAAAAAGGCAGGTGATACCTTTAATTAATATTTTGCTATTTAGGATACCTCAAATCTATCCCTACCACACTTACGTTGCAATAAAATACTTTTAAATAAATCTCAAAGTTCAAGTAACGTTTGACTGAGGTAAACCCTATCCCCGATTCCCTTGAACCCATCACTAACCCTTCAATGTCCAACAATTAATAACTGGTCCGCAATTTTCCACCATCCCGACTCGAACCTCCGACATCGCAGACGGTTCGTTAGGCGTTAACTTAACGAAGCGTAAGCGTACGTGAGCAACGCCAGGATATTTAACTAAATATAATTCTTGGCCAATTGATGGGCTGATGAAGGAAGGTTAATTTATAGGAGTTTTTTTTAGGTTAAGATTTTTTGTTTTGAGTTGATTAATTGTTTTGGTTAAGTCTGGTTCAGTCAAATGTCACTACTTCCAAACTAATATTATAAATGCGAAAGTAACTCTGTGTCTGTCTGTCTTTTCTTCACGCCTAAACTACCGAACCGATTTGTGTGAAATTTGGTACAGGTACAAACATAGTTTTTAACTTGAGAAAGGACATTGGATAGTTTTTATTACAAAAAATTATATAAAAAAAAAATATTACGGACATATAGCGCCATCTATTGGTGAAACCAAAAATCTGCCGAAAGTCACTATTCGCGGGCAAAAGCTACTAGTATAATAAATCTATCTGTCCAGCTTTCACATTGATAGTCTAAACTCCAGAATTTTAGATCCTTAGAGAAGATCATGACAGAAAAACATAAGATCTTTTCTCACTGTAAGAAGAATCCGATGTCCAAAGGTAAATAGGCCGTTAATAATTATTCAAAATCAGTCTAAAATTCTTACCTAGTTTCAGAAATTCTCACACACACACGTCTACTCTCCAACTTCTTTAAGCAGTACCCTGTAGGGTCCATATTGTTTATATCGTACAAAATGTACCACCCTTATAATTTAAAAAATACTTATAAAGAATTGACACAGACCTCCATTAAATCAGTATGGTCAACAGCACCATAAAGGATATCATTACACGCGTGGGTGACATACGATTTTGTAACGCCCACACAAAACTACGGCTCATCTATTCTCTTAGGTACCCTCAGATCCTTCTCTAAAGAATCTAATGGAAGCTCTTAATAAAGGTGTTGAATTGTCTACGTTTACGTTTTCAGTTTAGAAGGGTTGATAAAAAAAACCGGCCAAGTGCGAGTCGGACTCGCGCACGTAGGGTTCCGTACCATCCGAACTAATATTCTATATATATATATATATATTTATGGATATCAAGCAAAACTGAGCAAAAAAATCACGTTAGTTGTATGGGAGCCCCCCGAAATATTTACTTTATTCTAGTTTTCAGTATTTGTTGTTCTAGCGGCAACAGAAATACATCATCTGTGAAAATTTCAACTCTCTAACTATCACGGTTCATGAGATACAGCCTGGTGACAGACGGACGGACGGACGGACGGACGGACAGAGGAGCGAAAACAATAGGGTCCCGTTTTACCCTTTGGGTACGGAACCCTAAAAACGGTGTACCAAAAAACTACAGAAATAACAGTTTGATCCTCCTTGGACAATTCAAAGGTTAGATTATTCAATTAGAAGAATCGTTATCGTAGTTTGATTAAATTACTTTAAAAAATATTTTTAAGTTATTTATTTATGTAGGTATGTCACTTAAATACGGCTGCGCTGATGCCTGATTTTTATTAAACGTATCTAAGAACCACGACTGGCAAACCAGCTTTCAACAAAAAACGCATCCAAATCGGTGATGCATCATTTGTGGTACCACAGACATACCGAGGGTATGTCTTAACACCAAGGAGTAAACAAATATGACGCGGGATTTATTTCAACCTCGTCAACTGGAAAACTTTTCAGTCATTCATGAATCTTTACCACTCATAAAAAACACAACAAACTCAGAAAATAATTGATGAAAGAGACTTCAAAATTACTCAAAATTCTTTAAAATAACGAATAAAATATGTATAATTTCCAGTCAATTTAGTATTCATAAACAACTCTGGCCGGTTACTTTGGCGTCTTTACACCTGGGCTTGTGAATAATTTAATTATTTTTACGCTAAAGGTACGTTTTGAATACTAGGTGTGAACTGCAACTGCCGATCGTACATAGCGCGACTGTGTGTCATCGGAAGAAAAGTATTAACGTAGAACAAGTTTGAATCGAAGCGGCAGCACCACGTGCAGTCGCTGTGAGATATCGATAGATGTATTATTTTTATATGTATTAGTTCATTATTTAAAATATCTAGACACACGGCAGTGTGTCCGCCAAGTTCGAGCAAAAAAAGCGACACACCGGCCGTGGGTTATATCACACGAACCATTTCGGGCCGAATTTGACCCCCCTGTAACTCAAAATCTATTTTATTAACGCATATCAAATTTCTAGTATCTGTTGAGACCCCCTCACTTATCTAAAATACAAAATTTCATTAATATACCTATTGTAGGTCTTGAGATATTGACGTCAGAAAATCGCTATTTTTACTATACACTCACTGACTGATTCACTGACTCACTCATCAAAAACCTAGACCACTTCCAATGGTCGTATTGACTTGAAATTTGGCATGGAGGTAGGTCTTTATGTCAAGGTAAAGGGAAAAATCTGAAAATGGCCAAGTGTGATTCGGTTTTAAAAAAATGAAGGTGTTTTATACCCGGTGTAAATTTATACCCCTAAGGAACTAAAACGAACTAAATTTATCTATATTTATATAATATATCTTCGAATGGTACAAACAATTGTATTTAGTCAAAGTAAAGTAAAAATCTGAAAACGGCCAAGTGTGAATCACTTTCGAAAATAACGAATGTGTAACTTTGATCCACGAACATAATATATGATAACATGTCATGTCAGTCAGTTGGTAAATCTAGTCCATTTAGTTAATCTAGTTCATTTCTTTGTAAGAAACATAGTGCATATTAAAAAATCTAAAAGATAGTATAAATGAGACATTTCTTTAACTAACTTCATCATAAGAAAAAAATAAAATAAACAACCTTACAAAAATAAATGAAATCCCACCCAAAACACAAATGTGAAAGACTGCCAAGTTCGATAATATGGGAATGCTTCGCCTATAAAAGAAGTGAGATCTGAATAAGTACCAAGTTCCATACACATACCTCAGTTAAAAATAGTTACTTTTTAATAATGTTACTTGGCAAGTTTTAATAGATAATTAAATACTTGATTCATTGCGTTTAGTAGGTTTATAACAAGGTGTATGAAAACTTGTCAAGTAACATCATTAAAAAGTAACTATTTTTAACTGAGGTATGTGTATGGAACTTGGTACTTATTCAGATCTCACTTCTTTTATAGGCGAAGCATTCCCATATTATCGAACTTGGCAGTCTTTCACATTTTTGTTTTGGGTGGGATGTACATTTAAACCAGTAGTACAGCTGCGGCTGATATCACGCAGTCACTGCAAGTGCGGTAGGCAGTTGCAGTCGGCAGTCAGCATTGAAAACGTACCTTTATTTTCTTCGAGAACGGGTTTAAATCTAGAGTTCTAGGTAATAATGTTATGTCGTCTTTTGAATACTGTAATTTATTCTGAGAATTTAACTTCAGTATTTCTTTTAAACAATATAATAATAATGTACATAAATTGGTTTCTTTATAATGTAGCTCATATTAAAAAAAAATATGTTATTTGGTTTAAATAAGACTTAGTTATCAAACTCCTTTCTGCACACGGATAAAAAAGTGACCATATGTTATTCTACCATAAGCTATATTATTGCCAATTTTCATCAAACTCTATCCAGTGGTATTTGCGTTAAAGATGGACAAACCACCAACCCGGGAATCGAACCCGAGACCTCTTGCACAGCAGCCGTATTTGTGACAGCGGGACCAACAAGGCAGTTAAATAACTTATAATTCTGCATCTACTTGTACTATAACTTATAGTTCCTGCAATAATTAACGCAGTATAAGTGCTCAAACGTGTCCAAATTACGTATTCAGCTAAATTTGTTGCCACCATGGAGAACAAAATGACTAGCAGAGGTGCCATAACGGAAAATCTCCTAAGAAAGAAGCGCGCCAAAATACGAGGGACGAGGAACGTTACTCTTTCCACTCTTATACGCCCTCTTTGGACCCGACCATTTTTTGGAATACCAATAATCGTTGCACATGTCTCAAAGAACCCGAACGATTCGTTAGTTCACTCACAACTGATCGTTTTGAATGAATTTGACCTAGAAGAAAACGCCTGACCTACCTGCATTATGGCAACTCCACTCCTTCCGTACTCCGTGCACCCAACTTACTATAAATCACATATCTACGTACATAGTTATATATGTACATTATACGCTAGTACATCGAAACAGTTATTTATTACCGGAGATTATCGAGTATCGTCGGGCGCCAGGCTTAGTATGTATTCGACGTTAACGAGCCATATCTTGTACCTTGTAAAGTGACGGCAATTAAGCCTGGATTATACGGACGGAAATTTTAAAATCAATTCTATAGTGTTTGCTTTTATTGTGATGTTTTATTTCTATTTAAAGCAGGAGTTTGCAATTGATATTATGAAGCTGAAGAGTTTATTTCCTTGCTTGAAAGCATTTAGGCACTACTAGTTTTGCTTTAGTAAGATGGGTTATTACGACAAAACTGCTGAACCGATCATAATAAAATTTGGTACATAGGTAGTTTAGAACCTAATAAATTATATCGAGGGTTCCCGGGCTAATTGGTTTAAGCGACATTTTTGCAACTTTACAGGAGAGCCATTTAAAGTTTGAAATTTCGAAAAAAAATTCATAACAAAAAAACTTCTGCAGTTATTTTAATGGGGTAAACGGTATTGAATTTTAATTAAAAATATCTAGTTGTTGATGCTAATACCAAATAAAACGGACCTTTAATTGCAAAGATAAATGTCGCTTAAAACAATCCGCCCTTTTTTAGAAACAGGAAAAACGATTTAAGTGACTTCATAACTACAATTGGCTACAGGGAAAAAAAATTAAGCGACGACGCATTCTATTTACAGAGTAAGCCAAAAAGTATGAAGTAACGAAACCCAAAATTAATAGAACCAAGGTATTTATCTCAACTACCAATTTAGACCAAAATGACTGACAGGCTAATTTACTTATGTGACATGTGACATTGAAATTGTAACGTTTAATGTTTATGTTTATTTACATCTAAGACTTTCAATGGCTGATAAAACAACCTGGATATATCGCAATCGCCAAAAATCTAAGGTGCTTACATCGAATAAATAAAAACAACACAATATCAATCAAAGTATTTATTTAGATTTATAATCATTATAGACCAGTCTCAATAGGAACATCAAATAATATTAAAAAAAAATACAATTATTATAGATACGATAGCTAAAAAGGTAATTTGTACGTTACATTTAGCTAATTGTATAGCAATAAACGAAGTTTAGGTACTGTAATAAAATAAAATTGAAATAACTACATCCAAAGAGACGATACGAGTGTTGTATTTACAATATTTATATTTATAATAATAATTATTATCTATAACATCGCACATAAATGGAGAAAAATAAACTAATATTGTCATCTCATCACTTCCTTAAAGTATTAAGTTAAGTACCTACAACTCAATAGAAGAAGTAACATAATCCAAGTATAAACAATAAAAACGAATTAGTCATAACATCTCAGTTGAAAATGGTACGTAAATAATGAAAATATTAAAGTACTTACGATTAAATTTTGATGAGCGTTTTATGTAAACACTGGCGGCCTGCGCGCGTCACGTCAGTCCTCGGCGCACTCTTGAGTGAGACTGAAGCGCCCGCGCACGATAGTCCAGTTGAAAAATCACGATTTTTGACACCCGGTCGATGAAATGAATATGGTATCATATCGAGGGTTCCCGGGCTAATTGGTTTAAGCGACATTTTGGGTGATATTGAGTTATATATATATTTGGAATCAGCGAATTTTTCTCCGTCGAATGGTGCCGGTTTCATTAAAATCGGAGCACTTTTTTGGCGCTTGAAACAATTCTATTTTCGTGGTGATTCCAAAATGGCAGTGTATTAAACGACGTGGATTTTGCATTTTTTGTTAAATTATGCACTTGAACCATACCATCATAATAATAACCGAGACATAAACCAGTCACCCTATCTCTCATAAATAAGTCAATGAGAGTTAGAGCGTTTTTCCTGTATCTACTTTTTTATTAAGAAGTAACTTGAATCATTTTGCCTTCCCACTAATCACACGGTGTGATGTCACTTAAACCAATAGTCCGTGACCCAAATAAGACAGGTTTGTCGCTTAAACGCTTTTGGCTGCATCTATTTTGAACGCAGGGTGCTACTTAAAGCAAATAGTCGTTTTCGTTCAGATGTTTTGTTTGGTCGTTAAACCATTTAGTCCTACTTTTTTTTTATATGTGTGTCGTTTAATACTGATGATAAAATTAATGATGAATAATGAAACATTTTGCCAGTATTCATAAAAATACGAGTCGGTCTTTCAATCACAAAATTTTAATATGGTACATTTCAACCATGTCATATGATACCATATTCATTTCATCGACCGGGTGTCAAAAATCGTGATTTTTCAACTGGACTATCGTGCGCGGGCGCTTCAGTCTCACTCAAGAGTGCGCCGAGGACTGACGTGACGCGCGCAGGCCGCCAGTGTTTACATAAAACGCTCATCAAAATTTAATCGTAAGTACTTTAATATTTTCATTATTTACGTACCATTTTCAACTGAGATGTTATGACTAATTCGTTTTTATTGTTTATACTTGGATTATGTTACTTCTTCTATTGAGTTGTAGGTACTTAACTTAATACTTTAAGGAAGTGATGAGATGACAATATTAGTTTATTTTTCTCCATTTATGTGCGATGTTATAGATAATAATTATTATTATAAATATAAATATTGTAAATACAACACTCGTATCGTCTCTTTGGATGTAGTTATTTCAATTTTATTTTATTACAGTACCTAAACTTCGTTTATTGCTATACAATTAGCTAAATGTAACGTACAAATTACCTTTTTAGCTATCGTATCTATAATAATTGTATTTTTTTTTAATATTATTTGATGTTCCTATTGAGACTGGTCTATAATGATTATAAATCTAAATAAATACTTTGATTGATATTGTGTTGTTTTTATTTATTCGATGTAAGCACCTTAGATTTTTGGCGATTGCGATATATCCAGGTTGTTTTATCAGCCATTGAAAGTCTTAGATGTAAATAAACATAAACATTAAACGTTACAATTTCAATGTCACATGTCACATAAGTAAATTAGCCTGTCAGTCATTTTGGTCTAAATTGGTAGTTGAGATAAATACCTTGGTTCTATTAATTTTGGGTTTCGTTACTTCATACTTTTTGGCTTACTCTGTAAATAGAATGCGTCGTCGCTTAATTTTTTTTCCCTGTAGCCAATTGTAGTTATGAAGTCACTTAAATCGTTTTTCCTGTTTCTAAAAAAGGGCGGATTGTTTTAAGCGACATTTATCTTTGCAATTAAAGGTCCGTTTTATTTGGTATTAGCATCAACAACTAGATATTTTTAATTAAAATTCAATACCGTTTACCCCATTAAAATAACTGCAGAAGTTTTTTTGTTATGAATTTTTTTTCGAAATTTCAAACTTTAAATGGCTCTCCTGTAAAGTTGCAAAAATGTCGCTTAAACCAATTAGCCCGGGAACCCTCGATATGACATGGTTGAAATGTACCATATTAAAATTTTGTGATTGAAAGACCGACTCGTATTTTTATGAATACTGGCAAAATGTTTCATTATTCATCATTAATTTTATCATCAGTATTAAACGACACACATATAAAAAAAAAGTAGGACTAAATGGTTTAACGACCAAACAAAACATCTGAACGAAAACGACTATTTGCTTTAAGTAGCACCCTGCGTTCAAAATAGATGCAGCCAAAAGCGTTTAAGCGACAAACCTGTCTTATTTGGGTCACGGACTATTGGTTTAAGTGACATCACACCGTGTGATTAGTGGGAAGGCAAAATGATTCAAGTTACTTCTTAATAAAAAAGTAGATACAGGAAAAACGCTCTAACTCTCATTGACTTATTTATGAGAGATAGGGTGACTGGTTTATGTCTCGGTTATTATTATGATGGTATGGTTCAAGTGCATAATTTAACAAAAAATGCAAAATCCACGTCGTTTAATACACTGCCATTTTGGAATCACCACGAAAATAGAATTGTTTCAAGCGCCAAAAAAGTGCTCCGATTTTAATGAAACCGGCACCATTCGACGGAGAAAAATTCGCTGATTCCAAATATATATATAACTCAATATCACCCAAAATGTCGCTTAAACCAATTAGCCCGGGAACCCTCGATATAATTTACTAGCTTCTGCCAGCGGTTTCACCCGCATCCCGTGGGAACTACTTCCCGTACCGGGATAAAAAGTAGCCTATAGCCTTCCTCGATAAATGGGCTATCTAACACTGAAAGAAATTTTCAAATCGGACCAGTAGTTCCTGAGATTAGCGCGTTCAAACAAACAAACAAACAAACTCTTCAGCTTTATAATATTAGTATAGATCTGAGTGTGGGAAGTAAGTAGTTCCCTCAAAAGGCAGGTTGAACCAGCAAGAACATCTAGTTATTAAATAGAAGTGCAGGTGTCCCTTCTACGTCTATCTCAGACCAATACTCAATTTTTACTCTCACTGCGTATAATATTCACCTCACTTGCTAAACAGTTTCTCCTGTCTGTGAAACCGCAAGATAATATACGTTCTGTATCCATGGAGTGACGTCTCAGCTATGTAGTCGCTGCTAACGAGAGTGATCGCACTCCTGTTTATGTTGTACCCTACGCCGTAATTTAGGGAGGGGCTACACAAACAGCGGTCTACGTACTTACATTTGGCTTGATAATATGTGGTACAAATGTATGTCGCATACGTAGCAATGTGTCTGTCAAATAAACTTCATTTCACAAAAAAGTATGAATAATTGAAAAACGGTAAAAGAAATAATTATTTTTCAGCAAAATTACTAGGATATTATTTATCGTCTTTATATGGCTTTAGATAGTTTTAGAACCATATTATATTATACGGTAAAATCATATCCATCATAATATGACGCCGACACAGATATTGGAGTAAACTTCACAGGGAAATCTAAACAAAACCCACTAAATACTGCCAAAATGTTCATTAATTCAAAAAGATTTCAACAGAACAGAAGCATCTATTTCAAATTGAAATAACATACAAAAACCGATAAGCCACTAAGACAGCGATCACAATCACAACACCGAAATCCTTCATTACAAGACAAGTATAATAGTTTAAACACCAAACAAAAAACACTTGATAATAAATGAACTGTAGTTTTTAGGGTTCCGTACCCAAAGGGTAAAACGGGACCCTATTATTTTCGCTCCTCCGTCCGTCCGTCCGTCCGTCCGTCTGTCACCAGGCTGTATCTCAGGAACCGTGATAGTTAGAGAGCTGAAATTTTCACAGATGATGTATTTTTGTTGCCGCTATAACAACAAATACTGAAAACTAGAATCAAATAAATACATATTTTGCGGGACTCCCATACAACAAACGTGATTTTTTTGCTCATTTTTGTTCGATTTCACCGCATCCCGTGGGAACTACTTCCTGTACCGGGATAAAAAGTAGCCTATAGCCTTCCTCGATAAATGGGCTATCTAACACTGAAATAAATTTTCAAATCGGACCAGTAGTTCCTGAGATTAGCGCGTTCAAACAAACAAACAAACTCTTCAGCTTTATAATATTAGTATAGATTAGTTTGGATGGTACGGAACCCTTCGTGTGCGAATCCGACTCGCACTTGGCCGGTTTTTTTGCTAAGTATCACTTACAAAGGCGTTCGTGTTAGCTTGCTCGTAAAAAGATAAACGCTATAGGTACCTATTTAAGTACTGACAAAAGGCTGTAAATTTTGAGCCTTTTTAAGTAGACTTTTTGTTCACTAAATGTACACTCACTTACTAGGAATGAAATTTTCTTATGAAGAAATTTATGTAGGCGAATCTTCTACCATTATCTACATAGCCTTTCCCAACTATGTTGGGGCTATCTTACATTCTAACCAGATGCAGTTAAATAATAGAGTTTTACATGGAGCGGCTACCTCTGTCTATACCGACCCTTATCGAGACTGACTTACTTCGAAGACCTAGACCCTAGTTATCCAGGCAACATTATACATGCTAGCTTTGTCTCTGAGAAGGCAGACAGTGTATCTATATTTGTGATGCCTCTTACATCAATTGAAAATGTCTATGTGTGATGGGTGGCTATTTAGTTGGGCCACAAACTTTTATCTATTGAATTTATGTTACTTCATTTTTATTAGCTCATTTAATCTTTGAAAGCTAATAAGTTATTTGTAGCCACACAAAGAAGTTTTAAGAAGTCACAGAAATGGAATTAGAATTCTATCTACCACTTCTTCAATGTAAACAGCAGCAGTTATAAAGAACATTGCACATACACTCCACAAAGCTATCCGAAACGTATCTACTTAATACACCTTTGCAAAACATAACTAAAACAAGACATTCCAATAAAGAGAGCCCGCAAAAACCAACAGTTTTTCTTTACACCACAAAAGCTTCCACGTGAAGACAGAGCCATAAATCTAGGCCCATTGTTCCGTTGAACTACAATTACTATCTATACAACTAGAATCTAGTAATACCTAGTTCTCGCAAACAACCGGAAACTTAGCGTGACTACACAAACGGAAAGCACAAACTGAATCGCCGTCGCCCGCTCAGCAGCAAACTTAATGGCCCAACACCCATTGTCTGTACCTCCACCGAAATATACACTTTATTTGTAGTACATTAAGGTTCGAATTTGGGTGTGCATGTTTGATGTTACGGTGCAACGTAGACAGAACATTGATAAATACACAGCGTTTAGATAAGGCGTTTTAAAAAAGGGTTTCTTTTGTGTTCTGTGATGAAAAATGTTGCGGTTTAAGGGTTTAGGGTCTTTTTAAAGAGTATTTTAATTGGGGTATCGATCGGTGTCATTGGACTGTGTCTTAAGGGGTGAAATTTTGAGTTACCTTGTTAGTAAGCAAAAAATAATTGGGAAAAACAAATACATCATTCAATTTATTTTTAAGGTCGTCTACATCTACTCCAAATAAATTAAAAAATAATTAATACAAATTAGTTTTTCCTACTACAGGAATTTAAACTCTTTTGTCGGTTCAGCAGTTAAAAAAACAATAAAACAGACTGAGGTGCTTTTGTTTTCTACTTTTTATGAGTGTTGTTTTATATCTGCACTTAAAATCGTGTAGTTAATTAATTTGGCCCTTTAATTAGTATGGTTTTACTATTTCAAGTAGACCTTATCCGTCGTACCTCAAAAACTTTTAAATTCTGTTGAACACTTGTCTAAAAATGACAGAAATAAGGTCTGTTTTGCAGCCACACTTTCTTTAGACACGTGTTCAACAGATGTTTAAGTTTTGCAGTAAGGCTGTAAGTGTTTTCATGGTGGTTATATGGTAAATGATAATATAATTTCCTAATTAGTCTCAGATTATCAACTAGCTTCCGCAAGCAGTTCCACCCACATCCAGGGGGAACCACTTCCGCCACTCGGAAAAAAAAAAACCTATGACCCTTCCCAGGCTCTGTACTATCTGTATACCTAGCGTTTAAAACAGGTTTAGCAGTTTTGGCGTACCTAACAACTCTACATAGACAGATTTCGCATTTCGGAAATTAATATGTTTATTATTTATTTATTTATTTAAATACTTCTTGCACATACAGTACAATGGCGGACATAACGCCTTAAGACGGTACCCTGAGCAAATGACCTTGAGCCTCTGCGCCATACAAACTCGGCGCAAGAAATACGTAGCGAGAACGCTCATATTTTGGATTAAAATGTTTATAAAATAAAATGTTCGTGTTTTGAAAAAAATAAAACTACCATAATGTTCGTTATTAAATTACCTATCTATTAGTTTAGGTAGCAAATAAAAATAATAGTGACTTTACGAAGAGATGCATCTTATTAGTGATTATTTCTCATTTCTGTGGTTTTGTTATGACCCTATAATTAGACATTATTCTGCTTAAAACTAAAAAAAAAAACACTACCATTCAAGAGTCAAGAATGTCTACAAATTTTATGTATTTTTTATTAGTTGGTATTTGTTTTAGACAAAGAGAAGTTGACTTCAAAAAACAGTACAATAAGCGGCTTCCGCTGCGTTTTGCTCGGGGTTCTACCAGTCTACCTTTGGGTGGCAGAGAGAAAGCGTTGGAATATGTTACTTTTATATACTGTCCCACATAAATAAAATAAAATAAAAACACACTCTCTAGACTCTAGAGAGCACTGAAGACCATAATAAAGTTTCATTCATTCATACATATCTAAATCTTTTTTTTTGCCCCCAGTTTCGACGTCCGAGGCCGAAGTTTCAACAAAGCGCTCCACTGGTCGGATCCCCTCGCCTTCGGAAGAAGGGCTTACTTCGTCACCATGTCCAGACCCTCAGCCCTCACGGTGGATGCTGTCCAGCTTGATGATGAAGGCGTTTATAGGTGCAGGGTCGACTTTAAGAACTCGCCGACTAGGAATTTCCAGATTAAGCTTAATGTTGTTGGTGAGTTTTATTACTTATTTCAGACGTACCGACTTTTATGGGTATCTACGTATACTTACTTTAGCTAATATTTCCTCTATCAATTAGTGAAAGCTCCTTGTTATTACAATCAACGATATTCCGTTCAGTATTTTTTAAGTTTATCGCAAACAGATACTTTAAAAGTTTCTTTGTAGGAATGTTTTTTAACGGGCTCACTTCTAGTGTTGTAAGTAGGTATTAAAATTAAGTATAAGTTAATACATTTATTATAGCATATATTCAAAATAATGTGGTATATATCGTTTCACGAGTAAATTGATAGCTCAGTAATAACCATGAGGGTAAATTACGTCAGAACATACCTAAATTCCTTTTCAATCTTTTCAATGAAGAGACTAACGGCCAGTTTCTTCATCAAAAGTTAAAGTTAAAGTAATATCTAAAGTAAAAGTAACGGTCAAATACGTTTTTTCAAGGCTAAAGTGACAGAAAAACTAATAGAAAAATTGAATTTGACCGTTACTTTTACTTTAGACATTACTTTGACCTTTACTTTGGCTTTAACTATTGATGAAGAAACTGGCTGTAAATGATTTTCATTTAAATTATGTAATAAAAAAATTTCTTAGTTACAATAATTAATAAGAACACAGTTTAATGTTGTAAATTCTTTTTTTTTATATTTAATGTATTTTTCTTTTCTTATTTTAACAGTTCCTCCACATCAGCTTCTGCTATACGACGAAGCGGGTCGCGATGTCGCCGGTGTGGTGGGCCCCTTAGAGGAGGGTGGCAACTTCACACTACTCTGTGAATTGAGAGGGGGTAAGCAGAACATATCCTTGTTATAGAAAACGAGAAAAATATTCGGTATTGTCTTTTATCGAAAATGAACTGGAAGTGGTGAAGACAAAAGTATCTGGAGCACAGCCACAGTCATTTCTAAGCTTAAGCCCAACATTGCAAAATGCAAAAAAAAAACTTATTGTTCTTATTTACAATCTATTATTTACTAGACTATCAAAAACTTTTCATTGAGGGTGCTTTTCAATAACCGTCAAACGTGTTATCAAAACAAATATAATTGAATAGTATGGTCTACACTCAACAGATACAAAAAATGTGTAACAAATTCCTTAAGACGCAAATTCTTTAATTCTATTTTATCGCCCGAATCAAATGTAACCGTGCTAACAATTATTTACTTCCTTAATCCAATTTATGGCGTGTGCTAAATTTCATCCAAACCCGTTGAGCCGTTAAATGTGTTTGATTAACAAACTTCCTAACGAAATAAGCTCAGAAACCCCTAAACTAGCAAGAAGCCAAACTTATCCTTTATGCAATTTACTTACTATGAGAAAGGATTTTGACAATGTTGCTGATGTTAATCACATCCCACATTTTGTAGACTACGGAGCTTATGAATCGACCACAAACGAAGTCATCTAGATAGAAATGACCTAATTGGAATTTCAAATTGTTTGAATTCTTGCTTATCTTTTTCAATACCCATAATGTTGGAGTAGGCTTTCAGTCTAAACAGATGCAGCCGAGTAGCAATGCTTTACATCGATCGACTGCCTTTCTGACCTCCTCAACCCAGTTACCCAATGAGGTAAAAATTTGTCTTTGTACATTGTCTTTGTATGCGTAAGGTCGGAAGCGCTCAGTCGTAGTCGTCGAGTCACACAAAGAAACGTGCATGGACATTTAAGGTTCGTTTTCAATGCTAGCTGCCGACTGCAACTGCCGATCGCACATGCCGCGAATGTATGGAAATGATTGATAATATAAGGGCTCGTGCTGTTCCGGGGCTGCGGGATTGTTCGAAAGAGCTACCGCGGCCCTGGTACATAAGAGAAGAAGAGGAACACGGTGGATTTTTACTCAGTTAAAGTCTGACACTCACTCACCACTGCCAGTGCCAACCCACAGCGGGAGGGTTCATTTGATGAAATGAAAAAATATTGCCGTACTGCTGCCGCTTTGATCCAAAACGGTTTCATGTTAATACATAGAAACCAGCAGTGCAGCTGCGACCAACTTCTTGCAGTCGTGGCATGTGCAGTCGGCAGTTGCAGTCCTCAGCTGGCATTCCAAAACGAACGATTACACACACAAGCAAAGCTCACCTGCTTCCACGAAAGAACATCTATTCTCATAAACAATTCTGCCTAACCCTTTAACAGAAAAAAAAACCTAGAATAATATGTACAATCAATCCACGTCATTCTCAGGTAAGCTACTTACCCAAACATCACTTATTGGTCACGGTTGGCACAGAAAATATCTGCAATGCGCGCTATTCGTACTTTACTTGAAAATGTGAACATAACTCGCTTTTAGATTTTCATTTATTAACGTTTGAATTTTACGGCCATTTGTTTGAATTTAAATTGGGATATAATTGGTTCTTGTTGGGGAAGTGGAAATTGTGTGTTCTTCGTGTTAGAGTCAGGTGTTTTAAGATTGAATTAGTGAGGGGTTGCCGTAGCAAAAACTGCAATGCGATTAGAAATTTCATTCATATGTAGTTGGGTTTCATAACATTACTAGCGTCTGCCAGAGAATTTATCGGCCTCCTGAAGAAACTGCTTCCAACAGCCAGATAAATAGTGTTCTGTATTCTTTCTCTGGTATCAAACTATTTGAGTGGGTACCATGTCGATAAAAATCGTTTATGTTATTTGAATCGATAAAAAGACATACTACTTTTGTATTTATCATGTGATTAAGAATTGTGTTAATTTGTCACATTTGTGGGGCTGATTTAGAGTTTATATGCTATGTAGTTCGGACTAAACCTAACTTTCTCTATCCTTTTATCTTACGCCATTTATGTATCTAGTAAAAACTTAACATACAACTAACATACGTACATACAGTAACAGTCTGCCAAACACCCAACAAAATAAGGCGAGAACAGATCGCCTGACAATTGTAAACTTGAGACAGAAGTTAAGCTGTGACGCTAAACAAGCTGTTTGAAGTTCTAAAGAGCTAATGTCTTTTCTAGTTGTTCTGTGCTCTGTAGTAAGGAACAAACAAACAGTCGGGTTTTTAAGTAGATGTCTTATATGGTAGAGATAGATGTATGACTTGGTTTAATACTCATTAATACATCAATTTGAATTATCATGAATGCACTAATTGGGGATTCTGATTGTTTTTTTCACTCATCATTTAACACAGAAAGTAATCTGTATATATATTTTTTTAAGACCTGGGAACCACTATATTTATCGATAATTGTAACTGAAAAAGAGACTCGACTTCTTGGATTAAAATAACTAACTGAATCTTAATCCATTTTGCTATTCACCTTAACTTTAACTTAAGAAATATTTTTATTCTATTATTCTCTAATTTAATCTTGTAAACAGCTAAGCAACTTAAACATTTACTCAAAAACAAGATGGAACCGCGCAATCACATTACGTGTTTTTATTCGTCTAACTTTTGTGAACTCGTAAAAATGATTTTAAGCCCCAAAAGTTATGTCAAGGTTAAGAATAACAAAGATTAAGAGTTGGAAATTAACTGAACTTATCTGTTAACAGTGTGTTTAAATGTGCGGAAAATTGTATTAGATCTTTTGCCTTGTTTTAATTTTATATCAATTATAGAAAATCTAGCTTCCGCCCGCGGCTTTGCCGTCGAATTCGGTTATATCACGTTTCCAAGGGAACTCTTCAAAACTCCGGGATAAGAACTATATGTTCTTTCTCAAGGTCATCTCTATCTCTGTACCAAATTTCATTAAAATCAGTTCAGTACTTTAGACGTGAAAGCGTAACAGACAGACAGACAGAGTTACTTTCGCATTTATATTATTATAATATAGCAGGGATAACAGATTTCATATTTAATGGGCTTACTAGGTTTTTGTTTAAAAATCAAAATAGGGTAAAAAACAACTAATACCTACTTGCCCTTTTTTAAATAAATACAGAGTAAAAACGGTCCAAGTTTACTTTTTCTAATTCCTGGAGTTACTTTATTCCATCTTTACTAATAAAACAATCCGTTGTTATTGCTTTCTTTTGTTGACAAATTAAACACATTTAACAACATCCCACAAACAGAGAACATTCATACATCATTAAAGTCCAAGCAACAAAGAAACTACTACAAAAAAAAACTACTCAAATCTTAAGACCAACTCGCAGAGCAAGCGAAATACTTTCAACCAACATTTCCAAAGAATAGTTATGACATCACTCACCCAGACAAGCGGACAAAGAACACACTCTACCGAGAAATAACCGTCAAATAACCGGGAAATAACCGACGAATAACCGCAAGGAAAAAGGGGGGATCGGAAAACACGAGCTATTAGTAATACAAATTACGTTTCGGTAACAAAGCGCCAGCATTTTTCTTACGCCATCGAAGCAAGTTTGTGCGGGATTCCGAAGCGCAATGTATAAGTTTTTGCGCTCCGTTTCAAAAGGTTTTGACTGAATGGATTTGTTGGCAAAAAGGGATCTAGTGAGATTAGTGCGGGTTGAATGTTTTTGTTGCGTTTTAGATTTTGTAATTTGAGGTTATTAGTGTATCTGCTTGCTAGAGAGCGATTAGAAATTTGTCACGGGCTTGAGATAAATTTAGAAGTCTTTATTTCTTTCTGGATTTTTTGCTTATCAATAATAACTCGCAAGAGAATGCGATGTGTGCGACTAAAAAGTTGCCTATCATTCACAATTTATTATCAGTCACTCAAATCTCATGATGGCATCCAAATTCGTTTGTCATTTCTGTGATTCTACCAGATTCAGACGATTTGACCGAATCGCCAAATGTGCGAGCTGTTGCCGCTATGTCAAAAAATACTGAAAATGACTCACACTTGGCCGGTTTTTTGACCATTTTTTACCACTAGGCTCGATATTATCTTTGAATACAAATTTCCTGAAAGCAGGCATTTATAGTTGTACTATATTTACACGCTATGTCACCCTGTCTGAAGTCTGAAAGCCACGTGATCTTCGGCTGCCAACAATAGATTGTTCTAATATTGAATGCAACGTGGTTTTCATAGGTTTAGGCTCGAGATATTTATAATCTACAATTGCGTATTTGTCAAAAATGAGAGCCTTTATCGTATTTATTTACCTTTAGTTATGTTGTTTTTTTTTTATTATTATAATAGAAGCAAAATGATGAGAAAAATCTGTGCTGTCATAGTCTGCTTAATTGCTTAGAAAAGCACAATTTGCGACCGTACAATAAGAAATGTCGGGATTAAATAGTATTAATATAACCACGAGAAAATCCATAAAAGTAGTTTTATTTTTAAAATATCGAATATTAGCTTAAGTGTCCGAAATCATTGTCACATCATCATGTGTCATTTTATTTAAAAGTACAATGCGAGCATTAAATTCAACTAGTTTTCAAGTACTATTTATCACTACATAGGTACCTAAGTTCTGAAAACGGCTTTCTATAAGAGCTGAGACGATGAAGTTATGCACAGAATTACATAGTTAATATAAGCTTCTTTATATTTAAAAGCTACTTTTTCAAGGCCATCGCGCCTATATTTTTTTCAGTCTATAAAGATAAACCCTTAGTAATACTTTGATACTTCCCCGCACTAAAAGCCTGCGAAACAATAAATAAACTTGCTAATACTTTTAAAGGGATTTTCAGGCTTTCAGCTGAATATTGGTGTCAACAACGTTGATTTATCCGCGATATAAATAAGTCTTATTGCTATTTGGAAATTGCTAGCTATTTCCCGCGAGTTCGAGTGTCATTTGAACATCTTTGGCAGTCGTTACGGGTAGCTAGAAGCCAGTAAGTCTGACAACCAGTCTTGCTAAGGGGTAACTGGGTTGTAGAGGTCAGATAGGCAGTCGGTCCATGTAAAACATTGGTTAGATGTGGTGGTTCTTAGACTGAAAGCGGACCCCAAGATATTTGGGAAAGGGATACCTACATGTTCTTTTAACTCTTTTGTAGAATTACTAGCTTCTGCCAGCGGTTTCACCCGCATCCCGTGGGAACTACTTCCCATACCGGGATAAAAAGTAGCCTATAGCCTTCCTCGATAAATGGGCTATCTAACACTGAAAGAAATTTTCAAATCGGACCAGTAGTTTCTGAGATTAGCGCGTTCAAACAAACAAACAAACTCTTCAGCTTTATAATATTAGTATAGATGAACCTGATAACTGGAGAAGGAAGCGTTTTGTATGTTCTCTTCTGTTAATGATTCTGTGAATAATAATTAGATAAGGAAGCATTATGCAATTCAGTATTTATTCCCTTCAGTGTCACCTAGTAGTTCTATACCCAATTTACAACCCATAAGACGTGGATGCAAACCCTGAAATCCACTACTAACTCCATATAATTTAACAACTGCCATACATGTCTTTGAATGGCAGTCGGGACCGACTGTTAAACGTGCTGTTCTGCTGTTCTGAAGACCCAAATCTTACACTTATATGCTAGAACAATACTATAGTGAGATCATATTTATGTTATTCGTCATACCGTCAGTTGCACAAAGCTTCATTAAATCTATTGCTAACACTGTTTATCTTGTTGACAAAGATTGAGGCAGCGATAGATTTAAAGAAGCTTTAACTTTAATGGAGCTTTGTGCAACTGACGGAAAATGAAGACACAAAACTTATTTATGGTATAATTAAAAATTAATATTTATACAAAGGTCCTAGTAGAAAAAGTTAAACAGACGTTGAACGTGCGTTTTAGATTTTGTAAAGAGAATTTCCATTAAACAAGTGACTAACGTCTGTCTAACTGTTTATGCAGTAAGACCAATCATGTTTAGGGTTTAGCTAATCTACTGGCCCTATGAAAATAATGACTATGCCTATCTAACATGCTATCCATTACACGATACAAAATGGTATAAAAATAGATTTAAATAATATAGGCACCAATCTAAAAGCTTACCTCAAGATTTATAAAAAAGTCCAAGTCAAAGTCAAAAACGTTTATTGACACTAGTTTTTAGCACTTCTTCACGTCAAATTTACAAAAGGAGCCCCAAAACGCTTAAACGCGCAAAAAATAATATCTTTATCCAACAGATTTATACTTAAAACCTTTACAAAACATAATTAAATTAGCTAATAATCATCCACTACCAAGAACTTAACCAAATATAAATAAAAATAAATGAAAGTCTGGTTTTTCATCCTAATTGTTTCGCAAACTCGTCCAATTAGCACTCAGTCGCGCCTAATTCAATAACAGCTGTTTATTAGTTTATGAACCGGTCACGAAACCGTGAATATTTCAAATGAAGCTCATTTGTAAAATTACCTTTTAAATTAACATGTGCTGAAAATGCTTACTAATATTATAAATGAGGAATTAACTCTGATTGTTTGTGGATCACTTGTGGAAAAAAAGTCGTGGTGGCCTAGTGGGTAAAGGACCAACCTCTCAAGTATGAGGGCGCGGGTTCGATCCCAGGTCAGGCAAGTACCAATGCAACTTTTCTAAGTTTGTATGTACTTTCTAAGTATATCTTAGACACCATTGACTGTGTTTCGGATGGCACGTTAAACTGTAGGTCCCGGCTGTCATTGAACATCCTTGACAGTCGTTACGGGTAGTCAGAAACCAGTAAGTCTGACACCAGTCTAACTAAGGGGTATCGGGTTGCCCGGGGAACTGGGTTGAGGAGGTCAGATAGGCAGTCGCTTCTTGTAAAGCACTGGTACTCAGCTAAATCCGGTTAGACTGGAAGCCGACCCCAACAGGATTGGGAAAAAGGCTCGGAGGATGATGTTTGTGGATCACTTCACATCACTGAAAGTGATATATGATGTTAGTCTAAAGCTTAAAAATAACATTTAATAAGCTACATTTTATCTAGGTATGGGGAGTCGTTCCCCCAGGATGCGGGTGAAACCGCGAGAAACAGCTGGCTCCATGTATGTGTATGTCTATTCTTGTCCCACGGTTATGTTACCGAATTCAAAGCCTACTTAGACTTTCTTTAAAAGCTTTATAAGGCCAAATACACAAAAGCACATAAAATTCAAATATTAAATTCATAAAAAGTATGTTCATAGTATTTAATTTAAAATCAAAACCTCAACAACTCAAAATCCTCCTCCAATAGCCACATCTTATACAATACAAACAATATAGTCTTGAAAAATAGCGGTTTCAGCCATCGTGGGGCGCACAAATGAATATATATGCGGCCTCCTCGCTGGCAACAGTGTATATCACTTTATACCATTAAATTCATCCCGCCAAGCTTTGTGTACTAATCTGAACAAACGACTTTGGAACTTGATAAAAACTGTGACACTTTTGATGGAAAACCTTTTTAGAGAGTGCCTCGTAATTGCGCGTGCGACTTTTTTTTTGTGTTACTTCTTCTGTGTTGTGTGTAGTGGACTTTTTGCTGCTTAAACTGTATCATGAAGGTATTAAAAGAGAGGGAGTTCAAATTCAGAACATTAAGGGTGAGTTGTATTGGGTTGGTGGGTAACTGGGTCGAGGAGGTAAAATAGGCAGTCGCTCCTTGTAAAGCACTGGTACTCAGCTGCATCCCGTTAGACTGGAAGCCGGTCCCAACATATAGTTGGGGAAAGGTTTGGCTGGGATGAAGGGTGAGTTGTAATGTTTTCTATAACTAAAATCAAACCATATAAAATATAATAACCATATAAAATTGCCGGCATAATCCTGTTTATCGTTATATTTAAATGGTGCATTAGACCGTCAGAACCAAAACCTACTTTAATTCCAGTTGAAGGATTCAGTTGATCACTATACCAAAATGAATTCAGTTTTTTATAGGCAGATTTACACACAGAGTCTACATAGTAGTTATACATGGCTGAGAGTGATCCATCTTGCTTGCTTACCTTTTGTAATAAAATCCGTTTTTTTCCACCTAAAGTGTTGTTACACACTATGTTCCATACGCAGCGTTCATGTTTGTTCACAACCATTTATTTCAGCAGCTTTGAAATTTAATGTCCGTATAACTTTTTTTATGAATTTGAAAACTACAATCCCTGTTCAAAATATGACCATAACACTCTCTCTTTTTATATAAAGCTTTGATTCATCATCCTCCGAGCCTTTTCCCCAACTATGTTGGGGTCGGCTTCCAGTTTAGCCGGATTCAGCTGAGTACCAGTGCTTAACAAGAAGCGACTGCCTTTCTGACCTCCTCAACCCAGTTACCCGGGCAACCCGATACCCCTTGGCTAGACTGGTGTCAGACTTACTGGCTTCTGACTACCCGTTACGACTTTCAAGGATGTTCAATGACAGCCGGGACCTACAGTTTAACGTGCCATCCAAAACACAGTCATTGGTGTCTAAGATATACTTAGAAAGTACATACAAACTTATAAAAGTTGCATTGGTCTGACCTGGAATCGAACCCGCGCCCTCATACTTGAGAGGTTGGTTCTTTACCCACTAGGCCACCACGACTTATATAATTCTTTGATTATAACTACATATATTTTTCTATGATTCTTTTGATGAGACATGCTTAAGAAACTGATTCTCCGTGAGGCGCCAATTTGTCTTAACAGATTAATTTTCGAAATAGGTAAATTCTCTAATCTGTTAACACCAGGAACAAAACAATAGCAAATAGAAAAGGGTTTGGCATTACAAAAAATATATAAAGAAAGCTGCCTCTTGGCCTAGTTTCCGTTCAGTTCCGGATTACGGCAATGTGTCGATATTTATCGCTCGTTAAAATTTATACAATTTTCCAGACTTTTTTCCCAACGGGTGTCGCGAGAGCTAGGCGGTGACTATGATTTTGATTAATAGTGGACTGTCCTACTGTTTTAAGTGATTAAATGTCTTGTGATTAAGTTTAATTTAGTGTAGTATTAAAAAAAACAATCAATATAGGACCGTTTCGTATCTGTTAGTCTCTCTGTCAAGGCCTTTTTTGTCATGCATGCGTTGTCTTTTGAAAAATATAACAAATGAGGTCTATTGAAACTGTGAAAAAAAAAACAAGTCCGACTATGTATGTAGCCTAACTTGCGCTTTGCCGGTTTTTGTTTTATTTTAGTGAAGCAGTACCTATAATAAATAAATAAATATTTATTAAAAATTAATGTCTACCACAGTTTTAACATAATAAAAAATGGTTCTAGGTCAAATATTTGATACTAATATTCTAACCGTGATATGTGTAGGCCACACTTTTCATCACGTTTTACGTATATTGGCTTTACGGATAGTATCAATCGCATATAAAAATATTTCAGAGCCAGTTAGAAAAACTGAATCGCTGAAAAAATATTTTTTCGCTAGATTTTTCGCTTTTGTGTTATTTTTTGCCACATATTTGACTATGGAAGGTTTATTTACTTATTTGTATATGACTTTTAGAAGTGTCAACAGTAAAGCGTCAAAACTAAAAGTCAGTATTAAAACCATAACTTTATTCATATTATTTATTTGCATTCCGCAATGTATAGAGTAGGTGTTACAAAATGGCTTAGAGCTTGGTACAATTGTGGATCCTATTATTTATGACAATATTAGAAAAGAATGGTTGCACTTTCATTATTTTCTACCCCCCTTTTTGGACAAAGGTTAAGAATAAAAATAAAGTTAAGAGATTTATCTACCGTTACAATTCAATACACATTAGTTACTGAACCATTAAACTACTTTCCAAAACATTTAGTGCAACGTTTTGTATGAAAATATTTAGTTAACCGTACCGAAGCTACCGGATACTTTGGCATATATTATGCAGTCACTCACTTATTCCAGTTATTCTTGTTAGTAAACAAACTTCGTCCAGAACCAGCGAACTTTCTAGAAAAAGTCGAAGAACTACGCGTAACAACGTTCTTCGTCTAAAAAGTTCCGATTGTCCTGTAACTGGATTCGATATTGTTTGAATAACTGTCTTTTGTCAGTTGAGTTTGCTTATAAATAAGATATTTTAAAAAGACACAAGTTTGAATAACTGGAAAGCTTAACAATATTTTCAGGATGTAACTCATTCACTATTATAAAAGTTATGAAAAGGTATAAAGGTAAATAAAACAGGACTTGCGGTCGCCACTTTGGACACCAGGCTATTTAAAGATACAGAAGATAGAAAGAAAAATTGTTTATTCACATAACTTGTTTACTTAAAAAGCCATATTGGCTGTAGTTACATCGTAAAATTGAAAAAGGCAGGCTCAAAAGTACTGCTGACCCGACATACATACGTACTGGAGATACACAATGTACGAAATCAATTTACATAAAATTACAAAAGCAACAAAAGAAATGAAAACAAAACAAAAATACAATCAACTCACTGCATCGGTGCAGAAAATATAACGACACTATATTTTATACATTGTCACTAAAATAAATCCGATGCAAGCTACAAAGGTTAACTAAAACAATATTTTATTTATAAGTTTCGCAACAGCAATTTTCGAGATCAATATCCCATAAATAAAATGAAAATATTTGGTCACCCTACAGTATTTCTGGTCCAACCATTTCTGGTATTTACGTTTTCATAGCTATAAATGGGTATCCAATTAATAGGCTGTATTTTTAGCACTTTCAAACTAGTTATTGTACTCGTATTTTTGTATGAATATTTTAATATGCAATTTTTCTAGCTTACTCCGTCATTTTACCTGGGGTAGTTTGTCGCGTTTTTTCCTGTCACTATGCCAAAATAGCCTTAGTTTGAGATAAAATATTTTTCAGCTTTGGTTCATTGACTTAGAACCTTTGTTTGTTTAAAATGCTAGCTCAAGGTTTTATGTCCGATTCCTAAGTTTGTAGAAGAAGTTTGGAGTTAGATAACTTTTGGATGAGACTTAAACATAATTTGATCAGTTGTCATTTTTGTGGGTTATAAACGTCATAGAAAAAACAATTAATGTTTTCCACAATAATTTCATGGCCTTTCACTTTTACAAAAACTCCAGGCCATCTAGACGCAGAAATTCCCAGAACTGGCACAAACGCTCCCATTATACTTCAAACACGCTCACTCAAGCGCTCAACAATAGACCAGTCTCCCAAACTAGTCTCCCCAGCCCCAAAACTCCAAGACACATTTACCAGCTGCGGGAAAGTCGCCAGAGGTCACTATAGTTAGCTCAAAAGGTTTAAACTACGCCAGATAAGAGACGGCTGCGAAGTTAGCGCGAGTCTACGTAACCTCGTTGGTCCCGCGTCGCTTGTTTACGCTAGGAACTCGGCTAAAAGTTATGCTGCAGCGCAAAATTTGCTAAATTTACAAACTCTAAGTTCTTCGTAGAATAATTGTTTGATAGTTTTCCTAGAGTTTTTGTTTGGCTTGAGTAGCGTCTATAAGCTGTTCTCAAGAGTGATCACGAACCGACTTGCGCGAAGACTCGACGAATTCCAACCACCGGAGCAGGCCGGGTTTCGGAGCGGATACGGCACCATAGACCACATCCACACAGTGCGGCAGATTATACAGAAGACCGAAGAGTATAATCAGCCCCTGTGTCTAGCATTTGTGGACTATGAGAAGGCCTTTGACTCGGTTGAAATCTGGTCTGTTCTGGAGTCCCTGCAGCGTTGTCAAGTAGATTGGCGATACATCCAAGTGATGAGATGTCTCTACGAAGCCGCTACAATGTCCGTCCAAGTACAGAATCAGCAAACAAGGCCCATACCGTTGCATCGAGGAGTGAGACAAGGGGATGTTATTTCCCCGAAACTGTTCACTAATGCAATGGAGGATATGTTCAAGACGCTGAACTGGAAAGGGCGAGGCATCAACATCAATGGCGAACACATCTCTCACTTGCGATTTGCTGACGATATCGTCATCATGGCGGAAACGCTGCAGGACCTACAACAGATGCTGAACGACCTGGCTGAATCTTCTCTACGCATCGGCCTACGGATGAACTTGGACAAAACCAAGGTCATGTTCAATGAACATGTTCTACCGGAACCGATTGCGATACACGGCGCCGTTCTCGAAGTTGTTCGGAAATATGTATACCTCGGGCAGACATTGCAGTTAGGTAGAAACAACTTTGAGGACGAGGTGAATAGGAGAATTCAGTTGGGTTGGGCTGCATTTGGGAAGCTACGTCGAGTCCTAACATCGTCGATCCCACAGTGCCTAAAGACAAAAGTCTTCAATCAGTGCGTCCTACCTGTCATGACTTACGGAGCCGAAACGTGGACACTGTCGGTACGGCTGGTTCACAAGTTTAAAGTCGCTCAGCGGGCTATGGAAAGGGCTATGCTCGGCATTTCTCTGAGGGATCGCATCAGAAATGAGGTAATCCGTCAGAGAACCAAGGTCATCGACATAGCCCACCGAATCAGCAAGCTGAAGTGGCAGTGGGCTGGCCATATTAGCCGAAGAACCGATAACCGTTGGGGTAAACGAGTTCTAGAGTGGAGACCGCGCCTCGGCAAGCGTAGTGTAGGACGTCCTCAGGCACGGTGGAGTGATGACTTGCGCAAGACGGCTGGCAGGAGCTGGATGCGAGAAGCCGAAAATCGATCTCAGTGGCGTGCACTTGGAGAGGCCTATGTCCAGCAGTGGACTGCGATAGGCTGATGATGATGATGATGAGCGTGAATATGTAAAGTTGGTTGTAATGCTTGCTCGATTATGGTTGAAGATTCGCTAAGTTTCGTCTTAATTGTTTGTTATGAGTTTAACATGATTTTGGTAATTTTAAGACTCCGTTTTGACTGTCGATGCAGTTAATGAAAAGTAAATCAGAATTTCGAATAAACTTTTAAACAAAAAGGAAAATACCCTGAGGAAATTAGGAAAAAGTTAGAAGTATGAATCACAAAATATTCGTTAGACAAGACTAAAAATATGTGAATCTCCGCAATTTTCTCGTATGACAAAACAGTCCAATTTTAACAGATCTTTTCCAACAGAAGTAAAAAACCAGGTCAAAATAATCACCAACAAACATTTGTCACCAGGTCGTCCCCAACCAACTCTAACCTGGCTGATCAACAACCGGCAGATAGACGACCATACAATCCTCAAGAATGACGGCAAGGTGATCGTCAGCCGCATCAGCATTGGCGGCGCTGAGAGGAGCTGGCTGAACACCAGTATTAGATGTCAGGCTACCAACACTCCTTTACTGAGTCCTCATGAAAGAACTGCGAGAGTGGAGATGCATTGTAAGTTTCAATTTACTTTAATAGCAATTTCTTTAGTAAAGAAGGTGTGGGGAGGAAATCCGGACTGCATAAAGAAAACTGAAACTCTTCAGCAGCATTCTGATAAATCACTCATTTTCTTTGAAGGTCTGCAGTTGTAATAGTTATTGTGAATTCTAAGACCTCGTGGAATTTGTGGAACAAGGTTTCTGTCTAATAATACATATATCAGAATTATCCAGACAGTTCATTTGTTTGGGAGACTTATCTATATACATAAAAATGAAACCCGCTTTCCGTTGTCACGACATAACATGAAAACGGCTTGATCGATTTGGCTGAAAATTAGAGGGGAGGTTACTTAGACCCCGGAGAAGGTTTTAGGATAGTTTTTGACACCATCCGGCTACGGGACGCGGGTGAAACCGCGGGCGAAAGCTAGTTATTTTATAATTTCACCATAGTTAATTTTTGATGGGTAAGAAACGGCCATAGTGGCCCTTAAACTTTTATGTCCAATTATATCATAATGTTGTTAGGGAATATGTCAAGAAGACCTGCAGATTTTAGAATAAAAGTATCTGAACTAATATCTATTTCTCTATCTCTCCAACAGTACGCCCAACATCAGTGATGATCACAAACAAGCCGGGACAGATGTCAGCAGACTCGGAGATCACGATCATCTGCGTGACCCACGGAAGCAGACCAGCTGCGCAAGTCACGTGGTTCAGGGAGAACAGAAGATATACCAGGGGGAAGGTGAGCTGGTTTTATGAATCTGCCATTAGAAATTGATCTTTATTCTCATCAGTTTAAAGATTTATTCAGGTTGTTACCTGTCTGTTAAGTTCTTCGTTTTATCCCCAGTTTTTACTTTTGTGTTAACATCAGACTGATCGGTCTTCAGAAGAAAAATTGCTTGATGGTTAAATTATATTTTCGTAACTACATAATGCGCTCACCTAATCACCAACCCGCATTGAGCAAGCGTGGTGATTAATGCTCAATCCTTCTCCGTGTGAGAGGAGGCCTGTGCCCAACAGTGCGACGATAAAAAAAAAGCCTGTAACAGTAACATAATGCGCTAAGGTAATATCGGCCACGAGCTCAAATTTTAATTATTAACATTTATAACATAATTATGCAAAGGTTTACAGTTTCATTTTAATTCCGCTATGATATGACCATCACCTATCCAAAAGCCAACCTTAGCCAACAAAGCTAAACCCCACCTCTCTTTACAATAGGCATACTTTCCAAAACATCCTTCAAGGAACCCCAGAGGAAATCCAAGAAACTTTTATCGCGTGAACAAAATACGCCCAAGGTAACAGAAACTTGAACAAAAAATAACAGTGCCAACTTTGTATGATAATGCCTTGTTTACTTTGCTGAGATCAGGTCAGAGATTAGCCACCTAACTTTACGTAAGGAATTAGTCGGATCTCTTTGACGGAGACAGGGCAACGAAAATTAACGATGCTTAGATTTCAAGGTAAGTTAGAGGGAGTTTCTAAGTCTTAGGTGCTTGTTCAGACGGTACGATTTTAATGTTGATGTCTGAAAAGGCAACTGAAGCATATTCGTTTCCAAAAATAAAATATCTAAGAGATCGATTCCCTGTCAATGAAGACACGGTTAAAATTAACCGTGTTAGCTACTCTACATATAGCTCAAGAACTGCTAAACCGATTAGGCCGAAAATTCGTGGCTTAATTCCCAGGATACAGACGAAGGATATTTTTTCCCCAAATGAGACTGGGAAGTAGTATATCCTTGGGAATTTGGTTAAACATGGAAAAGCTGCTTTAAAAGTCACAAACTTCCAAAATCTTGTGACAAGACCACCAAGACACGTGGGTCGAGAAGGTTTAGTCCACTTTGTTAACTCGCCCAATCGCAGTGTCTGAAAGAGCTCTAATCAAAAACTTTTAGGTCCCAAGTCGATCTTAAAGTCTAACGAAGATTGCTCTAAAACTTTATCTAGTTATTTTGATGGTTTTTTTTTTCAAGAGATAAGTAGGTTTAAGCACTAATTGCGTTGGGATTAGTTGGAGAAAATCCTCGCCAAAACTATTGGGCCGTAGTGAGCTATTTTACTTAGTTGATTTTATACAACTATTATTCATGAAGCTAGGTAGGGGTTTGAATGAAGGCTAGGTTAACGCAAAGTCTAGGGTATATTGATTAATAATTGATCACTAGGGAACGGGGTATATAGGACATATCAGAGGGGTAAGCATCATGTGGTTTAAAGAGGACTTGATTTTTTTACATTTCTCGTTATTTTAAATTACTGCTATTATCAAATATTAGCACACTACAGCGCACAACCCCTCAATAAATGTGCTATCTAATGATTACCACACTGGTTCCTGAGATTATCGCATTTAAACACTCCGGCTTTATAATATTTCTATAGACTTATAAAGCGTAACATCTATCAGCAAGTCCTTCTAAAATCTATCTTCCTGCTAAACATAAATTCATCAAACCGTACAAAATATAAGCAAAGATAAAGAGTAACAGTTTAGGAGATCATTTATAATCCCACACATACTCGTAGATACAGAGGAAAGCAAACTCCAATGAAATAATACCTACCTGTTGTAAAATATAAGTCTAGCACAGATTAACAGTTGAATAAATAAAACAACAGAACATAGACGGATACTGATTCAACAGATTTTCTCGGGATATTCCTCTGCAATTAGGTTAAAACCCAATTACGAGTGCATTTTGTTCTAGTGCATTGTGGCTTTAAATGTATGAGAACTAAACTATTTTCTACATTATTCCACTTAGAGTTATATTCTTCGTTCGTATGCGGTTTAGAGATATTGCTTTTAATAGCGACTTTTATACGCAATTAGCATATTAAAGTACCTAATTGTTTCATATTAATTGCTGGCTTGGATAAAATGCTAGGACCCTTAAGTGTTTTTAAGCGACCCTTGAAACTGCGTAAAATAAAATACAATTTGAAGCAGGTAATTTACTTAAGTACTTAACAACTGTTTAAAACAAGCTTAAAAGTTGCCACAAAAAGTAAAACTATTCAGATTAAAACTTTACTCATCTTTTTTACAACACTACATAAAAATCTTCAAAACCCACACTCAAAACTGAACCATAGTGTACGGTGAAACCGAACACGTTGAATTAATATTGTGCAGTCATCATTTTACTTTACTGCATGAACGATCAGTACACAATTAGCGGCCATCGCTCCTTTGTTTGACAACCTTAGGTCCGGTGATTAAATCTATTTTATATCTGTAAACAATCGTATCACTCAAATAATCCCGAGTTCTCTACATGGTCCTTCGAGACGGATATGAACCAGCGACCTATGGATATACAGTCCACATAGCGTCCCACTAATAAAGTTCAATTTTCTACAGCACAGCGAGTTCACGAACGAGACGACTACTGTCAGCAAACTGACCATGCTTCCTCAACCAGAAGACGATGGAGCGATGATCAGGTGTAGGGCTGATAATCCAGTGTTGAGGATCGCTCTTGAAGACGCCTTCAGAATGAGTGTTGTTTGTAAGTATAACATTTTAAGGGCTCTAGAGGCAAAAGGGAAAAACAGGATCCCATTACTCTTCCTAGGAGTAATATGGATTTCTCTCTTCTACATATTTGCCACCGCTGATTATCTAAAATTGGTGTCTGCGCAGATTCTCGCATAGTGTTCTGTAATGACAAAAAGTTTGACGGGAGCTCATTTTTCTGTCCTCCATGGCCTTGTCTAATTATTTGTATTCCTCTTATCTGCAAACGATTATTTTAATTCTTTATGCAAAGACATCGTGTTTAGATTATCATAATTTATAGCTAATCACTTTTTTCTTTCGCAATTTTTCTTTCAATAGGTATTTTTCTCCAGGTATATATTGAAATCTGCTTTAGAACAACAAATAAAGAATCTTGTATCTTGTAACATCTTCCAATACTAAATTATAAACCAATTTCAATATCACACCATTCACTACACATAAAACATTTCAGTCGCTTAATTAATTCTGAAGAAAGTTTGACCGTCTGATAAAGAACGTCATTATTAATTAACAAGTGCAAATGCAGCGCTGACACCGATCGGACCAGCGTCATGGCGGACAGCTGGGACGGAAGTTCAATTTTAAACTTAACTCGAATTGTAATAGTGTAAGGACATTTTTGAGAATCAGGCGTTGCAAATGTGGCAAGAATAATAAAAAACTTTAAGGACTTATTGCTCTCTTTTTAAGTATTTATTGCAGAACAGTGGTTATTTACCCACTTTATGACTGCTATGGAAAGGATTGTTAACATACTTAAATAATACTAATAATGTTACACTCGTTCTTTAAAAACATTGAAGGCCACTTATCACCACTTGTATTTATCATCAGTTCTCAAGAAGAGGCTTCCTAGGTTTCGAAGTCACATTCAGTACACAAAATTATTATCTTTCCTTGCCTCAATTCTATACCTAACTACTATCACTCTTATAGGTTCTTTTCGGCCCATTATCATAATTAAATCAACACTTAAAAGAACAACCAAGAGCTAAAAACATAAACCATAGTCAGTCAGTATTAGCGTCATGGATCAGTTTAAAAGAACTCATCTACGCAACTGACATTTGCCGATTTGTGGTCACCAACCGCGATGCATCGTCGAGACTAAACCTACCGTACTACCTGCCGTATAGTTTACCCACTGTAGAGTATAGGACCACCGTATTGCTATACACCGCTACGGTGTAATTAGGCCGGCAGGTTTCTATTAGCCATGGGTTTTCAAATGATTAGAGGATAGATCTGGCGGGTAGGATAACAGAAAATGTACAATTGAAAAGTAAAGTAGGTACATAGATGTTTGTTTGTCATATACCTCTAAGTACACAAAAGAAGACTAACTTATGGAGCATTTAGCCCTAAGTTCACCTACAACACAGGTCCGCGTTTCGTAAAACAACCATTTATTTTCATCTTGATTTTGAAAATTATAGTAAACGGTTGTTTTAAGAAAACTGACTGTAGCATCATACTAATCTGACGCCCTCCTCTCACTTCAAATAATAGGTAGTACTTGTCACTCTTTAATCATGTGTGCAAAGGTTACTTTTCTTTGCTCAAAATTTCTTTTTCCAACAGACAGACCAGTTCTCACCATGTCTCTGGGCAGCACCTTAAACCCTAACGACATAAAGGAGGGGGATGACGTGTACTTCGAGTGCAACATTAAAGCGAACCCTAAGGAGCATCGGATCTCCTGGTACCATAACGTGAGTGAGTCGTGACCCTTCTATATATAAAGAAACTTTAAATATTTCAAATGCATACTAAATGGATTTTTTTTTAGTTAGCCAAAATCATGGATATCACCGGTATTTTCTTTTTTGCTATTTTTTTCGTCTAAGCTTAAAAAAAAACTTATTAGCCTCCTACTCTGGATTTCACGTTTTGTAACAATAATGTCATATTTAAGGTCTAAGACATATTTAAGTTTATATTACAAAAAGATAATCAGATATAACCACAGACCACCTATGTAATTTTTTTTCTGGCATATTAACATTCTCAAATATCACATTTCAAAACAAACAAAAATACAGATCGTAATTATATGAAGGTAATCATTCCAAAATACTTTAAAGAAAAGTGGAGACTCTCAAAACTGCGCAAGAGCTCGATTAAGGTAATTTGGGAACCAAGTTCCTCTTGAGAGCCCTTCGAGTGTAGGGTCAAAGTGAAGGGCTTTAAGAACCTCAAGTATTTACGTAACCGCTCATTCAAAAATTGCTTTAAAAGTTTTTTACTTCAACTGTCGAGATGCTAAATTGTCTCAAAAGGTTGAGAGACTGAGAGAAGAATATATATTTTCTGTCAATTGGCAAGTAAATATTGTTTTTACCTGTTATTGCCCATTTTATGTAGGAACTCATTCTTTAGAGGGTTTCATAAATTGATAAAACTTTTTGCATATTTGAAGGTATCTCAGAGCTCATTCAAGAGTTATTGACTAAGAACCTAGATTAAAAAGTGTGAATAAATATGTCTTCAAACTTCATCTCTCTTATTTGTTTATTGACTAGACAGATTTACAGTTAATAAAAAATAACAAAGAAATAAATCATAGACATCAGAAAGCCACTTGCAAGAAAACTTCAACTTGACGCTGTTTTCAACATAATGCTATAAATTGTTTTCTTCTTCTCAGGACGTCCAAGTAAGCCAGAACATGTCTTCGGGGGTGTTCATCAGCACTAAGTCCTTAGTTCTGCAGAGGGTGACGAAGAGGGATGGTGGATTGTATACCTGCAGAGCAGCCAATCAGATGGGAGAGTCTAGCAGTCAGGCTGTGTATCTTAGAGTGCAATGTGAGTGACTTTACATAACATATATTTGTATTTATTGTTTTTTTAGCCTTCAACGGAAGAAGGAAAAGGGTATACAGGGTGTGTCGTTCATAATCACATTAAATCCTATCGCATATACTTTAAGATATTCTATGGCGAATTGTAAAAAAAATAACCTAATCCATTCAGTGGTTTAAAACCACAGGAGTCATTTTTCGTTTTTATAATTTACAACATCATGTGTAAAGGACAGATAAAGTTAGGAGTATCGAATGTTTTGATCAGTTGACAGCTGTCAGTTTTCAAGGGAGAATTTCAGTTGTTTGCAATGACTGACTTTTATATATATGGTGTTCTAATTTTCGCACATTTGTATTCTATTTACTTTGTATGAAAAATTCATTTTTTTATTTTTACGTATTTTTCTTTTTATTTGTGTTAATCGACATATATTAACCAGTATAATAACGCATTTCATTTAATGTGGTTGTGAAGGACACACCCGATATAGGGGGATAATTTTGACCACTGTTTGTCTTAGGCATTGTGGCTCTTGAAAGGTGATCCTTTCCGATATAGATGCAGTTTTTTTAATGATATCTAACGTTTCAGACGTTTTAAAATTATTATTTTTTTTACTTTAAGATAAGTTCTTTTTTTAGCTTGGGTTATTAGTTTTTATTTTTCGGTCTAAAAGTGACATTTACTTCAATTAACAATTTGATCACTTAACATTGCGTCAGGATAAAAAGAAAACGATGCAACCTAAAATAACGTTACTTTTGCAGTTTAATTCAAATTCAAGAACAATCTCGATAAATTCCGCCACAATATCTAATACAACATATTAAATATAACACCTTCAACAGTGGTGGCCTAGTGGGTAAAGAACCAACCTCTCGAGTATGAGGGTGTGGGTTCGATTCCAGGTCAGGCAAGTACCAATGCAACTTTTCTAAGTTTGTATGTACTTTCTAAGTAATCTTAGACACCAATGGCTGATAAAAAGGTGAAGGAAAATATCTTGAGGAAACCTGGACTATATAGTCTGAAATCACGAACCCGCATTGAGCAAGCGTGGTGATTAACGCTCAATCCTTCTCCGTGTGAGAGGAGGCCTGTGCCCAGCAGTGGGACGATAAAAAGGCTGTAACAGTAACAGTAACCTTCAACACAGACGCCCCAGTTTGCGCACAACCGTCACCGTTGCTGATTGGTGCGCGACTGGACGAGCCCCTGCGCGTGCGCTGCACCGTGAACGCGGACCCCGCTGACGTCACGTTCTATTGGCAGTTCAATAACAGTGGGGAAAGCTTTCAGGTGTCTCCTGCTAGATATGGTGAGTGTTTTAAGGTTAGAAGTATATTGATTAATTTTCAATCCTTGCAAAAGTTGAGGCACAACTTCACCCATGGCATAAACGTTTTTCTTAAAACAACTGTTTACTTTGTTTGCACGTGGTAATTCAGAGTAAGCAGTTGATTTAAGAAAACTGACGTTTATTTTGTCAGTGAACTTGGGCCTGGGCCTGAGACTATTGTCTCTCGCCGAAATGATGGTGCCTAAAAACGCATCGAAAAACCGTTTCAGCGCTCGTTTTCACGGCATGCCAGCAATGTGCTGTACGAAAAATAAGCGCTGGCTATTTTAGAAGTCATCGTTTAGTCCAGTGAAAATAGTCTTCATTTAACTTCCTTATGTGAATATTTCTGTCATCTAGTATCGACGGGCGGTACTTCAAGCGAGCTCCGCTACCGAGCCGCCAGCGAGCGCGACTACGGCGCGTTGCTCTGTCGCGCCACTAATGCGGTGGGGCGACAGAAACGGCCCTGTGTTTTTCAGATCGTTCCTGCTGGTAAGATGCCCTTTATTTATTTATTTATTTATAACATATTTTACACACCCACATTTCTCGAGAGGCGGCCTCATAAACCCTGTGGTTAGTACGCCATCCAGTCATTGGCGACCCGATACAATTTGCACCTTACAGTTAAGTAACGGTACATCTGAGTAGACAAGAAGCCGACCCCAACATAGTTGGGAAAAAGGCTCGGAAGATGGAGATATGTAACTGTAGATATGATAAGATTTATATAAATGAGGGGAGAAACTACTAGTATCGACGGGTAGTACTCAAGCAAGCTTCGATACCGAGCCGCCAGCGAGCGTGACTACGGCGCGTTGCTCTGTCGCGCCACCAATGCGGTGGGGCGACAGAAACGACCCTGTGTCTTTCAGATCGTTCCTGCTGGTTTAATGCCCTTTATCATTATAGTTTGTATGGTATTTTAATAATTTAAAGTAGGATATAATGACAATAAAAAAATATTTATTATAGGTGAACCTAGTCTCATCCGCCTCACTGTTGGCTGCAAGCGCACAGCAACGTTATCTTTTTTATAGTTCATCCTTACTAATATTATTCTAGATGTGAAAGTAACTCTAATCTAATCTGACTCACGGTAAAACTAAAACCATTAAATGAAATTTAGTCGTTGACAATAAAGAAAGAAGGCTACTTTTCATTCGACCGTGAAAATCAAAATCAAAAGTCATTTATTCAAAGTAGGCTGAAAATCAGCACTTTTTGAACGTCAAATCTACAATGACAGCCCCCAAAACGCCCGACCTTCACCACTATTGAGAAGTATACTACCCTCGAAACGCAAACAGAACCGCGTGGGACAACTAGCATCATAACTTAAAATTAGCAAACCAGTTTAAACCTTTAACACAAATTCACCAATATTCTTATTACTAAACTGAACAAAAACACGTCCTTCATAACAACAAAAAAACAACGACTTTGAAAAAATTCTGAGCGCAGACTTGTAACTTATTTAATAGAATAATTAATGCGTTCACTTCGAAATAGCTTTACACCCCCATTTCTCAAGAGGCGGCCTCATAAACCCCATGGTCAGTGCGCCATCCAGTCATCGGCGACCCGGAACAATTTGTGCCATAGAGCTGTGTAACTGTAGATATGGCAGGATTTAATCAAATCAAATATTTTTATTTTCAGGCTGCATTGGCCCATAGATACATACATAGGTAACATACATTATTATATGATACTAAATATGTCCATGGTCATAGGTCCATGTGTTTTATTTTATATAGGTATTTGCTGGCCCTTAATGACGTCGGATACTAGTTGTAAAATATGTAAATAGGACATCAATTAAAAAGCTTAAATATTACAGTATGTAGGAAAAGAAAACCTGTCTATATTTCACGTTCGAATACCTTTGGGGATTATTCATTTAAAAAGGAGTATATTTTTTTTCGATGCTAAAAACTCGTTAGACACAAAATAACAATATTATGAAATATTGCTGTTAACCGACTTATTTGAAAAAAAAAAATAATTGCCCTCGGAAGGGCATTTGTTTTGACATAATTTGAAAAAAAAAATTTAGATTTTTATAGCAATGTTTCTTTAAAAAACAACAAAAAATCAAACCGATTTTCGACGATCCATGTTACATCGTCCCTTTTAATTTTTTTCGCCCATTACCAAGAAAAACGCTAATAGAACCGTGTTTTTGCGAGGAAAAGAATTATCCTAAAATAATATATTGAACAGGCCCGTGCCTAGGCTTACATTAATTAAAAAATAACCTACTGTTTTAAAAACAATGTCCTAATTAAGTGAAAATAAAAACAAGTATCCGGTGTTTTTTACCGCGACTATAGGTCAATATTGATAACAGTACCTATAAATCAATTTTATACTAAGGACAAAAACCAAATTCTTCAGCTTTGTAAATAACGATCTTCTGCCCGCGGTTTCACCCGCCTCTGGAATCGCTTCCTTTACGTGGGTAAAAAGTGTATAAACCTATATGCTGTACTTTTACTGACATGGTTCATCAACGAACATACATACTTTTCACATTTATAATGTTAGTACATACATATGCCGCATTGAGCAAGCGTGGTGATTAACGCTTAATCCTTCTCCGTGTGAGAGGAGGCCTGTGCCCAACAGTGGGATGATAAAAAGGCTGTAACAGAACATACATATGTACATGTACTTTGTTTTATGGTTCCAATTTAGTTGTCGAATCAGTATTAACATTTTTAAACGATTCTGTAGTTTTAGATTGAAAGCACGACAGACAGATCTACTTTCATTTACAATATTAGTTAGGACTACTTCAGTAACCACCAAGTACCTTTACATTCCTGAAAGTAAAAATACTCCTAGTGCATTTGTTCGAAAGTGGCCAATATTGACTTCACAATAACCAAAAGAGTTATTAACAAAACACGCATAAACTTAACTTCAGAAACGACAAATTAATTGACCAAACTACATAATTATAGTAAGCTACAACAACGCCATACAGTACCCGTAAATGTAAAAGCGTTATAAACTATGGGTTTTAAACACCCACTCACAATCTTCACTACACCGTTCGATAGGCCATAAAATTAGTAATTTCCCCAGTTATTTGCCTCGCTATAAAGTCGATTAAATTAAAAATTAAAAGCCAGTTTACGAGCGTAGCCATGCGACTTCACTAGTATAGTGTCAGGCATTCCTCCGTGTCAGATTCCAGATGGAATTACTGCATTTTCGCTGCAGGTTTTTGCGCGAGTTTTTCGTGCTGTTTAGCCATTTTTGTTATTCGTAGTCTTTTTTAGTTATTGTAGTTTACTTTGCGAGTAATTTAGTTACTAAGTTGATAAAGTTTCGAAGTCTATTTGTACCTTAGCCTTTTTCACTCAAGAAATAGTGTCCGAGTGTGACAGAAGTTTTATATTAGGTATCTATTTTAGTTTTACGCCGATTGGTTTTACAAAGGTAATTTAGAGCCTGAAAAAAGATATCTAGGCTCCTTTTTTCCCGGCAACGAGAAGTGAATTTTCTTGGGACGTGGTGAAACTGCGGGTAAAAGCTAGTCTTTATATAACCAAGAAACTGCCTAAGTAAACTCCTTTATAATAATATAATGTTGACGTACCTCTCGAGTTGAAAGGCAGAGCACAAACCGATGTTTTTCTTACATTACGCTGTTTCTATGAAAATACACATTTCTAATATTATGCTTATACGTATGCTAGTTTAAATATATTTAGGTGTTCAGAGTTTCATTCATGTGGGCCTGTTTGTTTAAGGGTGTGTTCACATGTTTACTTATTCAATAAGTAATTGCATTTTTTTAAGGTTTAGTTTTATACTTATGCATTGCACTGGTAGTTGTCGATTGCTTCAGCAATATCGCTCGGAAAATCCTCTGGTGTGAAATCGCTGTTACTCTCTTTTTCGTAGCAAAAAATGGGGAACGTCATGGCGAAAGGTACTAGTAAAGTCAATGAAATGATGCATATTTTTTATGAGATCCAAGTTAATATATCTGTACGGAATAAAAGCGCATAATTTTCGGCTATGATCACGCCCTTATTTCCCATTGCTAATACCGAAGTACCCTTGTTAATTTACACAATCCAAATTGAAATAATTTCGGTATTTGCCATAGTTTATCAATTTCGAATACAACAAGAACAAAATTATCGATAATTAGATTGACCGAATAGTTTTTGGTATATGGGAGTATGTAATTATTCGATATTATCATTCATAATCGAATAGATATTCCATTTTCAACTAGTTGGCATACCAAAGCGCTGATTAACATTTCGGTACCAAAATAGGCTCTATTGATAATTCTTGCAATACCTTTGAAATCCACACAACCGCAACAGTTCAATCATTTTCACTTTGCAAATTAATCGAGATCTCATCGAATAATAATTAATCAAACTCGAATAGCCGTTCGGCGGAGTTCGGCAGCGTTCGGGAGACTTCGGCAGACGTTGCCAGATAATACGTAGAAACTGGTATGGTAGTGTAAATTAATAATTTCGCACCAACTTAATTAAAACATTCCGATTTTCGAGAAGTGATCGGTGACCGAAGTTTGGCCCGTTTTAAAATACGAGGAAAGTTTCGCAATCGGGACTTGGCCGTATACAGGGTTACTGCCTAACTTCTCCTACGAGTTGGTTTGAACTTTTTTGAATCCGATCGATTTTTCTGTTCGATTTTAGTAATGGCTCATTGGTGTACCTACGTTAATAGAGTGCTTGAAGTTCGTAATAGAAAATTCTAGTTGACATTTTAAAAGCTGGTCGGTTTATGTATGTCGTAAAGGTAATCATTGACATAAGTTCTAACTAGTACAGTCAAGCTATGGATGAGTGCGAGACATTTTTGTTGAATCCTGGAATAGTGAGCTACTATCGCAAATTGATGATTTTCTTTTCCAAAACAATATTTAGTTAATAACTTCCCTGTCCCATGAGTCATATGTGATACACACCTATTGTTTAACTATTGTGTCTACATCGTGGCCAGTGAAGAGGTTAAGGTATCCAGATTTTCTGATATCACATAGGCACCCAAGAAACTGAATGGACTTTTTGTAACTTAAAGTTTAAGTAAAATTATTATCAATATTATAAGATGTGGACTAAAAGCGACATTTTGCGATGTAGTGATTATAGAGCCTTCATAAAATTCTAAAGGATATTTTCTTCACCAGCTCGTCCATCCCCACCTCGCAACTGCACCGCCAAACGCCTGCTACTCCGCAACGAGCCCCATTTATCCGTCAAATGCGCGGCGGGGTACGACGGGGGACTGAACCAGCACTTCACGTTGGACGTGTTGGGGGAGAACAGCAGAGTCCTCGCTAATACTACTGCTAATTTTGTTGGTGAGTTTCTTTTGTTATAAGAATAGTGGCAAACTTAATGGTGGCTTAGAACATTATAGTTCTAGAGGTACAAGTTCACTGCGTAATGTCTGCTACTCCGCAACGAGCCCCACTTGTCCGTCAAATGCGCCGCGGGGTACGACGGGGGACTGAACCAGCACTTCACGTTAGATGTGTTGGGGGAGAACGGGCGAGTCCTCGCTAATACTACTGCTAATTTTGTTGGTGAGTTCCCTTTTTTACGGCTTCAAAAAGGGAGTTTTTTAATTTGACCTATATATTTGTATGTATTTAGGTTTGAATGTATGTTCGTGAACGATTATCTCACGTTTGGCTGAACTTTGGTTTAGACTTGGAAAAAAGTTTAGAGTATATTATTGAATTGGGTTTTTCTTATTTTGTTTTATAGTGATGCATCCATTAGTACCATTAAATGGCTTTATCAAACGGTTTTTGTCGATAAAACTGTTTATTTCAATTACCTAATTAAGTTCATAGCAGGATTGTTGTAAGTATGTTAGTAATTAGGGAACTCGCTAAACCATTTGTACGTACACTAATAAACTCAAATTATGTTGGTACCAGATTTCATATAATATTAGTACAAGGATGTTTTAGTTATTAAATTAATGTTATTTTTACAAAGACTCCGTCAAAAGCGCAAGGAAGCAACACGGGGATTTAGGGGAACAGTTTACGATGCATTGGGGGAACTTGGCTGACTAATACTCCAGAAAGTAAACGATTATGAAAGTTAGTTTATTTCGCACCACGTTGGCGTTCATCTCTTTGTCAGTTCTGCTGCTAGGTAGTAAAAGTCGCCATAAAAAACTTAACGTATTTCCTCTGAGGTCATAAAGAAAAGTTTTCTAAAACGTAAGGTTTTAATATCTAAAACCTAAAAATAACACTAGTGACTCCCGCTGTGTTCCTAGAAAAATACCTTCTGCACCTAGATAAAAAGTGACAAACTTATACCATCATCAATAAATGGACTATCTAACATTGAAATATTTTTTCCATCGGACCAGCAAATTCCTAAGATTAGCGGGCTTAAACAAACCAACTCTCCAACTCCATAATATTACCACAGATTCTTGCCCACACACACACACACAGTCTCATCAAATGTTATATTAACATAGTTCATCCCTGTTATAGCCAACAACTCAATTGGCTATTCCAACTCCAGTCAATTCTACATAGAACAACTTCACAAACTACATTCCTCACGTCGTGCAAGTTTGATTGCCGCCATGGAAATGAGAAAAAGGCGCGTTCCAAACAATTTTGAATTTGAAAATGGAAGGCGTTTCTATTGGGTGTTTGTTTTGTATGGTTGGTAAAATATTTTGGAGTTGCTAGGTAAAATAATAATCTGCTTCACAAAGAAGGTTCGAAGGTTATTATAATCCGTTTGTTATCGGGTAATTGCTGTGTTTCGGATGGCACGTTAAACTGTAGGTCCCGGCTGTCATTGAACATCCTTGACAGTCGTTACGGGTAGTCAGAAGCCAGTAAGTCTGACACCAGTCTAACCAAGGGGTATCGGGTTGCCCGGGGAACTGGGTTGAGGAGGTCAGATAGGCAGTCGCTTCTTGTAAAGCACTGGTACTCAGCTGAATCCGGTTAGACTGGAAGCCGACCCCAACAGGATTGGGAAAAAGGCTCGGAGGATGATGAGGATGATGTTATCGGGTAAAAACAAAACAAAAGTTTATTAAAATTAATCTGCAGCTTTATTGAGCTGCTAGACGAATAAAAAATTTACGTCAAATACACAATTTTCTTCTTTGAAGTAAAGGACAATGGGCGATTCCGGTCCAAATGTCCACCACGAACGAGACCTATATGGCTAGATAGCCCGTTAAATATAGAACATTTTTTGTTATGAAAGTAAAAAAAAATATAATGCCAGAAAAAAGTTATAGCAAAATCAAATAAACCATTTTATAGATTTTATTAAACGGTTTATTATTATTAAACGGTTTTATTAAACGGTTTTTAAACGGTTTTATTAAACGGTTTTATTATTAAACGGTTTTATTTAGCTCACCCCGTTTGTTTTATTTATTCATTCTTGGGTCAAATTTAGTAATTCAAATTTCACCCTCTTCCTGTCAACCGATTAATCTGAAATTTTGTATACACCTTTAATTCCGATGACAATACAATATATTAATATCAATAACATTGTAAATCCAATATGGCCGCCGGCACAAAATGGCGGATAACGTAGATTTTATCAATCCCATCAATATGGGTATCAAATGAAAGTTCTCAACCAGTAGAATACAATGTACTATATAAAATTAAAATTCAAGATGGCGGCCTCTACAAAATGGCGGATAACTTAGGTTTTATAAATCCTATCAACATGGGTATCAAATGATAGGTCTCAACAAGTAGAATACAATTTACTATGCAAAATTGAAATCTAAGATGGCGGATAGCGTAGGTTTTATCAATCCCATCAATATGGGTATGGGTATCAAATGAAAGGGCTCAACAAGCAGAATACAATATACTATAAAAAATTGAAATCCAAGATGGCGGCCGCTACAAAATGGCAGATAACGTAGGTTTTATCAATCACATCAATATGGGTATCAAATGAAAGTTCTCAACCAGTAGAATACAATGTACTATATAAAATTAAAATCCAAGATGGCGGCCTCTACAAAATGGCGGATAACTTAGGTTTTATAAATCCCATCAACATGGGTATCAAATGAAAGGTCTCAACAAGTAGAATACAATTTACTATGCAAAATTGAAATCTAAGATGGCCGCCGCTACCAAATGGCTGATAACAATTTTTTATCAATCCCACCAATATGGGTATCAAATGAAAGAGCTTCACAAGTAGAAAACTGTCAGTAACTCCAGCGGGGCCCAACAGGGCCAAGGCCTGCCTGGGCTGCGAGATTGTTCGAAAGAGTTACCGCGGCCCTGGTACATAAAAGGCCTACGACGGAACAAAACGGTTTTTAGTCAAGAGTCTGGCACTCCCTCACCGCTGCTGACCCACAGCTGGAGAGGTCATGTGATGATTTTTGGGGTCGTTAAAAAAAAAGTATCTGGAAGGGCTATGTATTGAGGAATTAGATTGTAATAAATTGTCAGGTAAGAGACCGTGTAATAATGATGCACTAAATGAATTAGATAGAATGAGGAATATTCGGTAGGCATTTTCATTAAATACTAAAAACTAGAAAATAAAAAATCGGTAAAAAAACTTTTAAGTTAAACGGTTTTATCTTATGTGCACTGAAAACTAGAAAATAAAAAAATAGTTACTTACCTGTCAACCTACGTAGGTGGTCCCGGTCATATTAGACTAAAATAAAAACGTGGGGAATCCCCCTGTGAAATCCTACCTATGGCAAAGCATATCTTTATACTTTGGTAGATCATGAGCTCGGCGTTCGCTGGTGAAGCCGCTACGGCTGATTATTGATTGTCAAAATCTCCAGTTACGATTATAGTAAGTCGATGCAATCCACACCTATTATACCTCTAGAAGAAAGTACTACAGCAATAGTTAATGGGCCCCACGTTTTTATTTTAGTCTAATATGACCGGGACCACCTACGTAGGTTGACAGGTAAGTAACTATTTTTTTATTTTCTAGTTTTCAGTGCACATAAGATAAAACCGTTTAACTTAAAAGTTTTTTTACCGATTTTTTATTTCAATTTCATTTTTTCAATTACTTTTCGTGGTGTTTGATTTTCGTACTTTCTGTAACTTCTGACAAAATAGAATTGTTCATGATTAGAGAGAAGACACCACCAGCTACATTGAACTTTCGTAGATCCAGGCACCGCTGAGTATATTCAAGCACTTCTGACGCCTCAATTGGTTAGTGATTCGTACATCCATCGGGCAAAAAATATGGTCTGTTAATGCAAATGTGTCTTTCTCATCTTAGTTTTAGATAAAGTGCGGAAATGGAAGTGGAGTAAAATAAAAAATAATACTGATAACATACAAAAACTACCGAAAATTAAGAATACATTTTTGGCTATAATTTTTTTTTGGCATTGTTTTTTTTTTTACTTTCTTAGTAAAAGTTACTCTAAATTAAGTGGGCTATTTAATTATATAGGTCTCGTTCGTGGTGGACATTTGGACCAAACTTCATACATTCTTGCCCAATCTCCTTTGAAATTGTTAATCTTACTATAAAAATAATATAATATAATCGTGAATAAAAACATATGTAGTGCTCAAAATCCCCATAAAATAGGAATAAAATTAACCACCTGTACCAAATCGGATATTAACATTTAAAAATGGCGTTGCCAGCCATTAATTGGTTTTGCACACCAAAATCAATATGATATCGGTGTCAAAATGTCCATTTTCAATAATGAGATTGGTTTGATATATCCGACTGATGTGACGACTTTATCTAGGCAGGATATCAATTTATTTTGTTTTAAATTTAACATTTGGGCAGGTTAAAATACGTCACGGGAAATCACTATCACTATCACGGTTCATGAGATACAGCCTGGTGACAGACGGATGGACGGATGGACGGACGGACGGACGGACGGACGGACAGAGGAGCGAAAACAATAGGGTCCCGTTTTACCCTTTCGGTACGGAACCCTAAAAATTAAACATACAACTTTTCTTGGTTTGGTGTAGATTTTTCTTTTTTTTAATACAGGTAGTATACAGACTAAAGTAGGCGGAAGTTTCAAACTAGGCCCAATCCTCAGGAACTACTGAACCGATTTGAAAAATCCTTTCATTATTAGATAGCCCGTTTATCCAGGAAGGTTAAAGGCTACTTTTTATCCAGATGCGTGGAGGTGTTCCTAGTTAAACAGTAAAGACTATACAGAATATACACTAACAAGTCCCATTCTTCCCCAGATCTAATAGTATGGTTCAACATCAGCTGGACAGCAGTGGAGTCTCTTGAGGAAGATGAGGACCTTGCAGTGACAGCTCGCAACAGCAAGGGCGCATCGGATCCTGTGCTGTTGAGGGATCTGGTCTTCAGAGACGCGGAGAAGAGGGCAGGTTAGTTTGAAGATCCAGCCCCTTATACATATATTTTGGTGCAAATGGACATATATTAAAGGGCTTAAGAGGGAAGAGTTACTGAATAGCATCTTAGCAATTGTTAATGTCTAACTGGGTGAAGCTGAATACCAGTGTTTTACAAGAAACGACTATCTCATCTCGTCGGTCCGCAACCAAGTTGCCTGGAGTTGCTTGATACCTCTTGCTACGACTGGTTGCCAGTCTCCTTGACTTCTGAATATCTTCCCGTAACAACTGAAAAATTCGAACATTAATACCAGCTGAGATCCACAAATTGTACGCGCCTTCTCAAAGATGGAAGACAAAATGGTCATCCACATCAATGGATCGACCAAACAAAACAACTGCTATTTATTTCATAATTAAACAAGTTTGGTTATTTTCGCTGAAAAACAGTTAAGAGTAATTAACACACACATGCAAAATATTTTACTTATTCTACCAAAAAATACCTCTTTTATTGAAGTGGGTTAAAATTAAATTTACATTTGTATGCTGCGCTGTACCTCTTCAAGTAGCAAGACGTGTTCGATAAAGTAACTAATATATTTAGCTTTTCTTAGTATATTCAGTAGACAGTTACGTTTTTAGTTCTGCGTAAATTGTTAAAATAACTGTTTCTGTAGAAATAACTACTATTGTTTTATTGTCATAAATTATCAGATTAGAATTATCTTCTTTGGGACTACAGTAAATATTAGCTCTTAAACAGGCTTTGTAGAGGTACAGACTCTTAGGACTACTTATTAAGAATTGTACTAAAACTTTTCAAAATAAGAACTAAGTAGTTTACTAATAAAAGATGTAAAAAAGGTCTTTAATTAAACTATGTTGTTCAAGTCGTTAAACTAAGTTCAGAATATCTAAACAGCAGCAAACGTGCGTTAACAACAAATCTGCTAAGTCCAACTGCATTGAAATAATAACTGTTTCAGTTGTCTTCGAAGAATTTTCTAAGATCTATTTGAAAAACTCCAAGCAACTTTTTGAGCGTTTTTAAATAATTCTGTAGTTATGTACATATAGATTTTTTTCATTTGGCTTATTTTTTTTTTCATCATTTTATTGACTGCAGTTCATAAAACATTAAACAGACAAAGCTAAAACTTCAGTATACGTTTAAATAACTCAAAACAAAAAATGCTAAATTGATATTCCAATTGCATACATATTTGTGGCTTTGAGAAAACCGAAAACCTGCATCAACCAATTTGGGCAATTTTCTCGTCTCGAATTCCGTATTCCTCCCATCAACCAACTAGAGCGACGTTCTATTTTCAAAATTGACATCTCCCACTTCTTTACGTCAGTTACTCAACAACTGACGTTCGCAAACGTCAAACGGCTGTCAAATTTGACAGTTGAATTGTCGGTCAAACGACGGGTTATCGCGATTACAGACAGATTCCAGTCAACCGAATGAGGTCGAATTGGTATCACGTTCGTGCGAAAATTCTGTAGTTTCTGCTGAGAATTTGACTAGAGGAATATTCATGATTTATCTGAATAACTTTGGGTGTTACAGACTCAGTGATTGTTGTAGTAATTGATACATCTTCTACCCTTTGATTCAGTTAGCGTTGTCGGTCTGTCTCGTTGGTCTAGTAATATTAAGTGCATGGTGTCTCGTGTTCGATTCCCGGATCAGGCCGAAATCGCTTTGCTTAAGAGCTTTCATAAAGCAGCCTGGCAGTCTGGAAATAGACCTACATATATAGACCCAGGATAAATAATGAAGATAAATGATAAATAATGAGGACCTTATGGCTCGGCTTTCACCAAGGAGGTATTTTGAAAGAAAACTCTTTTTCCTGTAAGCGTGTTTCCTTCAAAAATGCAACAGAAACCGCGGAAAACACTAGTCTATTTCCCTCGTCCATTATGTAGTAACAGCGCGCCTTTTGAACACCAGTAATCGAAGCTCAATTGAATTGAACCAGTATGCAAATGAAACTCCGATAGGAATTTGATTTTAGAAATATTTAGTCCAACAACGATTTTGTCGACAATACAACTGAAAAAGGGAAATGCCCATTCTTGGCCAAGTACTTGCCCGTCTATGTGATAAATACAATAAAAATACTAAATAATTAATTTAAATATTGCGAGTATTTATCTGATAAAAAAACCCCGGAAAAAAAAGATGAAATTATTCAGAACTCAGTTGTTAAAATACTTCCGCTTCCGCTGTAACGGTCATGTCAGTCTTGTCAAAATAGAGAATTAGGGATTGAAACCCATATTGAAAAAAGTCGATTTATTAAAAACCGGTTCTTGAAAATCGATTTTTTTTTAATATTTTATAATAAAACTACTTTTACGGATTTTATCGCGGTTATATTAATATTATTTAATCCCGACGTTTCGGATCCTTTACAGCATCCATGGTCACGGGCAGACTAAGGTGTTGGTCGTCTTGATATATTAGTTACAAACAGCTACCCTACATTTTGTCGAAACGTCGGGATTAAATAATATTAATATAACCGCGATAAAATCCGTAAAAGTAGTTTTATTTAAATGTCTAATATTCGCGTAAGTGTCAGAAATCAATATTTTCTAATAAGTTAAAAAAAAAATATTTGTAAATATCTATTCATTGTATTGTTATCATTAAACAAAATGTTTGGTGATTGATGTTCCTTTAAACACGATTTTATGCGACTCCTTTCAAGGATTACGTGTTTTCGGTTTATGACAAACATAGATTTTTCGATAAATTGATCCTACGTCCCATCCCTAGTGCTCTTGTTTGTTGACGTTTACGTACGTTGGTATTTCACAATTTGGTTTGTGCTGTGCTCTTACGACTTGTGTCTTTTCTTACTGCGTTTCTGATATTTCGACGAATGTTTACGATTATGGACCCCGTACCCGCCCCCGATGACGACCTTGGCTTTACATTGGATTCAGTACTGGATATTTTTTAAGTATTGGATTGAATAAAAACTTAAAAAATATATGTATGTATTTTTAGCATTATTTTCTGTTTACAGTTTGTGATGTTCCACCAAGTTCTGTGTAAATTTTTTTAGTTCTTTCGTTATCTACGATGTCAACTCTAATGCCTACAACTTGTTTCTTTCTTGGGCATTACTTGGCCAAACCTTCTTTATCAAATGGGCATTTCCCTTTATGTACGTTTGGGAGATAGGAATTTACATAAAACTACGGTTTTACAAGGCTTTTTTTTAACTTGGAATCCTTTGTAAGATACGTACTAGTACTAGTGTGTTGAAATACGCACCTCCAGTTTTGTGTATAAAATCTAGGGAACGACATCCCGGAACCTGTTAAAAAGTAGCTTATATGTCCATTCTCAGGTTATAGATACCTTTTATTTTCCAATTACTTGTTACCGTTGGTCTAGTGGTCGTCGCAAGCGCGGCTGCTGTGCTCGAGGTCTCGGGTTCGATTTCCGGGTCGGGCCGAAATCGCTTTGTGGGTTTTCTTGAACTTTCACAAAGCAACCCGTAGTCTGGAAGTTGGTGATTGATTCACCCATACATCGGAGAGCACGTAAATGTCGGTCCTGCGCCTGATCTCTTTCCGGTCGTGTCGGATTGCCGTCCCATCGGGTTATGAGAGTGAAGGAATAGGCAGGGCACCTGTGTCTGCGCAAATGCTCGTGTAATATGTCCTGCGCAGATGGCTGATCTCCTTAAATGAGAACAGCCGCCGTGGCCGAAATCGGCCGTGGACGCCATTATTACTTGTTGTATACTAGCCCCAAGCAAACACAAGACCTAAATAAGTTTCCTCACAAAATATTGTCGATATGTTATGATACAAAATACCTATATTTCTCCAGTTATCTAAACAAACGGAAATCATTATTTTTAACGTAATATTTTTTCAGTCCGCAACTATGATCTTTGTTCTTGTTATTGTTATAATAATTATTGAGTTTCTTACTGGAAATGTAAGAAAAACAGGAAAATATCTTGTTTGTAAAGGTAATAAGCGGAATATATCAACAACTGTATTGTGATTCTGAAAAGGGTTATCGTAAATAGATTTTATATTACAGAGAAATATTGAAATAATATTTGTGTATATGTAACCTAGTTATCTATACCGTTTCTAATAATTTTCGTTCCTGTTCGTGGAAATATATATTTTTGAAAAAGAAGCCTGGGTGCCTCTATGCCAACTTAGCTTGTTGGCATAGAGTTACGTAAAGTCAGTTTTTCAAATATCTTAACTATCTTCAAAGGTCTTTAAATCATTTGAAAAACGTCGGTTTCCTTTCTAATTTTCTACCACATTTGTAAAATAACTTTAAAAAATACAATTAGTACGTGTAGTGTTTTAATGCGACAAGTAAAAAGAGCTAATATTTGGGTCGAGAATCATTAGCAAAATTACGTCCTTGAATTTGGCACGGATGCAAAACAACAGTTTGTATTGTATAACCGTAGAATAAAAATATCTTCAAATAATCATAAATTACCAACACTAGGTACTAATAGAAAGTTTTTTTCATAGAAAGCACGACTCGAGCAGAAACGAAGTTCCCAACGGCAGCCGCGTTCGCGGGACTTGCTGCTATATTGACAGCCGCAGGCGCAATCGCCGTGCTAGCTGTTAAAAAGTAAGTATTATTATAACATAAATAGTATAATTACATTGCAATAATTAATGACGTTTTTAGGATAAATATTTATCGGTCTTGATGCCCTTTTCTTGCCCTTTTCTTACCCAACATGGTTTGAGAAAAAGGCTCCGAGAGAGAAGATGCCCTTCTCTAGCCACAGGCTGCTTGTCTCATACTACCTCATTTGATCTCCCTACCGTGTTACCATCACGCTTAGATAAAATGCTCAAGTTGTATTGGTATTTTTGAAGCTGTAAGTATTGCTTATAGTTTAAAGAAATGGGTAATGTAGAGCAGATTTTCTCATAACTCATTTATGAGCATTTTTTCGCGTATTTTTGTCATGGTTATTCTGTTTTGTTGACTGTTTATATTTACATGGTGTAATTTATTGAAAATCGGGCAAAATACTTGCGTAATTTAAAAAGTATTTGATTACCAAGATGTGTACTTGAAATGCCTATCTGTTTTTTTTTTCACTTAGTAAAACACACTAAATTAGATGCCTAATATTATTCTCTAACTCAAACTGCACTAACAATTCAACTGACACAAATATGCATAGTAGACAGTTTCCGTATGCAACTAGGTGCAAACTGAACTTTCAGAGTTAGTCAGGTCAATTCAGAACTTATTATTTATCGCATCTTATAACGGCTCTTATGAGACACATGTTCAAACTACCAATGTCTTACTGACTATTCTTTGGAGCTAGAAGTTTCATATTGATGTTAAAATATTTTATATAGCTGGTGCCCGCGACTTCGTCTGCGCAGGTTTAGTATTTCGAACAATATGTTTACAAATTGTAGCCTATGTGTTATTCTGATGTATAAGCTATATTATTGTAAAGTTTCATTAAAATTCATTCAGAAGTTTTTGCGTGAAAGAGTAACAAACATCCATACATCCATACATACAAACTTTCGCGTTTATAATATTAGTAGGATTCCCATAATATATAGTTTAGTGGAGTTTCCCAATATTTCAAATATGTATTGTTTTGCTTAGTAGAGATGGGAATTTGACATTATTTGTGTGGAGCTGATGTCAAAATTCTATGCTTAGTGAACAAATCCTCAGATGGATAGAGTATTGAGAATGGTCGTTAGTGACGTCAATCGTTTATGTGAAAAAATAAACATAAATGGCTTAAGTGCCTTTTTAAAACAACATAGCAGACTGTTGCAGTAATGGTTGCTAAGAAAATTTTGTTAGGTCTTTCGAATCGTGTCACGGTTCGGAACACGGAGGACAAAAGGTTCGGAACCAATTTCTGACTTTGCGTGTTACTAGTTTGTTAAAATCTGATGAACTACGTTTTATAATAATGATAACTAAATTCCTAAAATATTCTTTATTAAGTACACACATAAGAGGAGGCATTTATACATTTCTTTATTAAGAGGAGGCCTGTGCCCAGCAGTGGGAGGATAAAAAAAAAAAAAAAAAGGCTGTAACAACAAGTACACACATTTTGATTCGACAAAGGTACATGGTCCGCCGAACCAAAATTAAATTGAGATAAGGGCCGGAGGATGATGATGATACAGTTTGATTCGACACCGTTTTATTAATAATACCCTAACTATTTTATTTAATTCTAAAAGAAATACTCAATTATTCTGGCAACCACACCAACAAATATTTAAACAAAAACCATTCTTATTATAATCAATTGTAATTTAAGATAAGACCAAGGTAAATGCCTTCATTGGCACTAAGCCAAGCCGAGCCAAGTTGCAGACCATACGCCGTACATCTAGTTATGCCTTGGCATGGCTCCTATTGTCTCCAAGACCATTTAGGAGACCTGAGAAACTAAGGCGATAGGATAGGGTCATTGTTCGTACTTTCATTAGAACTTATCTTCGGCCGTAATGGTCGAAAGGGTTGATTTAATAAGGTCTTTAGTTTGGTGATTGTTTTGTTTATCTACGTTACATTTTTGGTATATAAAGGTGAAGTTCTGTAGACCTTTTGAGTGTTAAAAAAATTTTGTGAATAGTATCTTCTATCATTATTTAGCTGAAAAGTATATTTGTATGTATGTTGTACGCTTGGACGTGCTAATCTAAGAAACTATTCAACCGATTTGGAGAAATTTTTCAGTTTTGAATAGCCAATGTATCGAGAAAGGCACTAATTTTCTTTTACGCGAGAAAATAAGAGATGTTGTTGCAATAGTTACATAGGCACGTAAGTAGTTCTTGGACGTAGATAATGTTATCTAATAAAATAAAACAATACCAAATATAATCAATACACCGTTAATACATAACTGGATTTAGATGAACTGTAACACCTAATCTGTTATATAGATCAACACGGAAGCGAATTAATTATACACACAATACCTCTATAATACGCGTTACACCTAGTTAGGGTTACCTGTTCTCACAACTATTAATTAATCAATATAGACTATTATTGAATAAATGATAATCGGCTCTGTCTATCTACTTATTATAGCCTTTTTATCGTCCCACTACTGGGCATAGCCCTCCTCTCTCACGGAGAAGGAGTGAGCATTAATCACCACGCTTTCCCAATGCGGTTTGGTGATTTCAGACTATATTGTCCAGGTTTCCTCAAGATGTTTCCCTTCACCTTTTTATCAGCCATTGGTGTCTAAGATTACTTAGAACGTGCATACAAACTTAGAAAAGTTGGATTGGTACTTGCCTGACCTGGAATTGAACCCACACCCTCATACTCGAGAGGTTGGTTCATTACCCTTACGACTTTTTCTTTATCTTTATCTACCTATCATAAAGAAATCAACATTTTTTATCATATAGAAATCAATATTTAAAAAAAAAATATTTATGTTTCTTTCTATTGAGCAATAATATGTAGGTATTGTTTTCATAGTATAATCTACTATCACCCATTCAACTGTTGATTGATTGGTGATTCCAGACTTTAGAGAAATTATGATTTGAAGAAGTGTAGTCAACAGAAGATGAGATTATTTAATGGGATTTTTCCTCGAGATGTTTTCCTTCACTACATGAATAGTGTCCAATATACAATACATAAGTACTCTTAGAGAGTACATAATAACTTGGAAAAGTTACAATGGTATAACCTGATCTGGAATCAAACTTGTACAATACTATACTCCATTTAAAATAACATTAGAAATTTAAGTAAACCTTTTTTACTGTTTGTTCAACCGATTTTGACTTCTATTCCGTAGACAAAAGAACGGAATTGAAAGCAAAATAGTGGTTACAATACCAAGTATTTACTGCAGCCGCCATTAATCATACTACTAACGCAATAGAAGTCAAAATCGGTTGAACAAACAGTAAAAAAGGTTTACTTAAATTTCTAATGTTATTTTAAATGGAGTATACACAAGTAGTTTTATTAGCGCGGGTGAATCCACAGGAAATACTTGTATTATATAAACAGGGGTTGACAACCCTAAAACCATCCCTAAGATATAACAATACGAGTGAATTGTATCGGAATTTGTATGAACAATGTATGGTTTCTTCATCACACGCATACTAATGTTTATATTAATCATTGAACACAAATAACTGCGAACATTCACACAATGGGGTGGCGTTTTGTACATGTTAATTAGCTAAATATATTACACATATATACACCGTGACTTTTTAGTCGTCTTACAAAGGTGGTCCACTCAATGTATCCGACCTAAAATACCACTAGGCATGATTATTAATTTTATAGCATTAATTAAGATAATAGGTGCAAAGAGAAATTAGAAATAAGAAACATCCTGTTAATAATGTTTACGTATCAAACGGTAGAAAATAGATACCTTCAAAGCGCTCGAGTCGAGTGATCGTTCCATCTCCATTTTTTACGAGACAAAATTATCTACGTCATGCGTCATAATAATGAATTTATTTTTATTTTTTAATTATTCAAATCTCATAAATAACAATTTTTTTTCTATGAACGTTTAATAGTCATTGGATACATGAAGTTGGCTGCCGTTGTAAGACGTTATATAAATAAGTGAAATAATAAATTAATGTGGTATACATAGGAAAACAAAAGTAAGCTATTTACTTATTTCACTTTTGTACATCATCTGCCTAGTCTTATCCCAACTATATTTGGGTCGGCTTCCAGTCTAACCTGATGCAGTTGAGTACCAGTGTTTTACATGGAGTAACTGTCTATCTGATCTCCTCAACCTAGTTACACGGGCAACCCGATTTCCCTGATGAGACTAAGTAATTGTCAGACAAGAAGAGAGAAAGAAGAAGAAGTAATAGCCAGCACCCGCCTTTACTTTCCTTCCGAACTAGGAGGAACTCGTCGTGACGATATTGTGAACCCTAGGTCTGACCCGGCTTAGTCCGTGATCGTTGGTCCCGTATGGCTGTAACTTAGCCACGAGCTCCTCTATCTAAAAATGTGTAGGTATAATATCTAAAGATATTACTTTATTTTTCATAGGAGAAGCGAAACAACTACCACCAGTAAGCGCCCATCACAAAGCGTGGTACAAGTAGACGCTCAGGGGAGGCGGTTCCTCATAGCCTACCCTGCGCCCGCAGACAAACTGGAGTCCAAGCCGGATATATTGAACCCTAAGGCTGGTGAGTGTGGTCGAGTTTTGCTTGATAGCTGATCATTTTTTGGTAGTATGTTTACAAGAGTAAGAACTTTTATATTTTTTAAATTATTATAATTACTTATGCTTAAAAAAAACTGTACTGTATTGTTTTGAAAGTCAATTAAGCTCTCGCTTGGACAAATGTCCCGCGAAAACTTAAGCAACGGATTCCCCCTTCCCATATTTTAAAAGACACATAAGCTTGGACCTTTTTTTCCATAGGAGTCGTCAAAAACGAAGAAAGCACCTCTTACTATTTGATTGACCGATAGAATCCCATAGACCATTATCCGCCTATTGCCTTTTTCCAACCATATTGGGGTCGGCTTCAGTCTCACTGGATGCAGTTGAGTGCCAGCTGTTTTATATAGAGCGACTGGTTATCTGACCTCCTCAGCCCAGTTACCTGAGTCATCTGACGGAATCACTATACCCGTTAAAAAAATCCCCTTCAAATGAATATGAAGTTATTTTGAATGATGATTTTATGTACCTATAGAAAATGAGCCTCCGCGCGTGGTGCTGGAGTCGAGTGACAACAAAAGCTACAGCATCAGGGAGGCCACCAGCGAACCTCACAAGTCAGCGTACAGCCCACCTCCTACTGCAGAGAATATGGTAAGAAAAGGTTTATTTTCTTATTAGCTTTCGCCCGCGGCTTCGCCCGCGTAAAGTTCGGTTATATCGTTCCAAAAGAATTCTTTGAAAGTCCGGGATAAAAACTATCCTATGTACTTTCTCAAGGTCAACTCTATCTCTGTACCAAATTTTATTAAAATCAGTTCAGTGGTTTAGATGTGAAAGCGTAACATACAGATAGACAGACAGAGTTACTTTCGCATTTATAATATAGTAGGGATGTATTATGTTCTTTAAGTTAATATTTACTTTGGAGCGAAACTGTCGCTTATCCTAAACTTAATTTATAATATGTTTTTCCTCATAAAAAGAATGATTATCAATACATAGTATAAAACAAAGTCGCTTTCGCTGTATGTCCGTATGTATGCTTAGATCTTTAAAACTACGCAACGGATTTTGATACGGATTTTTTTAATAGATAGAGTGATTTTTAAGGAAGATTTGTATGTATAATACATGTAAGTACCACGGGCGAAGCCGGGGCGGGCAGCTAGTATTCTTTATGAGCGAAATAAAATTTCTTAAACCATAAAAACATTTGAATTTCGTACTAGAAGTAAAGTTGATTGTTTTTTTTTATACGCTTTCACGCTAAAACGGCTGTACTGGTTGAGATGAAATTTTGACAAAGATAGACGGTACTCAAGACACGGATATAGGCTTTTTATCCAGGACGTGAACGAAGTCGTAGGTAGCAAACACTATTTAAGTAATCAAAATTGTCAGCCCAAAATCATCATCATTAGTAAATTACTATTCAATCAATACAGCTATTTAGGTACCTACTGTATTGGGGTAACAAGAGAATTCACAATAGAATCGATTTATATGGAGTTGGTGAATTCAGGAATTTTCAGTTACTACTGCTGAAAGCTATTCTTCATAAAATAGATGCCAATTGACGATCTAAATATTATATACTAGCTTCTGCCAGCGGTTTCACCCGCATCCCGTGGGAACTACTTCCCGTTCCGGGATAAAAAGCCTATAGCCTATAGCCTTCCTCGATAAATGGGCTATCTAACACTGAAAGAAATTTTCAAATCGGACCAGTAGTTCCTGAGATTAGCGCGTTCAAACAAACAAACAAACAAACAAACTCTTCAGCTTTATAATATTAGTATAGATATAAAAATGAATCACGCCACCACGCGTGAATGGCTGGACCGATTAAGATGAAATTAGAGGTGATCCGAGAGAAGGTTTTTGTCTCCTTCCGGCTGCGGGATGTGGGTGAAACCGCGGGTGGAAGCTAGTATGCAATATATATCTGATACTACACGTATAATGACACACTACTGACTACACGCTACCAATGCCTTTGGGAAATACATCTGTCATGTTGTGTTATCAATAACAAGATTGGCTGAATTAACTACAGGTTCTTCTTAGCAACAAGCTATGTTTCGACCCTAAAATAATTGGGAGAAAAACTGAACAACAAACGACTAAAATTGTTTACAAAACAATCTCGATTAATTATTTGTAAACAAAGATTTGATGGTATTGACCCCGATTTCGGAAGCCAGTTTAGCTTTAGACTTTACAGATTTTAGTTCTTAAGGCCTATAGTTCTTCACGAACTTACTAAACAGAATCCTTAGGTACTCATATTGAAAATATATGTTTGTTATACTTATATTGCAAATGTATGTATCTCACGATAGAATGGTAAGGCGTCACGGTGTAATTTTCTAGGAACGTGGTGAAAACGTGTCAATTTTCTATATTCATGCAAACCTTATCTCAATTGGTTCAGTATTTTGATGAACGTGTCTCAATAACCAGTAGACCAATTTATAAAAAAAATGTATTGTTAGATAGCCCATTCACCAAGGAAGACCTTAGGCTACTTTTTACCTAGGTGCGCGAAATAGTTCCCCACCGAAACCACGAGCAAGAGCCAGTCATAATAATGTATATTTTTTGTTTCAGATACCAGAGAGATAGCATATGGATCAGATCCAGAGTGATTGTAAATAAAATACCAAAGACTATAAAAAATTGTACATTTATTAAATGATGCCAACAATTAATTGTTAGTTAATAAGTTAATGATTATAGAATTTATGATAGACAAACTCTTCCATATCAATTTAATTATTGTAAATTATAAAGATTTTTTTGTCTCGGAGATAAACGTAACTTACTTAAAAAATTATATAACTTTTAATAATCTTTTTTGTAAATACCTTTCTGAGAAATAACATATCTCTTAATTAATATAAACATAACATATCTTTTTAAAAACATTTGTTGTTTGTTTTAAAATTACTTCTCCGAAACAAAAATATCTAAACGAGTTATTTTTAAGAGAAAAACTATGTAAATTATGTGATTATTATAATAAACGTTGGACTATTAAATAAACTTACGGTTTTCCTACGACTCGTATTTATTTATCCTTTTAAATAACTACAAAAGATTCTATCAACATCTGCCAAGCCTTTTCTCAACAATGATGGGGTCGGCTTCCAGTATAACTAGATGCAGCAGAATACCAGTGTTAAACGTGGGGCGACTGCCTACCTAACCTCCTCAACCCAGTTACCCAGGCAAACCAATACCCCTTGGTTAGACTGGTGTCAGACTTACTGGCTTCTGACTACCCGTAACAACTGTCGAGGATGTTCAAAGACAGCCGGGACCTACAGTTTAACTTGCCATCCGAAACAGTCATTGGTGTCTAAGATACTCTTAGAAAGTACATACAAACTTAGAAAAGGTGCATTGGTACTTGCCTGACCTGGAATCGAACCCGCGCCTTCATACTCGAGAGAGTGGTTCTTTGCCCACTAAGCCACCACGACTTCCCTTGGTAATTGTTAGATTTTCTATCTTCTGACTGTAACGACTGTCAAAGATGTTCAAATGACAGTCGGGAGCACTGACCTCTATACTTATACCTGTGCTTATACACTGGACAGGCTGTTCCGTACGTTTGACAGCAATTTTTTTGTGCCCATTTGAAGCGCCAATATCGTCTAAGCGAGTGTCCACAGAACTAATTTTGACGTATAATTTCAAATGGCTGTGAGAGAAGTGTTTGTTCATTGGTTCACTGTAAAATAATTTTAGTACCACGGACACTCGCTACGTCTAACAGCGCCAAAATGGCGATTATCAAACGGGCACAAAAGCACGTTGACAACAGCCTGTCCAGTGTATAAGTATAGAGGTCAGTGGTCGGGAGTCACCAATTTATCATGCGTTCCGAAACAAGCAGGATCTTTTCACTTTAAAAATTACAAGTAAATATGCAATCCTTTACTAATATTAGTCCCAGTGCACACTACATTCCTAACTCTAGGACTTTAGTTCACAGCAATGAAAAGCAAATTACGGACTTCTTACTATTCGAAGCGTTGAAGTACTTTCTAGAAATGTGGCTACACTTGTGGTCTGTCCCCAGCCTTAGAATTTTACTGCAATTACGTAATTTGTGTTTTAGTTTTCATTAAGTCTTTTTTAGTATGTTTCTAGAGTAAAAATGATGGGTAAAAACGGAATTATAACGACAGATTCCTAATACTTAGTTATTGACTTCGTGGTTCATCCGTCTGTATCTCATTACTAAAACTTGATAGTAGAATGGTAGAAAATTTCAAATATGTTTTTTTCTGTTGCCGCTACAACCACAAAAATTCAAAAAGAATAAAAATAATAGCTATTAAAGAGCATTTTAAGAAGTATTCCATACAATTCAACATGTATTTATTTATTTATTACATAAATCATCACTATAATTACAGGAATTTCCCAATTTAAAAGCGTGGCTGTATAAAAAACATGCTGTAATCTGGTATCTGTATTTTTCACTTACTATCTACCCCCACAAAATCAAAACTATATGTATCAGAGTGAACGATTCTACCCTCACGTGAATCAAGTAAATAAAATTGAATTGTGGCCCCGAGAGAGAGGCGAATGATTGGACGCTGGCTTATCGGTCCACATAAACTAACTTAATACCGCGGCTTGCTTCATAACCGTTAAGGAACCCAGTTCCTCGGTATTATAATGTGTTTCAGAAACTACCTCTATGGGTGTTTGTATAGTGGTTTGTTGAACAAGATGTCTTGGGTAGATGGATATATCAAACTTAGTTTTGCGTATGGGACGATGAAGTGGCCGATAGTGTACCAAATATTGCAAAGGTGAAAGTTTTTGATTGTGTGTGTGACTGTGTGTGTATTTGTTACTTCTTCATGAGCAAATTGCTGCGCCGCTTCTTTTTGGTATGCAGGGAGCTGACACACTGGATTCCCAGGTAGGCAATTAATTTTTATCCAATAAACCGTAACCAATAACCTTCCTCTATGTTATACTGAAAATATTTTCAAACTTGGTTCAGAAGTTTTTGAGATAAGCCCAAGGACCGAGCTAATCGACCACGAAATACATTAAAAATATTTTCAGTTACTTAAATAAACAACATATTTTGAGGTACTTGAATAAAAATCCGATTCAAATTACAGCTATTTTTGCCAAGTAGAAGTATTTTGAACCATATAAGAATACTCATTAATGTATTGTATAAAATAACACCAATTTACAGAAATAGCTACCAAAAGCCAAAGCAATTAATTCATAGCACCCACTCAATACTCCCCATTTCAGTTCACATTGGGAACTAACATAACATATACGTATATTGTTGGTAACATAACATATATTGTTACCAACATAACGTATATGTTGTAACTAATTGCGGATTTGATAGGTACCCAAACAATTAGTAGTGTATCGGCTATCGAAGCCTGAGCTAGTTTAGTAAGAATTGTGGGTATAGGAAAGATTCTTGATGATTAAGGATAATTTATAAGGACGTAGAGGCAAATAGATAAATCGTTTCGTTGATTCAGCCGAAAGACGTCCACTGCTGGACTGCTGCCTCCCCCAAGGTTCGCCAGTTTGCTCGATCTTCAGCAACCCGTATCCACTGCTTCCCGGTGACCTTCGCCAGATCGTTCGTCCATCTAGTCGTGGTCGCCACTCGAGAACTTTTCTGCCCCATCGGTCATCTGTTCTACGCGCTATGTGCCCTGCCCATTGCCAGTTAAAAGGAATATCCATCATGATCCTTTACCTTTTATCATCCCACTGCTGGGCACAAACCTCCTGTCACAGAGGAGGATTGAGATTTAATCACCATGTCGCTTAACGCGGTTTGGTGATTTCGAATTTTATAGTCCAGGTTTTCTCAAGATGTTTTCCTCTACGTTTAAGCAGTCATTGGTGTTCAAGATTGAGGTACATAGAAAGTTCATATAAAAAGGGATACTTATTATACTTTTTATTAATTTAAAGTTTTTTTTTTTTTTGCTTTTTATTATTATTTATAAGTATTTATTATTCTTACTTGACCGTCTACATCACACAAAACTTTTGACATTGACTTTGACCGAACAAATCTAATAAAATAATAACAATTCCCTGACCTCTGCACTGTAATAACGTTACGAAACATCAAACAAAGAATTCACGACATTTTTGATTCTATTATATTTTGATCAGGCTCCGTCATTCAAATCCCAGGGTATCTCCAGCTGCGATTTATTCATCTCTACCATATCGATTGGTATCAATTATTCGATTCTCGCAATAAATCGAGAGCTTTACTCGAATGTGGAGTTGCTTGCTGTACAAAATGATAAATAAAACGATTATGTGAATATGTGTTGTGATGTATCGATTATTTCTAGGAATCGTTATGTTTTAAATATTAAATACGATTAATGTAACGGTTTTACCCGTTTCCCGAGGGAACTTCTACAAACACTATTGTACAGAGTTTCATTAAAATCCATTTAAACGTATTTTTTGCGTGAAACAATAATAAACATGCAAAAATTATACATGTATACAATCTTTCGCGTTTATAATATTTGTGGGGGGATTTACGTACTACATAATAAGTATATATTTTTGTATCAAATAGACCGTTATAATCCCATTGTTAATACTATGTGTGATAATCACACAATTAATAAAACCAGAATATAAGTTAATGGTTTCCTATAATTCATTTTTATTTTACTCGAATAATAAAATAAGCACTTTTTGAACGTCAAATTTACAAAAGACAGCCCCCAAAACGCCCGCCCTTCACCACTTCCTATGTGTTTTTGCTAGCAAGAAGAAGTGGTGGAACAAACTCCCCAGCAACTTTGCTGCATAGCTTTGTGAATTAAAAAAAACTCCACAGAACACACGTTAAGCTGTGCTTAGATAAATCCGACATCTGAATTGGCTTAGTAAATTAAGATCAGCAACTTATCGATTTGGAAGGTCGAAGTATCACCCTTTTCAAAATCTAATCTCACTAATATTAAGTTGTCATTTAGAGAGAAACCGGTGGGAAAAGATAGTAATAAAATAATCAAATCCCATAACTACTCGTATAATTCCAAAAAACACAAACAAACCAGAGATCCGTAACCCACCCCTAAAATCCCAAACGAGGCGCAAGGGTTCCGTAACATAAAAACCTTCCCCCACTATCTATAAAGCTTTATAAATTGCAATCTCTAGAAGCCTATCGATTTACTAGCCCATAATATCTTCCCATGGAGAATAACATGACTAGCAGAGATGTCATAACGCAAAATCTCCTAAGAAAGTAGCGCCCCAAAATGTGGGTGTCCGGGGGACGAGGAACGTTCTTACACACCTTCTATTATAACTCATCATTTTCAAAATAAAATCACCAATGAATCAATAATAACCTTTGGCAGATCGGTTTGGATTTGACAAGGAACCTTCGGGTCGTTAGTTCTAGTAACGCCTACAGTACGTTGCTTGACCTACGAGTAGGCGCTTGACCTACCTTCCTTATGGCATCTCCACTATCTTTCCTTCCTCCGTATATCTGCCTATCGCGTTATGGTACTAGCAAATTGTCGTTTACGACCTTATAGAATAGCGTGGTTGTGGATCGTCATAGTTTTTATGGGTTTGTACAATGGTGCGGTCGACTGAAAGGGACTATCAACCATTTAGTGTGTGTAAGTTCATAATGGACAGGGTTGGTCGTTCATAAATTCTATTTAAATTTTATTTTCAGTGGCCAGGTATTACATTTACCGTGGTGTCTTTCATTGAAGATTGTCTGGTGTTTAAAAGAAATATGATAGTGATTAGAAACTGCAACTTTTTGTATGACATTTCTACTCAACGATATTCAAAGTACTTATGAATCCTGGACTGTAGTACAAGGGCTCCATAAATAATAGCATAGAGATGGGTTTTAGTTAATACAATCCTGAACCTCCCTGTTTGCTGCACCTACAGCAGAATCTTTTGATGATTTCCCATCTCTAAAAAAACTGTCATCACCAAAAAGACGTTAATGGTAGATTTAGGAATAGTAGTAAAGGTCCTGACATACAAACATACATCCACAAACCCAGTTAACATGCTTTTATAAATGCATACTTTACGACGAGTGTGAAAACATGAATTAAATTCCATTTCACTCATGTAAAACGAAATACGAGTACAAAATGGTTGCTAGTAGTTAAACAAATGAGGCAGAACAATAATTTTGAGAGCTTTTGTTCCCAACAAAAAATAATGTAAATAATAATCAGTGCACTCATTACAAACACAGTGTTATTAAGTATTTAATCGCATCTGAAGTTAACACGTAAACGAGGCATGAGATTACAGCGATTTGTGGATTTCATAAAGTTTATTAAAATTAATATTATATAAAAAAAAATTACTGCATGGCAATAACTATATATAATATAACCACTTGCCAAATAATATCCAAGATTTACCATCGTTATTATTTAAAAGAGTGCTATTTAGACTGTTATTAGAAAAAAATTACTACAGTATCAAAGAATACTTAGAGGATCAATCGCTAGTAACATAATAAATAAATATATTTGACTATACATACTGTATAATATTCAACAATGACATAATCACAATAATAATATAATATAATTTCATTATATATATTTTGTACGCCATAGTATAGCAGGATATGTTGGAACCAGAAATTTGTACCATCTTTTGTACCATATTCTGACAAATAAATATTTTTGATTTGATTTTGATTTAAACAAGAAAGTATTATAGTTTTTTTAATTGAATGTTGTGTTTACATAGGAGTAATTTCGTATTTATTTAAATTGTGATACATATAGGTTTTAAAGAAATTGGATAAGCTGGTATCTATTATTTCTTCCTCTCCTTGCATAAAATCCAAAACGCGGACGAAGTCGCGGGTATTTTAATAACTGTTAAAGTGATTATGTCTTTCTGTGTGTCGAGCTTCAATGCCAAAACTAATTAACCACTTTTAATTAATGTAGACAGTTTTTGTACCGTATTTCGAAAATTAGATAAGGGCAAAGAATAGTACGTTTGTAGAAACCTGAACGATATTTATATTATAAAATATTATAGAGGAACAGTATTGCTAGAAAACGGAAATAAATGGTTTAAAATACCTGATAATAGAGAAACGTCGGTATCGCTGCAAAATCCCTGCGTTAAATATATTTTAATTAGACTAATAGAAATGTATTTTAGAAGGTATGCACTTCAACAGTCATAAATGTCTACTTATGTGGCCGTAAGAAACAGGTAGTTTTTAATCCTACTTATATTATAAATGTGAAAGTTTGTGAGAATGTATGGATGTATGTTTGTTATTCAATCACACAAAAACGGCTGGACCGATTTGATTGAAATTTGGTATGTAGATAGGTGATACCCTGGATTAACACATAGGCTACTTTTTATCAACACACTACGCGGGCGAAGCCGCTGGCGGAAGCTAGTAATACATAATTAAATTCCACCATCCTTCTCTCGTAACTTGGACCACACAAATTGTAAACCATGTAGTATGCGGCGGCTTGCAGTCAAAGTAGTTCTCTGCACTTTAATACTGTGTCGACATCCTATTAGCCCTGTTTTTAACGTAAAATATTGTAAATGAAAATTCACTATTTGACAAGGGATTAACACGTGATGAACTGGCGTTTTTCGCTAAAAACTGCGTGAGAGCTGTGTTTTTATTAAAAATTGCTTTTTTGTATTATTTTTTTCGTGATTTATTACAGACTATGTTTGATTAAAATATGTGGTCACTAGCTGGTTTCCCGCGGTTTCACTCATGTCCTAGGGGAACTTCTACCAGGATAAATATGGCCTGTTACTCGGGGATAATGTAGCTTAACAACAGTGTAAGAATTTATCATTTCCAGTCGAAAAGCAAATCAGTCACACCAAAGGGTTAGAAAAATAATAAAATTTAAATCTATATATATAAAAGAAAGTCGTGTTAGTTACTTCACTTATAACTCAAGAACGGCTGAACCGATTTAGCTGAAAACTGGCAGGGAGGTAGCTTAGAGCCAGGAGAAGGACATAGGATAGTTTTTCGCAAAAGCTAGTGTATAATAAATGCGAAAGTAACTGTGTCTGTCTGTTACGCTTTCACGTCTAAACCACTTAACTGATTTTAATAAAATTTGGTACAGACATAGAGTTTATAAGTATACCTTGACTTTTGACGAGTTCTCTTGGAAATGCGATATAACCGAACTGGACGCGGGCGAAGCCGCGTGCGGAAGCTAGTAAATAATAAAAGAATGTCCAATGACAGGATTTTTTTTTTCCTAGATTTTTTAGCAACAGAATTCTTCAAGAATCCTTTTAAAAATGTAAACAAACAACCTAAGCAGCTTCAAGTAGAGAAAAAAGAGTTTTCTTACAGAAAATAAATTTACCTTCATAAATCGAGATGGTTAGATGCTGTAGATACTTCAAGATATTGTACTTAGAGTACGCGCACACTACAGACTAAATAGTCGCCCAACTGTTGACCCGGTGGTTGGAAAAAAATATTTATTCATCGAACATCCTTGGCAGTCGTTACGGGTAGTCAGGAGCCAGTTAGCCTGACACCAGCCTCACCAAGGGGTATTGGGTTGCCCGGGTAACTGGGTTGAGGAGGTCAGATACGTAGTCGCTCCTTGTGAAACACTGGTAGGTACTCAGCCACATCCGGTTAGACTGGAAGCCGACCCCAAAATAGATGGAAAAAGGCTCGGGAGATGATGATGAATCAAATTTTTTAGTCAGTCTGATACCGGAGAATTACCTGATCGTTGTACGTGTGTACTTCCATTCATCTTCATACTCATTTATTAGCCCAACCAAAATAGCGGCCGACTGAAAGTTTGCAGTATACGGGTACTCTTAAGCTTCACATAGCAAACTCATCATTTTTCTAGCCTCTTTACAATATCTCAGAGTTCCCCTTGTATTAAGATACTGTAAATTTTCCCTTTATCGAACACTGTTCAAGGAAAAAAGCTGAAATTTCTTTGCTTATGAGAGGAAAATCCGAATTAATGTATACCATACTCTTTTTCGAAAAAGGGGCCTTCGATTAAAGTGTTAATTTTAAAACAAAAAAACTAATGGTAGGTTTTTTGAATTGAAGTGTAGAAAGAAAATATAGGTATACTAGCTTCCGCCAGCGGCTTCGCCCGCGTGGAGTGTTGATAAAAAGTAGCTTATGTGTTAATCCAGGTTATCACCTATCTACATACCAAATTTCAATCAAATCGGTCCAGCCGTTTTTGCGTGATTGAATTACAAACATACATCCATACATTCTCACAAACTTTCACAATTATAATATAAGTAGGATTTACTAGCCTGTGATTTCACTCGCGTTCCATTGGAGCAACTAATCCACCTTTGTTGGTGACATAAAATAGCAGACTTAAAAATGTCTTGTGTACGAGTTGAATTCCTAAAAATAAATGTGAAATTACAGAGACATTCTGAAATTACACAAATTCCGAAGAAGACCTACGTCAAAAAAAAAACTAAATTAAGTATTTTGATCGTACAAAGTAAAAATTACACCGTTAAACAATAAAACTGCCACCCAAAACTTTGCAGCAGCCACCCGTGTAATTTACACTTGAGGCCAAAAAGTTAGGGCCAACAGTTTGGGATACGCTCAATCGATTGAGTGAACTTCCTCTTTAGAGGTGATCAGCTAATGAATTATTTAACAGTTCAATAGGACTTGCTTGCCAGAAGTTGGGTCTAGAATTATGCACGTGAGTGTATTTAAGCTTTGACTTGCGGCATCTGTTTATTAGTTTGCTCCTGTGAATAGAACTCTAAGGTGACCGAAATTAGAATTGTGGGTTAGTTTATTTGTATGGTACTGTTTTATAAGCTTCAACTAGCACTTTCATTATTCGGAACTGGAACCGAAACGGACTTTGACTTTGACTTCGCCTCGGAACTAGAATTGTAACTAGAACAGGAACAGGAGTGGGAGAACTCTGACTGGGATGACACTGATAACCCACCAAAAAATGTTAAGGGTAATCGATGAACGAAACACGATCATCGAAGAAAGAGAAACGATAATTGGTGAACGATCAACGACAATATTGGTGAACGATTTACGATAGCTGATAACAAAAATATAACTAACAAACTCTTTAGTGACTCCGATGGTAGGTGTTATACAGGGTGTTAGTGTGAACACCGTTATCCTTGAAACCATAGGTAGTTGACTTGATTATAATTTTATTTATCCGAATTTAAAAATAAATGAACGTTTCTTTAATTTAAAATTTTTAATAAGTTTCTTTCCGACACTGTCCGTAAATTTATGGATACTATGCGCGCGAGTTAAAGGGCGGTGACCTGCAGCACTGGCCGTCCGTATAAAACACATACAAATAACTTGTGATGTAATGTAACTTCCTTTCATACTTTTCCTGGCTTAGGACATGCAAAAATACCTACTACTGTAGCTTGACGAGTGAAAATTTAAGTTATTTTTTTTTGCCGAATTTACGTTCTATAAGTGAAACCAAACCTTTTTTTTCAAGGATAACGGCGTTCACACTAACACCCTGTATTGTAAATAAAGTAGCTCAAAACATTACCTAGACATTACATAGGAGTTTTATACACTTACATCTCAGCCTATTATTATGTAATAGACTGTTTGTACTGTGACTGTATTACTTTTTAAAAAGAGTGTCTATGGAGTTTCTTGCCGGCTCTTCTCCATGAGACCAACTTTTTGGAACCGTGCAACTAATGTGACGTTTCATAGGTGCCTGCAAAGGCCTATGTGAAATAAAAAGATTTTGATTTTGATTTTTGATTTTGATTTTATTCGAGGAAAACATCACGTTGTTTTAGTACTTCAGGTAAAATACATCCCACAATTCCCACATTTAGATGCATAGGAGTCCACGACTCGTGATTGTGATCCGAAGTTGTATTGCCCACACATTGCTATGTGAAATGACTTTGAAAACCAAAGTTTTGATATTACTATTTATTCGCCTATGTTTCGAAGGAACGTCCAAAAGCTTGCAATAGGTGCTGGCGACATATTTGTAAAACATTGAAGTTTTTTCAGAAGAACTCGTTGATAATAATTATGATCCAAGTGAGAATGCAATGAAATCTTTAGAAAATGTGATTCAGCTCTCCTATTTTTTAAGATGTGAAAAATGTATATAAAGAACTTTGATATTATATTTGATATTTGAAAATATTGACTAAAATATTTGAAGAATGTTGGTAAAATATCAATTTATATTACTCGTAGGTGAACGAAAACATACCCTGTTTTTCGGCATTTTAATTTGGAGACATATTATGATAGCCAAAAATTAAAGAGTACTTATCCAAAAAGATAACTAACTTAATTAAAAAAAACATCAACACACTATAAACAACCAAACCCACCCCATTACACTTGCGACCAACCAAAATGACCGCCACAAAATTCCAGTTACAATAAACAAAACGGACTGTACACATTTATTTGTCCCAAAGCAAGCTTGGCTCCTAGGGTCATCGCGGGGCGTTATTTTATACAAGTTATTGACAACTTTATTGAATTTCTGACCCAGCATGTGGCCTTTGAGGTCCCAAATTGTGGCCTACGACACGGAATAAGGAAAGGTAAACAGAGATACCATAGTGCAGGTAGGTCACGCGAATTCTTCTAGGCCAAATAAGTATCATATTGGTGGACTCGGGCGCTCGGGTTCTTTGAGACATCATCAATGATTTCTGTTATTACGAAAAACGATCGGGTCCAAACAAGGCGTTTGAGGGCGAAGATAGTAATGCATCTCGTCCTCCACATACCCGGTTTTTGGCGCGCTACTTTCTTAGGAGATTTTCCGTTATGGCACCTCCGCTAGTCATTTTGTTCTCCATGGTCCTTCGACAGTTCAGCTCGTAAACCGGCCAAGTTAATGGTACATGTCGATCAAACGCGGCTTTGTGTACCCGAATATTATTTCGTTTAATATTTGAAATGTGGGAAGCGACAGATGTATTGGTTTTCTGAAGAAATTTTGATGGGATACTATTTCCTATTTATAATGTAATATTTGACCCACTCTTTCTTGCGGAAGTAATTTTTGATCCTTAGATATTCCTTTTTTTGAGTATAAAAGGAAAGTACATAAGCGAGGATATATGTGAAGTAGGTACACAAGGGAAGACCAAGTTGTAGTAAATAACGGAATATGCCTGTAGGAAGACTCTATAAGGGCACAATAATGGCGTCCACGGCCGATTTCGGCCACGGTGGCTGTTCTCTTTTAAGGAGATCAGCCAGCTGCGCAGGACATATTATAGTGCACGAGCATTTGCGCAGACACAGGTGCACTCACTATTCCTTCACTCTCATAACCCGATGGGACGGCTATGCGACACGACCGGAGAGAGATCGGGCGCAGGACCGACATTTACGTGCTCTCCGATGCACGGGTGAATCAATCACCAACTTCCAGACTACGGGCTGCTTTGTGAAAGTTTAAGAAAACCCACAAAGCGATTTCGGCCCGACCCGGGAATCGAACCCGAGACCTCAAGCGTACGTAAGGCCGCGTTTCCACTGACGCGGAGCTGGGCGGAGAGGAGCTTAGCGGTGCACAAATTGACCAATGACTATGCTTGAAATCTCCGCTCCGCTTCAATGGAAACAGTACGAGCGGGGTGGAGCAGAGCTGAGCGAATATTCATACATTGAGGCGGTGCAGTGCGGAGGACAGCGAGCATTGGGGTGCAGAGCGGAGGACAGCGGGGCAGTATGGAGCGGTGCGGAGCGGGGCGGTGCGTGACTCGCGTGCAGTGTGTCAGTTGTCCTCGTTACGTCACTAGCTGCATACGTATCAAAATGGATGAGAAGTTAATTGAAACTGTTAGACAATTTCCATGTTTATGGGATACGCGATTGAATACCTACAAATGCAACGAAATCAAAGATGCTCCACTCAACTCTGGTCCGCTCACTGACCACTCACCGCTCTTCATCGCTCCTCTCCGCCCAGCTGTGCTCTTCTCCGCCCCTCTCCGCCCAGCTCCGCTTCAGTGGAAACACTGACCACTTTTCACCGCTCTTCTCCGCTCCTCTCCGCCCAGCTCCGCGTCAGTGGAAACGCGGCCTAAGAAGAAGAAATATGTGTGAAGTCACAAGTAAATAAGGGTTGTGGGCATGCCCACAACACCCACAACGGCCGATCATCATCAACGGCCCCTGCTTCATTACAAAGCTACACCTATTTATACCAAATTCCTTTCAAGAACTAGTTGATATCAATATATTCACTTCTAAATTAAAATGTATCTTCCCAATACAGTTCTACCATCAAACAGTTCTATCTGTGGAGACGAACAGACACACAGACAAACAGAAAGTGTTTCGCGAGCAAAATAAATTGTTTGCAGCGATTAAATCGTCAGGAGGGGCTCGGTTCGACAGCGCGTGATAATCAAACCCGAGACGTGATAAACGAGTGAGTTGGATACTACTATTGGTTTTTTGAACTCATCTTCCAGAGTGATAAAATTCAATGGAAAAAATATAACAAAGTTGTCGCGGGATGTAGTATTTAAAGACGTTTTAGCTGTTTAAAATTTCGGCTAAGTAAAGCTAAATAATAGTAAAACTAACAAATACATTACATATTATGATCACTTGAAGCACTTTTGTAAGTGTAAAATCTGAAAATTACTTTCTATGTCTGAAATCGCCTTGTGCAAGCGTGATTCCTTCTCTGTATGAGACGATGTCTGTGCCACGCAGTAGATTCATAAAAATGCTGATGATGATGAAATTAAAGGAAACAAACTTTATTTACAACACATTAAATTAACCATCAAAAAATAACTCATACCTTATCAATTTAAAGTTAAAACTCACTCCCCTTTATCGAGAACAAATGATACCACAATCCCATAATGCGTTCCGAAGCGTCATCTCCGCGGAAGCATTCAGCATTCGATTGTTTTGTGAACTCCACAACGCGAGGAATATAGGCAGAGCACCAGCATATAGGTGCCTTTGAACTGTCTTATGTAATCACAGCGCTTAGAAATTTCCAGAAAAACCGTTGAATAAGGCTTTTTCAGATGTGTGACAAAAGGTGTGGGAAGAGATGATTTTTGTTTTTTTTAACCTGGTTTTAAAAAATGGGGGTCACATTGTTAGGTACAGACGTTGCATCATACAAAGATGGTGCGAGCATATTTCGGCTTAAGACAAGAATGGCAGCTGCAATCATTTTAGTGTATCGTTGAAGACCAATTTCCCCTTAGGGCCTTATCATACTAGCGGATTGCGAGCGTCTCCAAAGCGGAGCGGGCGAATAGCGAATGCGACGCGAACACGCTGCAGCTGCTCAGCGAAGACGTCGCGGAGGTACCTACTTACGGCAAATTTCGCAACATTTTCGTCGCGTGTTTGTAGCAAATTAACGACGTACAATACACTTAGTAACAAAATGGATTCAAACAATAATCGAATCGAAGAGAGCGACTACTTTGTGTTTTCTTGCAAACGAATAAAACACTGCTTTTCGCGACGAATTTTTGTTAATGACAATGAATTCGCTGCGTATGCGCGGCGTGTTCGTTGCGCGCCCGTAACGTATTCGTTGCGCGTCCGTTCCGCTTTGAAGACGCTCGCAATCCGCTAGTATGATAAGGCCCTCTTTTTTTTTGACGTCAAAAATCATCAAATGACCCCTCCCGCTGTGGGTTAGCAGCGGAGAGGGAGTGTCAGACTCTTACTGACTAAAAACCGTCGTGATCCGTCATAGGCCTTTTATGTACCAGGGCCGCGGTATCTCTTTCGAACGGTTTCGAACAACCCGCAGATGCATTAAATGACTTTAAGCCACTTATGGCGAAAGACTGTAGATAGGCTATTTTTTATCCGGGTGCGAGAAGTAGTTCTGACGGGCGGAAGCATTCAGCATTCGATTGTTTTGTGAACTTCATAACACGAGGAGTGTAGGCACAGCACCAGCATACAGGTGCCTTTGAACTGCGACTAATGTAATCACAGCGCTTAGAAGAAAAGAAGGAAAAGGAGGAAAGGTGTGGTGGGAGATGATTTTTGTTGTTTTAACCTACTTCGAGAAATGAGGGTGAAATTTCAAAGTACAGGTGTTTTATAGTATAAAGATGGTGTGATTGAATCGGTCCTTGGTTCAGACCGGACTGGCAGTGGCACTTTTCTAAAAGATGCATTGCATGACCTGAATATAGAAGAAATTAATAATTGCCTGATATTATGAAGAGTTTCTTTGTTGGACGCCCTAATCTTACGAGGTACTGATCCATTTGAAAAAATATTTTAGATCTGAATAGTCCATTAATTGCGGAAAGCAACTTTTTATCGGGTTGCGAAAAGTAGTTCTGGCAGAATGCGGGTGAAAGCTCTGGCGATAGATAGTAAATAATTATAACGCCTGGTTGACACTTCCCGGGACCCAAAGGCTGACTTTTATTTCGCACAGAGGTTGAGCATTGCCATCCAACGTGGCAAGCGAATCGGTCCAGCCGTTTTTGTGTGATTGAATAACAAACATACATCCATACATTCTTACAAACTTTCACATTTATAATATAAGTAGGATAAACATTAAGGCGATTATCACACTGCCCCGCATGATGCAGCGTAGTGCGTGGATGCGTTTTTTTCCGTTGTATGGAAATATCTCCGTTTGTATGGAAAACACGCATAGTCCAACACACTGAAAATGCATCCACGCGCGTTCATGCGGATCACGCACATACATGCGGAGAAAAACGCACCCCCGCGCGTAGGTGCGGGGCGAGACGCAAGGTATGGCACACTGAATCCCGCACGGACGCGCGTGATTTTGAATGGGCGTGACGTGTATGTTTGAAAATGGAACTCGATGAGAGCCGCCGTGCGTGAATTAACAAAACGCAACTACGCGCGTGAGTGCGCGAAAAACCCGCACGATGATGCAGATCTGCACTCCCGCAGGAACGCGCGTAGGTGCGTCGACACGCAAGATGCAGCGTGATGCGGGGCAGTGTGAAGATCACCTTACACTAGCACTCAGTAAATTACGCAACAGGTAAGCACATCTACCTACTCGTGTATGGGGATCTTCACACTGCCCCGCATCACGCTGCATCTTGCGTGTCGACGCACCTACGCGCGTTCCTGCGGGAGTGCAGATCTGCATCATCGTGCGGGTTTTTCACGCACTCACGCGCGTAGGTGCGTTTTGTTAATTCACGCACGACGGCTCTCATCGAGTTCCATTTTCAAACATACACGTCACGCCCATTCAAAATCACGCGCGTCACTGCGGGATTCAGTGTGCCATACCTTGCGTCTCGCCCCGCACCTACGCGCGGGGGTGCGTGTTTCTCCGCATGTATGTGCGTGATCCGCATGAACGCGCGTGGATGCATTTTCAGTGTGTTGGACTATGCGTGTTTTCCATACAAACGGAGATATTTCCATACAACGGAAAAAAACGCATCCACGCACTACGCTGCATCATGCGGGGCAGTGTGATAATCGCCTAAAAGTACATTAAATATTAATGTTATTTGTTGAAACAACAACGATTTTTTTAATAAAAGCTAGCTAACACATTACGTGATGAACAGTCCCTCTTTGGTTGTTTATCATATTTTTTCATTTAACTATTTACCTAATGTATTTTAAGTAAACACGATATCGCCTCCAACAGGTATCTGTGGAGATCTAAGGGGGAGGCCTATGTTCAGCAGTGGACGTCCTATGGCTGAGATGATGATGATGATGATGATGAAACACGATATTTTTTTAGAATTTAATACAAATATGTTTACAGCGGTTTTACAAATCAACCTTTTTTATCTACCAAATTAAAACCATAATTGAGGAAACAATATTCGATTCAGTTTCATTTCAAAACCGGTGAAATCACAAGGATTTGCCACATAATACAACCAGATGAATAGTCTCCAAATATTTTGATATTTGTGCCATCAAATACTCCTATATTAAACCTGGACTTGATCCCTGATATAGTAAAATTATAACAGTAAATCCACTCCGTGTGGATTACTTGTACTATTATTGTGTAATAATAGTTTTTTTTTTGTTTATTATATTTGTATGTCTCTAACCGACCACGGGACTACAGAGTCCCGGATTTTTGGAAGGCGAACGTGGGGCCGAAACCAACACGCTGAAGCCCTTTTGAGACAACTTTAATGAAATGGCGACACAAAACCGACGATTATCCCTGTATACACCATAGAAATGTACCCAAGGACAATCCCCGGTTCTGTGCTAAACTATTGCTAACTGTGGATGAAAACTACTTGGGCTATTATGATGGGATACTAATGGACTAGGAATGGGGAAACTACGGGAACTATGGCACCTGCCGATGACAATGTATTAAATACATGTAAAAATGGCAGGTGGAGACTCGCCACCTCACTTACTGGGCCCCCGGGAATCAGTCGCTATATCGCAACAAGGGGGCAACAGGTACAAGGGGGCAAAGGTTTGTTTATTGTTATTATTATATTGGTATCTTTGAACTGTTATCTTTATACTGACAAGAGAAGAACCAGGGTCCCACGCTGTTCCTAATATATATTAATGACCTTTGCAATTTGATTTTACGGAATGGTCAAGTAGTAACATTTGCAGATGACACAGTTTTACTGTTCAGTTCCAATACTTGGAAAGAAGTAACTGAAGCAGCAAATGAAGGGTTTGCTATAGTAACCTCTTGGCTGGACAATCATTTGTTGACACTGAATCTTGATAAAACTAAATTTGTTACTTTTACTATTAATGCCAGAACTCAACCTTCACCGGATTCAATAGTCATACAACCTCACAATGTCCATGTTCCTGTCATTGCAAACCAATTACCAAAACGAATTCTCTAAAGTATCTCGGCGTGGTAATAGATCAGAACTTAAGCTGGAAGGAGCATGTCATGAAAGTAGGAAATCGTGCAAGAAAGTTGATTTATATTTTTAAAACAATTAGAACGCTTGTGACATTAAACTGCTAATAAAAATCTATTTTGCATTATGTCAGTCTATATTGATGTATGGCTTGAATGTATGGGGAGGAACTTCAAAAACCACTATGTTAGTGGTCGAAAGAGCTCAACGCATGGTACTTAAGGTCATTTCTCGCAAAAAGTACACTTATCCGACACACCTACTTTACTCTGAACTAGGGGTTCTCACGGTACGAAAATTGTTTATTAAAATAGAGATCATGGCACAACATAAGGTAAAACCGCACTTTACGAATAGGAGACGTTTGGATATAGTTTATAACATACCCAAATACCGTACTACTTTTGCACACAAATTCCATAATTATCTTGGACCTAGCCTTTACAATACAATAAGTAAAGATCTTAAATTGAAGAATCTTGATAGCCAAACATGTAAAGAAACTCTGGAGAAATACTTAAAAACACTAGACTACAACACCACTGAAAATCTGATAAAAAAATTAGTATAAAAAGAGCACATAAATGTAAGCACACATCAACGCACACTTACTGTAACTTACACAAAACATACACTTAAACACACTCATATACATACATAAAATAACACAGATTAACTACATACTTACTACACATTCGATAATTCACAATGATGTACTTAATTTATTAAAATAGCTTTAAGATATTTGTTGCCTGAGACATTGTAACTGGAACCATGTGTGAATGTGTTGTAATAAGGTTGAGTAAGACTATCCGCTCGTGATACAGTTCTACACTAGTACGAGGGGATAGGGTGAACCAATCCAAAGACAACCAAACCACTTTCAATATAGTTACGCTGTTTTTTACATTGCTGCCTAAATTCTAGTGTGACAATACCTTTATTAAACTTTTGTATAGCTTTGTAACTAGCTTAAACCAACGCAACTAAATGTATTATTCTGTATAGTTGTCTCATAATTGTGAATAAAGTTTTTTATTATTTATTATTATTTATTATAATTATTATCACAATGGATATAACAATGACATGAGAAAATAAAACTTTAAGCCTGATCCTTTCTTATGATCACTCTACTAACCCTGAAAATCGCATGAAATCCATTTGGTAGGTATCCTTGGAGAGGCAGATTATTACATGCATACATACTTGCAATATACGCGAGAAACATGATCCTTTTTGGCAATCGGGTAAAAAGACAATATTATGATATGAAATACTTGAGCAGCAATAATGAATTGAGTGGCCTCAATATAATAAACTTGGCCTTCTTGATAGACTTTACTGTGTCCTGACAACTGACAACCAGTGTGAAAATAATAAAGGTGAAAAAAGTAATCTTTGCCGACAATCTGATGGCTGTCACGGCGTTTATTAAATACAGTGTAAGTTTGTCAGATTTCCGAAACGCGAATATTATTAATTCCGCCTTTAATAGAGTTTCGGGACAATAGCGAAGTTGGGAAAGCGGGGACTTTGACTTTAGCTAAATAATAACTTCTGTCTTATGGTGACAATAATAATTCGTAATTTGTTTAGCCCTTTCTTAACTACATTGGGGTCGGATTCCAGTGTGACTAGATGTAGCTTACTTAGTACTAGTGTTTAACATGGAGCGTCTGTCCAGTTACCTACGCAACCCCGCTCCCCTTGGTGTACCCCCTTCCGAAATGAATATTGCTTTTCCACGAGCTTCTGTATGTAACGAGATCTTCAAAAAAAAAAAAACAAGTCATCATGGATATTTAGCCCACTTGAAAAATATGAATTAATCTACATTTTTCTAAGAATGTAACTGAATCCTCTCAAAAGTAACTACAGGAAGCATAATGGCGACAACGTCAGTATAATTTGGGCGAAAAGACAAATTTCTGGAATATTCGATATCTTTTTTGGACGCAACCTGAGATATCTTTTAGTACAAATGGTAAAAGGTATAACGTAACAGAATTCTTTAGAAATACTTGAAGGTACGAGTGTGGTAAATGAGCCAGTTGTCGGTGTAGGGGTTGTAAGCGCCTACACTTGGATGATAGTTGATAGGTTGACTGCTTCTCGTTGATATAGACAGGAAGATCGTGTAGAAATGATAAAATAACACAAACTTCTGTGACGAGAGTATATTGATACTTATTGATACAAAATGATAAAGTGCAGTGATATAAAATGCTAATGCTACAGTTTAAATAGTCATACAAAAGTGCTGACGCGCGCCGCGACAGTAATTATGTATATAAAATAAAATTAGACCTGTACAGTTGTCTGTACATGCTGCCGAGGGCGCAAATAAAGAAATAACATGATATAAATTATAAACAAATTAAATAAACAGCAAGTTAAAAAATGTCAACTTAATACTAATTACATAAACCATCTAACTATCACTCAAAGGAATATCGAACTTAATTGAATGCAAGTTAGGGGTCGATCTGCTCTCGGTGATCCTTCGCGGTGTAGGCTGCGGCTTGGTGGTCAGCTGTACTGCTGCTGATTCTAATCTTGACTCCAATGCCGGCTTCTGAGTCCGTCTTCTTCGGATCCAGAGGATAAGTATGATAAAGCCCGTGAGGATCGCTCCGGCCACCAGCGAGTAGAGCACGCTATACTGATGCACGTCGTGGACGCTCAGCGCTTGAGTTGATTGTTCCTTGAGATCCTCTATGTCTGATTTCAACTGGCTCCACATTGAATGATGATCCTCGGGTACAAAGGTATCCATCGAGGGGATGCTGGTATTGACTATCTCGTTAACAACAGACATCTGTGGAAGCTCCATCTCTTCGGTATGATGGTCCACGTGATTGATGAAGTTCTTGTGAGAGTAAATCTTGAAAGAATCTCCCTTAAGTGTGCATCCTGGACATAGAGTGATAATTCCGTTGCCTGATAAAGACTTCACTTCCGTATTCCGTATGCTAAAAATGCGGACAGTGCATTGCTGACAACATTGATACAGCCAGTCGTTCGGGCGCCGTAACTTGATCCACTTATTTTCGCACGTCGACTGTTTCTGTATACAGGCTGATGTGATTATTCCATTGATTTTAATATCGCAAATAGATTGCTTTTCTCTAATTTCATAGATTGGCTTATCAATGGAACATAATATCTTCTCTGGACTTGGATGAAGGCACTGCAACAGGTCGTTTTCTGTGAAGAATAAAACCAAGTCCTTCCTCAAATTAAATGCTAAATATGGATAAGTCGATGTAATTTGATAGCCTTTTCCTGATTCTTCTCTTTGTAGAGGGATGATCTTATCCAGTTCATATTTCTCTGTGGTAACAAGAGGAATCTTGATCTCCATGATAAGATAATCTTTATATACTCGAGCAAATACTCGCAGTAATTTATAAAGACTTCGGACACTTGACTTGTCTAGTGGCACATTGAGATCATCCTGTATCTCCCGGTTTATGATATTAATTTGAGCCTCCAATTCTTCAGGCGGGAACAGGTGGGTATCGATGTGCCCATGATAGATGTCAGTGATGACGTCGATGAGACCTTGTTGTACACGTCGTAAGTTTGATAGTACGGTGTATGCTGATAGTGCTGACGACGTTAAATAGAGACCTTGCGTTGATTCCGATTGTACGTTGTTTACTGCTTGCAATAAGGCCTTCATTTGTGTGTTCATGGAAGTAAATTGTTGATTCATTATAGCCTCATTTCTTCGGATGACGCTGAACTCAGATTCAATAATAAGAGTTTGATTCTTGATAAGGTTCTGTAAATGATTTTCATTCAGGGATATTTTCTCAATATCCTGTTTGTACTGCTCTGCAAACTGGTCATCCAACACCCCAAACAAGTAGCTAGCCAGGTTACCAACACCGTTAACTAGTCCTCTCTTGTGTCTTTTGTTTGGGTTGACAAGTAAGGAATTATAGTGTTGCAGTTCGTTCAATTCATGTTCCAGTTGTAATATGATAGCTCCGTACGGCATTCTTGATTGCGGTAGGCAGGAACGCTGACATAATTGATTTAAATGTCGAACATATGTTTCTAAGTCGGTGAATCCAGACCAGTATGTAGACATGTTGTAATACACTATCAATTTCCACTCGTCCTTGATATGTTGTAGCTCTGATACTTTGTCGAAAAATATATTCCTCTGACCGTTGAGCGGCGTGATATTGTATGATTGCTGCATACTAGGCGATATTATCAACACTAACATAAGAAGTGCTGAGGTAAATAACGTCTTCATGCTGAATTTCGACTTGTTGCGACGCCTGTGGGACGTTGCCTGGTCTGAACTATTCGAAGTGGGCTCCTGCGGGATATTATTTTCTTGTACTGGCAGTGGGACAAGTTTGTTCACCGGACGCTTGATGATGTTATTTGACGTTTTCAACGTCACAACTCTGACACAGCCATCTTGACCGGGATGCAGAGCTTGAACTCGCGCCATCGCCCACTTGCCAGGCGGCATGTTATCTTCTTTGATCAGGACGATATCGTCTTGTTTAAGATTTTCTCTCACAGTTCGCCATTTTGTTCTGGACTGAAGCTGTTGAAGATATTCCGTGGACCACTTTTTCCAGAACTGTTTGTTCATAGCCTGAATCAATTGCCAACGTATAGTCAGGCTCATATGATCAGGATGTGTTTGTGGTCTTGATAACAAGGATCCGCCGATAAGAAAATGCCCAGGTGTAAGATAGGTATCCTCTGGATTTTCAGTGAGTGCGCAGAGCGGTCTCGAATTGAGACAGGCTTCTATTTGACACAGCAACGTGGTGAACTCCTCAAAGGTTAATTTTTGATTACCAAGCACTCGCTTTAAATGATATTTTAGACTTTTCACCGCTGCTTCCCATAATCCTCCGGCGTTTGGCCACACAGGAGCGTTGAAGTGCCAGTGTATTTCCATGTTGTTGATATCGTTGATCGCATTTGGATTGATTGAAGCCATTATCTCTCTGTACTCTTGATTCAGCAGTCGTGAAGCGCCAACAAAATTGGTCCCATTATCACTATAGATATTCTTGGGTACTCCACGCCTGGAACACATCCTTCTTAATGCTGCCAGAAAGGATGCTGTGCTAAGATCAGACACCAATTCTATGTGCACGGCCTTGGTTGCTAGGCACAAAAGGAATACTGCAATGTATCCTTTGGTAGTCTTGATACCTCGTCCCTTATTTGATTTTATCTCCACATGTCCGGTGAAATCTATCCCGACATTAGTGAAGGGGCGAGAGGGTGTAATTCTAGGCTTCGGGAGGTCAGCCATGAGTTGATGATATGTTTCCTGGTTATATCTGCGGCACTTCACGCACGAGCGCAGATACTTCTTGACGTTGCTGATGCCGCTGATCAGCCAATACTTCTCCCTGATAAATGATAAGGTAAGTCGTGGCCCGCCGTGAAGCGTAGTGATATGAGCTTGATGAATAAGTAACTCTGCCAAGCGACTGTCAGGTGATATAATGATAGGGTGTTTCGCCGCGTATGTGATATTTGCTTGCTCCAATCGTCCACCAACTCTCAGTATCCCGTGATCATCTAAGAATGGCCGTAGACAGGACAACTTGCTGTTGCTGCGGACGAAGACCTTTTTCTTCAAGTGATAAATATCTTCTTGAAAATCTATGCTTTGTGCATGTTTGATAATATGATATAGTGCGCTTTGTATTTCAACACCGGTCAGTGCACCTTTCGTTGTGCGTGAAGTTTTGTCGCGCAGGTTAGCGATGTAACGTGACACCCATGCCAATATTCGCACAATCTTTGTTATTGAATTAAACTCGTTGAGTAATTCAGTTATTAAAGTCCAATTCGACTGGCATAAGGCTGTGTGCACAATGCGTTTCTTGATATCTTCTGTTGGAGTATGATATTCGGTTGTGGTGATATGATATGGGTTAAACTTGACAAGCCATTCTGGCCCTTCCCACCACAAGCGATCTCCTGATAAATGTTCGTTGGTCATTCCACGCGTAGCACAGTCTGCTGCATTGTCAGAAGACTTAACGTGGCGCCAATTTGATGCTGGAATTACTCCAGTAATTTTCTGTACACGGTTAGCCACAAATTGCTTCCATTTTGATATGTCTCCGTGTAGCCAGCCAAGTACCACCATCGAGTCGGTCCAGGCGAAAATCTCTATTTGCTCCGCTGATAATGTCTGAAGAAATTTCTCCATCAATTGTGATAACAATAATGCACCTAGTAGCTCTAGTCTAGGTAGCGTGATAGTTTTATTGATAGGCGCAACCTTTGTTTTTGCACACACTAACTTCGATGTGCGCTCGCCCTTATAATTATTTGTTACAACATAAATTGCACATGCGTAAGCCTTTTCCGAGGCGTCGCAAAAAGCATGTATTTGAATGTTGTTGTTTTCAATTTGCCCTAGATATCTAGGTATTTGATAAATGTTGATATTTCTTAGGTCGTTTCGCAACCTTTCCCATTCTAATGATATGTTTGCTGGTAATTGTTCATCCCATGATAGGTTCGCAGTCCAAGTGCTCTGGAACAATATTTTTGCTCTGATTGTGAGCGGTGATAACCAGCCAAGGGGGTCGAATATTTTAGAAATATCTGATAGCAATTGCCGTTTTGTGTACGGTTTCTCGCTGGCTTGCGGTTCTATTCTCGTGTCGAAAGTAAACACGTCACTAGCAGAAATCCACCGCAGGCCTAATGTTTTTCGAGATTCTGTGTCCTTGAACTCGAATGGAGCATTTATTTGTTCTGGCTGTAGGTTTTCAATAAGCTGCGTTTCATTGCTAGACCATTTTCGCAGGTTCATTCCAGCTTCTCTCAGTACTGATATTAATTCGTGTTGCAATAGCATGGCCTGGTCGATGTCATTGCTGCCTCCCAGATAATCATCCATGTAGAATGATGATTCCAAAGCAGATGCTGCTAGTGGATATCTATCAGCATGATCGATGCCGATTTGTTTTAGTGTTCTCATTGCTAAGAACGGAGCTGCTCTTGTACCGTATGTCACGGTGGTAAGTTTATACTCTTGAAGAGATTCACGAGGATGACTTCGCCACAATATTGATTGAAGATGCTGATCTTGCGATCTCACGGAGATCGCTCTAAACATTTTCTCCACATCCGCTGTGACAACGTATTTGTGTTGACGCCATCGTAGGATGAGATTTTGAAGGTCTTGTTGAAGGTTAGGTCCATTGTACATCAAGTCGTTCAAGCTACGTCCAGATGACATTTTAGACGAAGCGTTAAATACAACACGTAGAGCCGTTGTTGTAGAGTCTAATTTCAGCACGCCGTGATGCGGTAGGTAGCATGCTGTGTAATTTGGTTGTTCGACCTTACGCATGTGACCTAGGTCTTCATACTCGCGCATGAATTTGCGGTAGCCTTCTGCTAATGCTTGATCTTTGCACATCTTCTTTTCTGGTTGAATAAACTGAGCGACAGCCTTAGATTTTGATGCACCCATCTCCTGCTCGTAGTTAGGTTTCATGGGTAATGCTACTTGATACTGGCCGGACTCCAATCTTCTAGTGGTTGATTGATAAAACTCCTCGCAATATTGATCTTCAGCTGATAATGATAAGGTAGGCTCGTGAATATCTTCGACCTCCCAGAACTTGGAGATGCTGTCGACATCATTGACGACAACGTGGCATGCAAACGTCTTCACATTGCCTGATAATATCCATCCAAGTTTTGTTTGCTGAGCGATAGGAGCTTGAGCTGGTCCTTTGATAAGACCACTCATGATAATATCTGAATAGACGCTGGCATCCAACAGCAAATCAATTGGTTTTGAAATGTTGTATTCGGGATCAGCCAGTCTTGTGTGTGATAAATGAGGCCAAGTTTGTTTCCTAAACGATGCATTAGGCAAGTTATTAATAACTCGTGATACAACTAGAGCCTCTGTTGTAAAATGATAGTCATCGTAAATTGATACGCAATCAAGGGACACTAAGCCTTTGCTTTGTTTTTGTGTCGATCCTATGCCTGATACGGCTGCTTGATAAAATTGCCTCTTCAACCCTAATAATTGGGCGGCATTTTCTGATATAAGGGATATTTGCGATCCCTGATCTAGTAGAGCTCTGAATCTCACAATGCTTCCATCTGAAGCCTTGATGTTCAATGCTACGGTAGTGAGGAGAACTTCTTCATTCTCACTGGCTACGTAGTTAACATTGCGATTATTTTGAGATGTGGAAGGTAATTCTGATGAAGTTGTAGACTGCTGCGTTTGCGTTTGTTCCAGTAGGTCACCTCGTGTAGAAAATGCGTCATGCATTATTGAATTATGATCACCGTTGCATTCCTTGCACTTTCTTGTTGAAATGCATTTTTTGTCATAATGCTTGTAAAGGCAATTACGACAAATTTCATGTTTTGAAATTGTCCTCAATTTCGCATCCGATGATTGCGCGAGGAAGCGTTTGCATAGAAACAAATCATGAGGCGCCTTACATACTGGACAAGACCTCTTGTATGTAGCATTTGACTGATATTGATATTTCTTGTAAAGCGATGCATTCTTCGAGAAATTGTTATGATTTTGAGGCCTTTGATGACATGAGCTCGGCTTGTATGAATCTGATGTTGTAGGTTTCTCCTTCTTGCCTACGGGCTCTCGAGCCATGAACTTGTTTTCAAGGAACTGCAGGAACTCCGTATATGATGTAAGATCTCGTGGCGACATACGCGACTCCATAAAGTCAGTACGCGTTTCTTCGTCCAGCTTCTTTGATAGTAGATGAACTAATATTGGGTCCCAGGTTGTGATGTCAATGCCTAGGTTCCGAATGCTGTTAACACACTGTGTCGTCGTATCGTGCAACTTCTTGTATGCATGATAGGATGAATGCTTAGTGATCAGCGGTTGATTAAGGAAGATATCCATCTGTGTTGAAAACAGTATCTGTGGATTGTTATAGCGGTGGGTAAGGATCTCCCATGCCGTCTCGTAGTTCTCTGCTGATATGTTGAGATGCTGGATTAAACCTTCTGCTTCACCCTTGACCTTTCCTTTCAGATACTGCATTTTCTGCGCCTTCGTGATACATTTGTTGCTATGAATTGTTTCCATAAACAAATCGAAGAAGGTCGGCCACTGCGTGTATTTTCCGAAAAATGTAGGTACTTCTAATTTAGGGGTGGCCTGCTCCAGGTGTGCAGTAGAGTTTAACTTTCTGTTCAGCTCTCGTTTGATAGTGAGGTAGCGCTCTTCAATTTGCAGAAACCTGGCTTCATATGCATCGTTGCTGCCTTTTAATTGATTATCGAGACGGAGGTGAATAGTGTCTATAACCTTCCAGAGATGTTGAAGGCTCTTCAGTTCATCTTGAAGTTCCCATTTCTCTTCCAGGTCTTGAATGCTGATTCGATTCATCAGTCGTTCTAATGCTCGGAAATTGGTATCCTGCTGGCCAAGCAGGTCATCCCCTTGATAGGAATATTCTTCAAAGGGGGGTAGGGAAAATGCCTGAACCTTGGTCTCCTTGTATGAAGAGATCATGTCCTTGGTTCTGATATAGTAATCCTTCATGTACCCATAAATCCCTTTGGAGAAGTATTCGTATTGATCGTCTTCAAACTCCAGCAGCTTGATATGATTATCTTCAAACTCCTTCCAACATTTGTCTAGCGAGGCTAGACGATTGATAAGATATTCAGGTGTCCTCCTGCTCGAACTGTCCTTCCGGAAATTGCTATTGATTCTCTCAATTTCCTTGGTAAGGATGCTCTGACGTTCGAACACTGATTGGATGCTCTCCATGATAATTGATAAAAATGATAAATACCTGAATTTGATATAAGGTTATCCTGATGCGGACGATGATAAATTCTTGATAAATGTTTGTTGTTCTAGTAATCTCCAGCACGATATATGCGCCTTCTCAATCTAACTGGTGAGACCCGCTTGTGGGAGGCCAGCAGACCGATTCGCTATCGATACCAGAAATCTTCAGAACACAATTTGATAATGATACTTGATCCAGAGGATCCGGCTCGAAGGACCATAAAATGTAGGGGTTGTAAGCGCCTACACTTGGATGATAGTTGATAGGTTGACTGCTTCTCGTTGATATAGACAGGAAGATCGTGTAGAAATGATAAAATAACACAAACTTCTGTGACGAGAGTATATTGATACTTATTGATACAAAATGATAAAGTGCAGTGATATAAAATGCTAATGCTACAGTTTAAATAGTCATACAAAAGTGCTGACGCGCGCCGCGACAGTAATTATGTATATAAAATAAAATTAGACCTGTACAGTTGTCTGTACAGTCGGACTAATATATGTATTTAAAAAAAAATAGTTTTTTTACTAAACAATTTAGCTATTAAAATAAATATAGTTTTAATAAAATTCAAAACTTTATAGTGTATTAAGTATGTGAAGAAAATAAAACTTATTTCGCTGGTATAATTTAATTAAAATCCGTAATAATACGTAAATCCGAAATACATTAGTAGCTTGAAAACGCCTAGACGAACACGGTTTTACAAAACAGATATGTCACGATGTTCCATCCTGAAGTTCCAATTCATACCTTCAGGCTGCACCATCAGATCAGTTCAACAGTACCTACCATGTTACTGTGTAGTCATCGGCACTATATATGTACAGCTGCCAATTTTCATGACGTTACGATCCTTGAAAGATGGTTAAAAGTTACATTACATATTAACACACCTACAGCAAATAGTCAAAACTCCAAAAAAAATGACTGCTTACTACAGGCGTTTTTACCCTTTTAAGTTTCCAAGAGCGTCTGTCGGTTGGTATTTATTTATTTCACTTTACTTTCTCACTGTGCACTGAGCTCTGTGCAGGGCTAGTAATTAATCATTTTCCTGACTTTGTCGACTTGTCCAGTAACTACTAACTTGGTACCAGCACTTTGCATTCGTTACGAACTAAATAATTGTTGAATTTAAATTTTGTTTTAATTTAGTTTAGATTTTGTCGTTTTTTTGATGTTTGATTTAATTTTTATTTCATCAGTAGGTACTTCTTCTTCTTCTTTGTCGATGACATGTCATATATTGAAACTACACTATGTCAGCCCAATATGCCGCCACAGTGAGAGCACGGCCGGATGCGCTCATTAAGTCCTCCCGCGAGCAAGTTTCAGAGCACAGTGGACATGCGATTAGGTGGGACATCATCTGCACGGCAGCCCCGCACTCGCACCCAAGGTACTTGTCTAATGTATCGTTTTTGATTAGATGTTTAGCGATTTTTAACCGACTTCCCAAAAAGGAGGAGGTTCTCAATTCGTCGGGATCTTTTTTTTTTTTTTTTATGTATGTTCACCGATTACTCGGAGACGCCTGGACCGATTTGCAAATTTTTTTTTTTGTTTGATAGGGTATATCTTACAGGTGGTCCCATAGTCACCAGGTCAGGATCTGATGATGGAAACCCTGAGAAATCGAGGGCAACTTTCGAAAATTGTAGGCATACGTAGAGTTAAAACTTGACACTAAGGCGTATGTCTGATGACACTATGCAATGGTGAAGGTTTGGAGCTGACCTGATGATGAAGACCAGAGAAGGTCGAGGGATCTTGAACAATGAATGTGTAAACTACCTCGTGTTTGGGCTTATTTTGTTCGTATTGACGAGACCTTTGCAACAGTGAAGGTTTGAAGCTGACCTGATGATGGAGACCAGCGAAGGTCGAGGGAACTCGACAATTGAATATGTAAACTACTTCGGGTTTGGGCTTATATCGTTCGTATTGATGAGAACTTTCCACTTATGTGGATAGTGACAACTATGCTTGTCACCGAAAAGCTAAAAATAAAAAACTTTTTACAAAAAAATAAAACCGACTCCCAAAAACACTGAAAAGCAAAAAAAAACTATTCTTAGGTGCATCGGCCTAGAAGTCGGTGGCGAACTAAACTTAGTTACATCCATTAGACACTGACTTCTAGGCCGATGCACCTAAGAATAGTTTTTTTTTGCTTTTCAGTGTTTTTGGGAGTCGGTTTTATTTTTTTGTAAAAAGTTTTAAGAAAAAATGTCACCAATTACGTGATGAAACTAACAAAATTAAAAAAAGGTAAAGTTAAAAGCCACTTTCCATTGCAAAAACAGATAATGCACAGTCGAACTTAAATCAAAATTAAAAAATAGCACGATTTTCCGAAAACCTATAGTTAGAACCAATCAGAAAAAAGAAGGCATTGGCTTCTTTTTTAATTCGTAAAAAGATGCAGATTAAAAAAAGAAACAAAATCGAGTCTCACTCATTAGAAAAGGCAAATGACCGGCAAAATAAAGTGCATACTTAAATGCAAATTGTAATGCACCTGCAGCGGAGATGCGCATTTAAATATAAAACTTGTTTAAGCATATCGTGCGTTGTGTGAGCATGGCCAGAATATTTGACGACGATTGCTAGTGATGTATTCATGTTTATGTTTTTTTTTTGTATATTAGAATTCGGATTTTAAAATCTTTTAGTTTATGAATTCCTAGAAAAAAAATCGATCGATATAAACTGAATCACAAGTGACACGATTACAAAAATGTTCGTAAGCATCTATGTATAAAAACAATGATTGTTGTATATGGATAGACGTTTCCATAATTATGTTGTCATTTAGTTTTAGTGTAATTTAAATTCTTATGCATAAATATACCACGATATATAAACGCATATAGATTTAGCAGAAGTAACCTACTTCTGCTAAATCTATATGCGTTTATATATCGTGGTATATTGTGTGTACCTTCTCAAACATGAAAAACCCGCACAACTTCCCCTTTTCATTCCACACCGATTCGAATATTCAAAGGTTCAAATTCTCACCCCTATTCCAATTTAATGACATACTCATCAATATGTCAACACACAAACAAAATGGCGCATACGGGTTCGAAATTTAAAACCGCTTTTCATATATTCGATAGGTATCCGAAACTATCCGCTTTTAAAACAAAGAACATCCCTAGTGTTGTTTACAATTGCAAAAAAATATATAAACAGGAAAATAGTTCAAGTTGCGTCTTTATTTTTCTAGGTAAGTGGTATAGTAAAATTATTTTTAACTACCTCTGTAGGAAGATATAATTGTAATTAGTTTTTAGTCTGATGTCATCATGAACTTTTTTTTATGCTGCGTCATTTGCCGCCGTTACTGGTATTCGAGAAGGTCAGATAGGCAGTCACTCCTTCTAAAACACTGGTACTCAGCTGCACCCGGATAGACTGGAAGACCACCCCAATATAGTTGGGAAAAACTGATGATGACGCAAAATCTTGTTTCTCATATAATTAATATAGTATTTCTTATCGATTCACATAACCCTGACTTCCAACACCTGAGAGAGTTCAATGAACTTTAACCTTTCATAACGTCTGATCTAATTTGGTGCACGTTTTATTTTTACGCATAAATCTTAACAAACGACATCGAATGCTTTTTTAAGCCGTTTATGTCCGATTTCGGATTTGTGAATATCGGCACAAAGGGATGGTTTAATGTTATGTGTGGTACGTAACAATAGCAAAAGGGTTTTGTGGTGTCAATAACCTCAGTTAGGGTTTACAGAACTGTACCTATCTAAATCGGAAAAGGATTTTAATGTTCTAGGCTTTTCATCTTTATGTTTTCTGCCGTATCTTATACTCCCGTACCCAGATAAAATATAGCCTGTGTTATTTGAAGATACCTTCCAGTGAAATAATTTTTCAATTCGGTTCAGTAGTTTTGGAGCCTTCAGGGTTCATACAAACAAAAAATGTTTCCGCTTTATTATACAAGCTGTTGATTTGCATCCGTGCCATAGTCAAGGATGTAATTATGCTAATGATTCTCGACCCAAATCAACAAAAAAATTGGTACGTAATTTTTTTTCGGAATTCCGTCAATGTCATCTAGCCGTATTTAAACTTGGCGTGTGTGTTACTGGCCTTAAATACGTGCTGCGCCCTCACACAAACGCATACACAAAGCATACGCAACGATAATTCATAAAATTGGATTACTTCTGAAATACTACGACATTACAATGACAAAAAAAGCAGTGCATATTAGCTATTTCCCGTCTACTGCAATTCCAATCGATTATTTACGTATTTTATGTCCTCCTCCTGAAATATGGCACAAATGCAAATCAACACCTTGTAGTAGTACCTATCGATGTATTAGTTGTTTGTAATTAAATTACAGAAGAAAACAGTTACTGAATTATTGCTAATTAAAAAAAACCTTTATTTGTTGACAGCATATTGTAAATCTGCTCATGACAAGAAAAAATGTTCAACTTACATAAAATAAAACAAAAACCAAGACACTTTTATAATAAAACTATTTATTAATACAAAAAAAGACTCAAATCGAGGCAGCCTCGCAAAAAGGCTAAACCTTTTTCTTTGGGCACTGTTCCAAAGGCACACATTTGCCAGTACTCGTGTCTCTCACAGTTGGCGTCTTACAGTAGCAAGCTGAATAGTCACAGGGGGCCTCCTCTTCTTGAGGATTTGGAGTATCACAAGTGGGTTCAGGTATCATCATCTGGTCGCAGTAAGAGGTGTAGGAGTAGGTGCCTGGCTCACATTCGCCGATACCTAGTAAAAGAAAGACATAAATAAAGATAAACGGTAAAAAGTCATTATATAAAGTAGGTTAAAATACAGAAGTTTTTAAACATTAATGGTACAAAAGACAGCCCTGAAAACGCCCGCCGGTCTCCACTTTCTACGTGTTTTTGGTAGGAAGATGAAATTTTGGAATAATCTTCCCTGCAACACATTTCATCATCATCATCCTCCGAGCCTTTTTTCCCAACTATATTGGGGTCGGCTTCCAGTCTAACCGGATTCAGCTGAGTACGAGTGCTTTACAAGGAGCGACTGCCTATCTGACCTCCTCAACCCAGTTACCGGGCAACCCAATACCCCTTGGTTAGACTGGTGTCAGACTTTCTGGCTTCTGACTACCCGTAACGTCTGCCAAGGATGTTCAATGACAGCCGGGACCTATAGTTTAACGTGCAACACATTTATCTGTATATATTAAAGGAACCGGATCTATACTTATACCATCAGTAAAAATTTGGTACAATTTTTTTTTTCATATTTATCTGTCCAAAATTAAGTCACGTTTAGCCTTTAACCTAAACGTTTTTGTTTCTGAGATAACTTTTGAAAACACTGATTCAAATATCGTGTTGCTCCGAAGAACACTAATTTCTGGCATCACATTTACAATATTTTTCTACTAGTTGCTAGTAGAAATTATTTATTTTCGTTTCCCATTACTTTGCGTTACTTAGAAAACTAAGTATTTCACTCACATAATAAATATAAGGAAGTATTTTATCCACATTATTTATGGGAAATAATCAAATGACCCCTGTCGTTGTGGGTTAGCAGTGTGAGGGAGTGTTAGACTCTTACTGACTAAAACCCATCATGTACCAGGGCCACGGTGACTCTTTCGAACAATCCCGCAGCCCATGCACACTTTACATGCAGTTTTGGTGTAAAATGACAACCTTCACCGTACCTGATGAACTTTTCAATCATTGAGTTAAAATCGGTATTTCTTGTATTTATGCAGTCATTATAATATGACGAAAGTATGTAGTAGCCACCATTTCTTATGTGCAATATAGGCTACATTGTCCAAAGAGTCACCTAGGTATCTATTATATAGATGTCACCTGTCACCTATAATTTAATTAAATAAAATAAATAAACTACTTACATAATCCTCTAGAATCATAATAACACTCTTCAGGTTCTGGGATACAATACGACAGGGCAATTAGGGCCAAAATAAGCAATAACATAAACACCTTCATGGTTATTAAATAAGTAGATATACTTTAAATTTACAACAAGCAACTTCGAATAGTAACATATAAGTGAACAAGGCGTAATGAGCACCGCGATTGAACTGTTAATAACCAAATTATTAGATACTTTACAATAGAAGCTGTTTTCCTGTTTTGAGACGTGGGTATAATAGTTACAATGGCTCTGAATAACAACTACTCGACGGAACAGAAAAAATAATTAGTTGAAAATGATAACGTTCTAGGCCTAATGCGATAAGCAATTTATTTTAGGCAAAAAACAAGTTACCTATGCCAATTCTCTGCGTACTGAATTCAAAAATATTAAAAAAGTCCTTCTGTAGTTGCAGTAAACTCAAAAACTGTTGTTATTTTCATGAGATTTACAAAAAGTGACAGCGGCAATCCTACTTAATATTATACATGCAAAAGTCCGTTCGTTAACTACGCTTTCACGCAAAAACTATACCGACCGATCATCATGAAACTGGGGCCCGATTCTCCTAAGTTAATAATGTCAAAATCGCAATAGCAGTTTTAACCATATCGGGCATTCTGCTACTAATAAAAGACCAATCGTATACGATTGACATTTGATTGGTGTGCGATTGGTCTGCTATTTTGGTGATTTTGGTCTATACGGTAGTTTGCTGTACAATCATTTTGCAATCGTAAATCATTTGCAGACAAAATGATTCATTATTGAATGACAGAAAAGGAGAAAAACGTTTATTTCAAAGAAAAAAATAGCGGAATGCCACATACGCTTCAATCGTAATCGAGTCGGAATTGGATCTCAGTCGAATCGAGTCGAACGTGAATCGTATGTCGCTTAAGTAAAATTAGGAGATTCGGGCCCCTGTACACATATTCTTGGTGGTATTAGAATGAACATAGAATACTTTATATTTAACCAAAAAAAACAATGGGGACGCGGGTGAAACCGCGGGGAACAATATAACTAAATTGTAAAGGTTAAATATAACTACATTATGTAGGCACTGCTTCTATATTAATATATTTTTTGACTGAAATGCGGCTTATACAAATTCTTAAATCGATGTACATATTACGGGGCATTATAGCATTTTTACAATAAATTGACGTCATGAAAACGAGAATAGCACAACAATAAGAGTAGCCGCACACTGGCAACTAAACAGTCGGCCAACAGTTGGCTTGATGGTTAGAAAAAAATATTTTTAATCCAATATTAATTCAAGCCAATAAATTCAACATTTGTAGTCGATATGATACCGGTCGAATACCTCATCGTAGTTATGTGCTTACTAATATTCATCTTTATACTGATTTATGACCCCAAACAAACAATCGGCCAACTAAAAAGTCTGCAGTGTATCTCAAGCTCACTAAGCACAAACATGTATGACGCAATATATGACAGAAATAAAAAGCTTATTTACTACTGATCTGTCTGTAGGTATATGACATTTATAACATGTATAACCTTAAGGAATTTTCAATGTTTTCTATAGACAGCTTAACAAAGGCATTATGAAGATAGAAAACATCTGAAGGTTGTTTATCTCAGTTCTGAATATATACAGTACACAAGCACTTAAAACGTAGGCAAATGTGGGTGTCTTGAATTTCTTCTATTTCTAAATATTCGGGATAATCTTTGCATTAACATGTATAGTTGTAATAAAACAAACTTTACTTAATAACATAGTTTTATTTTATAAAATACTATTGTATATTTTAAATGAGTTATAGTAGTTACATATATTTATAAAACAAATAATCCAATTTGTTATTCTAACAAAGACAAAAGTGACACAAAATTGGTTCATATAGAACTTTATGATATCGAGTAATTGTAACAAAAGAGAATATGAGTACTTCAAAAACTCGCTATTAAATACTCACTTAGAGCCTGTTAATTTATTCAATTAATTTTTAAGTATTATTACTCGAGTCTTAAAATACGGACTTTAGACTTAAATCGAGGCGACCTCGCCTAAAGGCGGTTCATTACGCCTTTTTAGGGCACTCTTCCCGAGGCACACATTTGCCGCTGGCAGTGTCTCTGACTGTCGGAGGGTCACAGTAGCAAGCTGAATAGTCACATATGATGGCTTTCTCTGCTTGAGGAGTTGGGTTCTCGCAGGTGGCCTCAGGAGTCTTGGGGCCGCAGCCAGTGGTGTACGCGTGGGTGCCTACCTCACACTCCTTGTAACCTGTAGCAACAAATGGATTTTAGGATTTCATGTTAAGCGCATCGTTGGTCTAGTAGTATCAGAGAGCGAATGCTGTGTATGGGACTCAGGTTCAATTTCCGGATCAACAAAATACATTATTAAAGTTTAGGTGTGAAAAGTGGTGTTCATTTGACTAAGAATTAAGTCTATTGAATTCGGAACAGCAATTCTATAATTAGCAGATTTCTGTAGTTTCGCCCGCATCTAAAGGCCATCATTTCCCAATGTGTTTTATTATCGTTTATTAATTTTTGTATTAATAAAATAATTTTGAAATTAGGTCAGTAGATCCAGAAATGAACCTAGAACGTTACAAACTCAGAAACTCTGCCTCTTATAATAGAGGTATAGCATTAATTAGTTTACATTATGAAGTTCTCAATCAAATAACAATACAGTTAGGCTCCATTAAAATGTGTCATTATTTTTAGCACATAATTACCAAACACAAATATGAAACATTTTCACTAAAAACAAAGGAGCTAATTAACAAAATGGACTTCTATTTATTAACAATTTGTTTATTTGACAATGAGTTTAGAATATACGCAAATTGCAAATTGCATTTTCCAATATGAACAGTTGTTCATGCATTTAAATTTGTTTTATCTAAAGTTTGGGATCAAACTCTCGCGTAGTCATTTTAAAATGTTTTACATAGTTACCCGGTTGCTGGTTTAATCAGTTTAACAAAATTTTCGTTTTGTTCTGGTTAGAAATGGGTAGGTATGAATTTATTTGACTTTGGTCACGGTCAGTTAGTTAATTTAAGTTAATAACTGTAGTGTTTCACTTTCATTAGACTTTGCTTAAGACTTCGTTCGTCGTTTCAAAAAAGACTTATGTATGTTATTTATATAGCACAATTATGACTATTTTATTGTCTTTTAAGAAAACTACTAGTTTCTACCGAAAAGTTCTTAATACATTCACAAATGTCTATTTATATAAAGTCAATACATCATTGGAGTAGCTCATTAGACTGAAGATAATTATTTTTACTAAATATCATTTTTAATGATCTTCTAAACTCCTCAATTAAACCTATTCATTAAGAAATTATATTTTAATTGTTCGTCCATATTTTTTTGTGATCACACCCTACCTCTATTTTGGATCATCTTTTCTTGCAAATCTGTATTTTATCAAAATCAGTTTTTTAAGATAAATCTCTTCTTACGGGTATTAAAAATTAAGCCTATTATGCAACTGAACTTAAAAGTCCTTAGCAACTGTGATACTTAACGTTCATTCCTACTCTTGTAAAAACAAAATAAGCTGATGATGGTTAGTCACTTTGAAGAAGAAACTATCCGGAGGACGTCAAAATATTTAAGTTTACGTTAACTCAACTAAGCATCATTTACCCATTAAAACACATTAAACAAATGACTAACACAAGGCGTTGTTTGTAACTCGAGCCAGGAAAGATAATACATGGTTTATTATGATACTTGACCTCAATAACTTGAAGTGGTTGACCATAGATTTTACATAATAAATACACAAATTAGGGTCACGGTTTATGTAAGTAAGGTTGGTGATGAGACAATAGGAAAGCCTAGCTTTTTCCCAACTATATTATACCTGGAGCTTGGCAGTCGTTACGGGTAGTCAGAAGTCAGTAAGTCTGACACCAGTCTAACCAAGGGGTATTGGGTTGCCCGGGTAACTGGGTCAGATAGGGCAGTCGCTCCTTGTAAAGCACTGGTACTCAGCTACATCCGGTTAGACTGGAAGCCGACCCCAACATAGTATGGGAAAAAGGCTCGGAGGAGGAGGTTATACCTGGAGCTCAGCTTTCAGGGTACGGTTATCCTTTGGAGTTGAGTACCAGTATTTTACATGGAGCGACTGCCTATCTGATTATCCTCAACACGGGCGATGCGGGTAGGGAATGATAGGTTAATGATTTATGGCTACCAAAAACATCGATTAATTGCAATAGAATTCATAAAAAAAAGATTGGAAAACTAGTCGTTTTTAGGGTTCCGTACCCAAAAGGTAAAACGGGACCCTATTGTTTTCGCTCCTCTGTCTGTCCGTCCGTCCGTCCGTCCGTCTGTCACCAGGTTGTATCTCATGAACCGTGATGCCGCTATAACAACAAATACTGTAAACTAGAATACAATAAATATTTTGGGGGGCTCCCATACAACAAACGTGATTTTTTTGCTCATTTTTGCTCCATATCCATAAATATATATAGAATATTAGTTTGGATGGTACGGAACCCTACGTGCGCGAGTCCGACTCGCACTTGGCCGGGGTTTTTTTTGCTCATTTTCTAAATAATGGTACGGAACCCTTCGTGTGCGATTCCGACTCACACTTGGCCGGTTTTTTTGATCACCATTATCTCCAAACTACTGAATAGATTACCTTCCTGTTTTCAGAAATAGATAAACTGATTCATGAGGTAGATTTTCGATTTTTGTATTTTGTACAGTGCACTTCGAAGGTGCTTGTTAAAATTAAAAATATTATCGAAACTTGTAAATTGACTCATGCGAATCAAAGTAAACTTCGAATGGTCCTGTCTTATTGACTTAAAATCCAACCCAAATTATTTTTGGAGACTCTTTAAATAGCGAATACGAGGGCTACCTTTTAAGTTGTGTCGTTTGAAATAAGTATAGACAATCCAATAGGTTATTACTGTTTATTGTTTTTTTAAGAATACTTAGGGATATTTGATGCACTTTTGCATGCGTTCAAACCAGTTTTTAAATATTTATTCCATTCCAAAGTGGGGGTAGTCAAAACGGCCTATTTGCAAGCGTCAACAGCTTCTTCAGGTGTGCTGAAAGGTAGACCACGACGAATTTGCTTAATTTTGGGGAATGTAATAAAATAGTTAGAAGCTTAAGTAAGGGCTGTCAGGTGGATGATCCAAAATTTCAATATTTTGGGAATTCAAAAACGTATTTGTTTGGCGGGCGGTGTGCGAACTTGCACTGTCATGGTGCAGGATCATTCGACGTCTTGAATTATTTTTTCTAAATTTGGTGATGACTTGTGGCAAACAAATAGTGGTATACTAGTCAGCGGTAACCGTTTTGCAATATTCTAGTACAATAGTGGCGAGGTGGCCACCCTTTGCCACAAACGACGCAAACATTTTTTTTTAAGTGATTCTTGAACGATCGACTCCGGTCGGTTTTGGCTCGTCTTGGAAGACCCAGACAGTTGACTGCTGCTTGGAATATGATCGCAAGCATATATCTAAGACTCGTTACCCCTGACTATATTATAGACATGCTTTGACACTCCTCGGTTAAATCGCTGCGGAGTTTTGCGACACCAACTTACACGGGCTGTTTGTTGGTCGTCGCTAAGCAAATGGGGTATCCAACGAGAGATCAACTTTTTTACGCCAAGTTCTTCGTGCAGAATTTTTTGGATAGTGGTCCCTGAAATGCTCACGGATGCCTCTATTTCACAGTATGTTTCAAATCGGTCTGCGAGAATTAGCTGCCGCACGGCGTCGATATTATCTTCGGTCATGGCGTTTTTTGGACGACCTTCACGTGGCTTGTCACTGAGGCTAGAGTTGCCACGTTGAAATCCTAAATATTAGCGTTCTACGGTCCTAAGGCATGGTGCTACATCATTAAATACAGAACTAATCTCTTCAAAGCACTAAAGTCGCGACATTTAAAAGTTCTAGAAACCTAGACCTTTCTAACCTAGACCTTTCTTTCTTTCTAGACCTTTTAAAGTTCTAGAAAATTATCGCTCGCAAATTTTCCTTAGACATTTCCATTTTTACAACCGACCTGCCACGTTTGAATGGACGATACAATAAAACTATTCGACCAATTTAAAAACATTCCTTTGTTTTCGAATTCTAAATTCAAGAAGATGTAAGTGGCATATATATTTTTTTAATAATCGCGGGAAGTTAGCAAACGACAGAACTTAAAAGGCAGCCTTACGTACCACATGAAACTCCAGGTAGTAACTATCAAAAACTCAAAACTTGTTCATAATCAAGGTCAACTAAATCCGACCTGTTTATGTTTGATTAAATTATTATCATATCTATTAATAATGTATCAGTTTCTTAGTTGACCTCTCTCGATAAACTTTGCAGATAATTTCACTTGTTTCAAAACAATAATATTTTGTAACTAAGTAGGAATTGAGACGAAAATTGGGCACATTATTTTATATCAGTTTCTCCCGAAAATTAAAAACACCAACTTACATTATAAACGTGAATGTTTGTGCGTATGTTTGCCGCTACTTCTTCAAACGCTTATCAGGGATTAGAATAAAATGGTTATAATCTGATAAGCTTAGATGAATGACGACCTCGATGGCGCAATGGTCACCATGCTGGACTGCCGAACCTGAGGTCCCGGGTTCGATTCCCGGTTCGGTCGACATTTTTGTGATGAGCATGTTTGTTGGCCGTGGTCTGGGTGTTATAATATGTATTTATAAATATGTATATATGTAGCTATATGTAATTTATCAGTTGTGTTAGCACCCATAACACAAGTTACTTAATAACTTAGCATGGGGCTAACCGACCGTGTGTGAAAAAAAGGTGTCCCGACATTAGATCTGACAACACGGACAAAACCAGAAGCTAGCATACAATGATTCTATTTCCTCTATTCTAGATTAGTCAGTCCTCACCTTCCCATCATCATATCTTCCGAAAACTTAGTAAAAATATTCCATTATACATATTTCCTTAAGAACCTAAGACCCTCACCACCGATGAGGACCTGTTTACATTGATATTTTTGGAAACCAAAACACGGAGGTTATTGACCCCAACGTTGCATCAGCCAATAAAAAATGGCCAAGGAACAAGAATATATTGAGAATCCAAAATGATGTTTTTTCAAAAACTGCAGGGGATCCATTTACTTAGTGACAGAACACTTAATTAATTGTGCATTCAAATTAATTCTGAATATCCTGACAAATATTAAAAATGAAAGAGTTACCTAATATATGACACTTTCCTTTTTAAAACTGCTAAACTGTTGGAGATAGTGGTGGTGACTATGAGATGTCCATATTATCCAGAATAGTAAAAAGGTCTAGTCAAATATACTTTATAGATATATGGCCTTACTACAAAAACTTAACCACCTGTTTTACACGTGTCTAAAAAAATTGTGGCTGCAAAATGAACCATATGTCAACGTCATAATTTGTAATTTTTTTAGACAAGGCTTAAACTGACGTTTAAAAGTTTTTGTGGTAAGACGGTTAATGTCTATATTTCTAAGCGAACACAATATTTAGACTAGCTTGTATGACGCCATAAAATGCATTTGATTTGAACTGAAACGTGTGTATGTACTGATGCGGAATAAATTGAGTACATTGAATGACACATACGCATGCTATATAATGTAGATAAATATATATAATGTAGTGAATGCATTAGTTTCATATCGATAATGGATACACGTTTCATTGAATATGACTCCAGTTTCTATCAAAACTAGTAAAATTAAACAAAGGTATGTTTGCAAAAGGCACACAATTTTTTTTTAAATCTTAAGATATTTTTTCAAAAAAAATGAAACCGACTTCAAAATATACCAAAAACCTTCTCCTGGGTTCTACAAATACTATGTTAAAAACCGCATCAAAATCGGTTCAGTCAAACATTAGCTAATCGAGCACAAACAACCATAAAGTTTAAGCTAAGAACTTCCTTTTTTAAAGTCGGTTAAAAAACATGGAATAGGGTAGGTACACTCACATCTTCCCATAACGTAAATACAGCCTCTTGAATGAGGGTTTCCATACGACAATGCCACTAGGGCCAAAACGCACAGACCAATTACAACCTTCATATTAAATAAATAAAACTTGTTTTACAACACGACCTATTTCCGTGAACTATTTAAGTCGACTGAGCATTCTGACCGAAGACGATCGCCTTAAATATCTTAGGTCATTGATAAACAATTACATTAATTATCATGTATGCGTCCAGTCGTGAGACCGGTATCATTAGAAGAAGTGATTAAGATAGAAGCATTTTTAGGGTTCCGTACCCAAAGGGTAAAACGGGACCCTATTGTTTTCGCTCCTCTGTCCGTCCGTTCGTCCGTCCGTCTGTCACCAGGCTATATCTCATGAACCGTGATAGTTAGAGAGCTGAAGTTTTCACAGATGATGTTTTATAGTTACCGCTATAACAACAAATACTAGAATTGAATAAATATTTTGGGGGGCTCCCATACAACAAACGTGATTTTTTTGTCCGTTTTATTAATCGGTACGGAACCCTTCGTGCGCGAGTCCGACTCGCACTTGGCCGGTTTTTGTATAAGATTTCCTTGGCAAACGTGAGTTTTGATTGTGTCTGTTTTTCCTCGATCATGTTTATTTGTAGCTAAGTAACAGCCGCACGAGTCGAACAATCATGAGGTTAAGCAACGCTTAGCGCGGTGGGTCTCTGGATGTATGACTATCTTGTCATGACTCCGGGAGGCACGCTAAATTAATAGGTCCAGGCTGTCACTTGAACGTCCCGGCAGTCGTTACAGATATTCAGAAGCCAATAAGTCTGACAACCAGTCTTACGTAGAGATATTGGGTTACCCGGGTAACTGGGTAGAGAAGGTGAGGTAACGGTTGGACTCAGCTAACGGTTGGACTGGAAGCCGACCCCAACGTAGTTGGGAAAAAGGCTCGTACAGTCGTAATGAGACCTGTACCCTGCAGTGGGCTAATAAAAAGGTTTATAATGGCGATAAAGTACAAGAAAATGATACTCACAATTGCCCAAAATATACAAACAACCTCTTGGGCTATGAGGCTTGCTATACGATACGGCAACCAACACCAAAACACACAAACCGATAAAAACCTTCATAGTGACTTTTATTTTTAAACCACGTTATAAGTGTTTAAACTGACGTTATAAGAGATGAGACTATTTAGTTTCACTGACCGACTCGACTAAATAGGTCGCATATATATGCATTTACAACCAGTTTGTAATTATTATATTAAATATTTACTTAAAGAATCGTGCTAATAGGAAGATAAATGTTAAAAGTACGGTCGCCATGTTTGATTTGTTTTTTTTTTCTGTGTTTTGTTATTGGTTTTGTCTTATAAAGTCAATGTTTGTTATGTGCCAGTGTTGTTGGATTCTAGGAATATTAAAAAAATACTAAACTGCAAACTGAAAGGAATAAACTGCTGCAGAATTTGCATAATTGTTTTTTTTTTTATTCATTTCTAAATCTTCTTATATCAGTCTGTTTGATTGTTTATCTATACTTAATATTATAAGAGGAAAACTTTGTTTGTTTGGTTGTAATGGATAAACTCAAAAACTACTAGACCGATTTAAAATATTCTTTCACCATTAGAAAGCTATGTATCTGCGAGTAACATAGGCTATATTTTATCCCGGTGCGGTCAGTAGCTCCGACGGGACGCGGGTGAAACCGCGGGAAAACGGCTAGTCTATACTAATATTATAAAGAGGAAAACTTTGTTTGTTTGTTTGGTTGTAATGGATAAACTCAAAAACTACTAGACCGATTTAAAATATTCTTTGACCATTAGAAAGCTATATTATCTGCGAGTAACATAGGCTATATTTTATCCCGGTGCGGTCAGTAGCTCCGACGGGACGTGGGTGAAACCGCGGGAAAACGGCTAGTTTACGATATATTCAGAAACATTTGTACGCAATTGTTTGCAGTTTTGACGCCGCAAGTTGATTAATTGACAAGACTAGGATGGTTTTAAATGTGGTCAGTTTTTAACAGGTTATTAGCTCATAATTCTTTACTTTACTACAAAAAGATACAGCACATAAAAATTACTATAACACTTTGTCCCCATCCAAGGGATTTCTAAAACCATCACTAATGTAACCTTTACCCAATCCCATAGCGAGCCATAACACGAGTTTGTTTATAGCAATGCGTTATAAGTCTAAGTTTTCCATAAAAAATCTATACTAATATTATAAAGCTAAAGAGTTTGTTTGTTTGTTTGAACGCGCTAATCTCAGGAACTACTGGTCCGATTTGAAAATTTCTTTCAGTGTTAGATAGCCCATTTATCGAGGAAGGCTATAGGCTACTTTTTACCGGTACGGGAAGTAGTTCCCACGGGATGCGGGTGAAACCGCTGGCAGAAGCTAGTGTGTAATAAAATAAGATCGGTTTAGTGGAAACCCCGGTTCAAGTTCATAAAACATCAGTGTTTAGAAAAGTCTGATACTCCCCTTCTAAGCTAGAGTCATTTATGATATTCCACAAAAAGAGTGAGTCTGACACGACATGTAGAATAAACATGACTAGTTTTTATATGATTAACACTTGTTTCCGAAGACGTTAGAGTATCTTCATAAGTCAATTTCATTTAAAAGTATTGTGTTTTACGATCACACGTCTTGTTAGCATACTAAACTCGTTTTATAGATGTAAACAAAAAATCTGCACACAGGTTTTCGTTGGCCAATAAACGTAAAGCCGAACCATACGTTTTTTATTAAAAGTCGCGGTTTCCAAAACCTGGAGGAATTCGCTACCTTTAAAATAGGTTACCCATCCACGAATCGACCGAACCAAACGTTGTTTGCCTTCCTGAGTAGACCCGTACAGTTGTTACTAAGCCACGCTTTCCTTCATTGAAAGACTTCTTCCCACCACAATTACATGGACATTTCATTTGCACAATGAGCTACTGCCTGTCTCACCCCTTAACCAAATTACCCAGACAACCCAATACTTTAAAAAATATATACGAGGCATAAGAAATGGGGAACTTTATAAAAAAGTTATTGAAAAGTGATTAAAAAAATCTATAAAAAGCAAGTGTCTTATAGTTTTGATGTCTACTATTTATAAAAAAATTTGGGCTCTCATTGTCGATTTTCCATCGAGCATGATTTTGTCGACTCTCCCTAGCACATTATAATCGACTAGCTTCTTCCAGCGGTTTCACCCGCATCCCGTGGGAACTACTTCCCGTACCGGGATAAAAAGTAGCCTATAGCCTTCCTCGATAAATGGGCTATCTAACACTGAAAGAAATTTTCAAATCGGATCAGTAGTTCATGAGATTAGCCCGTTCAAACAAACAAACAAACTCTTCAGCTTTATAATATTAGTATAGATTAGCTAACTACTCACATCATTGCAACAAACAGGATAAACAGGCACACACTATAATTGATATTGATTATTGTTTTGAAGACGAGTAGGTAATGCATCGATATTCAATAGATTCAAGGCTGATAATGTTGCTAAGGAAACTCTTAGTTATCCTGAATATCGTTGGTCTAGGATGGTTCAGTAGATCATCATCCTCCGAGCCTTTTTCCCAACTATGTTGGGGTCGGCTTCCAGTCTAACCGGATTCAGCTGAGTACCAGTCCTTTACAAGAAGCGACTGCCTATCTGACCTCCTCAACCCAGTTACCCGGGCAACCCGATACCCCTTGGTTAGACTGGTGTCAGACTTACTGGCTTCTGACTACCGGTAACGCCGAGGATGTTCAATGACAGCCGGGACCTACAGTTTAACGTGCCATCCGAAACACAGTCAGTGGTGTCTAAGACAGCGGTTCCCGAATTCTTTTGGCTTCGGAACCCTTTTCGTTTAACTATTTTTCGGCGGAACCTTAGCTTAAGTAAGAAGTAAACTAAAGACGTAAATACACTTAGGTACGGCTAGTGGCGTGTGGTAGCGCACCAAATGGTTATATAGTTAGAGACATATTCAGTATACTCAGTCGTAGCATGGCTATCTGCCGCACGGGCCGGAAAACAGTTTAGCCGCACTTGACTTTGTGTATTATATGAATAGTTTTCAGTTTGAAGACTGACAAAGTAAACGCAAAAAGAAATAGATTGGGGTACAGGTGCGAGGCGAGCGAGCGCGATTTTTTTTAACTAAAAGAAGAAGTACCCGCTAGCATTGGAAGACATTCAGTGGTAGCCGGTATCGCGAGCGAAGCGAGCGCGAATTTTTTTTTAGTTTAAGTACCTACACAAAATAAACAAAACCACTGTAAATTAATAAAATCTCAAAAAGTACAATATCCACACAAAAAAGCAAATGCAAACGAATAGGAAGCAGCTAGCGAAGAAAGCGCTATTGCTTTTTCTGAACCAGAGGAATAAAAAATAAACATCAAAGGAAACTTCGACGGAAGAGCGCGAATTTTTTTCCTATACCTGAGCAATTAAACGAACATAAAAGCATCACACGTAACATGGAGTCGCGAGCGAAGCGAGCGCGAAATTTTCGGATTCGCGGAGGTGCAAAAATTGGAAATGATGTCATGCTTTGATTCATGGTAAAAATTGACACTGGAAATACTCGTATGCCGTGTCATTTCACGTCCTGTCAAATGTATGAAAACGTATAATCCTGGCGATGAAATAAGCCCAAAAAATAGGGTGATTTTTGGCCGACACGCTACCTACTTTTGCCGATTGCCGAAGACCTGGAGGTATTAAGTTAAACTACAATTTGTAAAAAACGGAATTAAATTATCTGCTACCGTGGCCTTCCCCCGCCACTTGTCGCGAACTCGTACTTACACTCCCGAGTGGTACCCACCTAAATGGTGCCTAAATGGAATTTTGGAATGCAATTTTTAAAACATTTTAATTGAAAATGAATAATAATTTAATATTGTCAAAAGTGAAACGATTTACCATATGGAAATCTTGAATTTTCCACGGAACCCCTGAGGGCCTGTCACGCAACCTCAGGGTTCCGCGGAACCCCATTTGGGAACCGCTGGTCTAAGATATACTTAGAAAGTACATACAAACTTAGAAAAGTTGCATTGGTACTTGCCTGACCTGGGATCGAACCCGCGCCCTCATATTTGAGAGGTTGATCCTTTACCCACTAGGCCACCACGACTTTTAAGGATGGTTCAGTAGATGCAGTTCTGATTTTACATATGCCATGAGGGGTCCGCAGCATTTAATAAAACTTTTATGGACTATTTTGAGGGAAATTTCTATGTTATCTGGCTGCAAATAAGACCAGCGTTTTATATGGAGTTTTATTCTGACCACTTTAATAATCAGCTTTCGGCTAACAGTAACTATACTTGTTTGTAATGTTTTGAAAAACAGTACATTTATTTTGGTAAGTTCTCTGTGCAACTGAAAATGTATAAGCAACCTTAAAGTTGCCCTTGAACTTGAACATGCCCCTTGAACTCGCTTCGCTTAGAAAGCGTATCTCTTGATCCTCATCACAACACGAGTTCATGAGCCGATTTTTGGAAACCCTCACATATACATATAAAGCCCTATAACTATATTTTTTTCCTAAAAAAAGTATAGTTATCGGCACGGATATTGAGCCCTGACGTTCACCTGCGCAGAAGCGATTTATTGGTTTATTGCCTTATGTGTACAGTGCGCAAAGCGATCCCAACTCTTCCGCCGAGAGGTCAATATCCGTGCCGATAACTATAACCACACAATGAACGTTTATCTAAGCTAAGCACATATACATATAAAGCTTGTAAAACATTGGTGACAAACAAACTTAACACTTAATACATACATACACACACACAAAATAAAATGCCGTTACTCGATCCGTACAGTTGACACACCGGTATGAACTAGTTCGCTGTGGGGCCATGAAGACCGCGAGTTTATTCGCGGGTAAGGTTTGTTAACCTTTGTTGTGTAGTGATTTTGTAGAAGTACCATTTTGTTCAGGTTTTTTTGGTAGTTGTCGTTTTTGGTGGGTTAATCTTAAAAGATATATAAAAGCTGATTTCCTTTAGAGATGGGTAACTCAGGAGTGATAGATAAAAAGGATATGTATCTTTCCGTTCTTATCACTCACTCTTTGTATCAGTTCAAATCCGAATGTATCAGTGTATCTTTAACAACTCATTCAATCGTCGTCCTTTTGTATCTGTGTCGCACTCGCACACACAGCGTTGAGCGGCTGGCCTCACGGTTTCTCATCGGAAAGTCCAGACATCTCTTTCGCACTTCCCTACTTAGAATGTTCTGTCTCACTTTCTCGATACCGAAAATAAGTGTTTGACCATTATTTTTATTTATTTATTCGATTTACACGGCTTTGTTAAAGCCGTGTAAATTACATAAATCGTAAACTTAAATTTTAAATGAAAAATAAAAACTTAAAAATTAAAAAGTTAAACTTAAAAAATATTACAAACTGATGTACGAATCTATCTATCCTAAACGAATCTATCACTCTTAGTTCAGTACTGATTTAGTGATACATTGGATTGAATTGAACGAAGCGAGTCACTCTGAGCAACAGTACAATGTCACTCGCGGATTCGAAAGGATATAGAGATACAAAAGAGTGATACATATCCCAGTGATCAAAAGATACATATCAATCTTTTCTTTTCAATGATACGTTTTTCCCATGTCTAATTTCCTTACTTACCGCATCCTTAGAAGCTAGGTAAAAACTATAGAAGTACGGACAAACGTTACGCCCAGAGTAAAGATTGGGATCGAGGAAAAGTACAACAAACAAAACGAACAGCAAACTTTATCAGCAATAATAGTCATAGGCCTTGTTTTATCCGCCCCGATCCGCAAAAGGCCTATTTTCACATCGACATCGATCACAAAGCAGACTTCATTTTTTTTTTCTGTCGCCCAATTTTTTCTTTCATGATCAGGCAGTAGCGAAGTTATTTCTCCATAACTTTAATTTTTATAAAGTAATTTTTTTAGAGTAAACCTTTTGCACATCCCCTTTCTTCAACCAACAAGTTAAGAATGCAGTTTAAGTTGTATTACAAGTTATTATCAGAATATTGTCCCCTGCATCGCGGATCATATAAATATGTACTTTACATAAGTACTTAATGTGATTTCAGATGCCGTTACACCGATTACGTCCGATAATTTTAGCCAATTTGCGAGGAACAGGTGGAGCGATAAAAATACTTTTTGGACGGGAAAGCTTTCTTGTTTTGGTTATAGTTTTTCGTTTTTTATTGCGATTTTTGGAGTGATGTTTTTGATTGGGTGCACTGGTAGGTATTGTTGGGGTCTTTTACTTAATAAGAGCCAAGGAATGTAACTCGACAAATAGAAAATTACCGTACGTTATTTGGAGAACAATGAAACTACTACCTTAGCTATTATTACAAAGAGAGTTCTTTTTTTATTCTTTTTAGTAATTTTTTCCAGTACTTTCGGAGCCTTCTGGACTAATTAGAAAAAAATATTAACATTAGAAAGCTACACTACCCCCAAATGACAAGTTTTACTACCGCGTATCGCGAGAAATGGCTAATTTATTATAATTTTAACTAGAAATGGGTTCGATGAATCTGTTACTGTTTTTATTTTATGAATAGGTGACCATTAATTTATTTAACTATCCAGCAATTTTACTATGACAAACATATTGTATCAGTGTTTCAACTAACCCCATATCTTTTACCCGCCCATTTCCTAGCCACATCTATTCGATTGTCACAAGCATAAGCTTTTTGTTAGCATACCTACTAACATAGTTCAATGCATTATTAACCTTATTAAATAAATTATAGTGTCGTCTTTTGATCTACTGTTGTGATGTTGTTTTCAGTGAAAGCGTAATTAAAATTAATGAATTAATTATGTAGGTGTTGTGTAGATCTTCCGTTAGTGTAAAATCTAGATTTAAAGGTATATAAATATAGCTTTGTAAAATATGACTTTAAATTTTATATGAAATCAATTCATATAGAAATAATTAATAAAGTTAGACCTTGTACCTACCAGCTGTCATTGAACATCTTCGGCAGTCGTTACGTCAGAAGCCAGTAAGTCTGACAACAGTCTTACCAAGGGGTATTGGGTTACCCGGGTAACTGGGTTGAGGAGGTCAGATTGAGCAGTCGCTCCTTGTAAAACACTGATACACAGCTGCACCTGGTACCTGAGTACCTGGAAGCCAACCCCGATAAAGGCTCAGAAGATGATGAACTTATCCTAGATCATCACTTTTTCGGTATTTTAGTTTTGCTGTATTTTCACACTCGAACCTTTTGCTAGCAGTCTTACCCGCGTCACGTGGGAACTACAGCGAGCAAAAATTAGACACAGTAGTACTGTTTTTAAATTATTTTCATAAATTAAATTAATATCTAGTGCAGGTGTTAAGTTCGATATAAAAAAAAACAAATTCTCAGATTTATTACGTAACGGAGAACATTTCTAAAAACAATTAGTGAAATTAACAACAATAGCCATTATTATGTTTTGTTATATTATAGGTGAAATTAAATCTTAGTTTTGCGTGTTAATTACACTACTCTTTGTTCACAAGTTTTTCCAGCGGTTTCACTCGCGCTCTAACGAAAATTACTTTATCTACGCACATGGATGTTTCACTGAATCTGTACCGAATTTAAGTTGTGGTGGCCTAGTGGGTAAAGAACCAACCTCGGGTTCGATTCCAGTCAGGCAAGTGCCCAGCAGTGGGACGATAAAAAAGGCTGTAACAGTAACAGTACCGAATTTTATCGTAATAAGTGTACCCGTAACCAGTCAGTTTCTGTCAGTCAGTCAGTCAGAATTAGCTATAAATATCACTGCTAAGTTTCATCAATATGTATTCAGTTGTGAAGAAGTAACAAACATATACGTACAAAAACTGATGCTTTTATATTATTTACTATTATTTTCAGCCCATAATGTGTCACTGCTGGGCAAAGGCGTCCCGTCCTGCTTCCACACTTCTCGATCTTTTGACCGAGCCCACCAATCTCGACGATAGTCGTCTAGGGGTCCGTTCAGACAGACCGGCTCGGAGAGCAGAGCAAATTCTTAACACGTTGAAAATTGAGTACTTAGTATTTGAAGTAAGGTTTATTTTTGCATGCGCACTGCTTTTGTCATTGAGAATGCTCGAATGCGCTCGGTGTGAAATAATAAGAGGAGCCGACCGGCTCCGATCGTGTATTTTTTCTTGACATTTGGCTCCGTTTGCATGCTCTTTAATGCTCGCGCAGCCGATCGGCTCCGGTCTGTGTGAAAAAAAAAGCGCGCCGATGCTCTCCGACCCGGTTTATCTGAACGGACCCTAGATCGTCAAGCCATCTCTTCCGGGGCCTACCCCACCTGCGGTGTCCATCCTGAGGTGTCCACTGGGCGACGATAGTGGCCCATCTTTCCGGATGCATTCGGCTGTCCACTGATGCTTTTATTATAAAGGTGTAATAATAGGATTATAATATTTGTTTAAAACTGGTTTTCTAGTTAACCTAAACAATTTTTGAAGGTCAAATAGTTTGCGTACTATAGTGGTTGTACCCTAGAGAGTTATCTCGAATCTTAGATGTTCACAGCTCTAAGGAATGCATAAATTAGAATAAATCTATGTTAACAAGTGCTTGGGTTTGTAAAATTGCTTGTTTTCAAGATAAATCTGTTGTTGTTAGTTTAAAATGTAATGTTTTAGTAAAGGTAAGATAGTATTCAAAATCTAGTTTGAATGTCTAATTTCGCATATAAATTGATGACAATTCTTAAATGAAGCTGAAATAGGTAGATCTTGTCTTACAGTATAAACTAGAAAAAAAAAACACGTTTGTTGTATGGGAGCCCCCAAAATATTTATTTAATTCTAGTTTTCAGTATTTTTTGTTATAGCAGCAACAATAATACATCATCTGTGAAAATTTCGGAACCCTAAAAACATCCAAATACTTACCAATTTTATCATTAACAAACTAATTATCTACTCCAAGCGGCTTCACCTGCATCCCGTTGAAACTACTTCAGGCAGCCGGATCAAATGTAGCCTCTTCATCTTCTTCGTCTTCTTCGATAAACAAGCTATTTAACACTAGGCGAATTATCAAATTGTTTCAATAGGTCCTGAGATTAGCGCATTAGCAAACAAACACACTTCATCAGTAGTTTAATATAATATAATGTCGGGACACCTTTTCACACACGGTCGGTTAGCCCCATGCTAAGTTATTAATAAACTTGTGTTATGGGTGCTAACACAACTGATAAACTACATATAGCCACATATACATATACATATTTATAAATACATATTAAAACACCCAGACCACGGCCAACAGGCATGCTCATCACAAAAATGTTGACCGAACCGGGAATCGAACCCCGGAACCTCAGGTTCGGCAGTCCGGCATGGTGACCACTGCGCCATCGAGGTTGTCATCGAGTTTAAGATACGCATCTAGAGACGAAAGCAGGAAAAATGCTTCTACCTTCTCTAATCTGTTACTGTTACTGTTACAGCCTTTTTTTTATCGTCCCACTGCTGGGCACAGGCCTCCTCTCACATGGAGAAGGATTGAGCATTAATCACCACGCTTGCTCAATGCGGGTTGGTGATTTCAGACTATATAGTCCAGGTTTCCTCAAGATGTTTTCCTTCACCTTCTCTAATCTACTCACTGCAATTTTCAAACAATGCTCAAAAATATTCATAACCAACCCACGTGTTTCTCAGAAGGTCTGATAGGCATCAAATTCAAATGAGAGCCGTTGGATGCGCGCGCGCACAATATGATGTATCATCGTCATGTCCCGTAATACCGCACAATAGAAGTGTATGGTCTGGTTTATATTGATCGTATCTGTTTAGCCTAGTGACCTTAGGAAGTTTGTGATTACAATGATCTGTTGACAGAGACAAGTTTTATGGAGGTTTAAGCCGAGGGAACTACTTCTCCGATAAATTGTAGTCTATATGTTATTCTGATTTTTAAGCTATACTAGCTATTTCTCGCGGTTTCATCCGCGTCCTAGGAAAATTTGTACCTGTATCTGAACAAAATATGGCCTATGTTACTCGAAAAGAGTCTAGGTTTCGGAGTCTTAAGGGTACATAAACATACAAAAATCTAAGTATTAGAAAAGTCTATGTTGTATTAGTTAGTATAGATTACTGCCATAGTTTTTGCGTGGAAGATAAACTAACATCCATACCGTATCTATTAGTAGAAAATAGGATAATTCATTTCTCCTATGTGATTGAAATGTACTCCATCATCATCATCAGTTCATATTATTATGTTAATAGACATAAGTCTTTACCTTAACTCACCACTGAGCTTGATCACCAGGTCTCCTCATCCACTCCCTGCTGGCTAACAGCGGGAATATTATTTCCACATTGGCTACATAATAGGCGCAATGTTTACCATGACGGACTGCTGAACAGAGGGTTCCGGGTGCCATTCCCGACTCGGTCAATATTTGTGTAACTTACATACTTGGGGGCTAACCAACCTGTCTGTAAAATTATATACTTCATCATCGTCACCACCCCAGCCTTAAGACGTCAATGCTCCCATTGTTTTTCTTCATACTCACACTCTGAAATCAGTACTTCTATCTTCTAGGAATAGAACCCGCTACAAGCAGCGGCTATTCAAGTACAGTATGTCCAAAAATAAAACTAGATTAATAACGAAATTCCATCATTCGCATATCCCATTTGATCAAGTTACAAAATTGTCTTTGAGTAAAATTAACTACATATGTATGTCAAATAGGAGTTACTTCCAGAAAATCTAAATAGTTACGTACATTTAGTTATTGTCAACGGCTTACATATAAATCGAAGGTCGAAGGCATCTAACTATGATTAATTTGGTGCTTACAAAACTCAGCTACTATGAACAAGAGTTTCAAGGTTCTCAAGTATTTTAAAATTAGTTGGAAGAATCCTGAAGTCTATGTTCAGCCTATATTCATATTTATTCCTAAACTCAAAATACTTACGAGTAATACTCGCGAGAGGAAAGTTATCTATAAGAGCAACATTTTAAGAACTAGACTTTGTTATTGATGTCACAAACGAGGTCAGATGCATTATTTATCAATTAACTTTGATGAAAAATAATGTAAAAGGAAATATTTCTCTAGAAATCAAAATTATTCAAATTAGAGAATTTTAGCTATAAATAAACTTTATACCTAACCAAAATCGGGTTTTCGTATAAGCTCATAAATAAATAATGTCATTATACAACCTTTAAATTCGCAATAACTCAAGATTATCCTATATCAAAGGAAAGTAAATAAAATCCACAAATAGTATTTTATAATAATTTTATATTACTTACACAAATTCAGTCGCTCAACATTTTTTTAATATTATGTAAATAAGATTTGAGACATTTCGCCTATAACTAAACTTACAATTACGATCACATTTTAAACACAAAACTAGCACAATATTTTTTACGCACTGTTTCCAAGACCCATATTCATGGCATTTAGAATATCACCATTGTCAGCATCTATTTCCCATGCAAACAGACCTCCTAGCTTGTTATTCCTCACATATTTGGCCTTTTCAATTGTCGATCTGGCATCGTCATATGTAATTAGGTCACCAGTTTCCTTCCTAAATACGTATGGTGCTTGAGCCACTTTGTCATAATGGTACTCCCACTTGCCTTGAGCAATCTCATTCGCTATCTCTCTGTAGTCCACTACACCATCCTGCCAGGTACCTTTAACAGGACCGGTAGCTACACCAGTGAATGGATTGCCGTCTTTGTAACCGTTGACTCCAGTCCAGCCTCTGCCGTACATAGCAACACCAACGACTATCTTCTTAGGACTGACTCCCTGAGCCAACAGGAATTTGACGCCGAAGTCAGTTGTGTAAGTCTCCTTGGGGTTCCATGCGGGAGCGTGCAGGGCAGCTTGGTGGCCCAGAGTGTCGTTCGACCAGGCTCCCTTGAAGTCGTAGCTCATCAGGAAGATGTGATCCATGTACTGTTGAGCTGCCTTGTAGTCTACTACCTGAATCTTGTCCCAACCAGAGCTGATGGCTGAAGTCAGTTCGTATTTCTTGCCGGTCTTGGCAGACAGCTCGTTGAGCATCTCTCTCAGTTCCTTCATCAGCTCGACGTAGATGTGACCGTCGTCAGGGCTACCGAGATCAGGGTTAGCGCCCTTACCACCAGGGAACTCCCAGTCGATGTCCACTCCGTCGAAGAATTTCCAGGTTTCAAGGAAGTCTTTAACAGAGTCGACGAAGCGCTTCCTCTTAACCTTGTCAGTGAAGAAGAAGAAGGGATCAGCCAGGGTCCAGCCACCAACAGAAGGTAAGATCTTGAGGTCAGGTCTTGCCTGTTTCAACATCATCAGCTGGCCGAAGTTACCCTTGTAGGGTTCGTTCCAGGATGCCAAACCCTTTTGTGGTTTCTGAAGAGCTGCCCAAGGGTCGTGGATCGATACTTTGAAGTCTTCCCTGCCACTGCAGGATCGTTGCAGAGCTTGGAAACTGCCTTCGATTTCTTTCAAACTGTCGTTGATGCCATCACCGCCGCAGATTGGGATGAAACCGTACAGAAGATGGGTAAGATTCGGGATGGGCACGCGGTCGACGGGGAACTTCCTGGGGTAGACACCCCATTCGACGAAGTAAGCGCCAACAACCTTACCAGAAGTCTGCTTGAAGGGCTTGTTCCTCTCTCCGATAGAGTAGTCCAAGGGTGGCAAGTGGCTACCGTCAGTATCGGCGACAACTATCTCAGTAGATTCGCTGTAGCTACATCCATCAGCGTTGCAGAGTTCCACTTTCATTTGATATCTACCACCCTTCTTAACCTTGAAGGCCGCTGAGGTGGCGCTGCCAGCTCCAGACCAGAACTCCTTATCGTTAAGAAGAACCCTGGACTTGTCTGCTGGATCACCGGACCAGACGTTCCATGTGACGGAGACATCAGCAGCGTCTTTCTTGGTAACTAGCTGGTTGTAGGCGGTGGCTGCTTGGTTGACTTCAATGATCGCGAAAGTGCGTTCCCCCCAGCCGAGGGACGGTTTCCCTGGCGGTGCGCACGCGGCGGTCGCGAGCAGCCCCGCGCCGATGACTAACGCCAGCATCGGACGTCCCATAACCGGTTCTAAAAAAATAAATACGAAAAAATTGGACACACACTTCTCATTAAAGAGCTGAGTTTGAACTGGAGTTGCATCTGAGTGGTATCTTTTATATACGGATCGTATTGTAGGCCAACCGCTAACATACTGGGCCCGCATTGTATGGAATACCGATATCACAGTGATTTTGATTCGTAATAATAATCATTAGCACAATTTTCTATCCCGGTCAGTAGGTCGGTCAAGGTGACTATTGTTTTTAATTGTTTAATTTTATTGTTGTTTATTAAACGTGAAAGAAGTACCGTTTAGCTAAACTACTGGTTCACTGTAATTTGGAAGTTGTATATCAAGAGCATGTTATGACACCTCTTAATTTGTGATCATATTAAGATAAGTTTCGTTAATATTAAACAAACGTTGCTTGCGACCATTCTTGCGACGAATTTGTGTTCTCTGTTATTGACAAATATAACGCAAGTGTCAGAAACTGTCAGAAATCCATGGTTGGTCTATGAAACAAGTCTATGCATAAAAAAGGTATTACATATTTTTTTTATAATTCGAGACTACATAGAAAAGTGTATAACTATTTTTATTATATTTACCTAACTGATAATTATCTAAAATTGAGCGGTTTCCTTCATCACAATTTTTTTGAACCATCTCAAAAAATAGGTGAAATTTTCCAAGCAAATCCACGGGCTATACTAGTCAATTAAAGTTAATGTATTAAATATCAGTGTCATTGTCATCTCTTAATGAGTCATTGCTATTAGTCGTTTGTTGTTATAACATATACTTTTATTTAGTAAAAACTAATCGATTTATTTTTCCTCTTTAGGCTACCCTGTCCCACTGTTGGGCAATGGCCTCCTAATTCTGTATTCACGACTCCCGATCCGATGATCTCTAGTTCATTCCGTTCGTTCTTCCGGGGTCGTTTGTAAATATACTAAGGCTTGGTTTATTTCTTAGTGTTTTTCACGGAGACCTTATTTCCGTACCCGGGCAAAATATAGTTTATGTTAATCGGGGAAAGTCTGGCTTTCTAATAGTGAAAAAAAATCAAATCGGTTCAAAAAATCAAGTAGCCTTTCGGGTTAAAATAAACAATAACATGTTTTCTCTTTATTACAATATTAGCACAGCTATATTCGTGTATTGAGATAGATTAAAAGCTAGGGACAATCATGGTCATACTAGTCCAAATCATCATCCTCCGAGCCTTTTTCCCAACCATGTTGGGGTCGGCTTCCAGTCTAACCGGATTCAGCTGAGTACCGGTGCTTTACAAGAAGCGACTGCCTATCTGACCTCCTCAACCCAGTTACCCGGGCAACCCGATACCCCTTGGTTAGACTGGTGTCAGACTTACTGGCTTCTGACTACCCGAAACGTCTGCCAAGGATGTTCAATGACAGCCGGGACCTACAGTTTAACGTGCCATCCGAAACACAGTCAATGGTGTGTAAGATATACTTAGAAAGTACATACAAACTTAGAAAAGTTGCATTGGTACATACTAGTCCAAATAGTTCCGTTAAAAAGCAGGTAAACCCACAGATAATAGCTAATACCTAATTATTACAAAGTAAATAATACCCCTTAAGTTATCACCCGCATACAAAAATCCTGTATTTGGCAATGTGAAGAATTCAACATCACAGGTTTTCATATGACAGTTATGATTGAAGAATTTCCAAGATAAGATAAATAGCAATCAAGTATTGTTGACAAATAACTCGCACATTGCATTATGCAGTTATAGGAATATCGACTTTGAGAAGTGGTGATAAGGTTGAAAATTAAATGGTGGTTAGGCTCTAGAATTATGTAGAAGATTAGTCTATGTTTATTTACATTATAATTTAGCGATTTTAATTATGTTTGTTTTTTTTGTTCCTATTAACGAATTATCTAAAGGATGGGATTTAAAAGAAAGTGTGTAATTTCTTTTTAATTCTTTAAAATGCAGATAAAAACGCTATTGACTGATAGACCTTAAATTGTAGCGTACTAACTCCTATTAGCATTAGTTGAATCCCCATTTGCTATTAAAAAGAGTCCAAAATAATTCTAACTTCGTTTTGTAACCGACTGATGCTGGTCCTGCTCCATAGGACGCACTGACAGTATCAAATTATTGCGAATTTAAAATTACACCCGCTAGTAAAATTGTGTTCTTCTTTTGATTGTTTGTTTGTAACTTTGTACAAAAATATAAACATTTGTAAATGTGAACACCATGTAGCATTTTAACCTTTTTTTATTATCATATTCTTTGTCTATTGTGATTCTACATGATCTTCGCATGTTATTATAGTATGTATCAATACATACAAACTGTAATACCTATTATTTTTAAAAGAGTAACCATGGAGTTTCTTGCCCGTTCTTCTCCATAGGAAGCTACTTTTGGAATGGGCAACTAGAATCAACTTTATTTATATTTTTTGACGTTCATAAGTGCTTGTGAAAGCCTAAATGAAATAAATGATTTGACTTTGACTTTGACTTCAAAAATTTGACTTCAAAAAGTCGGTAACCTAATTATGGCCTGTTTGTTTTTATGTTTTCACGTTTGGCTGAACTGATTTTCAGCATAATATTTCTCAGACTTATGAGAACGTTTAAGGACAGTACTGAAGTCCTTATTTTGTAAAAAGTTTTTCATTGCTTAATTTTTTTGTTCATGAAAGAAAATGTGTGACGATTAGGAAGACACCCATTGTATTAGTATTTTACGTTAGTCACTTAATTAAGTTACTATGTACTTCATGTGGTCATATACCACAAAAGTGCATTGAACTTGTCATCAATAAATAGCCTGTTTTCCTTCTCAACTATGACTAATAAAAACTAAGTAAGTAGATAATAAAATATGGGTAAGTTTGTGACTCAATTCTTAACTCAGACATAATGAAAAATAAATAGATATGTTGACCTGATTTGACAATGACTAACTTAAGTTTTTTTTTTTCCTTTTCTTTGTGAAAGAATACAGGCCAAATGTGAGTCGGACCTGCGCACGCAGAGTTCCGTACAAAAATAGTTATTTGTTATACAAGAGTGCAAAGTTGCTTTTTAACCGCGGGCTCAATTTTGATGACCGAGCAAGCGAAGGATTCTAAAATTGAAACACGAGCGTAGCGAGTGTTTCAATAATTAGAATCCTGAGCGATAGCGAGGGAATCAAAAGAGCACAAGGTGAAAAATTTTTGCACTCGAGTGCAACACGCAACTTTTCATCCCACCTCATCGAGGAAATTTCTAAACACAAAAAAAGAAAATGGCACGCACGTCACACAAGGCAAATTAAAAAGATCTACCTATTAAAATTTATTTATGCAAAAACTCAGTTTAAAAATGTAATGAGGTTTAAAATCGACCTCAAAACAATTAAAAATTATAATTTCATCCCACTTCATCGAGGAAATTACTAAATGCAAAAAAACAAAATGGCGCGCACATATGAGTATCAAATTCAAAAGAAGTACCTATTAAAGTTCATTTATTTAAAACTCAGTTTAAAAATGAAAAGAGGTTAAAAATCTATGTAAAAACAATAATAAAAATTACTTAATTAATTGAATAATTATTTTAAGCAGTATTTTATTTGTTTAATATGTAGTTGTTTGAAAAGTCTTATCAAGATTGTCACAAATGGAGTATTGCACAAGATGTTCTGAATTCAAATCACTTTGCCGCTCTAGAGGATAAAAACGGCTTTTGCACTCAGATATCACAGAGTAAAACTACTCTTTCCGAGATGGTGGGATGAAAATGACATTTGTTGTATGGGAGCCCCCTAAATTATTTTTTGTTAAAGCCTCTGTTGCCAGAAATGTATAATCTGTGAAAATTTCAGCTCTATAGCTATTTATAGTTCAAGAGTTGACTGACGAACATATAGACAGACAGACAGGGGAGTCTTTTAAAAAGGGTCCTTTTATACCCTTTGGGTACGGAACCCTAAAAACGATGTTTATTTAACTTTTCTCGACGTTAAAAGGGTTCTCTTTTAATATTGTTTTGTTTTCAAGAATTTTTGTTTTGTTTTAACAATATTTTTCTTTGCAAATTGAGGTCAAATTTACTCTCACTTTAAATAATAACTTTCTTTTAAAAAATAAACGAGGCTACCTACTGTTTGTTTTTATTTTGTTATTTTAGGTCAATTGACGTTTTTTCACGTATTTCTTTATATTGAGCTTTTATTTGTCCCTTGATCTGAAATATATCTTACAGACCTCCTAAACCACATTATATCTAGTTAGTCTAGTTTTTAAGATGTTTTTTCCTCTATCCAAAGAGCCGACTATTAAAACAACAATATGAAAACCAAACCTATCTACTCTATTACATCCGAAAATCTATCGATATAAAACCAATCACTATCATAAAAAAAACTAGGCCACACTCTAATCTCAATCCAAAACAATGCATCATAAATGGATTAGCAAAAAAACTGTCACATTTTTTTATAGCTGGCAACATTTGCATACAATGCGAAAGCTTTGTAATCTGTGGTCGTATTTTTGAGGTTATTGACTCCGTAAAGACGTTATAGTGACCGGTGCAAGGGTAATGTTAAGCGGTGTCTTGGATCATTTAACCGACTGGAGCTGCCCTGGCATTAATCTGTTTATGAAAGTCTGCCATTTCACGCGGGGGTGAGGCAACCCAACAAATAGTGACAGCTCACTCATTCTCGTCATTACAGGCAAGTGCCGGTAACCTGACATAAAAAAAACAACAATAAACTTACGCACACTCGTCCTGCCTACTATCAGCCAACGACATATTATAAAGTTTTGAAGCTGAAAATATTTATAAAGACTTACTTCCTTTACCCAACCTTAATATAGTGTAATGTTCCTACGAACAAGAAAGGAGGATCATACATGTCATTGGTTGATATTACACAAGAGCATAAGCAATAATGCTCTCGTACCTTTAACAAATAGAAAGCCACGGGAAGCAATGGCGTATCCAGTTCATGTCCAGTTTATTAAGCACTCTAAGTGTTAAGGTAAGTTTACACAGAATGGATGTTTTGGTATGCGCTGTTGCATAAGTGATGTTGGCCGTTTAGAATGCAAAATAAATGATAATGGCGTACAAGTTTCGGTTTTAATGTGTACAGCATTTTGGGAATAAGTTGTTTTTTTACAAAATTATAATTAAGTTGAGCCTGTTCAGCCAGGGCCAGGATATCCAATGTTATTCAAAAAAGTATGTACGTATGTATGTGTGTATGGCACACGAACGAAAAGTTATTCATAGCGTATCGATCGACAATAATATACTTTTGGAATTTAAATATTAAAAGTTTTTTTTAGATTATCAGAGCAGGAATAAAGATGATATACTCTGGTTGTACTTTCAAAGGCACAATTAAAAACAGGTTATTTATTTTATTAAAAACTTAAAACTTTTATCTTGAAATACAACTTTCCATTTTAAACTATGACACATAATTACCATGAATTTCAAATAAACAGCTAATAAATAAAATAATAATGTCTCATTTTGTTTAAAATTATATCCTAAAGTGGTACAGTCGGTCATTGATTTTCTTTAGTAAAACTATAAACATCCTTTTAATTTTAGGGAAAAAGGTAAAAAAATATCGACCTATATTTTTAAACTAGCTTCTGCCAGCGGTTTCACCCGCTTCCCGTGGGAACTACTTCCCGTACCGGGATAAAAAGTAGCCTATAGCCTTTCTGAAATAAATTTTCAAATCGGACCAGTAGTTCCTGAGATTATCGCGTTCAAACAAACAAACAAACAAACTCTTCAGCTTTATAATATTAGTATAGATAAATCGCTTACTTACAAAAAATTCTCTCTTATTCTAACTCTTTTATTCTAACTCTCCCATAACGGGCCTGCTGGAAGAAATTTCTTTATAGATAGAGATAAGCTGTGCCCTTGTACAATTTTTTCTATTATATATTCTTGTTTGTGTTTTTATGTGTACATAAACTGTTAAATAAATAAAAATTACAAAAAGAGCAGCTTTCTTACGAATGTTGTATCATTTTACTATCTATTTAATAAAAAAACTGTAAACATGCAAATTAAAAACCGGTCAAGTGCGAGTCGCACCCGCACACTAGGGGTTTCGACCATCCATCCACATTTTTACACGCTTTTTATTAGCTTCACCTGTATGTTTGTAACCGACTTCTTTGGGCGCGATTTTGACCCACTTTAAACGGCCAGATTTCGTTCAAACTTTGTAGATTTATTGAGGACCGATGACAATACACTAATTTGATAAAACTATTCCATTTTTAACCGACTTCCCAAAAAGGAGGAGGTTACACATACACATCGATTACTCCGAGGTTTATAGACCGATTTACGTGATTCTTTTTTTGTTCGACTCGGAATAGCTGCCAGTTGGTCCCATAGTCATCAGGTCAGGATCTGATGATGGAAACCCTGAGAAATTGAGGGCAACCTTCAAAAGTTGTAGGCATACATAGGGCAAAAACTTGACACTTAAAAAAGCGTGGGGTGCTTTTTAAGATATTATCGAAATGAAAATCACTGTACTCATATCTGTCAATAAAATATTTATAACTATTGACACCATGCACCCCACGCTTTTTTTTAAATATATTTTTTTTTATTCACACTATTATTAATTTATAGTCATTGAAATTTTTAACACTGTTTTCTTAATTTAAATTCATTAAAATTTATTTTCTATTTTTTAGTTCGTTTTTCTATAAAAAGCGTGTTTTTTAGTTTTTTTAAACTATTATTTATTTTATTCTAGTGTTCAGAATTTTTTTGTTAAAGCGACAACAATAATACCAACATTTGTGAAAATTTTGAGTTTCATGAGTTGTGTCATGGGATACACGTACAAATGGAGGTATAGACGTAGGTCAAAGTCTTTGTAACATGGACCTCTTTATACCCTTTGAGTACAGACGAGAATCCTAAAATTACCTTCGAAACATTTTAAATAGGTAATTAATTTTCCAAAAGTAACTTGTAATCAATGTTTTTTATTTTCACTTCAACCAAAAATCCCGACAAATATTTAACAATACAAACAAGGATGCCAGCTAGTGGTACATTAATAATTCTAGCTGCAAATGGAATGTAGCTGGCGGATTAAGTTTGCCAACCTTTGCACTGCGAAATGTAAGCGATGCATTGTTTTGCACATTAGGGCTGCAGGGCTGGTGAGGGCGTTCATTTTTTGTTTTGTTAGGTCTATTTGCAAAATAAATACTTTTTAACTGAGTGATTTTATTCGTAGGAAGAGTTTAGCTTTCGGACAGTTAAAGAATTTTTCCAATCGATGCAGTGGTTTCGGAGCATTTAGGGTACAAAAAAAATACAAAAAAATGTTTATTACATTAGTATAGATAGGCATTTATACCTGAATCTTAAGAATTGACAGGTCACAATTGTGGACTGTTACGTGGATATGGATGATCGTAAATATATGATATGATGTTTGACAGTTGTACATTAATAATTCTGGCTGCAAATGGAATGTAGCTGGCGGATTAAGTTTGCCAACCTTTGCACTGCGAAATGTAAGCGATGCATTGTTTTACACATTAGAGCTGCAGGGCTGGTAGGTGTTACACGCCGTCCGTCCCCATCCACCCCGGGGGGCGATCAGCGGGCGACAGGCGCGGGGGCGCCACCGCCTGCATCACAAGGATCAAACCCTGCGCTCCGGCCATTATAAGGACCCTTCCCTACTGGGGGGAGGTATGAGGGGCCTGCCGTAAGGCGGGCAATCGCCGGTGGGGGACTGGACGCCATAGATTCCCAGACCCCCTCCACTCAGGCGAGGTCGGAGTGCCGCTGGGCCTTTTTAGTGGGTATACCGGAAACGATTTTACCGGGGAGTCCCACATACCCCTCTCCTGTCCCCCGACAGGAAGGGGATGCGTAATAGCATTTTTAGCCCAGCGACAACAAAAAAAAAAAAAAAAAAGGGCTGGTAGGTGTTAATTTTTCTGTTCGGTTAAGGTCTGTTTGTAAATAGTATGAGATATAAATATTAATTGTCTGAATTTACTAAGGCAATTCAATTCGTTGGCATTTGGCAAGTCATGGTACTATTGCGGACTGACAGTGACAAGTAGGTACCTAATTATGGATAATCACAACATATGATTTTTGACATTTCCACGCAGTAATATTTTTATGAAAAACAGCAAGTAAGTACAAAAAAGAATTGCTATTTTTTAACCTTTGCTCGATTAAATTAAGTTCTTTTCCCAGACCACTTGGATACAACAGAATGCAAATGATTTTTAAATAAAGTTACCAAAGTAGCATCCAAAACAGTTGGTAGCAAATATAAAAAATAAATAAATAAGAACCAGGTCAACGACTTGCAATACATACTACTTACACACGGAAGCACACATCTTTGCAGACGGTCAGGGCCACCCATCCACGTGCTGACCGCAGCAAGGACAACTTAACCTTGATTGACAGCCTCTTACTGCAGATTACAATAACCAAACCATCTATTGTTTTTCGATTGGAGATTGAAACATAATTTATTTAAAGCCAATGTCTTGGCTCTTCTCTCAACTTTTCGGAACCTTGCAACTAGTGTGACGTTTCATAAGAGCCTGCAAAAGCCTATTTGAAATAAAAAAAATCACTTTGACGTTGTCAAAATTCAAGAGAGATCGATTATTGAAATTAGTTATTCCAATTCTGTGGTGGCAGCCCTGTAGCCGAAGCCGTTAGAGATTACAATTTGTATTCAAGAATTTACGATTAACGTGTATTTTAAGAATAATTTATGGAGCGTTTGTAACCTTTGAATAAGTGCAACTTGATATTATGTTAATTTTCTTTCTTGGGACCTTGTTATTGGGACCTTTCAGTTTTGATTCTGCCTCTAAAGGTGGTGTTGGATTAGATCTCACTTATAGTTATTTTAACCACTCCACTATCTACGATGCAGACACAACAGTTAATCAATCGGTGCGTATCACATATGAGTCATGGGACAGGGAAGTTATTAATTAGCTGAAATTGTTATTTTTATGAATATTCTTAAGTGTCAATTTATTAAGTAGGTTAAAACCTTCATGAAGGTACATTTAATGCCGTCTTACCAATCGCCAGATAATTTTTGTCTGAAGAATAAGTATGTTTGACATTTTGACAGATTTGTTATAGGAAATATGTCCAATATATTTATTCTTGAGATATAAATAAAATGGTGAGTGAAAATTCAGCCCTAAATTGGATCTCCACCATCACCACATTCTTTTGTTTTATCTGCGATACTCATATGTGTCAGAATGATACATATAAATAAACTTTTTCGTGAATCATCCGAATGCACTCATCAATCAATGCATTTTACCACTTTTAGCTTAAACAAACTCGCAGCCATGATTTTTTCTTAAAAAAATGTTATATTACTTTAAGTTGGTAGTCAAACTTCATAAAATGTATTTATATTTAATTTTATTTAAACTGACCATGAATTACTGCCCATACCGTGATAAAAAAATAATATATGTTACTCGGGAAGATTGTAGCTTTTCAACAGAGGATTATTTTTTTCAAATCGGTTCAGTAGTTTCGGAGGGTTTAAACAAACAAGCAAAAAAATGTTTCCTTTTTATTATTATATTAGTATGAATTATATTTTGTTTAAAAACTAACCTGTAAAGGAATCACGTTTCGCCGACTGCGGGGAAACGTAAAATATGACATCTATAAATAAAACGTTTTTATTGTTTTACGGACATAATGGCTTTGGATATTTATGTTAGGAAAATACTAGGTTTTACCCAAAAGTTATGACCGTTTTATGCTGTACCCCTAGTTTATACCAGTGTTCGGAACTACTCTGCCCACCTAGATAAAAAGTAGCGTAAGTAGCCTTCTTCGATAAATGGGCTATATGACATTAAAAGATTTTTTCAAATCGGGCCAGTAGTTGCTAAGATAACCGTGTTGAAGCGAACAAAACAAGAAACTCTAATATGGGATATTTTGTCTTCTATCAAAGGTATAAAAAACCGGCCAAGTGCGAGTCGGACTCGCGCACGAAGGGTTCCCTACCATTATCGTACCATCAGCTCTCTAACCATCACGGTTCATGAGATACAGCCTGGTGACAGACGGACGGACGGACGGACAGAGGAGCGAAAACAATAGGGTCCCGTTTTACCCTTTGGGTACGGAACCCTAAAAACTATGCATCATCGTCCTATTTAATGGCCTACAAAGACCTATTCCCACCGACTAATAACCATACTACTTTCGCACTCATTTTCCTATCAGTCATTCTTCCTGTAAACAAACTTCATTTACGATAAGCCATGCAATAGTCATACAAAAGAATCATACCTAAGTGAATCACTGATTGCCAAATGATTTAGTAATATGTGGAAATATATAGGTAAGTTATTCCACAAAGAAATAATACTAATCAAATAACAATTAATATTAAAGAAAGTACATACATGTGATTGCTCATATAAAGAAGTTTGTGACTAAGCAACAACCGCATGAGTCGATCAATTATAAGATTAAGCAACTGTTGCCGCGGTCAACCCGTGGATGGGTGACAATATTGTCATGCTGAGTTACTCTATGTATCTGAAGGCACGTTATTTTGGTGGATCTTGACTATCATATGACTATCTTTGGCAGTCGTTATGGATGACTAGAATCCAGACAATCTGACATCCTGTTTGCAACACGTATTGACTTGCCCGAGTAAAATCGTTTGAGGTCAGATAGGCAGTCGTTTCCTTGTAAAACATTGGTACTCAGCTGCATTCGCATGGACTGGAAGCCAACCCCAACATAATTGGGATTGGTTGGTCAACAATAATTCCATAACCGGCACGCGCATCTAAGGCGCCAAAAGGGGTCGGAGCGTCTGAGCGGGGCGAGGATAACAATACGCGCGCTAGCTTATAAGTAAAAGTCGTAAGCGACAAAATGGTTTTGTAATTTTATTATTTAGAAATGATAATTTGATAAAAATTCCTTCTACAATTTTAAAGAGTATGTATATACTCAACTACTAAAAAAGTTAAGAGGCTTAAATCGGTCCCGTTTGCCCATAATATGTGAATCTCTTTTTAAAAAGAGGTATGTTTGATATATTTTTCTCTGTTATAAAAGTTACCTAATCATGTTTTGACGTCTAACAAAATAAGGTTTATATCATGAACTTTCAGGTAACCAAGTTGTGTTTTGATCCGTTTTGTATTTACTGAGAAAAATTGAGATCCTTGGCGCCAAAAATTCCAATTCTTAACGCTAGGTAGAGTCAAAATCACAAAAATTAGTCCCAGGAATTCTCAACAAATAAACTAACCTCTTTCCTCCAATCAGAATAACCTATCAGAGCTTTTAACTGCACAGGTCTACAGTGCTAATTGGTATTTTGACATTTCCTCACTTAACTGATTGAAGAACACGCAAAGTTACCCAGTTATACTGAGTTTAGAGAAGCAACTATGTATGTACCTACCTAATCCTTAAAGTTATTTTTAAAAGGTAAACATTCCCACAGATTTATCAAAGAAAACGGTGTATTTTTAAATTTAATTAGCTCAAGATGTTTGCATAAACAAAAATTCGGGGTCAACGGCCACTATTTATCGAACATCGTTAAATGCACTTGGGCAAACATACTACTACATCCAAAAAATTTGAATAGACCTTAGTCCGTTGTAATAAGGTTGAAAAAATAATGGCAAAATGAGTTTCACTACAAAAACATTGTACAAAGGATCCATGCTCTCGATTTGCGAAGGGACACGTAACGGTACAAAATAACGGTTAAACAATAAACGAAGTTCCAATTTTGAATCCCGCTTCGGAACAATTCGGATGGCGATCTCGCCCGATCCGAAACGACCCCGCGAAGATTGCGATCGTCTACTACGATTTTATTTCAAATTCGAATTTAGAAGGAACAATTGGAAAATGTTTTACCTGATTGGAATCGTTCGAGAGCTTCGGATGGTTTATGTCGACTTCACTTGACCTTTCAATATCTATTTTTAACTGAATTTAATTATAAAAGTCTTAATTAAAATTAGTAATTTACTCAGAACTCATTCAATAGCAAGTACTACACTACTGACACTGATCTGTATTGATAATAACATTAATCAGATCGCAGATAATACGGTATTATCACGTTATTGATACCGTTCGGCTAACCTCGGGCTTCTTCGGCGAAATTCGGCACACATTGTTTCCAATTCAAAATTGGAACTCGTGTGTCATAAAAGGGCAACACTTTCACGTGGAAATTCTTTTGTGATTTTAATTTTTCGAAAGTGATTAGAAAATGCTTACTGCTTAATTTTATTATAAGACGAAAAACATATAAAAAATACCACTGAGATTTTTAATTATAGAGAATTATAGAAACAATAAGGTAAACAAACCAATTACCAGTAATCAAAAATAAAAACGCGAAAAATAGGGTGCAAACACCAAGAGTCGTCACTGATTTTGACACTTCAAAGCACACTTTTTAAATACACAACTTTTACGTATTTCACGTGTGTCTAAGTCCGTAGCGTATCGGCGCAGCTGCGCCCGCGCACGCCTTCCCGATACTAATGCTAGTGCACAATAGTATTGTCCAGGAAAGCATCGTAAGGGCCCGAATTAGTATTGCACTCACGAATTAAAGCCTATGTCATGTGTTCTGTACTTTATTACGGGGTTCACGAATCGTGGCGACCATGTTTTTATTAGTGGCTTTACTGAGTAGTATGAGTTTTTCTAGAATTTGTTTTTCTTTGTGCTGATGTAAGGATTGTGTGTGTTAATGACTTGTATGACCGGTTTTTGCTCTTATGTGAATAAACTGCTGTCGTATAAGTAGGGAAAAAGTACAAATATAGACGTTACATTAACGTGTTAACATAAAATATGTTATATGGCTAAGCAATTAAACGTTAAAAATTGCAACGTTTTCATCAATTTTTTACTAAGTTCAAAAGAGGAGGTTCTTGATTTGAACTGTATGTATTTTGTGCGTGATTATCTCACGTTTGGATGATCCGATTTTGTTACGATTTTCAGCATTGCACACTCAGTAGATGTTTAGGTATATTATTGAAGTCGGTTTTTATGGTTCAATCTGGATTATAGTAAAACCACTTTCTGTAATAAAAATGTATGTACCACATTCTTTTGTTTTTACTTCTTCGACACAATCGCTTAACGTTTTTGTTCTCTACATTAATATTATCATAAAAAGCGGTACCTAACTAGATTAGCAGAATGCTAAGAATATTAAATAAACGCGTTAACAGTTGCACAATACAGGTCGTTCCGTTCGGATGCGATCACGCGATCGCTATGTAATGCTCATTCATTCACGTAGGTAGTGTAAGCAGACAGATGTTTTATCAACATGAATCGTGTGTTATATATGCAGTAGTAACTGTCTGTCAAGCTATTATGGATCTATAAATTCACCTTTTATATGAAACACGGGTAAAGTGCAAAATCGTTAGATTAGGATTATCTACTACTGTTACTTTAATTACCTAAACATATTCCGTTCATGGGATATCTAATACTGAACGTTTTTTCATATCAGTCAAGTGGTTTTTGAGATTAGCTCTTTGAAGCAAAGAAACAAACTCTTTTTTTATAATATCAGTATTAATTCAGCTTTTTTTTATTTGTGGCTAGTTGACCTCACTTTTAGAAAATTGAAAAGTCGATAACAGCACATAAACTGTTTTATTATTCGTGTGGACTGGATAAGCTCTACTGCATCGCTTAGCGGTGTGAAAGGTTTATGGACACTTCCACATAAGGTTTTTCCTATTACTGAACGCAATTTGTTTATTACCTTCAACCTAGTAATATCTTCATTACCAAAGCATTATTTAACGAAGCCAGTTTTTTGGGCCAGTGTTGTAATCCTAGGTTCTAAGCATATATGTTGAGGATTAGGTCCTTGACTCATACATATCAAAATTATTCGAACTGTAATTTCTACGTACAGGCCTATTTATACCCAACTTGTGGCATTCAAAAGTAATTTATGAGTTTAACATGGTTTTTGGATATTTTTGGGAAAGCATTGTTACCAATCAATCCAACTTAGAGAAAGCATTTTTAATTGGATTAGGTACAATTTAAAAATTATAATATGACATCTTAAGAACATTCACATAAAACCCCATAACAAAATAAAGCACGGAAGCAAACCAAAAAAAAAAACAAAATCCTCAATTCTTGAGCCCCACAACACCGAGGTGTTTGGCCCAACAATGAGTCTTTGTCCGTCTGTCAGTTGTTAGCATTCTGGACGCGACGCAAGGCCGCGATGCGCTAACTACGGCCCAGTGTTGCCGGCACTGGACACGAATTACCCTAGAGACTGGGGAATATTGTAAATGGCACAAAAGGTGGAGTGCTCTGGTTCGATAAACTAGTATTGGGTAACTGAAAAATCAGGAGTTATTCGGCAGGATGTTGTTTTTGATACTTTAGAATTTTGTAGGTTTGGTAGCTATATGATATTTTTATTGAGTGCGTGCAGTATGTTTTTAATTATTTATTTATTTTGAAAACGCTTTTCACTAACATTACAGGTTTTATACTACAATCTAATTTGCTAGTACACAACTAGCAAATTAGATTGTAGTATACTTATAAACATATTATTACAATAATTGTGACAGAATAGAATAGAATCCTTACTAATATTATAAATCGGAAAGTGAGTTTGTTTGTTTGTTTGTTTGTTCCGCTTTCACGCCGTAACTACTGAACCGATTGCTTTGAAATTTTGCAGACGTAAAGTTAGAAGTCCGGATTAAATAATAGGGTACTTTTTATCCCGAAAAAAATAGATATTCCCGAGGGAAAACAAAAATATTGTTTGCTTGATGGATGGATTGTAGATGGCGCTGTGTGTCGTTTAAAACAAGGTAATATATTGCAAACGAATATAAACATGTAAATTTAGAAGCTAAATGATACGATAATGAATCCCCGAAAATGAGGAATTCCCGAGGGATGATGTACAATTTGTTTAATCGTCTAAACTGTTTTTTTTTACATCTACTTATATATTGCAAACGAATATGAACATATAAATTTAGAAGCTAAATGATACGATAATGAATCCTCGAAAATGAGGAATTCCCGAGGGATGACGTACAATTTGTTTTATCGTCTTAACTGTTTTTTTTTACATCTACTTATCCTGAAATAACTATAATTCAACGAATTACTAATTGGTATAAGCATTAGTTAAGTTATTTAGTTCTTGAGGTATGCGATAGATGGCGCTGGGTGTTTTTAAAACATGGTAACGATGTGTTTTTAAAATACGTAAGAAGTGGAATGATCCGTGGGAATGAGAAGTTTTCTTATAGTTGTGATTTATACCGCAATATAACCGAATTCCACGCGGGCGAAGCCGCGGGCGGAAAGCTAGTATATAATAAAACAATAAAACAATAATTAATATAATTAAACTGAGTTCAAGATTAAATAAGCTTCCAACATCATGAAACAGTCTTAACTTAATTAAATTATTCACAACGGTATACAAAATTCGATAACGCAAAAATCTCCGCGGAGAACGGGACAAAATAAAAAGCTGGCAACACCGGCTGAACCTCATTATTGCAGTTCCGTATTATTGTTGGAACAGACCTGGTTTCAGGAAATATAATAATTTTTATATCATGGCACTAGCTAGACAATTGAGGAAGAAAAACATAGGTAACATGTAGGTAATAATGTGCGTTACGTGGCGAAATCATATGATTAGCTGTAATGTTATGTAGCAGCTATTATATTAATTACAGAACTACAATAGTGCTATTTAGATTGTAGATGTTACGTTTTCAATTCAAAGTTTTTTATTGCGAACAGGAAGGACGATAACAGGTGACATCACCTCACAATATCCTTTATTCATTAAATTACTAATTAATCATCAAAATAACGCTGAATATTTTTTTCTTCGGGTCACGATATTTCTTGCGATAAGATAGATATACAATGTATAGATAGATAGCTGAAAACCCCAACAATATATTTTTTGTCCTGGCAGGTAAATTGCTCTGCAATAGAAATTCTACAACAAAGCAAAAAAACATAAACTGACATTTCTAAGGAAGGAAAACAAAAAAAAATGCCACAACAAATAGGTACCTACCTAGAAAGTATGTGTAACACATTCTAGGTAAAATTGTTTGTCATATACTTTCCTCAAAATACATACATTGGTCAGGAATATTTCTCTATCAAGAACTTAACTGCTGAATACATCTTCATTCAACCCACAGGTCTTTACCATTAGCTTAGTAGGTAAAACACAGGACAATCTGATTGTCTCCCACGCAGGAAAGTATTTATAGAACCGGCTAATATTTTTCTTTAACAAAACTCTTTTATTCGCAATTTTTCTCAGTAGTTATGTTCAACCAAATTTATTCTAGATTTGGGGATGTTATCCTAAAGTGGTAAAGTTAATTGGCCTTATTTCCATGAATGTATGTGACTTTGTTACAGAAAAGATGAGAAGTAGAAGGTTGTCATGGTATGAGCATGTAATGAGGAGGGATGATACGCATGCAACAAAGTGTGTGCTAAGTATGAATGTAAATGGATGGAGAGGAAGAGGAAAACCTAAGAAAGATGGATGGATTGCCTGAAAGATGACATGAATAGGAAGGGAGTGAGTGTCAGTATGACGAGTGACAGGCGAAAATGGAAGAGGATGACATATGACGCCGACCCCAAATAAATTTGGGAACAGGGCAGGAGGAAGAAGTATGTGACTTTGATAGTGAAATTGCCGGAAGAGCAAATGAAGTGCATATTATGTACCAATTACAAGTATGAATATATTTTCTCTATAGTATGAGTATATTAACTAAAGTGAGTACTATACTATACCTTAGGAACAACCCTTAACTGCTCGTAAACTGACACATAACATCCACTACAAATCTAAACAGGTACCCACACACCACACTGCAAACTTTTAGTCGGCCGATAGTTGGTTTGGGCTTACAAGTCAGTATGAAGATGAATGGTAGCACGCATATTACAAAGATCAGGTATGAAGCCGGTATCAAATCGACTGAAAACTTTGATTGGAATCAAGATTTTGTTTCAAAAATATTCTTTTGCCAACTGTCGGCTGACGGTTTAGTTTGCAGTATGCGGGTAGTGAACCTCGTAACTATACTAAATTATAACATGTATGTATAGTTGTATACTATGTATATAGAATGTATAGTATGCTCAAAGTTTACTCAGGAAGTTGTAATCACGTAGATGTTGTGACTAAAGTATGGTTCACCGTTGTCTTACGATACGGGAAATAGGAAAAAGATGAATCAAGTAAATACGCATAAAGGAATCGGTTGTTTTTAGGTTTATTTGATGATTTTTGACTTATAATAAAAGGAAAGTACGTAATAAACTTTCCTAGTGTTTATAGATTTGTCAATGAAATGTTTTTTGTTGTTGCGAATGCGTAACTGATAAGCAAAATTGCTGCGGCAGTTTGTATTTAATTTTGTTTTTTTTTTACGTTTCTAACTTAAGCAAGAAGATACCTTTAATAATTATACAAAAAAAATGATGTACCCAACTAAATACTAAAAACTCTCAAGTAGGTAAATAACACCTTTCCAAATGAAACTGAAGTACATATCTTAAGAATAATAGATAGGTACGCACATTGCACTTACGGCCTTCGTACCCAAACTTAAACAAAGAAAGCTTGTTAAGCTACCATCAGGTAACATAACGAACAACAATTTATTTCAATATCCTCACAATATCAATGTTGATATCAATCACAAAGAGTTATTCTTGCCGTTTAAGGAATAAGGAAGTTTATTCAGAAGATACAGGAAAGTACGTGAGTCACATACTGTATTGGAAGGTTGATAATCATTGGTCAAACATTGTACCCGAAGCTACGGAGTAAAGAAAGATGAGCGGAGATGCCATAAGCCCGCTCACGACCGATGGTCGGTAACCGATTTTATGTAGGAGAAAAATGGCACACACTGATAGCTATAGGACAACGCACACGTCCTACAGAAAACTAGCCAGAAAATCCTAGTAAAAATGTCTTTCAAAAAATCATCCCGATTATCTACCCTAGAAAAAGTCAGGCGCCTTCCTCTTGGTCAAATGCGAACGGTGACACTAACGAATCTGTCAACGATTTGAAGAAATGAAAGGGTCCCTTGAACATCCATATTTTGGTGTCACTATTTTCTTAGAAAATTTTCCGTTATGACATCTCCACTCGTCATTTTGTTCTCCATGTTCGAAGCTAAGAATAGGAACAAATAAAATTATGGAAGGACTATTCCGACTATTCCGATCTGGGTTTGATTGCTTGTTTGGCAAATCGAATCAACATCGATTTAGTATGCGCGCCTTAACACTAATTATGATCCTTACTTAATATAATAAATGCGAAAGTAACGCTATCTATCGGTCTTTCGGGCTGTCACATTGAAACAGCTGGAATAATCTTCTTATATATAAAAATGAATTGCTGTTCGTACGTAAGTCTGAGTAAAGCTCGAGAATGGGTGAAACGATTTGGCTTTCTTGGGTTTAAAATGTTTGGAGTGAGTTCGCGGGATCAGCTAGTTTGTTAAATATAGATAGTCTAGAGCCTGTTAGATGGCAATATAGTTATCGGCACGGATATTGAGCCCTCGACGGAAGAGTGGGGATCGCTTTGCGCACTGTACACATAAGGCAATAAACCAATAAATCGCTTCTGCGCAGGTGAAGGTCAGGGCTCAATATCCGTGCCGATAACTATACTCTACTTTTTATCCCGGTGCAAGAAGTAGTTCTCTCGGGATGTGAGTGAAGCCGAAAGGAACAGCTAGCACTACATTTAAGATGAAATCTTACAACAATGCGAACACTCTCAACATTGAATAGCAAATAACGTATCGGCGTAAGTAGTGACACACTCAAATTATGCCGTAATTATATTGTACTGTTCCTAATATCGTTACAGTTCAGGAGTATGTAGTTCACAGAGAGCGAACTCCGAACAACGTACCTACAGATTTCAAAGTCAAAATTGTTTATTGTTTGAATAAATAAAATTAAACTAAACAGCACCACCAAATACAGCCTCCTTCATCACCTCGTTCAGAAACACTTCAGCTATCTATCACAATTCATTTGATAACAATTCGGAAAACGTTGCTTTTACATTTCTTTTCCCTATTGCAAAAACAAAAAGCACATTATTGAATGAACGCTATAAATTAACCGACTTCATAAATACCCGTTTTTATATAAAGAAATACGTCTGATCTGCTATATCAAGTTAGACTAGAAACTTGGAAAAAGAGTAAGAGCCAGGCCATAACAGTTGTCTGCTAAACGGACCTCTCCGATTACATGTCAATTATTTTAACCACCTTTAAGCATCATCCTCTGTTCACTATCTACTCCATGTCTATCATCACTATGAGATATTTGCATACCAACTAAGTCGATCGCGTGCTTGATCTTGAAATGTTTTCGTGTGATCAGCTTTAAGCTTCATTACGACAACAGACAAAGGTACTAATATTTCTTATTAGTAAAGTTCTGATATGTTTCTATCGTAACCAAGAGAGATGAGCTCGTGGCTAACTATCAATGGGGTTTAATGTCAATCAGCACTTGCTGCGGTCGATGTGCGGATGAATGGAAATATATTGTCCTTCATGATCTTTGTATGATGGGTGTAACTTTACTAGTCGTCAAGGAAACTGGGAAGCCTAACAACCAAGCATACCAAGCGAGATATTGTTGTGGAGGCAAAACAGATGACAGCTCTATGTAAAACATTGCTAATAGCTGCATACGGTAGCTTTGAAACCAAATACATCACATCCTCCGAGCCTTTTTCCCAACCATGTTGGGGTCGGCTTCCAGTCTATCCGGATTCAGCTGAGTACCAGTGCTTTACAAGAAGCGACTGCCTATCTGACCTCCTCAACCCAGTTATAGTTATCGGCACGAATCTTGAGCTCTGACCTATATCTGCGCAGAAGTGATTATTAGCAAAGAACCAATCCCGAGTGACGGCTATGACGCGATGCACTGCGGGCCAATCACCGCTTTAGCCCGCCCCCGCGCCTCACTTCATACCACAAAAAGGACCCAATAAATTACTTCTGCGCAGGTGAAGGTCAGAGCTCAAGATTCGTGCCGATAACTATACCCGGGCAACCCTATACCCCTTGGTTAGACTGGTGTCAGACTTACTGGCTTCTGACTACCCGTAACGACTGCCAAGGATGTTCAATGACAGCCGGGACCTACAGTTTAACGTGCCATCCGAAACATAGTCAATGGTGTCTAAGATATACTTAGAAAGTACATACAAACTACATGAAGCTAGATACATATGAGAAGCTAATCTCCTTTGTTGCGCTAGTTGTTCTTCCCATAAAAAACTCTTAGGAAGTGGTAAAGGATGACTGTTATGTCAGCTGTCTTTTGAATTAATGTTTGTTTGATGATCTATCAGCCTTATATGAATAAAAAACTAATTGGAGTTTTATTATGCTATACTAAATATTATCTCATCAATCACCTTCAAAACTGCAAAATTCGCTCATCAAGAACACTTAAAACTATCAAAACAACTTATACTGTAAAACTGCAGAGTAAACTGACCTTCATCCAGGACATAACTCAATATGTTCACTGATCCAACTTATGATTACTCGAGTATCGGCGAGATGATCAAAAAACTTTTCTCGTTACACAAACGTGCTCATTTGACAACTTGAGCCGTTTGCCACCAAAAGTTTTTGGTAATCCGCCCCCGGATATATTGCTGAAGATACGGCCGACTAATGTTTTCAAACTATTCGGTTTTAATTATTTTATCAATTGGTAGATCGGTGGTAATTGTGGCTGTTGTTATTGGGAAATGAAATGAAATAGTTTATTTTGCAAATTGGACACTACATTACTTTTACACGTCATTTTAAGAACGCTGGGATCGGCATTTCTTAACTGACTGATACCTGAGAAGAAACGCCGAAACAAACGGTAAAAACGGGGGTTTGGTATGTAATTAGGGACTTTGGTATGATCTTTTAAGGGGAAATAAGTATTTTAAAGTCTTCATTGTTGTTACCTAGTTTCTAAATATACAAATGTTCAATGGAATTTTTATTATTTTTGTTATTATAATATAGCCATTTCCATGCGAATATATTCCAAATTACCAAAAACTCCCTTTCACCTGGTTAATCTAGGTCCCCAAGCTGACAAAGGCCAAGTCCACCAAATACATCATTTAGATTTAGAACCAAAAACTGGGGAAACATTTTAATTCTCCTGGAGATTTTCCTAAAAACAAAAACATTACTACTATCCTAGTCTCCATCTATAAATATACCTAGCTAAACTAGGTCAAATAGACCTAGATCGAATAATACTTTCAGCCTTTTTCTGTTGTTATGCTAACACATTTCAGAGAGCCCACTAATGGTTTGATTCCCAGTAATTTATAGTTTCAGCTAACATTTTGCTAATTCTTTCGCGGAACGTTTGTGTAAGTGGGCAACTTCAAATCCGTCATTTGGATATAGGGAAAATATTTTTTCCCACAATTATATAAGATTGTTGATATGTTTGAAGGTTTTTGGCTGTTCTTTAAGGAAGGAACGATAGAATAAACAACCACTTTTGGTTACCAATCTAGGTTGGACCAACGTCTACATTTATCAGGCTTTCAAATTGCATTTGCAATTTTACATTTATTCAACTGTAGGTACCTTTCTGGCAAGAAAGTTACATCGTTCATCAGTTGTAGGACTGGAAAATCGTTCAAATGAAGTGAAACTTTTTATCAATATTTTTATAACTAGTAATTACGTAACTATTCGTACTATTTTGTAACTGGTTCAGAGACAATATATCCGCTAAGCTTTTGTAGTAAATCGATTGTTTCTTTTATTTAAATCCGATTAATGGGAAGGGGCTTGAAAAAATCACGTGAAAACTACTAGTTTCAAAAATATACCTAAAAGGTTCCACAAAAATTACTCTTTCACTCAAGTCGAGCGCCCAAACCGAAGTAGCGTGCCTACAGCTCTCACCGAACATATCGTAATAGAATCGGTTGGGCCTATCTCCGAACAATTTATTGCTCAACACGTATCTGCCTATTAACACGGGCCCTATTAGCGTAAGGCCTATTAAAATAACACGATGTTAGAGACACACTGAGAGGGATTACTATTGTGGGATTGTATGTAAAAGAGAATTGTATTTCGTTGTGTTAAATGGCTTAATTTATCGAGGTTTGTACGAATGAGATTTTTTTTGTGGGATCAAATAATAATTAATTTATCGAGTTCTTTGGCCTATTTATTGTTTTAATTTATATATTTCGCATATAGATGTCTTCATTTTAATGGACGTGCATATCAGTACGACGTAGACGTAGCGTAGGGTCTTCTAACACCATCAACTCTAAATCTTACCTCTAATTTGACCCACTTCCCAGTCTCCGATAAGGGTGAAATTTCGCACACGCTCGGAGTTCTGATGACAATACATAACTAGCTAAATAAAGTCATTATAAATCCAATATGGCCGCCTCCCCAAAATGGCGGACTGGCTATTTGATGTCTACCCATATGATATGGGTCAAATGAAAGGGTTTGCTGTAAGGAATACGAAAAAAAGTATAAAACAGAAATAATAGTTTTTAAAAACACGCTTTTCAAAAATACAAAAGCATGTTTTTTTCCTTATCTACAGAATTTTAGACGCTGTAACACCGCATTCAACCTTGCCACCACTGGACTTCCCGTAAAATTATTCATTTAAATTGCAACGAAACACTACCTATGTTTTATTTTCGTTAATAAACAAACCTCCGAAGATAGGTACAACAATCGCTAAACAAACATTGATTACATTCATATAATAGCCAATTATATACGGAATGCAGTAATGTCATCCCATTGTACTTGAAATTAGTTAATTGGACTCTTCACTTATATTGTAATTTATGAAAATAATATGTTTTATTGTTTTTAAGTACATATTGCAACTTTGTAAGTAAATTTGCAGAAGTAAGTTATGGGAAACTGGACTGGCCGGGGCTGCGGGATTGTTCGAAAGAGTTACCGCGGCCCTGGTACATAAAAGGCCTATGACGGAATACGACGGCTTTTTTAGGGTTCCGTAGCCAAAATGGCAAAAACGGAACCCTTATAGTTTCGTCATGTCCGTCTGTCCGTCTGTCCGTCTGTCCGTCTGTCACAGCCGATTTACTCGGAAACTATAAGTACTACAGTGATGAAATTTGATGGGAATATGTGTTGTATGAACCGCTACAAAAATATGACACTAAATAGTAAAAAAAAGAATTGGGGGTGGGGCCCCCCATACATGTAACTGAGGGATGAAATTTTTTTTTTCGATGTACATACCCGTGTGGGGTATCAATGGAAAGGTCTTTTAAAATGATATAAAGTTTTCTAAAAAACATTTTTCTTAAAGTGAACGGTTTTTGAGATATCAGCTCTCAAAGTCGTAAAAAGTATGTCCCCCCCCCTCTATTTTTATAACTACGGGGTATAAAATTCTAAAAAAAATAGAGGTGATGCATGCTAATTAACTCTTTCAACGATTTTTGGTTTGATCAAAGTATCTCTTATAGTTTTTGAGATAGGTTGATTTAACTGTAATTTACGGAACCCTTCGTGCACGAGTCCGACTCGCACTTGTTTTAGTTTTGGGAAACTATGTCACTGTCCAATCCTAAGACTTTCCAGTAATCCAGCATTAGCTAACTTCTAATATAAAAGTCCGTACATTTCGCTTTTTCATTGAAATTAGAATAGATGTTTTATTAGGAAACCTATATATCATTAGGTATATTTTCGTACATGAGTACCAGGAAGCTTGTTATTTTTACATTCATGCCGGAAAACAGGAACTCGATCCAATCGTTTGAAACCCTATACATATTTGATAATAACATCATGTACATATAATAAAGCCAAAGAAAACATACTTAGCTATAAATAAAGATCTAAATATACCACGTCAATTTTTCCAATATTATTTGAGGATCCAATGATTTGTGGGCTGCAGGATTGTTTGAAAAAGTTACCGCGGCCCTGGTACATAAAGGGCTTCAGAAGGAATATTATGGGTTTTAGTCTGAGAGAGAGTCTGACACTCCCTCACGCCGCTAACCCACAGCGGGAAAGGCAGCTTGTTGGAAAGAAGCTGTCCAATAGGTAGAAGATTCGTAAAATTCTGCTGCACCGGCCTATGTCAGGCCAAGAGTGAAACTCGTCAGTTTTGTAGAAAAAATACTCTTTTCTTGCCTCTGAAAGCCTGATCGAGAAGAGCCTATTCTTCCAAAAATTTTCCAGGTTGTGAAGAGAATAGATAAAGTGCACTGCACATACGCGTGTATACTATATACCCATATGTGTCTGGGCATACATCTGTAGACTGTTGGCTGTCTTCTTTGAAATTGGTCTTGACTTTCAGTCTGATTTGTGGTTTATTGTTGAGTATTCGGATAATGTTTTTTCCAAATGTAATGTTTTCCAAATAAATGAGTTGAGCATTTAATGTACTATTTTCTTAAACTGAAAAAGGCTAGACAAATGATACTTCGATAATAAGTTTCTATGCAAAATATTTTTTCGAGGAGTTCTACTATTTTGTATTAAGAACACATAGCCTGTCGTTTGTTTTCTTCATACTCCAAAATAGGTGTGTCACCTACAGCGCATGCGGCACAACAAACATGGCTGCTTGACCATTTATCATACTCAACACGACAACACATGATTGCAACAAGTGTCGGCAAAGTGGAAACTACATTACGTTGGAAAAGACGGTATGAAACGTTTTTAGGTATATGGGAGCTATGATGAGAATCGCAATAAAGATAAATGCAGTTAGATAGATTAATTGAGTGAACCATATTTATGTGTTTAAAGGTGCATTTTCAATGCTAATTGCCAACTGCAACTGCTGACCGCACATGCGGCAACTGCATCAAAAGAAGTGATACTGAGCGCTTCTGAGCTTATGCATACAAAGACAATGTTCATGTATTTACACACACAAGTGCGACTAAGCCGCTTTCTCAAAATAACACATTTATATACCTCTGTTAACATTAAAATTAAAAAAAAAAAACATGTTATTGGGGAGTTTGTCGCGCCACTTCTTATTCCCAAAAATAACACTTCGGGTATTTTTGGGGCTGTCTCCTGTAATTTTGGGGTTCAAACAATGCGTTTTTCAGGTTTTTCAGCCTACGTTGAATAAACGCTTTTTGATTTTGAAAATTCCTAAATCATTTCATGTACCAAAAAAACGAATAAAATCACACTGTACACCCAACCTAATTGTTTATTTGGAAAGAATCAAATACAATAGAAAATGTTCGAGCAAGATAATCAGAAATTAAAGCTTATGTGTTTCCCTTGATAAGAAAATAAAAGCAACGAAATGCACTGACTACCTTACTTAGTTGGCCGAATTTATTTACGTAGAAAAGTGGGGCGAAGGTAAGGGTTCTATGGGGTATATTAAGGTTAGCCTTATGTTTTAAGTGCCTTTATTAATTAACAAACCCATGAAGTGGGTCTGATTAGAGTACACTCATTTCTGAGTGTACTTAAGTAGCCAAAATGGTGGTTGCTGTTTTGACTTTTAGGCAGTTTGTTTCCATTGCTATGGTTAAACATTAGGAGTGTAAGGTTTGGTCATATTTTCAGATATCTAATTTTATATTTTATAATTTTTAATAGTATAATAATTTGCTCAATTGATTTACCAAACGAAATAATTTAAAAATTACATTTCCGGTTTGAGGTAGCAGCTAGCAACACTTGGCAAATGGCGGCATTCTGAGCGGGGCACCGAACCGTACGGTCGTGTAAGCGAGATTGAGTTGAAAAAGAATAAAATATTGATAGTCTGTTGAAAGTGTTGACGTTTTCTTTGGAGAGGAGTCCTATACTTTAGAGTGGAGTTCTTACAGGAGTTCTAGAATTATGTTACGAGATTTTTGACAATTTGACAGTTAAGTTCGAAAAGTTTCAGTAAGATAAACGTATATTATAGCAACTCTAGCTTTCGCTAGCGGTGTCACTTGCATTCGAAAGGAATTTCTCCACACACCCGGAGAAACGCAGGCTTCCTCGATAAATAACCTCCCTAATATTTAAAATCGTGACCCATTAGTTCTTGAGACTATATCGCGCATAAAAAAAACACTTAAGCTTGGTGACATTAATATAGATAACGCCAACTAGGTTAGCATGCGCTGAAAATATCAATGTTTCAGAATCGAGCCCCTGATCTTAGCATGAAGATAAGTGCTGCCATCTATGTACCCATAGCAGCAAGCTTACCCCTTAAACGATTGACCCGTAATGCATAGGCACTAAAAGCTACAAAAGCTTAAGCTGCCTTGCAGTTCTCTGCATTAAATTATTCAGGTTTCCAAATCCAAAATTCTGCATTCCGAATTCAAAATACCTTAATATCATAAGGCACTATTTCGCGGACCATGCTGATTGCAAGTGGGTACTTCATTTTTATGTCTTTGTGGTCCTTGGTTAGACTATGCACCGGGTATATTAAAACCACAAACAAAATATGATATGCACTGAAACAAGTGAAATCAAGTGAAGAGATAAACTCTATATTACTGCCAAATTTCACCAAAATCCATCCAAGAGTACAGACAAAGACACTCACACAAACTCCTGCAATAAGTTTGACGTTTTGAAAAAACTTTTATAGGCCTATTTGAAATATAAAAATAAGTCGGGTTTTTCTTCCTGATGCTATAATTCCAGAACGCACAAACCGATTTCCACGGTTTTGCATTCGTTGGAAAGGTCTCGGGCTCCGTGAGGTTTATAGCTATACTTACGATAAAAAAATTGTACGCGGACAAAGTCGCGGGCGACCTAGTAGCGGCTAGTTTGAAATAAAAAAAAATTGAGTTCGAATTAGACTCATTATATGGTCGTCCTGTAACCAGTATTTAATTAACTATATATACTATAATATAAGGTATAACTAATTTAACCACCTTCCAAGGATCGTAGCGTCGTGAAAATTGGCAGCTATATGTAGTTCTGATGACAATAGGATAATATAATAGGTAGGTACTGACGAAGTGATCTGATGATATGAACTGGAACTTCATGATGGAATATCGTTTTAAAGCAAAGTTCGGACTTGTTAGACAAGTCTTGTAACGATTTTACGTGCATTTATAAAAGCGAGTTTTCCTAGTGATGTTAAAAAAGGTTAATTTATTTAAAAGCATACACGCAAAAACCATCACTATCCTACAAAATTGTTTCAGAGAGTACATATCCCACCCAAAACAAAAATGTGAAAGACTGCCAAGTTCGATAATATGGGAATGCTTCGCCTATAAAAGAAGTGAGATCTGAATAAGTACCAAGTTCCATACACATACCTCAGTTAAAAATAGTTACTTTTTAATTATGTCACTTGGCAAGTTTTCATACACCTTGTTATAAACCTACTAAACGCAATGAATCAAGTATTTAATTTTCTATTAAAACTTGCCAAGTAACATCATTAAAAAGTAACTATTTTTAACTGAGGTATGTGTATGGAACTTGGTACTTATTCAGATCTCACTTCTTTTATAGGCGAAGCATTCCCATATTATCGAACTTGGCAGTCTTTCACATTTTTGTTTTGGGTGGGATTTCATTTATTTTTGTAAGGTTGTTTATTTTATTTTTTTCTTATGATGAAGTTAGTTAAAGAAATGTCTCATTTATACTATCTTTTAGATTTTTTAATATGCACTATGTTTCTTACAAAGAAATGAACTAGATTAACTAAATGGACTAGATTTACCAACTGACTGACATGACATGTTATCATATATTATGTTCGTGGATCAAAGTTACACATTCGTTATTTTCGAAAGTGACTCACACTTGGCCGTTTTCAGATTTTTACTTTACTTTGATTAAATACAAACCTTTGTACCATTCGAAGATATATTATATAAATATAGATAAATTTAGTTCGTTTTAGTTCCTTAGGGGTATAAATTTACACCGGGTATAAAACACCTTCATTATTTTGAAACCGACTCACACTTGGCCATTTTCAGATTTTTCTCTTTACCTTGACATAAAGACCTACCTCCATGCCAAATTTCAAGTCAATACGACCATTGGAAGTGGTCTAGGTTTTTGATGAGTGAGTCAGTGAATCAGTGAATCAGTCAGTGAGTGTATAGTAAAAATAGCGATTTTCTGACGTCAATATCTCAAGACCTACAATAGGTATATTAATGAAATTTTGTATTTTAGATAAGTGAGGGGGTCTCAACAGATACTAGAAATTTCATATGCGTAAATAAAATAGATTTTGAGTTACAGGGGGGTCGAATTTGGCCCGAAATGGTTCGTGTAATATAACCCACGGCCGGTGTGTCGCTTTTTTTGCTCGAACTTGGCGGACACACTGCCGTGTGTCTAGATTATGTCGTTTACACTTCTATTACAAAAACAGAAAGGACAAACAGGTACAATACCATTAAAAATTGAATCCTTTTCTTTCGGCTAATGGTAACGACTAGGTGTTAGAGCAATTGGTAACGTTCGGTACAAACACGTCGAGACGGTGCGAGCCTGAAATCTTCTTAAATAGACGCTTTGAAACATAGGGGCGGTTATTTTGTGAATTGTCGTTTAGCTAGGATTAAAATGTTTCTGGGATAAAAACTTGGCTGGTAAGAAAAGGATTCGTTGCGTGTCTTTCCAGTCAATTATACAATAAATGGATACAGACAATACTGCAGAATTAATAACCATCTTTATTTAAAGTTGTGTAAAAATAATTTTCGGAGTAAGTAAATACTCAGACTAGAGCCAATATGAAGAGGAGTATGAATGTTGTCTAGATCTATGACTAGTGTATCCTGAGTAAATTGTAATCTGGTTTAATTCATATTAGGGGCCGTTCAAGTATTACGTAAGCACTATAGGGGGGTAGGCGGGTCTTTGTTTTGCTTATTTTTGATGACATGGGGGGAAGGGGAGTCCAGATCAAGAACCCTCACATTGTCTATGCTTGAAAACGAAACGCATTTTCGGGGATTCCCGCAAATATACCTCTACACGCATACGTTTAGGCACTCGCTTTAGAATCGATTCGGGGAATTACCGCGCGCTGTTCACTTGTCTAAATTTCTTCTGTCAGTGTATTGTTTTGTTCGGATACTATAACATTATAATTATAATATTAAAAAAAATACATTTTTAATTAAAAATGGGGGGAGGGGGTAAAAGCTTTGCTTACTTTTGCTGACAAGGGGGATGGGGGAGTAGATAATTGTAATAAATCTGCTTACGTAATATTTGAATGTATGCTACTATTATTTCTAATGGGTAACCACACTACGGTACGTAATAAATTAATTGACCCAAAGCGGCCACGTCTGTATGCATGTGCACGTAAATATATATTTTTTTTAATTTTGCTTATCTTCTAAGCATGTACACTCCAAATATACTTCCATATGTTTCCATTAGAAACGCTAGAAATTGGTGGAAAGCCGTAAACGCTAAAGCGACGCCTACACTGTTCAACATAACGATGGCATTAACGAGAATTTGCGCTAACTACTATGCACTTTATTGTAACCACCGTTTCGGGATTTGAGGAGACATTACGCTAATTCCTTGAAGTATTTCTCACGTTTTTGTTCAATTATTGGACTAGATTTTTTAACCTGTTTTATGATACACAGAAACTTTTAAAATGCTCTATTTCTTAAAACTAAATGAGATGGTTGTCCTAACTACACTGTGTGTAACTAAGTTGTGTCAAGGCACAAGCAAGTCAATAGGTTATCACTTAAAGATGAAAAAAAAATTGTCGTGTAAAAGTGTTGCTTTCCAAAATTAAAGTAAAACATATTGTTTGGAATTCTTCGATTGATTTCGATTTTGACATAAGTAAGTAAAAAAATCACAATATAAAATAATTACATGGATAAAAAAAATCACTTATCTGTACTTTGGCCTAATCTGCTGAAATTGACAGTCACCCTACCTCAAAGTAATACTGACGGAAGCATTACACTAGTACTCGTTAATATACAGGATGTAAGCAGCTTGTATATGTATACATGTATATATAAATATGTATACAAATGTATATATGTATACATAAGGCTGAAACATGAAGGATAACACAACCTCATAAGCTTTTAGTCTGAAACTGATCCTCTGTGTAACAAATCTATTAATCTGCAACTGAATTACTGGGAAACCATATAAATCTGCAACGGAGAAAATTGTTTTATATACAACGTTATTTTTAGTATATGCGAAACCTGAATATAGTTTGTTCAGAATCAGTAACTGAATCGATTCCAATAGTTTTTACACCAAGTTATATTTTTTTCAAAAACTATTTAAAAAAGTTTAAAGTTGGACATCGCCGCCATTAAGTACAACACAGGTCATGGCAGGTCATATCGAGTATTAGGAAACAGTAAACAACTAGTAGCAAGTGCAAAAAAACCCCTCAGTCCCCTTGAAGACCCGGTGACCTTGAATGTTTGCTGACTTTACAAGCTTATAACTTTGTGTTTTTTTATGATACAGTCGTGAAATTTTGTAAATAGATTCTTTACACAAAAATACTAGACAGGTGTATCAAGTTTCGCATTAACAAAAAATAAGGTTGCATATGATTGCAGCCATTATGGCTATATGCCTCCGTGTTGTTTGCGTTGTAAACTAGTTTAGAATTCCTAGATAATGTTGGCAGTACATGCGACAGGAATGAGAATATTATCTTAAAAAATAGAAAATGAAGCGCCAGAAAAAAAATAGATTGAAAAATGATGGTGTTTGTAAGATCCATTTTTATTAATATGTTAATTAGGTTATGGTTAGTATATCTCGCTTGTTATATTCTAACATACGGGTGGGTATTCGTTACATTTTAAATATTCTAATATGTAGTAACAAAAAACATAAAATAAATATTTATATTGGTAAGTAGGTACATAGCAAAAATTAAGTGTAGGAACTTCACAAATGTTCAATAATGTTATATCTATACTAATATTATAAAGCTAAAGAGTTTGTTTGTTTGTTTGTTTGAACGCGCTAATCTCAGGAACTACTGGTCCGATTTGAAAAATTCTTTCAGTGTTAGATAGCCCATTTATCGAGGAAGGCTATAGGCTACTTTTTATCCGGGTCCGTGCCGAGGTTCCCACGGGATGCGGGTGAAATCGCTGGCAGAAGCTAGTCCTGAATATAAAACACCAAGACTCTAAGTACTACCTACACTAATAAAGTTAATTACATAAATAATAAAAAAACAATAAAAAGCATTTTACCTCATTACAAATCTATAAAAAATCTTATTACGGCTAAAATAAGCCACGGAACTTACCGGAGTTTATTACCCACACTCGTGTAAAACTAAATAATAAGTTAGAACAAAAAAACAATTTTACTACTTACCAAGTAAAATATACTTGGCGAACAAGTTTTAAGTGAAGGTAAACTGTGAAATAGGGTATTATGGTAACGAAGAAAACTTTTTCAACCTTCCTATTCCGGATTACTCTATTACCGCTCCTTGTAAAACACTGGTGGGAGAGGGCTATCCTTACATGAAAGCTGAACAGATGTGGTCAGAAGCTAGAAAAGAGAAGAAAGAAAGTCCAGCTAATTAAAAGTCCAGGTATTGGGTTGAGGAGGTCAGATAGGCAGTCACTCCTTGTAAAGCACTGGTACTCAGCTGCATCAGGTTAGACTGGAAGCCGACCCCAACAAAGTTGGGAAATCGCTAGGGAGATAATGATTCTGGATTACCCTATTCTTGCATGAAAGCTGAACAGATGTGGTCAGAAACCAGAAAAGTTTGACAACCAGTCTTACCAAAGTATTCAGGCTGTCCAGGTAATTGTGTTGTGGACGACAGATAGGCAGTTGCTCCGTGTAAAACACTGGTACTGGTTATACTGGAAGCGGACTTCAATATAGTTGGGAAACAGCTAGGCAGATGATGATATAGTGAGTTTTATTATAAAGCCAGTAGTACCAAAAATATGGAGTTAGTTATAGTCTTAAGTTCTGTATTTTAAAGTAAATAATAAGCTTCGATTTAGCTATAAATATATTTTTCTGTTCAATTTGAATCAAAATAGCTAGTTTCTAAATATATAAAATAACGTATAAAGTCAAATAGGTAATATGTACATGTAAGTAAAGCCACACTGTCAAAGCATTCGCATACACTACGCATATGTATAATGTTTCTAGAAAAACATCTCTTACCAAGAAAAATAAATATCCCTAGGAAGAAAAAATGGATAAAAAGTACTAAAAAACTAACATTTTAATCGAACAAATTAAAAAAAAACCTCTACCAAAGAGATGCCAGCTAATATCTATGATGGATGTACAAAGACAGATATAACATAAAAAAAAAATGTTCTACCAGCATAAATAGCACTTTTCAGTATAAAAGTTTCATACAATTATATTAGCCTAGCTAAGTAATTGCACTGCACCGCAAGGAAACTGAAGTATAAAATTGCTCTTCCCACAACCAAATCTAATTATAAGAACACAAGCTGGTTTTTAATAGGACCGCTAATGCAAGCGGAGCCGGGGAAATAAGTTGTGTAACTTAGTTTAGGGGGAGAAAATATTGAGGGCTTTTTTGTAGTTATTATATAATGATTGTTTAATACGTAATAATCATTGAACATCCTTGGCAGTAGTTACGGGTAGTCAGAAGCCAGTAAGTCTGACGCCAGTCTATCCAAGGGGTATCGGGTTGCCCGGGTAACTGGGTTGAGGAGGTCAGATTGGCAGTCGCTCCTTGCAAAACACTGGTACTCAGCTGATTCCGGTTAAACTGGAAACCGACCCCAACATAGTTGGGAAAAGGTTTGGGAGATGATGATGATTTAAGCAGATGTTTCTGCGTACGTTTAAGTAGTACCGGGGAAAATAACACCTATAATAACATACCATCGAAAAGGTTATCATTCAGAGTTCTATTTAAACCGTTAACTTAACTAAATTATTTAACTGGAAAAGCATTTTCTATGAAAGTGTAGCCAGCATCACGGAACCAGATAAACAAATCTAAGAGTCACGTACAAATGAAATACGTTGGGTACAAAAGGTTTCACGTCAATTGGATTAGCTGTTTTTACGTGTATCTCACAAAACAAACAGACAAATATATTTTTGTCTCTTTTTGATGTCGTTTGTGAGTTCGTTACTTTAAAGGTTCTTAAAGTTTTTGTTTAAAGTTAAAAACAGAAGGCAAAGTGGGTTTCAGTATACATTACTTTAGTATAAATAAAATTATTAAATCCACTGTAGACAAATTATGTATCTATGCATATGATCAAGTGGATGTTTACAATTAATATTCTAGAGTTATCTTGTAACTAAAATCGTATTTAAAACTGTATTAGGTATTAAGTAGCTAAACACGATAAGATTAAAAATCCTTTTTCTAAGGTTACGTAAAGTCCAATAATATCCAGGCCGCGAAAATATTGCCATAACAAAATAAATCTCTTAGTGGCGTATCAAGTATCATAAACTTTTATATTTCACTAAATATATAAACACACCTGTCGACATAATCTGAGATATCTGTCCACCCCCGAACCTAAAAATAGCCGTGATATAAAAAATCAATAAGCGATAGAGCTGGCTTAATTGAACGATCTAGTAAAGCCGCTTTAAGTGCCTCTAATCCTTATTGCCTTTTAGCTAGCGTAAAATTGCTAATGAGCAGATCCTCTATTCTATAAGAGGGGCTCTAAAATGCTGCTGTGTTGAGTAGGTGAGAAGGGTGGTTTATTTTTGGATGACGTGGGCTGTTCTGAATTGTGTTTTTTTTTTCTTATATATTTGTATTATAATAGCATGTTGGTGTCGTGGTATTTTGAACGTAAGATATGCTGCAGATGTGATGAATTTAGGTTATTTATAAATTAATTGTGATTTCGTACATTAAAGGTTAAATACATTTAGATACTTACAGTTCAAATTAGCTAAAGTCACGAATTTTTTCATCAATCATCAAGAAAGTCATCTGCAACCATCTACATAGCTTTTCTCTATTTACCTGAGCTGAAAAAACTGTAGAAAACTTGTAAGAGCGTCGTCTTACCGCCCCCGTGGCAACACCATACCTTTGGACAAAGCTTCCGAACCATTGTGCGGTGTACTACAGAATGAGATCTTATTATAGATTGCCGGTTCACAGGCAGTAATCGATCTCCTCTAGCCAGATAATACCTTTAATATCACAGAGGTTGAATAGAGCTCGCTTTGTGAGTTATTCTGCAATACGGAGTTGAAAGCGCCATCTTAGAGGCTTTTTGTGTACGATAAGTTTTTTTTGTGTACAAATGGTGCGTGTGAGAGAAAGTTCCCGTTTTGTGTGTTCATGCTTTTTTTGTTGTTTCGTTGTTAAATATTTTTTTAATATATTTTTTATGAACCCCTTTATTATTTTACTATTTCTGAAAATATTTTAATAATAAGACTTCAACAATAATTAAATTGTATTTTAAAAATATTATTAGTTACGTACTAATATTCATGAAAACATTCACTGCCATACAGATATTTACAACATATTTACAAATACTTACTCAGTAAAAATCAGGAACCGAACCCAATTTCTATATGTTTTGTATTTGACACTGTTTAAATCAGAAAAAAATATGTATATTCAATTAATTTAAACCAAACTAGTTTTATACTAACCGTTTTCTCACGGTTTCACCCGCGTCCCGTGGGAACTCTGCCCGTATCAGGATAAAATGTAGCTATATTACTCAAGAGTGAAAACAGTAAAAACAAATTTCAAATCTATTCAATAGTTTCGGCGCCTTTAGGGTTCAAACAAACTAACAAAAAATGTTACCTCTTTATTTTACATTAGCATAGATCATATTTCTATCCTTTCAGACAGAAGTCTAGAATATTACTCTGTCATTTCCAAAAAGTATGACATACTGCAGAATGCGCCAGTATTTTACTACGGTCACAGACAGTTTATCCAAATTTCCTCGGGGACAAGCCAACTGCATCGCGCACAATGTCAGCATTCTAATTATAAAAAATATTATTTTATTTTTATCATAACGGTTAAGATACGGGCTTGTAAAGCACTGGTACTCAGCTGAATCCGGTTAGACTGGAAGTCGACCGGACGGTTGGGAAAAAGGCTCGGAGGATGATGGTTAAGATACGGTCTATCTCTTGGGGAAAGGTTTGAAACCCGAGAGGTACTAGGTAATGTGTGATTTTAAAGTACCTAGTTAATTAGTTCTTTCGGATAAATTGTGAAGAAAGGATAATTTTTAATCATCATTAAAGATCTATACTTACTCACTTGCTGAAAAGCCAGGACCTACCTCTCTGAAATTACAGATGATACATCCAGTTGTATAAAATTTACTGATTACAGTCAATTGAAAAACGACTTATCTTAGTTTTATGTAAATACTAGCCGTTTTCCCGCGGTTTCACCCGCGTCCCGTGGGAGCTACTGCCCGCACCGGGATAAAATATAGCCCATGTTACTCGCAGATAATATAGCTTTCTAATGGTGAAAGAATATTTAAAATCGGTCCAGTAGTTTTTGAGTTTATCCATTACAACCAAACAAACAAACAAACAAAGATTTTCTCTTTATACCTCTAATATTAGTATAGATAAAACAACTTGTTCCCTTGTTCTTTTCCCAACTATGTTGGTGTCAGCTTCCAGTCTAACTGGATGTAGCTGAGTACCAGTCCTTTACAAGGAGCGACTGCCCTATCTGACTCCTTCAACCCAGTTACCCGAGCAACCCAATACCCCTTGGTTAGACTGGCGTCAGACTTACTGGCTTCTGACTACCCGTAACGACTGCCAAGAATGTTCAATAACAGCCATTGAAAATAAATAATTCATCAATTAAAATCAAAACAGACAAATACTCAAATCATACATTTTGTAAGTACTAGATTTCACTGCATTTTCAGCCTGCAGAACCGTCACTTTTATTTTTAATGCTATGATATATTCTACACTATATTATTACATGCTTTAACAGTACCAAAGATAAACTTACCAAAGGAGTAACATCTATAATTTTCGTTCTCCTCCAGCTAATTAGGGCACCTACAGACGTTAGATTTCCATAAGCGTTACGCTATTCATGTGACAGTAGGAACATCCAATGAAAGATGTATTACACCCGCTTGCAATGTACCGGGAACAGCTTTGAAGCAAATGAGCTCAAACGATATTAATAGGTACTTAAGATGTTAGTAGAAAACGATAATATAGGTGTTGATAGAACAAAAGAGCGCTTAGTTATGTTGGGAATGTGTATAATCGGTTTAGAAAATAATATAAATTGCAGTTATCAGGAATTTTCATTTCACTCATCATCTTCCGAGCTTTTTTCCAACTATGTTGGGGTCGGCTTCCAGTCTTCTTTTCACTCTGTATGTAAAATGAAAACCTTTTCAAACTGTAATAAGCTGATTTCAATAACATATCCTAAGTCTGTCAAATACTATGCTGAAAACAGCATCAAACTCCGTTTAGCCAAATGTCAGATAATCGCGCATAAACATAAATACATAGGGACAGGTCACACCGCGAACCTCCTTTGTTAAACTCGGTTAAAAAAATATAAGTCTATGCGTAAAATTATAAGTAGTAAGTAACTTATCTTTGCTGTACCGTTTCTTAAGTATTTTTTAAATTATATTTTCTACGGTACGAAATCCATAAGAAGTCCTACGGAATTCCTTTTATTCCGTTATACTCTTCTTCAAAAATGGCAAATAAAAGACGTTTACCAAACGTTACTCCCACATCAGGCTTAATAATATGTTGAACTACCCGCATATCTTTAAAGCCTGGATAAAAACCTCCAACCTTTGCTACTATATAGCCAAAAATCTTACAAAATAATGTTCAGTACTTAAATATAGTCTTAATCGATATCCTCAATTTAGATTTTCGGAAAGCACGAGAAACTGTAGGTCCCGGCTGTCATTTGAACATCCTTGGCAGTCGTTACGGGTAGTCAGAAGCCAGTAAGTCTGACACCAGTCTTACCTAGGAGTATTAGGTTGCCCTGGGTTGAGGAGGTCAGATAGGCAGTCGCTCCTTGTAAAACACTGGTACTCAGCTGAATCCAGTTAGATTGGAATCCGACCCCAACTTAGTTAGGAAAAGGCAAGGATGATGGTTGGAGATCAGTCACTCGATTTTCCGAAATCAAACCTCCAACAAAGTATTTGGCACGTATTAAATATTGAAAACATGAAATGTGTTGAAAAATTCATGATTTATTATATCAAAAAAATTGAAAAAACCTTTTTTATAAAACAATGCATTTTTGTCATGTATAAAATGATCGATGGCTTAGTTAATTTAGGATGAAAACTATTTTTTTTCTGTTTTTAAATAATAGGCGTTTTCCGGTGAAAATTGTAGGAGTACCTATTATTATAATTTTTCTTTCTCTAGATATACAAAGAACAGTGCATTGTACTTTCGGAATAACAAAATGTGGCATATAGGGTTTACAATTTTGCATATTACTTACGGATAAAAATATTTTTTATGCAACTTTCTCAAACTTCATACTAAAACACTCCGTGCGCACCAAAATAAGAATTCATCAAAAATTCTCTAAGAAAAAGTGCCTTGATGGCTCCTCGACACCTTTTTAAACTTTAACTTTGACAATATCGTAAAAATATAAACAAACTCGCGTAGAAAGAAGTATGGAAAGTTGGAGAAATGCCCGCTATGGTTATAGCTCTTAAACCGTCCACTTACAATATCGTATTATTTATTTAGGACGATATGGGGGAGAGCTCTTGTATTAGGGTTTTCACGGAAGTGGAAACTTTTGACAACTTTGCTTTATGCTGGTTATATTTTTTAAAAAATATTGATTAAAAGTTTTGATGGCCTTTTTTATAATCCTTTCTCCATATTTTTGTCCAAATCTAATAAATTCACACTATTTATTTATAACTAGCTTTCGCCCGCGGTTTCACCCGCGTCCCGTAGCCGGATGGTGACAAAACCTAAAACCTTCTCCCGGGTCTAAGTTACCTCCCCTCTAATTTTCAGCCAAATCGGTCAAGCCGTTTTCATGTTATGTCGTGACAACGGAAAGCGGGTTTCATTTTTTTTATATATATAGATACAAACTTTAACGAAGTCTATCTTTAGTTGACTTTTTTTATCTAACTAAGGGACCAATTTTGCAATCATCAGTTAACTACTATCTACTATATTTATTCATATTTTCTTGACAAAAGCTATCAAAACATTAAATATATTCTTCAGATAAAAGTAATGTGAAGATTGATGATTGGTCCTTAAGAACAAAAAAAATAAAGCACTCAAAAATTTCACCAACCCGCATTGAGCAACCAACCCGCATTGAGCAACCAACCCGCATTGAGCAAGCGTGGTGATTAATGCTCAATCCTTCTCCGTGTGAGAGGAGGCTGCAGCCCAGCAGTGGGACGATAAAAAAGGCTGTAACAGTAACAACAGTAACTCAAAAATTGTAGCATGAACACAGATAGTATATTTACTGTAAATCCCTGAAATATCCAACAGTTTTGGCTAGCAACCCTATTGCATTGGGCAGAGTCTGAAAATGGAATTCAACTTGAAACTCAATTATTTGATGAAATATACTACTATTTATACCTGGGCGGTCTTGTCCATGTTTGCTTTCTTGCTACTTTTGCTACTTTATTTTCAAAATCCCTATCTATTTTTCTCTTTATTTATTAGTTTATTATCTCAATAAGTGTGAGATTTTTGGTACTTTAATCGGCTCATTTAGTTCAATATATCGGCGAAGTGCGAGTCGGAACGGCGCACGAAGGGTTCCGTATGTTAAGCGAGGAAAAAACCCCGTTTATTTTATGGGAGCGCCCTAAAATCATATTTTATTCTGGTTTTCTTTGTTATTGTTGTAGCAACTGAAATACATACATCATCTATGAATATTTTACACTTTGGGTGACATAACACATAAAAAACAAACAGATTTATTTATTAAAAATAAGCTCACCAACAATACAATCACGCAATGTTATCCAAAAACTCAATGATAAAACAATTGGAGGCACAAGCAATTTAATCTACAAATTAAAATCATTAAAATTAACACATTACTTCTAAACTTCAAATGCACAAATCCACGGTCGCAAGCTAGTAAAAAAACATTCCAAGAAGTAAAATCCTACGAAAGCTAATCTACGCGCACTTCTATAGAAAACTTTATTACTTGTAAGTTTTTTAATTAAATCTAAGTTCACATTAATTTAATACCGTTTCCTAGTTGGCACCCGTCCAGTTTTACTGATGAAACGAATAATTGCTTTGAAATAATATTCATTTCTCTACCTACGTAGATCTTGGAATATAGTTTTACAAGACTATTGTACTTACTTATGGATTTTAATTACTGAGGCTCATTTCCGCTGACAACGTAACGTCAGTTTTCTTAAGAAACACTTCGAAAATTGAACGTCAAAAGTCAGTCAGTTGTTTTAAAAAAAACTGATGTTCATGACAGCGTTGAACTTCATCACACAATGTTGATACATATCAAGAAGGAGACTGACAATAGGGTACCAAGCTATCAAAGGAAATCATTTTACCTAATTAGAGATGGATAAGTTGTATGAATATAATGCCTTGTCTTCAATCTTTTGACATTTCAATTCATGTTTTTAAATTAGTCTAAAGATTTCATCGTTCAACATAGCTAAAAAAATCTTGAAAACACTTTACTTATTTGTACTGCTATATGGTTTTTAGGTAAAACTCACAACACCCCTTTTGTCAAGGGTTAAAAACATACATCATGTCAATGTATTCGTACCGTCGCATATCATGTGACGTCACAATGAAATATAACAAGTTAGATTATTTTACGTGTCCAAAATGCTAGGACGTGCCTAAAAATAGGTCTGACATTTTAGCTTAAAGTAGGTACTATTTACTCAACCCGTCGTCATATATCTCTAACTAAACATACCTAAGTGTGTGAAAGCTACATGAAAATCCGTTGAATAGTTTTAGACTTTATCCTGAAAACTTAAGCTGCAGTTATAGGTCACAATTTCACGAAATTGCCTCCTTTACATATTGCAATAACTTTCAGCAATTTTATTCCTTTACTACAATGTGCTTATCCCAAGTTAAAAAATATGAATACAGTTTAGTGACTCCCAATTTAGATTCCAAAAAAAGAAAATACGTACTACCCACCTGAAACAATTAAACCGAAAAACGAAAAACAGCAAAATCACCGAATAACAAAATTAACTTACACACACAATTAATTTCGCGTAAAGCATCAGAATACGAAACCCTTTTTAAATTACGAGGGCAAAATATTTTATCAAAATTGTGTACAAATTCCATTACCAAAGGAAGAAAGTGGAAAATTTAATTGGAAAATATAATTGCAAATAGGAATTAGGTGGTTGTAACTCAATTAAGTCGGAAAGCTGTTAGACATATGAATTAAATGTGTTGCACTAAGCGGGTTGTGTAGCGAAAACGAGGCGTGGCGAATTTCGATATGGCGAATTTGAAATTATTTTGTTTCGTATTTCGTTTGTTTTTTTTTATACTTTTTTATACGTTACCTACTACATAAATGTTTGGTAGGTATAGTATTCTAACCTACATGGGACTATATAACAAAACACCCATTGCTAATAGGTATTCCAAAATAAAGTACGTACCTAAGAAAATACATTTACCATAAATTCTACACTTATATTGAGAGGACTTGATGAGAGAGAATTTGAGTTGATCAAACCCGCAATATTTTATAATCCAGTCAGCCCCCTTGCTAAAACTCATAGCAATACCAAGAATTTGATGTTGAACGGTTCATTTCCTTAATTCGAAATGACTAACTTTGTTATTACTTTATACCGATACCTACAAACAAAAACAAGAGGTATTCACATTCATTCAATGCAAATTCACCAGATTCATTGGCATGCATAACATATCCTCAATGATGACTTTACCGTTTTCGACTAACCACTTTCGATGACTGGAAAAAAACTACGTAGAGTGGTTACTCACCTTTTATTCATGTTTGGTATACTTCTAATTTGTATTCATAAAACATTTGATTTAGAGTCACAATTGCGATTTCCTTTAGAAAAAATGTTTTCAAAATGACACTGCAATTTTCTCCGAATTCAATTGTTTTGTAGTAGCTAACTGTTTCTCGAGGTTTTATCCACATCGCAAGCGAACCACTTTCCGCAATAAGTAGTGTAAAAAAATGCCTGTGTTAGGTTCATTTTTGCTACTCTCTAATCGATTCAGTAGTTCTCGCGTAAAAGCTAGACAGACTACAGTAGTCTGTCTAGCTTTTAATAAGCATTTAGAAGAATATGTACTTATGTAGCACCATAATAATTTAAGATCAGTATATAGTTTTCTAAATTAATAAAAAGAGTTTCCACTGTCATAATTGCTTTCATCACAACCAAAACAATTTCAATATCCCAAAAACCTATCAAAATCTGAGCACAAAATTAATTCCATTGACAAAGAAAACACGTTTCGCCCCATCAATTTTCGAGTGGGCGAATAAAATATTCATGCGTTCGACATTCGATAGCGCCCGACAAGCCCACGGGCCACTAATGAACCAAAAGCGAGTTATTATTGATGACCATTGCTTCCATTCATCACTCGTTGATCAACTGTTACCAGCTCACCCACTGATGATGAACAAACATAAACACTACTAGTTCGAAGCTATTTTTAACCCCCGATGCAAAAAAGGTAGTGATAACTATGATGCTATATGTAATGTACTCTACTGTAACCAATTAAGTTTTCCACCTGTAATTCTTAAAGAAGTCGTGGTGGCCTAGTGGGTAAAAGACTAGGCCAAACTCTCGAGTATGAGGGTGTGGGATTCCAGGTCAGGCAAGTACCAATGCAACTTTTCTAAGTTTGTATGTACTTTCTAAGTATATCTTGGACACCAATGGCTGATAAAAAGGTGAAGGAAAACATCTTGAGGAAACCTGGACTATTTAGTCTGAAATCACCAACCCGCATTGAGCAAGCGTGGTGCTTAATGCTCAATCCTTCTCCGTGTGAGGGGAGGCCTGTGCCCAGCAGTGGGACGATAAAAAAAAAAAGAAAAAAAAAAGACTGTAACAGTAAAGGAAACCCCGAGATTTCCTAATAACAATAAACAGTACAATTGTAAATAATCTTTGTCAAACTGGTTCCAATGTCATATATTAGTCTCAAAAACAAAGCTATGTTCAAGCATAGCTGTTTCAATTTGAGTTTTCATCGTGAACCAGTTACCTTATAATAGCGCTGACGATATGCAAATACTTAGCCCCTCTATTTGGAAGCCACTTGAAATATGAAGCCAACTACTTATTCAATTACAACGGTTAAAGGAAAAGCCTTACTTCATTTCTTTTGTTTGAAAGATTCTAGCTCTAAGAAATATGAGAAGTTTTAACCGACTTCCTAAAAGAGGTTGTGGTTTTCAATAAAGCCAACTAATGATTCAATTACAACGGTTTGAGGAAATGCCTTGAAGGATTTCAGTTATTTTTCTCGAAAGATATGTTCTAGCTCTAAGAATTTATGGTGATATAATTCTGCGATTTAGTCTAAAAATAGAGAAACTAACATCACGTCTACATTTTTTTTTGGATATTTGATTTTTATCACCACTTAGGTAACTAAATGAAGTGAACCTAAAAACACCGTGTTACCCTGAAAGGTTACGTCATTCGAACACAGGCTAATGAAGGTATCCACGATAAAATCTTGTGCACAACACTATCCCATCGAAACTCACTTCCGAACTTTCAACACGAAAACCGAAAACTACCGTTCCAAATCCAAATCAAAAAACTTTTATATTCAAAGTAGGCGAAAAAAAACTATTACACCAAAATCACTATTGATTAAAGGGGTGAATAGGGAGGGGACACGACGTCGGACGTTTTTATCGATAGACACGATCGTAAAGCTTGGGGGCCGTAAAGACGAAGGACCTCCACGATAATGCCGGAATTCTTCCATTCACTCATACCTCACAAAATGCGACGGAGCATTCAGAAAGTTTTATAGGTTTTGTAATGTTTGTCCTACATAACTGTTCGTCTTGAAGTTGCGGATATCCAGTGAAAGCGAAGGAAAGCAAAAGCGATAGCAAAACTTCATTTTTACGATATTTTCATGTGTGATCATACAACTTATCCAACTGCATTAGTGATTAGACAATAACTCATCACTCGTACAGGCTTGGACTGTCAAACTTGCCTAGAGAACACTTCCATCCCTGGTCCATCGTTCGCCTTTTGCGATCCAGAACGAATATCCCTGTCGAATTTCGCAATCACGGTACGTCATTTCCCCTTTTACAGAAATACTAAAAGACTTTTAAACTAATTTTGCAGTTTATTAATAACCTAATAAGATATTTTCGTAAAATAACAACCAATCAAAGAGCAAGACATATTTAACTCTATATTTTTTCGCAATTTTTCCATTGTTTCAGTAAGTACCTAAAAACACTAGCAGATTTCAATTTTGATGACCCTCAAAATTCTTCACACAGGAAACAACTTATACCAGATAGATGTACCATGATTTCGTGCCCAAAATTCAGGAAATACCACAATAATACATAGTAATGATAGGTTGCAGCCGAAATTCAGGATCGTTATTTTAACGAGGTCATTTTACTGTGCGTGGCAAAGTGCGGTTGTATGAAGCAGCCTGCATTTGTATATATTAGTGTAAGCACCACTTTATTTGATTTTACAACATTATGTTGTAACGGTCGTGTGCGGCGGTTCATTTTTTAAAGGCGTGATATATTATGTCATGTTGTGATAAGCTATTCATTGTCAACTAAAGTATAAAGAGATTATAATTTTGACAAAAAAAAACCAGTATTAACTAGTGGTAGACAGTAGTGACTAGATAAGTGCCCCATTGTGAAAATAAAACTTTTTTGTTCGCGTGCCTTGCATTGTATCTAGGCATATCATTTTACTCTATAACTAAACAAAAGTATAGGTACACAATATTTCCTCCCGCACAAAAATAATCTCAAACACCCCAAAAACTGATTACTTATTCAAAACATAATACGTAACCCAGTGTACGTAAATGAAAAAAAATTGTACCGCACGCAACCGTCCGGGGTCGTCCGGAATCCGTGCTACTAACTACGTTAGTGTCACCATTACTCAATTCGCGTAACGTGGGACATCTCAGAAATTGGCCATTTGGACCCAAACCTAATATTTCGATGCCCCGTTGCGAGTACCGTCATAATTTTTGCGAAAATATTTGTACATTAAATTCTTATTATATGGTCACCCGAGTTGTTGTTTATTAGCGTATAACAGTGTAAGTATTTTATTTAATTAGTTATCGAGTATTTGTTTGTAGCCTTCAGTGGCCGATTAGAAGTAAGTAAATAGTTGAGCTATTCCATATTTTTATATTTGTGGCAAAGGCACTTCGATACCTTTAATTCAATGTAAATAGTTACTATAGATGAGTGAGTTTTTAACTCGGTGTTTTGATGTTATGCATAAAGCTCAAAAAAATCTCAACTAAATAAAAAAAATCTGTACCCATCGGTACATTTTACTTACATATATAATCTCTTTTTGTTATAGTTGAATTAATAATAATAGCAAATTCAATGGCCCAATTTCCATTATTGTAGGAAAAAACATTGAACATTTTTCACAGAAATAATTATCCGTGTAACTGTGTAACACCGGGATAAAACAATAAACACAGTTTCGCATTTATCACATAAAATGGGATTAATTAATTTTGCTGAATTACGTTACGACGGCAAGTAAACGCAGGGTACCAGAGATCATTAAGTTTAAGTACCAACATAATATTATCTACATAGAAATAAAATACAACTTTTACGTTTTCTAATCACAAGCTTTTGAGGCCTCTGCCTTAGAGTAACCGTATACTGTACACTTTTAGTCGGCCGATAGTTTGTTTGAGATAAAAAGTATAATAAATATAGTATAGTTATCGGCACGGATATTGAGCCCTGACCTTCACCTGCACAGAAGCGATTTATTGGTTTATTGCCTTGTGTACAGTGCGCAAAGCGATCCCCACTCTTCCGCCGAGAGCCCAATATCCGTGCCGATAACTATATTATAAAATAAGTATTATATTAGTTCATAGATAATTTTATAATCTACAACTTTGCTGAAGATATTATTATGATAAAACTTACCGTTTTGCTGGAAATCACAAAAAAAACGCCTCGAATATTTTTTTCCACACAGTGGAGACATGGGGAACTTTGAAATTTTATTTATTATTATATTTTAAACGATCTCACCAATTTTCAGCTTGTTGTAAATTTATGTAACTTCTAAATTGACTGGACTATGGAAGATTAAAAACTTAAGTACTAGGTAGTACATGAAATTACAATTTTTTCCTAATAAAAATACGAACCTGTGGTCATGGCTCGGGAGAAAAAATACATAAGTCTGAAATAAAAAGAAATCTAACGACATTCACTCAAGCCAAAATAAAATAAACTATTTAGGCTTTCTTGATAAATAGTACTCCGGAAACAACCTTCTTATCAGCACAGTCCACTGAAAACAAAAAAAAAGCAAAATATTTTTATTCGAAAAACTTCCAATTTTAATAGTCTTCATCTCAGACAAATTTCTTCACATCGCATTCAACTTCCGTACTTACGAAGTAATTTGTCACAAACAAAATATTTTGCTACAAACAATAATGAAGTATTGTACTCCGAAGTCATTTTATTACGTCAGACGTTTGCAAGAGGAGTGGAAACTTATGTTTTCGTTTTACCCTTCATAAAGGGTGCGTAAATATGTGCTTTCGAGGACAGTGATGAAATATTACTTCAACTTTATGTAAGGACTAACAAACAGTCTAGACGCAGATTGGATAGCATTGAGTATGTAACGAATGAAATGAAGATAAATTATACAAACTAATATTTAAAAAAAAAACACTATATCTAAAAAGCGTCAAAAAATTCATCCCCATCGCTGTCGACTGGGAGCGTGCCCAAGAGGCTGGCAGCATTACCTCGGTGGATGGCCATGCTGATCCTTTGTCCGAGGTAATAGCCAGCCTTTTGGTCACGAGAAGCGTCAACCAGCTAGGATTACTAGGATAGTTTTTTTGTGTTGTAAATATCTATGTACATATATAACTATGTAAATAAACAATTTTTAATTAAAAAAAAAACTAATATTTTTTAAAATAAAAAATATACGTAAAAGAAGTCCAAAAGAGGAAAGACATAATAATAATATATTTTTTCAGTTAAGTGTCGTGTTATAGAAAACTATATAGCGTTGATGTTAAGACGTTGGCTATGGACATTGCTCTCATACCATGTACATCATGATATGGTTTTCCGCTGCATAAAAAAAACTTCAAACTTCAAATATAATATTTATAATATAATAAAACGCCTAAGAAATGAATGGAATAATCTTTATTGTACTTACACCAAACATGAACAAGGACATAACATACAAATGTGTGTGGGTACAAATAGGCGTTAGACTAAGTACCGAAAAAATCTCTGTATTGTTTTTAGACCATTATAAATCTGCGGGTTGTTCGAAAGAGATACCGCGGCTCTGGCACATAAAAGGCCTACGACGGAACACGACGGTTTTTAGTCAGTAAGAGTGTGACACTCCCTCGCCGCTGCTAACCCACAGCGGGAGGGGTCATTTGATGATTTTTGACGTCGTTAAAAAAAACCCATTATTACATCACGTGAAGTAAAACACTGGACACACGTGTATTAGGTCAGAAGTTAAAAGAACTATCCAAAAACTTAGTTATCCCCTCCAGACACCTGAACCTCTTTTCAAACGTATTAAAAAGCTAACCCACTCATTTAAAAGCAGGAAGGCACTCAACTCCATTTAAAATCTTATCAATTCTTTAAAAGATTCCAAGACTCAAACGTTCAGAATCAGCTAGCCAAACTATCTTAATCTATAAAAATCTAGATTGCGATTCAGTCTAGACTCAATTTAGCCGAGTCAGCGTGGCTCGTGGCTAATTGCCTCTGGACGGAAATATCGTGGGGTTATTATGTAGAGACATGAAAGCACTATGCGATTAAGATGAACCCCGCTTTGTGAAAATGCAGTTGCTTCCGTGTCTTGTACGGGGTTTTTTGCCAGTATGTATGGTTGGTTATGGGTGTTTTAGTTATGTTTTAAGTTTCTTTTTGCTGTAAAATATTAGTAATATCCCAATATCAGTAGGTACGCTTATTTATCATTTTTTAACCGACATCATCTTCGGTTCATTGGTAGAAAATTGACCGCTGTATTTCTGAAGTCTTGATTATTATACCTCTATATTGCATTTTAAACAATAAATCGATAATTGGAATTAGAAAAAATATTCTACATTTCATAAATCATAAAAAAGATCGGATTGCATCAGTGTGTAACCCTCCCTAATAAGGCTACACACACAACCGACCACAAGTCCACAAATAAACTACTTTTACGATGAACCACATAAAAGTGAGCGCTGTTTACATCGCCACCAAACGATTATTTGGACACCATACATTGCATGCTCAAACAGAAGCTTAGCCTTAAACGTAGTGTTTACGCTGACTTCTACGACGTATCGTAGGAAAAATCCAAAAATGTTTTCTTTATTTATTTTTATCGTTTTGTGTGTGTTTTCTACTCATATAGCGGAAATCCGGACATAAATGTGAAACTCGTCCGGTGAGCCCCATGATAAGCTATTGATTAGCTTGTGTTATGAGTGCTAACCCAACTTATAAGCTACATATAGTTTCATATTGATAAATATTTACAAATATAATCATATTTTAAAACCAGACAACAGCCAACAAACATGCTCATCACACAAATGTTAACCGTACCGGGAGTCGGACCCGGGACATCAATCACTTCGGCAGTCCATAGTGACCATTGCGTCAACGAGGTGGTCAAAATATGAGTCATTAAAAGGTAGTTCAGCAACATAGTATTTTTGTTTACAAGTTTCATGATTACCCCTAATAGTTGTCGTAGGTCAATACTGGCTAGCAATAAAAAGTATGACGTTAATGTTATAAACTCGGTCCTCATGCAAAGGGTTATAAAAAGTTGTGTCTTCTACATTAAATACACTTATGCAATATAACTCGTAAACATCAGGTTTTCGGTACCCCCATTGCAATATAAGTTGGTAAATAAATGAAATTTCAGTATTATTAGGTGATTGTAAAATGGACTGGATACCACCCGTGGTTTCGCCCGAGTTCCGCAGATTCTATTAAATATTTGTTTCCCTATAGACTGTGTCGATGAATGGGTTGTCTAAGACTAAAAGATTTTTTAAATCCGGCCAGTGGTTCCTGAGATTAGCGCGTTCAAACAAACAAACAAATTAGCTTTATTATATTTTAGTATACAGTGCTTTTACACTTGAAGATTTTCTACTGGGTTTTTCTCATAGATCCTACGGCCTATGGTAGCTGGATACAACACATTAAATTAAATACGTAAAAATAAAAAAATGTTTTTTTTTCAAACAAAGTAAATAGAACAAAAATGTGCGAGAATTAGTACACCATATAAGAGTCAGTCATTACAAACAACTAAAATTATTATTCTTCCTTGAGATGACAGCTGTCAACTGGTCAAAACATTCAATACTCCTATCTGCTTTACAAAATGATGTTGTAAATTATGATAACGAAAAATGACTCCTGTGGCTAAACCACTGAATGGATTAGGTATTTTTTTTTACAATTCTCCTATCTAGAATATCATGAAGTATAATTATGTGATAGGATTTAATGTGTAGTTGGTTATAAGTTCCATTGTTTTTCAAGTGACCGCGAATTGACGGACCGACATAAGAATATAGTTTATACTGTATTAGTGTATTATATAACACAATAAAACGACATGAGCATGTAAACTTTCCCATTTGCCTAACTACAATTAATTCATTGAGCAGAAACATGCAATCGAATCCATATTTTAATCACGATCATATGCAGTTGAGCATCAAATGCAACATGATTTATAATAAAATAGACACATCATGGAAAACCAGACAAGTGCGGGTTGGAATCGCGCACGGGTTCCGTATCTTTAAAAACTCCAGAAATAACCTGATTGTTTTATGTTCCCTTAAAGTATCCTTGAAAACTAGAATAAATGATATTCTAGTTTTCAGTATTTGTTGTTAACGCAGCAACATAAATAATATCTGTGAAAATGTAATAATATATAAATAAAAAAAAAGTAAAATGTAATAAATAAAAAAAAATACTTCATGAAATACATCCTGGTGACAACAAAGTTTCAATAATAGGGTCCAGTTTTACCCTTTGGTTAGTCTTACGGAACCCTGAAAAAAGACAAAGAAAAATTGCACATGATCTTTACACAATTCTAAAGAAGTTACGTGAAAATAATAGCACTGCAGTTGCATTCTCATCGCAATGCAATTATAAGTTACGTCACGAGTGCACTATAGGATTAGCAGTACAGCAATAAAATAAGTGGAGAAATAAAAGATGGGTCACATGTTTGATTCCTGCGTGATGCATTGTGCTTTTAAAAGGTACTCGTAATTGTAACAATATTGTCACTATTGAATGTACTTAGACACTTTAATTAAATCGTTCATGAAATAAAAAATGGAAAAAACATAAACGACGTGGGCGCTGACGATAACTTATGTTTAATTAAATGACGTTCCGTGTTAATAGAGTTCAAATTCAAATTCGATATAAAGATAAACAACACGTTCGTTCAGTCTAACTGAAATCATTGGCAAGGCGATCAGCCATTTTACGCCATTTTTAAATATAGTTACTTTTATTTATAGTTCTCTAGTTGTTTTACCGTCAAATGAACACAGGTAAACGAAACATACAATTCTAAATCCTCAATAATTAAGCTATTACAAACAAAATTCCTAAACATACCTCAATTAGTACAAAACAAATAGTTAACATTATCAACTAATGATTTTGAATTCCACAGTAAATACCTTGGCAATTATTATTCAAATATATTATCGACAATAAATATCTTGATTAACAATACTATCATGTCAGCCAATTAAAGTAATTATGTACTTCATAAAGGTCAAAAGGAATATTTAAACAAATTCGATTAGGTTAAGTCGATAATCATCGATTTTCGCTACACTTCGAAATAGTTTTAAGTACAATCGGCAACAATAATTTATGTAACGCTTTGTCAAACTTTAAGGTTAACGATTAGGAGCAAGAGGGGGGGGGGGGTAAAGGATTGTGGTTTAGAAACAGTCACCTGGGTTAAACGATCAAGGTTTCACTTACCTTAGTCCGTCTGAGGATGGGTAACCAACTATTTCATATTGTAACCAAAACTATTAAATTTTAATTGTTGTATGGTCGATATTCGTAATATAATAACTCAAAAATATCGCTATTTTCACTCCACGTAAAATACTGTACTGTACTGTTACAGCCTTTTTATCGTCCCACTGCTGGGCACAGGCCTCCTCTCACACGGAGAAGGATTGAGCGTTAATCACCACGCTTACTCAATGCGGGTTGCTGATTTCAGACTTTAAAGTCCAGGTTTCTTATCAGCCATTGGTGTCTAAAATTCATTTAGAAAGTACACACAAACTTAGAAAAGTTGCATTGGTACTTGCCTGACCTGGAATCGAACTTACACCACCAACCACCAACGTAAAGTACCAAATTGCTGTAACAACTGACTGTCAATGTCTCTGAGGAAGGTAAACAACCAATGAAAAAATAACGTATATTAAAAAAATTATAACAAGATGTACTAAAATGATATGTAACATAACAGTATGTCGCCGACTGTACCTACTAGTGTCGTGACACATAATGGGACCTATCACGATTCAATAGCTGGCAACACTATATTATTTAATAGCTTTGAAATGTCACGCGCATCCCTAACTAGCTCGCTTTACTTAAATGGAATTAAAAAGATTGCTTTGTCGTTTTGTACTTAATACTTTATAAGTTGCCTTATACTTTGTTCCTTTTCACATACCTACATATGTCGTTATTCTTTTCCATAGGTTGTGTTTATTTTCTATTGTAGGTATGTTGGTTTTCTTTGCATGTATACGTTGGTTTTCTATGCATACACGTGGCCTCAGGTTTTCTTGAGTGGTATATTAGAACTTATCCAATTATCTCAGTAGAACTCAACCATATATGCGATTAACTTATTATTATTAATAGAGGTAAGAAAATAAAGAAAATATTTATTTGCGACTAGCATCCGCCCGCGGTTTCACCCGCGTAACGAGATAACTGCTTTCCGTAACCGGATGGTGACAAAAGTCCTATATTCTTCTCCTGGGTCTAAGCTTCCACCTACCCTCTAATTTTCAGCTTAGTCGTAGCCAAGGAATAAAGGAATTCATTTTCATTTGTAGAGATAACATGACGCATAGATAGCAAAAAGTAAATAGGTAAGCAAAGTAACATCATTACATTAAGTTATATACGTAAGTACATTTTAAGCACTATTGTATGAACAAAGAATCGAGACAATTTTCACGGGTCAGTTCACGTTTTATCCATTAACAAAGACTATTGACAAATCACCGAACTAGTTTCATTACAAAACTGAACTCCCAATAACGCTGGATAGTTAGATACCTATATATTAGCGCTTGACACGGAGTAACTAGTAAATGGAGTGTAAGTGAACTAACTAGTTGTGCCCGCGACTTTGTCCGCGTGGAATAGTTATTTTGGGCATCATATTTACCCACGACTTTGTCCGCGTCAATTTCTGTTATTAATTAAGAAAATTTAGTTTTTAAGTTTAAAAAAAAAAAACATAATAAATTTAAAGTACTTCTGCGTTAGTTACGTTTTTAGTTTTATTTTCTTGTGGCAAAAGAACATATTGGTTTTCCCCGCAACCCGATCTTGACATCACGACAGTCTTTACGTTAATCGATTCGTAACGGCGAAAGATAGCTTTACGGTAAATTGAATTATTTTAAAATTAAAGGGCAAATCACTTGGAATCATTGGTATGCGAGGTATAAGCACTGTTTGACCAACCGCTGGACTAGTCAAAACTATTGCAAAGATCATGGTCAAAAATATTTGAAATTAAGGTTATGTAAAACAAATACGGAAAGATTCTTTTTGTAAAAATCTGTGAAAAATCATAAAAATACTTGCGAAATCAGTATTCCCAAACAGCTAACCGTGTTAACTAATGATGTAGGTAAATGTTTTTTTTTTTTTTTTTCAAATAAAATTTTATTTATTTTAACTTGACACTTTTTTGTCTTCGTAACCCTCCATTCTTACAATACTCTATGTAAAACCTAGTTTAGTATTTATACAATCATTGGGTTGGCTAAACACGGGCTTGTCCAATAGTTTGTATTCAAGTTCAAATAGCCATCCATATTAGTTTCATTGATAGATGTTTCGCGATGTTTTCATGTTGATTTACTATTATTCATGTTTGTTCAGTCCGGATTTAGGTTAGGAAGATATTTGTAATTAATTCCGAACTTAAATTATTTTAGAGCAAAATGTTGTGAATTTGTAATGTGAAGATCTTATAAACTAGTTTCGGATACTATTAGTAATTTTATGACATACACACGAAGACTTTTTCAAGTTTCAGGCAAAAAGTAGCCTGTAACTTTCTTCAATATTTGGGCTCTATAACACTGAAAAAAATCTTCAAAACAGTGCAGTATTTCCTTATAAAACAAACACACAAACTCTTCAGCTTTATTATATTATATACTCCAAATCAAATCATTTATTTCCAAAGAAATATTTACATGTAATTTAACATTCATTCCTAACTAGGTATGCCTATCTTGGGGGCCAAGAACCGAATGACGAGTTCGAGGAAAATATTCATTTGATATAAAATGTATGTCAACTGAAACTCAAGTTAACTTTACTCGTAATAATTTCAACATAAAAAATAAACCAACCAATTCAGAACCTCATCTTTTTTGGGAAGTTGGTTGAAAACAAAGATTTTTTGTGTCTTACAAATTCTTTGTTAGTAGTAAAAAGTTTTATACAGTAATTGCTCATAGCTATAAACAGGACGTCATCACACGAATAAAATGATTAAAAACTGATTAATTACCCTAGTTTTTTTTACTGTTGTCATATATTGAAAACCTTTAAAGCCCAACCCTTTTGTAAGTCAGTGTATTGTAATTTGAACCGTCTTTAAGTGATTCCACTGAAACTTAAGCTTAGACCACACTAAAATGATGCTAGGTGATTTCTATCTCAACATAGAAATTAGTAGAAAAAAAAGTTAATTTATATTTGCTTTCACGAAAAATTGAAAGATAAATGGTGCCTTGGAGACAGAGATACACAGGCTATTTTATATTTCTGTATAAAAGTTGTATCTAAAGTTTTTTTACCCAGTGAATTTCCCCTACGTATAACCTAAGCTTTACAAAGTAACATCAACACTTACTACCCTCATGTAGCGCGTAAGTGTGAAATGCTTTCTGTTCAATCAGCAAATGAGGCCGGCATTGTCTCAATCACTTATCGACGAATAACCGGCTTACACGACAATACTCTTGGAAAACTATGCTTTCTTTTACTGTAAAAAGTATAGAATTTGTATTGAGTGCATCTAAATAAAAGCTTATTATCCTCTCTAAATTATGGTCATGTCATCATTTGTCTAGCCTTTTCCCAACTGTATGGGACTCGGCTTCTAGTCTTACCGGATGCACCTGAGTACCAGTGTTTTACAAGGAGAAACTGCCTACCGGACCTCGTCAACCCAGTTATTTGGGCAACCCAATACTCCTTTATAAGACTGGTACTATACTATGTATATGTGTATACTTCCTTGTATAATGGTACTGATAGCATATCATCCGTGTAGATTCCTGTCAGTTGTTCTTCAAGCAACTTTTTGAAGCGTACCTACCGTTACATGTGATCATCACCAGCTAGTTAAGCTGGTCCTCTGCTTGAACTCTGAAATTTTTTTAACGAGTAAACAATGCAATAATTTACATTTAAAATTTCGTTATTTCTTAATTGCTTACTTCATTCAATCTGAAGAAAGAAAATAAGTCTTTCACAACATTACTACCGTTTTCCCTAAGCGTGCTACTTAAAATTCTACCTAAGTATATGACTACACCCTCATTTCAGCAGTTAACTTACCTCACATTACTTTGAGGAGTTTTCAAAGAAGTGAAACTTCAATACATCTGCCAATATCTCCGTACATTATCGTAACTAGTTAGAACAGGGACCTAAGGCTTTAAGACCATTGTCTAGAATTGGGAAGAGATTAATTACCGGCGGTTCATGCGGGTAGCTACATCTTTGCTTTGCGCGGGCCTATTACGGATACGTTAATTATCATGTTTTATATGAGCGATCTGTGGGCGTCATTATCATCGCGGATAAAATTGTGGCTATAGGACTTGCCTCGCAAGTACCAGGGTGTGGGTTGGATTCCATATCTGGCTACTAACAACGTAACTTTTCTATGTAATGTTATTTCTTTGGATAAAATAATATGGTGAAGAAAAAGTCGGAAATTACCAACCTGCCCTTACAGCTTCTCGACAGCATTTATACTTACTAATTAAATAATATGCAAGGACTCAAATGGCTGACTTCACAGTACTGCAACGCTATTTGATGGAAACTGTACCTTCTCTTTATGTTAACCACATTCGCCCATTGGTAGTCTTACCGCAGACCTCAAAGAGAAACTATTGTTTTCCTTACTACTCGTTCTTACCCAGCCGCAGATTAAGATCTTAAAGCCCGTAAGTCCTAAGCGAAAACAAATTATTTCCTCACAATATTATCTTGTTTTGTGGCTGTTTATCAAAACCGCAGGAGACAAAACCCTAATCTTATCTCGAGACGAAATACTCGATTGTTTGTCAAAGGGATTTATTTGTTTGAAGGATCCCGTTTTTACTTGACGTGCTTACCCTCTTAAGATCAAGACGTGTTTGATCTCTCGTTTACAATGCTGACATATTTTGTGATGAATCTGTTTTGAATAACAAAAGGATTTAATCTTATTTTTGGAGTGGTCTAACGTTTTCTTTTAGGCGTTGGGTTTTTGAATACGGAGATGGATTTGTAAGCAGATTTTTGAGGAGTTGGGTGAATTATGAAATTGCAAAAGTATTAATAACCTTACAAACATTGCTAGTCAGTACACACACTATTTTATTTTCTAGAATGCCTGGAACGGTATTACGGTATTATGGTAACTTATACTATTTCCTTCTCATACCAACTTCAATGACCCAACGCTGTTGTGGCTGTCTCCGCTATTGAAAATAATAATTGTTGCTCACAAAAAAATACCCTATCCATTATAAATATGTCAAATCAATAATATGGTGCAACATCCACATAAAAAACTTTTCTAACCATCTCAAGGCAACCCGGAACGCTAAACCATCGAAACGTCTTCAATCTCGACAGATTTCGTTCTCCGTTCATCGTCGTTTACGTCTCCAAGTTCCCGTAATACGTATCCTACGATATCAAGTCGCTCTTTATCTACAAAAGTTGGCCTTTGTCTCCCGAGTTTAATTTTATCAGCACCAACTTTGGACAACTAACCGGCGAGCGATTTGGGAGTTACCCCCGAGTTATTGGACCTTTTCGATGTTCTAGTGCTTTTGATTCGAGATAAAAACTTCCGATTCTCGATTTTGAATGGGGGTTATTAAATTTGTTTTTTTGGTATTATTTTTTGAGGGTTTGTTGAAAGAACTGAGTCGCAACAATCAGACCTCAATATTTTGAAGTAAATATTTAAAATTATTAGAGACACTTTATCCAGCGGGTTTCAGTAATTTCTCTTTCCTAGGTATACCTTCCCTTATTACCTTCTTTCAACAGGCTCCGCTGACACAATGCAAAAATTATTAAGTTTTTGGCGTTACCACTTTGAGTTTGGTTCAGTTCAGAATTATTACGCTTACTATAATTGTAAGTACAAACCCCATTAAATGCATTACCACAAAACCCAAGACCACACACAACTCGAATAAAAGTCCACAAAAAAAAGAAACAAAATTCAAAAGCTCAATTCCGTGGTAAATAAATCAGTTCTGTTGCAACGGGCCGAAGTTTGCCGACCAATGAGCGGCGATCAATTAGTGCGGTGAGGCAAAAAGTGCGGACTCGCAGTCGCAGTTCGTGATTGAGTGTGAAGACTCTTTGCTATTCTGAGACCTTGGTACATGCAGTGGGAATTAATTTATAACGTTTCTTAATTTTTGGTTGGGTAAAAATGATAAATCATTACATTGTGTTGTGTGTACAAGAAAAATTTTACATAGGAAACTTAGTTTAAATCATTTTAATGGCATAAATAGGACTGATGCTCAGTATCGGTAGTGCTCTATTTATCTTCTGAGAATAAGTGTGTATCGTTAGTTAGACTTAAGATAACTGACACGGCATTTGAGGAACTTTCTTATATATTTAACTAAAAAAATAGTAGGGTAATAGGGTATGTATAGAATTCTTGAATACCCTATAACTCGAACCTATTTTCTATTAAAAACCAACAAACTAAATAAACAAAATCTATTTGCAGTCTATAACAGACGTCAAATCAAATCCAAAATAGGGTAGACGACAGTAATAAAAGCCATTTAACTGACAAAGGAAACAAAAAATGCCTTTGCATTTCCAAATCTGATCCAGGAATAGAGGAAAAACTAATTCTGGGAGCGTTTACACTTAGCTCCAATTAAGCTGGCCATCCATTGCTAAACTAGTGCCACTCGTGGTGTCGCCCTCGCCATTTTATACTGCATTTTTTTTTGGCGCTAAGCGGTCTAATAAAGCACATAATGAAACTTGTACGCCAAATTCCTCACACACTCACACACAGTCAATTACGAATACGAATTATTACAATAATTAAATATTGTAATAATTCGTATTATTTTCCCTGGCTATGCAATAACTGTAAATGTTTTTTTTTGTGTGTTAATTTATGTTAAAACCCACTGTTCGACACAAATATCAATTTGTCGATGAATAGATAAACAAATAAATCTTAGTAGATGCTTTATGATGAATAATAAATTTTGCCATTGTCATTTGCCATAGCCATTGTGAATAATAAATTTTGTGCATCTTGTGATTTTTGTTCATTCGTAATTCGTAACAATCTATAAAATTGTCTCTTGGTATAAGTACTTATATTGTTAAACTAGCTTCTGCCAGCGGTTTCACCCGCATCCCGTGGGAACTACTTCCCGTACCGGGATAAAAAATAGCCTATAGCCTTCCTCGATAAATGGGCTATCTAACACTGAAAGAAATTTTCAAATCGGACCAGTAGTTCCTGAGATTAGCGCGTTCAAACAAACAAACAAACAAACTATTCAGCTTTATAATATTAGTATAGATAAGTATTTACTTAAAGGTATTAAAAGATTTATAATCTAAATTAACACAAATAATAGATATATATGTATATATAGATAAATTGATATTATTGACTTTTTTATCAATCCAAATACTAACTTCCATCCGCGGTTTCACCCACGTCCCGTTATCTACTGCTTTCCGTAGCCGAATAGTGACAAAAATCTTATATCCTTCTCGCGGGTCTAAGCAACGTCCCCTCTAATTTTCAGCTTAAACGGTTCAGCCATTCTTGAGTTATAGTAGTGTAACTAGCACGACTTTCTTACATAAGTATATAAGATACTAGCTTTTGCCCGCGACTTCGTTCGCGTGGCGCTGTAGGTCCGGAATAAATTGTATGTTTTATTTTTATTTTTTGTAATATATCCTATGTCCTTCTTCTGGCTCTAAACTACCTCCCTGCCAATTTTCAGCTAAATCGGTTCAGCCGTTCTTGAGTTATAAGTGGAGTAACTAACACGACTTTCTTTTATATATATAGATATAGAAGATAGATGTAGATATATAGGTTCTGTATCGTTTTAAATTGAGTGGCACAGACGCTGCAGATTGCCGTTCTCTCTATGTCAATGAATGAATTTGTAGCTAGTTAATTTTCTTGTTCGCTACTAGTTTGGATGTTAGAAACACTTCGTTTTGGATATTCTTGCCAAAGTACGTTTACTATGCAGAGTATCTGAGTATTTTCTCATTGAATTCTGAATAACTTACAAAATGAAATTTTGTTTTGTGGTTTTTTGTGGACACAAACACACTTAGAAACATACATGTCAGGCTTATGCCTGAACATTTCATTTCATTTCATATTACGTAAGGGTTATAAGCGTACCTATTCTTAGATTTAAACACGCAGAAAGACATACAATTCTTAATCGGCTTCTGTAAGCTTTCTGTAACACCTTCAAAAAATATTTTTTCATATGTCACTTCACGCCACAGGCTGCTATTAGTGTTCCATAGTTTAATTAGGACAGAACGCCCTATGACGTTGTACTAAATTACCGCATCTACAAAGAATTTTCCGTCTCCATGCATAAGGTCGAAAGTGCTCCACGGCAGTAATTACCCGGTTCCACTACACAGTTCTACTTTGTCGCTTCGTCTCAACATTTTTACAATGTGAACTGTTATATTTGCCTTTTAATTAAAATAGTTACGCCGCAATTAATGTTCGGCGTTGTTTGTACTGAATGGTGTCTTTGCTTTTTTGAGGAAAATTGTTGTTTTGAAATTCGAATACGTTTTAGGCTTTCGTTACGGTAAAGTTTTGTTGTACTTAAAAAACGTCTTTATTTATGTAACTTTAGCAATAGGTAAGTGCCGACCGTTTCTATCCTGACATGAAAAATATAAATCGAAATTTTCTTGGTATCCACTTTTCCAAATATTATGGGAGTATTTTGATATTAATAAGTAACTTCTTTCGCAAGGCACAATGACAAAAATATTTAGATAATTTATAAGTAATAAAATTAAATGTCATCAATGATAAACGAACACATACATATGTAGGTACAATGCAACATGCAACAGACATGTTAACAAAAAGGGGTCGAATTGCATCAAATATTTATTTACCATTTATTCAGAAGCTCAAAATTCTGGTAGCTACAACAAAAGCATTTCAACAGTATTATGTTTTACATATACTACAGAATATCAGATGACTTTCCGTGGAAAATATTGAGTGAAAGCTATCCTTAACAATACATTGTAAATGCGATAGTTGCGCTTTCACTCCAAAACTAATAAACTGATTTAAGGCCTGAGCCTTATAAAAAAATGGAAAAAAGAATTCAGCCGTTGAAGAATTTCTAATCATTTACGATGTTTTTTTAGATTAAGCGGGTTTGCCTACTCACAATATTAGGCAAAACTATTATAACCACAAATATCTATTTTTAATCATATATATCTCTTTGATTGGTAAATGTTTAAATGCCTGTAGATCTATAATATCTATTTAATTCGTTTTATTATGTTTCAGATATAATATTAATAATTATTTTGCGTGGGATAAAGTCCTTTCACACTGCTGAAAGTTGCACAACGTGTATCCTTTCGTCTAGTTGACCTAAAGTCAGTGTATTATTGCCCTTATGAACTTCAACCAACGGGGCTATAAGCTGCAACTTTTTCAATTCACGAGGCACTATTCAAGCAGAACTATACTCACATTTAACAGCCTTAACTTTTTAGATTAAAAAGTCTAACCGATTTTCAATCGATACCTCTTTCAGTCGAATTTTAATTAAAATCGATTCTACATTTTTCTATATTCTAGTTTGTTATCGGAATAAGTGTGGTAGAGTGAAAAGCGTTGGATGCCTAGTGGGTAAAGCACTAACCTCTTAAATATGAGTTTGTGGGTTCGATTCCAGGTCAGGACGCCAATGCAAGTTTTCTAAGTTTGTATGTAATTTCTAAGTATATCTTGGACACCTTTGGCTGATTAAAGTTGAAGGAAAACATTTCGAGGAAACCTGGATTATAAAGTATTGAGTAAGTGTGGTGATTATAGCTCAATCCTTCTCCGTGTGAGAGGAGGCCCGTACCCAGCAGTGGGACTATAAAAGAGTGGGCTGGTAATGATGACGAAGTGTTATGGTGCCAAAACACGAGTGAAACCGCGGAAGATAACTAGCATAATATTGAAAAGTAGTCGTTCATAAGGTTCTAAGTAAAAAAGTATGTATATCATGTCCTGATTAGACTGCAGAAACTAGTGAATAGTGAAGGAGAAAATTAAAAAAGTTACACGCGGTCAGTTAGGTTACCTAGTTGTTTAACTTGGTAACCGTATAACGTGCTGCGTTACTATGCCTATTAATGGAAAAATTTTACGTTACACTTTTGTCTCGGCTACTCATAAAACTAGACGTTTATTTTGTTTGGTGATCACGTATGCAGTCGTTTCACAAAAAAACCGACCTATTATTTATAAAAAGGACAAAAAAATCACGTTGTTGTATGGGAGCCCCCAAAAACATGTATTTAATTCTAGTTTTCAGTATTTGTTGTTATAGAGGCAACAGAAATACATCATCTGTGAAAATTTCAGCTCTCTGTCACGGTTCATGAGATACAGCCTGGTGACAGACGGACGGACGGACGGACAGAGGAGCGAAAACAATAGGGTCCCGTTTGACCCTTTGGGTACGGAACCCTAAAACCACTCAAGCAACGGTTAGTGTCGACGAATCGTTTCATGAAAAACACTCAAGGAAGGTTCAGTGTAGAGGAAAATAAACTACGCATATGATGAGTATGATATTTCTCTATGGTTTTTAATATTGTTTATATTTGGAATCATAACTATCTCAACCGCCATACTGACGAACTAAAGTAATATAGTTCCTTTTGATAAATTATAGTGAACGCAAATTAGATTCGCGAACATTGTTTAACTGTCCAAATTTAACCGAGACGCCATCAATTAAGCTCAGAGTTAACTGTTGTAGTTTAATTTCTCTAACGGTTAAGTTTTAGATTGATTGCCGCGGCAAAATTTAACATAAGAAGTGGTAACTTTCATAATTTATATTATGTGCTATTCCTATCTAGTGTCCAGTGGTTACTTCGAGAACAGTATTTGTATGTCTTGTAAACACTACGTACAACACTCTCGTGGGGTTAGGTTTGATAGCCGTTTAGCAAACAGAATGCGTTACCTGGCTAAAATCGTCGCAATGGATTTTTATAACTTGCCATTATAGTGTACATAACCGCCTAAAAGACAACGAATAAATTGTCAGGCAAATTCGAATCGGTTTTTCTATTTCAGTTGCGATTCGATGGAAGGATTAGTGTTGATTGTTAAGGCACAAAACGCCATTATCGCGAAAGAGAAAGAACGAAGTCATTATCATGATGATGTATCATGCCTTTAACCAGAAGCTGGAAGTATTCTTGCAGACTGCGTCCATCATTTTCATGATGCCCAATGCCCATGCCTTAAAGCTCCTGGGTTACTTCTTCTAGAATATTTCAACCTTAGACCAAACCGAAGTCGAACCATAACAAGACTTAAGAAATAATACAAAGTTTTCTCCGAGCATCTGTACAGAAATATCAAGATGTAGTTTTACAGTATTTGATCACAACTAAATGGAGTAGAAACGAATATTAAAGACCAACGACCATTTTTACGCGCCATTTACTTTCAAACGTTACAAGTCTTAATCCCTTTAGTGGGAACTTTGCGAAATACTGCCAAGTGCCAGGATTTAAGAAAAATGCGGCCAAGCACAAGTTTGAATCATATTGAAAGTTTTGTTACTTTAATAACTTTAACCCTGGGGTAACATAGACATTCTGTTACATTTTGTCATTGTGAAATTGTGCTCGTAAGAGTTTTAATGTTTTTTAGATGTATTATCTTTTACTTCTCTTCTCTTCTGTTTGAAAGAAAGGCTATGCCTTGAAGTATTTTAGGCTTATTAGGGTCATATGTGATACAAAAGGGCGATGACAAATATCACAGAAGTATAGTGAATGATCAAGAGTTATCCTCTTGATAACTCTTGATCATTCACACGCTGAGCACCATTTCACATCAAAGTCACCTATCGGACCATATATATACCCTCTACCAATAATATCAAGCACGGCCAAAATCTTATTAAGAGGAAATAACAAAATTCGAGATCACATCCCACATTCGAGATAGGATCTTTGAGCTGGGACCTAATTCCGTTGGTAGAATCTCAACGAGGAAGCCACAACGAATCATGTTAATATTTTCCTGCGGGCCTATATATCTTTGTGGGGGTTCAGACAGAGATCCCTTGGGCACGGCGGGCATTTCGTATCCCATCCCTACTCTGAGATTGCCCTTAGTTTTCTACTCACGGAGTGGAAGGATGGTTAACAAGCTGAACCCTCAAAGAAAATTATGTCATTTTAGGATTGTAACAAAATTGGAGTGATTTTTTTTATAGTGAAAAGTATTTATTTCCAAGATTTTGAAGAATGAAAAAAGCAGGTTCAACGGGCAATGGGCATGATACAATAATTTAATTTAATAGAACTCAATAAAGATTCAAGAAATTGACACTCGTAAAACATGACAACAAAAAAAGTATGATCATAATACCCCTTGTAGATGAATCCGTCTTAATGTCAATTTCTGTCTGCTGTATTTTCCACAAGTCCGTATGTGAGATTTCGTATCCGCAGATAAGAGCCGTCGAAGAAATTGAAGTAATATCGCCAGTTGTTACTTGTTTGCGGGTAAACACTGAAGGATATCCGCGCGTTCTTTAGAGACGCTCCGAGCCATCTTCATGATGGACTCAGTAATCTCGTGTAGTAGTTCGTAATGCTTCGGGATTTTTAGGGATTTTCGCCAGATAAACTCCCTCTTTTTACTACAACTACGCTTTTTAAGGAGACTGCTGCGATACTTGCGCGCGATTACTGTTTATGGCACTTTTCTTGCGGAGGGTAGTTGTGAATATTTGGTCTTGGCGCCCAACGTGGGACTCGCATATTCGACCATGTTTAAGTCAAAATGTCACTTCACTACGTAAATCCCTACTCTTGTAAAGTAAACATTGCAATTTCATTTTTTATAACCCCTTCGCTGCAGAAGAGTATAAAGTGCCGGAAGATATTAAAATAATACGCTATTTCCACAAAAAACGGTGGCAGAGATATGAAATTTTACGAAACTAAAGAAAAACAAATTCACATTTTTCTACGACATTCCCACGGCGATGTCGAGATTTTTTTGTAACTTTAAGCTTCACGAGATAACAATGTATATATTTTTTTGCCTTTAGATATTTTTGTCAACCTACGCATTTGTTATGTTCCACATATTATAGGTAAAGGTTATTTCTGTTCACGCAAAATAAATACCAATTTTGATTTCTAAAACGGAATTAATTCCGTCAACGCTTGTACCTACTTTAATATGAATTGAATATTTAATTCCTCTAACAACAGTTTTTATACATTAATTAGAAATCACTTAACTTCATTAGATTCGATCTTTTTTTATTTCACGGAAGGCCTCAAACCTTATCAAATTAAAAAAATGGCTCCTCCTAATTGGTCTACAATTTCACAAAAACTAAGATTCAATATAAAACTTCTTAGAACTGAGGAGGTAAGAAAAATAGGTTTTCAGTGTTCCAATTAATTAATAATTCGTGGACTGAGTCTCGCTGGGAAATGGGTAGTGGGTGAAATTTTAATGAGCTTCAACTCGTTTGAAGCGCTGTATTCTGTTGCGCTAAATGTGATATAATTCTACTATCGAAGTTCTATTTACATTTTTAAATAATTTAGTAGATTCATTTTTGTAATGAAATAGTAAATAATCATGAATCTTCGAGAAAATTGAATTAATCGTTTGGATTGGACAGAAATTATAAGTAGGATTTAAATTCGAATAAATCAGTTTATATCTTAAGTTGTCATTATTAATTGTATGCTACCGTACCTACATTTATTTCTTCTTAATTGACAAACATAACACAACGCAACAAAATTGACGAAAAGAAAATCCTGTGATTTGAAGTCATGTAACATAATTTTATAATCGTTTTAAAACACTAGCTAAGCTAAGAGTGAAAGATAGTCTCACACAAAATTAGCAAATAAAACGCAAATAAGGTACAAAGCCCCTATAAAAACCGTGTCTCTTAAAATGTAGTTCTTTCTGGAAGATTCTGTAAAATCTTAGAAGACGCATATCCCACATTTTGTGACTTTCATAAGTCCGGTTTATACTGGCCGTAAACTTTTAAACCTTGTGCTTTAAGAAAAATAGAGTGTACTATCAAGTTAGGAATTTTAAGTCAGAAAAGACAGAGTTTATGGAGAGTTTAAGTATATTAATTTTTTTGATATGTTAATATCTCGGTAGTCGTCGTCGTGTCAGCCGAAACACATCCACAGCTGAAAAATTCCTTCAAAGAAATCGAGATCACTAAACCTCGAATAAGAATTCGAAATATACGCAACAGAATATATTTTAAAATGAAAAATCTTCTAAATACATACTCATATCATCAAAAAGAATCTAAATACCATCTAAATATCATATCATGTGAATAAGCCCGCTAACTGACAAGCCCGTTATATTACATTGTAACACAGCAGTGAAATTAACGCGACAACTCTTTGCACCTACATTTGTTTTATTCCTAAAGAGAAATATTATTATTACATCTAAATAAGACTGTCCAAAAACTCACAAAAATGGCTTTAAATCACATATTTAATTAGGATCTGATAGTAAATTAAACGTATTTTTTACCTTTATTTGGAGTAGTTTTAATAACGTCTTGAGGAAAGTTATTCATTAGTAGGGAAAAAAGATACTATACAAAGACCAGGCTGCAAACTATATAAATCTGTTATCTAAAAATGAAATAAATATTTGAAACACAAAAGCATTGGTACTGAAATTGGTCTAAATATTGTCAAAAAGTTACAAACACACAAAGACTTATCTATACTAATATTATAAAGCTAAAGAGTTTGTTTGTTTGTTTGTTTGTTTGATTGTTTGTTTGTTTGTTTGTTTGTTTGAACGCGCTAATCTCAGGAACTACTGGTCCGATTTGAAAATTTCTTTCAGTGTTAGATAGCTTATTTATCGAGGAAGGCTATAGGCTACTTTTTATTCTGGTACGGGAAGCAGTTCCCACGGGATGCGGGTGAAACCGCTGGCAGAAGCTAGTTAATAATATTACCCTCCTTTCCATTGCGCATTGGGGTAAAAAAGAGACGCTTCATATTTTACTACTTTACAGTTTTACTAATACCAAAATCTAATCCAGATAAACGACCCAATAAAGAACCCATCAAAGAAAGTAGCAAGAAAATGTTTAATGCATCTATTTTGGACAAAGTCACTAAAGGAATCGTTGCTAAGTAAAATAGCCTTTTAAGCCAGAACTTTGCTAGAGGCTACATGTGAGAAACTGTAGCGTTTGGTTAAGCTAAAGTCTCATAGAAAACGAAGCTGAGCTTTATTTGTCATTAAGTTCCTCTAAACTTCGGTTCGGCAGTCAAAAGACGTGCCTATTTGAGTAAAAGACGTAAGTCAGAAAATGATGTTGAAATAGTAAATTCGAAGCAAAAGAAAGTGGCAGTAATTAGAAAACTGTGTTTTTGTTTTACCTTTATTTTATGTAATGCAAATCTTGAGTAGTTTAAGCTAGTAAAAATCATGCTCTAGTTATGGATTACAATAAAATTTACATGATTTAAAGTCAGTTCAAAAATATATATGTAGAGTGTTTTAAAAAATATCATATGTTTGCATAGTTTTTTTATACAAAAACACATTTTTCACAATTCACAAAGCACCTACTCCTCTACAAACTACGGACTTTGGGACATCTCAATTGCCCTAACAGTAGGTATAAAATAAACAAATGACAATCACTGGACATTCTACCTCCGCTCATTCCTCGCTCATCTTTCAACGTGACGTATCCTTGGCCAGTGACCACTTATCGTCAGGTCGGCTTCACCTTTTAGCTAAAAATAAACGCAGGTATCCTTTGAGACTAAAAGTATGCCAAGATTACTATGCGAATGCAAAGTTTCCCAGTGTTCCTAAATTATGTGCATTTAGATAATGTGTAAGAGTACGTGAGAGCGCTATTTTATTTAGCAGACTGTAGTATTAAAATTACTTCTTGTTTGTGGGTAGGAGATATTTATGTAAGCATTTTTTTGGTAGTTTAGTTTAGTTTGTGTAATGCACTTCCAACTGACTACTCGTTTAGTGAGGGATGTTTTACAAAACGACTTAAGCATCATTCTGAAAAGTGACAAAGAGTTTTAATCACGAATAATGATACACCTTGATCTTACAAAAAAAAAACAAGACCAGGGACACACAAAAATATGATGGCAACAAAAAGAGAACTATATTTATATATTTTCCCAAAAAATGACGACGACACTTAATTTTCGTGTACCTACCACATACATTACTAACGACACACATACATAAAATACATAATAAAGCCACCAAAACAGAACCACAGATAAACAACCATAAATAAAATACCGCAACTGCATTACAATCTAAACACAAACAAATAACAAACTACAGTGTAATGAAACGTTACCCGCTGTGGCCGTAAAAACTCGATTACGAAGAAACTCGCGTGCAGCAAAACCAACCGAATTGAAAAAGGATTGTTATTATAGACAGTGGTTCCATCCTTTGTAATACCTAAGACTACACGGCAAACTTTTAGTCGGCCGATAGTTTGGGCTCACGTACCAGAATGAAAATGAAAGGTAGCACAGACATTACAAGGATCAGAAGTTAAAACTTCTATTGAGATTCAATTGATATCCAATTGACACATTACCTATTAAATTAGCAGAATTGAGCCCCAGGTATTTAGCTGGTTACATTTTGACTAGAACCATGATTTTCTTAAAAAAAAAATTGCAAGGCATCGGGTCGACTGTCGGCCGACTGTTTAATCTGTAGTTTGTATACTCTAAAACAAAACAGCACTCAAATCTTTCAGTATTTGAGAGAAAATCTTCCTGATAACCAACATTTCGAGTCTCTAGATATTCGATATTTGTGCCTCCAATTTGGTAAATTAGAATTTGGTTTTACGTATGAATTTTGTGAAAGTTGGCCTGTCCAACATTTTCAATTAAAATCTATTCGTTTATAGTGCATGTTATTTTGTTTTAGTTTGTTGAAAATATACATATAAATGTCACTCCATTTAACGAATTTAAATGTCATAGTATTTTTCGCCTAGTGTCCGATTTAAAAATGTACGCTATATATAATATTATACATAGAAAGTCAGCAGTATACCTGAATGAGTAAGTGACATTTACCAAAATAATGCTTTAGTTACCTAAATCAAAAAAGTAAAGGTTAAAGACCTTTTCAAAAATCGAACGCAGTGGAACAATTAAATTAATTTCAAAGTTGTTTTTTTAAGAATTCACAAAAGTCCTTCCTAAAACTGCCAAAAGACCTGAAAAAAGTTTTTCGTCCAAAAAAGTCCAATATAAGAGTTTTATTTAGAAAGTTGGTGAGACTGGAGTCGTAATTAAGTATCGTGTCGTGTTCCTCGCTACAAATCTTCGCCGATAAAGATCCTTGTTTAATTGACTGCTTGTTTTTACACAGATGAGAACATCCGAGATGGACCGGCGTTGATAATTGCTGCTTGAGATATATTGGAGAACATTTACGAAGTACTGGAATTTTAGAGAGAAAAGGTATGTAGGTAAGTTTTTTTTTCTTCAATCTGTTTTTACCTGGAAATACGTCTGCGTCTTTTTGACGTTTTTATACGTTAGGATTCTCCATGGTACAAGCAAATTCAATAACAAATTTTAATTATGCACGTTTAGCCTTTTTATTTTAAAAGAATTGTCGCAGACATAGATATAGGTATAGATTGTACAATGAAAATACTTGAAGTAACGTGAATTCATTAATTTGATACGAACCTCATTGAATTTTCTTTATAAAGTATACGTGACTAATTTCCTCCGAGCTATCAATAGTCCGCAAACAAACTTCTAAGTTTCTTAGAGAAAGTTTCCAAGCTATTACTAATTCTTACGTATTCCCACTGAAAACTCCGCTTTTATTAAAACAGGAATGTATTTTTGTGGGTTCTTACTAAGTTCTTAGTTTTAGAACTTATTTGTTGACCGAGTTATGGTTTGGTACGTAACGGTCACGAGTTAAGTTCTCAATGGATTTTTTTTTTTCATAAAATTAGTAAAAAGGTGTTAAAATTCCTTGGCCGATTTTTTTATTTAATAAAGACTTGCAGTTTTGAAGCCTTTATACCTATTGAACTACACTCTCCATCATAATATATATTATCAGCTTATTGAGATCCTATGGATGCCAACCATTTCGTTACATTTCATCCAGGTCTTCGGCAGCCTGTATATAATCAGCAACGCACCACTCAGCATATGTATAAATCAGACGATTTCTTTCATAGCATTATCCTAAATCCGTGAATTCGTATTGATTCGCCCATGCAAGATGTAATCTTAAAAAACTGCTTCATCTATTACCTAATATAATTCACTCGAAGTGGCAAGAGACCCGTATAATGTCAGATAGGCAGTCGCTCCTTGTAAAACACTGGCACTCAGCTGCATCCCCCCAACCCCAACATAGTTGGGAAAAGGCTCGGGTGTCTCGAAGTGGCAAGATTTAGACACAGATACTTCAGTTGTCGAGTCAACCTTGTTTCTGTAATCATACTGTGCTTCAGCAATTCGACTCTTTAAATACTCACTTCTACATACTTTTCAATACTTTGAGTATACACTAGAATTCATTTAATCTTACCAGCAGGTAGGTATCGCAATTTTTGTCTAAATACCGTAGCATTTGTTCAAGTTATTGTCGTATGTTGGACCTCTGCCAAACTTAGCTCCATTTAATGTTTAACAATAACGGCTCCGACGTAAACGCTTATTATCCACAACTTATACGGTTTTTAATTGGATAGAGGTTAAAGTTCAGAAAAGCGGTAATTGTTTTTGGAATATCCTGTAGGTTTTTTCAGTTACAATCTGTCCAAATTCTGAATTTCTTTTATTTGTGAGAAGAAACAAAGCGCTTTGCCATACCTGGTTCCTATATTTTTTTTATTTCTGTTTTACAGAACATATTTAATTTCCGCAATATATGGGGAAATTTTTCATGAAAAAAGGTTTTCTTTGCCTACACGCCTTTTTGCCACACCTTTTTTTTTTGTTGTCGCTGGGCTAAAAATTCTATTACGCATCCAATTCCCGTACATCATTATCTAATTAATTCTCTCGGCTCTCTCAATTGTAATTTATTTCTAATTCAACTATGGTCTCACAACCCAACAGCTACCCAGAAAATACCAAACATCCACACATATTTGAAAGAATAAATACTGGTGCGACACACGAAAGTATTTGAGATTCACAGTGCAAAAATCTACCCGTATGATCCGCTTAAAATACGTTATCGAAGCTTGAAGTAAAATAGTGCTGTGCTTGAATTCTAGTAGTGTAAAACAGATGCCTTGGGTGTAGAGTGGGCACGCTTATTTTTTACTTGGGATATAGTAAATACTTTTTAGTATAAGAAGTACCTAATATAGGTATTATTTTTATTAAGTTGTGTGAGTATAACGTAAATATAACTACGATTTTTGGTGTGTTTTGTCATATAGTTAGGATGTTTTTTTTATTAATTGGACATCATTGTAAGAAATAATGGAAACAAAATATAAATAAATTATTAATCAAAACTTACGGCTTTATTGTTTAAAGAGGACTTCACCACAATGAAAGGTTAAGATTATTGAGTACTATTCTAAATCAATTGATAATAAACTATTACAAATTCATAAAAATACACAAGGTTTATTAAATTATCTTTGCCCAATTTAATTTTAAAGTTAATCAGTTCTAACTTATTACGAATTCAATAATCCAAATTAACGACAATGATTTTACTTGTTCTTTTAATGACTAGTAGGCACCTAATCGAAATTTTAATACCAGGAACTTAGTAACAAATACATTAAAAAACATATACAATAGAATTGACACTAGAAACTGCTTAAAACTAAAATGTAAAAAATCTAATGACTATTATTATAAATCTAGGTATGAATGAGCTAAAGAATTGTGGAATAGAATTTGCAAATACATATTTCAAAGCGCTTTCAAATCGGATACACTTAAAATATTCATGTGATTGTGGGCACACTAGTGCTGCACCCTCTTGGGGGACGTTGTGTCTGATTGCCCGGGAATTTTCCGGGAATTTGCCGGCGGTCCCGGCCGCGAGACTGCTCGCGCGGCTGACTCGGCGATATGTATAGGGTGGAACAAGGGATAAGAATTTAAGATTTTGTGTATTGCAAATAAATATATTACAAAAATGTAAGGATATGTCATAAAAAAGAGACCGGGCGTGTAATATCGAGTCATTTGTGGCATATAATTATTCATGGATCAACGATAAATGCCATGGGTACCTAAGGATTAATTATATTATTCAACGATCATTTGATTTATTTATCGCCCCACTGCAGGGCACAGGCCTCGATAGCCTGTAAAAGTGGCATTGGTACCTACTTGACCTAGAATCGAACCCGTACATTCATACTTGAAAGGCTAGCTCATCTTCCGAGCCCTTTTCCCAACTATGTTGGGGTCGGCTTCCAGTCTAACCGGATGTAGTTGAGTACCAGTGCTTTACAAGAAGCGACTGCCCTGCCTGACCTCCTCAACCCAGTTACCCGGGTGACCCTATACCCCTTGGTTAGACTGGTGTCAGACTTACTGGCTTCTGACTACCCGCAACGACTGCCAAGGATGTTCAATGACAGCCGGGACCTACAGTTTAACGTGCCATCCGAAACACAAACTTTAGAAAAGTTGCATTGGTACTAGCCTGACCTGGAATCGAACCCGCGCCCTCATACTCGAGAGGCTAGTTCTTTGCCCACTAGGCCACCACGACTTCCACTAGGCCACCACGACTTGAAAGGCTAGCTACTATAATTATTTTTGACGCAGCAAAAAAGCGTGCAATCGCTAGTCGCTTATGAATAACATCAAACTCAAACGAATTAGCGAACAATAGGGTAGTGTTTACTTGAAAACTTGGTGTCTGTAATAATGTCGAATTTATAACACGAGCCTTGCAAACTGGTGAACGTTCCTAATGCTGGCCTCCCAGCTTCTGATGGAAGGGAAACTGGTAATAGCGGTTTTGTATGTGGCCTGTACTTTGGACATTTAGACCAAAAAGTTTTTGTGTAAAATCAGTATTTTATCTATTCGGCCTGAACTTTGTAGTAGAATGGAATTGGCAGTTTAAAATGTAGTGTAGAATTTAAATTGAACATTGAAAAAACTTACTGATGATTTTGGACTTTCATGTTCGACTAATACGCGAATGACTAATAATATGAATATGACTAATATTAGGTACGGTTGAGATTTTTTTGTTTGATGAAATTCTCATTAGTTCATTAAAGTTATTTTGCGATTAACGTCAGAACACAAATTTCAGGTACCTACGTATTGATCATCAGGCTCAGCTCACCTGAGATAGATGTACGCTTTTAATGATTTCAAGTCCAACTTCCTTCACAATCTAATCAAACAACCGTCTAGAAATAAAACAAAAGGCACCAAGTAAAGCCAGGAACTATCAAAAGACAACATTTAGACCAGCCCCAACTCCCAAACTGCTGTAAAAGTCGTTCCGTTCGAAAACGGCACGAATTACTACTCCCATCTGATATATCTACGTGAGACAGGGATAAATTACTTCAGAACGGTATAGAAGACGATTTCTTCGTTTCAACAACATATGTAGATGTCAGATTAACGGAAGACCTGATATACGCCGAGTTAATTTAAGTTGAACGGAGGTGTACAGGTAGGAACAAAAGTGTCATACATATTACGGTGGGACGTTTTTATTTGATTCTTTGCGTGGGTTATGTGAAAAAAGCTTTGTTAGCACATTTAGGAAAGGGAACGTTATTTTTAGAAACATGAAATATTTTATGCATTGTGAAAGAAAACAGATTTCTTTGCGCTTTACACATTTTGAATGTTTTGATTTTTCCATTTGCTCAATTTTTATTTCTCATTCAATTGTTATCTCCACAGGATATATTTGATTTAATTTTAAAGACTCTATCATCAATGATTTCAGCTCAATTAAATTCAAACACTCTCAAACGCGTTCTGTGTTCAACAGTACATTCAACCACAGTGGTTCCCCAGAGGCCCGTACAATATAAGTCTCTTGCAGCCAAACTAAACTTGTACCACCTACCGTACAGTCGCGCACTAAATTTATTATAATTGCGCCATCGAGCTACGGTATGTTCGGTACGGTGGGTTCTTATATTTTTGTAAAATAAAATACGGTGTTTTAAATTATTTATATTTTTTGAGTTTAGAAATATGACGTTTTTGATAGCATGATGTCCCGACTGTCATTCGAACATCTTTTAGTCGTTACGGGTAGTCAGAAGTCTGTAAGTGAGTCAATCTACATGGATGTGTAACACTACCATAATATATAGAAATGTGTATGTATACCAGGTTTACCTAGGGAATACCTTATTGGGTTGCCCGGGTAACTGGATTAAGGAGGTCAGACAGGCAGTCACTCACCCGTCACACCCTGTAAAAATACTGGTACTCAGCTGCATCCAGTTAGACTGGAAGTCGACCCCAACATAGTTGGGGGAATAGCATCATAGCTGTGCAGATGATGAGTACCACGTTAAGCTAATCGTAAAATACGAGAACTCTTTGTAAAAAAAAACTATATTTTGAAGTAAAACTAACATCTCTAGTTGTTTACATTTCGGGAACCTAATTTGTTAAAAGTATGATTTAGCAATCTGTAATTCTCTTCAGAAACTACCTATTTTACTTTACCTCATGTGCACCCAAAATTCAATATGTCTTTCCTCCTATTTATGTAGCATAATCATTACTAAGGAAAGTCACACAAAAAAACCTAAAAACTCCAACATTGTTTATAAATCTATAGATATGCAAACACTTAATATCTGTGAAAAAGCAAATACATTGAAAAAGAAAACGTAATATATTATACGTCTATCTAAAGTAAATATTAAATCAGTATTTCTGAAAACCTCTTCTCTCAAAGAACTCTCACTTCTTTGAGGAAATATCAAACATTACCATGAAGAACAAAATAATAAGCGGAGATGCCATAACGGAAATTCTCCTAAGAAAGTCACGTGCAAAAATACGGGTGTGCGGGGGACGTAGAACGTTACTGTTTTCGCCCTTATGCGCCTTCTTTAGAACCCGCCCATTTTTTTTAATACCAAAAATCGTTGACAGATGTCTCAAAGAACAGAAACGCCTCGTTAATTCACTCGTAACTGATAGTGTTGGTCATGCCCACCGTAAGTATTTGACCTAGAAGAAGGCGCCTGACCTACCAGCACAATGGCATCTCCACTCATATTTACTTTCTCCATGCATATTACCATTTCAAATAAACATATTTGTTTCTTCAGTCACGGAACTGTTTTATAGGCGGAAACAAACAAGAAACAAAATACATTTTATTTTGTCTTTCAGGATATATAGTGGGAAGATATCTTTATATGTCAAAGACTGACGGTTATTTCCGCCCATCTGTCTTAAGGCATGAAAGGGGTTAAACCTCACCTATCCATTAACCGGCGACCTAGACTAACCTTAACCTCGGAAAACGGATTTATTTGGCAAATCCTATTTTTGGTAAATCTTGCAGGTCATCTTTTTGGTCAACATTTGGTCATCTTTCGTAACGATAAATTACCTAATAACACCCTTATTTTTAACTTTTACCCAAACGTGACCACGACAACTTACAATCTCATATTTTACACAATCTTTAAAGTATTACATAAACCCTGCGGCCTAATTAACGACATTACATAGATAATAGCTAACAAATATATATAAACTGGGTCGGCTATCGAATCCGTGACTTATCAGCTTTCGTGCCCGGTGATCAACCTTCGTCACCCGCCACCTAAGTGTACTTAATAAGAGGGTACAGAAACTCCACTCCGATCTATTAAAAACAAACATTTCTTACACTAACTGACATAATACAACCATAGTTTTTGCTAACTGTCATCGCCATTTATTCTTCTTGTGTTTTTACTTGAATGTTTTAAAATCCCGGGAATTGTGGTACTATTGCACTTCACTATTAGTATGTACTTTTAAACTGAGCTTTTAAAAGTTAATTAGGTATCGACATAACATGCTGATCAGATTTTGACAAAACTTGACGAAAATAAAACATGTATTGGACATACTAGGACCAGCTATTTCATAGAATATTTCGAAATACCAACCTAAGTTTCATTAAAGACTGGTACTTCTCAACATATTTTGTTGACTGGTTACCGGATGAGCTGGGTTGATTAGGTGATAGTAACGGTCTGTCGTACCGACCTTATTATAATAGAGCAAACATTTTGGGAAATTCATTAAGCTTGTTGACAATTTTACTTCAAAAAGTTTCATAGTTTGCAGTCAATGTGTCGTAAAACGTGACATTTTGCGCAAACGCCAGTGACGACGGGTGGGTAAGTGTAAGAACCAATAAAACAATTATGTAAATCAATCTTTTTATCTTTGAAACATATTTTTTAGCTTAAAAGCGATAATCTATCTAACGAGAATCTATAAGCGATCTAGCTTAGGACAAACAATATGAGAAATAAATATTCCAAACAAAATATTCAAATTGAACATGATTTTAAATAACCAATGAATGTACCTTATGTAAAAATTAACTCCACATTATTGACCAATGAAGTTATGTAAGTTTTCCCGCGGTTTCACCCGCGTCCCGTGGGAGCAACTGCCGCGCCGGGATAAAATATAGCCTATGTTACTCGCAGATAATATAGCTTTCTAATGGTGAAAGAATATTTAAAATCGGTCTAGTAGTTTTTGAGTTTATCCATTACAACCAAACAAACAAAGTTTTCCTCTTTATAATATTAGTATAGATGAAAAAAATACATTTAATAAAAAATAATAAAAGCAAAGTCCTATCCAACAAATCGTTTGCGTATACATTCTAAAAGTGATTCACGCAAGTCCCACTAAGCTCCGAAAAAATATGGCCGTAAACAAACGCGAATTCAATGAAGTAGCAATCACGGATGGCCGACGATCGTAAACTGCGAGAGAAAACATTTATTCACAACAAATTGTATAAAGAAAAACAAAGAGACATTCTCTAAGCAATAAAACTCACCTTTTATTGTGAATGTTACGCTTTTTGCTGCACTATATTTACTACTTTTGGTATGGGGAGAAGATGTATGGGGTAAATTGTTCTTCACTTTAAAAAGGACTATTGGGTTATGGTGAAAACTTCTTCAATTGGTTTCAAATGTGAAATATTGTGACCTTGACATTCACAGAATAATGTCGGAATCGACTGAGATGAATACGGTTGGAAAAAGATTGAAACCTTATAATTATCCATTTGCGTGAAATAATTCCTAAAAGTCTCTAAAATCCAGATTTTTTTAAATTCCGAAGTCAACGAATCAGTAACAAATTAAAATCAGCGTCCTTACTTCTATACCTCTAGAACAGTGTCGCGTTTTCACAGCTCATACAATAAATTAACTCATGACATCATAGTCCCAACCAAAATTACCCTCAAAATGCTTTATTCCCCCACCAGTTTACTTTCTAACAAAACAGCATGATACACCATACATTAGCCAAAACCACAAGTGACTCCCTTCGGACATTTAAAACCGTTTTTGTGGGCAATAACGCCGGCTCGGTTATTAGTCTCAAGCATTCTCCCCTGTGTCATATTCCAATGAGCAGTATAATGTTATGCCATTCTAACTCTGAATAAACAAACTTCAACCGGTTAACTTAAAGACAACATATGTAGGTATAACATCATGTCTGTTTATCTCTGACGAAGTTGTAGCTACTTGATTGTATAATGTACCTATAATCTAAAGACCTAGTTAATGCAATAGTCCTGTCGACTGCCGAACGAGGGTCCCGATACCCGATGCGGTCTACATTTTTGTGTGATTTCTGATTGATAATGATGATATTGCCTTTTTCTAAAGATGATGATCAAATGTCACCTCCCGTTGGGTGCAGAGGAAAGAAGTGTCAGACTTTTACTGACGAAAACTTACCTCTGTTTCTTCTGCAGCTCTTTGCATGTCAGGGCCGCTGTAACTCTTTCGAACAATTAAGTAGCAACCAATGACAATGGATGATTATAACTGAGGAGACACTGTCCTCTCCTGAAGTAACTCATCATCCCCAGTCGCCGATTACCTACTGGATTTATGACTATCCAAAACGGTACAAGATCAAAAATTACAATCGCGACTTCTTTGTGATGAAAATATGAGGAAAAACCTTCGAAGCAGTCCCGTCAAAAGGCTAAAAAAACCTCGATAAATATTTAATTCCCCTCCCTGCATACTTTTCGATAAAAATATAATAACGTGTTCCAACATTTAAATGAATCTCACATAAAAACCAGTCATAAAAAAGTATTTTCTTTAAAAAGTTTCACATAGAAATTGTTACTTCACCGCGTGTCAGGAGTCGGGAGTTGTAATCGTGAAAAATAAGGGAATTATACCGTCGGGCGAAGCCTGAACGTATAAATTTTCAATCCTTCACAGAGTGACGTGTTATTTGCGGTATCTTATACAGAGCTTCTTTATAGTCAGACTTGTTACCACTTATTTTGCGTTTAAAGTTGCAATTTTGTTTATTACAGAGTCTGTGTTGCGCTCATGTAATATGGGTAACGTTTCGACCTGACTGAACAGTTCATTGCACTGCTTGTGTACAACAAAATAGAGAAATAAAAGAAACGCAATCAAGGCTCATGAAACAAAAGTATTCTAAGAACAAACTTTAATGACAAGCTTGGTGCAATAATTGACCCTTCTCAGCATTAATGAGGCCTAAGCCCAGCATTGAAACAATTGAAAACAATAAACAAAATTGTACGTGACAATAATAAAATATTCAACATTCATTTCTATTGCTATTCTTCGTCTTCCTTCGGCTTAATTTGTCATTTAATAAGTAATTGATATACTTTTAACCTTGAGATATTTAAAATTATCTTTCCGCATCTTGAATTCACGATCGTGTAACGTCACATTCGCTCAATATGGAATTGAAGCTTACAGAAGGCTCGTTTACAGAGGTAAAACGAGCCAGTAGATCTTCAAATGTTAAAACCTTTTTGTGTGAATTTATTATTCCGGTTAGGTATTCCAATTATGTTAACGTGCAGGTATTAATGTGTAATAATATGCATACTTTGTTTGCAGCCAATAACATTTAAATCTCTTGGTTCTCTTACAGCCAGTTTCTTCATCAATAGTTAAAGCCAAAGTAAAAGTCAAAGTAATGTCTAAAGTAAAAGTAACGGTCAAATTCAATTTTTCTATTAGTTTTTCTGTCACTTTAGCCTTGAAAAAACGTATTTGACCGTTACTTTTACTTTAGATATTACTTTAACTTTAACTTTTGATGAAGAAACTGGCCGTTAGGCAACTAATGTCATCAGCCAGGTACGATGACATGTTGCATGCAGAAGATAAATCACCTATGAACCCCGCTAGTACTTGACTAGTATAAGCGCCAATAAAAACAAAAAATATAGAAACTTTAGTTAAACTTTCGTTGCCATTAAACTCCTGAACAATTAAATAAAAGCTCAAATGTAATGCAATATGTTACAGTTAATACTGGTTACGTAACCAATGTGTGCTGGTAAGTAATCCGACCTTACTCGACTGCTTACTGGAACGACGTAAACGAGCCTTAGAGGATTTCTGTGTGAGCTAAGCTCATAAACGAAGCACAGGCTTACGATCAAAACTAGCATGGTAATATTGAAAATATTTCTGAAAATTGCAACTAGATAGTATTTAAACAGATTTTGATATCAACCCATAAGGTTTTAGTCGATTTTTTTTATTTTCTGCTGGTATTTTATATGGGAATTAAATGCATGCGACATCGTATTGGGTTCAGAATAAAATTTGAGTTCGTGAATCGAGATTTTCTGCAGTGTAGGATGCGATTTGAGGATCGTATGCAGAATGTCAATTACATTACTTCGAGTGTAGTGTAGGTATGGGATGCGTAGTTCAGGAAAGGAATTTTGTTGAATAAAACTGCTTGAACTTATTAGAATTTGTTATTGCCTTCTCAATCCTTAAAAAAAACATACCTATGTACGATTTTCTACGTGGTTTTCTGAAAAAAAAATGTAAATTCTGTGTATATTTATATTGTGGCAGAACTTAAGTGTATAGGGAGCGACAACCATTCAAAATCAGAAATCAGAAGCCAAAAAGTCTGCCAACTAGTTTTATTTTACCAACGGGGAACCGAGCTACCCCCAGAAAACTGGATTAAGAAGGTCTAATAGGCGGTAGCTCTTTATGAAACACTAGTGCAGCTGCATTCGTTTGGATTAGCAGCCGACCCTACCCGGGGGATGTCTAGCTATCCCCGATTATGGACCCTAACCATAATCGGGGATAGCTAGGCAAAAGATAGGTCACAATAACCATTTACCACGCTTCTTAGCTATTCAAAACCATTGTCCAAAAATAACCTGCACACCCGGAATAGTCTAAACTGAAAATCGAAAACTTAATTGGTGTCGACTACCTTTTCGGCCTATAACAGCCGTCCGCAGAATCTGTGTTCAGAGCAAATATTAGTAAAGCTTGTGTGTTCTTTGTGTGCATTCGTGTGTGTTTGTTTGTTCGTGTATTGCTGAAGTGACGGTATACCGTATGCCCATTGAGGACCATAGTTACTGTTATGGTTAGTTCAGGCCGGAGTAGTTTGAAACAATTATGGTAATAAACAAATGCTTAATGCTAGTTAGATTACAGTATTCTTTGCGTGATCTCAATTTCATATTAAGTTTAAAGTCTATGCTAAAATATTTTTTTAAAGATTACCAAAATACGGGCCTTCAACTAGGTAAAAAGTTTTCAGGAATTTTTATTTTCATTAAAAATGTTAAGCGCTATAAACCAATGTTACGCACTGAAAACTGAAAAGAAGTCGGTTAAAATACTGAAAAATCCGCACCGTCGCTGCACAATTGCAGTAAAATATGACAGTCAGTCGGGGTCTTCGAACTCGCTTAATATTCGTATATCGCAGTTACATTCAAACGCATTCACAGTAAATAAAATACCAATTGTCAACATCAAATTCAATTCGATTTTTAGTCGTTTCACTCGGAAAGAATTTCGTTGGAGTGTCGTAAAATAGCTGGGGACTGTCGCACCGACCGTTCCCGCGCTCTGACGCTCTGAACCGAATAATTCACGAGACTTTCCAACAAAACTCAAACTGCAATCCTTCTAGACCTTATCCCAGACACATAAGATCCATTTTAGATTGCACAAATCATTGTTAAGTTAGCAGAAACCGGCTCCAGCAAGCAGCCGCATCGAAAATCCTTTTAAAAAGAATTGAGCGTCCCCTCGCTGCAAACCTTTGCACAGATAAAGGTTTATTTAAAAATATATTATAAAGTATATTAGTTTGAAAATATGTAGCGCTATTTATTACTTTATATTACGGGCTATATTTTTAGCTCATGGAGGTGGAAAATCCTAAGTAAGTAATGGCGATAGTGCCCTTTCAATGCACAGACGCTATTTCTTTCTGTGACCCTAATTATTCAGTAAAGACATCATTATTACGAGGGCAGTAAATTACCAAAGGTTGAGGCAGAGTAGCGAAGAGTGGTCTCTTAGTCAATCTTCGAAACGAGTTTAAAAGAGATTAACAGGCGAAACGTTATTAAAATCTAATTTTAAACAGAGAGATTATCGAAAGTTAAAGTACCTGCTCCATTACAAACAATAACTTCTAAATCCAAACTTTGTGTGACCCTTTATTTCTTCTAAAACAAGATTATTTCGCTTCAGCTACGTAGGAAGGAGGATTCGTACTATCGAGGGCCATTCATAAAGAAAGAATACCGATATTTCTTTCTTTCCATTCAAACACAACTTTGGTAAATGTTTTACTATACAAGTTGAATGTACAATGCAACGTAAAAGCGTGTTTTCAATAAATTGTAGGGGTTGGTTAGTGTTTCATAAACTAGCTTCTGACCGTGGTTTCACCCGCATCCTGAGGAAAATTGGGCCGATAGTCCATTTGTTTGCTACGCTTTCACACAAAAACTACTTAACCCTAGAAAGATAATCATATTATGACCAACATTAAAGATAATGATACGTCTTATAGACGTATTAAAGTTTACAAGTGTATAATCAGCACTACAACTTTGTTAACCGATCGTCCTGAAACTTTGTACCTACACATATTCTTGGTGGTACAAGAATGAACATAAGATACTTTTTATGAACACACCACGCGGACGAAGCCGCGGGCGGAAGCTAGTATTCTTATAAGACTTTTTAATGTTTAAGCTATATTACTGCACAATTTCTATTAACATCAGTTTAGCCATTAAGTGATTGAGGTACAAACATCCAGTTTGCTGGTTATACTAATTGAAGATAATAATTTAAAAACTTTTAGCTTTACTCAGGAATTCAATAAAAAATGGTAGGCAACTTTTGCCAAAGAGTCCAAAACGGACTTGATCGAAAATCGAACTGGCCACCGCCTCCACGTTTGAAAAAAAATGCAAAAAAAGGTGCGAATTCTGCAAATCGCTGTGATTCCAGTATATTGCTTTTCATTGTCTCGTTAAAGGTATGAAAAGAATAGTTTTCGGGATAGTTACCTAATTGGTCTTAGCTAGCTCTTAAAAAGGTTAGTATAAACATTGCTGTGTCTGTTGAAAGAACATAAAAGTTTGGAAGAATTTATCATATTATATGATGATCATGACGGGACATTATTAAGATACTAAAAAATTGCTTTGAAAAAAATCCTTTGTAACAAAGTGTTAATTTTTAGGGTTCCATACCCAAAGGGTAAAAAGGGACCCTATTGTTTTCGCTCCTCTGTCCGTCCGTCCGTCCGTGTGTCTGTCACCAGGCTGTATCTCAAGAACCGTTATAGTTAGAGAGCTGAAATTTTCACAGATGATACATATTTCTGTTGCCGCTATAACAACAAATACTGAAAACTAGAATTAAATAAATATTTTGTGGGGCTCCCATACAACAAATGTGATTTTTTTCTCATTTTCTAAATGGTACGGAACCCTTCGTGCGCGAGTCTGACTCGCACTTGGCCGGTTTTTATTGTTATTATGGTAAAATTAAGTAATGTACTCAATATTAACAGTTCGAAAGATATCATAAATCAAACAGCATTTTCTTTATTTGTATTTATTTATTTTCTTCTTTTATTGTAACATCAGTCATGGGGGATGTTCCGATCCCAATGAGTTCGGAAATATCTTGCCATGTAGATGCATCAATCATCAGCACCAAGTCAGATTCCAAATAAGCCGCTTCCACTGAAAAAATACGAAACATAATTATAGTTCTTCCACTTACCGCACTCGGATAAACAGTAGCCATCTTTGTCTCCAGTGTACCACCTAACTTAATGCCAAATTACATCTCAATCAGTTCAGCGGTTTTAGCGTGAGTATTTTATAATAGATACTGCTATACAGCCGCTCAATATAACAGACTGATACCTCTTTGAATGAACCGGTTACAATTATAATTATAATTCGGTATATTACAATTATAATTTTAAATGTGGAAGTTTGTGAGAATGTATGGATGTATGTTTGTTATTCTTTCACCCAAAAACGGCTGGAAAGATTTGGTTGAAATTTATGTAGTGTATGTGTATATGTAGATAGGTGATACCCTGAATTAATACCTAGGCTTCTTTACATCAACACACCACGCGGGCGAAGTCGCGAGCGGAAGCTAGTTACAAAAATTCTAACCAGTTGATGATATGTCAGCGAAACGGTAATGCTTACGCTATAAACTTGGTGCCAGCTGTTACGTACATATTTTAAGTATGCAATGCAACTTCAGGTTATTTCAAAGCACCCCTATGCACCGAAATAACACGTACAAGTTTAAACATTCGCAGTTGTGCTACTAAGAGTCCGGGAAAAACTACACGTGTACTACTTTATACTTAGAGTGTAGAAACTATTGGAACCGCCATGATGATCATAGATGTGTATGCGAAGTCTAACAACGTACAATCATACGTAGGCCAGGCGACGGAGCAAATATACCTACTACTTGCCCGTCACTCATGCATGCATTTTGGATCACATCGTTTCGCACACAAAATTGAAAAATAAAATCATAAACTTTGATGTTTCATTTATAATAATAAACGATGATGGTCTTGTACCTTTGGCAGAGAAGGAATGGCAATTTCACACATTGAATAAGTGATGACCCGATTGTCTTCTTCCTTTGGCACGTTTTCGTTTTCGGTTGGTTCAATGGTCTCAGTACGCCTGCCTCATATAAGTGTAGAAATTTCAAGCTAGTAGGTTTTTACAACGAACCTATTTAAATACCTAGTTTCGCAGCGTATACCAGATACATAGCCGACATTCTTTGTCGTAATATACAACTAGATACCTCTGCAAATGTACGCGAATTCCACTGATATTTAGTTTTTCCTAGTTCAAGAATTTTATAGAAAAAAAACTACTAAGTTGGTATTGGTACGTAATGAAAGTTGTTGAAAGAACATTATTTTGTTTTCTCTATTCGCCTAGCACATGGTTGCAAGAATCTAATACTGAAATTATTGTATGACTCTTATACACATATATTATACTGAACTTTTTATTAAGTACGTACGTAAGGTATGTATACAATTAACCATAGGTTTTACCCAGAAAACTGCACTAAGGTGACTGAGAAAAACTTTTAAAATAGGTATAGCACGGAAAGCAGCTATCCCATAAGTCGAGATGCAAACTATAGCAGTAAGTATTTTTTAATAATCAAAACATAAAAGGCAATAAATAAATACTACATAAAACAAGAAATCAAATCCACAACAATACACATGAATTTCAAGCCCCGATAAGATACACCTCTGTTTATCTAGAAACTGGGAAATGTCCGTTCATTAGCAAATGTACGGCGATTAGAGCTTGCGGTTCCTAACGCTCTCGTTTGACGTACGGCCTAATGATTCAAGCTCCAATGCAGGGAACTGATCCCGCCAGGGAACTGAGCTCTCTAGCCAGGGAACTGACAATGGAGAACAAAATGACAAGCGGAGGTGCCATAACGGCCTTTGAGGAGTGGCTCGGGAGGAGTCACGGCGCCCTCACGTACCGCATGACGCAGGTCCTCACCGGACACGGTTGTTTCGGGAGGTACCTGCACCGCATCGGTCGTGAGGAGGCGCCCGGGTGTCACCATTGTGCGGACAGCCCCGAGGACACGGCGGACAACACAGTCCAGGTGTGCCCCGCATGGGAGGGGCACCGCCGGGTCCTCGTCGAGGCTTTGGGCGGCGGCGACCTCTCGCGTCCGGCCTTGGTTCAGGCCATGGTCCGGGGCGAGAGGGAATGGGATGCCGTCGCCTCCTTCTGCGAAGCGGTCATGCTCGAGAAGGAGGAGGCGGAACGCCAGAGGGTTCGCACCTCTCATCCCGGCCGCCGCGCTGGACCAGGTAGACACCATGGGCGCCGGGTGTCGCGAGATGACTCCCGGCCACCGTAGGCGTGGGTCTGTGGGCGGTGAGTTCGGGTGGCTCATCGTCCCTCTGTCTTTCTAGACGACAGACCCGTGTCGACGGCGCGCGTTGTTCCACGCGCTCCTCAAAGAGATGTCAGCAACCCCAGCGGGGCCCAGCAGGGCCAAGGCCTGCCGGGGCTGCGGGTTGTTCGAAAGAGATACCGCGGCCCTGGTACATAAAAGGCCTATGACGGAACACGATGATTTTAGTCAGTAAGAGTCTGACACTCCCTCACCGCTGCTAACCCACAGCGGGAGGGGTCATTTGATGATTTTACGTCGCTAAAAAAAAAAAAAAAAAGGTGCCATAACGGCCCGAGGTTGCAGGATTGTTCGAAAGAGTTACCGCGGCCCTGGTACATAAAAGGCCTACGAAGGAACATAGTGGGTTTTAGTCGGTAAGTGTCTGACACTCCCTCACCACTGTTAACCCACAGCGGGAGGAAGCATTTGCGGGTGAGTGGGGGACGAGGAACGTTACTGTCTCCGCCCTTATACGCCTTCTTTGGACCCGACAATCTTTTTGTAATACTGAAAATCGTCGACAGATTTCTCAAAGAACCCGAATGCCTCGTTGGTTCTCTCATAACTGATCGTTTTGGTCATGCTCACTGAAGAAATTTGACCTAGAAGAAGGCGCCTGACCTACCTGCATTATAGCTCTCCGCTCATCTTTCCTTACTCCGTGGAACTGAGCTGCCTACCTGTACTTGTGTCTGTAAACCCTTTTTAAGCTGCGAACAGATTTCAGGAATAAACTGAAAACGTTCGTATTGATGGTATGCTCCTTGATTCGAAAAGTTTTTGATAACGAGCTGAAACTGAAACTGTTAGTGATGTCTATGGTTTTTTGGAGTAAACATATGTATGAAAGTTAAGATGTAATTTTTTTATCAGATGTATAATATGTAAAGGAGAATTTCGTATACTAATTTAGTAAAGAGGAAACATTTATTTGTTTGTTTGTTTTAAAGGCTCCAAAACGACTGAGGCGATTTGAAAAATTATTTCACTGTTGGCAAAGTACACACTTTTCAAAAGTAACATAGGCTATATTTTATCCCGGCATGGATAATAGATCCCTGTTATTTACCACGTAGAATAGTCTTTAATATGACTACTACAATAAATACGAAATAATTTATCAACCATATTTAGAAAACAAAAAAAACAAAAACGAGTCTGAAAATCAACCATGGATCTCCCAGTCCCTACTAATATTATAAATGCGAAAGTAACTCTGTCTGTCTGTCTGTCCGTTACGCTTTCACGTCTAAACCACTGAACTGATTTTAATAAAATTTGGTACAGAGATAGAGTTGACCTTGAGAAAGAACATAGGATAGTTTTTATCCCGGACTTTTGAAGAGTTCTCTTAAAAACGCGATATAACCGAACTCGACGCGGACGGAAGCTAGTTTTTCATAAAATGAACAGATAAGGTAATTAAAGACAAATAATAATGCGTTCCGATAAATGAGAAGACTCATTAAAACTACTTATTACAAAGACAAGCCGCTAATTATTATATTTATCTAACTTTAATATGGAGTCATTTAAATTAGATAAGGTAACGAGGTCAAGGACAATAAAGGTACATCCTACAATTATTTGATTGAAAACCATTTAACCATTGGATGACGCAATCATATATTTTTAAACGAAATAAGAGTAACCCGGTTACCATAAAATATTCAGATTATGTAATTTGAAATAGTATCACGATCTTAGCATTATGATAATATTCTTTTAATTGTCTATTTACTCAAATTCATCAAAAGTCAAAAGTCGTGGTGTCGCCTAGTGGGTAAAGAATCGACCTCTCGAGTATGAGGGTGTGGGTTCGATTCCAGGTCAGGCAAGTACCAAAGCAACTTTTCTAGTTGAAAAAAAAAGTTTGTATGTATGTACTTTCTAAGTATATCTTGGACACCAATGGCTGATAAAAAAGTGAAGGAAAACATCTTGAGGAAACCTGGACTACGAGATATTTATGTCAGATGCCAGATATCTGACGGTTAAATATGTATGAACACTGCGTTAAATATAAAATCAATTAATTACCTCTCATTTGGTTGATATTATTAACAATTTTCTTCATTTTATCGAGCTCTTTCTCAATGGCAACTTTAATGTTATTGAAGAAATCTGGATCGGGTATATCTTCATTGGATTTACTCGGACCCTCCATTTCTAATAACAATTTAAAATTCATCTCTAATAACAAAATAAAAATAAAAAATGGCGAATTTTTATAAATTGTATTCAGACTTAAACAACTGTTGAACTAACAACAAATGTTTTATTCACAACTAGGTCCTCTGTTATCTTTGAATACATTGACATTTGAAAATCCAACAGACTTGACTTAAAATACACCCATTTAAAACAAAACATGATGCAGACTCATACTGACCTGCTTGCGTATTCTAGTAGTAATAAACACTAACAAAATCTGGAAATATTTTCACAAAATATTAAAAACTATTTGATTTCAACTCGGCGCCCTAAAAAGTTTGACAATCGGAAACGCAAACGGAGCGGGAAAATGTACGGAACTTTTTAAAATCAGAATTAGGTCAACGATTGCACGCGATCGTCGACAAACAGCCAGATTATACTAAAAGAGTTTTTAACACCCGAAACTGTTCATTCAAAAAAAGTAGTGAATATTGTATGAAAAATATAAATTAAATTAAGCTTTGCTATTTTCTTTTGTGATTATTGTTTTTTTGTATCGAACAAATGTCTATGATATTTAACAAGGAGTCCGTAGATATTATAAAGCAATATGAACAATCTAAAATATTTAAGCCCCTTTACAACATTTAACATAATTCACTGAACAAAATTATTTTATCAATGTCAGTATAAAATCTCTAAAATGTCGCCAACCAAACAGGGCTTTGTCTAAAACTTTTAATAATTATCCGTCATTACGGCTTTTAACATAATTTTCTTGACAGACATACTTCGCTGCCAGTAAGATTGTGTTAATTACGTACTTTGACTTAATAAAATAAGAGATAGATTACATTAATTTATCAGACGACGACGGAAACTTTCTTATTTAAATACGGAGTCATTTATTTCCGGAAAAAATAAGGAAGACAAACAAACTAACAACAAAATATCACCGTGTTTACCTATTTTGTTTGGAACACATATTTTTTTCATGCGTGACAACAGCAAACAAGCTCATACATCGTACAGAAGGGAACCACCGAATATTGTTATTCGTAAAAGCCATCACAATGCATGAAATAACGATCAATTAGCACAAACAGTCGAACAATGATGCCAATCATCTCGGTCGAGCGAACTAAATCTGTTTTTGGATGAGTTTTGGTATGTCAGCCGCGTCACACGCCGAATGTCATTGGATTTATAAATACAATCAGCTCCAGAAATAGGTGGCTACAGGTTTTCCAGGCGTCCCGACCTAAAATAAAGCAGCCTGGATTCGTTAACAATATAATTGTCTCCACTTGGGACGTGCAACGGACTGTGAGCGTAAGAACATTTGTGTGCTTTCTGTAAACTAAATAGTGGCCATGGATGATGAGGATGTACAACAGTTTTCTTTGCGCTGGCACAATCATCAGGTAGGTGAGTAATATTTTATTTTATCAACACACCCACCACAGATGAACAGGTACACTTACAGTTTTTATCCTTGAACACTATTCTTTTTGCTTCAGTCATACAGCCTATGCGTTTTTTTAGTTGACCTGAATTTTATTTAAAAAAAATAAATATTTTAAATGTAGAATAGTGACGTTGTTTTTTTTTTGTACGTCATCATTTATCGTAGGGTGTTTGAATGATACGATCAATTAGTTAATTGCTTTGTTTAAATGCAAAATATAAATTTTAATCTGTTCAGCGTAATATTAATGTGAAAATATATTAGTACGTACTTGTTCTATAATGTAGGAAGTTTTAAACTACATATAAAAATATGGAAGCGTTGTATTCTATTATAGAATTTTATGTAGAGAATTTATTTGTAATATACTTTTGCGATTGTAATGTAAATATTAGCACCCTTGCTTAGCCTTGTATTACCTTTGCCGATGACACTAATGGCCGCTCCCGATATTTTATCTATCTTTTGTTTTGCTTACTAGAGTTAGGAATTAGACATTACTTGTATGGGGCTAATGTCACAATTATATCTCTAGTAGTCAAATCAATAGATAGATAGAATATTGGGATAGGCCGTAATAGACAGGTTACTAATAGATCACACGCACACCGACTAATCGACTACAGAGCTATACTAATATCGATTAAAATTAGTTTTTAATTTCTTTTTTTATATTATTATTGCAGCAGCTTTATGGTTGGAGTCCGTCTATGGTACATTATGTTATTTTTTCAATAGATTTTTTTAAATGTCATTACTTTTATTTTTGATTGGATGCCGCGCTGCATACCATGTCGCAGGTTCGATTCCTGCAATTGGGGCATTGTGTAATAAGAGAGTACATAAAAAGAAGGTAAATTAGAGTGGTGAGCACACTCACAGAGCTCATTTAGTGTATGTTCTATAATTAATATTGAAAAAGAAAACGCATGTTTTCTCATAATGATGTGAATGTTAACATTTTTCAACAAAATATGAATAAAGAGAAATAGTTAAAATATTTTCATACCTACATAATTAATTTTAAGAAAAACAAACTACGACTTATTTTAAAGGGAAAATAATCTTATGTTTACATAAACAACATTAACTAAGCTGCTTGGAATGTTAAAAAAGCTAGACTACAAGTAAATCATCTTATTAAATATTTTTTGCTTCTAATATTTTTATAATTTCAGATAATTTCGTAATTAGGCTTTAATAGATTTTACCATAAAAAAGCGCTAATCTAATTAGCCTAATTTCAATACCGATCTTTTCTTTACAAAAAGTTTCATAGCCATAGAGTACCAACCAACCTTTTTGTATCATAGACGGATTTCCAAGAAGGCTGCTGCGGATCAGAGGAATAAAATGGCGATTTTGCTCAACAGAACAGTTTAATAGGAGCCCTAGGCCGTATGTTGAGCAGTGGGATCCTGACTGACGTCACACTGAGTGCTAGTGGGACATCCGTGAAGGCACACAAACTTGTTCTCGCTTCTTGCAGCCAGTATTTCGCTCAGCTGTTTAAGGTAAATAAATGTTTGCTATTTCAAATGCTTAATGCTTTTTTTATTGAAGTACTAGCTTTTGCCCGCGACTTCGTTCGCGTGGAATAGTTGCATCCGGCAGATTTTTGGTTTGAACAATAGATGGCGCTATATGCCCGGAATAAATTGTATTTTTTATTTTTATTTTTTGTAATTAAAACTATCCTATGTCTTTCTTCCAATTTTCAGCTAAATCGGTTCAGCCGTTCTTGAGTTATAAGCGAAGTAACTAACACGACTTTCTTTTATAGAGGTATATATAGATATACTAGCTTTCCGCCCGCGGTTTCACCCACGTCCCGAGATAACAGCTTCCCGTAGCCGGATGGTGACAAAAACTATCCTATGTCCTTCTCCCGGCTCTAAACTACCTCCCTGCCAATTTTCAGCTAAATCGGTTCAGCCGTTCTTGAGTTATAAGTGGAGTAACTAACACGACTTTCTTTTATATATGTTACAGCCATAGTGATTAAATATATATTATACATAATCACTGGTCATTATATATATTACCCAAATTGACTTGACAATGTGATAAATTAATAACTTTATCTGTATATTATTCATAATAGCTGGTCAAAGTTAGCCAAAGTAATAAATATGGTAGGTATAACCAACTTGGTACTGACTAATTCTTAAAAACGGTTTAAGTTATTATCGACTTTTCATGATTCCTCCCGCTGTGGTTTAGCAGCGTGAAGGAGTCTCAGACTGTTAGTGACCTAAACCCACTGGGGTTTGCTGAATCTCTTCGAGGAGCGCGTGGAACAACGCGCGCTGCCGAGACGGGCGCGTGTCTTCCAAGAGACGGAAGGACGATGAGGCAACCGAAACTCACCGCCCACAAACCCACGCCTACGATGGCCGGGAGACGTCACTCGACACCCGGCACCCGAGGTGTCTGGTGTGAACTTCTCTAGCGTCTGCATGAGACGACGGCATCCCATTACCTCTCACCCCGGACCATGGCTTAAACCAGGGCCGAGCACGCGAGGTCACCGTTACCTATTGCCTCGACGAGGACACGGCGGTGCCCTTCCCAGGCAGGGCACACCAGGACTGTGAGGTTCACCGTGTCCTCCGGGCCGTCCATATAGTGACCCGAGCCACACTTCAAAGAGGGGACTTTTCGCTACTATTATGGGGTGCCCTGCACTGTGCTAACTAGCCTTTTTCGAATTATATTAAGGTCCGCTACCAGACACTTTAGTTAGTTAACATGAAATAATAATCTTTACCTACTTGTTTTATTACATTATCTAAGTCTATGGAGATATTATATAAAATTGCTAGTTAATGTGATTAATTCTGTGTCAATTATCACTTTATCCAAATTGAGTAGATATTATAAATAATAGCTAGATGATATGTATAATATGCAGACTTATTACTTTGGCTGTAACATATATATAGATATGGGTGGCGTCTGTAATATCCAGAGTAAAATTTTGGTTTTTACAAATTAAAATATAAATAAAAAAATCAAGTACTGTGACGATACAAATAGCGCAGTAATTCGACGCATCGGCTACTACGCTTTGTCGCCAGTTCGATTCCTGTCAAAGGACATCTAAAATCATTCTGAGTGATCGGGAAAAATACCTAGTATGTTTAAAAAAATAGTTTTTTTTTTCAAAATTCCAGGAAGTGGAAGCGGAGAACAACACGCTGGTGGTGGTGCTGAGCTGTGACGCGACGGAACTGCGACTGCTGCTGACCTTCATGTACACAGGGGAGGTGACCGCCTCCAAGAGCATTTTACCCTCGCTGCTCCGACTAGCACAGACCTTGAAGGTGTCGGGACTCACTGACGCTGATACGGTGAGTTGATATTTTAGTACCTTTTCATAGCATGTATGCCGCAGTGGCAGCTACGTCACATGATTTAGATCATCATCATCATCATCATCAGCCTATCGCAGTCCACTGCTGGACATAGGCCTCTCCAAGTGCACGCCACTGAGATCTATTTTCGGCTTCTCGCATCCAGCTCCTGCCAGCCGTCTTGCGCAAATCATCACTCCACCGTGCCTGAGGACGTCCTACACTACGTTTGCCGAGGCGTGGTCTCCACTGGGCTGGCCATATTAGCCGAAGAACCGATAACCGTTGGGGTAAACGAGTTCTAGAGTGGAGACCATGATTTAGATATTACATGTTAATTTATTTTGCCGGTTAATAATGCTTACACTCGCAAAAGTGAGCTGGAGTGCTATACGACCAAGTACCGATGACAGACTTTATTAAATAAACAATTCTATGATAAGTGCTACGTGATTCAATGGTATGATAATCTTCGCATCGAAAAAATTAACTTGCAAATCTCGCACTAGGCACTCTGGCTTCTTGCGGGAAATTAAATTGTCCCGAGTGTTGAGTGTGCAAAATGTTTGTAAATTCGCCCAGGATACATGAGGCATTCCTGGTGTGGAGAAAAGTTATGGGCATGGCGCGAGTCATTATCGCAGAAATCTGATTGCACAAAGCCTTTTTGTCGGTTGCGGAATTTGAGTTGCAGTTAACAGTTAAATATTACTAGATGCGTTTTTGTCCTTAAGCGACAAAGCGACTTAAGCGACTTTGTCTTCTGATCACGATCGATTTTCAACAGTAGATTTATATTGATCATACTGTAAGGCATTCATTTCGTCATTACAGAACTCAACCCTTACGCCGACAGAGCCCGAAATCCAAGAAGAATTCAACCCCCCAGTGAAACTAGAAACGAAGACCGAAGCCCAACCCCCCCTCATCATCAACGACAACTCCAGCTCCAGTTCCAAGCTCAACTACGAAGAAATCCTGTCCCCAACGATCGAGAAAGACGGCCATTTTGTAAACGACTTCATAGTAAAAACCGAGAAGGATCGACTGAGCAAATTAGATCAGATAGTGCAGAATTTGTATAGCACCCACAAGATTGGAAATCCTCCTGCTGCGACTTTGGTTAATTCTGGTGGTAAGGAAACTTTTGTATTGTCATAATTATCATTAACATTACCGTATCAGTCGGTAGGTTTAAAAAAAACTCACAAAGCAGCGTAGTCTGGAACTTACAGACTAACTTACCCGTGACTCGGAGAGCATCTTTCTCTTTTCTTGGTCTTGTCGGTAATGTGCCTAATCTCTCTCCAGTCGTGAAGGATTGCCGTTCCTTCGGACGATGAGTGTGAGGCAATAAATAGTGCTTGTGTGCCTGTATACACGTCCTGTGCAGCTGGGTGATCTCCTTGGAGAACAGCAGACGTGACCTATTGCCATCCAGTGCTGAATGTAGACCTCCGCTACCAAACGCCAACCAGCCAGTCTTGGAAAGCCCAAATTCTTACATTGCCCACCACCTTCTTCAAATCCTAATAAAATAATCGTCACTGTCAAATCGAAGATATACTAAAGTGACATTCTAATTAGCAAAACAGAACTTATATTAATTTGATAGAACCAGCTTTCTATAGCACAAAAGAAACCTGGGAATTTGCAATTTTGGCAAATTTTTTACAAAAAATATTCATGACCGCAATGTCCTAAGATTTTAAACAATTCAAGAATTAGTTCAAAACTTTCAAATTTTGCGTTTATTTAATTTATTCTAAGTATCTAGGTTCTTATACTTAAACAGATAGCAGCAAGTAAATTGTTATTGCATTAGTGAATTTAGATATGAATTTGATTTAACAACAATGAGTTTCAAGATTTTAAGAAGCTCTTAGTGTCTTTAAGTTTCTAAGATTTTAATTACTTTATAACACTTTTAGTGTACTACGGTATTACGTAACTTTATATTTTATCATGCATTACATTACATTATAAATTATAATGAAATGGTTAGGTATCCCAACTTACATTACAATTAAGTTTTGCAAGTGCGCGTTCTCCAAGTTAAATCTATACTAATATTATAAAGCGGAAGAGTTTGTTTGTTTGTTTGTTTGTTTGAACGCGATAATCTCCGAAACTACTGGTTCGAATTGAATAATTCTTTTTGTGTTGGATAGTCCAGTTATCGAGGAAGGCTATAGGCTATATAACATCACGCTACGACCAATAGGAGCAAAGATATAGTGGTAAATGTGTAAAAAACGGGAGAAATTATTTCATCTTTGAAGCCTTCCGTTGCGTGCGCCGTGAAAACGGTTCAAGATACACAAAAAATATGTATTAAGGAATAATAGCTCTTTTAATGATCTAAAAAACAGTCCGCGACAGTGTATGTCTATCTTTTAAGATTAACTCACAAAAACCGTTTTTATGGTACCTAATTTGGTCGAAATAATTTGTTTAAGTTGTATCAACATAATAATATTAATCTTTATTCAAATAAATATGTTGTTGGTTAAGAGTACTAAATTGTGAATAAAATTGTCTTTGACATAACTTAATTTCAACAAAAAACTTTAAAGATGCGGTCGGCTCCCTACTGAACGGTTGAATGCAGCGCTAATTTGTTTATGCGATATAATTATCATCGTAATATTACTTTTTAAACACAGTTTCATTTTGTAGTTGTTTTCTATATAGTAGGTACTTTGTTTGTTTTAGGATAGTATTTAGTTACACAATAATAACACTTTTTTGTTTTCATGTACCTACATTATCTTTATCTTATATCTTATATATATATAAAAGAAAGTCGTGTTAGTTACTTCACTTATAACTCAAGAACGGCTGAACCGATTTAGCTGAAAACTGGCAGGGAGGTAGTTTAGAGCCAGGAAAAGGACATAGGATAGTTTTTATTACAAAAAATAAAAAATACAAAATTGTATTTTTCCGGAATAAATATTCCGGACAAACAGCGCCATCTATTGTTTAAACCAAAAATCTGCCGGATGCCACTATTCCACGCGAACGAAGTCGCGGGCAAAAGCTAGTATTATATAGGTAGGTGTGCTGGAAGTACCTAGTTCCAGGACTCATTTATTTATTTACCTATACAACAAAAACATTACAAAGGCGGACTTAATGCCATAGGCATTCTTTCCAGTCAGTCTTAGGGTGGTGCAGAGAAAACATGGTAGGTGCATTAGCCAATAAGACGAAAAGTCACGGAATAATGAATTAAACACTAAATACTCAATAAATACATCATTATTAATATAAATAGGTATCTACATACACTAACACATATATAAATAAACTCAACATTTTTAAAACGACATTTCAAAGGGTTTTTCCCATCGTGATTCGCTCGTGTTCAACCTTACCTGTATACTTGATCTGTTTTCTTGAGAAAAAATAATACGTCACTGTCAGAGCTTTTTCCACGAATTCGTGTTGCCTGTAAATAATTTGCATGGTAGATAGAACGGAAATATAGGTACGTATGAGGAAAAACATATTTCAAAAAGAACTATCTTCTACAAATAAAATGTTTGAACATACATCGCTTTATTGATTCACATCCTTTCATCTCTTGAAAAAAATACGATAGTAACTTCTTACATACTTCACTCAAGAACAGTAGCTATAATAGACAAGTTTCCGTTCCCACCAAACTAGATGGCGGCTCACAACTGATCTCGGAGCAGAAGTTCGCGAACGCGGTTGTGGGCCTCTTCCCCACCCACTGTTTAAAGTCTCTGCTACCTATGGTTTCTGGGAGCGTTTTGTGCTATTTTACGAGCCGCAGTCCTGTTAGGCAACAACTATACCTACCTATCGTTAAATCTGACCCCAAATAAAATTGGGAACAGTGCAGGAAGATTAACGTATGGAAGTCATTGCTTTGAAATCTTAAGTCTAAAGACGGTGGAGGGACGTAGCTGGGATTGACTGAATGTTGTTAAATGTAGGTTTACTCGAATCAGCGCAAATCCAGATTCGGCATCATTTTTAGCCTTTCTATATACCACTGCAAGGCACGTGCTTCTTCTCACACAGAGGAGGATTTAAATAAAAAAATAGTACCTATAGGCTTATTTATTTTTATTTTAAGCTTACCTAAGTAAGACTTAGTTTATCCTAGTCTTACGTGTTTTTCAGTATGTAGCACGTTTGGGAAAACAAGTGATTAATGTTCGCGGAAATACGAACATAGATCAACTGTTTTCGAGTAATCATTCCAATTCATCAATAAGTTTGTATTCTACTATTTCCCCTGTGGGTTGACAAAAATTGCAAAGTTCGAGCTCATCTGTTTCAGTCTTTACATAGGTACCTATTTATTACCTTTCTGAAGTGAAAATCAATACCTACCTACTAAGATGTTAGTTAGGTCTTAGGTTCTATCATTTTATTTGTAGTAATATACCCCGCTGAGAGTGCAGCGTGAAGAAGTGTCAGACTTTTACTGACTAAAACCCACTATGTTCCTACTTAAGCCCTTTACGTACCAGGGCCGCGGTAACTCTTTTGAAAAATCCTGCAGCCCTGGCGTACCTACCCATCTTACTACAGAGCTGTTTCTGTCTGGACTAAGACTCGTAAGATTATGTAAATTGCGTATAAGGTTTTTTGACTCAGTTCAGGACTCTATTCAAACTTGCCAATTATATGTCTTGTAGTATTTAAAAATAAATTACGAACATTTTAAACTGAAAAAGCATACTAAGTACACGATCCAAGATTTCCTAAATTGTCGACCAATTATTAATTTCACTGCCCAATACCTACCCATGTCATTATTGTTTGCCTATTAGGCAGGATATATTGATACTCGAATATATTGTTAAGAACTGTCACTTACATATCCATATAATAAAGATAAGTACTTTGACTTTGACAGATTGTCATTAAATGCCTTTTGTCTCAGTTACAGAGCAACAAGACCCGTACGATAGAAAATGGCGCATGAACAGCTCGATCTGCACGATATGCAACAAGCGTTTATCGAACCAGTACAACTTGCGCGTGCACATGGAGACGCACGCGGGGCGGCGCCACGCCTGCCGCGCCTGCTCGCACGTGTCGCGCTCCCGAGATGCGCTGAGGAAGCACGTCGCCTATCGACATGCCCCGCCCCAGCATAGGCCCGGGAGAGACTTGTCCACTATCTAGGATAAACGGGTCAAAATATAAGGTGGATACGACTTTTAGAATAAGGTATAAGGTACTTATGAGGCCAAAGTTGTTTATTGTGTGGTCAACAATTATTGTAAAATCGATGAAAAAAAACTACTACACAGTTTATTGAATAAAAGAGGCTAAGTATTCTTCACGAATTATCTGATAAATTATTGAATTCTTGAAATTGTGTTACCTAGTGCTGAGGTACCTAATTTATGGTCATCCAAGTCGTATCCGCTTTGTATTGATATCTAATCTAAAGAATAAGGAAACTATGCAAATGCTGGAACTGAAGCACTAAAACAGAAAAAAACATAAACCAACAAACTGTTAAAAAAACTGTAAGATGTTACAAACATAGCGACTGATAGCGCAGTTGCCTAGTTTTCGTATTATTCAGGATTTTAGGGCCCTCCCTGAATTGAGAGTAAAATCGGAGCTTCATTGAAAAAGACAGAAATAGTAAAAACTCTAAATGATGTTCACCAGATATTTTTACCGTTAGGTAATTCTGGTGAAAACAGATCGTTCAATTCATATAGGTTTGATTATAAATAATATTCATCCCATGTTTTAGATAACTTATAAAATACCCACCGACGGTATATTACCAAAAGAAACGTTAAAAAAGACGAATTTGTTACATTTTTATTAACATTATTTTAATTATTGTTTTGTTTCCAGTTCTTCATTGTTTATTAACATAAACAATAACTAATCATAAAAAATATCAATGGTCGTAGCCATATTTTTAACGATATTTTATTTTTATTACGGTCAACACTCGTCGTGTGTTGCCATAATTTGAAAAGGGTTTTTTCTGGCTACACCTTACTTATACTTAGTTGATTTAAATAATATTATAATTTAACTAATGGTTGTGAAACCTTTCACTATTGTGAACTTGGCCTTAGCAAACAATTGCAATATAGAACAATTTTACAATGCTAGTAATTTTTACTCTGTATTTATTATCCATGTTTAAGATAAAATAGGAGTGTTGTGTATTAATGTTCAATTTTTATATTATTCTGTGATAAAAGGAACTAACGACAGCGTTGTGAAGCCAACAATAAATAGACTATCAACCGACTTCCAAAAAAGGAGTATGTTCTCAATTCGATTGTTTTTCAGTTGAATTTGATGAGTAATAGCACAAATGGAATAGTTGCTTATATCCACACTCTATGCAGGTTGTGTAAAGACAAAAGGTCGATGGTTCCTCAATTATTAATTTTGATGTCACTTCAATACAAACATTTATTTGGCTTTTTATTCAAATATATATTTGGGCTTGCTGTCCTGGCGAACTTTGTACCACCTAAAAACAACACAGACAGCAGCGCCACTTAGCGAGTCGGAGAATCCATTGAAATAATCATATGTAAAAAAAATCCAAATCGGTTCAGCCTATTAGGAGTATTAATTACAACGTGCAGAAAAAATATAAAAACAACAATAAAACTCACAACTAAGGAGGCTGATGTTATTCGGAGTGACATCCACAATTTTATGTTCTAGTCATGTTTATAGGCCCTACGTTTATTATATTTAGCCTAAGCTAGCTTAAAAAGACATTTTATTTAATATAAAAGACAATTTAGTTAATTTTTAATAAATATTTTAAAGTGTTGTCTGGTTTTTATTTACATAATATCTTACCGTTTCTTATTTCAATGGAAAATCAACTTTAAATAGGTAATCCCTACTAAACCCTACTAATATTATAAATGCGAAAGTAACTCTGTCTGTTACGCTTTCACGTCTAAACCACAGAACTGATTTGAATAAAATTTGGTACAGATATAGAGTTGATCTTGAGAAAGGACGTAGGATAGTTTTAACCCGGACTTTTGAAGATTGGAAACGCGATATAACCGAACTTGACGAGGCGAAGCCGCGGGCGGAAGCTAGTGAAATATAAAAATCATTTTACAAGTGTATACAAGTTTATTTTTATCATCTTACATACTTCATTTTAGTAGAAATCGCGTAAATCTAAGAAAAAATACATCAGAAAATTAGTATAAAAATACTGTTTAGAAAATGTTTTTGACTATTATTTGGAAAGATAACACGAATTGCAATAGTATTTTGTAGTAACATTAAAATTATCTACACTTTATTCATTAAAATCGGCATAGGTTTTTTTAGTGTAAGTGCTAACATTTAAACTAATTTCTATATAAAAATAACAATTAAGTTAAAATATTAGTGACCGAATTATACTATTACACTTAGAATGAGAATATGAATTTTAGTAACAAATCTTAATTTTTAATACTGGACATATTTCAATAATAATATTTACAACTTAGCACTGCACTGAAGAAATTGAAAGAGTTTTTATTAGGAATCCACAAATATAGACTTACATTGATCATAGACTAGTCATGTAAATATAGACATTTCAATTCAACTCATTCACTGTTCACTAAGACATACGAATAAATAAAATAAGTTACAGTTTATTTACTTATCTTTCCAAATAATTTAAATATACAAATCTCACTAGGATTATAAATGCGATTTCACACCGTTAGTATGCAATAGGTATAAAAAGGACCGTTCAGATCGCACCACGTACAATATAAAAACAAAATCACAATGCTCGCACAGAAATAGGACTGATTCATAAAAAAAAAACCAATTATTTTCAATTAACTAAGCTACTTGCACCAGTGTAAATTAGCGTTAAATTCAATTAATAAATATTGTCATGCAAATCTTATTTTTACACTAAATAATACGATGGATGATGATGACAGTAAATTCGATTATTTTATGAAATCGAATAAAATTATTCAATACATTTTCGATCGTCAGTTCTAGAATAATCGATACCAATATCTTCGACTCTCAAAACTAACTGTTGAGCAGGTCTGACTGTCTTATTGTACGAGTGTCGATGTAAGACTAGAAATAAATGCATGTATGTTTGACTCGCTCTTTTCTTACAAAACCATTTTTATCGTATAATGTACGTGTCATAAAGGACCTGCCTTAGAAAGAGTTTAGCACCGTCTACTCTTTGACACATTTATTAACCGTTAAAGAAAACTTTCAATGGTAGTCGACATTTCACCTAGGTCAACTTCTTGCAATAAATTAAAAGACGTATTTCGATTTCACACTATATCAGAAAGCGACTTTGAAGGTCGTATATATATCAATTCAGGTACGGATCGTAACCTAACCCTGTTCCCGCCAAACTTTTTGTCGTCACGGAACATTGCGAGAGTATGTTCGCGAGCGAGGGGTGTGAGTGACATGCACGTATCTGTGCTCGGAAGTTAGTTGCGAGTCGCCATTGAATTTGGAACTGCACCTATCTTACTGTCCCAGGCGAGACGATTCCGGTACGATTCCGATTTGTGTGCGTTGCAGTAGATAGCGCTGGCAACCCCGGCACGGTAAACGTTCGCTCTGTGTTTATATGATCTAAAATTCTAAACAGTGGTAAACTCGCGTAAATCTGTTTATACTACAACGCTAGAGGAAGAATAACACCTGAAGAAGCCTGTTGATCGTCATCTTCAAGAAACTGTGCCGGATACTTAAGAAATAATAACTGCAAGTACTATAATTATATACCCTCAAACTATTATAAAGTGACAAAACTATCAAGTAAAGAGAAACTACCCACTTCGTATTTCACAAAACCACTTGTCAAAATCAAATGACAGTAGGATTTTGACACAGTTGACATTGACGTAACGAAAAGGGGTTACCAATTAATTGTCACTCTACCAAACTCGGGAGATTTGGGAAAAGGAAAACACATTAAAATTAAATTGGATATTAAATTAAATGGATTGCTCTAAGTGTAAAGATGTTGTTACCGAAGGTGTTTTGTGTAGTCAGTGCCAGAAGCACTTGCATTATTCTTGCTCTGGCGTCCAAGAGACGACGTATCGTAGGATGACTGCAGAGAAAAGGGATAATTGGCGCTGCGTTGATTGTCGTACGTCTGGTCACACGCCCACTCTATCGGATGTACTGAAGGAACTAAAAAGTCTCCGTAGCTGTTTTGATGAACTCAAAGCCGACGTCAACATTGTGAAGACCTCCGTCGAAGATATGACCACACAGTGGAAAGCCATTAACTGTAGAGTAGAATCTATGGAGGGAAGATTAGACTGTGTTGAACAAGCGACTTCTAAGCTGGCATCACTTCATCGGGAGCTACAGGATGCCAAAAATACAATAGCTGAGCTTACAAGGGAGAATAACGTACGGGAACAGTATTCAAGAATGAACAACGTTGAAATCTCCGGGATACCTTCCCAAAAAGGCGAAAACTTGGTTTCGCTCTTAAGCAGTATTTACACCAAGGTTGGCTTATCATTAGAACTGCGTGATATTAACCGCATTCACCGTGTACGGCGTTTTGAACAAGAATCTAACGCATCTCCACGTCCGCCTGCTATAATTGTTCAGTTCATAAGGCAATATTCAAAGGACCAGCTGTTGGCAGCCATACGATCTCGCCGTGGAATTAGCACAGCTGACATTGGGTTGTCTGGACCTGCTGCAAATATCTACGTCAGCGATCATCTAACTCCAACGAACAAGTTGCTCCTGAAACGTTCACGCGAATTGAAAGAACAACGTGGTTTTACGTATCTATGGATTCGCGATTGTAAAATCTTCATGCGAAAATCAGACTCGTCTAAAGTTATACGTATCTCTAGTGATAAGGATTTATCGAACATAAAATGACTATTTTGTGAATGCATTTTAAGAAGAATGTACTATCAGATTTGTGCTGTATACTGTTTATGTGGGGTACTCAATGTTTGTGTAATGTCAATTGGTTTATTTGTAGTTTTTTGTTCAATGCTAGGGGAGAAGGAGTTCATAAAGTTAATAATGTTTTTTTCGTATATAAAAATTCGCAGATACAATTAACATTTATTATCAAAATGTTAGGGGTCTCCGTACAAAATCTCATAATTTTCTCAATAATGTATTATTAAATAATTTTGACATTTACTGCATTACTGAAACGTGGCTTAATGCTGATTTCCATAGTCCTGAGTATTTCGATGATAGATATATTGTGTTCCGACATGATAGGGACTCCATACTAGCAAATGCGGAGAGAGGTGGTGGAGTTGCGATTGCCGTACGCCGAGAATTAAATCCTATCTCGCGTGAAGGATGGAATGCACCTGTCTCATCGGATCATTTATGGATTAGTGTGCCACTCGCCTCTCAAGGGAACCGGCAGGCTCCTGCATTCTTACACATATGTTGTGCTTATATTCCACATGGTAGCCGTCATGAGTCTGACTTGGGCCTTATCACGGAAAGCGTGAACGACTTGATCGAACTCTATTCGGACGACGTGTTCTTAATCACGGGTGATTTTAATGTATCCCATGCAATTTGGTGTTATGATGCCGAGTCTAATTCTATGGTGATTCGTTCTGAGTCTGGCAATGCTTTGGTACAATTAACTGCAGATTTTATGAATTTATCTGGTTTAAAACAATATAATTCATGCTTCAATACCAATAATAGACTCCTAGATTTAATTTTCTGCAACAATCATTGTTCCGTCGAGTCTCCCCAATACCCGATTGTCACAGAAGATGATCATCATAAGTCTCTCTCTATTTTTGTGCACAATACTTCATATCTTGCTCTTCCACAAAAAGCCTCCACCAGGAGGCTGTTTCACCAAGCTGATTATAACACTATTCAGTCTTCACTTGCTTCAGTTAATTGGCAATCTAAGCTTCCTTTTACTGATAGTGTTGATACCATGGTAGAGAATTTCTATTGTACTATTAATACAATAATTAATGAACATGTACCAACTCGTAAAGTATTGAGCACGCACCGATATCCTCCATGGTACAGTCGACCTCTAATTAAGTTGGCAAAAGAGAAAAGGAAGTATCACGCAAAATGGAAGCGATACGGAAACCCACTAGACTATCAAACATTCTCAATTCTCCGTAAAAGAGAACTTAAGATGCAAAAGGCCGACTATGACAGATTTATAGTATTTAGTGAAGATAAAATTCATAAATCATCTAAATTTTTCTGGTCCTTTGTAAAATCGAAATTACCAAATAGTGAAGTTCCCATTACGGTGAAATATAATCAAAAAGTTTCTAGTTCTGGCGAAGATAATTGTAAGCTCTTCAATGAGTATTTTTATTCAGTTTTTGTTCATTCATCAACCTGTCCCTTTAACTTTGATTTAAATAACCCACCCCTAAGCTCTTCTGTAGAAATTGATGCATTGACTATAGACGAAGAACGTATTTATAAGGAGCTCAAATGTGTTGACATCAATAAGGGAGCAGGCTGTGATGGTATTCATCCACTATTTATCCGCAGATGTGCAGCTCAATTAACAAAACCTCTGAGCATAATTTATTCCAAGTCATTAAATGAAGGCATTTTTCCGAAGTTATGGAAACAGGCCTTAGTAACTCCTATTCCAAAAAATGATAAAAGAGATGATGTGACACAATACCGACCTATAAGCAAACTTAATATACTTGGTAAAATTTTAGAAAAAATAGTAGCGAGTGAGCTCTCATGTCTGTTACAGCGTCACATCTCCCCTAACCAACATGGTTTTTGTAAAGGAAGGTCTGTGGAGACAAATTTGCTCAATTTTACCGATTACCTTGTCAATGCTATGGACAGGCGCCTTCAGGTGGATGTAGTGTACTCCGATTTCTCCAAGGCTTTTGACAAAATTAATCACGATTTGCTAATTGAAAAGCTTTGGAGAATCGGAATACATGGTGATCTGCTTCGTTGGATATGTTCATACATAAAAAATCGCTCTCAAGCCGTATCTTTGAAGGGTTATACCTCACATTTCCTGGAGATTCCATCTGGGATCCCCCAAGGATCACATTTAGGACCATTATTATTCATTCTATATATCAATGACATCGGAAATATTCTTCAAAGTTCAAACTATCTCTTATACGCAGATGACGCAAAATTCTATAGAATTGTTTCTAAAGTTGACTGTTGTTTACAGTTACAATCTGATCTCAACAGACTATTTAGCTATTGCTCTATGAATCAACTATTCCTAAACTTAGACAAGTGTTCCGTCATCACGTATACACGAAATCGTAAACCAATACACTATAACTACCATATTAATGGTGAACCCCTTAATCGAGTTTATTCGATTCGTGATTTGGGCGTTATAATGGATTCGCAACTCTCATTTAACTTCCACATTGATCACATCATTAAGAAGTCGTATCGGCAGCTTGGCTTCATAACAAGGATTTCCAGGCCGTTTAAACGAGCCTGTACTTTTAAGCTTCTTTACTTTAGTTTCGTGCGCTCTCTTTTGGATTTTGCATGTATTATTTGGAATCCTTACTATGCATGCCACACTTCTCGAATTGAAAAAATTCAAAAGAAATTTGTCAAAAGTCTAGATTATCGCTGTAATTACCCTTATATACGTTATGAGACCTCGCTAAAGCGTCATAATTTATTATTGCTCTCCAATCGAAGAAAATACTTCGATCAAATGTTTCTTTTTAAAATTATTAATAGTTATATTGATTCACCCCCGCTATTAGAAAAGATACATCTGAGAGTACCCCGATATAATAATTCTCGCTTACGAACATTGTTTTCAGTACCCTCTTATAGAAAGATATACACTGGTAACAACTTTTTCAGACGCAGTGTTAGCACATACAATACAGAATTTAATGAGCTAGACATATTTAATACTAGTTTAGAAGTATATAAATCTAAAATAAAAAATGAATATTGTCAGTGTTAGCAATAAAAATAATTCTGTAAACCCATATTTATTAGGTCTATTTAATTTTTATTAGGATTTTTTGTCGTTTTTTTTTTTTACCTCAAATTCAAAATTTTTCTTATTGTTTACCTGTACTCACAATGCAGAATATATGTATGTATTCCATTTAAAATAGGTGCCTGCATTCTATTGTAATATTAGTATTAACGTTATGGAACTCAAAGTCTTTATGTATTATTTTTTTTGTTATCATTAGTTTGTAAGAGACTGTTTGTTTCCTAAATAAATATAAATAAAAAAATTATACTGAAAAGCTCAACTTGATATGGACAATACCTTCCTTAATAAATCTGTGCACCTTGTTTTATGCTTAAGTAATATGTTTATATTAAAATGTTGTATACCAGTCCATAATTCTAAATGCGAGCAACTTCACTCACTGTTAGTAACAAAAATCATATTTATTGTTAACTAACTGAGACGGTTCATAACTTAAGTGTAAGCGAAATAAATACATTAGTATTCTTCTTATATATGCTAGATAATCTGAGTTATTTTATTACTATTTTATTATATTTTTGGGGAGATATTCTTTGAAATGTACATAATTATTATTGTTGAATAAATTACTTTTATTTCCAGAATAAGTGGTATACTGCGCCAATAATTAAATATGTATTTGAAAATAATTTAGAATACGTAATAATACTAAATTGTTAATCACTTATGTCATAATTATATGAACATCTTTGTATATCAAATACTTATGTAAACTATAAGCAATATTCACGGATTATAAACTTTTTGATACAAGTGATGAAAAACTGTCCTCAACATTTGTATTATTTTGCGAAGTACAAAAAACAGAGCTAGCAAGTTTGACATTGCAAGCTAACTTTACAATACAGTGCAGTACATTGCTTCTATTGACCGCCAATTCACATTACAATATTGAGGTTACAAAATGAAGGTTTTTGAGTAAAGAATATGCCCCCAAATGTTAGGATAGTGAAGCTTAAGCCTTGGGCACGTGCCACACGCGGGTGTTGGCGTCCTGGCCCACGGAGACAACGGTTTCCTCGTCCAGCCACGCGACGCCCGTGATCTGACTCTGCGGGTGAGCGTCTGCAACAAACAGGCATATTAAGAAACAGTTTTAAAAATAACATTTATACTTTAATTGTGTAGTTAACTAAGACATTACAATTATCTATTATTTTGATCCAATGTTCCTTCAGTTACTTAAACAAACACATTATACATATTTGATTAGCATAATAGCATCTTTTGTAGTAGAATTTCCTGTCTGTGTCAAGACGAAAAAAATAACAACAAATGGAAAAGCGTGAGATTCTTCGAAATTAATAAATATATATTTCAATGACTATAAAAAATACTGTGGAATACTGTAATAAATACTGTGGCACGAAGTCACTTGACTGAATTATTTAAGTTTCGACTTCATCAAAATCAGTCGATTGGAAATCTATCTACTCTTCCATATCTGTAATCCACCTAGAATCAAACTTAGTTATAATTTTGACGTTCATAAGTGCTTGTAAAGGCCTAAATGAAATAAATGATTTGACTTTGACCACCCATTAAGTTCTAAGATGAAAAACCGGCCAAGTGCGAGTCGGACTTGCGCACGAAGGGTTCCTTACCACCCAAATTAATATTCTATATGTATTCATCGAAATCGAGCAAAAATGAGCAAAAAAATCACGTTTGTTGCATGGGAGCCCCCCAAAATATGTATTTGATTCTAATTTTTAGTATTTGTTGTTATAGCCACAGAAATACATCATCTGTGAAAATTTCAACTCTCTGACTATCACGGTTCAAGTGATACACCCTGGTGACAGACGGTCGGACGGACAGAGGAGTGAAAACAATAGGGTCCCGTTTTACCCTTTGGGTACGGAACCCTAAAAATGAAAAAAAAATGGTTTATTTAATAAAGCATATATCTATGGTTCCTGGTATATAAGGAGCACTTACTCTTGATGATAATATGCTTGGCGGGAGCGTCGACATGCCACACGATGAGGCAGGTGTCGAGCGAGCCCGACACCAGGCGCGAGGAGTCGGGCGACCACGCCGCGCAGTTCACGCGGGCCGAGTGGAAGCCCCACTCCTTGTTGTGGGCCAGCTAGAACAAAACATATCATAATACAGTTTAATTCATCATCATCTCCCGAGCCTTTTCCCAACTATATTAGGGTCGGCTTCCAGTCTAACCGGATTCAGCTGAGTACCAGTGTTTTACAAGAAGCGACTGCCTGTCTAACCTCCTCAACCCAGCTACCCGGGCAACCCAATACCCCTTAGTTAGACTGGCGTCAGACTAATATAATTCAATTTATTTCAAATACCTGGAACTAGGGCTTACCCTAATACGACAACTAAGAACTTGATATTAATTAATAATTAACGTTCCGCATTCATTTAAGAAATACACAAACAGAACTACAAAAAGAAATCGCCTACAACATTATTATAAAACGTGATTTAATAATAAGATGGCAAATAGGCCTATAAAAGCTCTTTCGAAACATCAAACTAGTTGCACGGTTCCAAAGAGTTGGTCTCATGGAGAAGAACCGGCAAAAATTCCATGGACACTCTTTTTAAAAGAAAATCAAAATTATTCGTTTTAATTATATTTCTTCGGAATTTCGAAGTCAGTTGAAGTGGTTGCCTATTCGGCGGCGTCGAGATGCTCACATTCTTTCCTTTCTTTTCTCTCTTCTCTATAATCCCCTCTCACCAAGATATCTTCGGGAACGTTTTGAGTTTCTTGTCCCGAGAGGCAAACCTTGTCGCACTTCCTCATCTCTCCTTCTTCGTGTCCCTTCCCACACTACGAGCCGCTATGTTGGATCGTTCACTGTTTGTGCTGTGAGACTGTGGAAGTCCCTTCCACACTCGATACGCGAAAGCCCATCGTTGGGTGCATTCAAGAGACGAGTAAAGGAATACTATTTATCGACATGAATGATATATATATTGATATACAACATGTAACGTAATTAACGCACACCCTCAAACACCCCAATTAGAATATTATGTTATAATCATAATACATACACTGAATTTTTAATTTAACATGTATATGCATTGTTATTTACTAAATTAGTTATACCAATTCTTGGAAAACTTTTTGGTCATACTACCTACTACGCACGCAACGCACTCGACTCGACAACATATCGAAACTACGGAAAAAGCCGACAATACACGAAGTCTTATTACTTTGAGTTACGGTCTATTTGAATTTGTTTTGACTGTTCTGGGTTAATATGACAATAATTTCCGTAGTTTTAATTATTTTTGGGATAAAAAATTACCTATATTAAAAATTATATAAATCGATTCAGTAAATGATTCTGAACAAACTAATTTCAGGATGTGCGTTAATTAAGTTACATGTTGTATATATGATTCGTATGTATATATATAATATATATTTTTATATGTATTGTGTAGTTTTACTACATATATATTTTTAGTATATTGTTATTTTATATATATATATATATATATTTTTTGTTTAGTTATTAATGTTTGTTGTGCATTTTTTTTAATCTACCCTACCACTATCGAATCTCTCTATGGCTTTAAGGTTGGCTGTAAGAGAACCCAATTCTGGGTTAAGCTCGCCATTGTACACAAACTGTCTGTATTCTTTTTATATATTTTGTTTTTTCATTTATTTATTCTTGCACATATTTATTACATTTTTAAATATTAAATATAAAAAACATTTAAAAATATAAAAAATAGGTTGCCACCGATATCGGGCACAGGGTCCAAGGTACCGGTGGTTAGGGTCCCAGAGACAGAAACCTCCTCACAATACGTGCCGTATCAAGGAGTACTGCCTTCTGAATCAGTCCCTTGATCCAGCCGCCTAACGAGAGCCTCCTGAGGTGTTCGTCGAGGCTCTTGGCTATTAAACCATTGGCCGTAACGACAATCGGCACAATAACAGCCGTGTCGACACTCCACATAGCGACAACCTCGTGCGCTAAGTCGAGATACTTGTATTTGTTTCTCTTTCTCTGCTTTCACGAGGTTCTCGTCATGCGGAACGGCGACATCGACTATCATCGCGCGGCGCGCTAATCGATCTATCACCACTATATCAGGCTTATTGGCTACAATAGTCCTGTCAGTGATGATAGATCGATCCCAGTACAACGTGATATGGTCCTTTTCGAGAACTGGGTCGGGCGCATGCTTGTAGTACGGTACCTCAAGGTCTACAAGGTTGTATTGCAGAGCAAGCTGCTGGTGGATAATCTTGGCCACTTGGTTATGTCTGTGCAAATATTCACCATTAGCCAAACGAGAACAACCAGATATAATATGTCTGATAGACTCACTTGGATGGTGACATGCCCGACATATGTCAACCGTCCCGTCTTTCACGATATATCTCCGGTAGTTATTCGTAAGGATAACTTCGTCCATAATTGCACATACAAACCCTTCGGTTTCTCCAAACAAGTCACCGAAGCGTAGCCAAGATACGGACGCATTGAAGTCTACATCGGGGCCATGAAGAGCCCCGAAGAAGCGTCCGTGTAGCTGTTTGCTCTGCCATACCTCCTTGCGATCATGGGTAGTTAGTACCATAGGTCTGCGCCAGTTCTCATTTGCCAACGATAGCGGGGTGAGTCCTTTGTCCACTGCTACCATATCACGGTGCATACCCACGTCGCTTTTGAGAAGATATTCTCTGAGACTGCACACCTCACGGTTGTGGAGCGTCTTTGCATTTAAAAAGCCTCGGCCTCCACATTTCCGTGGGATGTACAGTCTCATCACCGACGATCGTGGGTGATGCATTCTCTCCTGTCCAAGGCATCCAATTCAGTTTGAGTCCATTTGAGTATGCCGAAGGAGTACATCAGGACTGGCATGACCCAACCATTAAAGGCGCGAACCTTGTTGCCGCCTGATAAGGAACTTTTTAGGACCTTATTCAGGCGGCCAAAGAAACGCTCCCGTAATGACTGTTTCATGACAGCCACATTGATGCCTAACCCCTCCGCCATACCCAAGTATTTATATGTATCGTTTGCGGAGAGTGATCTCAGGTTTATGGAATCTGAGAGTTGTACTCCCTCAGATTCCACAATTCCCCCTCGCTTTACATGCATGACTGCACATTTGTCCACACCGAACTCCATCCTGATGCAACTACTGAAATTTTCATATATATATATATAATTATATATTTATTGTTAAGTGTGCAATAAAGAATAAGAATAAATTAAACAAAATAATTTTAGTGCAATCGTAAATTTTACCTTATAATCATCAGTGGAGTACAATATAAGTTTCCTGTTCGCGTCGGCAGCGACGAGATACTTGGAATCAGGACTGTAGCGAACATCGGTGACAGCGCCCAAGTGGTCCAGGGTAACGCCCGGCGTCAGGGTGCGGACATCCAGAGTGTAAATGTGCACTTTATTATCCGCACCTGGAGAAAATAAGGTAGATATGGTTTCAATGTAGGTATAGGTGAATGTGCAGGCCGCTTTATTAATATAATAATATTATAATTTTGCTTCAATCCTTACTAATATTATAAATGCGAAAGTAACTCTGTCTGTCTGTCTTTTCTTCACGCCTAAACTACTGAACCGATTTGTGTGAAATTTGGTACAGACATAGTTTGAAACTTGAGAAAGGACATAGGATAGTTTTTATTACAAAAAAAAATTAAAATAAAATTATTCCGGACATATAGCGCCATCTATTGGTCAAATCAAAAATCTGCTGGTAGTCACTATTCCACGCGAACGAAGTTGCGGGCAAAAGCTAGTTCTAAATAAGTGTTGATATATAATTTGTCTGAACTATTTTTAATATGGAATATGGTTTAAATATAGGTTAGATGAGTTTTTCTTGGCACTCTTATCAACTATCAAAAAATCAAAAAAGAGGAAGTTCTCAACTTTGTGTTTTTTGTATATTATATATGAAAAGACATATATATGTATATTCGCATTATGAAAAGAGCACTGGAATCCAGGAAACTCATAGGCACATAATGTCATAGTTACAATGTGCGGCTGGTTCATCATAATATTTTTTACATTTAATCTATTAATTAAGCCTGAAAAATTATGAAAAATCGCTTATGATGATGATGGGATTTGATAATTATTTCAACCTTCATTCTACGTCTGTTCCATAATGAAATCGTATTTTTGTATTAAATATATAAATAAAGATCCTCTATTTGTATTTTCTTTTGTACCTTTTAATTTTATAGATGTTGTTTGTTTATGTTTTTGAGGTTTGGAGTTCTATGTTTTCATTTATTATTGTGCAGTATGTAGTATATCCTGTCTATCGCATTAGGTTAAGATAAATATAGAATACCTGTGATGGTAGATTAATGGTGTAAATCTATACTAATATTATAAAGCTAAAGAGTTTGTTTGTTTGTTTGATTGTTTGTTTGTTTGTTTGTTTGAACGCGCTAATCTCAGGAGCTACTGGTCCGATTTGAAAATTTCTTTCAGTGTTAGATAGCCCATTTATCGAGGAAGGCTATAGGCTATTTTTTATCCCGGTACGGGAAGTAGTTCCCACGGGATGCGGGTGAAACCGCTGGCAGAAGCTAGTCTATACTAATATTATAAAGCCGAAGAGTTTGTTTGTTTGTTTGTTTGAACGCGCTAATCTCAGGAACTACTGGTCCGATTTGAAAATTTCTTTCAGTGTTAGATAGCCCATTTATCGAGGAAGGCTATAGGCTATTTTTTATCCCGGTACGGGAAGTAGTTCCCACGGGATGCGGGTGAAACCGCTGGCAGAAGCTAGTAAATAAATAAAATAAATAACAACTTACCACCAACGGCCACGTGTCTGGACTTGGGGTCGATTGACACGCAGGTCGGTTCGTACGACAGCGGCAGACTAGACTGCTTGCTGTTGCCGATCACTACAGCCAACTGTAAAAGTAAAAAATATTTGTTAGAACCCAAAACAGTAAGAATGTGTTAACTGTATTAAGTGGGAACTGACTAAATCAGAAGATAACGAAAACAATATTAACAACCAGTTTCTTCATCAAAAGTAAAAGCCAAAGTAATGTCATAAAGTAAAAGTAACAGTCAATTATTTTTTCAAGGCTAAAGTAACAGCAAAACTAATAAATAAAACGAATTTGACCGTCACTTTTACTTTATGACATTACTTTGGCTTTTACTGATGAAGAAATTGGCTGTCAGTGAGCTAGCTAGCATGTGGTGGTTGCATATTGTACACTGCAATATACACATTGTAGGTAAAACATTGTTGAAAGGTTCTACTAGCCTACAGACAGCTGGGGAGTTTGTTACGCCACTTCTTTCCAGCAAAAACATAGGAAGAGGTGAAGAGTGGGCGTTTTTGGCTGTCTTTCATAAATTTCTGAAGTTCAAAAAGTGCTGTTTTGTGGCTACTTTTGAATAAACTATATGTAAACTTACAAAAGAGAGTAGACACTCGGTTTATAACTACTGACCTCCTTAACCGTAGCTACGATAGTGGTGTCATCTTCAATGATGTGGTCCATAGCGCGAGGCTGGGAGCCCAGGGGTATCGACACATCCGTGTATGTTGGTACTTCACCTGAAAATTATGTTTTATTTATTTTTAACCGTTTATGTGTACAGCACAAGAACAAGAAAGAATAGAACAACCAAGAACAAAGAAACTGTTTATATCTTAAGAAATCTATTCCATCAGGCCCGTTATGGGAGGGTTAAAATAAAAATTGATGAATATAGATTGTCTCTCAATGTCTGGATGGTATTTTGAAATAATTACGATGTTACAAGAATCTACTTGGCAGTCGTTACGGGTAGTCAGAAGCCAGTAAGTCTGACACCAAGATGGACAGAAAAATATAAAATAGAATATGGAGACTTACCTTCGGCAGCAGGGACGGCCTTCCGTAGAGTGTCATCAATGCCGCAAGTCAACAGCGAGCCGCCTGCACTCGCCCGCATACCGTTCACCTGGTTCCCGTGACCCTGGCCCAGGATGTGACGACCTTCGCCTAGGAAGAACAGAATAAGGCCTTTAATAAATTAATGAATTAAAAGCACTATAAAAACACGCTTCCATAGATGCTAAACTTGATCGTGGTCAATGTAATACAAGAATTTATAAGTACTACCACCTAAGAATACATGTGGAAAGCAATAAAAGTATTGAGTATTGAGAATCATCATCATCAAAGTCGATTCTCCCATAGATTGGGTATCGTGACCATCATTAGTCACTGTCAGCAATGAGGTATTGAGAATAGTGTTGTAATAAACATTGACCACAAACTTTCAACAAAAAGTAAAGACCAACAAGCCCAAACACACAGTGTGTCTGTCTGGATGCAACGCTAGGCAAGTGATAGGCTTGTTGTGCCATCAACACTTGTTCACTATGTAACATGTATGTATCACTCACCAGTAGCAACGTTCCAAGCGGTCACACATCCGTCATGGCTGGCAGTGTACACAGTGTGTCTGTCTGGATGCAACGCTAGGCAAGTGATAGGCTTGTTGTGCCATCAACACTTGTTCACTATGTAACATGTATGTATCACTCACCAGTAGCAACGTTCCAAGCGGTCACACATCCGTCATGGCTGGCAGTGTACACAGTGTGTCTGTCTGGATGCAACGCTAGGCAAGTGATAGGCTTGTTGTGCCATCAACACTTGTTCACTATGTAACATGTATGTATCACTCACCAGTAGCAACGTTCCAAGCGGTCACACATCCGTCATGGCTGGCAGTGTACACAGTGTGTCTGTCTGGATGCAACGCTAGGCAAGTGATAGGCTTGTTGTGTCCCATGAGGACTTGCAGAGGCTTGTCTGGGTTGTTCACGTCTAAGTAGTTGATGACTCCGGATAGGGAGACTGAGAGAAGGTGCTTGCCTTGCCAGAGGCACGATACCTGTGGAAATGTATGAATAAAATGTACTTAATTCTTTCGTCTGGTTGAAGGAACGTCGAAAAAACATAGATTTTCATTTCAACTTGACATTTTGTATAGTAGTTTAATAATTAATATTCTTTTTGTTTTAAAATTCATTCAATTGAATATATCTACACCGGCAACAGTAGTCTATGAGAAACTGTTTTATATTGTAAGACCTGAATGTAATTACCATATACTAAGAAATAAATGCTATTCTATTCTAAAAGGGAAGAGTTTGATAGCTTTTACTGATGACTATCTGAATCATGCGGGAAAGTGTCATAGACAACATCAAAGTTTAGCATTTATTATAAAGGAAAATATTAAAGTAAGTTGGTTTGCTTCACTTTCACTTTAAAATGGCTGAACCGATGAGATTTGGCATTGGAATAGAAAATAGGTATCCTAAGACGATAGATAATATAATAAATTAGCAAATTTATATTAGGGTGCTCTAAGTTCTTCGCAAGGGAGGCGGACGATGAAATATAGATGCGAATGAATCCTACTTCCGTCCTACCGCTTTCACGCAAAAACTACTTAACCGATCATCATGAAACTTCGTACACATATTTGGTGGCACTGAAATGAACATAGGATACTTTTTATTTGGAATCAATGCGAGTGAAGCCGCGGGTAAAATCTAGTTTCAAAATAATATTACCTGTTGGTTCTCAACAGCATTCCCCATATTGAACAGGACAGATCTCTGCATGGTCTCAATGTCCCAGATAGCGCAGGTCTTGTCCCCGGAACACGACAGCAGCTGCTTACCGTCCGGCGACCACGCGATGCCGTACACGCCGCCCTTGTGGGCCGGAGACCCGATCTGTCAGTTAAATACAAGAACATATCAAATAAAAGTAGATAATTTAATGTTGTATGAAAAATTTGATTGAGAAACCTCTCCTTTTTTACCGACTTCAAAAAAAGGAGGTTGTCAGTTTGACCTGTTTATATAAAAGAAAGTCGTGTTAGTCATTTCATAACCCAACAAAAAAAAAATAATTATAATTCAAATAATTTCATTTTATAACCCAAGAACCGTTTAAGCTGAAAATTAGAGGGGAGATAGCTTAGAACCAGGAAATGGACATAGGATAGTTTTTGTCACCATCCGGCAACGGAAAGAAGTTTCCCCGGGACGCGGGTGAAACCGCGGGCGGAAGCTAGTAGGTAATAAATGTAAGTACAAACCTCTCCTTTAAGCTCGGAGGTGGCGCCGTCGAACAGGAATATCTTGCCGTCGAAGCCGGCCGACGCGAACAGACTGCCGTCGGGGCTGTAGCGGACAGCCTGGGCGAAACGAGTGTGCTCCTATCGGGAAATAAATATACAATTGAAAATGCATAATTTTAAAATCTAACAATCACTACATAGTATACGGCAGCTGATCTTAAGCTGTGTCTACGCTAGACGAACCGAGCACGAGCGGAGCACGAGCCGAACACAATTCGTCTAGTGTGGACCAACTTACAAGCCTCTAACGAGCGCGCTGCGAGCATTTCGTTCGTGCTCGTGTTCCGCCTGTTGTCGGTTTTTGACGAACACAAAGCGATTTGCTAACAGTGATCGTTGTAGGTTCGTTGTACGTCCACACTTGACACCGCGAACGACAAGCCGAGAACGGCTCCGCTTGTGCTTCGCTCGTGCTCGGTTCGTCTAGCGTAGACCCGCCTTTATATAAGGAAATTAGCCAACTGCGCAGGACATATTATAGTGCACAAGCATTTGCTTGGACACAGGTGCACTCACTATTCTTTCACTCTCATAACCCGACGGGACGGTAATCCTACACCACCGGAGAGGATCAGGCGCAGAACCGACATTCACGTGCTCTCCGATGCACGGGTAAAGTATGAAGTCAGTTCTGGAGTGGACAAACAGTATCTTACCTGCTTAGTGCACTTGAACTTGAAGGGAGGTCCTTCGAACACAGCAATGGTATTGTCTTCCGAAGCGGTGACAATGCGGAAAGGTCTGGAAGGCTTGAAGTCTACGGAGTTGATCGGCTTGGACTGGCCGCTAATCTCCCCTACCGACGTGCCCGTTTCTGACATGAATACGTGACCGAATCTGTGAAAACAAGTTGAAAATATTATTACCCGGTTTAACCCGCCTTAAGGGGCAACCGAATAAAAAGTATCTGTACCTAGACATATGTGACAGATTTCAGCCCACTTCGGAAAAGCTTGATTGTGTGAGACGTGAACACCGCCGAAATGATTTAGGTACTTTGGAAAAGGGGATGAACCGAAAACTTTGCTTTCCGCAGGTTTTCGAACACTTGAATTTACCCAATAATGTGTGTTGCAAATAATTCGGATATTTTTCAAAGCCCCACTTATTAAAAAAGTTACTGTAGCCGATCAGCGAATCGTAACAATTAGTGTAGTTTGTATGAGTCATGATGAATTTAATATTTTATGTTAGGACATATTATATGTTTAGAATATCCGGTGCGCATAACCTTGAACTCGCCCAAAATAATAGGTAACCAGCGTTTGACTTCCGTTCGTCAAATTCACCGACATGGATCAGTGAAAGTTTTAATTACAGTTTCGTTACCCTTTACCTATCTAAGTTATAAAATGGATGCCTACCCAAAAGGCTTGACTGAATCGAAGACCTAGGTCAAACCCAGATAGGGATGAGAAATAGGTTAGACGAACTATCTAGGTAACTTTAGGCACTTTAGGCAGGTGCAGCCGTACACCCGTACGGCTGCACCTAGCTGTGACTTCACCAAGTTCTAACCTAAGATAAGACGATACAAACAAGTTTAAACGCATATGGCCGGTTAGACCTATCTGTAGCAGGCTAAGCCTAGGTGTAGTCACAATTCGGGCCTTAGCCATAAATTGAAACCTTTTTAAGGATAAAAAAATAAATATCCAATATTTGTTGATTTTTCAAATATCTTGGACACCAATGACTGTCCCGGTAGTCAGTGCACATCTTCGGCAGTAAATACGGGTAGTCAGTAAGTCTGACATCTAGTCTTACCAAGAGGTAACTGATTTGAGGTCAGATAGTGCAGTCGCTCCTTGTAAAACACTGGTACTCAGCTGCATCTTATCTCATAGTTGGGAAAAGGCTCGGAAGATGATGTGAATACCCCTACATCATGTTACATTACCTTTCCCTCCCTTCACCGACAGCCACCATACGCTGATTGTCAGCGCTCCACGCGATGTCCTTGATAGGACCTCCAATCGGCTGGAACTCATTCTTGAGGATATGTTCCTTGTTCACCGTGTCCCAAATCCTAATCTTGCCGGAGGCATCTGTAAAAGAAAATTTTACATGTTAAAAGGATTGTGTCATCGAACATCTTTGGCAGTTGTTACTGGTGGTCGGAGGCCAGTATGACAACCCAAGGGGTGCTGGGTTTCCCGGGTAAGGTTGAGGAGGTCAGATATTCATTTACTCCTTAGAAAACACTGGTACTCAGCTGCATCGGGTAAGACTGCATCGGGTAAGACTGGATGCCGACCCCAACATAGTTGGGAAAAGGCTCGGGAGATGAAGATGAAAACTTGCGAGCTGTGCCTAATGAATATACAGATTTAATTCAATTTGTTGGTTTTTAGGGTTCCGTACCCAAAGGGTAAAACGAGACCCTATTGTTTTCGCTCCTCTGTCTGTCAGTCCGTCCGTCCGCCCGTCTGTCACCAGGCTCATTTTCTAAATACTTAATTGGTTCTAAATTTTGGTTCATAATATGTAACATAGTTTTTAAAGCAACTTACATGAAACAGATTAGCAGAACAACACGTTATCGCTTAACGATTTTATAATGGGTATTTCATAATCAGATAATACAGAATGTGTATGCAATTTATTGCAACATTTCGGAGAAATTCTTTTTTTCTGCGAATCGTATCTTTGTAATCACACAGCATTATTGATTAAAGCCCATATTATTATTTGTAAATAAATAGCAGTTATTATGTGAATGATGTAACAGAATACATGGTATTTATCCAAAAATGCTGAGTATAGAATCTTTGAAAAAGCCACTCGATTTCTGCTGAAACTACATCATTGTTTTATGAATAAGAGATATATCTGAAGCGATGACGCCATATATCGAAGCATGAAATAAATTTAGATAAGGGTAAGAGGACGAGGAAACCAACTGATTTAGGCAACATATTAGACAAATAACTTGTATGCCTTGATGATTTAATGACAGCCTTGAGACATTGAAATGAAGCCGAAACATTCTCGTAAAGGAGAAACTAATAAAATAGCCAAACCGACACGATATACGTAATAGGAACTTAGTGCATAAAAGCACTTTCCAAATCAATAATAAACGAATGTATTTTTACATAAATAAAACCAGACTTGATAACATAGTTTCGTCATGAACGCTTGCCTTCACAATTTTCAAGAGCATCCACATCATCATGAGGAAAACTCCATATTCGTATTAAAATGCTACCCGGGCCGTATACAGAACCAACTCGGTATTTACATGTATAAGTAGGCAAGCCACACATGTTTTACGATACTGTCGCACGCAAAACTGCGTGCATCGAAGTATTAGACTCTAGTAATCCGATTGATGAGAAATCTTTATTTTTGTAGGAAGGGCTCAGATTGGCAAACGTTGTTTGTTAGCTGCCAGCTTTTCCTAAGACTCCACCCACTTCCCGACTCCCTTAAAGGATTTCCATGTCCGAGAAATAAGGTTTCGTTTATTAGTTTAGTGGTTATTGTGTAAAAGATTCACAAATATCAAGCACCCGCAAACTTCATGATTTGAGAAATACAAATTATGTAATTTACTCCGCCAAATCATAAAACTAAAACAATATATTTATTTATTTATTTTTATTTATTTATTTATTTATTTACATGGGAAACCTACAGCTAAAGAAAATAAACTAAGAACAGTATGGTAAACGGACAGCCAATTACAGGTCTCCACGTATAGATACAGATATATACAAACAAATCTGTGAACAACATTATATAAGAATAGTACTGCCAACAAGAAAGGAAATATAATAATAACAGAATCAAAATATTACAGTTTGTATTAATGAAAAAAGTTAAGGCTTAGACACTTTCTGGCCGAGGACACGCTTGTCGTGAATGGATCAAAATCATGCTGTTTACATATGTTATTGAAGCTTCTACTTGCACGCACAATAAATGAATTCTGCCTATAATTCGACGAAGTAAGTGGTACACACAACGGTGGATTAAATCGTTTCAATTTACTAGGGACATTAAAATAGAATTTAGATAGAATATCGGGGCTGTTAATGTTGTTATTAAAAGTCTTCAGTAGAAATAAGCAGTCAGAAATCTCCCGACGCATGCTTAGAGGCAGTATATGAAATTTTTTACATAGTTTAAGGTAATTTTCTGACTTGTAGGGTATTTTTTGGTGAAAACATAGGTATTTTATAAATCTCTTTTGAATGCTTTCAATTCGATCAATATATTTATGATACCGTGGGTTCCAAACCTCAGATGCGTACTCCAAGTGACTTCTAACAAAAGTGCAGTATAGGATTTTTAATGTTTTGGCTTGTGTGAAGCACTTGGACAGACGCATTATGAAACCTAGAGATTTGGATGCTTTAGCGACTATTTTGCCAACATGTTCTTCAAAGCTAAGTTTGGAGTCATGGTGAACCCCAAGATCACGGATGCAATGGGATCTAGGTAGTGGTTGATCATCAAGAGTGTACGCTGAAGCAATGGTTGAGTGCTTACGCGAATATGTAATGACCGAGCATTTCGCAGGGTTGAGATCAAGCTTGCTTCTCCAACAATATTCTTCTAGGCATCTTAGATCATTCTGAAGTGCTATCACGTCCATAAGAGATGATATTGTGGCATAGATCTTCATGTCATCGGCAAAACACAGTAACTTGGATGAACTCAGGCAAGCATCGATGTCGTTTATATAGATTATAAATAGTAAAGGCCCGAGCAAGGATCCTTGGGGGACGCCACTAGGTATAGGAACCCAGCTAGACATATAATTATTCAACACAACAGCTTGAGATCTTTCCTCGACATAAGAAGAAAACCATCTAAGTAAGTCTCCGCGTATTCCCATACCCTGAAGCTTCAATAAAAGTATATTGTGATCGATTCGGTCAAAAGCCTTACTATAATCAGTATAGACGACATCGACCTGCCTACCCTTATCCATAGCATCAGTGATATAATCATTAAGTAGGATTAAGTTAGTAACGGTGGACCTTCCTTTTAAAAAGCCATGTTGGAAAGGACTGAAAGAATTTTTTAGAGCAGAATAGACTTGATTATAAATAATCCTTTCGAAGACTTTGGCAATTATACATAGCTTCGAAATCGGCCTGTAGTTAACAATGTCCGTTTTTACTCCTTTTTTGTGCACAGGCGTTATAAACGCCGTTTTCCATAGTTTAGGAACAATACACACATCCAAGGATTTTCTAAAGAGAATTGAAATAGGTAGGGCAATCGCAGGTGCACATCTTACTAAAAGTTTGGATGAGATATTATCCGGACCAGGAGCTTTGGATGTATCTAACCTGCGGAGCAAGTTAGTGATTTCGTCGACATTTACCTGGATTTTACAAATATCTGATGATAAGTTAGAGGATTCGGTGAAAATAGGGAGAGCGGACGTTGGTCTTCTGTTATAACTGGCATCGAGAAAAGTGGATTGAAAATACGTAGAGAATGCTTCGCATATAGCTTCACCGGAGCGTAGGGCTTCATTATTAAAGTTTAATGTACTAGGAATAGCATTCGTTTTAAAACGTTTCTTTGCAAAGGTCCAGAAATATTTAGGATTATTTTTAATAGATTTTTCCGTAAGATCCAAATACTTTTCATAACACTCAGCTTCAAGTAATTTAACTCGTTCACGAAGAAATTTAAATTCTGTTTCATCAGCTTTATTACCATATTTTTTGAATTTTTTAAAGTGTTTATATTTCTCTTTTATTGTTCTGATAAGTGACGAGTTATACCAAGTTGGATAAGTTTGATTACGAAATACCTTCTGCGGAATATATTTTGTTTGTAAATTAAAAATAAATTCATTAAAAAATTTCACCGAGTCATCAATTGAACGCGACGAGAATTCGAGTTCCCAGTCCGTCATAGAAACTTCGCTGCTGATGGAGTCATAGTCACCCTTATCAAATAAATATTGGGTCCGCGGTGCACACTCTAATAGGGGTGTTACAACGAAATCAACATTAACCAGTAGTGCCGGGTGGTAGGCATCGATAGGAACCAATGAACTAGAACACTCAGCAACATCGACCCTTTGGTTTGATAGGACTAGATCCAGAATTTTCCCAAACTTATTTAGGACGGTATTATATTGACCAAAATCGAGCGTACACAGTTCGTCGTTTAACAAAAGTTCATCGTGACTATTAGGATTTAACGGGACTAGCGATAGATTTTCGGAAGGGACCCAGTTTATTCCGCTCATATTAAAATCGCCAAGAACGAGAAAGGTATCTGAAGTGTTACTAATAACAATTTGACTTAAATTTGAAAGGAAATTAGAAAGTTGCGATGAAAAAGAATGACCTAAGTTTTGTTTACATAAATAAATAACACAAATATGCAAGTTAATATAATTCCGTGTTTTAGAACTCTTTAATTGTATACTTAGCCAAAGGTCCTCTGCTGTAGAATGAAAAGTAGGTTGACAAATAACGGATAGTTCCCTACGAGTAGCTATAAGAACACCCCCACCACGCGACTGCCCGGTCAAAGCATAATCGCGATCTCGACGCCATACTATATACCTCTCATCAAAGAATTCAGAGCTCAAAACCCCATCCAATAACCAAGTCTCAGTAAGGACTATGACATCATAAGAGTTTAATAACATTTGACGATAGAAAATATCACTCTTTGTTCGTAGCCCGCGAACGTTTTGGTAGTATATGCTTAGATTACCCGCCATTGCAAATATGACTAGTAATAGAATATAAATCAGTACAATGTTCTAAAATAAAACATGTTATTAAATTAGAGTTTAAAATATGTCGAAATAATATAAAATACATGCGTAGAGGGTAAAAATTAATAAAGTTAGCGCTACATGTAGAATCATACGACTTTAAGTAGTAAACAACTGTGCGAGAAAGCAAGCAACAATGCGCGGTCCACGCAAGTGTGAGCGAGTAAAGCATATTGTAATGCGTAGCAGCTTTAATGTAAACAGCGCGATAAGAAATACAAACAGCGAAACAAAAGAGAGGTGTCAAGCTCATTAGTGCGGCAGAGGTGCTAAACCTTTTACAACATGATATTGCGATATTATAAGCATTTAAAATAAATAACAAATTTGGAAAAGTATGACAGTGCGGTACAAAATAAAGTACAACTATTAGGCAGCATATTAAACAATTTTGTTTAAATCAGATTCATTTCTGATAATAAAAACTTTTGAATTAGTATTTTTTAGTACATGAATTTTACCATGCTTGACCCATACGTACTCATAATGTTTTTCTTTTGCCATGATTTTGACCTGATTCAGAAGCTTCTTCTGTTCCACACTTAGATGATCGTTGATATATATACGATGAGCCGTGCACTGAAATCCGATGTCAGATGTTGATAATTCCTTAGCAGCGCGTGCAGCTGCAATAAAATCTTCCTTCGCGTAACGATTTATAAAGCTCACTATAATAAGTTTTTCGCTGGATTTAAACATGGGGACCCTTGAGATGTAGTTGACCTGGGTTTTAGAGCAATTATAGTTAACTTTTCGGCCTATAGCTTCAAGAATTGAATATAGATTTTCATCTTTTCTCACAGGAACTCCCTTGATTTCAACATTGTTTAGCCTTGACCGCTGATCATGCGCTGTAAGTTCAAACTTCGCCTTTACTAACTCTGTCTGTAAACAATTGACAGTTTCATGAAGCTTGTCCAGGTCAGACACTTTCGCTTCGACCTCAGCAAGTCTAGACCCCATTTCAGCAAATTTTCCGCTAGTTGATTCACATGTCACCTTAAGTTCGGATAACTCTTCCTTTATTCCACGTATGTCATCCACCAGCGTCGGCAAATTAAGTAACTGGCGCTTCATGTCTCGAATTTCAGCCAATATAGTATCGAGAGACACTGGTTGCGGGGCAGGCACAGCTGGTGATGAGGTCCTGCAAGAGGAACATTTCCATTGTGCCATTCTAGTAGCACCCAATTTTCTCCATCCAGCTTCGGAAATGTTTGCACACCCAAAATCTAAATGTCTCTTGCAGCTCCCGCATTGGACGCCATCATTGAATTGCATATCACATACTGCACAAGTCTTCATTATTAATTCACTAAGATGATATTTATTTGTGAAGTGTAAAAAAGGTTGGTGATCTATTTATTCGACCGGCGCGTACTATTCGAATGAATGTCCACAGAAGAATGATGATTTATAGTATAATGCCCTACATAACAAATGTATGAGTATCTAAACATTATGTCTAAAATACTGAAGTTGTTGTAACAAAACTTTTTTACAAAAAAATTAAACCGACTTCCAAAAACACTAAAAAGCAAAAAAAAAAACTAATTTTAGGTGCATCAGCCTAGAAGTCGGTGTCTAATGGATGTTACTAAGTTAATTTTGCCACCGACTTGTAGGCCGATGCACCTAAAATTAGTTTTTTTTTTGCTTTTTAGTGTTTTTGGAAGTCGGTTTAATTTTTTTGTAAAAAAGTTTTTTATTTACTGCTTTTCAGTGATACGAATAGTTGTCACTATCCATATAAGTGGAAAGTTCTCATCAATATAAAGAATAAAGCCCAAATACGAGGTATTTTACATATTCAGTTGTCGAGTCCCCTCGACCTTCTCTGGTCTCCATCATCAGGTCAGCTCCAAACCTTCACTGTTGCAAAGGTCTTGTCAATACAAATAATATAAGCCCAAACACGAGGTAGTTTACATATTCAGTTGTCAAGTTCCCTCGACCTTGTCTGGTCTCCATCATCAGGTCAGCTCCAAACCTTCACTGTTGTAAAGGTCTTGTCAATACAAATAATATAAGCCCAAACACGAGGTAGTTTACATATTCAGTTGTCGAGTTCCCTCGACCCTCTCTGGTCTCCATCATCAGGTCAGCTCCAAACCTTCACTGTTGCAAAGGTCTCGTCAATACAAATAATATAAGCCCAAACACGAGGTAGTTTACATATTCAGTTGTCGAGTTCCCTCGACCCTCTCTGGTCTCCATCATCAGGTCAGCTCCAAACCTTCACTGTTGAATAGTACTTTTAAGCATACACCTGAGTGTCAAGTTTTTACCCTATGTATGCCTACAACTTTCGAAGGTTGCCCTCGATTTCTCAGGGTTTCCATCATCAGATCCTGACCTGATGACTATGGGACCAACTGGCAGCTATTTCGCGTCGAACAAAAAAAGAATCACGCAAATCGGTCCATAAACCTCGGAGTAATCGATGTACATACATAGAAAAAAAAAAAAAACATACCGGCCGAATTGAGAACCTCCTCCTTTTTGGGAAGTCGGTTAAAAATAGTGTAACATTTAGCTGCTTTCTATCATCAAGATAATCTCTCTAGAAGATATAATTAGCATAGAATTTGATCTTCTTTTTGTTGCAGCCGAGCTACGAATCGATACGTTTTTTTTTTTGCATAACGACAGTTTATTGACCTGAGAGCAACTGAACTAGCATTTCACGGCGAAAATTTCACAATTTCTGCGGTTTTAGTTTCGGAAACCGAATCCGCTTCGAGAGAATAGCTTATTTTACTAAGTGACAACATAATATTTAGAAAATGGAATCTTTACATATAGCAAATACAACGTGTTAGTAGTTCAGTTTAATTCTGGAGTGAATAGCGCGCCGGCTGGCGTGGCGCCAATGACCGTTGTTACATGAGAAATCATAATAAATGTTCTTAGTTGCGATGTTTTGATAATCCCGGTGATGGCATACGACCTACAGGTTTCGGAAAACAATATTGCATAACAATGCTTCATCGATGTCGGCAGTTTTATATCAAAATCAAAAGCGCTGTATGATTGTGGATTTGTGCTTATAAGCTTGCCTCTGCTAGGAGGGAGATAAAGGGAGAAGACCTCATGGCTAAGAACTAGCAGTAAAAAGTTGGGCCGACAGAATTAGATTAAGTCGGGCGATATTTTCGATCGAGGAAATAACCTAACCTAGCCAGAATCGTGCCTCGGGTAGTATCCCATGGTCTTCAATTAGTCCCAATAGTCAATAGCAGATTTTTGCAAATATGTAGGTATGTAGTTAGTCAAATAGTCAAAATCAGGACTATGCAACGTTACAATCACAAATAGATCGAATACATTCTGGAGTCTTAACGTATGCAGTTGCTACTATCTATAACGATCCTTGATTTACGGTTTTCACATAAAATCTTACGTTAGGACCGCTGGGACGAATCGTAGAGTAGGTAGCTATTGAGCAATTTCATACAGTAGCGTTAGATCCATTACAACGCGGGAGATGCCGATGATTTATTCCGGCGACCATGTCTTTTTATTACAATCGTCATTGAATTTATAATCGTAAAAGAATTGACTGTTATGTCTTTAAAAAAATGGTGAAGCTGATAAAGAAGAAGAATGAAATGAAGGGTACCAGAAGTTCTAGTATATGACAAGGATAAAACCAATGGTAATGATAACATTCAAAAACTCAAAGCTACAACCGGCCGAGATCTTATCGCAAAGGGCAATGTCATTATAGTAACCTCCACATGAACTCGTCTGTGTACACTGGAAACAGACTGTCCTACACGTCTAATGAAAGTCACTTCTTGCAAGAAAACGGTTGGCAGAAACTCTGCTACGGATTGCCCAAAGTAACCGTTAATTCCTCGTCATTTATTACTACGGAATAAGTCACGTAACTGATTTATTGAAAGTAGTAAAAACTTTGGTAGATACCAGACTAATCTATATATATAAAAAAAAAATAAAACCGACTCCCAAAAACACTGAAAAGCAAAAAAAAAAAAAACTATTCTTAGGTGCATCGGCCTAGAATTCGGTGTCTAGTGGATGATGATATGTTTATTTCGCCACCAGTTTTTTATTTTTGGCTTTTCAGTGACAAGTATAATTGTCACTATCCGCATTAGTGGAAAGTTCTTATCAATACGAATAATATAAGCCCAAACACAAGATAGTTTACATATTTAGTTGACGAGTTCCCTCGACCTTCTCTGGTCTCCATCATCAGGTCAGCTCCAAACCTTCACTGATACAAAGGTCTCGTTAATACAAAGGTCTCGTCAATACAAAGAATATAAGCCCAAACACGAGGTAGTTTACATATTCAGTTGTCGAGTTCCCTCGACCTTCTCTTCTCTCGTCTCCATCATCAGGTCAGCTCCAAACCTTCACTGTTTGTTACAAAGGTCTCATCAATACAAAGAATATAAGTCCAAACACGAGGTAGTTTACATATTCATTCAGTTGTCGAGTTCCCTCGACCTTTTTTTTTTTTCGAACTTTTACTGTTGCATAGTGCCTTCAGAGGTACACCTTATTGTCAAGTTTTTAACCTATGCATGCCTACAATTTTCGAAAGTTGCTCTCGATTTCTCAGGGTTTCCATCATCAGATCCTGACCTGATGATTATGGGACCATCTGTGAGGTATACCCTATCAAACAAAAAATTTTGCAAATCGGTCCAGGCGTCTTCGAGTAATCGGTGAACATACATAAAAAATAAAAAAATAAATAAAAAAGATCCCGACGAATTGAGAACCTCCTCCTTTTTGGGAAGTCGGTTAAAAATGAAACCCGCTTTCCGTTGTCACGACATAACATGAAAACGGCTTGACCGATTTGGCTGAAAATTAGAGGGGAGGTAACTTAGACCCGTGAGAAGGTTTTAGGATAGTTTTTGTCACCATCCGGCTACGGGACGCGGGTGAAACCGCGGGCGAAAGCTAGTTTAAAATAAAGATTCATAGGAGCCAGGGGCTTGCATTCGCAGAGCTAGGACTCGCGGGTTCGTACCCTCGCCAGCTTAGCTGCGAGCGAGAGCCGCTAGTCAACGTTACGCGAATTGGCCCCAGGTTCCATCTAAAGTTGTAATCAAAAACTATTGCCTCAAGGTCAAAATGAGATATCAAGCTTCTATGAAAACTTCTATGTAAATGTAAAAGATCTTTAATAGATAAATTTAAATAATATGCAAATCGTTGATGGCCTCGATTTTCTCACCATCATAAGTGAGCATGGTGCTGTATTATATGTATGTCTCCTTACATTTTGTCCAGATCCTGCCATAGTGCCAAATGTCATCTAAACGCGTTAACCGGGTCTAGAGAAAATGTGATCTATGTACCAAATACTTGGCAAACGTTTTGGATAAAATATCTTACTAGTGAAAATTTGTACACCTAACACCTGCATGTTGATTTCCTATGGTTGTACCCAAAGGAAAGGAAACATACAATAAAATTGATTGCAGTAATAAAATGTTTTAACAATAATAAAGCTCACTCAATCAGAAAATTTTATGTAAAAACTTGGCAACTACTTACACTGTAATTATTACTGCAAGGACAATTACGAGTTCTTTCACCTAAAATTTATAAAAGAAACTTTACGCACGTTAATTGTTTAATAACTAACGACTTGGTAAAAAAACAACAACTTGTTAATGATTTTGGCAAGTACTCCATTTGTCATAGACTACAATAGTTCATCGTAAAATTACTATGACACATGAGCTGAAAACTTGGGTGATTAATCTAAAGATGTCGAGTAAGTATTATTAAAGATATTTGTCATACCTAGGTAATGGCAAGATTGATTTAGTTAAACATATCCTTGCTGCTACCAATTGTTAATCAGTGACAGGGGCTGACCCATTGCAAACTATTTTAAATAAAGACTGGCTGTCTATCATAATCTTAAACACTTACATATTTGTTTCCAGCACTTTTGTGCAGTGCTGTATGTATGTATGCACAGTTTGTATGTGTGTTTGTCTGCAAATATCTCACATTTAGCTGAACCAATTTTTAATGTGGTTTTCAGCATAGGATTTTTGAGACTTAGGAGAAGATTCAAGGTATATTATTGGACCCACCGGGTCCAACCTGGGTGAAGGATTGTTCAAAAAAAGTTGTCCTCGTTTTTTGTTTTTCATCCCATTTTTTATTTCAATTGGTACAGTGTTTGTGGGTGAAATTGTAATAAACAAAACAAACTTACTTTCTGATTGTATAATAAAATGGCTTATATTGGGAGTGCCTTTATCAATATTTGTGACTATGACTCACACATTGAATCTAAAAGATATCTTAGCTGCGGTAGGTAAATAATGAATCATTATGAGTTACATAAACAACATGTTTCATTGATATGCCTTATAAAGAAAGTCTTTTGACCAACACATACATAAATTAGGTGTGTTACAATCACACTATTATAGTAAAAGTGTTTTTTTTTTTATTTCCTTCTTTAAATAACTCCCGAGTGGATTCGATAAAAGTTTGTAGTAACACAGCTTATACGTATGAGACATACATGTAGATTATTTATGTAAAGAACTCCCAGTACTTAAATTTTGTTTCTAATTCCATTTACTTAAACTACCAGCCTACTAATAATATTATATCCTACTAATATCCTACTTCCTACTAATAATTAATATTATAATTGTGAAAGTTTGTGAAGGTATGGATGTATGTTTAGTTATTCTTTCATGCAAAAATGGCTGGACCGGTTTGGTTGAAATTTGGTATGTAGATAGGTGATACCCTGGATTAACACATGGGCTACTTTTTATCAACACTCAATGCGGGCGAAGTGGAAGCTAATATAGAATACAAAATCTATAGAAACCTATATGCACTGTCATGTAACAGGATTCATTTGTCTCCAAAATAAGGTTTAATTTTACAATAACTTAATTACTTTCACATTTCAGAATGACCTTGACCTTGAATACTGAATGCTAAGATCAATGTCTCCTTTACAAAACATAGACATTTTAATATAGTTTATCTTCTCTTTACATTCCTGTTTTAGATAATAATTTCTTCTTCATTGTTGATGAAATATTTATTTGAAAAGAAAGTATAAAAAAGTGAAAGTTGTAGGCACATGCAATTTTATACACATGCCGCATAAATAGGAAATTCTTAACAACATCTTCCGTTTCAACAACATATTCCATTAGGTAATGCCCTAACCACGCTAGGCCACTGCCTGTTTGGTTAGATTTTCAATAAACCTTTAAAAGGCAGATTTCCATAAAAAAATCTGGCATTATGTAGTCAACTATACCATCATCATTATGAATAATATTGATGAATCATTCATCTCCTAATAAGTTAATTTATAATTTTGATAGGTAAACACAGATGTTTAAACAATCAAGAAGTTATTAATAATAAGGAAAATAGAGGAACATCTTCTCATAAATGCTTAAATTACAAATATAATGAGTAACATACTGTTATAATAAATTCATGCACGATTTAATAGTATGAGGAAGTGTTACAGAGATTCCAAACTCAAGATACATACAGTTAGTTTGTCTATTGAAGAATGCATATATAACCTTACCTCCTGAAGAGATGTAGAAGCCACTCGGAGAGTATTTCGCGACATTCACTTGGCAAGAATGCTCCGTGTATGTATCGGAGATCGCGGGGTTCTCAATATCTCGTATGATAACGGAATTGCCGTTGGTATACAGGAAGTTTCTGCCCTTCGGATCTCCGCCTAAAACTAGCGGTGTACCTCTCTGGGTCCTCGGCAGAGCCGCCCAAGTATACTCTGCGAACACAAAACTACACTGTAAAACCACTTATCACTTTTATTTTCATACACAGACAGATTTATCATCATGTTTCACCCGCTAGTTACAACAACCATGCTGCCCCGTATAAGATTCAAATTGGAACTTACTATGAGAATAAGACATTTTATAAACACACTTTGCTAACTAATCACTACTTTGATAATGCTATAACTATTGGTCACTCGGTAATTTTATTTAATTTTAGTGAAACACAGTCAGCCGCTATGCCCCATAGCCTACCAAAAAAATGACGTACAATAATATTTTTTTGTACGGTTGGCAAGTCTGTAGGTCTGTCGCTCATTGATATTACCATAAATGGGCAGAGGAATACCGATCATTTTTAATAACTTCATTTCATTTTTATTTTACAAGTTCCTTCAATTTTTTCGACTGCATTTGCAAATTACCTTACAAAAATATTATTTTTATTAAAAACCTATTTTGTGACTTTCCAGGCGATGTTTCTTAGTTGCCAGCTTTTCTTAGTCGAGTTTGTGTCTATGAGGACCAGAGATTTTTTATCTATGGGTTCGCAGCACTATGTGTTTCGGATGGCACGTTAAACTGTAGGTCCCGGCTGTCATTGAACATCCTTGACAGTCGTTACGGGTAGTCAGAAGCCAGTAAGTCTGACACCAGTCTAACCAAGGGGTATCGGGTTGCCCGGGGAACTGGGTTGAGGAGGTCAGATAGGCAGTCGCTTCTTGTAAAGCACTGGTACTCAGCTGAATCCGGTTAGACTGGAAGCCGACCCCAACAGGATTGGGAAAAAGGCTCGGAGGAGGAGGGTTCGCAGCACTATTCCGAACGAAGTTTTTTCTCTGCTCACTCATTCAGCTACCTACCTAGTACTTCTCCTCATTCATTCACTATTCATTCTATTTGTCAAAAATGCTGTACGAAGGAGCTCGCATCGCCAAGCAATGAAATTATTTTAAATATAGTTTTTCGTGACATTTATTCGGCGTTTTTGTGATTAACCTGAATGGGAAGAGTGATGCTTGCGTGTAGTACGAAATATTTTTGCAAAAGAATTCCTTTGCTTGCATTTTTCGGCTTGATTATTTGACACTTGTTTCCACGTGGTTCACGTCACAATCGGTCGACGTGTTAATTTTCTACATATTATTTAAAGTTCTTGACTTGGTTTAAACGAAGAAATGGAGTCATTGAACATCTCGAAACTCAACTTGTGCAGCGGCAGGAGCCGGAGCTCCCAAGACAACGGTGTGAAGTTTGAAAGGACTGAAGAAAAATTCGAAACAAATGTAAGCCATACCATGTGTTGTAAAATCATTTTAACACCAAAGATATTAAATGAAACAGAAAAAAAATAGCTTTATTTGCGATGTGTGTCAGATTTAAAACTTAGTTTCTAGAATTTTCTCGACCATGTTATGAAATTGCATGGAGGTTCAATATCCAAAAATCAGATCATTTTTCATGACCAAATACAGATGTGCATGGAATCAAAACACTTTAAAATTATGTTTTGCAGAGGGTTTGGGTGTTTTAATGGTAAAATTATTGCAGTAATTAAAATTATACTGCATTATTTTTCGTGGTTACGCTAAGTCATTGCAGTTAATATTTGTATGATGACATGAAACAACTGTTTTGTGAAACATTAACATCAGAATCATAACATTAGTCAATATTGTGTAATTTTACAATAATAAATAAATTCCTCAGATAATTTTTATCAATAAATGTTTGTTACATATTTTTTAATTTATATACTAATTACTTTAAATCTATACTAATATTATAAAGCTGAAGAGTTTGTTTGTTTGTTTGATTGTTTGTTTGTTTGTTTGTTTGAACGCGCTAATCTCAGGAACTACTGGTCCGATTTGAAAATTTCTTTCAGTGTTAGATAGCCCATTTATCGAGGAAGGCTATAGGCTACTTTTTATCCCGGTACGGGAAGTAGTTCCCACGGGATGCGGGTGAAACCGCTGGCAGAAGCTAGTTACTTTATATAAATGGAATTCTTAAAAAAAAGTAATGATAAGAAAATAATATTTTTAGCGTAACCACATACTGATAAATGCTGTTTTATCTGGAGTAGTTAAAATTGTATTGTTACAAAATGTAAATAAAAATGTAGCGTGTACCTAGATAGCAGGAAGTCCAACTCCAATTTGTGTCAATTCAATGTAATTAATACATATAATAGCAATATTTTATTATTTGCAAAAACCAAAAACAATTTTTTTTTCAGTCAAATAGTAAATCAATCAATCAATAAAAAACATTGTGATTCATTTATAATATACTTGATTATATGACAATCTGGCAAGCTGCCATTTCCAATGATATTACAATATCTACACCTAACACAAAGCTAAGTTTCATCATACTTGCAGGAACATTTTATTTGCTTAAAAAAATAAATTTCTACACTAATACACCAGGAAACTACACAATGGCAAGCCACTTTTAAATCATATTTACCTACTTTTAAAATTATACATATGAAACATTTAATATATTACCCTCATTTTGTGTGCCATTTGTCATAGAGTTAAACTTTTTCATACATTTAATACCACAGCATTTTTCATATTCATATGTTTATTTGTATCCCATAATTTTACAATAGATGTTGAAGAGGTTTTAAGCTAGGTATATAGAATTATGGACCCTGCAAAAGAAGGCATTACTCATAGTCCTCCGAGCCTTTTTCCCAACTATGTTGGGGTCGGCTTCCAGTCTAACCGGATGTAGCTGAGTACCAGTGCTTTACAAGGAGTGACTGCCCTATCTGACCTCCTCAACCTAGTTACCCGGGCAACCCAATACCCCTTGGTTAGACTGGTGTCAGAATTACTGGCTTCTGACTACCCATAACGACTGCCAAGGATGTTCAATGACAGCCAGGACCTACAGTTTAATGGCCATCCGAAACAGAGACATTGGTGTCTAAGATATACTTAGAAAAGGCATTACTACATTTGTATTTTTTGTTGTTGCAGGCACTCACAGATCAAGATGAAGAGTACCACTGTGAATATAAAGAAGAAATATGGAAGAATCTTCTGGAACAAGAAGCTGAGAAACCAACTATTCACCTGCAGTCACCACAGGTGAGAAATTCCTTCATGCTCAGTCTACTGGCATTGTTAAACAGTGCCTAGGTATTGTACTATTTTAACTGAGTTAAAAAAAGAGGTTCTTAGTTTGTTTGTGCCTGATTATATCCCTTGCTTTTATCAGCCATTTTGAAGCGGTTTTCAGCATAGTATTTGACAAAGCAAACTTAAAGCAAAGTTTAGGTATATTTTTGAAGTTGGTTTCATGTTTTTTTTTATTAGGATGACAATTATGCATTTTGTACATACAGCCACAGTTGGTCTGCTGTAGATCTAGAATTAAATCCTCTTTCACTCAAAAAGTACTAAATGGATTTTTTGTAGCTTGGCAGCAATATTGCATCAGAATAACATATAAGCTTCTTAAATTTATTATAAGGCTGTTAAAAAAGGCTTCATAAATTAATTAACTGTGTAAGAAGCCTTCATTAAAAACTTGTCAATGGCCACTTCAAAATAATATCAGATAGCCACTGATAAACTACTGATTAAATTCAGGAACTATGGTTTATCAAGATTGATCTTGAAATATTATTATTCTGTAAAATGTAAATACAAATTAATGTTATCTTGTGTTTACGTTTGAATAATTCAATCAATAATTTATTTAGTACTGTAGTTTCTTTTAATAGTACAGGATTTTTTTTTCTGTTATGTCCATATTTATTAAAAATTCATTCATCAAAAGAACCAGTCATGTAAAATCATCATATTTGTGTGTTACTGAATAATTGTAGTTGCCTTGAAAAGTGCTAGACAAGGCGGCGATTGTAGCTGGAGTGTTGTAGGTTAATAAAATATATAGATTAGTGTGCAATTCTAGGAATTTGTAAACAATACAAGCAAATATACCTACATAGGCTAGTACTTTTCGAACAACACACTTCTGTATCGCTAATCGGAAGCTCGCATTACATAAGCCAAAATCAGTTTTAATTAATTTAAAAATGTTCCTAAAATCTATCAAATTAATATTTTCCAATGACGAAATGTCCTCAATATTGAAGTAATTATTTTAACAAAGACAAGTACTAATGTAACGCTATTGAATATAATTACATGATTCATATCTGCCATTTCTTGCACAAGCTATTTCATCACAAACAATATTAACCTTTACGCCATATGTATTAGAGATTAAAGTCGCTTGCATTTTTTTATGTTGCATGGACATTGGAAGTATTGCAACAGATTAACGGTAAACTTGTCTCCCCTTCGAAGCAGGTATTGTGTTAGATAATTCAATGACGCCCTTTGCAGAGAAACAAGATCACATTCTTTCGAATTCAAAAGATTCGCCTTATTATTTGAGATGTTAAAAGGACAATGTAATGTACCAGCTGCGTTATAACAAAGAAGTAATGTCTACTAAGGTACTAAACGTGGGGGTCGTGAATAATGAGTAATTGAGTTCATTTTTGTGACAAACAGGTCTCAGGTAGTCTCCTACATAAAGGAGGACAGATTGTGTACTAAAATGATTTCTAAAGTTATTGCAAGCAATTTTGCTGATCTTAATTTTTACGGCGATTGTTATGTAGCAGATGTAGCGCTGTGCGCACCTGTAATTAACTTATTTACGCAGGACTAACCATAATTGTAAATTTATATATGCGAAAGTAATTGTAAATAAGTTGTTGGTGTGCCTTGTAAATAAATAAATAAATAAAATAAATAGATGGATATGACATGACTGCAAAACTATTTTGTATCAAAGATGAACGTCGAAAAGAAAATTTTAAGAATACAAAACAAAAAGTGTACTTAACAGTATTTATTTTACACTGTTTAAGTTTTACATTTCTTAAAATGTGTTGCTAGTGGCTTAGTTTTATGAGATTTATTTTAGTTAAATTGCCACCCTTGTTCTTAATATGGCGTATTAATTATACAGGGGGATTAACAAAACCCAGTAGCCTACTCTCATTCTGTCTGAAATGTAACGAAAGCAAGCCATGGCTTAGTAACCTGAAACAGTAACATAATGTGCTGAATGACGTCATTGATAAGTTTATTGGCTAGTTTACTTACTCTCGCAGTGAGGTCGTTGACTGATTAACGAGGAAAATTGTTCATTAATTTCCTGGCTTTGAAAACACTGCTTTTCACCAGTTTTTTTTTTTTTTTTTTTTTTTTTTTTTCAAAAATTTTGCTAACTGCCGTCTATGTTTGTAGATAACGATTGATTAATGGTTATTCTAGACATATTTAAATTAAACACATAGGTAAATTAGGTATCCCTCGGGAATTCGAAAGTTACTCTGTCATCTGTTGGGTTTCATTCCAAAACGTACAATTTGTAAAGTTCTGTGTTAAAAGTAAAGCATTTCCCATAACTAAGTTCATAAAAAATATTCAGGGTAGGTAGTGACAAGGTATGTTACATTCATATGCATAGGCAGCCATGTTTTTTTTTTACAAAATTGCTTCCTAATTATCTATTGTGCCCTCACGATGTTTGCCTACCAATAATAATCATTAACGTTCAATAATATTTAAGTGCACACGATTTGAATAAAATCGTTCGTGTTCATCACCCTGTAAAGTCATTCAGTTATCATTTATCGCGAAAAAGTAATAATTTTCGACTATGACACGTGCAATGGAATTACTTTCCGCACTAGGTTAAAAATTATTGTTATATATTATAGTTAAGTTTTACGACTTTATTTACGACTGATGTAAGCTACCTATATCTATAACTGAATTACTGCCAACTTTAATCAATATCCGTTAGCGAGGAAACAAACATCCAAACACTCAAACTTTCTTTATATTGATAACCAGCTTTCGCCCGCGGTTTCACCCGCGTCCCGTAGCCGGATGGTGTCAAAAACTATCCTAAAACTTTCTCCCGGGTCTAAATTACTTCCCCTCTAATTTTCAGCCAAATAGGTCAAGCCGTTTTCATGTTATGTCGTGACAACGGAAACTGGGTTTCATTTTTATATACATAGATTAATTAATTAATTAAAATTAATTCATTTTCTTATAATGATAATTGAATTTGGAATATGTGTTCTAATTTGTTACAGCCTTTTTATTGTCCCACTGCTGGGCACAGACCTCCTCTCACAGGGAGAAGTATTGAGCATTAATTTAATTATTATTATTTGTTTCAGCTGGAGTTCCGAGGCGCGTTAGTGCAGCAACTGCGTGACGTCACAAAGAAGTTGGGGCTGAGCATTGCGACGCTACACTCGGCGGTTGCTCAACTCGACCTGTTCATGGACGCTCACAGACTGAGGGCTGACCGACTCACACACGTCGCTTTAGCCTGCTTGAGCTTAGCAGGTAACGAAATATCACTCAAATATAGGAATGATAGGTTGGTAAGAACAGTGAATAGGTATTCGTGTTTTGTTATGAATGCTGTTGTTGTAAATTAAATGTTTCCGTACGTATTTTTTCAAGAGCTCCAAAAAATGAGGAAAAATATTCCCACATGTTCATGTTTAAATACCACTTACTATACGAAACTTTGTCCTAAACAATTGTCTTGTCATTGTAACACAAAATAAAATTGTCCAACAGCAAAAAGCGAAGAGAAATTCAGTCGGGCGCCCACATTGAAGACTTTATCCAAGATAAGCGGGGTCCAGCTGTGTGGGAAGACGTTTAGGCAGTTAGAGTGGATGGTGGGGCAGCACGTTCGCTGGCGACTGTTGGCTCCGACGCCCGTGACGTACGCCGCGCTCCTTGCTCAGTACGTGGTCACGGATAGCGACCTCACCACCAGACATCCTAAGTTCGTCAGGCGCTTCAAGAGAGATGGAGCGAAACTCCTCGAAGCTTACTTGGATTTGACACTGTCTGGTGAGTTGGTTCAATCAATGTATTATTCTTATAATCCTCGTCTTATTATTTATATTGTTGCGTATTGGTTTTCCAAACATATACAGATATGTATTGATGGGGTCTGTGTTGAAAATATAAGAGTGTGGATGGTGCCAGGTCAAATAGCCATGAGGCCAGCATTTTGTGAATATAATTTAAAACAATTTTGTATTGTATAGTTGTAATATATAATGCTGTTTTGCTGTGAAGTTTGTTCTTCAACGCTTCTTCTTCCCAGCCATAACACTTGGAAGTTTTGAAAGGGGGGCGTTTAGGGGGTGCTGTCCTTTTGTAAATTTGACGTGAAAAAGTGTTAATACTACCTTACTTTCAATAAATATCTTTGACTTTCAACAGATTTGATTTATGAGTCAATGTTTTAGCCATCCCCACCTAATTGCAGTTATCTTAATCTGTGTCCCTCCATTCATTTATTTATTTACAAATTTTTGTACACACACATAAAGAAAGATGACAGGATAGAAGGAATTTACAAAGGTAATGCTTATTTCTAAAGAAATCTCTTCCAGCATACCTGCGAAAGGAAAATGTGAATAAAAGAGATGTAGACAGTGTGTAAAGAGCATAGGAAACAGAAACTAAAATGGAAGAAAACAGCTGTTTATTGTATATTATACCTACATAAACAATACGTAAATAATTAATATATACCTTCATCCTCCTAGCCTTTCTCCCAACCATGTTGAGGTCGGCTTCCAGTCTAACCGGATTCAGCTGAGTACCAGTGCTTTACAAGAAGCGACTGCCTATCTGACCTCCTCAACCCAGTTACCCGGGCAACCCGATACCCCTTGGTTAGACTGGCGTCAGACTTACTGACTTCTGACTACCCGTAACGACTGCCAAGGATGTTCAATGACAGCCGGGACCTACAGTTTAACGTGCCATCCGAAACACAGTCAATGGTGTCTAAGATATACTTAGATAACTAATATATACCTAGAAACATATAATTGTAGCGGTTTAGTAAATGATGTTCCATGTCCGCAGACGTGCGGCTGAAGGTGGTGGAGTGCGTGGACGTGGGGTGCGCGTGCGTGGCGTGCGCGCGCGCGGAGCTGGGGCTGCCCGCGTGGCCCGCGTGGCTCGCCGCCCGCGCCGCGCGCCAGCCCGCCGCCGTGGCGCCGCTCGCCAGGCTGCTGCAGAGGTACACACCTAAAAACTACCTTTATAAAGAGTAAACATGGAGTTTCTTGCCTGTTCTTCTCCATAGGCAACTACTTTTCCAATGGGCAAGCAGAATCAAACCTATTTATAATATTTCACGTTCATAAGTGTTTGTAAAGGCCTAAATGAAATAAATGATTTGACTTTGACCTCCTCCCCCGTAAAGAAGAAGCGCTGGCAAGTTATACGGCACTCCTGAGCCAAATTTACTCCAATCTAAAAGCATACAATGAAACATGATACATAAATAATTCTTCATAATTATTTATTTAATTTTCTTTATCTATTTAAATTGCATTTACATATTTATTACTCTTTTCCCAAACCTGAATTCAAAATTTCTAAATGTGACGTCCTAGGTTTCGGCAGCAAGCATATCAATTCGCGTGAGCTGCCGACACCAATGATAATGCGAAACAAAACCCAACTTGACTAAAAACCGAAATTCAATAAAAAAAATAACCAGCTCCAGGTGGTGGATTCCGCCTATTTTTACTTAAGCGACATACGGTTTATTTATGACCAAATAATTCTCACAATGATGATCAAAGGCCGAAAAGACGCTCATACGAGCTGCCGGTCGATATCCCTTTTGGTTGATGTCCCTATATGGTTATAACACCGAAGCGAATACCTGAGAACTCAACCTGAACCCTCTCTATACAACATACTTTAATAAATTACTAACCAACGTTGTTGATGTTACAGGATGATGCAAATTCTGAAGTCTCGCGAAACATCCGTGGAATCCGAAGTAGATCAAGGCTACAGCAGCGCCCGGACGTCTCCGAATCAAACACCGTGTACCTCGCCAAGCTTCCACGTGTCCCCGGCATCCAGCACTTGCAGCACTTCGTCCCGCAGCCACTTGAACGTCGACACATCTTACCGCCAACGGCCCGTTGAACGTCGACCGGACGCTAGCTACTCCGTCTTAGACTTAGATGATTCTAATGTGCCTCAGAACGTAAACGTTGATTACTACACACTGCCAACTGCTGTCGATATGACCCTGCAACGGGTGAACTCGGCTGCAGACTACAGGTACTGTAGGTCCCGTAGACTGGTCGATGCTAGTTTAGAAGTACAACCGTCTACCAGTATGGCTGTGAAGCGTGGCATAGACACAAATGTCGACATCGAGAGGAAGAGGTACAGACTCGCCTCGCAGATGTCCCAGGTAGTTCTATGATCATGTCTAGTCTTAACGTAAGTCTGTATTCATGTTCGGTACATTTTTCGTTCTACGACGATTTCATGACATCTGCAAAATTTGTGTTTTTTTTTTCTAATGTTTCCTTTTTGTTCTAAACTGATTTTTTAAGTCTTATTACAAAAATGTACTGATGCGGTTCTGGTGGCCGTGTTAAATGAATCCAGGCTATTGATGATAAATACTTTTGATTTGAGCTTTTAAATTTTATTGATGTACGTTTCTATACCTTAAACTCATATTTATTATTTGAATCGAAAGTATTTATGGTCAGTATACAAATAGGTTAGTAGGATGCATATTCCAGAATGTTGTTTAAAAGCGTAGCTGATTTTTACGAGTATGCTTTACTGTGTTGCAAGTGGAAATAATTTTGTATGTATCGAGCCTGTACTGTTTTTATTTGACTGGTTTTTTAACCTTTCCTAATACTCAAATATTTTATTTCTTATCAAATTCGAATGGTCATGACACTATAATGTTATATCCACTTGTAATAAAATGTATTATCATATAGCAATAATGATTGAGAAGTTTAGAAATATTGCTACATTTTAGGGATGGGGTTTTGAAAATTGAACTTTTAAATTTACAAAAGACACGGATTTCAATAACTAGGTTTTTTGATGATGCGAAAGTTATTAACTAGTTCATTTAAAATTAGTTTTACCACTAGTTTCTACTTCATCTTCTGTGTGTTTACTGGATAGTGGATAGGCGTTATGTTTCAGAAACGTCATCAGTAAATTAATGCTTTCTTGTCAAACAACTTTTTGCTCTAAAAATACAACGATAGTGTCAAAGTTATACAAAAACCTACTCTAATGCAATAAAACTTCTCAATTACGCATTTCCTAATTAGCAATAGTTAGTGAGAAATTGTTGGTTAATCACCAAACCTCGAATTAGCAAAGTTTTCAACAGCCTGATTATATAACAATTCAATAATGAAAGCTTAAGATAAAAAGTACATAATTAAATTGTATTTCTTCCTTTACCTAATTCATCAAGGGTGCGTTGTACCATTTACATTATAACCGAATCAAAACCAGCCGTTAAATCGGCGATTTCGATTGTTGTGTTCAAATGGTGTAACCCGCCCAAAATATTAGAATAAAGGCGACATTCTCATTCACACTCTATTAATAGAAATGCCAAAATGCATATTATATAACAAAATAAATTTGCATCGTTATGCAATTAGGTTGTTGGTTAGCATTTAAATGGTGATTATGACGTAGCTCATAGATCGAATAGGGTTGGCATAACATGCGTAAGAAGATGAAATATGTATGTACGGTCTGTAAACGATTCCTCAAGTACTTAATACAAATTAAAAATGGATACTTAACACGATCATGCAAGCTTATATAGAATCCGTTGTGCAAAAGGAATGGAGCTATAGAAAATAAAAAATAAATTTAATAGTTATTTCGTTTTATATGTGTAGATAGAGGATGTATCTGAAATTAAGTACCTAACTTAAATACGAAGTAACACAGCAATAAGTTTTAATAACAGCATGTTATGTCAATCCGGTAATGTACGACTGCCTTAATATTACTGTAACGGATATACGACGTGATAGAGTAAACTGACGATCATTACTTCCTTAATTTATGTTAGTTAGAAATTTATATCGTGTATACGTTGTAAAGGTGGAATTACTCATTTTAAAGGCGTTTGGTTCGCGTGAAACCTCTTTCGTTGTTGGCCGAATTTGAACCACTTCATCGACGCTATTTACTTGTCTCTGGTTTGCATCAGTGAAACTGAAATAGCAACACAGAGATAGACATATCAACCATCCAAAGAACTAGAAGGTAGTGTACATTTCGGCATACCTTATCGAAGTCAGCTCAATAGCTGTGCTGTGATTGGTTGACGGTAATAAAAACAGCCAATCAAATTGCTTGACTGATGTTTGCGACGTTAAATAACGAAAATCAGGTTCTCGCACTAACGAACATTCATTCGTCTTTAGAAAACTGAATTTCACCTTGATTTACCAATCTAGTATATTTTAATACTGTATCCGAAATAGCAATTCTAGTAAATTAATGCCAATTTCATTTAGTACGAGTCATGTTATAGAATAACTTATTTGAATGATTTTTGCTGTTTTGGATGTAGAGCGGTTGTGATTAAGTATGTTTTAAATTATCGTTAATATTTAAATTTGCTTCTGCTTATAAATGTTATTGTATGCACTTATATTCGCTTTACGTATGGCCAGTTACGTAAACAGCGTGACAGTTCTAGCCGTCCCATTAAAAATTCAAGAGCCCTCACACTGTTTGTGGGAAAATTGTGACGCATACTAATTAATTTACATTGTCAACATCAAAATGTTAGGCATGAATTCTACAAAAAATATAAACACACCCAAAACTGTGCAAGTATACCGCCGTAAGTGTACATCCTAAACTTTAGGCAAATTGACTTTTCCTCTCTGCGTAACACCAACCCTATACTTGTACAGTTTTGGGTGTGTTGATATTTTTTTAGGCCCTAAACGAAATATGATTATTTAACATATAATTTTTTAAAATGAAAACTGGCAAAATAACCATTATAAGCAGAAATGACAATGTTTGGACCGTGGTATGGAATAGAATCTTGTTTTAACATTTAACGTTTTTATTGCTCATTTATACTGCATTGTTTAAGTTATTTTTTAAATATTTTTTTATCAACGAAATGTAAGATTCCGTTCCATATTCACATTTAATGTGTAAAACTGTTATGTGACAAAATATGTGGTGTGATATCAAAATTAATTTACCAGTGACAGTTGATGTCTTATTTACTTTTCACAAAATGCTGATTGTTGCGAAAATCCATCACATATTTGGGTGTATGGTATAAATTTTTTATTTCACTACCTTATTTTAAAGGGTTTTACAGCTTTCAATGGGGCAAAGGGGACATAAGTAATATTCTTTTCGGTCGTTTTAAAAAATCGCAAATGGGAACATAAATAAATTAACTGCTTGAATGCCGCTAATTAGAGAACAATAGAAAATCAATTGTGTCTCGCGTACGTTTTACATATACAAGCATATGCATTAAAATTATTAATAACAAAGAAAGTAGGCCTGGAGCTAAAGCTAAGTCCCACAAAACCGTTTTAGTGGCTATGTAGACCTAACTTATGCATGCCGGTAAATTGTACCGAAACTGTTACATTAGTCAAGTAATCAAATCAATGAGAAACCCCTTTGCCCTAGAAAAGTAATATTTTTTATACGGGTTTGTAAGCGGTCTCGTAATGTCTACTATTTTGGTTTATTACTAATGTTGTACCAAATGTTTGAATGTTTTATTCGTAATATTAATATTTACTACAGTGATAATTTCCAAGTTAATTTGGTACCTATTACTCATGTCGCGACCGACACCATGCTTATACTCGAATGTATTGTTTTTCCAGCTCAAGGCCTAATTAAATGAAGTTACCAAAACTATTTTTGAGTATTTTATATTATGTTGCAGATCTAAAAATGTTGATTGTAATTAAAATGTCGTCGTTCACTACATAAACTTGTATTTGTTATTCGCATTTCATTAAAAGTATAACATGTAAAGGTATAGTCGATATAAATAAACTGTGCTTCCTTAATCATTCTGCCTTACAATTCTTATTTGTCGATAATCACTTTTCAAAAATAGAAGTCATTGGTAAATACCTTCCTTCATAATAATTTCGACTTTATTTGTACCATTTTGTATTACCTACTTTTTTTCTGTTATTGAAGTCTTCAGAGTAAAAATGCTTATATACAATGATGTTGTCGACAAATAAAGTTATTAAGCCAATTAAAAAATAAATATATTCCGCTTGTAAGAATAGAAAATTTTCATTGCGTTCAACATTAATTTATTAATCAATTTCAAAGGGTTTCCACAAAACTCAGTGTAATTTTCGTAATGTATGCAATGTAAATTATCTATCGTACATAAATAGCTTCGAAATATTTTAAATATAATAAGTACATGTTTAATGACGTAAAAAGTGAATGATTGTACGAAGACTGAAGGATATGTAGTATACATTGGCATTGGACTGAACAGAAAATGAAAATTATTTTGTACCTATGAAAACTTAAGATAAAGACACATTATAAACCTTGAAATAAATATTTTACTTCTTTATGAACTGGTTTGCTTTTTCAAACGTTTAATATACCTTTATGCAGGCACTAGTATTACTCACAACTTGCCGAGTATAATTCTAAAGGAATCATAAAGTACTGTGTAGTGTGTATGGTAGTGTGAAAGTTCATTTAAGGTCCTAGGGCCGATCCGATCAAGCTTTAGAGCAGGAAAAAGTTAAAAGCACATAGATGTCGCTAGTATCAACATCAAAAATAAAACGATTTTTTGTTTCAGATTTTTTTATTGGCATCTTTACAATAAATATATTCAATATTTTTAATTTTTAGTAACTCGTCATCGTTCATTTACGCCTTCAATATCTGGTTTTGATAAATATGAAATAAAATTTCGACAGCAGAAAGCTGTTCATATAAATACATATGTACACAATATATTATTTACATCCTCACTATCGAAAATATAATTTTGTGCTCGTTTTAATTTAAGACTAAGCTAATCGGTAGACTGATGTGTCATCGGGGGATAGAGTAGGCAAGCGTGGGGGACGGCGTGGAGGGCGTCGGCGGCGACGCGGCTTGCACTCGCAGTGCAGCGCGCACAGCCCTATCCCGGCACAGCCCGACAGGAACAGCGGCACCGCCAGGGTCCTCGTCACCGTCGCCACTTGCTCTCCTCGCGACCAACGAGGCACCACCACAGACGTATCGGCCCGCGACCAGAAACAGGGGTATCGTGCACCAACATACCCGTAGCTTGTCGTGAAATTCTCACAGTCGACTGCCGGTGGATAACCACATCCCTTTATATTGACAAACAGCACAGCCGGACGCCATTCTTCTGCATGAGCTTTGTACTTGACGTGTAGCTGTGTACACTTATAAGCGTCGCTGGTGCACCCCTCTCTGCACGATGCCCAAGTACAGTTGTCCAAGCCGAGCCTGTCATCGCGCCTCTCAGTGACGCACTCCGCTGGGACTGGATCGAAATCAGCTGCTAGAGCACTTAACGCTGGATCAGCGTACAGCGGGACGAGAAACAGCAGTGCGGAGCCCCCGCCTCCTAACAAAGTAGCTAGTATTACGGTGATATATCGCGTAAGCTTAGCACGCGTTTCTCCTCTACGGCGAGAGGGCCGTACGACCAAACGTTCCGAACTTCCACCCCTCATTTTATGAGCACTGCGTCAACCCATGCTGAATTGAAAACCTTGCCCCATATACATTAGCGAGCTACGCATGCGCCAAAGCAAAACATGCGCTGTTTCGCTGTTCAAGATTCTTTCTTTACAACATTTTATTTGCATATTATGTTGCTATTCGTGTACGTATGTCTGTGATGCGGCAAACCACTTTACTCTACCGATATTAATATATTGCTCATATTATATTTGAAGGTACAAGTTTAAGAACCTATTTCTTGAAATTTCAAATGATTCTGCTAAGTAATTTTACTTAAGCTAGGTACATACGATTGATATGTAGGTAGGTACCTAACTAAAATTCAATTAGGTATCTACTATTTTACTATTGAAGCGTATGTAACATTCCACATGTTTTTATTTTAAATAAACGGTTTATCCTTTTCTGTGATGTATCATACTGTCTGTAAATGATTCACGATTGCAATACAGTATGATTGTATAGCAGATAGCAGACTACCCTTCCGACCAAATGGCAGGCAGATCAATGGCAAAGCAATGAAATGTTATTGGAATACGGTTTGTCTTATATTAGTAGTAGAATGCCCGCTAAGCTTAAAACTACTATTGAGATTCAATTGTTATCCAATTGACACATTATAGTAAGTTCAACTCAGTCTTGCGCGCGGCCTTATGTGTGGGTAACCCTTGTATATATACGGTGACTTTGTGTGCGTGACAAGAGGTACAGTCGGGTACAATACAGTTATTTAGGGATTGTATACGGGTGTTTAAAGAAAAACAGTTATTACGTAATTTAATGTTTATTTATTTATAATGATTCTGAATCGCTACTTGAAAAATCAAATGATGAATTTTGCATTATTAGTCCACACTTTTATTTATTGTCCTCGTACCCCGAGCTACAAAATATGTAAGGAGTATTTAATTCATCTTAGATATTTCACCTCATTTATTTCTTAGATACTGTCAATGTGAATTTGAAAAAACGTATGAGAAAATAATGAAAAACTGTAAAATGTAATAATAAAAAGCTTTGAATGTTGTTTCATTTTTTGAAACGTTACCTGACTTCTTAAACATTTTCTCCGTGAAGAACTAGACATTTTCGTAAACGACTGTACCCATAACAAAAAGCGATAAGAACACGTCATGCTTGGACGACGTCTCACTGTCACACGAATGAAAGTTGTATATTTACAAGCCGACACACACATAGGGCCGCGCGCAAATCTGAGTTGAACTATCTATATTAACTTAGCAGAATCAAACCCCTATGCGTTATGAATAAGTTAGACTGTTAAAAGTATTTTTGAAGAAGAAAACGGGCAACAGACAGGACCAATCGCAAACCAATCGAATATCGTTGGAATACGATTGGTCTTATATTGAGATGAGATGAGATTCTGCTTTCATTTTTATTTCTTGTATTACCTATAAGCTTTTCTTTCGTCTCTTCCATACATTCAGATGATAATGCTAACTAGACCGCCTAGGACCGAATAAGAATAAATTAAATTATTAAGAAGTAGGTATATTGTATGTACGAACATCACGAAAATTAATATAATAAGCGGCCATTTTGGACCAACAACATGGGCCAACGCAACGGGCGATGATGCGATGGCACCATGATGGCACAGTCTAGCTTGCTTTATGTACGTAATCTGTGGGTTGTTGGCCAGTCGAATGCTGTCAAAGTCAAACACCCAATAGAGTGTATGGAAAAATCATAAATCCAAGATGGATGACTTGCTTGACTTCTTGTTGAAAAGAATCAAACGTTGTCAATAATATATTAAAATATTTCTAAGTTATAATATTTTTGGTTGTGTTTAAGTGTTTCATCTGTAGGTATGTCCGTCACGTTATTCAGATTTGTTGTAAATACATTGAGACAGAATTTGCCGAGACATCCCATTAGATCAGGTAACAGAAAATCACACATGGGATATGGCGGTATTTCTATTTATTATTTCGTAAACGCAAATCATCTGAGCTTGCATATAAAGACGTTCGATTTTGCATCATTGTATGTTAGTTATTCAGCTATGTGAATGTTGTACTATGTATTGAAAGCTTGTTTTGTACGCACTACAAAGAATATTGATCGCCGGCATAATGTAAGCAAACTAACCCATTTTGTATGAAACAAAGTTGTGATTTAAAATATATCATTATTTGTTGCTCGTTCTAACACAATACGATAGTATTTAGGTCCCGTTTACCGCTACTTAATTCATAACAAGTATTTACTGTCTTAACCTCAAAAATCCAAATTACATGTATCTGTGAGCTCACTTCATTATTTCATAAAATAATTATAAATCCATCTCTTGAGTTAACTGTATTTTTCATTTACCAAATTGAATTCTGAGATGTTTACCCATACTATCTTTTTTAAAAACCAATAATTTATAGCATTTCAAGTGCGGTCAGTATCAGCAATGGACGTGGCAGCGGTAGAGAATAAGGAGCCAGAAGAAAGCCCTAAAGAACCTCAAGAAATAGTTCTGAATAAAAATATGACTAGATTCAAAAAGCGTTATATGAAGCGACACTGGCAAACAGATACAAACCCTGATGAAAATGGTGAATCAAAACAAAGGAAGCTTTGCGACAGACCTGTGGAAAGAATTAAGAGGAAGAAAATGGCTCTGCTTTTAGGATACTGCGGTGTTGATTATTATGGCATGCAACGGTGAGTTTTGATTATAAAAAATTAAAAAACAATTGTGGCTCATCTATATCTGCACTCCAACATACAATATGTTATAATTAGGTACATTTTTACTCTCCAACAAATCACTTTGTTTATGAAGTTGGCTGCTTGTGAAAATGTATGAAAAATCTCTACTGTGCAAATGGAATGCATGAAATAAATGACTTCAGAGAAGCAATGTTATTTAGAGCTCTGCCTCACTAGGACGCCATGGCGTCTCGCCAGTCAATTGTTTACGTCGCCGCTGAAGAAATCGCTCTCTGACTGGCGACCACACTGGCGACTGAGTGAGGGAGGTGCACTTTACCGCGTACATTATAGTGGCAACCGCGGCTACGTCGCCAAGCTGCCAGAGTAGCCAGAAGCCACGTAGGGAACTGTAGCTCGTGGCCACGCTTCCAATTTGGCAACGTTGAAATACCAAGTGAGTTAAGTACCATACATTTCAATACTAACTGCTTGGATACGTTGCCGGCGACGTCGCCATTGGCGTCCTAATGAGGCATAGCTCTTAAAGAGAACAGTAAGAAAGTATTTTCCCAAAACATTGATACTAGCAGAAATGTGAAATAAATGGTGTCAATAATATATTTTTTGGTTTCAGTAACCCGGGAGTGAGAACGATTGAAGAGGACTTACTAAGAGCGTTAATGGAGGCAAAGTATATAACGGAAGATGACTTTAATAACCAGCAGAACGCTCAATTTCAACGGAGTTCTCGGACGGACAAGGGCGTGTCTGCTGCCAGACAGGTTGTGTCACTTAAGCTGCGTTAGTATTCTTCTCTTTAATAACACATGTAGCACGATTGTGTTTCTTATAACTTTGCATGCACTTGTTAGTTTAATAATGACTAAACATTTTGGTATTGCAAAGATTTTAAAAACTGTTTTTCTACTGCAACACTTGAAAATTATAAGGTCAAACTTTTTATTTCATATATAAGTATTTTATTTCAGTGGAAGAATTTCCATTTAATATTATGTTTTAGTTATACTACTTGCTGAATCATTTTGTTGCATGTCTTGGTAAATTGATAGTTAGGTAAATCCTGTAGGAACATTCACACTCTCCATTTAATGTAACTTGAAAACATTTGTGCCTACTTATAGTTCTTCCTTAATTTTCTTTATTTTTTCTCATCAATTCAGTGCTGTTTTTTCAATACAGAAGGAGGCCATGGCCTGCCTATTTCTGCATGTCTATATATATGGATCTATGTTATGTTCTAACCCTACCTGCAGATCAACCTTTATTCAAAATATAATATATCTTACAGCTCTTGAAGTGGATGTTGCTGAAATAAACAAAAGACTGCCTGACTGCATTAAAGTGTTTGGTGTAAAGAGAGTAACAAACAGGTTTAACTCAAAATCAAAGTGCAACGCTAGAACATATAGCTATACCCTTCCCACTTATGTGATGGAACCTAGTCTAGTCAATGAGGAAGAGAGAAAGAAGTATAGGATCACAGAAGAAAAACAAGAGCAAGTAAAGAAGATTCTAGAAGTTTATAAAGGGACAAAGAGTTATCATAACTTTACGGAAAAGAAGTGAGTTTTTATTTCTACATAATGTTATCAAGCATAGGGAACTTAATGCAGTTTGCACTAATTTATTAATTTTTCCACCTTTGTAGTCAAAAGGTTGTCAGATTAATACTGATTTTGAACTTAACTAGAGTGCTTGTTTCAGGCATTATCAAGATCCATCAGCATTAAGATTCATAATGGGCTTCACATTAGACAGAGTATTCATTGATTCAGACATGGAATTTGCTGTACTGCTAGTCAAGGTTTGTTGTAATTATCATGTTATTTTTTATTGTATAAGTTATAATGATAGCAGGGCTGTTTTATACAGGGTTACTGGTAAGTAGACCGCATCCTTTCATGAGGTGATAGTATAGGTCAATACAGACAAATTTGACCCTGGGATACACTGGCAAAAGTTATCCCGTTTCAAGATAATCGAATTTCAAGATCTTTTCTTAACAAGTCGTCTAGGTACACGTATAAATTTTTATTATTAGTTAAAAGTCTCGTTTTTGCGGATTTTTGTGTGTTTTGTGCCTTTTTGGATAGCTAGATAAATGTAGATGTTTTTTAAGTATTCTGCACAAAAAAATGAAGAGTAATATTTTTGAGAAAATAGCTACTAAAAAAGTAATTGCTATTCGCTATAATTTCCTCTGTGATTTGTACAGTTTTATGGTTTGTTATTATGAAGTGATTCATCTTCTATCCAAAAACACAAAAATCCACAAAAACGAGACTTTTGACTAATAATAAAAATTTATACATGTACCTAGACAACTGATCTTGAAATTCGTTTATCTTGAAACGGGTTAACTTTTGCCCAGTGTATGCCATGGTCAAATTTGTCCGTATTGACCTATACTATCACCTCATGAAAGGATGCGGTCTACTTACAAGTAACCCTGTATAATCAAATTAATAATATTAAATGTCAATGTTTGAAAGTTTTAACTTATTTTATGAAAAAACGACCCATAGGGCTAATGTTGAAGCCCCTATCTCTTATATCTATTGTTATTGTACCCTGTCCCTAGTAAGCAAATCTATGAATACATAGGTTATTGAAATCTGCAGTAAATGCATTGTATTGAAAATCGGCTGCAATACACAATTTGATACAATTTAGGTACCTATATCCCAGTAAAGGAAGTGGTTTCCTTGGGACGCGAGTAGAATCGCGACCGGTAGCTTTTAATAATGTATTTCTATTATCCAGGGTCAAAGTTTCATGCTTCATCAAATTCGCAAGATGGTGGGCTTGGCGATAGCTGTCCTACGCGGTCACACTGACCATTCCATACTCGAGAAGGTGTTTGGCAAGGACAAAGTCATGATACCCACTGCGCCTGGATTGGGCCTTGTTCTTGATACAGTATGTATTTTTGATATGCCTTTGGAACTTTTAAATTTTTCTGTTTATTCACAATTTTACTCAAATATGGCATTTCAGTTGCATTTTATTATACATCTACTTGACTGATTATTAATCAGCTGTGAATTGTTGTGATTGTGAATTGAGGGTTGGTCTAGTTAGTCCTGGCCCTAATACTGTTTCGTTACACTATGCAACTAATAAAAAAAATGAGATACATAAAACATGTTATGCACATTTTAGGTCCACTATGACAGATATGACGCGAAATTCAAGGATAGCCATGACAGTTTGACTTGGTCAGCCGAAGAGGAAGAAATTCATAAGTTCAAACATGAGCACATATATCCCGTGATAGTTAAGGGCGAGGTTGAAGGCCAGTCTATGGCAACTTGGCTTGAGAAACTCAGTAAGCACTCATATGAGCCATCTGAAGAAAATCTGGAAAAAGGTGATGACAAAGAGTTGGCAGGTGATGATGACGATGATGCAGACCTTGATGATGATTGTGATGATGATAAAAATGTTAGCAAAGATTGCGATACTGCGGAAGTTAAAGCTGGTGAAAACAAAATTGAAGAGTTGAATGACGAGGGTAAGATTGACGAGAGTGCGAATAAGAAAACTGATCAGTAATTTTAGTTCGAAAACTACACTACATTATATTAGCATACTCAAATGTGAACAAGAACACTACGTCTACTCTTGTAAGTTGCTTCCGTAAAAATTGCGATCCTAAATAACTTCTGTAAGTTGTAAGAAGTTTCTACAAGCGATTTACTATACTTATTTATTGTTTAATGTGTTATTTAACCCTCTGCAGCTGACGTGGTAGTCCCACAGACACCGCAAAATACAAAATCAAGTTTTTTACCGTCATTTTTCAAATTCGTGCGCCAACTCTTCGAGTACCTTCCTATAGAGGGCTCGCGCGTCGGTCAGTGTGCCGGGGGCGGTCGCAGTGGGCTTACTTTAGCGTGGAGGAAGAAAAGTGTCCACGGGACTACCACGTCAGCGTCAAGGTAAGTTTCCACGAGACTACCACCTCAGTCAAATAGTTATATCTTCATAGTGTCTCCTAAACTACCACGTCAGTAACCTAGTTTAAATGATTCATTATTTCGTGTTATTTTCCAATATTCATAAAATATTACATTAATACTTTAATTACTAATCAATTTACTTGAATACCAAGCTAACTAGTTTTAAGTACTTAGGTACGTAACTAGTTTTTAGATGGACATCTCAAGCAACAACCCTAAACCAGGGACTTCTGCTCGCAAAAGAACATCGGCTGGAACTCTCCAGAGACATGAAGGGGAAATATTGAACTAACTGTAACAGGAAAGTGACGGTGCCTTTAGTGTTAGCTATTGATGATAAAGACGGAGATCCATAAGTTTCGAGCCTGAAACCGAACGCGATGAAAATGACGCCATTTCAGAAGAAGAGTTTTGGCATGGTTGGGGGGTCCCTCCATCTCCGGTAGTTCGATCTGTTCTACTGAGTGACAAAACATTATGTTATATTTTTCCAACTGAAATAAATAGACTAACTAAGTATCGTTGCTGTGATTGTTCGAAGCCAATTTGCCTTCAGTTCTCTAAGCCACTGTGTGATAATTGCCAAAAAAAGGTGTGACTTTGAATCACTCTAGTTTATTATTTGACCAACGAATGTATCTCATTTTTCCAACACGGATTCATATTATTGTGAACTTTTGAAATATGTAGTGTAAAATTTGAAAAAGTTAATTTTGTTACTTTTTTTAGGTCATAAATGATTAAGTAGAATTTTTCAGACTGATTTGACATAAGTAAATAAAAGATGTTTAATTTTGAAAGTACATTTTGTTTTTTCTATTTCAAGCTAATTTAACATTTAAAATAGGCTATAAATCTAATAAATATCAATAAGTTAGCTGTATAGTTTAATTTTACAAAAATATTTGCAGTTGAAGTGGTGTCTCGTATACTACCACCTCAGTTGAATTGTAAAAATTTGACCACGTCAGTTGCAGAGGGTTAACTATTTACGTAAGCAAAACTTATCAGTATAAAGGCGGTCTCAATAGTTTCTCGCTGTTCAACAGTTTACAGTACATTTTATAAAAATAAATTGACTTTTTTGGTGTACAACATTACAATATAAGAACTGTTTTGAATATGCTAATATAGTAAACGTGCACATGGATAAATATCCATTTCTACTCTTTTATATTATATGATAAGAAAAATAAACTACATGGATAAATTTTGTCATAATTGTAGAACTAAGTAGAACTTAGATATTTATATTCTTTGTCTTTGATAAATAATAATGTAACATGAATCAAAATAGCCAAATTGGCATTAAAAATAAATGGCAGAGCCATAAATCATACATATATGAATTGTAGTTTTGAATTTTCTCTATTTTTTATTTGATTTTATCCTAACCTCTAAGAATTATGTTTTCAGATTAATCCTGATATCATATTATGTAGCTGGAAAGTCAATCTTTCTTGTTAAGTTATACTATAACTTGCCAAAACAGTTGAATGCCAGGCAGGGCGATAGGTGCTATGGGATTGTTCGAAAGAGTTATCGCAGCCCTGGTAAATTAAGGGCTTAAAAAAGGTAAAAGGTGGGTCAGTCGGAGACTGACACTCCAGCACGCTGCACCCTGTGCGGGACCCATGTCATTTGATGATATCCCCCCAAAAAAATGCTTAGAGATGGGCCATGTAAACAGTGGCACTCGGTTTAACTGTGTTCAGTGATAAAAAAAGTTTAGCTAAGCATAGTTGGGCTAAAGCTAATATTGGTGAATCGTCGTTCTATCATTCAGACAATTCATACTTCTATATGTATGTATATTATTTATTTATCTATCTATCTATGGTATTTAATTCCTCCATGGTTCATTATTTCGTTGATCGCAAATTTTTTACCGACTTCAAAAAAAGTAGGTTCTCATGATAGTTTGGAGTTGCTCAAAAGCGATTGTTGTGTCTTTGAAATGTTGTGTACTTATCTGAAAATTTTGTTTGGCGAAATAAAGACAAAGATATCGTTGTGTTTGGAGTTAATTTAAGTCTTGCACGAAAAATAATCTTGTGGCTAAAAAGTATAGAAAAAGAAATTATATAAATATTGATTGGATTAGATGAAGTAACAATAAAAAAGTGTGTTCAGATTTTTTTTCTGTCAAAAATCGTTTGTTCATGTCTGTTGGTAGTTATAAGTGTAGTGTGACAGGTTTTTGTGTGAAATCAGAAAATCGTCTAGTTTGTCGCCAGTAATATCTTAAAATTCATGGTTTCAGTTCAGTCCAGTCCAGTTCAGTACAGTTGTCAAAAAATTGGTAAAAAAAACTACTGCCTTGACTTTTCTTGGTGTATATTTTTGTCTGTTTTGTCTTGTCGGTAGTCCTTAAATAAGTCGGTTGTCTAAATAAAAATAGCGGGATCTACCTACTGAAAAAAAACGTCGTTTCTTTGCAAATGAGGTCGGAATAGTATAGGCCCTTTTTACCTATGTTTATTTAATGATAATATATCAGATACATTTCGAAAAACTTAAGGTTTAAGGGTCGGTTCATATCTGACGGAAAATGCGTCGAGCGTATCGTAAATGTATGATCGACGCACTAACGCATCATCGGTTAGGTGTGAATGATTGAATGTTTTACCGTATATTTGTCAGTCCTGGCGTTACGCGACCGATGATACGCGACGCATATTCCGTTAGATATGAACCGACCCTAAATCATTTATTCTCAAAAAGACACTGTCACATGAGAATACAATTCAACACTTAGCATTTCTATAATTATATTAAAAGTACCCATCACCAGATAACAACAAAGAAATTTCTCTTGAAATAAGCTGTGCCTATGTACTATGTGTTCTATCTTTCTTCTTTTCTGTATTCTGTGTGTGTATCTGTGTACATGAACTATTAAATAAATAAGTAAAATATTTGTACATAATTACACGTGTAGTTACAGATAGTATTTCGCCTCCCAGTCCTTCCAATCAAACAATGAGTAGTTCTCCAGTATGTGCTTGGAGAGCTGGGATTTAAAACTGCGGAATAAATTTATATTTTTTATACAAGACGGTAAATTGTTAAATAGCTGTGCTCCTTCATATGTGACGCTCTTTTTAGCATAGTTAGTTCACATTCTTGGTAGGACAAGTAGGCTAGGTCGACGGAGGCTGCGTTTAGATATTTGAGATTAGATAAAGTAAACCTTGAAGACTCTGAAAAGCGACAAAAAAAGCACTTGGTCAATGCATAATTATTTCGTAATTAGGGTTGCCAACATTTCTTCTAGGAAATATTGTATTTATCAAAATTAAAATAAGCTATAAAAATATAGTCCACTAGGGTACGGAGGGAATGGCGTTCGTTCACTTTAAGGCGGAAACACTTACGTGTCGTGTCGTGGCGTGAAGCGTCAGAAGCTAGCGGTTTCATATATTTAAATACACTTGTTGCGACACGACACGACAGACAAATACGTCTCTTACCATATTAAATGTGAAACCGATATGCTTGCGAAGCTGCTAGAAAAGTCTTGGTCCGTGAAACAAATTGGGTTTGATGGCTGAATGCCTGTGGCTCGAAATCCAGATTGTTTTACTTATATTCGCAACTTGTACGTCATATGCTTTATTGAAAAGACCTGACATCTTGTCTCTAAGTCTTCATGTGTTTGTTGCATTCATGCCGATAAGCAGTTTTCAGTGGTCCATAAATCACATACAATGGCTGTGTTCCGTGTGACCTTTGTGGTGGAATGCAATGTGGTATTCCTTGCAAAAATTAAAAGCATGAAGCGAAATGTGACTGCTGTGATTGTCCAGGGTTAACAAATGCTCTGAAATGTTTGAGCCAAGTAACAAATAAGTCCAGACATTCTGAGAGTTGGTATATAATGCACCAGCTGGTCCATCTTTTTCTTATAAAGGCGTCATTCTCTGCCTGACAAAAATAAACATAGGTGGTATGAAGTTTCCAGCTGCACTCATTGCACAAATAACCGTTATATTACTTCCTCGTTCGCCACTTGTAACAGAACCGACTCTTCTTTGTCCTTTTTCAGCGAGCATTTTCTGGGTCTGTCACCGTAGTGATCCTTGTTTCAGCAGCATTAAAAATATTGCTGGCAATAAACTTGTTGTCTGTTGAATGTTTTTCCATTAAGTCGCCAAGTTTATCATAGAAATGTGTTGAAAGCAGAAATTCTATTTAAGTTTGTCGCTTTAGCTTAACGTATAGAAACTGAACGATTAAGGATTGCGTTTCATTAAGGCGTGTACCCAATCCAATCCAGCTGTTTTTATACAGGGCATCTCATAACGACCCGACTACTTTAGTTGAAAAAAAAAATACATGCATGCATTTGTGTATGCATTTATTGATTTTTGAACACGACGTTATTTAAATGACGGCCACCACGTTGACGGCACTCCTCAAACCGTTTACGGACACTTCCAAAAACTTTTTTAAGTCGTCGAGGAATATTCTTGATTTTTTCTTCAATATTGCTTCTTAAATCCGTCAAATTTCGTGGATTATTCTCGTAGACTATACTCTTAAGATAACCCCACAGGAAAAAATCAGGTGGGGTCAAGTCAGGGCTCCGAGGTGGCCATTCAATATCACCTCTTCGTGAAATCACTTTTTCTCGGAACAACTCGTGCAATGCAGATAAAAAGTTGTTAGTGGTGTGCAATGTGGCCCCATCCTGTTAAAACCATGTTAGCCGGTTATAATGCTCACATTGTTGCAGTTGAGGCCCGAAAAAATTGCGTATCATGTCGACATAACGTGCAGAAGTTACAGTCACTGCATGTCTTCTGTTATCTTCATAAAAGTACGGCCCAATAATGCAATTCGCTGACATAGCGACCCACACGGTCACTTTAGGGCGTTTATGTAATGTCTTTATGTAATGTCGTTTCTCCCCAAAAACGTCAATTTTGACGATTTACATATCCGTTTATAGTCTGATTTTTAATTCGAGTCAGTAAAATGACAGGTGCAACTGTCACTTTCACAAAAAAGGGTCACCCACTACAATAGTGATGTTCCACAATCGATCGATTTAGAAGTTTAATCATGATTTATTTTATTAGGTATCAGAGCGTTGTTTTTATTGTAAATATTTAAAGCATAACGTACGTACGTAAATAATACGATTTTAGAAATATGAACTTTCCCAGCATATTAAAACTTCTCACTACAACATTATTACAAAAGATGGGGGAAAAAATATAAAGAGATTCAGAGGAATAAATAATGGAAAGTAAGGAAAATACAAGTAATTTTATACGTTTTTATTCATAACCGTTATGAATAAAAACGTATAACGCTATTCCGAATCCGATTCTGAATCAGTATATTCAGAATCGGAATCGGAATCAGTTACATTTTATATAAATGAATCCACACATTCGTCTATGATGTGGTCGAGTTAGCACATTTTGTCTTCGACTTTTATTGCATGGTTGATGCACTGTCGCCAATTTTCAGGCGTCACGTCTTTCACACCTTCTTTAAATAACTTTTTACGTCTTTTATTTTAAAAGTTTTATTGTTCCTGGCGACATACCCCTTTGTTTGAGCCCAAACTAACTCTATTGGGTTGAGCTCACAGTGATAAGGGGGCAGCCGCAGGATTGTGACACCATATTCAGCGGCCAACTCTTCCACAGCATAGCGTTCGTAATTAGATTTGTGGGATTTTACAATTTCTATTAATTCAGCCTTTATCATCCTAGGTTGAAATTGAATATTTTTTTCATTCAACCACTGAATTATATCATCCTTCCGCCAGTTTGAAGTGGGGATACGCTCGACTTTTCTAGAATGATATCTACGGTGCGTTATCTAGTACCAGCACCGCATTTAGCCTTAAATTTGGCAAAATAGTTCTAAGCCAGTCCTCGAAACACTTTGAGTTCATTTCTTCATGATAGTCACCGGTATTTTTCTTGGATTCAAAAATTAGTGACCCGTCTTCTAAAAATCCTCATCACTGCCTATCTGTGAAATTATTAGGAATCGACCTTTGCCGGTTGGGCCCTTTAGGCCTGTAGTTATACCTTTAAATCTAGATATATCGATATCGATATTTATCGTATTTGATCGATAATAATACATCGAATTATCGGTCAAGTAGGTCGATATATCGATATTTTATCAATATTTTTTTAATTTTTAACAGCTTTAGCTGTCTATACCAAATGTTCTTATATATTTTATACAAAAATTTACAGTATACATGTTTGATGAAATAAAATGTTTTTTTTTTTTTTTAATTTATTTAAAAAAAATAATTTCAGTATTCAGTACCAGCTATTGAATTTAAAAATAGTAAATTTGACAGTCTGCTTCCATGTAGCCGGTTTCTACTCTGAGTTATAGTGGCTCCTGCTTTTGAAAAAAGACGTTTAGAAGGAACACTTGTTGCCACAATTGGAAGGTGACTCATTGCTACTTTAAAAAGTTTGGGATATACACCTTCCATCTCTTGCCATGTTTCATAAACGTTTGTTTTTAAAGTATTTACAGGAGCAGAAAGATATAATGTAAGCTCGTCGTCACCGTCAGTTCTCTTTCTTTTTATTTGAGAGTGAGCCAAAGATTTGTGGTGCTTCCAAAAATCAAATCCATCTTTATCTTCATCATCCTCTGAAGAAGAAGTTGATGAAGCTGTTGCAGCTGCAGATTTATAATCGGAAATGAGTTTTCTAATTCTTGACATCGCTTTTGCACATGCGTCAGGTTTTTAAAAATGTAAGTTTTTGAAACGAGGGTCTAGCAATGTAGAAACTGCTAACAACATATTAAATTCCAGCTGGCCGAAACGCTTTTCTATTTCCAGAGTAACATTTATCTTTGATTCGCCGGCAGTGCTCGAAGTAATTTTCATTTCGTTATATTGATCAATTGCGCAACTCACCATAGGCACAACTTTTGAAATAGTGACATAATGTTCAGCAGAAGCTTCTCTCGTCATGGCTTCTAATGGTCGCAAAACATGAGCCACATCTTTTATGATATTGAGTTCAACTGCAGTCAGCATGGTGGGTGCATCAATTTTAGAAAAAATGACATCGTTTATGTAGGGCGCCAAATCAATAAATCTCTGAAGCATGTAATATAACGAATACCATCCTGTTTTTACATCTAGCATAACTTTCAGAGATTTTCCCTCAGTTATTTTATTTTCCATTTGCTTTATTTTCAATTCTAACGTCATATCTTGTCTTTTTTTTATATATTTCACAATATTCCTCACATGCTCTATTATGTCATTTAAACCGGATGTTTTTTTTTGTGGCCTCTTCAGCAACTCTATTTATCATATGAGCAAAACATGGAATATGTTTGTTCGCCCCGAATGTTTCTCGTATAGCTTTTATCATATTTGCGCCAGAATCTGTAACGAAAGCCATAACCTTTTCAGTATTAATATTCCAACATACAGCCTTGGCCAAAAGTATTGAGCACCCATGATAACTTTCAGTTTTATGCGGAGTATCAAATAGAAATAAAACAAAACGTTTTATATGGGTTTATTTTACTATTTATTAATAGAAAATTAATATTTTGTGGGTCCACCCTTTGTCTTAATTACGGCAGAAATTCTTTTTGGTAAAGAGTTAACAAGTTTTTTACAGTCGTCAACAGTAATCGAGTTCCATTCTAGGCGCAAGCAGCGTTTTGAATCTTCTTTGTTGTTAATTGTGTGGCGCCTAACCCTGCGCTTTAATAAACCCCGTAAATGTTCTATGGGGTTCAGATCTGGAGACTGAGCTGGCCAGTCAAGCAGTTCCGTGATATTTTCCAAAACCATCTCATAGTGCGTGCAAATTTGTGGCATGGCGCGTTATCCTGCTGGAATTTGAAACCATCCATATTCGTGTCGCCAAAAAAGTTTCGTGAATGAAGGCAGTAATGCAGTTTCTAGTACATTTATGTGCTTAGTAGAGTCCATGCGACCCTCACACACGAACAATTCGCCAACTCCAGAATCGGTCATGCAACCCCAGACCATTATGCTGCCTCCACCGTGTTTAACGGTTGGGATCACACACTGGCTTAAATTCTTCGCCCACACGGCGACGCACAAAGGTCACACCAGGTGTACCAAAAATCTGCAATAAAGAGAAAAATATTGATTTCCGTAAAACTAAAATAAATTCAATTATGCGTTTGGTTTTTAAAACATTTTATAAAATTGTATCAGGGCATTAAATTGACTTACTCACCTCAAAGTTTGATTCGTCTGACCACACACCATTTGACCAATCTTCAGCGGTGAAAGTTCGGTGTTTTAAAGCCCATTTCAATCGAGCTTTTTTGTTGTTATCGGAGAGCCATGGCTTCTTCCTAGCTTTACAGCCTTTCAGACCAGCTTCTTGAAGTCTTCTGCGAGTAGTTCGAGCAGAAATTGGCTTCTTAATTTGTTCCGACAACTCAGCAGCGAGCTCTGAAGATGTTTTTTTTCCTATTTCTTAACGACTCTCTCAGTAACTGACGATCTTGACGGTCTGTAGTGATGCGTTTGCGCCGGGTTCTCGGTCTATTTTCATGTGATCCAGTAGTAGAGAATCGCTGAATAGCATATTGCACGGATCGGCGCGAACATTTCACAGTTTTAGAAATCTCCACTTGTGATTTCCCTCGCTCATACGGAAGCTGTATCTTCACACGTTTTTCTAAAGAAAGTTCGTTTTGTTTTGGCATATTGCAACGATAACACTTGAAATTTCTGAAATAAAATACAAGAGGCGCACTAGATCACTGGATGTGTTCACAACGAGCGATAGTAGCGAACTGATAAATAAATACAAGAATTGTAAAAAACACATTTTATTGCACCCAGGTGTTTTATTGCTAGCTGTGCGGCGTGGGTCATTGTTTAAACCTATGTAGATGGCCGGCAAAAGAATTCTTCAACAATAGATTTGGTTTACTCCCATACTTTCCGTGAACGAGCGAAAGGGAAATGCCCATTTGATAAAGAAGGTTTGGCCAAGTAATGCCCAAGAAAGAAACAAGTTGTAGGCATTAGAGTTGACATCGTAGATAACGAAATAACTAAAAATTTTTACATAGAACTTGGTGGAACATCACAAACTGTAAATAGAAAATAATGCTAAAAAAATGCATACATATATTTTTTTAAGTTTTTATTCATTTTCATTTAAATAAGTTATTAGTACATCGTCAAGGAATTGGGCTGGGGGATTTATATTTGACTGATACCTTGCCCAGCCCAAGAACCACACAATCGTCATCACGTGGGCACAACACCCTACCGTCCTTCGCCCAGATATACAATTACAACAATATTGTCGTATTGACTCTAAATATGTTTCGTTCGTATTAACAATAATATATACGAAATACATTTTTCGACTGATGTGTCTGCTTTTAATTCGTCCTCTAACCAAAATCCTATTACTAGCCGGAGGAAATTCTTCTAGAATAGTATTATCCATTTCTGAGCATATTTCAATACTATAAGAACCTTGCGCTCTTATATGTTCTCCATAATAAGAGCGTGCTTGTTTTAATTGGTAAGTCCCACATGCAAATAATATTAGATCACTGTAAGTGAGTTGGGGAAACTCAGTTACATTTTCTGTGTTTACATTAATATTCACGAATTGTGTACGCCTTCGATTTAAATGATTACTTTCTACATAATCAGCAAGATCATTATTCACATATAAATATCTTCTAATATTTGTAAGAATTAATGTGGCATCCTCTCTGTCTCTTATACGCATATGAAAACTGTTGATTAGTGACGCGGCAATGGCAAAGTCTATCATAATATGTTTTGATGCATTGTTGAAAAACTCTTGCCTAAACAATTTAAAAGAGTGCTTAAAAATACCATTAACCACCTCGACAATCCATCTAGTAATTGTAACACATTGTTTTATTAGCGTCTAGTGTGCATAATTGGGTTTCCCCCTCTCGAAGCGATGAAGGCTTGTGAACTGAATATTGACATGTCTCTTCTAATAATGACACTGAGTCTCTAAAACCCCTATCCAAAATAAAAACATCATTAGGCTGAAAATATTGCCTCATGGGACTGTTCTCCTCTGAAAATTCATTTATCATTATTTGAGCATCTGAGGTAGTTGCTGAATAGGGGCCCAACACATCTACAATGTATCCATCACAACAAATTATTAAAAAAGGCTTAACAAGGTTTCTATATTTATGCATTGAATATGTATTTTTTTGATAACTATAATTAGAGCTTTTCTGAATATAAATGTAGGTCCCATCAACAATAACTATAGGCCTTCTTTCTTCACCACCAAAAAGCCCATTTGGAATAATGAGATTTCTAGACGATATTTGCTCGCGGCTTATATGGTTTAAGCCGAGATGCTGTGGCACAAAATCTTGATTGAGGATTTCTCTTACTTTTCCCATAAGTCTTTCAAGGGTACTCCTTGGTATATTTAATAAAGTTGATAACCGTTGATCGCTATCTCCAGTTCTCAATTTAATTAAATAAGCGGCAAGAGCAGTTTTGCCTCTATGCATCGTTCCTATACGTGGCACTTCTCTGATTATATTAAAAATGTTTTCTAGTGATAGGCCAAACCAATAATGAACTATGCAACTATCCATATTTTCGATATTTTCAAAATCTAAATGAGCTGACTGTGGCTGTTTTATTAAATCAGTGTATTCTTCTATTTGCTCTGCCGAAAATGTATGAATTGGATTTTCAACTGCAGTAAGCTGATTACCAAAAGTATTTGATTTATGATAGTCACATATCCTATTTGTTGGTGAAACATAATAATTAAAATCAATTAATAATCTTGCCCGTAAACATGTAGGCACTGTAAGCCTCTCTGGTTGATTGCATCCTGGATAAAAGCAACGTTGCTGGCTGATTGGAGCCCTCATATAATGTGGAAGGTATATTGTTGCTTCAGTATTTGATTCGGCTATGGCATTGCTTTCTCTTGAATCCAATTCTTCAGAGCTAGCTGGTTCAACACTCATACCTTCATTTTGTGGAGATTGAGATGAAGTAGATGCTGGTACAAACTGTGGTATTGCTCGTCTTGCTCGAGTCCAACAAGTATGGCATACCAGATCAGTTGAGGTCAACTAAAATGTAAGAAAAACATACTAAATATAATGTATAAGTTTTGTTATTTTATACATACAAATCAATTTAATTCTAGATTACTTATATTAAATACTTAATATGAATTTAATATAAATTCAACTTCTAAGACAGAAGTCTTATGCCTTACTTATATTTCTGAATTAAGGCTCTCAAGCCCCAAGTGGATACTGGTGTCCGCACACCTATTGTCTTTCTATTGTGTCTCTAATTACGATACATTAATTAATCACAAAATCGAAGATAAAACATAACATGTCACTGACCTGCCTTGGGATTATCCATTCTGCAAATATATTTCTTATTTGTATTTCTCTTGTGCCTGCATTGTTCGGATTAAGTTGATGAAAGCGCTGTCGTAAAACTGATTGGCCACAGTTAACACATATTTGTCTATGACCAACACGTCGCTCTTGTGAACCAGAACGCTGCTGTGCATCCCTTGCCAACATCCAGCAAGGCTGACACACCAGACTATTATCTGAAACCTATTTCCAAACTGGTAATTATTGAATAATATTAAGAACATTAAATCTAATGTAACTATAAAAATATTTTGCGTCCCAGATTATAGTACGAGTACATAAGTTACAGTTTAATACACCAATGTATTGAATATTACATTGTTCACTACCAAAAGATTACTATGTTTATAGAGCCTATTTGTTGAAGACGCCAGTCAGTATTGGTAATGTGACAATGATTTGCATGATCTTTTAAAATGGTATCACAAAGAGACAAGACATTAGTAATTATGTGATAATGTGTGTAATGAGTCATGAAAATACAAACTAGAACTATTTCAACACTTAATCCAATAATTCAATTCAGTCAAGACGTGTGCTAGCTTCATCGTAGGTATATATTACATTAGGCCTCTGCCTCGAATTTTGCGGGCAGCGGGGCGGCAGCGGCGGCGGCGCGGGAGCGGCAGGATCTTACGCGTATAATCAAATGGACCGGCCCTCGAATACAGCGGCGCGGGGAGCGGGCAACGAGCGGTGAGCTCCAGTCAAACGGTGACCGCCCGCGCCGCCTCCGCTGCCGCCCCGCTGCCCGCAAAATTCGAGGCAGAGGCCTTACAAGTTGTTGAGTGTAAGTATAACCCTTGAAAGCTGTATAATCGTATAATATAGTAAATAAAAAGGTAACTTACTTGCAGTGGTGCAATCCATTGCTGAATTATAGATCGCACTCCTACATCGGTTAGAGTCAATCTCTGAAGTCTTCGTGTATCTACTCCACAGTTGACACAGAGATGGTTCTGTGGTAAGCTAACAAGCTCATGTAAATCAGGTTCCGTGTCCGCGCCGGGTCCTTCATGAGAAACGGGAACGGTATCCAATGGTAAGCCGGTATTGTCGTGGGAAGCGGGTACTGAATCCAATTTAAAGCCAAGGTCGTCATCGGGGGCGGGTACGGGGTCCATAATCGTAAACAGTCGTCGAAATATCAGAAACGCAGGGTTTCAATCCCTTATTCCCTATTTTGACAAGACTGACATGATCGATACAGCGAAAGTATTTTGACACAATAAACAATAAACAACTGAGTTTTTAATAATTTCATCTTTTTTTTTCCGGGGTTTTTTTATCAGATAAATACTCGCAATATTTAAATTGATTATTTAGAATTTTAATTGTATTTATCACATAGATGGGCAAGTACTTGGCCAAGACTGGGCATTTCCCTTTGTAAGGTGCTCAATACTTTTGGCCAAGGCTGTATTAATATTCTTGTCAATTGTTGTCTAATATACTCGCCAGTATGACTTTCATCTAATTCAAAAACTCCAATTGTTATGGATTGCATTTCATTCTGTTGCAAAAAATGAACCGTAAATCCCAGATAAGCAGTGATAGTCATTGTTTCTGTCCAAATATCTGTAGTTAAACAACAATTATCCACATTCTTCAATTTCAATGCCACAATTTTTGATAATGTGTCATACTTTTTATCAATCTTTGCTTTGATGGTTTCTCGACAAGGCACTTTATACAAAGGGGCTAATTGCTTAATTAAATATCTAAAACCTTTTCCTTCAACTGCATGGAATGGTTTGTTATCAACGGCAATAAAATACGCAATAGCATCTGTTATCCGGTCATATTTTGCACCTCCTTTAGAATATTGATACACATTGTCAAAGGCTTTTTTTATTTTCGGAACGTTTGCAAATGTACTAGGAATAGGAGATTTAAAACAAGAGGCCTGAATCACATCAGAAGAACAAGAAGCAGAATCAGCAGGCATTTCAAGGGGTGTAGCACTTTCATCTGATGTTTGAAGGTTAAGATTACTTCTGGATGAAGTACCACCGCATTCAGCCAACTTACTGAAAAGAAAATAAAATACATATTTATTGATACTTACACACATATACATATATACACATACATATATAATTAAAATACACATGTAATGTACATGTATATACATATACAATATACATATATTAGATATGACCTTAAATCAAAACAACACTATAAACATAAAAGTAAACCATAACCTAAAAAAATATTGTAATATTTACATTCCATCTAATGTAACCTACATTTATCCTAATTATTAGATATTGAAAAGTTACTAAGTAATAAGTTAATGACTTGCCGTTGTGATTTATCCAAAGATTTACCATCAACGCACAGAGGGGTATTTGATACTAAAATATGGCCAAAAAATGAAATGAAAAAAAAAATCATTTTTTCTCTGTATAATTGTTATCGGATGGGATTGGCGTTAAATAAAACACAAAATAATAGATACAGACATAAATTTTAATAAAAGCTTACTTTGTACAAAATCTTCAATCACTATCACTATATCCATCATTTTCCTCGTCCATATCTTCGCTTTCATCTCCAGTTACTCCAAATTTGACAGGGCGTAGCAGATCAATAGTTTCCCTAGAAAATGGTTCAGATTTTTTCCTGGGTAATTTGCGTATGCAGGAGAGATATGGATCCGAGCTTAACAATAATCTATTAATTACATCTTTATTGCAATCTTCCCGCGAACATTTGCGTGCGAATCCTAGCCGGTAGGACCGAAAATGTTTATTTCGGGCTTCAGCTGCTTCCTCAGAAAGTTGCCCGATTGGCAACAAAGCATGAGAAATTATCTCCGCACCATGCACTGAAATTTTGTGCATGGTTGGTGTCATCGGGTGCCAGTTATATAGACTCACATATAACTGAGCCGTTTGGTAGGCAAAACTCTCAAATATAGCGACATCAATCTCATGTCCGCTTGAAATAGCTTCCAAAATTACCTTTAACCGATATATCAGTGTTTCATCCACTCCGGTTAACTCACTCGATAATTTTGTATCAGCAAAAAATCTGCGAGCTGAGTTACCATCGTTGGTGTTTCCAAATCCTGCTTTCGGTATATCAACCAAAAGCCCCATCACGTCTTTGAATTTCTGTTTATTTATTTTTTAGTTTCAGCTACTATGTTTTTATCTTCATGAGATCTAACTTGCCATTTTCCGATAGGGATCTTATAGGCTAAGTGTAGAATAGATTCAGATAATCTAATTTTAGCGTGAAGCACGGAAGGCCCAAAATTTAATGATTCCGAGTTCACCTTTTTCTTCACGGTTAAATTATTAAAAGCTTTCGAGGTCGCACCACACAAAAAGCATCGCATTGTTGATAATGTGTTAGTTGCAGCATTGCATATTTTTCCATCTACCATAGTGAACAGTAGAGTGTTTTTAATTTGGTATTCGGTTCCGTTAACAATTACTTTTGATTCGGTTAGGTCTTTTATTTGATTTTTGATATGCTGAATCTCTTCTAGGGTTACGTCTTTAGTTTCGTGTATGAACCGAATTCTTATCGGTCTACAAAATCTTAGAGACGATGGTAAATGATTTCTATCATAAACATGTACATCATGCATCAAAACATAGCCGGACTATTGAACAAAACTGATTTACTTGTTATTCATGTTCAGGAGCTGCTGAATAAGCAAATAGACGTTGACATAATATGCATCACAGAACATTTTGTAACCTCTGGACAGGAGGGACTAATTAACATTCCGAATTTTAAACTTGCCGCAGCATATACAAGAAAAGAACAAAAGCGAGGAGGATCCTGCATCCTAGTAAAAAATTCTTACGATTATAATGTGTTGACAGAGATAGGAAAAATGTCTATTGCAGGGGTTATTGAATGCTGTGCAATAGAGTTAATCAAACAAAATTTAGTTATTATATGTTTGTATAGACCACCAAAGATGTTAAAGAACAATGCCCACTTCCCATACATTGAAAAACCTGATAGTGAAAGTATATGTATAGCTATAAGATATAGTAGAAATAATTCCTATAAGTTTAGAAAATAATGTATTAAATTCATTTTGGCGATTTAAACGCCACAAATTCCGAAAAATATTAATGTTTATTTTTAGGTTAGGATTTGCAGTCACCAGAAATGATAAAAACAAACGTGTATGAACATATTAATAACGCTCGAAGTTTATTCTAAAATAGGAATATCTTTTACCTAACTATGGTTTAAAACATCTTTTCTACTTTATTAATTCCTTGAAACCAATAATTGTAAATCAATGTTAAAACTCAATGATTGCCACTATAAAATGAATGTCGAGTTGAGAACTGTTGTTCTCCATGACACATTACCTATTTATTTGGTAAACCAACATTGTTAACAGTTTATTTAACCCACATTTATAAGACTAAAAAATTAGTTAAATAAAGTAAATAAAACACTATGTTACAATGGAATAGTTTATTAATACTCATCATTATCATCAAGTTCTCTTATAACTACGTCATCCAGAAATGCTGCTGGAGCAGATATATTGTCTTCGTACCTAGCCCAACCAAGGTACCACACTACCGTCATCACGTGAGCGCAACATCCAATGGTTCGTCGACCGACCAAACAATTGCAACAATATTCAACAATCCCAGCTCTGCCAGGCACATTATTTTCTACTAAAATATAGACATAGTATTGTTTTCTTGAAATGTGCCTGGATTTAATTTTTCCTCTTATTAACGTTTTATCACCACTTCCTAAGATTATATTGAGAAAAGTCTTGTGTATCCCTACATACTTCTATTCGATATGATCCATGAAATCTAATATGTTCTCCATAGTATGACCTTGCTTGTCTTATCTGGTAAGTACCTAGAGCAAATAATATTAATTCGCTATAACTTAATCTAGGAAACAAAAATAAGTTATCTCGGTCAGCAGTTATACTCTGAAAAGCAGTGGACCTTCTATTCATGTTAAGTTGTTCAACTAACAAGGCTAAATTATTTTCAAAATTAATTCGCTGTCTTATAATTGTAACTATCTCATTAGCTTCATTTCGGTCCTGAAAACGAACACTTTATTTGGAAATTCTGCATCATGTTTGGGACAGATTTATTAAAATAGTCTTGCCTCAGGAGCTTGAAATCTCTTTTAAAGTGTCCATTAACTGCCTCAACCACCCAACGACATATAGTCACACAGCGGCTCTGGTTAGCTTGCTGTGTTGTTAATTGGTGTTCACCTTCTAATAGAGAATCAGGCATGTATGGCCGGTAATTGCAACCTTCCAGCATTCTTATGGAATCTCGGAATCCCCTATCCAAAATGAACACATCATTTTCTTGAAAATATAATCTTAGAGGAGCGTTTTCATCAAAGAGGGAAATCATAATGTCGGCATCGGATGTGGTAGCCTTGTATGGACCGAAACAATCAAGGATGTAACCATCACATGCCACAAATAAAAATGGCTTTAATAGATTTTTATATTTATGTAATGAATATGTATCCTTTTGGAAGGAGTAATTTGAACTTGTATTTATATTTATGTATGTACCGTCACAAATAATAATAGCATTTGTGAAGTTTTCATTGTATATACCATTTGGTATTGTAAGATTATGATTCATTAGATTTTCTCTTGATATGTGAGTAATACCTAGGTGCATAGGTACAAAATCTTGAACCAGGATTTCCCTGCTTTTATTCATTAGCCGCTCTAATGTACTACGCGGTACATCTAATAATGTAGATAAGCGAACATCTGATTCACCGGTCCTCATTTTTATTAGCAATGCAGCTAAATCCTAAAAGGCCTTTGTGCATCCTTTGTATGCGAGGAACTTCACTAACAAGGGTGAAAAAATCTTGTTTAGACCTTCCAGTCCAAAAGAAAAATATGTTATCCTCAATTTCCTGGATAGCTTCTACATTTGTAAAATCAAGGTAAGGCTTGAAAGCATTAACAAATGAAAAAATATGTTCCACTTGTTGTAAAGTAAATGTTCTAATGCTATTACTTGAATTGTACAGATTACTCCACTGGTTACTTAGTCTATGTTCTGTACAAACACGGCTGTGCACAGGGATATAATATTGATATGTACTGAGTATTGTTGCTCTAAATGAATCTGCCATATTGTGCAAATTAATATTATTACATTGAGGGAAAAGGCAGTGAGAAGCAGTATTTGCTGCCCGTCTATAATTTTCCAACATTATTTCACTAGGTGCAACTACAGAAGGCAGATCTAGACTTTCTTCATGAACTGGTTCAGCAGTGATTAGCTCAGAGTCACCTGTTTCAACTTGAACTTCTTCAGTAGTAGCAACTCCACGGGCATCATCAGCATGCTCAATACGTATGGCAGCACGCTTGCAACTCATCCAGCATGCATGGCATATTCTATCAGATGATGATATCTATGAAAAAAAACATTGAATTAATATCAGGTATTTTATGTATTAATATAAAAAGACATGTCACTACCAGAGTACAAAAAAATAGAGTAAGTTATCTTCATAGAAACGCACCGCGAGCGGCAAGTACGTCGCGCACGCACACTTTGATAGGGATTATCAGTGCTAGCCACGGCCCGCACTGATATTCCCTATAAAAGTGTGCGTACGCGACGCGTAAATACTATGGTGCACACATACAAGCCGCGCGCGGCGCGTTTCTATGAAGATATCCTACTCCCCTTGTACTCTGTCACTACATTCAGGATCAAAAAACAATAATACCTATTATTTTCATGATAAAGTATTATTATGTACATTATTTTTTATTTGTGGTTATAACTATTACAGCACAGGTCAATCACTGACAGTTATGATCATTTTTATCAAGAAGAAATATGATAATAAACAATATAGAAACATAAATAGGTACCTGACGTGGCGCAATTCTTGTTTGTATAACAGCATAAATCTGTCTTTGCTCTTCTGAAGGATTGTCAATAACAATAGCATGGCTCTGACGATTAAGTGTAGACCGTCCACAAATACTGCACACTTGTCTACGTCCAAGTTGAGATGACCCAGAAGCTTGAGCACCATCACAGCTTGTTGTTAATTGCTGGTTTATGCTCCTCATGAGGAGTTCATTACAAGGTTCACAAATGTAATCGTCCTCAGTAATCTGAAATAGGATACTCAATATAAACTTCTTTCCAATACAATTATAAACAAATAGCTTAATACCAGCAGGGTTATATTGATGAAATAGTTTCACATTAACAATATACACCAGTTCAAAACTTTTTCGAACAGTTGCTTATCTTATGTCACACATTGTATAGGAGCTTTGTGTGATTCTCATATATTTTTAGATTAAAAATAATAAGCATAAAATACTTACAATTACTGGTGATATCCACTCGCTAAGTAACGAAATAACCCTTGTGTTCAGCTCTTGAACGAGATAACGTCGGAACGTATTTATACAGACATTGCAGTTTATGCAAAGTATACGTCGACTTGCTGATGGCGGCATTGTCAACCAATTGTCAACAGGGCGGATTTATAACGGTGTCAGGTATGGTAAGCAAAGGTCGTCAGATGAGGAAGATATCGGCGTCAAGGGGTGGTAAATAGGGTCGTAATAAGAAGAAACACACACGAAATAGCACAGTACACAACGAAACGCAAGCGCAACAACGAAGGACTGCGCCGATGCAAATCACAGAACTGTCAACTGACAATCAAATGTCAAAAAATCCATTTCACTTGCGGCCACTAAATAAAACACTGCATAATTAATTCAATTTAATTATTGTGTTATTTATTAAATAATTTATTTTATCCCATGACTAATAAATAAATGCTTACTGATCAAATTAATCGTGAAATAACCATAAAACTCAGAAACACAGTTAAATAAAGTCAAGCAGCAAAGTGTAAAATGGAACGTTTTAAAGAAGGATGATTTGGATGCGTTCAAAATATGTTAATACGTTATGCCATAGAAAAAATGTTACGTGATTAAATGTTAAAAAACTTTTTTTCCTGCGTTTCTTCTAATATTGTGATAAGCGTAATCAATACACAAAACAATAAGCTACATTTTAATATTTATTTCATTTCTATACATAGTCAGGTCAAAAATGAACATTGTTCTTTAATACAAATTACGAAACACAAGGGTACAATAGTGTTTGTCAGGTGGCGAGAAAGGAATCTCCGTCTGTGACACAACCTGCCTGTTTTATACTAACTTAAGGAATAGTGCCTTGGTGGGGCGGACCGCCCTTGTCGCTAGGCAGCCTGAACTTACATTGTAGTGCAGTAGGGTCGTTTCTTACAAAGTAAATTGGAAACCTTGCTCGTTCCTTCGAATCAGACGTGACAAAAATGTTACTAGAAATATTCTTTACTTAAATAATACAATGTTGCATGGTGATTAAGGTCAAGGTGTGGTCCACAAATGTTATTAAGAATATTCTTACTGAAATAATACAATGTTGCACTGATATTAAGATCTAGGTGTGGTCGTTACATGACTACCTACTACATATTTACCTACATCTTTGTAATCACTAATACTGTAAATAGATAGGTCGGTAGATACTTACTTCATTTCGATCATATGTTTGCCTGTTTCTTTACGCCAACCCCGTCGCTTCTTATTTTTATTTCTGTTATTTCCCATTACGCAAACACTAAAAACTCACGCAATTCAATATTTTTATTTTACGTCGTTCTGTTGCGTAATGTGTCCTGAGCGCAAAATGACACAGCCCTCCCGTACAGAAGCCGGAACAGGACTGAGCGCGGATGGCGCGCGGCAGGGAACCAACTTTACTATGGCCGATATTTTATTTTATTTATTTTTTGGGGAAATTCAAAAAAAGTAAATAACATAAGACCTGTTTTTTAGTTAGTTCAGTAAGTATAAAAAGTTTCATGATCTAATTTGAAGAATTGTAGGATTGCCAACGGTTAATAGTTCAGTTTAGAGGTAACTTTGAGATTTTTTCTATCGAGAAAATTTTAAGGAATCGTGTTTTCGGCAAACATAGGACTTAACGTTAATCCTTAACTTTACCATATGTTTATTTCAAAATTAATGCTTTTGTATTTTCGGCGTATCAGAGGATTTTGCTGAGCCATTTGAGGTAATATAGGCTCTTAATCGTAAATTACTCATTTTAGATCGTAAATAATTTTTAATTGTGTTTAACAATTAACAAATAACTTTTTACAATATCTTAATAATCAAAATATATACAACTAACTTATTGCATCAAAAAACTCCTCCTCATCGCTGCCCACCGGGAGTGTACCCAAGAGGCTGGCAGCATTGCCACGTTGGATGGCAATGCTAACTTTTTGGCCGAAATAAAAACCAGCCCTTGGGTCACCTGAAGTGTCAGCAAGTCGCTTAGCGATATCCTTATATAGGAGATGAGCACTTGGACCCCACGGCCCGAGGGTTTCAACCCCAAATGGCTCAAACGTATAGTTACCCACCAGGGTACTATATTTGCGCCGTTCGAGGTCCTCTGCAGCCGCAGCAGCGGAACCAGCACATCGCGCCGAGCTAGGAAGGTGAGATGGTGCAAGAGTATCGACACAGGTCGCGTCCCATACTAAAGACCTACCCATCTTCCACGGGAACAACGACATACCGTCTGGTCTCTTGCCATCGTCGCGTGCCAGACCACTGGGTTCTAATATGGCTGGAACTCCGACGGCAACAAGAGCGCGACGGATTATGTCATTGATATTCGCATGCCGTGCAAAACGGCCGGCGCTGCGGCTACATGACAAGCCGTGGTGTCCAAGGCTGCTGACAGCTTTACCACATGGACAGCGGTGAGGAGAGCAGCACGGAGCACCCAATCGCAAGCAAATAGCTAGCCGGAAAGTGGTGTCGTCAAACAAGGTGCCTATGTTTGACGACGGAAGTGCCAGAAGCCATAAACCCGACTCCCATTCGCCCACAGCCAGAAGGCGCGCTCGCTCTGCAGAAGAAATTGACGTATTAATCAGATTATTCCGTATAGCTCTGCAGAGCGGCTCATCCCACTGTCTCTGAGAGGATGGATTGGCGGGTAGATCAATATTCGGGCAGGTGATTTTCCAAGCCTCTACAGCCTCAGCCAGGCATGGTACCTCGCAATTGACCAGTGTGGAAGGGAGAATTTTCCTGGTCAATTTCTCAGTACCATGGACGGAGGATGATATTTTCCTTTCAAAAAAAAAAAAAAAAATTTAATACATTTTAGTTTTGAAAAACTCCTTTCGCAGCTGTCGTTGCTTATGGCAATTGTAAAAAAGTATCCTAAACATATTAGGCATCTTCCATCTTAGATTTCACGATGAATTTAAATAACTCAGGTGTGTCTGAATTATTTTTTTTTATTGCCTGTAGCAGTAACGAAAGCTCTGTCCCAACCTCTCTGTTATAAAATCATCCAAGTCAAATTCGACAGATGGATCTAGACTAGATATTTCAGTATCGTCCAGTAACGTACCCGGCACTAAAAACGCAAACTTGTCTGTTAACATATTAAGCTGCTGAAAACGCTCTCGCACTTCAACAATTATTCTGTCTAAAGACGACAGCAGTTTACGTCTTAATTCATTTTCAAACGATAAGTTTGCATCTCTAGCACCGTCATCGTTAATATGCTTTCTGGTTTTGCGCCTCTGAGGCTCTATGGAAATTCCGAGTTCTTAAATTTTAATAAATTTTTGGGTGCTACTGCCTGCTAATGGGCGAACGATTTTTTTTTAATTGGGTTAATTTTGCCGCTCCCTAAAAGCTGCCCGCTGCACACTACGCTATTGCTCCCAATCATCGTCTTTCTTACTTTTTACCTAAGACTTAATGTTTTCTTGCGTAAAGTGTTCATTAGTGTTAAGCATTTCGCGGAAGAATATCTTTTTCTAAGGTAAGGTTGTGAAGTTGAAGCTAACGAAGCAGAAGCAGTGTCGGTTAAAGACGATGGAAGAGCAGTGTCAGTTAAAGATGAAGGTCGTAATGCTTCTTGAGGAATAAAATTTTCGTTTAAAGGGCATATACCAGTATTTTAAAAAGCATTATCGATGTTCTCTTTGTTTAAAGCGCTTATGAACGCCGGATTCAATATGGAGTGGAAGTTGCTGAATTTATGGATACTATGCGCGCGAGTTAAAGGGCGGTGACCTGCAGCACTGGCCGTCTGTTTAAAACACATACAAATAACCTGTAATGTAACTTCCCTTCATACTTTTTCTGGCTTAGGGGACAGGCAAAAATACCTACTACTGTAGCTTGACGAGTGAAAATTTAAGTTAATTTAAATACACAGAAAAAGAAAAAAAAAAAACAAACAACTGGGTAGGTATTTTTGGCGTATTTAAAAGTTAATCAAAAAAAGCTCAAATCTCTAAAGCTGTTCAAAATGGGATCCATTTACGGCTACGCATGCCTCCGCACGTTTTTTCAAATTGTTTCGCACTCTAGGAAACACAACAGTGTCATTTTTTAAGTCTCTAAATGCACTATGAATCCGTCTTTTTAGTTCCGACGTATTATTGAACTCGGTGGCATACACTCGGCGCATCACTTCCTCCCAAAATACAGGCCGCCCGCCTCGTACTCTCCTCTGGGTTCTCCGTGAAGAAATTCAGTATGCACTCCTGAAGGCCAACTGGGAGCTGCTGGTTGCCACGCCCCTGAGCATGGGCCGGCACGTTGAACTGGCTGTAGGTACGCAACCTTTCAGTAGCTGCCAACATTGTTTCGCGCAAACCTACGGGCCAGTATGTTCGCTCGAATCAACAACGCTCTCCGCTCCCGTTCAATGTCTTCATCGTCGTGGATGCTGGGGGTCAAGACGTGGCCTAGATGTTTAAATTTATGGACTTTCTTTAGTGGTATCCCATTGAGTGCAACAGGTGGTATAGCACTAGTGTTTTTACACCCAGCCTTAAAAACCATGATTTCCGACTTCTTACAATTATACGCCAGGCCATGCCGTTCTGCGTATCCTTCACAAAGAGCCACAAGTTTTCTCACGTTTTACACACGTTAAAACCTTTTGGTGCTAGCACTTTTTGTGGCTTCTGGACAGTGGTTGTTGATGTCTCATCCAAATGATATACTCGCATGCCATCACCGAAGCTATGATGTCGCTGCATAACTTCTTTTAAATTTGAAAATAATTTTTCAACATTGTCCCTATTAAAGGCTGTGGCTCGAGCTAAGCTACATGGCTCAGGTTTTTTAAGGCTAAGATTTTGATGGCGTGTTCTAAACGATCGCAACCAGTCTTTTCCAGCTATTGCATTTGCTTCCCAAGATAATGGTGTTTTAATTTTGTTGGTTTTTGCCATTTGGTATGCCACTTGACGAACTTCTTTTGCCCCGAGCCCATAAAACATAGGCCCGATTTTTCAATCCTCAGATAGCGAATTTTATCTGTCGAATAACGTTTATTCGATGAATAACAAGATTTTCAATTTTTCGATTGTCAGATAGATGTTATCCGTCGAATATAGGCGGTAACTGGAGAATAAAGTTATCTGCTGCTTCAAGGGATGGTTAAGATTTATCTGTGGATTTATCTAGCTGTCATCTATGAAATTTTGAGGTTTATTTATAGTTTAATAAAATAGATTGTATTACCTCACGCACATTATAATGGATGTTTTTGAGCAAATCGACGACGCAGCGATTGAAGAGGAAAGGCAGGCACTGAACTATATTAACCCTGATCAGAGAAAGGACAGAGTTGTAAAAGGGAGACCTGACAATTTTAATACATGGGATGATAGGGAGTTTTGGAGAAGATTTCGCCTGAAAAAACAAACTGTAGAGCTATTACTTTCATTAATTCAGGACAAAATTGAACAAAATACAGAAAGGTAAGTTCATTTTCTGTATCATACACATCATTACCAAAATTAATTGTAAGTACCTAACTACTATTCCTTTAGTACCTATCTTACTTAAAACACATTATTTCTATTGTTTCAGGAATCAGTGTGTTCCACCAATGCATCAACTATTACTTGCATTACGCTTTTATGCAACTGGAACTTTTTATGTAACAATTGGGGATTTTGGCGGACTGCATAATTCTACAATATGTAAAATTGTAAAAAGAGTGACCAAAGCTATTGCTACTTTGCGCCCAAATTTTGTAAAATTACCAGAAAATAGGGAGGAAATCATTGCCATACAAGAGCGCTTTCACAATATAGCACGATTCCCAAGAGTTATTGCAGCCATAGATTGCACTCATATTAAAATAATGTCACCAGGAGGTGATACTGCAGAAAACTATAGGAATCGCAAAGGATTTTTCTCTTTAAATGTACAGGCCATGTGTACAGCAAAATTGCAATTTGTGGACATTGTGGCTAGGTGGCCGGGGTCAAGTCACGACAGTTTAATATTCAATAATTCAGCTGCCAAATATAGGTGTGATAGGGGTGACTTTGGTAATGGAATTGTGCTTGGTGACAGTGGATATTTCTTAAATAATTACTTATTGACACCACTAAGCAATCCACGTACCCAAGTTGAACAATTGTATAATGAGTCTCATATCCGGAGTAGAAATGTGATAGAAAGGTGTTTTGGTGTATGGAAAAGGAGATTCCCTGTTCTAAGTATTGGACTTAGGTGTAAAATACCTCTAGCTCAAGATGTGATTGTAGCTGCAGCCATACTACATAATTTGGCATGCAGTCAAAGTGAGGGTGAGCCACCTAGTGACCCCGAGGTATTGATACCACAACAGCCAGAATTTCCACCAGTATATGCCGACAATGAGGGAATAAACAGTACCTCTAGCACACGGGATGGCATAATTAACTATTTTGAATCACTAATAACACAATAATGTGAAGAAATCCTGGCTGCTTATTGATTGCTGTATAAATTCTGTTTTAATTTGGAGTAATAAATAAAAATACCTATTGATTATTTCACTTTTTTATTGGCCACTGGCCTAAACAATAATAAAAACATTTACACTAATCTTTCTGTTGCATTGTCTTAAGCATCAAATTATGTAACTCTTGTTTCCTGATTTCTTCATTTCGAAGGTGTGTCATTTTCAACTCGTGCTCTTGTTCAACAAAATAATGTTCTTTTTTTGCTATCTCTTGTTGAAGATGCACAAGTTTTAGTCTTGTAGCACTTAATTCGTCTATTTTTGCAGTAACGCTGGCCTTAGTTGGTTTTAAAACTGGGTTAATTTTACTTTTCAATGCTTTTGGGTTCCATGTGCCCCATTTGTTATAAGAATCTGTAAAAAGTAATAAAAGGTTTAATATATGTATTATGTAGTACTTATATTTTGTGAACTTTGTCCATGTTTGTAGGTATATGATGTACTACATAACATAATATTATCTGCTTACCATCAGGCGGGCCGTATGCTTTATTGCCACCACAGTGGTATAAAAAGAAAAAAAAGATCTGACTATACAAGGTGTATAGTTGAAGCCCTTCAACCACATCCTCTATACAATATACATTACCATGAACAATGTTTGTTCTACGACTGTACCAAAATAGACATTAATTTTTTCAACTTGTCATACAAAACTCGGTCAGCTGTTTGGTCATTTTGTATGGGAAGTCAAAAAAAATTATGTCTTTATTGGAAAAGTCTTACATTGTTCAGGGTGATGTATAGAACATGTGGCCGAAGGGATGAAAAGGTTTAACGATACAATCTGTATAATATTATAAAACCTACCTTCACCATTCTCAGTGCCAATAATTGTTGGTTCTGCATTTTGACTGGCGCTTTCATTCAAATCCTTTTCTAAAAAAAAAGACAAGTTGTGTACTATTATGATGAAGGCAACAAACGGAATAGAATTACCTAATTGTAAAATAATTATAATATTGAGTGGCCCGATAGCGGATTAGGTAGTGACCGATGACCCTGTCCTGTGCACCAGTTATAAAAAAACTTGTGTACTTGACAACATAAATACATACCATCAGTTTCTTGATTCAACATCACAATCTGTATGTCACTATCTTAAATTGTTTCTTGAAATGTTTTAAATTTTAAATTAAGGTCATCCTGAGACAAATCAATTTTCAGAGGGACAGATGCAGGTTGGATTACATCTGAAAAATAATGATAGCTTTAATCTTTATGTATTTGTGACATGAAAAGAAACAATAAGCAGGAATATTTAATTGGTTTAAATTGTTTTAAATACCTGAAATGTTATCACTATCATTGCGTGCTTCCAATCCTGTAATGTTGGAACATATAGCCAGCACTTTCTCCTCCACGTCATCGAAATCAGGAGCATTAGATGGCCCGCCACCTGTGCGATAAAGTTCCTGCCTGCGACAGGACATCTTCTTCTTCGTGGCCTTTTTGATACCTTCATATTTTAATTTTAATGTTTTAGAGCTACGTGTCGTGGTACCACTAGTAGTTGCATTAAAAGAAGAAGCTATTCTGCCCCAGGCAGCCTCCTTATCTTTATTGGTCACGGCGTCCGTTTTTTTGTTTTCAATTATATACTTATATTTGGTAACCAATTCCGTCAATAACCGCGTTTCGGCTTTATCGAAATTGCTTGCACGCTCACGCTTTTTATCCATTTTTATTTATAATAGAACCAAATTAATTAAATGAAACCAAACAACAAAATTGAGGTTAGTTTTTAATGTCAATGTCAATCATAACTTGTTTCAGTCTAACATCACGATGACTGCATACGTGCATCTCGCTCGTACATAGTTAGTGTGAAATTAGCAACAGATATTCATAGACAACAGATAGATAGCTATTCTTTAGTTAAAAAACGATTGAAAAATTGAAAATATTTATTCCCTTGTTAAACAGCCAGTTATTTTTACACGTCAGTTAGTTATCTAGGGACTTATCAAAGGATTGAAAAATCGGCCCTAAGGCGCATTGTTTAATGTAATCTTTTAACACTAGTTCCTGGTCCTGGGAAAATACTGCATTGACTTCGTAATTAGGAATTAAGTTAGTGTTTTCATCTGACTGGATTTTTTTAGCGTACCTCCGTAGCGTAGGTTATGCCAAGTGACACTCTTTAGCAGCCCTGCGTATGCTTGCACCATCTTTTATAAGCTGAAGCGCTTGCACTATATCATCTTTGCTATGCCCCCCAAGTTTTCTTTTCACTGCCTTAGTTCGACCCATCCTGAAGCAAAAAAAGTTGTATTTATTTAACTAATTTGATGAACTTTGGTTCACAATGAACCATCAGGCGGTACACACTGAACCATGGTTCACTGTGTACCCTACATATCTTCCTGTAGCGCTGATAGGCGTGTGTAAATAAAACTCCACAGGAAAATGCCTGTCTGTTTAAATGCTAAAACTGTAAAGGTAGTGTACAGCGCGAATCTATCACAATCCGTGACAACCAATGGTGGCTTGGCGCGCGAGACTAAAGTGGGGCGCCCGCTGTCGCGGCGCGCGCGTGTTTTGATGTATTGCAGCTACATTCCTATCGGCACTGGAGACAGCACGCTGACTGGAACATTGATATTCATGTCTTGGAGTTGTGATGATGTGGGTGTCGTAGGTATTGCAGTAGCTGTCTCTAGATTGGGCTACTGAGAAGTGGGTTGTCTGCGGCTGATGTGCTTGCAATTATCAGTGATATCGAACTGCCTGCTTCTACTTGAGATGGACATGATGACGGTATGCATAGGTTTTCTGCTGCCGTTGAATCTTCTTTGGGCTCTACCCGATCTTGTTGCATGGGGATGTTTGTCGTCTCAGCAGGCTCAAACAAATAATCTGGAAATATGTTTGGATCAACAGGCCAGAGACCTGTTTTTTGAAACCCATTGACGGCAGTTTGAATCGTTGCTGCTTTGCCATAAGCTTTGTTGAGAATTGCACCTATTTGAAAATGAGTAATTACTCTGCCTGGATGGTTCTTTAATCAAGTGCTCAGTTCTTGATTAAAATATGTCTTCAGTGGCCCATAGAAAGATACGTCTAGTGGTTGCATGCGGTGCGTGCAGTGAGGTGGCAAGCATATTATAATGATTCCGATTTAAACTCGGCGCGTGTGTTACTGGCCTTACTGGCCTCAAAACCGTGCTGCGCCCTCACACAAACGCAAACACAAAGCATACGCAACCATCACTCATAAATTTCATTCATAAAATACTATGACATTACAATAACAAAAAAAAACAAAGCATATTAACTACACTCAGCGGCACGGAATTTGGCCCAAACAAATACAAGTAGGTATCAGCCCAGATAGCTGTTGTAAATTCTAATTTCATATGACATATTGTCAGTCCTTTCGTAATTGTTAATTAAAATACAGAAAAATGTGTGACTGTTTAGTACTAAGCGAAGTACTAAGCACGTTCCAAAAAAAATTATGATTATGATCGTTTTTTATTTCTCTTTTTTTCACAATTTGATCTGAAAATTACCCTTACTGCAGCTCAAGTTGCTCAAGTAGTGTTGCTAAGACGTAAAGGGCGGAAGCAGCGGAAGATGGTTGAAACTTTAAGTGCACCGCGTACAAGTTAACGATATGCATAGAAAATGTATGACCAGACTGGCCTTTACACAAGAAGACCAGAAAGTGGGGGTGTAAGGTGTTCGTCGGCACACGACGACCGATTTATCGTACGTGCAATAATGAAAAATCGGTTTCTCACTGCGTTAGAGATACGCCAGCCTTTTCAAACAGCAAGAGAAGTCAACGTCCGTAAGTGCACAATAAGAAGAAGGATGGAGGAACGGGATCTGCGTGCTCGAAGACCAACTCGAGGCCCGGAACTTCTCCCGCACTATCGCATAGCCAGACTTAGGTTTGCAAGAGAACATGCAAATTAGACGCATGACCAATGGAGTAAAATTTTATGGACCGATGAATGCAGAGTCGTCTTAAGAGCTCCAGACGGCCGTGAATGTGAATGGAGAAAGCGCGGAGAATGGTTTCTTCCCACCACTACTAAGCAAACAGTCGGTTTTCATGGTGGGTCCGTCTTGGTTTGGCGAGGCATAAGTTCAGAAGCCCGTACTGAATTATTGGTTGTCGAAAGTCGTCTGACAACAGTGCGGTATATTGAGGAGATCCTTCAAAATCATGTTTTACCCTGTCAGGGATTCATAGGAAGTGAAGAATTTCGTATAATGCAGGACAATGCTCGACCTCACGCAGCTCTTTGCGTAACCGATTACTTTTTCGAGGTCGGCATTCAAAAATTGGACTGGCCTGCAAGAAACCCAGTCATGAATCCTGTAGAGTATGTCTGGAACATGCTTAAAAGACAGGTGCAAGCAAGTCGTAACCCACCACGGACTCTTAGTGAACTGAAAACCGCGCTGGTAGCTGCCTGAGAGGAGATCTCTTAGGTGGAGAAAAACATCATCCAGAGCATGCCAGATCGTATGCCGGCAGTCATCAGATCAAGAGGAAGAAACACCCATTATTAAAATTCGATAACTTTTTGTTTTGTTAAAAATGTTGAATTTAAAAAGTTTATGGTGATTATTGCGGTAAAGGACTCTGTTTTCTAACTCAATGAAACTTAATGAAAATCCTCACAATTCTGTTGTTTGTTAGTCATTTTCTTTTGGAAAATGAGTAAATTAAACAATTTTAAAATAACAATTCAGATTTTTCATTTAAATAATGGTTATAAGGCTCAAATGTGCTTGGGCCAGATTCCGTGCCGCTGAGTGTATTTCCCGTCTACTGTAATTCCAATTGATTATTTACGTATTTTATGTCAACCTCCTGAAATATTGCACCGATGCAAATCAACACCTTGTATATGTATTACAATATATAAAAATACAATATTACTTACTTCTTACCGAAAGTACACGAAAAATTATATGGAGTGACGAAAAAAACTACAACAGCGCATGTTATCACCGTCGTCGCTCGGCCGTGCGCCGGGGGAGTGTAGGCTTGTCAAAGTCAAATCATTTAGTGAAGGCTTATCACTTTTCCCTTGAGCCGTAGCAGCGTATCGCTCCACCAAGGAGGGCGTGAGGTTTAGACATCATTTAAGGCGAAAGGATAGCCCAACGACCTTGAGCAATTGAACAAAACAAGCGGCCAGCGCTGACCACAGCGCCCGCGCTCGCAGCTCCGCGCACCCGCGTATTCCCCCGCCCGTCAATGAGTCGCGGCGTCACCGGACGCAGATGCGTTCTGTTAGGATGGCGATCCGTGGGTTCTTTTTTTTAAAAAAAACACTTGTTACTGCTAAAAGAATGTTTAATTAAGAAAGGTTACACTAAGACACACACAACAACTGAAATCTCGACACGGATTGTACAGTATGTACTGCGAAATGGCTATGACTGACTGATTAGCACATGGAAAACGCCCTTTTATAAAATTGGTAACAATGTGGAAGCGGCGGGGTTTTCATCTAAGTCAGCATTTGATGCATAACAAAGTCCATTTATAACAGTTCGAAGCATTTCTATCGGTAGGTAAATCTTCATAAATCGATTGAATGAACATTGGCAATGCTTGTTTTAAGAAAAAAGTACGTTATTGTAGTTAGTGTTACAGTAAAAAACGAAAATATCGGTTTCGGTTTAAAGATTCTGATAAGAACAATACTAGGTTCTACTACTAATAGGTTCACTTACAATGAGATACAAAGTAGGTATTCTTATATCTAAATTACTATATTTTTCCTCCGATTCGTGTTGGTGAAATTCATATATGGCACATGCTCCGAGCTTGATACACGACCCTGACAGCAATAATGTGGAGCGCACGGGGTTCCCAAAAAATATGAGAGAAGCTTTCGGTTCTGGGCGTTTGTGTTTGTGAGATTCTGACGACACTGGGAGAGTCCAAGGATGGAGCAACGATTAAAAGAATTAAAACTCGCTAAATTGCATTTCCCTAACAAACGTAGATTGTAAATCCATAGTTTCATCTATATTGTTTTCATTGTAAATTGACTTTAATATAATATCTTGATTTCTTTTTTTTCTGTATTGCTATCATTAGAGTTTAATTTCCATGTATTTTGTTTTTCCTTTGTACTACTTTCATTAGAGCTTGCCTTCACTTCTTTTCTTTTTTAATAGTTTTTTGTTTTTGCGGCTGACTAGATTTATCTTCATTTTCAATATTCATACATTTTCGTTTTTCTTTTGTAGAGTTTTCTTCGATCGCGTCTTGAATTGGGAAAAATTGGGGTTCTCGTATTTTCTGGTTTCGTGAAAACCTCGGTTCAACTAGTTCAGGAAGCAGGCATTATTTGTAAAATATGCACAATTTTTCCTCCATTTTGTTTGCCCAGAAATTATCATCTTTGGGAATCCATTCTGTCCATGGAGGTCGATCCTCTCCAGTCCAAATTCCAAACAAACATTTCGATTTTTTGCTTATATGCAATAGGCGTGATGACAATTTTTTAAATTCCTTTGTATGATGTAGGTATACGTCTATTTTATACGGAAAATCATTAATTTTAAGAAAGTGGAGGTCGCCCAGTGTAAGAACATATCCATAACAACTCATTATAACTTATTTGTGTACGTTCCTCACATTAAAAAATACGAAAAAAGTTGTTAAACTTGCAAGGCGAGATTCAAGAGCAATATTGCCCAGTATTTTTTACCCACACCATTATTTTTGTGAAGATCACTTTGATGTACCTAAGTTTTTACATAGTTTTCTAGATTCTAGTATAGTTTATAAAACTCGTATTTGGTAATAATATTTTGTACGAGGTCTAAATGGTAAAACCGGCCAAGTGCGAGTCGGACTCGTGGTAATTAACGGCAACAGAAATATCATCTGTGAAATTCAACTCTCTAACTATCACGGTTCATGAGATTTTATTAATTTATTTTATTTTAATACTTGCACATATAGTACAATGGCGGACATAACGCCTTAGGCGTTCTCTACCAGTCTACCTTTGGGTGGCGGAGAGAAAGCGTTGGTAGGTACAAACAAATCCGAAAAACTAGTATGAGACATAAACCTACATATAAATATTATTACTACCATTTTCTACCCCGGAGGGAGGAAAACGATTATTTCAGGTCTTGCCGAGGCTTGACCTTTCGGAGATAAGCTATCATCCCTACAGCACACAAAATTCACTTACCTACGTAGTTTTGTCTACGAGTGTGGAGCCGGAGCGTCGCGGGGCGCGAGCGCGGGGGGGCGGCGGCGACGGGTCGCGTGTTCTTTAGTACAGCTTTCGAAAGAGGCGGCAAGGCATTGCTCAGGCCAAGCCTCGGCAAAAATACTTAAAAGAGTTAGATCATGAATTCTTCTTCCTGACGCTAACAATAGCAACAAAGCCACATGACGCGATACTTGAAAGATACTCTCTCTATCAGGTGGATGAGACTAACCAGGCTAGGAGGTCTTGAATATTCCATATTTTGGACTTAGGAGTCATGGAGGCCTGCTTCTGTAAATTAATTGCCTTCAACATTGATGTAACAAGTGGGTGTGCAGATAGGTTCTTAACTTGCTCGGGATCCGATAGAGTGACTATTACCGACTTATGGACTAGAATAGTTGCGTATGCTAATTTTTAATTCTAAATAAAAAACTCAGGTTAAAGCAATGATGAACTGTAGGTTTTCCATGTTGAGTCTCGCCACGCGGATCGGAGTAGCGCAATATCTTCCAATTGAAGTCCTGTAGTTAGTTGAGTCCACCCCGTACCTTCCAAACCTCTAAAGATAGACGTTTCATTTCCGGAAGGGGCTGATTGGTCGACAGATCTATCAAATGCCGGTCCAGATTCCAAATTTGAAAGGGTACTCCAACTGACCTCTTCTTCAGGTCTCCTCTCCAAAACGCGTTTTTCCAACGTGGTACAACCATTAGAAAGGTTCCCGAGGCTTGATCCAAGTGCTGTAGCACCTTGGGATTAAGAGGTGGAGGTGGAAAGATCCAGGCCAGCTGGAACTGCCACACCCTGCTGAAAGCGTTCACAAATAACGCTTGCTGATCCTTGGCATCTATTGACACATAATGAGGGACTACTTTGGACCGATTTGTCGCAAACAGGTCTGTCTGTGGTGTGCCCATTCTCTGAAATATGACCGTCGTAATCTCGCTGCTCAGATGCCAGTCTGGGAGATTTTTGCCTCGAGAGAGGGAGTCTGCTAATGCGTTGTACCGGCCTGGGATATAAAATGGGAGCGGGTCTACTTTCAGACGGTGGGCTAGGAGAAGCAATTCTCTTGTCGAATCCAGCAGTATCAATGACCTTGTTCCACCTTGATTTTTTATATATGCCACAACTGTATGGTTGTTCGACTGAACCATAACTAACGTGACCGTTTATTTTTTGACTCAAAACGGGACATTGTTTTATTTAGGTCAAATCATAGGTAGAGAAAAAAAAGACACTTTTGTAATGTTATTTATTGAGAAAAAGTTAGTTGGCTTAAAAGTTACGAATCACAAAATATATGTAGGTACCCAAAATGTTTAGTTATATTTATATTTATCGGAAGAACAAATTTTTTTTAATATATCTGGTGACGATTTCAAATAAGAATGAAACTCCTGGCATGTTTTTTTTATATTCACCTTAATTATCAACATCGCCTTTAGAACTGAAATTTGTAACTGAGTTTTCTCAGATGTCCACAATTTATTCATAATAGAAAATACTCTTTCTACTGGAGCATTTGTAGCAGGCAAACATAAAATATATTCAATAACAATACAAAAGTTTTCATGCTGAAGATTATTGGCGCGAAAGTGTTTGAATATTTCCACCCAACGGGTTTCTGTGGAAACATTTAAATTATTCCATTCCGTTATTTTTTGTGATGTAATGTAATTTGAAATTAAGGAAAATTCGTCAAAAACTTCAGTATCTTTATTACAGTCAATATATTGCTTTTCAATTAATAAATCCAGAGATTTTTGAATGTCTTCCCATGTGGGAACCTTTTTTAAATCTGCCCAATAAAATATCTCCATTTCTTTGGTAAGAAAGGAAGTCCACTGCTCCAGATATTCACGGCTTGTTTTATAAAATTCTGTAGCCGTCCTTTTCACAAATTCTTCATCAATATTAGTACCACTATCTTTCAATTTTAATATTAATTGACGGACCATAAATGGAAGAAACTGATTGGTCTGTTTCTGAATTAAATTGTCTTTTAATTGATTGATTTCTTTTGCAGCTTCTATTGCCGATACAGTCTGACCTTCAAGTTTCAAGACAGCTTGATGAAAACTTGCTGACTGGGCGTGTAAAAAATAAAACCACAATTCTGATGTGGGATCTTCAAAAAAGATTTTTAGTAACTGGGGACATTTTTCAATACTCAAAAAGTAGTTTTTTAACGGCTGATACATTTTTAAAACCCTCTCTAAAGCAGGCATAAGAGCAAGCCATCTGGTTTTGCTATAGCCGAGCATTTGTTGATATTCCGTTTCAGTTTCGGCACAAAACTCTTTTAGAGCTTCAACTCGAATCGTATAGATATAAAAAAATGAATATATCTTCACAATAACGCTTTCGTAATCTACGGGTAGTCCATCTGCAGCGGATTTTACTGCATTGTGAATAACATGGGCTCCACATCCAATACCTATTAATTCTTTTTTCAGAGATGATTGTAATTTCGTTAATACATTGTTAGTTCCTCGCCTAGCTGCACCTCCGAAATTGACGTTGGCATTGTCCCCGCAAAATGCTACGACTTTTGCTGTCAAATTATTATCTGTCAACACTTGGCTTAAATAATTGACAATGATGTCAGACGTTTCACCGGGTTGGTCTTGTAAATCTAAAATTTTTACTTGCACACCTACGTAAGGTTGAAAAAAGCGCACTACAATGGGGTATATTTTCTTGTTACCGTGGTTTGACGCGTCGTTTAGTATTGTAATGCAATTGCACTTATCAAGGTCATCTTTTAATTCTTTCATTGCTGTAGGCGTCAAAACATTTACTACAATAGCTTCTGATTTCGTACGCGCGCATGTAAATTTGGGATCAAAACATGATTGAATCAATTTCGATGCACAATCATTAGAACGAAAACTGTGGTTTTCTTGTACCGTGTGATAAGCCCAGACGCCTTCTGCCGCGGCGATATCCAAGTCCTTCAAAGTTGGCGCGTCCGATTTCTTGAAAAAGTTTAACATCGTAGAACTCGAAGCCGCGGCACGATCGGCATTTTTATGTTTGTCAGACTTTAAATGCTGTTCAATATCACCGCCACCGCTGTGGGCAACACTAAATTCTGTACGACACTTTTCACATCTAACATCTGATGGAGTATTTATTTGCTTGATAAACGGATATTTTGCTTGTAAGCTAACATTGAACGAACACTTGCGTTTCGGCATTTTAACTTGTGATTCCAAACCAAAAGAAATTTAAATTATTTACTACACAAGCACCAAACAATAACAAAACAAATAGCGAGAAATGGGCAAATGAAAGTTTTTCAAGCAATAGTCAATAAGTCAACAAAACACGAGCGATAATTATTATGAGTTGACGTCTTGGCCACTATCGGCTGTCGCTGCGTCGACGACGACGCGGTCTCGCTCTCGCACACCGCTAGCTCGCGTCCGATTGGTGCGGGCGTCACATCGCGGCGGCGGGCGGGCGGTGGCCGGCCGTCGGCTGTTCAAATTTTCGCGCGGTTTCTGAAAACGGGACAATTGTGCGTCCCACAGTCCATTTCGGGGACACCGGGACTCGTAATTGTAAAAAGGGACAGTCCCGTTCAAAACGGGACGTCTGGTCACGTTAACCATAACCGACTGTCCCCTTAGCACATCTGGAAATTTGACCAGAACCATTAAAACTGCATACAGCTCTTTTCGATTTATATGCCAATTTAGTTGATCCTTGGTCCATTGCTGTGAGACGTGGAGATTTCCTACCTGCACTTCCCATCCTATGTTGGACGCGTCCGTGGTGACAAATAATTTTGGAAATTGCCCAAAACGGGAAGGAAAAATGCGAGACGTACCGCCACTGTCCCTTATAAACAGAGAGAGCTTATCTTCTTGAAACAAGTGTGTTTCTGATGGTGGTATCTGCTGCAGCATAGACGAAAGAGCATCACTATTTGTTTTGAAGGATCTACGTCTCAAATCGATCGTTTCCGCCCGATGTGCACAAACAAACTGCAAAAGATCGTCTGACGTTGCCTTAAACTCAGAACCCTCTGACACGTTTTTAAATCTGCCGAGGCCGCTGGGAATTTTGCAGCAAGCTTCTTGAGCTCTTCGGCTAACGCCTTTCTCTGGCAGAGGAGGCCATGGACAATCATGCCCAGAACTCCATCTTGTTTGGTGAGGAGCCCTGAGGTTTGTATTCCGAGGTCGTTGGGTGACTCGGATCTTGATGGAGCAGGGTGGTCATCTCCTTCATTAGATGAAGCGCAATCTTCAGAGGAGCTTTCATGCCTCGAGTCCCTTACTGGAGTCAGCGATTTAATTTTCTCCATGAGGGTTGAGAACATATCATTCATTCGTTGTTCTAGGCTATCTATTCGCGAACCCCTAGTTGCCCATGCATCACTTGATTCTGGATCTGAGGATGTTCGTCTTTTCCTTGTATTTGTTGCCTCCTTATCTACCTCCAGTGATAAGGCTCGGCTTCCTTCACAGAACTGAAATATAAGAATTATTTAGAAATTATAAAACATGATTTTTCTGAATAACCATAATTAAAAATGTTTTATGATTATTGTGCCAAGGTATTGTGAAAACAAAAAAAGATATTTTATAATAAGGCTTTTATTTAACAAAACACTATCAAAATTACAAAAACAACAAACAAACTTAAGAACTTAACTGTATAACAAAATTGCTTATTATTTCACTTATTAATTTCAGTGACAACAAACACACGCATAATAACCTGTTTACTAGAAAACCAATTAAAAAAGATGATTAGAACCATTTCTAATAAGATAATCTTACCTGTCGTAGCACAAATTTCTTGATAATCGGATTCTTTAAAATGATTATAGCATAACCTCGAATTCTTTGAAGCTTTGATTTTTTTAATTTGATTTGATTAACTTATACAATTTTACTACTTAGTCTACTGTTTACAATTTTAAAATTTCTTATTTTCCTAGGCTTCTTATTTTATACATTAATATCAAAGTAAACATAGTTTTAATTTCATGTTTTATTTAACCGTTCAGTCTAGAACAATCAAAGTTATGGTAATTTCGTGAGAGTCAAAATAGTTAATATTTTTTATTTTATAATGTAACTTAAATAGTAGGCCAGTACCTTGTAATAGTTATTTTTATTAAAGTTATTTATTTACAACATTTTATAGTCATCATTCAGAAATCTGATTGAAAATAAGTAATTATGTCTTAAATTTCTGGTCTGGTCTTAAATCTGTAAATGGTGACTGAAAAAGGTGTGAATTGTATTTTCGGTAAATCGGTTTGACAAGATTGGCATATTTATGCAGACTATACGTTTTTTTTTTTGGTACAAATAATTACTGCTGCTTTGTACATAAACATATGTGCCATCACATATTACAATCGCAGGTTTAACGTCTGAAGCCATATTGGCATCCCCAAAAAAGCCCTTTGGAATGATTCTATTCCGTGAATTCAATAGTGAATAGAAATGTGATTTATTCCTAAATATCGAGAAACAAACTGTTCATTTAAACAATTTCTCACAATGTTCATTTTTTTTCAATGTGGATCTTGGCATTTTAAAAAGAGTTCATAGTCTTTCATTACTGTCACCTGTTCTGAGTTTGACTAAAAATATACTGAGAGCAACAGAAGGATTTGGAAAGTGATTGTATAACAAAGGATTACAATTCAAAAGTTTATTGAACTGCTCTGCAGTAAGTCCTAACCAATAATGGCATAAATGAGAATCCATTGAGTTTATGTCATTTAAGTCCAACTGTCTCTCAGTAGCTTTTTCAAGTTTACTGAAAATATCATCTTCAAAAAAGTCGAAGTTCGAAAAAGTCGTGGTGGCCTAGTGGGTAAAGGACCAACCTCTCAAGTATGAGGGCGCGAGTTCGATCCCAGGTCAGGCAAAGTACCAATGCAACTTTTCTAAGTTTGTATGTACTTTCTAAGTATATCTTAGACACCATTGACTGTGTTTCGGATGGCACGTTAAACTGTAGGTCCCGGCTGTCATTGAACATCCTTGGCAGTCGTTACGGGTAGTCAGAAGCCAGTAAGTCTGACACCAGTCTAACCAAGGGGTATCGGGTTGCCCGGGTAACTGGGTTGAGGAGGTCAGATAGGCAGTCGCTTCTTGTAAAGCACTGGTACTTAGCTGAATCCGGTTAGACTGGAAGCCGACCCCAACATGATTGGGAAAAAAGGCTCGGAGGATGACTGAAAATATCATCTACTTGAAATCCAGTAAAATCGGAATATGATGCTTCTAGTTCATCCCAACGATTGCTATTTAAATGATATCGGCAAATTCTTGCAGACAAGGTAATATACACTTTATAATTTAATAAAAGAACTTCCTTTAAAGTACCTGGTACCAATAGACGTCCAGTATCCTCACAACCAGGGAATAGGCAATGACGTGAACTTGCAGATACCCGTTTATACTTTTGTGAGTTAATCTTTGAAAATGATTGACTTAATTGTTGTTCCTGAGGTGATGTTGGTTGTGGAACCAGCGGTGGCAGTGGTGGTGGTACAGGAATCATCATATCTGTAATTATGTTTCCATCCATGATACCAGTCTCCGGTGCAGACTCCACAGTGTGTTGGCTACTGCCAGCAACGGGTTGCCTCCGGACTTGTCTTGATGCAGCCGCCCAACAAGGAAGACAAACTCGTTCCAAATGCAACACCTAATAACAAAAATATTATATTTAGATACTTGATATTCATTAATATTTAATTAGTTCAACACACATACATAACATACGCATTCATACATTAAGTTTAAATAAATAAGAATAAACACTTACGTGATGTGCTGGTGTCCATCTTAGTATAACATTCCTTTGAGGACAATCTTGACTGACTCTATGAGTTCTACGACTTGCTATTGACAAGCCACATGCGTAGCATATGTTTAGGTGTCCAAGAGCAGAGGATACAAGTGACAGATTTGTGTTAGATGCTGTCTGGTTTCGTAATAATACAAAACATTCCACACACAGGATGTCATCAGACGATATCTGGAAAAAATGACAAAATAAAATGTAAGGTAGTTTAGACAGTTTAGAGACGTGTGGGGATCGACCAATCACATTACATGAAATCCACATCTCGTCTTTTGCATGTAATGTGATTGGTCGATCCCCACACGTCTCCTCTCCGCTCCGCGCGTCTCCGCCTCAGCGGAACCACAGCCTTAATACGGTAAGTATTTCAACTTTTTGTCAACTGTTAATTTCTGATTTCGAGGAAACAATACTCTTAGATATTTTCAGTTCAAGATAGCTTTTTGGTTGGCCAAGTAGGCATCCTAATTGTGAGCCTCGTGTTCCGAGTAGATGTTACCATGTTAAATATTTTGTTAATCGATTTCCTAAATCAATTTGTTATAAATAATATCATTTACTAATTGTTGTGTTATTGTTGTATTCCATGTATGGTGTTAGGTGTAACCGTTTTATGTAGTTTAGTGGTGACTTTTGTTAGTGTTGAAATTTTATTGTTTGTGCAACAGTTATAAACAGTTTTTCTTTCTTCTTTTCTTGTTTACTATTTACGAGTACATACTTAAGATATATACTTGTACATTATGATATAAGAGAAAAATGTTATTTTGCAACCTAATTCTTCGCTACAAGACAGAGACCGCCCACATTTTTTTTACAGTGAAAAGTCTTGGTTTGACCATCAAGGGCGGATCCATCTCCGACGCCAAAACACAACATAATTGTTTTTTGGTGAGCTAAAATCATCAAAGTGGCAACCCCTCCCTTGGGTGGAGTGGAAAATAGTGTCAGACTTTTACTGACTATTGTAACTTCATCTTGGCACTTTTAGAGTGAGTTGCACCACAGGCGTAGTTAATGCTATAGTTAAGATTAATTTTAGCAGTAACTATAACGATGACCACAGAACTTTACAAATGTTTGTTGCACCATGATTTTTTTGTTAACAGTTAACGCTAATGGGGTTGACAGTTTATAAAGATAAATTATCCCTAAAAACTGACGGGGAAAATTATTTGTTATGACAACACTGTGAGCCTTATGTCAAATTTATTTTCACGAATCTCGTTTCGTGAGGTTAGGTTTGTGTTATTATAATTGTTGTGTTTTTGTTGTGTCCGTCTGTTTGCCGAATCAAGCACGGATATTGTAATAGTAATAATGGATGACTTCAAGACAAAGTGAGTTTAATTTTATGTTAAATTTATTATACCTGATAAAAAGTGCGCCACTACATTAGTACATTATAACTTTTAGCCTATGCAAGTTAAATCAAGCGTGTTTTACTTAGGTCCTATATAAAATAATATCTCAGTCCACACTTTTTATTCATACAACATTGTTTAGAAAATGTTTTATTTAATTGTTCATACAATAAATAAAAAAAAACTATGTGAAATAACATAATTAAACATCCATATGAAAAATTCATGGTATATTCCTTACTGCCTATTGTTATTTACCACATTGAATAAAGTATTTGTTATTTTTACAGGGAAAGAAGTGTCAATTTTACTAAGGAAGAGATTAGTCGATTGCAGATACTTGTAGACAAATATAAAAATGTACTTATGTGTAAAAAAACTGATGGGAGTAGTACAAAACAAAAAGACCATGCATGGCACTGCATCGCAAAGGAATTTAATGCTGTTGGTCAAGTACCTAGAAACATGAAGCAGCTAAAATATAAATTTGAAAATATGAAAAGATCTGCAAAGAAGGTAATTCTACCTACTTTCCGCTGCTTGGAAGTGAACTAATCTCACCTTCTAAAAACATGAATCAATTTATGTCTAATGTTATAACAAAGAAATTATATTTTGCAGGTAGCAAGTAGAGAACGTCAGGAAATGAGACGCACAGGTGGAGGAAATCCTCCCTCACTTCCTCCAGATTCAGAAGATGCTACTGATTGGTTAAGATCCATTATGTCTGGATCTATTGATGGAAATGAGGCTATATATGATGATGACATTATTTCCCCAAATTCCATTGTTACAGTGAGTAAATTATTGCAGATTATAAATAAGGTGTAAAGGAGATACTATAAAATATATTCTTTTTTTTTTTTCAGATTCCCATAATTCACAAAGATAAGGATTTTGATGAAATTCCTCCTATACAAAAAGTAATGAGGGTTTGAATTGTTAAAGATAATTTGATTATTTTTAGACCCTGTTATCTACATATCATCACAAATATTTAGTGATTGTGATAAAACTTATAAGTACTAAGCTTGTAGGTTTAAAAATTTAAAAAATAAATAAATTGCACTATTTATTCAAAACTATTTGCCACCAATCTGCTGTTTAGATTTAGTAATAAATTGAAAAGATTAATAATAAAAGCAATGTTTTTACAGAAAGTGAAACTAGACACAAATACTGATAGTGAAATTCAACATGACATGCCCAATATACTCAAGGTATTTATGTATTCCAAATTATTTAATATGTATTTGGATTAGATGCATTAATTAATTATATTAACTTGTTTGCAGGATGTTGTAGTCAACACAATTATTACAGATCAAGACAAAAGTTTTGATAATGTTGAAAATATTGTCCCAGATGAAGTTTTTGATGCTAGTGCCCCACATTCATCACTAAAGAGACCAGTAGCACCACAACTAAGTCGTAAGTATTTTTAAATGACAATCTATAGCCAAACTTTGTACTTACATACATAGATAAATATATAACAAAAACACCAGAGTTCACCACAAGTGTTTTTCCTTGGTGGTGATCGAACCCACACCATCTAGTACATCAGCAGGGTTACCACCGACTGCGCTAATAGGCCATTTAATTATTGAGTGTGTAGCCTAATATTTTATTTCAATTTTAGGTATCATAAAGAAAAAACAAGGGAAGAGTGAAAATATCATAAAACAAGCACTAAGGGAAAAGAAACTGACAGTTTTAGATGGCCTTCATGAGTTGGAGATGGAAAAGATAAAGTTATCTATTAGTCACCAAAATGAATTACACAGCCAGTTACTGAGGCACAATGAAGAAAAACATAAGCTTGAAGTGGATAAACTTAAACTTGAAATAGATATTTTAAGGGAGAAAAAAATAAATTTTTAAGATACATTTTTACTTTTTGTATAGGAGAAATTTCATCAAAATCCTTATCTTTCTGAATTATGGGAATCTGAAAATGCCATGCACTTTTTGTTTTCTACTGAGAAAAAAAATAAAAATGCATTTTTATTTTTGAAGTTTTTTTATTTATTCATTTAAAACATAGTCTATCTTAATGTAATCTATCAAAATAAGTATTTATTAGCATATTCCTATTATGCTCGTCATGCTGGCTAACATATGCAGAGGTCAGGTCATTGTCATCAGAATCTGATGATTCATTATCAGAGTCGTAACATGTTGGCATCGGGTCTCTCAATTTCTTGCAAATATTATATAGGACAGCCATTGCCACTATAGCACATTGGGCTCTTGCTGTATTTGTTCTGAGTTTCCATGACACTGCAGGAAACCTTTTTTTCCAACAACCAAAACTGCGTTCTACAATATTTCTAGTACGAATATGACTTTCATTGTACAGTTTTTCAGCTTCTGTAACAGGATTACGTAGAGGTGTTAGCAAATATGGTTTATTGGCATAACCTTTGTCTCCTAGTAACCAAAAACCATCAAATTCTCCATCTTCTAGGCGTCCCTTAATGACACTGCTGTTGAAAATATGGCTGTCGTGACAGCTTCCAGGCCATCTAGCAACTATATTTGTAATGTACATCTCAGCATTTGTGATTACTTGCACATTAAGAGAAAATACCTGTTTTCTATTTCTATATGTTTCTGCATCTGCACCACCTGGCGATTTGATTGGTATATGTGTGCAGTCTATAGTTCCTATTACTTTAGGAAATGCACATATTTCATAAAATTTTTTGGCCTCAGTTTCCATTTCCTCAATATTTTTAGGCATTGCAATCCAGTCTGTTCTTAGTCCGGCTATAGCTCTGCTCACTCGATGAATTATTCGACAAACAGTAGATTTGTGAACACCTGCAGCATCCCCAATGCAGCGTTGAAAAGAACCACATGCGTAAAATTCCAATGCCATTATTATTTGCTGCTCTGGAGTAACTGCAAAGTTTCTGAAAAGAAAAACAATATTGTTTATGTAGTTATACCTTAGTCATACATAGGACGACTCAAATATTCCCACTATAGTTTTTAAAGCCTTTATTAAACAGGCACTTACTTCATGGTTCTGGTTTGGAGCAATGGTGCTAAATGAGAAGCCAGGGCTCGTGCTAAACCTTTGGAAATCCGAAATCTATCCAAGAACTCCTGCTCATTCCATTTTAGGAATCGATTAACACGTGGTTGATACACTTTTTTCTTTCGAGAATTAGGTAAATCATTATAATTTTCGTCGTCAGAAGAACTAGATTCCCATAAAATATCACGTACTAAAGACATTTTTAATTTTTTTATACTTAAATATGATAAAACAACAGAAAACAACGGACTAGGTTATTATTTTGACAAGATTTTGACATTTGTTAACTTAGCAATAACGATAACCGGCCAAAATTGACTGGTTACGGTTATCGTTAAATATGACGTCATTTTAACCATTGTTAAAATGGTGCAATCCATTATTGACTTAACCAGAGATTTGACCGTTGGTTCGAGTTTTGTTATCGTTAAAGTAAGTTGGTGCAACTCACTCTTAGTGACTTAAATAGAAATATATTTTATCGATATTTTCAATCGATCACCTTGTTCATTTAAATGAGATAGTCTGTCGTCTACCTGGCAACATTCAGGTTAAGTTTTAATGGCGGAACTAGCTTAGATTCAATAAAATAAATATTAATTTTGTTTTTCAATGCTAGGGTACAAGAAATTCTGAAAAAAAAGTTAGTTTTATAAAATTACGACTTGATTTTTAATAATAAAATATTCTTGATACTCTATCACAAATAAGGGGCCCAACGGGTGGCAATGTCCTTTGTCTCGTCATAATTAATAATATTGCCCAGTGGCACATTTTCAAGTGACTTTTCTAATTCCGAAAAATATTTATTGATAGTGGTTGGTGATGTGGCTGCTCTGGCGCGTTTAATGTTTTGAAATGCCTCTCCGAAATTATACTTTTATGTCGTTCCAAAAAATTGAAGACAAAATCTCTCCCCGGCAAATTATTTTTAAATCTTTTGTGCCGAATCCCTAACATTTCTAAATAACTTTTTACTAAAAGTCTTAAATCAGTTATATCTACCTCTAAAGGATATCCCCATTCAGCACAAGTGTTCAGATTCAGCACAATGTAATCTTCTGTTTCTTTAGTAAGTGCCGTTTGGCCTCCTGGTGACCTCATTTGTCTAGTGCTATGCCTCTGTAAAACTGATCTGCTAATATTATATTTTTCTGCTATAGATCTGATTGATGCATGACGATTTAAAGTTAGCTCATCGAGCGCCTGTTTCATTACAGTCTTGTCATATTTCTTATATGATTTTCTACCAGGTCTTGGCTTATATACTCGTAGCATTATGTATTAGAGAATAACTAAAACAACAACAAAAAAATAATATGAAAAAATCAATAAAATCTATACATATACATAGTAGCTTTTACCCGCGTGACTTAGCCCCCGCTCTTCCCTACCCTACCCTAGTCCCCCATACTCTACCTTACTCTACCCTACACTACCCTAATTTTATTTTTTTTTCCCATAAGAACCTTCTCCTGACATTAACAATTACACAACAAAAAAGGATAAGCGAAATCGGTCCAGAGAGGAGGCATGTGTCCCAGCAGTGCGAACATTAAAAGGCTGATGATGGTGATGAAATCGGTTCAACCATTCACGCGTGATGGCGTGACCAAGGGAAATAGGGATCCATTTTTATATTTATAGAAGATGTATAGGTACTTATATCAACTAATCAATCATGACTAAAATTTAAATAAATGTGTAGGTAGGTAAAGATAGTCAGTTAAGTATGTATTAGGTACCTACCTACCAACACTTTTATTAAGTTTAATGTAATTTAGAGATTGTGACAACCCTAAAAACAAAAACCCAATTCACCCATAGCCGTCCCAATTAACCCTAATCGTCTACCTATTAAAATTGGCTGCGAAGTTTAAATTATGATGATACATCGCTACTTTTGAAACGTATGACTTAATATTGAAAACCTTTATTAATTAATAATAAATGATATTTTACATACACACTAAAACTCTGTATTTCCCACCTATTTAAACACACACACACTTTCACACACACTCACATACACAGTCACATAGGTACTAACATATGAGGTATAATTAACAATTTTTATTTTTATATTTTTTTCCCCATTTGTGACTTACATACTTGTGTACTTATAATGTAATGGGACTGAGCGGAGCCTTCAACTATAGGCATTTCTATGCCTAAATGGAGACTCCTCGACATGAAATTGTAAGCCAAAATTACTTGAAATAAACTTTAGTTTATTTTATTTATTTATTTTTATTAAACCCATTCCTGACCCGATTCCCCTCATCTACGACCCTATACACCCCATAGTTCGACCCTTATCCCCCCAATTATTGTTTAATTCTACTTTAGTAAGAATTTGTTAAATTATAGGAAAAACAATAAGATTATATTACTTACATTATAGCTTAATCCGTTCTTAAACAACTGAAAATATCGGTTAAAACTTCACTTCTTTAAAAATCTAGTAAACACCAGTGAAAATTAAAATGTTTAAGGGATCAAATTTCTCACAATCTTTACCCAATGTTTTGAAGTACGTTTTTTTTTAAATACTTATGGCAGGAGGGCTGAGTGTTGCCAGATTATAGAAAAAATATTGTAAGCTTCAAATTATAATTGAAAGTAGATGCCATTATCTCTTCCGGCCTTGGGGCAACTGCTTTCTTCCTTTTTTTTTGAGGGCATTCATTGTTGCTTTTATCGGCAGGCGGAGGGCAATCATTATCGCTTTTATTGGCAAGCGGAAGGCAATCATTGTCGCTTTTATTGGCAGGCGAAGGGCAATCATCAGGCGGTTGTTCTGAAGCACCTTCACGTAGTTGAAAATAAATATAGGATAAGGAGGGGGAATGGCGTTCACTTAAGGAAAACATAGTGTATTTTTTAAATTATTTATTACAAAACTAAGAAAACTAACAAAGTCTTGAATTATCTAGTAATCAACAATTAAACAACAAAAACATATATCTTTGACCTATTGGTAGTAGAATTAAAAAAAAAAACATGTTTGAGCGGCATTGCCCCTGGCTTTGGGTAATGCCGCTCAAGGGAACAGGGTAATGACGCTCAAACATGTTGTTTTGGAATATAACAATAAAGATGTATTTTAATTAAAGCAATATTAAGGAGATCGATCTTATACAATAAAAGTAATGTCTACAATCTTCATCAGGTACTTCTACTAATATTTCATTAAATTCAGATTTTGCCCGTCCAAACCAGTACTTAAAAAGAGATGATCATCAATATTTTCAGGATTTTGAAAATCTAATATAGTTTCATCTGCTAGCAAAAACACGATTTCTTCTATTTGTGCTGCACTAAATGTTGACATAGCATTTTCAGCAGCATATAATTCATGAAATAATTTGGCATCTAAATGAAAAGTGCAAATTCTGGCATTTCTGGGAATATAAAAATGAAAATCTTTAATAATTTGTTTTCTGTCTGTCAGGCACACGTCGCTTATCACTATCATTGCACTCCAAAAACAGACAACGACGTGCCGTGTCTGCTGCTCTTCTTAATGTTGGTAATGTGATATTTTGTTCAGCACCAGTTACCTGCAATGGAGGACTGGGAATTGACTAGTCAACCTGTTCAACTTCAGCAATGTCATCTGTTGCGCGGCTTAAACTGCAATCTTCCGGGGTTTTCAGACTCAGAATGGTGTGCCTTTTTCTAAGACCATATAGCCACTCAATACCGGCCTGTTTAGTATCATGCCACTTTTGTGGTACCTGAATGTAGGGACACGATATCGCAACCATAAATATCGATATCGGTATAGTATCGGTATCGAAACAAAAGTATCAAATTAGTAATAGTATCGAAACTCCAGTATCGATATGAGTAAGTATCGAATAAATATGGTTTTTTTTATTTTGTGTGTAAATCCATGTTTTTACATATAAATAAATAATATGGAGTTTCCGTACGAATAATGTATGGAGTTTCCCTACTACTTTAAATTAATTCACATCCAAAATCCACAACAGAGATGCGCAGACCATGAATTTGACCTGTTGTGATTTATTAAAGGGCCACAATGAAAATAAAAAAAACACCTTAGACACAAAAAAAGGTTTTATTTCTAGCAAACAGATCATGGAGAAGATATAAACAAAAGCACTTAAATATTCCACTCTTCTTCAGTACAGTCACCGAGGAACAAGAGTTTATTAACTCTTTTTCCTTTAAGTCTGTTTCTTGCTCTACTTAGTGTTACTCCTGCCTTCGAAAATAACCTCTCTGAGGGTACAGATGTAGCAGGTGAGTGAAGATATTGCTGAGCCTGTTTATACAGTAATGGAAAAATAGTTTTCATATCTTCCCATTGTATGTGTGGGTTGACGGTAAGAGGGCCCACGGGGTTTGCCAAATACAGAGAAAGCTCATCCTTTTCTGCACCCGCTGCATCCCATTTGGACTTTTTTTTATTTTTACCATGTGCTAAATTTTTATGGAGTCTCCAAAAATCGTATTCCGGCGGCAGGTTTGAATCATTTGACTCAGCAACGTCACTCTCTTCGCCACTACTTGTAATATAGTCTTTCATATTCCTTCGAATAACCGATAGCGCTTTAGCGCATGCTTTTGGATCCGTAAAATGTAAGGTTTTGAATCGAGGATCCAAAATACAAGAAACCGCTATTATGTAATTATCTTCCACATGACCAAATCTCTGTTTTATTTGGTTTAAAATCGTATCCTTGACTTTATTAATTACTTCACATTCCTCTTCTTCTATTTCTACTTCAGCAGATGATATTTGTGATTTTAAACAGTTTATTATAGGGATGATTTTACTTGCCGTGACATAATTCTCCCCCGACATTTCGCGCGTGACATATTCAATAGGTTTTAATATTTTTAGTATTTTATTTAAGTTTTCTAGGTCATTTGCAGATGGAGTTGGTGGCGCCTTAGGATTCATAACTAATATTGGATGAATTATTGGAGCTAATTTTACATACCTTTCTATCATGAAATAGACCGAATTCCACCGTGTGCTTACATCAAGAATCAATTTTAGAGGATTATCACCTTGTTTTGATCGTAATATGTCACTTTGTATAACACTGTCACGAAAAAATTTAACAACTTTTCTGATTTTATTACATAAGGACACAAACTCTTCAATTTTCATAATACTTTCAAAAATCAAGTTAATGGTATGTGCGAAACAAGGAAGGTGTTTTGATCTGTCCAAAAACATGTTGATTGCTGCTATCATATTTGCGGCATTGTCTGTTACTACACTAGTTATTTTTTCTTTTGTAATATTAAAAGAATCACAAATATTATCTAAATTGTGAGCTATGTAGATAGCTGTGTGCCTCTCATCTAATTCGACTGTAGCTAACACCTTTGCTTTTAATTCATTTTGATGATAGTAATGTGCAGTAACACCAAGATAACTTGTCATGGTCATTGTTTCAGTCCAAATATCACATGTAAGGGATATGTAACCTACATTTTCTATGTCTTGTCGAGTTTTCAACACCATCACATCGTATAAGTCATCTAGACGACTTTTAAGTGTATCTACACTAGGAATTTTGAAAGTAGGGCATAATTGCTTTATGAGTCGGCGAAATCCTCTTCCTTTGACGATATCAAATGGTCTTTTGTCGACACATATAAAGTATAAAAGTAACTTACATAATAAGGAATGCCTAGATCCTCCTTCAGAGTATAACATTTTACGATTCAAAGTTTCTGTGATTGACATTTGTTTTTGTTTCTGGGATGGTGTGACTTGTGAAGCAATTTTAATGTTTTCAGCAGTGTCCTTGTCAAATTGTTCAGAAGAAATTGTATTACATATAGAATCAACAGTGGAAGAAGTTGAAGGAAGAGAATTATCTGTTGAAGTGGAAGAAGTAGCAGCTGTAGCAGAATCTGCAGTTGTTGTACAATGCCTTTTCAGTTGCTGTTGCAGTAACCGAGGTTTAGGTGAACTGACTTCGTCCAAGGAACTGAAAGAAGAGAAATAGAACAAATAAAGTCAAGTACACAAATTATGTACCTACCTAACCTACTACACATAACTGAAAATGAAAAAGTTTATTATTTCTTCACAAATTTTCAATATAAAACATTTGCTAATCATGCAGAGCAAAAATCGTGAGTTATATGTGCGTGCATACTTGAATAAATTTATCGAATGCAACAAACTGGTTATACTGTAAAAAAATTTAGGTATTTATATATACTGTCATGTCATGTCATTACACAAATATCGCGTATTCATGAATTATCGTGTGTTACTTAAATTCGAATATTCTTTATAAACATCGATCGATAATTTTGTCGACTGCAACTACATCACTATTAATTTACCTACTTTTCATGAGCCACACCCGCACGCGACTTGGCCCGCGTTTACCACGCGAAAGAAGTCGCGGGCGTGATGTGATATAATCCCCGATAAACGGGCTTTCCAATAGTGAAAGAATTTTTCAAATCGGTCTAGTATGTAGTGTAGCTACAACAGAGCCTATTAGATGCAAACCAACTTTTTTATTACTATATCTATAGTAATGAAAATAGATATAAAATAATTATGACGCCTTACCTGTTTGAGTGCTGCTTCACATGTTTTTTCATGTTAGACGTATTCCCACTTGTTTTTATTATTTTAAAGCAGGTCTTACATGACGCTTGTTCATTACTTATTTTCTTAAAATATTTCCATATCTCGCTTTGGGGAGGCGCCATTCTTGCAGCGTGTAAACTAGACTGTCCACAATTACTTCAATAAAACTTCAAATAAATCTCATCACAGTCCCACTAAGGTTCACTCCGTTCACTGCAGGTTCTCCAAATGAAATAATTATCATCAATACGTGAACGAAACTAATGCAAATTTCAATTATTGTTCTGAGTGTCGATACATGCGTGTTTTGCGTGATTGACAATAAAACAAAATGGCTACCACAGATTATATAGATGGATCATGGATGTGAGTCATGTGACTACTTGGTATTGGTATTGCCCATTCCGTTTCATCGTTTTATAAGGCCTTTGCCGTCATGTTGGCAGTACTATATTGCGTTTATTTATTTTTATGTTTTTTTAAATTACGTTGTGTTCTGAATACCTATGTAGGAACGTTAAAATGCGTTAAATTGGTATTTATGAGTTAGTTGCTCGTTTCATTTTTTTTTTATGGAATCGATACTAGATGCTAAGTACTGATATGAGTACTAAGTATCGAAAGGAAGTATCGAATTTCTGAATACTAGTATCGAATCAAAAGGTAGCGATATGAGTAAAGTATCGGATTCGATATCGTGTCCCTACCTGAATGTTATTCACAATTGCCATCTCGTAAGCAAGTTTCCGAATATCAATTGTAGTCAGACCATAAAACATCTGACTACATTTAATAACGTAGTCCACAATTGCCTTCTCTTGTGTGGAAGTAAATATTTTTCGTACCGCATAGTTTGGTGTTAAAGAAATTGAGCTTGTATCCTGAGCTAAAGAATTTTTTTTTTTTTTGTAATACTTCTGTAGAGTGGTGAACGGGATTTTCGTTAATTTAGAAACGGCTCTAATGGTTTGACCGTCTACTATCATGTTTAATGCATTCCGCATTCGTTCTTCCATATGAAGACCAATATTTGTTTTTCTTTGTCTGTCACGTGGCATGTTGACCTGTAAACAAGTAGGAATATTTTGAAACTCGAACCTTTTTGGGGAACAGTGGATCATGATTCAACGAACCCCATTACCACTTGATTCACTGTAACCCATTTACTAATAAGGGAAATAATAATTTTGGCAAAATATAAATCGCATATATCACACCACTTAATACACTTTTATACAATTAGACACACATACTAAAGAAAAACATGCAAAGACTTTAAAATATCTAAATAACTTTAAACCAAAGTAATTTCGAAAATTACGTAAATTATTTTTTTCGTACTTACCTACTGATCGACGCGCCGTCGCGCGTCATCCCGTTGTGATGCAGTGACGGCGACTGGTCGGGTGGCTCAGGGTAGGGGATAGCGTCAGTGAAGCCGGCGCGTGTATGTATGTGTACAATAGATATAGAATTTTAACAATTGATTCACTGTTCCCCGTGATCCACTGTTACACATGTTCCCCTACACCAATTAGGCCAACTCCTGAAGATCCCCCTCAAGTACGGTATAACCGAGCACAAATCAAAACTAGAAACATTATTGAAAGAACATTTGGAATTTGGAAACGTCGGTTTCCATGCTTATCAAAAGGCCTTGGTAACAAGTTACAAACAGTGTCCCTTATTATTGTAGCCTGTGCAGTGTTACATAATTTATCACTGATTTTAAATGATAACATGGCATTGAGTATTGATTCCCATTCTGATCAAGAGGATGGTGCGAACGAAACTATACTGTAATGGCTAGTACAAGCGCAGGGTTCGTTGTTAGAAGTACTATAATAGAAAATTATTACCAATAGATATCAAAGTTTTATAATGTTTTTATTTAGTTATTTTCTAATACCTGCCCATTGTTAACTATTTTAGTTTTTATTGAGGCAATGCTATATCATTCGATATATTTTTTTAATTAAAGTGTACCTAATTAATATTTTACAATGTACCATAACTTTGAGTATTATTGAGATAAATGAAACAATTATTAACTTATTACAATCATTTATTACAATTATAATTATAAACATGTGTGCATAAACATTAATTATTTGTGGTATGACCTGTAACAAAAAAAAAAACAATAAAAAAACTGACAAAATGTAAACAAAACAATTTTTATCCAACTAACCTGTTGAATTTAGTTTTTTCTTTAAAATAAGTTCAGCGAAGTCTGCTTTTGCTTTGGCTTCCTTAAGCTGTTCTCTCAAAATCTGCATATCCAAATTATGTTTTTCTGTGGCCCGCACAGATCGATCCTTGTACTCCTGTTCTATCACACTATTTTTTAGTAGGACTGTTCGAGTGTTAGAACGTGCAGGTGACTTCCTTGCTGATGGGATGGTTGTGATGAAGGGTTGAGACATTTGGGATGTGGAAGGGATTGGTGACTCAGGCAGTACAAAGTGATCTACTTCGGTGGCTTGATCCTGGGAGATGACGGATGTCTGAGATACATCGTCTAAAACATAATGCTCCTCTATTTCTACGGCGTCTGGTAGTTGTGACTGCGAAGACTCTAAAAGTAATATTCAATGAGGGTTTTCTAAAATGGTCCAGGTAACTGTCAAAGTGCTTATCTTTACTATGAACCGTGAACGATTTAAGTGATTGTTTATTGTATTATTAAAGCAGAGCATTATTGTTTTACAATTGCAGTTGAGTAGATAAAAAACTAAATCATATCAACAAATTCTAGTACATTACGTAATCTACCTTTCAAAGAGCTTTTCCTTAGTACCAGTGACTTTTGTTCGGAAACCTTATTCTCACCGAAGTCCATAATAAAATCCACCGTGGGATCTGGAGGCGAGGGTCTTCTTGCGCCTGTACGACTGGCGCGAGGAGGCTCAGCGCCGGGGAGAAACCCCGTTGCCGCGGCAAGTTGTCGCGCAGCGGGCGGAGCTCCGGCGCGATCTCATGGTGGCCTGGAGGGAGCGACTATCGCAACCCAGTGCAGGGCACGCCACCATCGTGGCGGTAAGTCCCCTCTTTGAGGAGTGGCTCGGGAGGAGTCACGGCGCCCTCACGTACCGCATGACGCAGGTCCTCACCGGACACGGTTGTTTCGGGAGGTACCTGCACCGCATCGGTCGTGAGGAGGCGCCCGGGTGTCACCATTGTGCGGACAGCCCCGAGGACACGGTGGACCACACAGTCCAGGTGTGCCCCGCATGGGAAGGGCACCGCCGGGTCCTCGTCGAGGCTTTGGGCGGCGGCGACCTCTCGCGTCCGGCCCTGGTTCAGGCCATGGTCCGGGGCGAGAGGGAATGGGATGCCGTCGCCTCCTTCTGCGAAGCGGTCATGCTCGAGAAGGAGGAGGCGGAACGCCAGAGAGTTCGCACCTCTCATCCCGGCCGCCGCGCTGGACCAGGTAGACACCATGGGCGCCGGGTGTCGCGAGATGACTCCCGGCCACCGTAGGCGTGGGTCTGTGGGCGGTGAGTTCGGGTGGCTCATCGTCCCTCTGTCTTTCTAGACGACAGACCCGTGTCGACGGCGCGCGTTGTTCCACGCGCTCCTCAAAGAGATGTCAGCAACCCCAGCGGGGCCCAGCAGGGCCAAGGCCTGCCGGGGCTGCGGGTTGTTCGAAAGAGATACCGCGGCCCTGGTACATAAAAGGCCTATGACGGAACACGACGATTTTAGTCAGTAAGAGTCTGACACTCCCTCACCGCTGCTAACCCACAGCGGGAGGGGTCATTTGATGATTTTACGTCGCTAAAAAAAAAAAAAAAAAAGTCCATAATAAAATCAATAACACTTCCAATATAACAGAATTTCAATAAACAATAAGTTCGGCACCTACAATTCCATACTATTTGACAGCTGTTTCGCCACCCGGTGGCAGAAAATGGAGAGAAAACCCTCATTAATTATAGATAATGTTTAAAAAGATTATTCGCATAAAAACTATAAACACCTTTCCAACTAAATCGGAATCAATAGCATTGTCGATTCCAACAATCAGAGCTGGGGCCACCATGGACACATCAGGGTCAACGACAGCATCGCTGGTCCTCCTCCAGTAGATAGCCTATAATAATAATGTCAGGACACCTTTACACACGGTCGGTTAGCCCCATGGTAAGTTATTAATTAACTTGTGTTATGGGTACTAACACAACTGATAAACTACATATAGCTACATATATACATAATACATATTTATAAATACATATTGTAACACCCAGACCACGGCCAACAAGCATGCTCATCACACAAATGTCGACCGAACCGGGGATCGAACCCGGGACCTCAGGTTCGGCAATCCGGCGTAGTGACCATTGTGCCATCGAGGTCGTCTATGTTGGCGTTCTTTGGTCAAGGCCTGCCTTTGCCGCTGCTTTGTGTTAACCCACAAGCGCTGTAGTTGTTTAACTGTTGCCTAAAATAGAAAAATACCATATGCATACACTTATAGAGGTAGATATGTTACAAACTACACCTCTGCCTTTCGAGGTATGGTGTGATCTTATTTTATGTTACGATAAATACATATAGTTTTTACAACCTTGATCATCTGTAATGTTGGTCTCGTCATAGTTAATAATACAATCTGGAGTAATAACACCATCGACAGATTTCACATAATTGTCGAAAAAACGATCAATTACATCACTTGTAATTTTGGCGCGATCAGTAGAAATATTAGACGCTTTACGATTTGAAATCGCTGATTTATGTCTTATCAGAAAATTGCGTGCCTAATCAGTCCCTGGTAGTTATTTTTAAGCCCATATATATTTTTGCTCATTTTGTTCAAATATTCTTGAGCTAATACTCGAAGATCCATACAGTCGAAGGGAAATCCCCATTCACCTTAAATTAATATGTTTCGTATAAACGAATTCTACTCTTCGGGAGTAAACACTGTTGGATGTCCAGCTTTATCTTGCCTGCAATTTATGTTTCTGTATTTCCTACATAGCGTACTCTTATGTAGCCCGGTCAAAATAGACATTTGAAATAACAAAAATTCCCACAAAGCTGATTTTTGGTGGAGAGCTAGATTTGATCATTATAAATAAAATACTAAAAGTCCCCATCGATCCCATGTGTGCGTCAAAAGTTATTCGAGGTCAAATGTCAAAATTTTAGGTTTTTTGATTTTTTTTCGAAAACGGTAAGTTTTATCAAAAAAAGACATCAGACCAAAATTGTAGATCTTTAAATTTTCTACAAAAATGACATTAACAGTTTTCTCCTAAATCTTACCATTCCTGAGATATCGCGATTCAAAGAGTCACACTATACATGATATGCACATATAAGCCACGTATATACGAGGGCTGCCTTTAAGTTGTATCGTTTGAAATAAGTACAGACAATCTAATAGGTTAATACCATTTATTGTTTTTCAAAGAATTCTCTGCGATATTTAATGCACTTTTGCATGCATTAAACCCAGTTCTTGAAACATTTATTCCATTCTGAAGTGGGGGTAGTCAAATTGGCCGATTTGTATGAGTCAACAGCTTTTTCAGGTGTGCTGAAACGTTTACCACGAAGACTTTACTTAATTTTGGGGAATGTAAAACAATCGTTATGCCCACGGATCTATGTCACGGTATGTTACATGTTGGTGTGCGACAATTAACTGCCGCATAGCCTCGATATTATCTTGGGTCATTTCGGGTTTGAACTACCTTCACGTGGCTTGTCTCTAAGGCTAGATTGCCCACTTTTAAATCCTAAATATCAGCGTACTGCAGTCCTAAGGCACGGTTCTGCATCACTAAACTCAGAATAATTTTTTTTAAAGCGCTGAAGTCGCGACAATCCGCTTTTAAAGTTGTAGAAAATTATCGCACGCTTATTTTCCTTCGACATTTCCATTTTTATCCAGAAGACTGGGGTTGGAAATTGATACATAATATCTGGAACCTATTAAAACTTTACTCCCACCTGCTCCAGAAAAACTCCTGACATTATTTTTTGCAATTGCAAAAAAGATTGTAGTATCAAATCATCCTCCGAGCCCTTTTCCCAACTATGTTGGGGTCGGCTTCTAGTTTAACCGGATGTAGCTAAGTACCAGTCCTTTACAAGGAGCGACTGCCTTATCTGACCCCCTCAACCTAGTTACCCGGGCGACCCAATAGCCCTTGGTTCGACTGGTGTCAGACTTACTGGCTTCTAACTACCCATTACGACTGCCAAGGATGTTCAATGACATCCAGAACCTACAGTTTAACGTGCCATCAGAAACAGTCGTTGGTGTCCAAGATATGCTTAGAAAGTACATACAAACTTAGAAAAGTTGCATTGGTATTTGTCTGACGTGGAATCGAACCCACTCACACTTGAGAGGTTGGTTCTTTACCCACTAGGCCTCCACGAGTTTTTGTATGAATCTGATAAATCTAAAACAATCACAATAAAAGTTAACCCAATAGTTAATATCAATAATGACATCATATTAGAACTTGACGGCAATTATTCCCTTAAACTATCCTAAAATTGTCGTGACAGTTAGTGGAGTAGGCCTACAGGGGAAACCACGGTAAAAAAAAACGCGCCGAGTACACTACCTCACAGGTGGCGTGGAAATGTGTGCATGTCATGTATGGCATGTACTTTGAAGCGCGATATCTCAGGAATAGTAACATTTAGGAGAAAACTGTTAATGCAATTTTTGTAGAAAAATTTATAATCTACAATTTTGGTCTGATGTATTTTTTTGATAAAACTTACCGTTTTCGAAAAAAACACAAAAAACCAAAAATTTTGACATTTGACCTCGAATAACTTTTGACGCACACATGGGATCGATGGGGACTTTTAGTATTTTATTTATAATGATCAAATCTAGCTCTCCACCAAAAATCAGCTCTGTGGGAATTTTTGTTATTTGACCACTACTTTTATGTCTATTTTGACCGGGCTAATGTCAATAGTTTCGGCAGCATCAATTAGCTTAAGCTTTCCCGACTTAACAGCCTCTACGGCTTTTTCCAAATTTTCCATTGAGTAACTTTGATAGGGTACAAAAGTTTTACCACTTCTGGTATTGGTGTCTTTGGTAATGGCGTCCACGGCCGATTTCGGCCACGGTGGCTGTTCTCATTTTAAGGAGATCAGCCAGCTGCGCAGGACATATTATAGTGCACGAGCATTTGCGCAGATACAGGTGCACTCCCTATTCCTTCACTCTCATAACCCCGATGGGTCGGCAATCCGACACGGCCGGAAAGAGATCAGGCGCAGGACCGACATTTACATACTATCCGATGCACGGGTGAATCAATCACCAACTTCCAGACTACGGGCTGCTTTGTGAAAGTTTAAGAAAACCCACAAAGCGATTTCGGCCCGACCCGGGAATCGAACCCGAGATCTCGAGCGCAGCAGCCGCGCTTGCGACCACTAGACCAACGAGGCAGTCTTTGGTAAGTAAATCCTTATCTCGATATTTTTTGTTTTCTCGTATAATACCAACAAATGTTGAGAAGTCCCCCATATCACGTCCGCATTTTACTTGATAGTCAGCCGTCCTTTTAACTACGGCGCCAACACCATCTGGAGCACCTTTACCGTGGCCGGCTTCCTGATAGTTCCAAGTTACTGACTTTAATGATGAGAAGACATTTTGCAGCTGTGTCATAATGTAAAATGTATACTTGTTGCGATATTGAATCGAAGGGCTATCGGTTAATACATGCACTGTAGTAATATTAGGAGATTTTTCAAAAACAAACTCCAGCGCTTTCTGCTAATGAATGCCCACACTGCTGGTGAATCGTGTCGAGTGCATTCACTAATTGAGCACAAAGAATAGGTAATTATTTCCCTTCCCTCTTTAATATAAATAACTACTGTGTGCAAAGAAACCTGGCCACGGCTACCTCCAAAGTGCAAGCTTTGTACTGCTTCAGCAAAATAGCTATAATTTTCCGAAAAGTCCATGTGGAATAAAGTTTCGTAATCATTCAGGGTTTTTTTCAGATCTGTTATAATTTGGTATTGGTTGATAATATTTGCAGTATGTGAGAAGAATTTAGGAAGAGAATCCTCTAGTTTTTATATCAGATTTCTTATTTGAGTTGTGCGTTTAAATTTCTTAGTGATGTTAATTTCTTTTTTACCCATTTTTTCTTATCCCTGCCCCACTCATAGTATATTTCTTGATCGATACTGAATTCGTTGTATGGTATGACTTTATTTTTACAAATTTGGCATGTACGAGAAACACATTTAAAATTATATTTGTCACAACACATGATATCCAACATCTTTTGGAAGTAAGTTATATCAATTATCCCTTTTTTCTTCAAACTCGAGATTAAAAGATCCATATTTTGTGTGAACTGTACAACCACAGGTATGTCTGTCATCTTTAGGAAGGTAAAACCAAAACGGACGCAGTCGTGCAAATGTAACATAGCTTATTCTTATGTTTGGACTTTCTTCCATAAACTTTTGGTGCAATTGTTGTGCAATCGTGAGACACTTTGTAAACACATTTACAGACTGTGCTTTTATGCACGCCTGCTATATCGCCCACTACTTGTTGAATTGATCCAGTAGCATAAAATCGTAAAGCTAACAATAACTGTTCTTTCACCGATAGAGCTTTATTTCTGTAAAACATTAAGGTAATAGTAAATTAAAACTATTTTTGAAATTTCAAGGAGAGATGTCTAAATACCTTTTAAATAAAAACGGAAAATAAACTTACTTTTCTGTGGTTGGCGTCAATGTATCATGTAACAAAGAGCTGAGGTATGTAACTGTTTCCTTTGAAACTCTGTATCGGAATAGAAATTCAGCGTCGTCCCATAAAAAATGATCTATTGAACTTTTTACGTCGACGCGTTAAATAAGTAATGATAAGTTCATCATCAGATGAACTTGAACTTTCGCTGAACGACGACGAAGTTAGTGATAACATTTTAATACCTACTTAATGTCAATAGGTAATTGAATAAATGAGAAATGAATGCTGTGAAGGCTATGAAACACAACAACTTGTCAAAATGACAGTGACTTTAGCTTTAACAGCCCCGTATTCAGCAGTAAAAGTTAAAGGCTAAAGTTAAAGTAAAACTAATAGTTAAAATCGTGAAAAAACTAATTTGACCGTAACTTTTACTTTATGACGTTACTTTGGCTGTTACTTTTGATAAAGAAATCGGCTGTTAATCTATAAATTTGTCACTTGGGTGAAATAATGATCTTTTTCATAATTAAACGATTCCAAATCAGCACTAGATCTACACAAATTATTCACACAATTAGTACAACTTTTAAAAACTTTTGCCTTCGATTTCTTAATCACATACCCTGTTACATATTTTTTTCGATTCAGCATGCAATAGAGAATCGTTCTTTTTTATTTCCGTCGTCACATTGAGCAAGGAATCAATGTTACATGCAAAATCAAACAGTATTTGAATCAGCCCGATTGCTTCCGATTAGACAGCGCTTTTTGTCGCAGATATGTTAGAGATGTAACAAGTCGCAACAGTTTCGTAACTGTTACGAAACATGGTGACAGTGTGGGGTTTGGTCTCTATGTGTAGTAATAGTTCGTACACAATTTGACCGGAAAATATTTCAGTAACTTGAAGTAGTCTTTGTGTTCACACGTAACGTAAACATTTGTGTAGACTCATTTTTAAACACTTCGTGTTTAGTTTGTATCATGTGTACAATAAAACTACCTATACCTACTTACATGATTTTCTTCTGCTGTACACAATAATGCCAAATAACTGCTGCAATACCCACGGGTATTCTCAGCATGTCGTTTCATATACTCATAACCAGCAGGCCGCCCAATGTTATCTTGCCAAATGTTATCGAAATTTGTTCAACAGTTTAGGCAAGAAAGGGTAACTGAGAAAGACAGATAGAGCTACTTTCGCATTTATACTATTACTATGGATTTTGTATTTTGTTTGTGGAGCGGTTTTTTTAAGTGTCTCTTGTCGTCTTTCTCGTATCTCATTTTCGTCATATTACTATTTTGTTTTTTTTTTTTGTGTATTTCAATACGTTATGTATAAAATATATATGTAAATTATTAATTTTTATTAAAAAGATTTGGAGAGCAAAAAAAATGTGACAGTGACGTTGACGTTGCGTTTTATTATCGTTAGCTTTTTTAGTTTCTTTATCTTCCATCATTTCAAAATCAGTATTACAATTTTGTATATCTTCCACAACTGACTCTTCAGCCGGATGTTTTCTTTTATTTTCACGATTTTTATGGTATCTGTAAAATATTAATTATTTAAAAGGTGATATTTCATGAGATAGCCACGTTTGTGCCCCTCAGGTTGGGCAGGAGTTGCTTGAAGGCAGCCCCTGCCTCCTCTAGTTTGGGGCCGCAATGTGATGTTCAAAAATTGAGGGATTTTTTTGTATTTTCAAAGTCCAATATCAGCCTGGGGGTTAATTGTAGACGATTCTTGTAATAGTAAAACATCTTCAGGGCATTATTCTCTACGAGAATCTGCCATTCAACAATCTGTCATTGATCATCCTTGACAGGTGTTACGGGTAGTCAGAAGCCAGTAAGTCTGACACCAGTCTAAGAGATCAGATAGGCAGTCGCTTCTTGTAAAGCACTGGTACTTAGCTGAATCCGGTTAGACTGGAAGCCGACCCCAACATAGTTGGGAAAAAGGCTCGGAGGATGGACCTATATCTACGTACGCTATATTATTACTTTACTATATTTATCACTTTACTAGTATGTAAGTAGTTTTTCTTTAGTAAGAAAATATACTGGGCCCTAAATTTTCGTCGTGACTGAGCGTCTTTAGTAAAGACGTAGTAAAGGTCCGTCCGTGATAAGGTAAATACATGGCAGCCGGGTAAAGGCAAAGACGCGCCGCGTCACGCTCCTTCCTACCTGATGTCAAACATAATGTCGAGTACGTCTCCATAAAAAAAAAAAATTCAACGTCTACAATGAGAAGACTGATACTAATGCAATCTCATTAATATAATCAAGACATGAAATAGTTTATTAATAATAGTTTAGGTTGAAAAAAGCCACTGCTGCACCGAGGAGACTTACTATTGACTAAAACTATTGTATAAAAAGGGCCCTATAAACGTAAAGAATCTATAAGTAAATGGAAATTTAGAGGTAGAGGTTCAGCTGCGTACCAAATATATTGTTCCGCCTCATGTTAGTTATATCGGAGTTATAATGAATGAATTTAATTGTATCATACCCTTAATCTACCTTCTGCATGACCACAACTGCTGAACTAAAATATTTCGCTTTTCGATGCCTTGTCTTAGTTCAGCAGCTGTGCTGCTAGTTGACTCTTGGGAAGCGACAGTTGGGTAGTCATTCCGATACTCTGCTGTATTCACATCAATATCAATGATATTGATACACATGTTGTGTAAGACACAACAAGCATTAATTATTTTGGCTGCTACATCAGGATGATAGTGAAGAACCCATGACCGATTAAGCACCGCCATCGGTTTTTGAGTACACCAATGGTACGTTCCACAGTATTCCGTGCAGAACAGTGGAGCTTGGTGTAATACTCTTCTGGGGAGTCTTGAGGAGCATCTACTATAGGTGTCATCATATATTCCCTCTGTGCATATTCAGAATCACCTGAAAAGTGAAATAAATGAAAATGTATTCATAATCAACAAAAGTACAATCTCTGATTTCACTAATTAACCGTCAGTTGCACAAAGCGCCATTAAAATTAAAGCTTCATTAAATCTATTGGTAACACTTTTTCTCTTGTAGACAAAGAAAGAGTCAGCAATAGATTTAAAGAAGCTTTTACTTTAATGGAGCTTTGTGCAACTGACGGTAAATCATTTACTTGCCTAGTAAAAATACATTTTCTCCGCTATTATTTAAATCAATTAAATGTTGTTTTACAGGATGCTGATTTCAGACAAAACTATCATGTGATGCTCCTCCAAAAATGAAGCATCTACTGACAGAATTCTTAAATCTGAATCAGCTATCTGGCAAAATATACAAAATTAAGACATTTAACTAAATATACAAGTAATAAATTACAATTCAGTAATATAACCAAACGTATTGTCTTACAATCATAACATTTCTTGAATGAAAATGTTTGCGATAAAAAAATCTCTTCATTTTCTGCTGGTCTAATAACAGCTATGTGAGTGCCATCAATACATCCTATATAACATACAAAATATTAAGTTTGTTAGAATTAGGTATTCCACATTAGAAGTCGTGGTGGCCTAGTGGGTAAAGAACCAACCTCTCGAGTAGGAGGGTGTGAGTTCGATTCCAGTTCAGGCAAGTACAGTCAGCACCAAAAGTCGATGAACAGAATCAACATGACAAAACACCTGTTCACAATAAAATGCCATAAGTTATAGTCGCAACTAGGAAACAAAATAGCCTGTACACCAGAAATTTACAAAAGTCGTTAAACACGAGTATTTCAAAAGTATCTGTGCACTATTATTCCTAAAGTCGCTGTACACCATAAATCCAAATGTCGCTGAACATCATTGTATCAAAAGTCACTAAACAACAGTAAATACAAAATTAGGTTAACAAAGTATATTTTTAATGTTGCCGTGTGTTAATATACTTTTGACGCTTATGTTGTTCAGCTACTTTTGGGACAGTGCTTGCTTGACCTTAATAATGTATGTTAACACGTTAGTATCTATTTCAATACTTATTTACAAAGCAATTATATTTTATTGTCAGTAATCTTACTAATCTGTAATATGAAATAACATAAACATAACTGTCATGATCTACGAAGCGATTATTGTGATGGTACTTGTAATTTACTTTGCGCGAATCGTACAAAACCTACCTTCATTTAATTTTTAATTTATTATTTCTATTCACATGACTTGTGATAATTTTAGTCTAGCGTATGATTGTCATAGTCTGAACTAATTGAAATGTTGTGTAAGTGATTAGTTGTTTATTTATATTATTGAGATACATCAATCGATAAATATCACAATAATACCGTATAATGTGCATATTACGGAGCATAAACGTCACAGAAGTCTCCTATCTCGATTAGTTCTCCAGCCTCTCCAGGGCCACCAGAGCACATCCAACCCCAAAACACACCAAAGTCACTTGCGCGGTTATCGATTATATTACGTTCTGCATATCGAGTATTATTTATGCGCCAGAGAGACATACGACCATTTCCGAAACAACCGTGTCCGGAGAGGACCTGCGTCATGCGGTACGTGAGGGCGCCGTGACTCCTCCCGAGCCACTCCTCAAAGAGGGGACTTACCGCCACGATGGTGGCGTGCCCTGCACTGGGTTGCGACAGTCGCTCCCTCCAGGCCACCATGACATCCCGTCGGAGCTCTGCCCGCTGCGGACCACCTGGGAGGTGAGCACTATCAAACAAAAAAAAAAATTGCAAATCGGTCCTGGCGTCTCCGAGCAATCGGTGAACACATAAAAAACAAAAATAAAGATCCCAACGAATTGAGAACCTCCTTCTTTTTGGGAAGTCGGTTAAAAATATAATTGCGTTGTAAATAAGTATTGAAATAGATACTAACGTGTTAACATACATTATTAAGGTCAAGCAAGCACTGTCCCAAAAGTAGCTGAACAACATAAGCGTCAAAATTATATTAACACACGGTAACATTAAAAATATACTTTGTTAACCTAATTTTGTATTTACTGCTGTTTAGTGACTTTTGATACAATGATGTTCAGCGACATTTGGATTTATGGTGTACAGCGACTTTAGGAATACTAGTGCACAGATACTTTTAAAATACTCGTGTTTAACGACTTTTGTAAATTTCTGGTGTACAGGCTATTTTGTTTCCTAGTTGCGACTATAACTTATGGCATTTTATTGTGAACAGGTGTTTTGTCATGTTGATTCTGTTCATCGACTTTTGGTGCTGACTGTACCAATGCAACTTTTCTAAGTTTGTATGTACTTTCTAAGTATATCTTGGACACCAATGGCTGATAAAAAAAAAAGGTGAAGGAAAACATCTTGAGGAAACCTGGACTATATAGTCTGAAATCACCAACCCGCATTGAGCAAGCGTGGTGATTAATGCTCAATCCTTCTCCGTGTGAGAGGAGGCCTGTGCCCAGCAGTGGGACGATAAAAAGGCTGTAACAGGTATTCCACATTACCTCATTTTTATAGCATCTCTTTCACGACGAGTTTGAGGAAACTTTATCCATTTTCTTTGTTTGGTTGGATGTTTAAGCGCTGTCACCTCTCGAATAGCTCGAGATGTCGATTGTTGACTCATTAGGGTCCCGTATGCGCCTCCAACTAGCCTTTGGTAACTTCCAGAGGCATAAAAGGATAGTGCAACTAAAACCTAAGAGAAACAAGTACTTATTAAGCTATTGATCTTAGAAACAAATGTTATGATATCATTGCTAGGATCATGCATCAAATACAACTTATTTACGTACCTTATATTTTGGTAATATGTCACTTCTTCTCTTAGGGGATTGCATAAAGGGCTTTAGGTTTCCTAAAACAAATCCCTTCTCACTCTATAATTGACTTTAAACTCGTTTTCGTTCATCGAAAATGCTTTGTCCGTATAACTCATCATCCGACGCTCATCTCGTCTTCGTTTTAGTTGTTTGTTATGGGAATTTAGCAAAACACTGTGCATTACCGCTAATCGTGCCATATTAAACACTGAGAACCACAAAACTAACTTATTAAATACCTTTAAAACCACATAAAACGCAAAACAATTTCTAAAAAGTTACACTTTTGTGATTGGAAAAATCACAATCGATAATCAATCCCACCGTAATAATGGCGCAATTAATACGCAGCTGTCAAAATACACTCAAGAGTAGCGTTTAGCGCCTAATCCAATCCCAAGTAGTTCTCCAAAATGAACACGCAATTCCAATCCAATATGGCGCTAGCATCGAACTCAAGGGTAACAAACGTCAAAATTCCAATTTCAACCGATCGGAATTGAACTCGAGAGTAAGCCCTTAGGTCGCAAAGGCTCTGAAATCTTTCTTTCGTTTGAGAAATTAATATATCTAAACAGCAATATATACATTGACTTTGAAATAGGATTCCGGGTCGGAAATTCTCTCAACTTGTGATAACTTATCAAAAAAACGCTTTGTTATCTTTCGCCTTCTGTTTTTAGCTACCCCCCAGTCTTTTGATTAATCTAAATCTTTGGATTCATTTAGGAAATTATTATATAAATAAATTCTGATTTCTTAATTGGCACAGTCTATTTAAAAGATTACTTAATAAAATACTAGATTTCTGTAAGTCATTATTTTCATGCTGCAGAGCTTTAGAAACAGGATTAATAATTTCAAATAGTGAAGAAAAAAATGTAACGAGCACTAAGAAATCACAACTCTCTAAAATATTAATTATACTTTTACTTCTTCTTTACGTTCATCTTTTTAAAATGATAAATATTAACATCTTTATTAAATGACAAAGATTCCAAAATGGTGAATATGGCGGAGCTTATCTCCTGGGTCAAACTCAAACTCAAATTTTTTTATTTCAAATAGGCCTATAAAAGCTCTTTCGAAACGTCAAAGTTAGGTGCACGGTTCGAAAAAGTTGGTCTCATGGAGAAGAACCGGCAACCGGCACTGGGTGATAGTGGAAGGTAAGAAGTAGGTTCTAACATTGAACATAATAAATGTAAATTAAAACAAAGATGGTAAACAAATATTTTAATATTATTCCTCATGTGATGTACCAAACATTATAATCATTCTCCTAACCCATCCCAGCTTTATTTGGGGTCGGCGCAGCATGTTTTTCACGTCTTTCCAATTTCTTGCACCACCTGAAACGAAACAAATATAATTAACCTATAATTTTACAGAGTCACCTTTTAACTCCATACTTAAATCCATCAACTCGTGAAGAACAAAAATACAATGAAGCCCACATTAAAACAAGGAACACAGTTGAACGGCAATATGGAGTCTTAAAAAGAAGATTCCCTGTTTTAGCTGTGGGAATTCGGTTGAAATTGAGCACTGCCGTTAATGTAATATTGGCTTACTGTATCTTGCACAATATATGCATAATTAGGAAGGAGCGAGATCCAATAAATGATGGAAGTATTCCAAATTAAGACCAATTAATTGCGAATGGACAGATCCCAAGCGTTCCTGTTGCTGGTGCAGATCCTATGTACGGCTTCCAAAGGAGTTTAATTACACAATATTTTGAAAGTCAATAACTAGAAACAATAAAGATTAATAATAATCTTTAATTTGATCAATTATTATTTGTTTTATTTCTAGACCCTTTGCTGCTGTTTGCAGTTGTATTTCGTACAATTTTCTTTTAAAATCAATTTCATCCTCTAGAAGTTGCCTTTTTAGGTCTTCATTGTGTTCGTTTTTTAGGGTTCCGTAGCCAAAATGGCAAAAACGGAACCCTTATAGTTTCGTCATGTCCGTCTGTCCGTCTGTCCGTCTGTCCGTCTGTCACAGCCGATTTACTCGGAAACTATAAGTACTACAGTGATGAAATTTGATGGGAATATGTGTTGTATGAACCGCTACAAAAATATGACACTAAATAGTAAAAAAAAGAATTGGGGGTGGGGCCCCCCATACATGTAACTGAGGGATGATTTTTTTTTTTTCGATGTACATACCCGTGTGGGGTATCAATGGAAAGGTCTTTTAAAATGATATAAAGTTTTCTAAAAAACATTTTTCTTAAAGTGAACGGTTTTTGAGATATCAGCTCTCAAAGTCGTAAAAAGTATGTCCCCCCCCCTCTATTTTTATAACTACGGGGTATAAAATTCTAAAAAAAATAGAGGTGATGCATGCTAATTAACTCTTTCAACGATTTTTGGTTTGATCAAAGTATCTTTTATAGTTTTTGAGATAGGTTGATTTAACTGTAATTTACGGAACCCTTCGTGCACGAGTCCGACTCGCACTTGGCCGGTTTTTTTTTTTTGTTAATATTAGTGAAGCTGGAGTACAATGCTGCTTCCGTCTTTTCATTTGTTTGAGATATTTGTGGTCGCCTTCTCAAAGACAGTGGTGTCTTTGGTTTACTTACATACTGAAATAAATATTTGTGATCAGAATGGCTTACTTGACAAACTTATGAATGGTATAAAGGGCATGATAATTAATATGTACTTTTGAATTGACTATTTAATTTGTGAATATTAGGGATATTGGTCAAACACAAGGCACGAGCCAAAGCAGCTGACTGACAATGTTCAACATTCAATTAAAAACAAATAAACTTAACATAGAAATAGCAAATTTTAATGCAGTCAGTAACTACAGTAACTGTAGTCGTACAAGCATTCCACAGTACTCACCTCTGAAGTAGATGGCACCTTTGGAATAGATGGTACCTCCGAAATAGATAGTATCTCCAAAATAGATGGTTCCTCCGCGTAGATGGTACCTCCGAAGTTGATGGTATATATATATATATCTCTTTATGGGTAACGAGACGCTGACTCGATGGATGTACAGGCATAATTGGTGTCCAGGACTCTTGAGTGATTGAGTCGGAATCCTGGACACCAATTATGCCTGTACATCCTCTACCAATCAGTGCACACACTTGTTCGAAGATAGGATCGCATTTAATATCAAATATCCACCCGTTGCTGTTGTACTCCTTCTTGTCGTCTGAAAGTACAGCTTACTTTCAGATTTTAATTTTTCCCATACCTTCACGAGGGAATCTTTTGATCTGAAGAAAAAGGAGAGAATAATATTGAACATTTAATTTAAAATTCGGTTGATTTTATTTACGGGCAATGTTATCTGGACTTTTAGCCAACTTTGCTCACATTCATTTTCGACGCCATTTTAACGCGTACGGAAATGACGTAAAAACCAGTACAAGAATGTTGGTAAATATTGCGTTTACTTTAGTTAACGACTTTTTCAAAACTTCTTGGTTGAAAGGACTGTGCAATGTTACCCTTAATTTTTTTTTCACTTCATACAATCCAAAATTCACCATTTAAAAATGCTAGGGTTGGCGCATATAGTAAAAATGTTAATTTATTTCCACAGAGAACAGTTTGAGGTAAAAGTGGATAGTAAGTAAAAAAGCAAACGTTGAAACATGTATCATTTATTAGTTTGATAAGGTAGTGGTTGTTGGTAAGGTAAGGTAAAAAAAATGGTTTTATTTATAGTCCAGACGCAAATCAGGAAGAATTTTCTATGTTCACGTAAGTATATATCTCTGTTACCAACACCTGCGTAATAATATTGCTGTGACGGCAATATTCACGCAGGAGTGACAGTAAGTCAACGTAACAAATTCTCCCTGTGTTTTTATTCAATGTTGTTTGATTTGGATTACGGAGCTTATACTGGTACAAGATTTTACGTCAGGCTTTCTTTAACGGCCCAAAAAGAATCTGGCTGGGTCAGGTGTGTTGATCTTGGAGAAATAAAAACAAAGATATTATTTTGGTCGCATAATTCTACTACTTTAACGCTCAAATGACTAGACAAGTTGTGTGTTGACTTTAGTCCCTACAATATTTTTGGCCCACGAGAGAATTATTGTTTCGAAATAATTTTCAAATATGGCACTGTCAAACCACCCTGATTTAGAGCAATTAGGGGAGAGGGGGGTAAGACGGGGTGCTTAACGATTGAATCTTTTTATTTAAGTAATCATCTTGGGTAATCAGTCTTCCATAACTAATTCTAATTAGGAACATATGTTAAATAATTAAATAGAAAATTGACGAAAAGTAGAAAAGGTCATCATGCCCCTCCGTCGGGTAAGATGGGGTACTCTGAGGGGCAAGATGGGGTTTTAAAAGTCCAATTTATTTTTGCTAACAAAATTCGCAAGTAAACGTTGCATCTTCATCTTCATCATCCATACCAGCACAGCTACAGTGAGCCCATTTGCCACATGCAGAACAGGCAGCCCTGAGCCCAGGCTTCATTTGACTCCAAATAACAACCATTACAAAACAAACATGGTGTATTTTCAACTACACTATCACTGTTCTCTATTAATGGGACATATTTAGATCCTTTTTTCTTTTCGGCCACTTTTTTTTTATGAGCCGCAGATTTTTTTCGGTTTTCGTTAGTTCTCTTATTGCTTTTTTCTTTTGCTTTTCTTCTTCTGCCAACCTCTTTTTTTTTAATAGTCTCTTCCAATTCAGTTTTATATGGCGATGAAGTTATTGCGGTTTTTCCTCGTTTTCGAGAAGCTTTACGTGTTGCTGGAAAGGGCATTATTTGCTGGGGACTGGTTACGGTAAATGTTGATTTTTGTGGAGTACGTCTTGTTTATTTCAGTGTCATCAAACCAACTAGAGCAGCCAGGCTTAGGGGCTGATATTGGTGTAGTAGAGGTCGCAAGAGGAATGAGTTCATGACAGTTAGGTTCTATTTCAATATTTGGCTGTGCTCCTGTGTGACTGTTGGAGCTAAAATCTGGGAATTAAACAACAGTGCTGCTGCAGCTGCTAATCCAGTATTAGATGTTGGAGTTGCAGTCGTTGTAGTTGCAGTTGTTACTTCAGTAGTCGGCTCTCTCTCGATCTGCGGAATATTCGTCATCAACGAAGCAGCAAAGTCACTTTCTGAGGAAACTGATGAATCATATGGCCAAATTCCGCATTTTTTAAACCCATTTACAGCCGTTCACATGGAAGACGCCTGTATAAAAGCTTTCCCAAAAATTTCAGCATGGGTGGCATATACATATTGGCCACTGGCACTGAAACATATTTCGACTGTGATAGTCGTACCTCTTTCTGCGGAAGTTATGGCCCCAACTTGCTTTCGACCTTTTTTAGCAATTATTTTTGACTTCGTCTTGGGCACAACGAAAATTCCTGTTTCATCACAATTATAGATTCTGTCAGGTGTCAATTATGTTCATCATAAACATTTCCTAAGAAAGTGAAAAACTTATTAACCGCCTGTTTGTTGAATCCGGCAGCACGCGCAGCTGAGGTGCTTTCAGGTTGTCTTATAGACAAATCTGGATTCCTCTTTGAAAAGCTTTGTACCCAGTCTTTACCAGCTTCTTTTTTAAAATCATTAAATGGGTGTGATTTATTATTTTTAATTGCTAGTCTGTAGACTAAGCCATTAAGATCTTTAGTAGTTAACCCGTAAAGCCTGCTCTCCATATCTAATAAGTAATTGCATAACTCTTTCTCTTCATCATAAGAAAAAACTGTTTAGGGCCTAACTGAACCTTCATTTTCATTTCATTCATTCTTTCTTTCTTTCTTTCATTGTAGCTGAAGCATTTTCCTTAGAGCTTTCACGAAGCAACTTCACTTATCTTTCCAAAGTGGTTTGGGGGACACCAAAAGTCTTTGCTGCTAGATAGTAACCCATTTTGCCTTGTACCACAGAGTCCACCGCATTTTTCATGACCTCTTCTGACCAATCTCCTCTATTTGTTGTTCTTTTATAATTTTTCACCATTCTGCAATGATAAAAAAACACCAATAGTAGATACCTATATTACAAATCATTAGTCTTTTACTGATATAGCAAAATAAACATTAAAATTATTTTAGTGCGGTTTTAGTGCTCTCATGACCAAATAAATAAACAAATTAACCTCTAAAACCAATGCTCTCGCACACAAATAAACAAGTGCTTGCCTGCACGAGTAATCCTTGACCCATGTGAATAACTTTATTTGTGCTTCGAAATGCTGTTATTTATAGAACAATCACGGTGCAATCGAAGTGAAAAAACGCTAAGAAAATCGCCAATTTACAATTTTTTCTACTCAACAAACAAAAACAGTGGCATCGTCGCTCTGTTACTGCGTCGACTAAAAGCTATTATGGCCGCCCTGCGTCACGCGCAGAAACGATCCTGATTGGTCAAATGGTTTCCGATATAAGACGGGTACCCCGTCTTCCCCGCCACCCTGTCTTACCTCTCATATCAGGTGGTCCTCCACTTATCCACTCTGTGTATATATTTGTCGATTTGTATACATGTAAGGGGAGACATTTACCACTTGCGGTGGCTGTAAACATTAGAAGCTGTATTGTGCAGAATGTGCGCTGGGCAACCGATGCCTTCAATGTCTTTAGAGAAAATCTCTTTTAATTTAACAAAAACATTATTAACTCCACGCCTATCTCTTCCTCCAAAGTTAGTGTTTGTGTTATCCGCACTGAAAGCAACAATATTTTGCACGGGGATGTTTTGATCCTGCAACGATTTTATACAAAATGAAATGATTGTATCAGACGCTTCATTCGGCAATGAGTTTAATTTCAATAATTTAATTTTCCATCCTTCTTTTTCCGTAAAGTACTGTATTAGCAGTGGAAATAACTTTTTGGACTTCTGTTTTAATTCGCGCGATCGAATGTGGAGCCAATATGTGTTAAATGATAGCAGTAGCCTTCGTTCTTGCAGTTGATTGTTTTGCCGCGATACTTGAATCAGGATACATTACGGCATTCAATTTTGTCGTACAATCTGAAGAACTAAACGATTGGTGGTGCTTTACAACTTTATAAGCAGTGGTCAGTTCGGCAGCGCATATTAGATAATATGTCTTCGGTGGTATTTTGTTTGATCATGAATGTCGATATATCTTTAGAAGTTGATGCAACAGATAATTTCGTCTTGTGATTTTTACTTTGAATATGGTCTTTGATACTTGACTTACCGCCATGACTAACAGATATATGTAAGCCGCAAATAGAACACAAGGCTTCATAATCATTTCTTCCTCTTTTAATGAATGACCACTCTTTAGTATAATCGTCAGAAAACAAACACTTTCTTTTTGGCGTGACTTTTTAGCAAAATACTGGCAATAAACTAAACTTCAAAGTACAGGGCAGTGCGCAGCGCAAGGTAAAGCGCAACGTACGTTGTTCTCTAAAGCAACTAAACAAAACACTGCAACGATTTAAACCAGACGCGCGGGCGGAGGAGCGCGGGAGCGGAGGCGCGCAGTGCGGGACGCGGGTTATCATCGAACGAAACTCACTCTTAACTTAAGAAGTCGCCGCGCGCCGTCGCGCGCGCACGCCTCTGCTCCACTTCTATAACTCGCCAATCACAGACGTGGTACTTTCCTATAGTTTAGCCACAGCGCTGTACCGCGCCTTACGAAAGCGCAGCGAGGAGGGGGAAGGGAAAGAAAGAGCAAGGGTATTGCATATAAGATTGAACTTGTCAGACAGATCTTACGATATCGATGTACGATATTTTAAATCTGACATGCTACGCTAGTTGCCGGCAGACTGACAGAGCGGTCGGCTGTCCCCACAGAGTACATTCTAATATACTGAAATAGAGACCAATCTTCGGCCTCAAAATGGGTAACCACTTACAACGCCATCTGTAAATCTGTAATCCCTATTAGGAAACTTTACTCACTGTCACTGTTATAGAAACAGCCCACGTACGTGTGCGACATACTTACGTATGTGTGCGTACTATGTATATATTTTATGAATGGATAAATTAGTAGGCTATTTATGGATAATAATATAGAATTGAAACAAGGTATTAATAAAAAAAAATGTTTATTTATGTCTTTTATAGCACTTATTATATTTTTTAGCTTTTATTTGGAGATTATCCTCATCATCATCATCCTGTCTTCTCCCAGCTAATATTTTATTAATATTTTTACAATAGTTAAAAACCATACATCTAATAACAATGTCAATTAAATAATCTGTTAATTTGATTTTATGATTTTTACATTTTATAAATTTAAAATCCAATAATATAATTATTGAAGTTTTGAGTATTTCTTTTAAATTAAATATCTCAATGTTTTGTGTTATTATTTCATTTATTATGTCCTGCATATTAGAAATTAATTGAATTAATTCTTTGCTGGGAGTGCAAAGCCATCGTCGACCTGCATATTCTCTATATTTAATATATTCTATTTCATCTTTTGATGCTAAATCACAATTGCAATCAGCGCAAGATTTAAAAATTTTTGATTTAGCCTTTTTTAAAAAGTACCCGCTCATATATTGTATTGGAGCAATTTTTTTGGGATCCTTTTCTTTTACCTCTAGGGGGGTACAATTGAAATCGATTACTTTTGAAAAGTCAAATGAGGAGCAGGTCGATGGTGCTTTCGCAATTACCGCGGTTATGGACACTGCTTATATTATTTATTATAATTGTAGCAAAAGCTGACTCAAACTGGTCGCACGTCGGGTTAGTGTTGCGACACCCGTGGCTTCTCACTGCGCCAAAGAAATTTTCCAATGGATCTTGGTTAAGGTGTCGCAACCATATTGACGACACGTTAAAGTCTTCTTTTAGTTTTTTATTAACATCTGTAATCCTTTCAGTGTCCATACCCAATTGGTAACAGAAGGAACAGTTTCTGTTTTACCAGCTGAAGTTACAAATTTCATAGATTTAAACATTTGTATGCCTTCCACCCACGTTTTGTTGTGTATTGAGTTTTGCGTTGCTGGGCCAAGTAGGGGTTTGGCGTGTTTATTTTTCATTTTGCTTCCATTCACGGAGTCAATTGTCCATGAAGAGCAAGAAATCAGCAGTTTCCTGGCACTCTTTAGGAAGGATGTTCTTATCTGAAACAAGCACAAAAAACAAAACAATATTAAATGAAAATACTCAATCAAAACCTGGCCAAGCGCGAGACGACTCACAAACGGCAAAAAAATCACATCTGTGGTATGTTGTCAGTTGTCCCCCTTAAATATTTCAACTGTTCTTTAGTAATTGTTGTTACAGTGGCAACGAATATTCATCGCCTGAGAAAACTTAAACTGTCTAGCGATCATGGTTCATGTAATAGCTTGGTGACAGACAAACAGACATACAGACAGCGGAGTCTTAGTGATAGGGTCCCATAAGTAATTTTGGAGACAATTATGTGGACAAATATATATAGGTACATTTGAAATCGATAAAAGGTAAAGAACAAAAATACAGGCAGTAACATTATGTTATACTAAGGTTAATTACTAATACTCAAAATGTGGATGTTTGTTACTCAATCATGTCAGAATGGCTGAACTATCTGTATGAAAGGATGATGGGCAATTTTGTATGAACCCTGGCCTGATAACCAATAAAGTTCTAATGTATATTAGATTATTGCTTATACCCTACAGTTACTGAAATAAAACAGTACATGTCAAGAATCGACCGGAAATAAGTACAGTCGGGCACAAAAGAGTTATACTTTTTGCACCCATTTTTTTTAGTTAAGATAAAATCTATAGTAGAAAAATTCATTGTATGATGTATTTTCGTCAACTTATCACTTATTTAAATAAGCCTAGGGTACACTATCAATAAAAATCGGTCTTAACTAGGCATAATCGTTTTAATAGCATAACAAAACATTAAAACTTTTACTTCTACCACCGTATACTATTCCCATTATTGGGGATAGCATTTCCTCGTCCTGCGGCACCAGGATAGTTGGCCCTGGGTTGTCGAATTATTAGAAAAGTAGCGACCCACCCCAGTTTCGCGCGGGAAAACAGTATTTCCTCACTATTTACGGATGTTATTACACATACAAACCTTCCTCTTCAGTCACTCTATCTTTGAATATAATAATATATTATACCTAACCTAACCTAAACTCCTAGCTTTGTTCACATGGATGATACAGGGGGGTGAAATAGCCGCGAAACGCCTCGAGAAAAGGATGGTACGGCCGTGCCCGAATCAAAATCCGTTGCTTAGTTTGGAAGAGTTAAGCTTTCAAAGGGACATAGGGATATAATGACTGAAATAGCAACTTTGTTTTATACTATTTAGTGATACACAAATAGTAGATAACCAAACGGGTGGTCAGCTCCGCAAGGATACAAGGGGGGTTTAATCAGTAGAATAAAGTTATTTAAGTTGTTTGTCAGCTTTCACAGAGTTCTCATCATATGGCACATCAGGCTTGTTAGCCAGGACAGTTGACAGTCATTGGTGATGATAGATTGATGCCAGCACACCTCCAATTCCACAGGATTATATTTCGAAGCAAGATGTATTATCCTGGCCATTAGATGATGTCTGTGCAAATGGGCTACGAACTTGCTTGACTGAACTGATTCGAAAAATCTTTCAGTGGTGGAAAGCTACGTTATTTACAATAAGAAAATAGGTTTTCTTTATATAACATACGTGCCAAAGTGGTTTAATTCCATAGGCAGTCGTAGGCTTACAGGACTGATATCTTCCCCAGTGGTTAACAATGTTCCACCCATAACAATAATTGAAGTTTAGGGTATAAGCTATCATTTGATGTGCAAATGGATATTATTGGTTTTGCCGGTTAGACTCACTGGAACGGCGGAATACGTACACCTTACGTTGTGAATACTAACTGTTATTTTTTTTTATATGGACGCATGCACCTTCTGTGACACGTCCTGACTGATATTGACAATAATATAATGCAGTTAAACATCGCTCCCATACAAAATGTAATGGTTCAAATCCATAGGCTGTCCTATGCTATCAAGTGTCATATCTTCGTTCTCCGGTGGTTTACAATGTTTTGCCCATAATAAAAAATGAAGCTTATGACATAAGCTATCATTTAATGTGCAAATGGTTTTTATTGGTTATGCCGGTTAGACTCACCGGAATGGCGGAATACGTACACCATACGTTGTAAATACTACCTGCTAAATATTTTTTTTTTATATAAGCTTGGAAAATATGGGCACTGACACCTTGTGTGATACGTCCTGACTGATATTGACAATAATATCATGCACTTAAACATCTCTCCCATACAAAATATGTAGTGGTTCAAGTCTATAGGCTGTCCTATGCTATCAAGTGTCATATCTTCGTTCTCCGGTGGTTTACAATGTTTTGCCCATAATAAAAAATAAAGCTTATGGTATAAGCTATCATTTGATATGCAAACGGTTTTCATTGGTTATGCCGGTTAGACTCACCAGAACGGCAAAATACGTACACCATACGTTGTAAATACTACCTGCTAAATAATCTTTTTTTTATTCAATAAAATTGGAAAATATGGGCACAGACACCTTCTGTGACCCGTTCTGACAATTATTGACAATAATAATGCACTTAAACATCCCTCCCATACTCAATGAAGTGGTTCAAGTCCATGGGCTGTCCTATGCTATCAGGTGTCATATCTTCGTTCTCCGGTGGTTTACAATGTTTTGCCCATAATAAAAAATGAAGCTTAGGGTATAAGCTATCATTTGATATGCGAATGGTTTTTATTGGATATACCGGCCAATTTTACCCATCATCCTTTGGCACAGAGGTAGATTATGTTACTTTATACTGGGGTAATATTTCCTTGGGATGGTAAAACACTTCACATGGACGATGCCACTAATGAAAGCTATTATAAATAAGCAAACTATTACCTGCTAGATATCCCATGTTAGATGCCACAGTACGGCTGAATATTTGTGAGGCCAATTTCACTTTCATTTTGTTCAGTTTTTCAGGGTTGATATGATTTTCCGTTAACTTTGGGATCAATCTAAAACCCTTATAACCTGGGTTTTCATCATATAGTAATTTTAAGTGAGACCATTTTGCGATTTTTTTTACACCTTCTTTTGTGGTGTATTCTAAATTTTTATTGAGCAGGTTATTTCTAATTCCTTTGAGAAGGTGTGGAGGGTCATACAGAGGTATGATTTCTTGGTCATTTATAAGAATGATATTTTCTTTTGGCTCCTCTAATTTTCGTAAATAGTGCCCTCTGGTCTCATTTATCAACAGCTTGAGAGCCTGTCTGTTATTGGTTCCCTGGTCACATACTGAGGCAACCACTATCAAACCTGCTTCTTGCAGGCCTATTATAACAGCTTTGATTTGTTTCGCAAGCTCTGGTCCCTTGGTTGCACTCGATGAAAATGTGTATGAAACTGCCTGTTTATAATTATAAATTAGACCACGCACCATAAAAACTTGGGCGTGATCTGCAAAGTCACCTTTTCTTTCTTCTCCATTGTCAACTAGACCTGTTATTTTGTCTTTTCTCTCCTGGTATGTGATATTGGCCTTCAGTGAGACTTCGTCAAACATTAGTACACACAGTTTTTGTTCTATTTTCATTTGGTCAGCTTTGGTCTTTAATTGTTCGAAAATGTTTTTGTTAATCCCAGGCTTGAGATTACTCATTTGAATTAACTTAATGAGAGTTTGCTGAGCAGGTAAAATAAAAATTTTCCTGAAAAACCTATACCCTTTGGGGCTTTGCTTAAAGATTGACAAAGCGGCAATTTTTTCCTGCAAAGTAAAACGTCGTCCTTTTTCCTTTTTTCGGTCCTCCCGCCATTGCATTCGCATTAATAATTTGGCAGTGCTTGTGCAATTTTCCAGGGTATCTAAGACTGCAGGACCCAAGGATGCTACTTTTTTTGCTGCTTTTATGTGGGCTGACTGTTTTCTTACTTTATTTTTTATTTTGCTTATTTTTATTCTTGAAGCAACAAGTTTTTGATGTAATTCTTTTTCTATGTTTGTAAGGAATACTTTTTTTGTAGTTTTCCTGACTACTCTCTTTTCTCCTGTAAAGTAGAAATAAAACATGTTAATTACTTCACATATTTTTTATACCTAAAATTCTTTGACATGATAATTAAGTTTCCGACAAACAATAGTATTTCTATTGTGTCTGGGCCTGAGGGCAGTTAAAGTCAGTACTAATGAACCTTAACATAGGTAACGTAATTGGCGCTTCTTCTGCTAATAAATCAAGTAAAAACAACTATAATGCAACAATACTTAAAGTTAAGGAGTTTTCAGTTGTGCATGTGAGTCGAAATAACCCATGTGTCCTTTTTTTTTAAAACTCGTTATATTTTGTGGAAACTTAAGACTTACCAAGACTTTTCTTGGGTGTTGGAAGATTTCCAAGTGGTATGTTACACTCAAGCGCTGGAGTATCTGGATCTGAAATAGGATGTTTAATTTTACCAATGTCCAAGCTAATATCTAATTTATTTTTGGATAAATACCTGTCTCTTTCTAATTTAAAAAATATACCATACCATTATTTAAAACTTCCAATGCCCTCAGAAGTGACGTTGTGGATCTAACGAAAAATTATAACTGTAGTTACGTCACTCTAAGAAAAAAGAAAACAAGAACAAATTATTTAATTAGTTTTATTTTTAATCATAAATATGTAGTTTTACTAACGAAAGAAATAAAATTAGTCTAAACTCTTCGAAATAACATAAGAAAGGATGATGGGCAATTTTGTATGAACCCTGGCCTGATAACCAATAAAGTTCTAATGTATATTAGATTATTGCTTATACCCTACAGTTACTGAAATAAAACAGTTCATGTCAAGAATCGACCGGAAATAAGTACAGTCGGGCACAAAAGAGTTATACTTTTTGCACCCATTTTTTTTAGTTAAAATGAAATGTATAGTAGAAAAATTCATTGAATGATGTATTTTCGTCAACTTATCACTCATTTAAATAAGCCTAGGGTACTGTTATATCGAAATAACCCCTGCTTCAAATATAAAATAAATCTGCTGAGTTTCCCATTGCATTGACGTCAATGCAATAGGAAACCGATGTTATTTTAATTAGCGATACCAATATTTCTTTAGTTTTGGATTGGACTTCCGTCGGGCAACTTTCTTTCTATTTTCCTGTAATTCTAATTATTTTTCAATACATTTTTATTTTAGTCAATTAAATAGTTTTTTTTAAAAAACCATTTTCCGACCCACTCCGTAACAGTGGTGTCAGAAGTGGGATACCAGTGTTGATATCGCCGTAATCGTTCCACTGGTATTCCATAACGGGTCGTGTGTGTCCTGAAAACTGAAAAGTTATCGTGTGTGAACTTCACGTTGCCGACGAGATAATCCAGCTCCGGGGTGTCTATATTTTCTCTAAGTGAAATCACACCTCGACAAATTCAGTGCCATCTATAAAGACGAGTCGCGACAGTAAGCCTTACGAGTGTCGTGCGTAAGCCTGCCGATCGTCCCGAATTTCCAAATTCCATCTCCCAGAGCTCAGCATACGCGAGCTCTGTCACCTTGATATCGCCGCAAGGAGCCGGTGATCGGCCTTGCCGCCCTGCCACGCGGAGCTGCCGCGTGGTGCTGCCACGTGTACGCGTTGTGCACGCGCGGGTGCCGTGCGCCGCCACCCCGCTGTTCCTGACGTTTCTGCTGCTGCTGGCCGAGACTTATCGCGCCGCAGTCCTCCTGTTCCAGTAATCGTGCTAATTCAGTGCCAGAAAATGCGTATCGAATTCTTCGTGTTCCTGTGTCTGTGAGTAGAACATATTATTTTGCTGTTATCGCTACAATATTCTTAATTCTTATTAGGTATTTTTATTACCTAGGGTATCACATATCGTAAACCTTATTCTATAATATACGTGCTACTCGTCTACCTTTATACTTTCCTTTCAAGTTCATAATGTCTACGGAAACAGCCGAAAATTCCTCTTCTAAGAAAATCTCGTTGAGCGAACAGTTTCCCATCAAGGTGCTCTGTGATTTTATTAGCCCTTATAAGGGAGAGCGCGAAACTCTTACCGCCTTTCTCACCAACTGCCAAAATGCCCTAGATTTAGCATCACCAAGTCAAATAGTTTTACTAAATAAATATATTCTATCACGCCTTGAAGGTAAAGCTCAGATTGCGTGCTCTAATAAAATATTTTCAGATTTTAATCAGTTGAAATGTTTTCTTAAGCAAAATTTCGGTGAGAGGAAGCATTATAATCATTTGTTGCTAGACTTACAATCGTGCAGGCAAACAACAAACGAAACTGTTGCGCAATTTGCCCTGCGTGTGGAAAGCTGCCTCACCGATCTTCAATCAGAAATTTATAATTCTGAATCCCTAAAGAAGGATATATCCGGTCGCATTGCTATGACCGAAGATTTGGCATTATTTACTTTTAGTTTAGGATTAAATCCACGACTGAGTAATAATGTCAGATGTAGAAACCCAAAATCACTTAATGATGCTATCAACGTGGCTCTCGAGGAGGAAAAGATACAAAACCTCCTGTATAAAACATCTATTAAGCCTAAATGTAGGATCTGTGGTAAACCCGGACACTCGGATGCTGAATGCCGGGAGAAACAAAAGCGCACGGGTCCACCATTTACTCCTTCAGGGCCTCAACCATCAACATCATTTTATAACTCGGGGTCCCAACTTTTCTGCAAATATTGCAAAAACAGAGGTCACGATATTACTCAATGCCGCAAAAGAAAATATAATAGTGAACGGCGTAATACGTTTAATTCCGAGAATCGCGACCGTCCAGCTGCGATGCATCATGTTACATTCGAGCCGCCGATATCATCGGGGCCGTCACCGACACCTTATTATGTTCCTTGTGAGAACGGTGACGACCCTGAAAACTCTTTAAACTAACACCACGGATTACGAAAACGTGCCGTCGTTATCCGAATAATTTAGGCACTCGCACTTTTATACATAGATCGCATAAAAACGATATCTCATCTCAACACGCTCTCTCGAGAGTCCCTGAATCGTTGAGTCAAAAACATATTTCATCTCAGCATGCTCCAAAGAGAGTCCCTGTTTCGCTGAGTCATTCTACTATTTCATCTCGACATGCTCCTCCGAGAGTCCCTGTTTCGTCGAGTCCAAATTCTATTTCATCTCAGCATGCTCCAGAGAGAGTCCCTGTTTCGCTGAGTCGTTCTAATATTTCATCTCGACATGCTCCTCCGCGAGTCCCTGTTTCGTCGAGTCCAAATTCGATTTCATCTCAGCATGCTCCAAAGAGAGTCCCTGTTTCGCTGAGTCGTTCCACTGTTTCATCTCAACACACTCTTCCAAGAGCCTCTGAATCGTTGAGTCTAAAACCAAATTCATCTCAGCACGCTCCAAAAGGAGTCCCTGTTTCGCTGAGTCAAAACTATGTCTCATCTCGACACATTCCACAGAGAACCGCTGTTTCGTCGAGTCAAAATACCATTTCATCTCAACAAGCTCCTATTAGAGCCCCTGTATCGTTGAGTCCAAAATCTCCTTCTCATAATGAGTCCGCTATGCCGCATTATCCTAAAGAGGAAATTAAAATCAATCCCGAAATTCCTGTCTACGAGGTATCTTCATACTCTAAAAAGGTGTCATTGCCTCACGTATATGTGAGTACTTCTCTTTCCATTCATCCGTTGCGCCTTCTTATCGACACGGGAGCGAGTATTAGTTTGGTCAAACTGTCAAGTTTAACTAAAGTGCCTGAGCTATCTCGCGAAATAGCTAAGATAAAAGGTTTTAATAATGTTAGCACCTATTCAGAAACTTTAGGCACGTGTCAGATATATTTTACATTGAATAATAATCGCCACGAGTTTAAGTTCCATGTAGTTGACGATAACATTAACCTAGAGTATGACGGTATCATTGGCAGCGACTTTTTAAATCATTTCAAAGCCAATATTGACTATACCTCACAATCAGTTCATATATGCGGACAGAGCCTGGACATAAACTATATTCAACCGACTTACGTCATTCCCGCACGTTCCGAAGCGGTCATCGAATGCGCAGTATCTAATTACTCACCTGAACATTATAAAAATAATGAGGGCCTATTATTAGATCATTCTATAAGCGAAGGTATTTATATCGCAAATTGTCTTGTTACTATAAAGCCTAATAAAAGGATTAACGTAACCGTTTTAAATACTACTAACTCTGATATCCAAGTTCGAGACTTTAAAGTCCAGTTAACGCCTCTTGAATACGATACTGCCACAGATATAAACGAATCCGTCAATGCTTTATCCTATTCAGAATCTGACAGACCTCAAAAGGTATTGAATCTAATACGTTGTTCTCATCTAAACTCCGAAGAAAAGGAGGCATTGCTAGAATGTTGTTCTGAGTACACAGACATTTTCCATTTAGAGGGCGAACCTCTATCATTTACGAACGCGATCGAGCACTCTATAGATTCGGGTGATTCAGCCCCTATTCACGTAAAGTCGTACCGTTTTCCTGAGTGCCACAAGGAAGAAGTGGACTCACAAATCCGCAAGATGCTCGATCAAAATATTATACGTCCGTCAACGTCACCTTGGAGCGCCCCTGTTTGGGTAGTTCCCAAGAAGATGGACGCTTCAGGTAAAAAGAAATGGCGCATAGTAATAGACTATCGCCGTCTGAATGACGTCACTGTCTCTGAGAGTTACCCTTTGCCACTTATAACTGATATATTAGATCAGTTAGGCCACTCAAAATATTTCAGCACATTAGACCTCTCCAGTGGCTTCCATCAGATCAAAATGAACTCCCAAGATGCACAAAAAACGGGGTTCTCAATAAACACAAATTCTAGCAGTACAGGGCATTACGAATTCTTGCGAATGCCTTTTGGGCTTAAAAACGCCCCTTCAACCTTCCAGAAATTGATGAATACCGTCCTTTCTGGTCTCCAAGGTCTCCATGCATATGTTTATCTTGATGACGTCATAATCTATAGTAGTAACTTGACATCTCACATGGACAAAATCAGGTTAGTCTTTGACCGCATCCGAAAGTTCAATTTAAAACTCCAACCTGACAAGTGTGAGTTCTTGCGACGTGAAGTCGCTTATCTTGGGCATATAATCACCGATAAAGGTGTATGTCCAAATCCCGAAAAGGTCAAGGCCGTTTCTCAATTCCCTACTCCCAAGAATCCGAAGGATATAAAATCGTTTCTAGGGCTAGTCGGCTACTATCGTCGCTTTATTAATAACTTCTCCAAGATCACTAAACCACTGACTGCCCTTCTGAAAAAAGATGCCACATTTCAATGGTCGAACAGCCAAGAACAAGCGTTCACCACCCTCAAGGATAAATTAACTTCAGCGCCTCTGCTTCAGTATCCTGACTTTACACAACCCTTTCTTTTGACAACTGATGCCTCTAATTATGCGATAGGCGCTGTACTCTCTCAGGGCGCAATCGGGTCTGACAAACCCGTCTCGTACGCTTCGCGCACCCTAAATAAAGCCGAGGGGAACTATTCGACTATCGAAAAGGAGCTCCTAGCAATCTTATTTGGCGTGAAAACATTCCGCCCTTATTTGTACGGCCGCAAATTTAAGATAATTACTGACCACAAACCTCTAGTGTGGCTTTTCAATGTCAAAGATCCAGGATCTAGACTCGTTAGATGGCGTCTTAAACTCGAAGAGTACGATTATGAAATCGTTTATAAGAAGGGTAAATTAAATGCAAACGCCGACGCTTTATCTCGTTTCCCCGTAAATGTATTGCAGGATAACGAAGGCTCCGATTCAGTTATCTGCAATCCATCGACTTCTAACAACGAAGAAGACGCACGTAATTCACCATCTATATCAGAAACTTACGAGCAGTTCCTTAAAATTATAAAACAACCTGACGTGTCATTCGACACCGTTATCCAAGAACATAACGAGTCATTGATGAAAGCAAAGTGTAAGCTTATTGCTTATCCGACGTCCATTGACTTAGATGAATCCGTGCCATATTGCAAGGATATCATAGACGCCTCCACTAGTGAACCTAAAATTTGCGACATAGAACGCGAATTAAATACTTACTATTCCACATCTAATGATAATCATTTATTTACACATTTATTTCTAAAACTTAACCACTATGATGAAATGAGTTACAAGGACATATTTAACGTCCTTCGTGATTATAGAGAAATGATAAAGTATTGGTATATGGAAGAAAAAGAATTCGCCATATCAGACTTTACAGATCCTTACACAAAACTATCTTACACAAAACTTTATAATATTTTATCATTTCTATTTCATAACACTAATATTAAAGTAAACATCTATCGTAATTCTGTACGTTATCCGACCCCTGACGAGGTCAAAAGCATTCTTAGAGATAATCATGATTCACCTCTAGCTGGCCACCCGGGTATATCGCGCATGTTTGATAGAATCAAAACCCAATTCTGGTGGAAAAACATGCGGCAAGACATCGAGGATTATGTAAAAAATTGCCGCTCTTGCCAAATAAATAAACCTCTAAGACAAACGAATAAGGCCCCTATGATTATAACATCTACGGCATCTCGGCCTAACGAAAAACTTTACCTCGATTTAGTCGGTCCGCTTCCTGAAACACATGAACACAAATATAAGTTTTTACTTACCTTACAGGATGACTTGACTAAATTTTCTCAGGCTTATCCTATGCAATCTTGTTCCGCTGAAGAAACAGCGAAATCTTTAGTTCTATTCATATCCCATATGGGGATTCCTAAATTAATAATATCCGATCAAGGCACCAATTTCTGCTCTGATGTCTTCAAACAACTTGAGAAGTTGTTCAGCATTAAACATGTGTTCGCATCTCCTTACCACCCTCAGACATGTGGTAGCCTTGAACGAAGTCATTCTACTCTAAAAGAATACCTTAGGTCATACATAGGTGAGAACCAACATACTTGGGACCTCTATGTTCCTAGTGCTATGATAGCATATAATTCAAATATACATAGTACCACAGGTTACTCACCCCTGGAATTACTTTTCGGGTTTAAACCCTACTTACCTTCAAGTATCGACACTCTCGATACAAACACCTATACGGATTACATCCGAGCCCTTAATCATCGACTATACTACAGTCGTCAGAAGGCTCTCCAAAATATTCAATCCTCAAAAGAGAAATCAAAAACTTATTATGATTCTCGTACGAAACCATTATCCTATAAAACAGGAGACATGGTATATGTCCGTTGCCATCACAAACAAAATAAGGCCTTATCCCCTGTGTGGAAAGGCCCTTTCAAAATAATAAAACTGAATGGCAACCACTCTGTTACGCTGCTTATTAATCGTAAACACGTACGTCACCACTACGACGAAATCAAGCCGGCCGGTGACGCAACAGTAGTAACGTAATACATGAGCGCTTCATTGTTATTTCAGATCGACGCTGTCATCGCCGATCACATGCGAATACGTTTCTTCTATCGTCAGCAGTCCTGGCGTCTACTTTGATAAGCTTCTAGACATTAAGTTTACTAATAATGATTGGAATGTTATAGCATATGTTGATATAGGTCATGTACAACCTAATTTAGATAAGGTCGAATTTTTATTTGAAAAGCTCAATGTATTCTGCAACTCGTTAGCTTCTTCTAAGATACAGTCCGACTGTATTAATTCGTTATCCGCTCTAAAAAATCGTCATATTCTTAACGTTAGTAAGTTTTCTTCCGTATCTTATTTATTGGTCGACGAAAAACCTCATATGCGTTTTAAAAGAGGTCTCATGGACTTCGGTGGCTCTCTCCTTAAAACTATTTTTGGCACTTTGGATTCGGAAGACGCGGTGAGATTTTCGAAAGCCATAGACGAAGTACAAACTGATGAGAAACGTCTCGCTCATCTCATGAAAGATAACATTCATGTCATTAAGTCGACCATATCATATTTCAACAACACGATATCTAAGGTCAACGAAAACGAAAACCACATTTTAAGAAACATGGAAACAATCCATAAAATACTAGAAACAGTTGTGAATAGTAACAACAAACTAGAAATTAAATCTGAATTAAGTTCCTTATTAAACTCATTAGAGTCTATTATAATGACTTTGTCTTTTGATATAGAAGATATTAACAACGCTATTCTATTCGCAAAACTTAACGTGTTGCACCCCACTGTACTTAGTCCACACCAACTGTACAGTGAGTTGGACAAGCATAGGAATAATCTTCCTAGCCATTATGAACTTCCCGTTCCTTTAACGCTACAAAATATACATAATCTTATTGACATTTCACAACTTGTATGTTTTTTCCATTTAAATAAAGTAATTATTGTCGTCAAGATCCCTCTCGTATTACCACAGGTTTATGACCTCTATAGGATCATTCCCCTACCTGTTCCCTACGATATGTTGAAACCAGATACCTACGTTCTTATCGAGCCAACTAGCTCATATGTAGCAATCACAGCTGATCGCATGTTTTATTCACTTATCGCAGACATAGACAAGTGCAAGTTAATAAGTGATAAGTGTTACGTGTGTGTGTTAACTAATGTGTTTTCAGCAATCGCTAACCCTACGTGTGAAACGATTCTCTTAAGTGATGTGATTAGCAAACTTCCTGACATTTGTGTTACAAAACTTATTCACGGTTCAATTGATCTATTTCATAAGTTAACTTTAAACCGCTGGATTTTTGTACAATCTGAACCTGGCAAGTGTCATGTAACTTGTAATGATAAGGACATAAGTTCTGACGTTATTTTGTTTGGTACTGGTATATTGTCTTTGCCTAGAAACTGTAAGGCTTTTTACAAGACGTTGCAATTCGCCGCTGTTGGCGAAACAGTTATTGGAAATGTAACCAATAAAATATCTAATTTCAACATCTTACAAGATGATTGTTGTGAGCGATCTAAATTAAATAAAACTCTAGAACGATTACCATACTCAAAGTTAAATAACTTAGATAATCTTGATTCTCTGCTGCAAGCCAGTATTCACTTGAACTCTTTTGAAGAAGAAATCAATAAGATAGAAAATCCATCTCATTTCCATAACTATAGTACTCACTATTTGTCTTTAAGTTTATGCATTTCTATGTTAACCTTGTTTTACATTTTATATAAGAGTCGTAAGTTACTTTGTCGTACTAATGCCCCATGTTGCATTCAAATATTTAACCAATGTCATAACACAAAAAATAATTCGGTTCCGACCTCTCAAACTGTATTTCATGGTGATACAATAACACCTATCAATAAGGTCGAGTCAGAGTCTATAGAAGACTTACGAGTGACGCCAACCCCCATTAAGAGGAATATTCTGTTTGGCAAGACTCACGATAACTAATTTGTAATGAATGCACATGGTTTGTAATTAAGTTATAATTTTCTTTTTCTTTCCATATTGTTATCTTTGATTTATCTAGATTTTAATAATTGCTCTTATTAATCAATAATGTTTAATTGTTTAAGTTCTTCTATTGTTAAATCTAATCTCGATTTCTTTGTATCTTAAATAATGATGAAATGTAGTTCATAATTATTATTTTAGAGTAACTTTTCTATTCTTAACAGTTATGTTCGTGTCTTTTATAATTAGTTGTTATTTTTGGTGTCTTAAATATGTTTATTTTGTTCATTGTAATGTCCGACGTAAATCCACTTTAGCATACGCGATTTAGCATACATCAATCCTGACATCTCTCATCACTTTGAGATGTGATGATCGATCTTAACGGGGGGGTTGTTATATCGAAATAACCCCTGCTTCAAATATAAAATAAATCTGCTGAGTTTCCCATTGCATTGACGTCAATGCAATAGGAAACCGATGTTATTTTAATTAGCGATACCAATATTTCTTTAGTTTTGGATTGGACTTCCGTCGGGCAACTTTCTTTCTATTTTCCTGTAATTCTAATTATTTTTCAATACATTTTTATTTTAGTCAATTAAATAGTTTTTTTTAAAAAACCATTTTCCGACCCACTCCGTAACAGTACACTATCAATAAAAATCGGTCTTAACTAGGCATAATTGTTTTAATAGCAAAACAAAACATTAAAACTTTTACTTCTACCACCGTATACTATTTCCATTTTGGAGATAGCATTTCCTCGTTCTGCGGCACCAGGATAGTCGGCCCTGGGTTGTCGAATTATTAGAAAAGTAGCGACCCACCCCAGCTTCGCGCGGGGAAACAGTATTTCCTCACTATGTAACGGATGTTATTACACATACAAACCTTCCTCTCCAGTCACTCTATCTTTGAATATAATAATATATTATACCTAACCTAACCTAAACTCCTAGCTTTGTCCACATGGGTGATACAGGGGGGTGAAATAGCCGCGAAACGCTTCGAGAAAAGATGGTACGGCCGTGCCCGAATCAAAATCCATTGTGTAGTTTGGAAGAGTTAAGCTTTCAAAGGGACATAGGGATATAATGACTGAAAAAGTGACTTTGTTTTATACTATTTAGTGATACACAAATAGTAGATACCCAAACAGGTGATCAGGTCCGCAAGGATACAAGGGGGGTTTAATCAGTAGAATAAAGTTATTTAAGTTGTTTGTCAGCTTTCATAGAGTTCTCATCATATGGCACATCAGGCTTGTTAGCCAGGACAGTTGACAGTCATTGGTGATGATAGATTGATGCCAGCACACCTCCAATTCCACAGGATTATATTTCAAAGCAAGATGTATTATCCTGTCCATTAAATGATGTCTATGCAAATGGGCTACGAACTTGCTTGACTGAACTGATTCGAAAAATCTTTCAGTGGTGGAAAAGCTACGTTATTTATAATAAGAAGATAGGTTTTCTTTATATAACATACGTGCCAAAGTGGTTTAATTCTATAGGCAGTCGTTGGCTTACAGGACTGATATCTTTTTTCCCCAGTGGTTAACAATGTTCCACCCATAACAAAAATTGAAGTTTAGGGTATAAGCTATCATTTGATGTGCAAATGGATATTATTGGTTATGCCGGTTAGAGTCACTGGAACGGCGGAATACGTACACCTTACGTTGTGAATACTGTTATTTTTTTTTATATGGACACATGCACTTTTTGTGACACATCCTGACTAATATGTACAATAATATAATGCACTTAAACATCTCTCCCATACAAAATGTAGTGGTTCAAATCCATAGGCTGTCCTATGCTATCAAGTGTCATATCTTCGTTCTCCGGTGGTTTACAATGTTTTGCCCATAATAAAAAATGAAGCTTATGACATAAGCTATCATTTGATGTGCAAATGGTTTTTATTGGATATGCCGGTTAGACTCACCGGAATGGCGGAATACGTACACCATACGTTGTAAATACTACCTGCTAAATAATCTTTTTTTTTATAAGCTTGGAAAATATGGGCACTGACACCTTGTGTGATACGTCCTGACTAATATGTACAATAATATAATGCACTTAAACATCTCTCCCATACAAAATATGTAGTGGTTCAAGTCCATAGGCTGTCCTATGCTATCAAGTGTCATATCTTCGTTCTCCGGTGGTTTACAATGTTTTGCCCATAATAAAAAATGAAGCTTATGGTATAAGCTATCATTTGATATGCAAATGGTTTTTATTGGATATGCCGGTTAGACTCACCAGAACGGCGAAATACTTACACCATACGTTGTAAATACTACCTGCTAAATATTTTTTTTTTTCAATAAAATTGGAAAATATGGGTACAGACACCTTCTGTGACTCGTTCTGACAATTATTGACAATAATAATGCACTTAAACATCCCTTCCATACTCAATGAAGTGGTTCAACTCCATGGGCTGTCCTATGCTATCAGGTGTTGTATCTTCGTTCTCCGGTGGTTTACAATGTTTTGCGCATAATAAAAAATGAAGCTTAGGGTATAAGCTATCATTTGATATGCGAATGGTTTTTATTGGATATACCGGCCAATTTTACCCATCATCCTTTTGTACTTCTTATCATTTGTACGAAAAAAAATTAGTAGAAAATAGTGTATGAAAGTCTCTCAAAAAACAACAATTAGGACAAAATGAGATTTTTACTTAAGTATGTTTAATTATAATTAAAATAATAAAAATAACTCTGTGTTCTGAACCAATTCTTCTAGTTCTAATTAAGTACTATCTGAATTCTAAGTTTAATCAGACTTGTCACAGCGAGTTAATCACTTATAGGTATCTTATTCTTAGTAGTATAATATTAAAATTATTCGAAACACTAAGTGTTTCGCTATTACTACTACTAAGTGCTATTAAGTCTTAATAGCAATCACAATTAATATTGCATATAAAATATTGAATAAGGAGGTAGGTTTTACAAGATCAATTCAATTAAATGAGATCTCTATAGAACTGTTCATAGTATCTTGGTACTATGTTTGTCTCTACCAAACTCAACAAGTCGCGCTTCTTGCGTTCTGTAACAGCAATCTTCGAGGTATACGCTGGTTTCATCAGGATCTCGTTGATGCTTGTGACGTTGCCTCGACCTCGACGTAAGTTATTTCTATTCGGTTCTAATATAGCTTTGGCCTCTTTCCATGTTTCAGTCTTATAGGTTGTTCGATATTGATAATTGGCACAATTTTTAGTAAACTTAATGCTCATAATCTCCCCAGTTTTAATTGCGTCCCCTTCAATATTTTTGCTCATGTTAAAGTTTATGTTATCTGCTAAAGCCTTAAGATCGAAAAAATCACTGTAGTTCATTTCTTTCAACAAAAATGGTTTCCCTGTCTTCTTCGCTCCTCTTATTATAGATATGTATTGGTCAGGAATATAGATGGGTCCAGATTTTTTTGCTCTAGCGATGGCTTTTTCAATAATTGAATGTACCGTGTCCCCTTCATTTTGTGTGTGCCCGCGTATCAAAAATTTGTGTTCGATAGAATTTATATTTAATTTTGTTACTGCGAAATGGTACATTGCAAATATGAATCGGTTTTTTTGCTGGCCGCAGCAATTATCTGAGTAAAAAATGACATTATAGCCAGGATACTTATTTGCAACTTCTAACAAATATGAGTACACACAAGATCCTATTTCTATAGATCCCCTGTGGCCTAAGCCTTCATGCCAAAAATAGCATTTAGTTTCTCGATCTTTTGCATTGGAAATAGTGAAATTATAGCAATTTAGCCTGGATTTATAGAAAAAAGCAGATGAATTTCCTAAAGGGCATGGCAAGACAGCTTGTAGGTCGTAGGTACATACGATGTTAGTACTTTGAGGATCTTGACATTCTTTCATGTCCCTATCTTTTTCAATTCTACTCAAGCTCTTTTCTTCTTGGTGAACCTTGTAGCTGGCGTACAATTTTTCTTTTTCTTGAGCTGGTGCATTTTCATATGCAACGCATTGATCACATAAGTCTTTCTTCGGCCTAAAAAAGCCAATATTAAAATCATGATTAAAAATGCGCTGGTAGGCGTCGTAATTAACAGCTGGCTTATTATTTTGTGCCTGTAGTACCTCCTTGTAGTTTCTGTGCAATTCTGCAATAGTTAAACCACCGTCAATAAAAAGCCTAGTTGTGTTTGCCCTTAGATAGTGGCTTTCTACTTTTGGAATAGATTCAATGTGGTCTCTGACGGCTTTTATCACTTCATTATCCAATTTGCAATGCTTATCGTGTTTGTCTCGGCATCTTCGGGAATGATACCGTCATTGAGTTTTTTAGCATCAATGACAGTTCGTATAGTTCTTGGTGAAATACCCAAGGTGTTGATTAAAAAGGTTTTGCAGACTCGAACTGACTGACCATCATTGAGTAAATAAAATGCAGAGTTACCTTGTCTTGGGTACCGACGATTCGTATTGATACGCCGACTTGCAATTTCGAGTGGTCTGATGCACGAATTTAAAAAATCACGGTGTCTTTCTATACTGCCTAGCTCCCAATAAGAATTGAATATTTGGATTCTTTTTTCTTGGGTGAAATGAGATGAGCAAGCCAGCCGACACTTATCGGAACAAGGGGGACCAATTTTTTTAGCCTGAACTGTTTTACCAGTTTTAATTGAACGGTATTCATTACCGGAATTCCTTAATTTTTTTGCAATATTTTTTTTCCAGCCATTAGGATTACGTGAACGTTTTCTACCCCTTTTTTTGATGATGTTGGCTATTGGTTATCAACAGCTTCATTCTCAGAGCTACTATCACTAGATGAACTACTTGAACTGGAGGAACTATTTGAGGATGAAGACGAACTATATGAGGGCTTGAATTCGTCACCTGAATCGGTACCAGAGTAGTCACCAGTTGGAGACCCAGATTCTTGTTCTTTTGTTGAATTTTTGTCGTCAATAATAGACTGGGAGTTTACAGCTGGCAAAACAGAGTTTCTGCCATCTTGATTGACTTCAGAAGGTGACACTGAAGATTCATTTCTTTCAATGGGTGAGGTTGGACCACGTGTCAGTAGAACCATTTTTTTTCCCCGAGACAGCATCTTATTACATTCAAGAAACAACTGAAAATAAGTAAACAGGATCGAAATAAATAAATGTACCACTGTATACTAACTGTATATTAACTGTTATTAATTGTAAATTTTTTTCATCGTCATTAAATTTTACAACATAGTTAGACACACATAATTATTATTATTACACACACTATTACAAGCAATAGGACCAAAATGGCTCTCGTACAACTACAAATCTTAGTTTGAGACCAGGTGATGGGTGTGCATTGTGTGGCATATTTACTTAAAAAGGCAACAATTGGAGAAACAAAGTTATTTATTAAGAAAGGTCACTGTAGTACAAAATTAAACTTTCAAAAATATTTAAATATTGGGGAAATAATGTCACAACTGTACCTTAGGTCAATATTGCTCCAGGATTAAAAAAATAATTTGTCACAATTACCTTAGTAACAGTGTAGCTCCAAGACACATTTGCACTGGCGGGAGACCGCACACAACTGACCAATGAAACGATGTCGCTCCCAGCACCGCCGTGAATCGCGCCAAAACGACAATGACACTCACGCTCTCTGACGGAAACTATGCATACTATACAAGTGACGTTATCGCACCAAGTAAAGGGGTGCTTTAGGACCATTTTAAAGTATTTATCTCATTTTTGTGTTTTTTGCAAAAGTGACAGTGTCGCACCGGGGGTGCGATATTTTGACTTACGAGGAGATGAGTCTGCATTTTATGATTATATGTCTATTTGACTACATATGCAACATAATCAAAGACGATTGCAGCCATATGGTAACGAACTACAAAATACCTTAAGTGCGGAAGAAAATTTACTAGGTACTTAATCTTGGTTAAACCTTTTTTCCAACTTTCTTTGCCATTTTTACCTTTCCTTAATTTTTCTACTAAAATCAGCGAATCTTGGCCCAAAGGGTATGTATTTAATATTTTACAGAATGTTTGGGAACTATGTGTACAAAGATATCTAGTGTTACTTTAACTTACGTTTGAGGTCGAGTTTCACTGACTGTTTATTATAGGGAAGAAAAACGAAGTCCATAAATTAATTTGAAGGTTTATTCAAGTATTAAAAAAAAAAACAGAACAAATCGCAAGTCACTAGGTACCTATAATTGATTTATTTCCCCATTGGCACTGATAAATAGAGTCATTTGTTGAAGTTTCGTACTCATGTAGACCCAGCGGATCATTTTGGTAGTAGTGGCGCACCGACGTTGAATTATCGTTGTATGGTCCGTTTACCGGAGAGGGTATTATAGAAAGTGATACTGGTGTTGATGATGTCGAAGGGGTAGTTATATTTTGTATTTCATCAGCAATAATATTTTGAATAATAGTTTCTGCACTGGTGATAGATATTTAAAATATGGCGCTAATGATCTTAAAAAAAACATGTCTTCATCGTCCTATTTGTCGGTTTTTGCATTATTAAACGCTTGTACTTTCTGTTTTTCTATTTCGATCATTTTTTGTTGGAAATGTGTCAGTTCATGTTGTTTTTTTGGTTGACGTTTAATTTTTCGGTTTACCTCACTTGCTCTAGAATATGTATCAGATGTGTCGTCCAAAACAGAGATTCTCTTTCGAGCAGCTTCAACTTCGAGAGACCTGTTGTTAACAGACTCTAAATTTAACTGATCGCTTTCTGGATTTTCAGTCACCTCTTCAATTTCAGCTATTTCTGAAGCATCGATATTCGAATCTACAATCCAGGCCTCCGAATTTACAAAATCTAGGTCTTGAGACTGTTGAGTCTCATTATCAGACCCAACATTAGAATCCTCCAAGTTGTCTTGTGTGGCCCTGGGTTTCACAATATCTTTTAAAAATGACATTTCTTTAAAATAACCCCACTTGCCTATGTACATTTCGTCGTTATTAGGGCTGCCTGGATCTCCGGATCGAGGCTGTCGTACGTTTTTTACTTCTTTCATGAATACATCCCTCAATTTCTTCCATTTGGTTTTAACGTCAGCTTCTGTAACATGACAAAAATATGAGTTTTTAAACTGACAAGATCACAAGAATATATTTTTTTTTCACAGGTACCTAACAACAGGAACTTCTTTCCGGAAATTCAATACCTTTCCGAATTTCAAAAACAGCCATAGCAAGCATTGTGTTGGAAGTTTGCAGTGCTGTTTGGAAAAAATTGCATCACAAACACATAAAATTTCCCAGTACACAAGAATTTAAAGCTATAGCTGAATCATTTGCATTGCAATTAATGATAAATTTCCACATTGTTGTGGCAATTTGAACGGCAAACACATCCGTGTCAAAAAACCGCAGAAGTGAGGTAGCATGTATTATAATTATAAAATGTATAATTCCATAGTACTATTTATTAGCTGCCACTGATTCAAAAAACAGATTTATATTTATTGACTTAGGTGCATATGGAAAAAACCGTGATGGCGGTGTGCTCAGTAATTCAAGTTTCTATCAAAAGCTGCACAACGGAGAAATTCAACTTCCTCCTGAAGAACTATCACCTAACTCTAACATTGTGGCACCATATGTATTTTTAAGAGACGAGGCATTTTCAATAAAAACTTTTTTAATGCGACCTTATCCAAAAAGACAAGCAACAGATGTCACAAAATTATGATTCAGTAAAAGATTATCTACTACGAGAGGTGTTGAATGCGCATTTGGAATGATGGCCACCAAAGGACATCATTCATTTCGTACCCAAAACTGAAAGTGCCGGCCAGAGTAAAAAAAAGTTATGAAGAGATACGTATACGGTACTTATGAGGAGGTGGTTCCTGGTTCGTGTCGACTTCCGCCATATCTATAACGCGACTGTAAGCAACTTGGTGTGCTCATCAACGGGGACTCTATGTCCGGTAAGCACACGCTGGATAGTACACCCGCTATCCATCCATCGGTTCCTCTATGCTCTCTGGATTCAGTTCATATTCTTTTCGTGGTTCATCGACGAAGCTACAAGTCCGCTGAGGTAGGTTCAAGGCCAACATAGCATCTTCAATAAATCCTACTCCAAGCAGTGTTCTATTTGTTCTGGCATCTGAAAACACCACGAAAAATGTCATTATGACTCGGCCATAAAGAGTAACAGACGTCCTCAGCGTGAGTACATTCCGTTGTTTGGGTACTCCATCGGCAAGCGTTACGTACATCACTTCCTTCTCGAAGCTTACGCCGTTCCGCTCAAGTAGCTGTACAACAGCTGGTAGGAGGCAATGCTTGACTTGGCGCATGTGTCAATGTATGCTATGCCATCATACCTCCTATATTGACGGGTACTGTAGAGCGTGGCCGAACATCAGCAGTCATGTTAACTGCACAGAAGCAAAAATCTACTGCTGTTAGAGACAGCTTCTTTTGACATTTAGGGCAACGACTTCGGATTACCCCTGGCTCCCCACAACCATAACAGGCGAACTTCGGCGTGTTGCCACTCTGGGTTTTTATGGCTTCAACCGTTTCAGTCGTAGTAGCGACATTTTTTTGTGCGGCGTCGTCCCTTGCCTCCTTTCGGCAGATTTCGGCCGTGTGACCAAAAAGTCGACAGTAACCGCAACGAACCTTATTTTGTTTTTTATTTTTGTGTGTTTTACTTAGTGCTGCGTCTGTTTTTATATGGTTGTTTAAGTCTCTGTTTAGATTTTTCTTCTCTGTTAATGTGCTCTCAATTTCCCTCGCCCTTTTCAAGAATTCGTCAAAGGTTTTTATTGACTCTCGGCTGATCTTCTCTCTAACAGCGAAACGAATTATACGAAAATTAGGCTAATTTCTTGCGCCATGGTATGCTTTTCGGACATCTCTCAAACATCTAGCAACGAAAAGTTCGGTGGGGGTCTGTTCGTCCTGTTTACCACATACAATCTCTTGGTACAAGACATAATCCGGCTTCTTTGGGGTAAAAGTATGGCGCAACCGTTCTTTGAAGGTGTCCCAGCTCTTCACTTCACACTTGACTCCTTGCCACCAAATAGCTGCATCACCGGTTAGTACCAACGGTAGCCCCTCAAGCGCGTCGTCATTCGAAATCTTTTCGACCTGTTTAAACACTGATACCGCTGCTATAAAGGTTTCCACATCCGCCTTTAGACCTCCAGGCTGGACATTGGGCAAAACTGCTTCGTTCCCGTGTGCCATTGGGGATTGCCAGTATCAATTCTTTAAATTGACTGTCGGACATGTTGACGGCCATTTTTCGTTTCGTTTTCGTTTGTCGAACTTTCAATCCGTTCTGGTTTACGAGTGGGTCGTGGCCTTAAGTATTTCTCCTCTTTAGGCCCCACGTTGGGCGCCACTTATAGATAAATCAAACGGGTTCCTTCTATCTGGCAGAATTTTATTTCGCCGAATTTTATTTGGCATAACACACTTGGCATAATTTTTTTCCAACGAATGTTTTTAAGGCATAAAAATTATTTAGCATAATTATTGTTTCACCGAATATTTATATGCCCGAATTTACAGTTGCATACTTTTAAGATGGCAGAATATTATTTCGCATAATTGCTTTTGGCATAGTTAGAGTTTCGCATTATTTCGTTTAGTTAGCATAATGTATATTTTGAGAAACTATTATTTGGTATAATCTCATTTGGCGTATTATGAAGATGGTAGAATTTTATTTAGATTCAATTTATTTAGCAAATTGCCATTTATAACCTTCAATTTAAAAACATTGTATTAAAAATTGAAGCTAGTAACGAAAACGAATCGCTGCAAAACCGACTCCACGTAGTCTTGTTTGCCCTACCCCTAGAGTGCCATTCAAAACCGCGTAGGCGACCATCTGCGACGATAAGCTCGCATGGGACCGCCGGAGCCACGCAGCACCGGAGCCGTGACAGAAGCCATGCTTGCTGCATGTTGCATGCCTGCTTACATGCTGCATGCCTGCTTGCATGCTGCATGCCTGCTTGCATGCTTCCATGCTTCAGGCTTTTTTGATTGCTTCTTACAGGAAAATAAAAATTCCAAAACTATGCCAAAAGATCATCTTTTGGCATAGTTTTGGAATTTTCTGACTATAAACATTCTGAAATATGATAGTTCTGCCTGTTAATGTCTACTTATATGAAATGTATGCCAAAAGGAAATACTGACTGGCAACTTTCTGCGAAATGATGTTTCTACTATTTAAGTGTTATGAATATGAAATTTATGCCTAAAGATGATTCTGCTTGCCAAAATTATGCGTTTTTAATGTATGTAAATGAGTGTATGCCACACAATTTTCTGCGAAATGTAATGATTACATTTCATCATCAGCCTATCGCAGTCCACTGCTGGACATAGGCCTCTCCAAGTGCACGCCACTGAGATCGATTTTCGGCTTCTCGCATCCAGCTCCTGCCAGCCGTCTTGCGCAAGTCATCACTCCACCGTGCCTGAGGACGTCCTACACTACGCTTGCCGAGGCGCGGTCTCCACTCTAGAACTCGTTTACCCCAACGGTTATCGGTTCTTCGGCTAATATGGCCAGCCCACTGCCACTTCAGCTTGCTGATTCGGTGGGCTATGTCGATGACCTTGGTTCTCTGACGGATTACCTCATTTCTGATGCGATCCCTCAGAGAAATGCCGAGCATAGCCCTTTCCATAGCCCGCTGAGCGACTTTAAACTTGTGAACCAGCCGTACCGACAGTGTCCACGTTTCGGCTCCGTAAGTCATGACAGGTAGGGCGCACTGATTGAAGACTTTTGTCTTTAGGCACTGTGGGATCGACGATGTTAGGACTCGACGTAGCTTCCCAAATGCAGCCCAACCCAACTGAATTCTCCTATTCACCTCGTCCTCAAAGTTGTTTCTACCTAACTGCAATGTCTGCCCGAGGTATACATATTTCCGAACAACTTCGAGAACGGCGCCGTGTATCGCAATCGGTTCCGGTAGAACATGTTCATTGAACATGACCTTGGTTTTGTCCAAGTTCATCCGTAGGCCGATGCGTAGAGAAGATTCAGCCAGGTCGTTCAGCATCTGTTGTAGGTCCTGCAGCGTTTCCGCCATGATGACGATATCGTCAGCAAATCGCAAGTGAGAGATGTGTTCGCCATTGATGTTGATGCCTCGCCCTTTCCAGTTCAGCGTCTTGAACATATCCTCCATTGCATTAGTGAACAGTTTCGGGGAAATAACATCCCCTTGTCTCACTCCTCGATGCAACGGTATGGGCCTTGTTTGCTGATTCTGTACTTGGACGGACATTGTAGCGGCTTCGTAGAGACATCTCATCACTTGGATGTATCGCCAATCTACTTGACAACGCTGCAGGGACTCCAGAACAGACCAGATTTCAACCGAGTCAAAGGCCTTCTCATAGTCCACAAATGCTAGACACAGGGGCTGATTATACTCTTCGGTCTTCTGTATAATCTGCCGCACTGTGTGGATGTGGTCTATGGTGCCGTATCCGCTCCGAAACCCGGCCTGCTCCGGTGGTTGGAATTCGTCGAGTCTTCGCGCAAGTCGGTTCGTGATCACTCTTGAGAACAGCTTATAGACGTGGCTTAGGAGGGAAATGGGTCGATAGTTCTTCAGCTGGGTTTTGTCTCCCTTCTTGAAGAACAGGACGACAACACTCCTACTCCACGCCTCTGGAGTTCTCCCTTCAAACAGGACGGCATTAAAAAGCTTCTGGAGCTCCCCCAGTACGGGCTTTCCTCCTGCTTTTAAAAGCTCTGTTGTAATGCCATCCTCGCCAGGGGCTTTTCCATTTTTGAGCTGTCTCAGAGCGATCTCGATTTCGTCACTGCTGACTTCTGGCAGGTCTTCGGTGAAATGGCGTGTTAATGTGGCTCTAGAATCCTCATTTCCGGGATCAGGTCGAGATGCATGCGATGCGTATAGCCGGCCATAGAAATTTTCCACTTCCGAAAGGACTGCCGGCACCGAAGAAACGACTTCTCCACTTGTTGTGGTCAACTTCGTCAAGTGGCTTCTTCCAAGAGATTGTACGAACACCTTTGACCCCCGATTTAGCTCAATTGCTCTTTCAATGTCAAGAGTATTGGAGCACCGGAGGTCGCGTCGTACGTGCTTGTTGATCTCTTGGTTTAGAGCCCGCTTAGCTGACGAAGTGACAGGCGGGTTTTCACGTCGTTTCTTCATAAGCCCTAATGTCTCTTCCGAAAGCTTTGATTTCTTGCCCTTACGCTGCATGTTACAGAATCTCGAACCTTCCTCCCTGAGGATCCGAACCACATATTCGTGGTTCTGGTTAACGTCTGTTGTGGTTTCCACGGCGGCAAATCGGTTCTCCAAATTTGATTGGAACGTTTCAGATCCTGTCATGGTTTGGAGCAGTGTTGGTCGGAGCCTGGCCTTCATCAGACGGAAACGTTCGGCCTTGAAGTTGATATTCAGAGAGCCTCGGACAAGTCGGTGATCGCTACCGGTATTAAACCTATTGATCACGGAGACGTCTCTGAATATGTGCTTCTTGTTCGTCATGATGAAGTCAATCTCATTTTTAGTCATAGTGTCGGGGCTTTGCCAAGTCCACTTCCTTTGGGACTGCTTTTTGAAAAAAGAGTTCATCAAAAAGAGCCCCTCGCGTTCGAGGAAGTTGACGAGCATTTGCCCCCTATGATTCCTGCTTCCAAATCCATGGGATCCTACTGCCGATTCGCCGCAAATCTGTACTCCCACTTTAGCGTTAAAGTCCCCCATGACAACGGTGTAATGGGTCTTTGTAGTGAAGTGGAGGGCCCTTGATATATCATCAAACATATCCTCCACTTCATCGTCTGAATGTGTCGAGGTCGGTGCGTACACTTGCACTACCTTGAGGCTATACCTGTCGGTGAGCTTTAAGATAAGGTACGCTACCCTGTTCGACACACTAGACACCTCCACAACGTCATCAGCTAGGGACTTATTAACCAGAAACCCAACGCCACCTTGGGATTGTTGGTCTCCCTCTCGGAAGTACATTAGGTGACCTGATTCGAGGGTTATGGTGTCCTCCCCCTCTCTTCGAACTTCACATAACCCTAATATGTGCCACCTAATCTTCCCAAGTTCCACCTCGAGTTGCGCCAGATGCGAGTCAAGCCGTAGCGTGCGGCCGTTGTACGTCGCAAGAGTCAGTTTAGTTTGGTGGCCTCCCGTAACCCGGAGATTCTTCGCACCCCCTGTCCCGCCGTAACCACGGTCGCCACCGTGACCGGGAATAGCGGGACTGCCGGGAACTAGGGGCCGTGGCTTTTTTGTGCTGCTCATGGAGGTATTTAGCTTACTGCTATCACGCTGGCCAGACGGGTTGATAGAGGGTTTTTTTCGAGTTTTCCTTCTCTCGCACTGGTGTTCGGTGCATTTTTTTCCATTAGTCGACTTCTACGACACCCACTGGAAGAAGGGGTAGCGACACATGTATTCTTAAGCCGTCGCTACACGGCTAATGATTACATTTGGTACACGACCATTGTGTGGTGCCCTTACAATTGGGCATCTTGCACCGTAATCGATTCGCAAATACAGGCCAATGATCGAATCCATCTACGCGCACATCTTTTGACGGGAGCGAATGTTACGGACCTTTCTGCCTTTTTATTTGAAGCTCGCGTTCTAGAGGGGATGTACTAGGGCGCCCTCTTTTACTACCTTCAGACATACCTATGTATATTACACAGTGTGTCAGCCAAACAATTACGAAACTCCCCCCTCTCCCCAAGATTAGGCAGCTGCTTTTCAATTAGATAGCTGACACCTTTAGCAATTAGATTTTTTTTCATAAGCACCCATTACTAGCTGGTGAACTACAAAGGAGATGGCCAAATTTTCATAGTAAAAAAACCCAGAATCAACAGCAACGAAATGGGTACCAATGGGTTCATTATGATAGACCTTTGATGGTGCCAAAAATTCCAGCCTGAAATCCATGGGATATAGGAGCTACATCATATTTTCACAAAAATAGGTTATGTTGAATTTATGTTGATTTTAAAGATTATTTACATAAAGGACCGTAAAAAATAAAGTATATTAACATTATACATGCCAATAGTAATATCACCATAGTTACAGAGTTTGCCTGGTTATTATAAGGTCTTGAGTTTGACCCCCCCCCAATTCCACTATTGACATGAAGTACCGACCCTACCTACTTGAAGAGGTTTCCCTGTAATGTGTAACATTCTGAACTGGCAAAGGTTAATAAAAAAAAACTTTTTTTTGTCATTTTTGTTTATTTTTACCTTTTTTAGTCACTATTCGCATTAGTGAAAAGTTCTCGTCAATACGATTAATATAAGCCCAAACACGAGGTAGTTAATATTTACCATTGCCGAGTTCCCTTGACCTTCTCTCTTCTCCATCATCAAGTCAGCTCTAAACTTTCACTCTTGCCAGAGAGTGAGTCAGATCTCAAGCCATGCAGCTTGACGTGCATCCCGGTCTTTATATAAGTCCTTAGACATATCTCATAAAACGGGGCGACATTGGACTTCTAAAATTTTGAGACAATGAGTATTGTTATTTAAACTATGAAAAATACTGTACAAGCACACGGTATATTAAACAGTATTTTAGAACAATGAATAGTATTTTATTTTTTTACATACATATTTTTTGGAACTCCTCGCACAACTTATTAAATTTAAATTGTTTTTGAATTTTTCGTACGCCTCACCACAATTATAATTTAAATAAATGAGGAGCTCATTTTTAATCAAAGAAGATGGATCAAAATTGCCCCACGTCCTATAACAATGTGACGTATCTCTAAAAAAAGATAAAAATGTTTAAAAAAATGTGGCACACTCTTTAATTTATTTTTTTTACACCTTCATACGAAAAAAATGCTTTAAAAATTGTTCAGGCGCTGTTATGAAAACATCGTTCATAGGACTATTTATGGACAATTTTATTAAATTATTTTTTTGTTTGATAGGGTATACCTCACAGGTGGTCCCATAATCATCAGGTCAGGATCTGATGATGGAAACCCTGAGAAATACAGGGCAACTTTTGAAAGTTGTAGGCATGCGCAGTATAAAAACTTGACTATAAGGTGTATGTCTTATAACAATATGCAACAGTGAAGATTTGGAGTTGACCTGATGATGGAGGCGAAAGAAGGTCGAGGGAACTCGACAACCGAATATGTAAACTACCTCGTGTTTGGGCTTATATTATTTGTATTGAATAGACCTTTGCAACAGTGAAGGTTTGAAGCTGACTTGATGATGGAGTCCAGAGAAGGGCGAGGGAACTCGACAACTGAATATGTGAACTACCTCGTGTTTGGGCTTATATTATTCGTATTGACGAGAACTTTCCACTTATGCCGATACTATGCTGAAAAGCCAAAAATAAAATAAAAAACTATTTACAATAAAATAAAACCGACTACCAAAAACACTGAAAAGCAAAAAAAATACTAATCTCAGGAGCATCGGCCTAGAAGTCGGTGGGGAAATAAACTTAGGTACATCCATTAGACACCGACTTCTGAGGTAGTTTACATATTTTGTTGTCGAGTTCCCTCGATCTTCTCTGGTTTCCATCATTGGGTCAGCTCCAAACCTTCACTGTTGCAAAGGTCTATTCAATACAAATAATATAAGCCCAAACACGAGGTAGTTTACATATTCAATTGTCGAGTTCCCTCGACCTTCTTTCGTCTCCATCATCAGGTCAGCTCCAAATCTTCACTGTTGCATAGTTTAGGTGTATAAGACATACACCTTATTATATTATTATAGTCAAGATTTTATCCTGCGCATGCCTACAACTTTCAAAAGTTGCACTGAATTTATCAGGGTTTCCATCATCAGATCCTGATCTGATGATTATGGGACCACCTATGGGGTATACACTATCAAACAAAAAAATAATTTAATAAAATAGTCCATAAATAGTCTTATGAACGATGTTTTCATAACAGCGCCTGAACAATTTTTAAAGCATTTTTTTCGTATGAAGGTGTGAAAAAAAGAAATTAGAGAGCATGCCATATTTTTTTAAACATTTTTATCTTTTTTTTGAGATACGTCACATTGTTATAGGACGTGGGGCAATTTTGTATGGATTGTGATCCGTCTTCTTTATTGATGCCATTCATCACTGAAAATACTCTTTCAGTGAATGCCGAGGTCGCGGGAACAGGAAGCAGAAATGACACAATTTAACAAATATTTTTAAATTCTTCTGTAGTATTTGATAGTCAGTGACTCCATTTTTGGCTAGTACTCATTTGAAGAAAATTTTGGTCTTCTGATATTTTTTCATAAATTACTTTGAAAATAATTAATTCTGAATATAAATCATCCATATAAAGAAAGAAAGAAAAGCATTTTATTTACGCGAGTGACACAAGGACAAAACAAAAGAAAAATACAAAATACAAAAAAAATAGACAAAAAAACGAATTACAACACAGAGTACCTTATAATATACGGAAATTACAATAAGAGACACGACTCGAGATGAAGGTACATAACGGGAAGTATGTGTCACACCCGCGTGAAACGGCCCTCGCTCAGCATAATGCTGAGAGAGCCGAACCTGACGCGATGACGTCGGCTGGAGCAAGTTTTAAATAGGGTATAAAAAAAATAAAAGATATAATATAAGAAAAAGAAATACAAACTGAAAACGACTATATAAGGAAATAAATATACTTAATACTTTGGCAACACTTTCGCGCAGATTTGGTTCATTGTTTACTCTATGCCAAATATGTGTCAATGTCAAAAGTTATACAATAAACCAACATCGTGGCGGGATTCGAATTTTGAGTTGGTGGTGATCACATGTGGTTTTCTTTTCAACGCAACTTTCGAGCTATATTAGTGGTTTTTTGGTGTTTTTTGTGTGCCTGCTTAGTTTGAGTGTGTTTATATGTAGATTTGTGTTTCATCATTCATCATTTCACCATTTCATCTGTAAGTAGTTTTATATTGTAGTTAATTTTGTGCATCGTCGGCGTATGCCAATAAAAAAAACATGGCGGACAAACAGGGGCCGCCGGGACGCCCTCCCGACCCCTCACGTTCTTCTCCCATTGAGTCGTTGATGTCCGTCCCATTGTCTCAATTCGAGGCAATGGAAGCGGAAGCTTCATCTCAAAAGAGAAAGTATCCTAGTCAGCTCGAGGATGTTGCTGATAGTAGTGATGTTAATGCCACAAAACGCGAACGTATTATCGTGACACCAATGATGCCCCTCCATCATTGGTGTCACGATCCAAATCGTAACGTCTGCAAAGGATCGGAAGGAAGGGGCATGAATTTTGGCAGCCTCAGAGTAAGAAATATTGTCTTTGGCCATGGACGCCTTGATATTTTTCTGTTTAATAAACTCTGGGCAATGTCTGCTGTTAGCGGGATGAGAGCCTGAACAGTAAAAAGATTTTGGAGCCTCAACAGAACAACCATCCCCAAGGTGATCTTCCCCACAGCGGAAGCATCGGGGTTTGGACCTACAATTGGGTCTGGTGTGCCTATATTTACAGCATGCAAAACATTGAACCGTAGGGAAATTGTAAGTCTCCACAGTGAGCGAATTATAGAAACAAAAAACACGTTCCGGGAGGATCTGACCATCAAAAGTGATGACCACGCTTGATGTAGGAACCCACTCTGACTTACCCTCACTGACCACTCTCCTGCTAAGTCGCCTCACCTTCAACATCTTGGCGTAGGGGGACTTCAGATTGTCCAATACATCTAAATCTGACCAATCATTTGGAACACCCTTCATTACCCCCATCCTTGTGATGTTGAAGGTGGGAATAGATGTAGTAAAACCTTTGTTCTTAACAGCAGCGTTATCAATGAAAATATTTGCATCCTCATGGCTTTCAAACTCTACTGAGATCTTGTTTCGACCAATTCTTTTAATCCAACCTAATTTAATATTTTTAATGTTTAATTTTTGCAATAATTGACCAAATCGTATGGGGTGAAGGTTGGATCCAGAAGTAGAGTCTAAATCCGTAAAGGAAACATATACCAGATATGGTTCCCTATCCAAGTTATAGAAAAATTTTGTTCATCGATGAGCTTTACAGCTTTTTCAAGGTGGTCCATAGTCCAGTTAGCTTTATTAGTCTTTCTAGCTCGAACTTTCGGCATCTACAAACAAAAAAAATACTGTTTTACCGAGATTAGGTAGTGTGGGCAATGGGGATCAGTATGTAGGTAATTAGGATCACCCGACTCCGATTACCTACATAGGCAATAAAACGAAAAAAAAAATTGGCGAGAAATTATAGGTAATAATAACAATATGGCTGTTGAATTGCATGCTAAAATGCTACGACTATTACATATTACAAGTACAGAAATAAATATTTGTTATTTTGTAACTTACCTTCGTATTTCTTAACTCGAAAAATTAGATTTAAATGGCACGAAATCTTCACACACCCATTACTCGCCAACGCGTCGGCCGAACTGAGCCAGTCGCCCCTCGCGCACGAGTGTGACATCATGCTAGCGTGTACTTGTGTTATTTTTTATCTGATTTTGTGGACTTGAGGTTATTTACCTACACTTTAGTTAGTATATGTTGCGATATACTAACTAAAGTGTTTTAAGATAGCATTAAGATATCATACTTTTGTTTACCTCTAAATAAACCTTGTGGATGTTATTGAAAGGCATTCAAAAGCATTATGTCTCTTGTCAGTATATAGCGTATAAGGAATTTCTTAGGGGTTTAATAGCAAAATGAAACAAAAGTTACTTCACAAAACGAAAATCAAAATACAATTTATTTTAAATAACCAAAACAGCTACTCGCACGCTTCAGGTAAGTCCGGGACATCTGCACATGGAAGATTCCTGTAATAGTCATGGAACATGGCTGGTATCCACTGCAACGATTTTTGTAAGTCGTTATACTTGAGTCTCGAAATAGGTCTTGGGTTTTCTCGTATAGGTTTCGGCGTGGGTATAGAAAATCTTTTCCGTTTATTTCTTATGAAACTAACTTCTTCGAATGTTTCCTGGTCAAACAAAAGAAGTTTTGTAAAACATCGAACCAATCTCATTTTTTCGGAATTGCATCCATACAATAGCAGAATATGGTACAGACACTCCCGCAATCGATTTTTTGCTATGCACAAAAGGAGCTGATGACCCGTTGCAGAAGGCTGAAAAATCCATGAAATCCATAGTTTCCATGTTCACCACCTTAATTTTGCAGTTCCTTGAACAGCTTTTTATAAACTGTTGCCAGTCCCAGGGAGTCACGATTGAAAACTCTTGCATTTTCTTTTTCTCTCTTTCTATTATAGAGTGAACAACGTCCACTTCCATGTGTGTGTGGCCCTTTATTAAGTATTTGTGGTTTATTACCTCTATATTTTCGTTTTGTGACAATATCCACAAATAAGTCATCATTAAATAAATATTTTTATTTTGCCCCGCACAGTTGTCGCTCCATACTGTTACTTCTTTCAATGCGCTATCGTTTAGCTGTTCAAAAAACTTAACTATTCCTAACGCCATTTCGTTTCCGCCTCGTCCTGCCACGGTCTCATCCCACATAAAACACCAACTTTCTTTGGCAACTGAATCCAAAATTGTGAAGTTAAAAGTTTCTGTAATAGAAACTCTGCCCATTAGTTAAATAGGGTGTGGGTAAACATTTTTGGAGGTCCACTGTCAGCATTTTTTTGGCACCGTGGCTTTCCATAGCTGCAACTTTATCAAATCCTTTCAAAGTGTATCGTAGACCGCTTTCCTCAAGGTGTTTATGATGTAGAGCTTTAATATTATTTTTTTCAGTTTCATCTGTGGCATTTTTGTATTTGGTAACATACGTATCGCAATCATCTGGTGCAAGTCTTACCTTTCCGATAGACCTTCTTTAGTTGTATTGGATGGGGATGAATCAGTTCCATACATTGCTACGTCTGGGGTACCGCAGGGGTCAAATTTAGGACCATTATTTTTCAATATCTTTATTAACGATATTTCCGAAATCTTCAAACACTCTTTGCCTTATCTTTTTGCAGACGACTTAAAATTAATTCGCATTATAAACCAGGAAGATGATTCACAATTACTTCAAGAAGATATTGACAGCCTTAATCAATGGTGTACAAATAATAAAATGTATCTTAATTGTAGCAAATGTTATCACATTAAGTTTACTAGGAAACTTCAGAAGATTATGACGACATATACCATAGAGAATAATCCTATTAATGAAATTACAATGATTCGTGATTTAGGTATTTTCTTAGATAACCAACTACGATTTACAGACCACTATAACAAAATGATAAACGCTGCATATCGAGCTCTTGGATTTGTGCTTCGTTCTTCAAAGGAATTTAAAAATTCCTCCACTGCAGTGCTTTTGTACAACAGCTTTGTGCGTAGTCGTTTAGAGTACTGTAGCACGGTCTGGAATCCAACGTACCAAATCCATACAAATAGAATTGAGAGTGTGCAAAGAAAATTCGTTCGTCATTTGGCCTACAGATATAAAGTCAAACACGTCCTAAGGTCATATGAGGAAAGACTCTCGTATTTTAAACTAAGGTCACTTGAATCACGACGCACAATCTTAGACCAAAGTTTTCTCTACAAACTAGTTAATAGTAAAATCGACTGCCCTGATCTACTCTTTAAGTTCTCTATCAACGTACCTCGTAGACCACCGCGCTATCCGTGCTCCCTGTTCAGTATTCCTCAACATCGTACTAACCTAGGCAAACACTCACCCATTATTAGACTGTCGGATCAATATAATAAATTATCCAGATGCTCGGGGGACATAGACATCTTTCATAATAAATTAAATAAATTTAAGGTGTTAATATTGAAACACCTAAAAGTGTAAGTGTCGACGTACACGCGTTAAACTTTTATATATTTTTTTTGTCACTGAAATTTCTGTTTTTTTTTTCTTTTTTATATAATAATTATAATTTAATATTTTGCAATTTACTGTCATTTTGTTTTAAATTCTATATTTGATCTCATTTACTTTACTTTGTGTTTTTGTATAATTCAAATTTACTTTAAATGTCTAATTCATGTGTGTATAATTTAATTTTAATTGGAATTTAGTTTAATTGTCGTGTTTTTAATATTTTATTATTTTTTTATTTAATTGCATTGTTTTGTTTTATTTTAATTTGTTTGTACTATTATTCTAATTTTAATTGATTTTTTTTTATAATGTCGTATTGTTTTCTTTTATTATTATAATTTAATGCATGCTGCGATTTCCTATAATTAAGGAAACACAAGAAAAGATAATTATATTTGTTCCTAAAATTTGTCTGTAATGTGTATTCCTTGTTGGAAATCCAAATAAATAAATAAATAAATAAATCATCACAAGTATCATTAGCAGGAAGATTGAAACCGAGATTAAACTGTATTAAAAATATGTCTGTATAGCCACGCCTTTGCCATATTCTCTTTCGGTATACCCTCTTCAGTACAGAACTCTAAATACAAAGAATATAATTTATCAATATTTAGGTGGCTTCCAAGATAATGTCTTTCTGTTCTGTTTCGACTATAATGGCTCTCATATTTAGGTATCTTGCTAATATGTTTTCGTACTGTTTCTTTAACTATATCTGCTGTTTTATTATGCGGTGGATGTCTTCCTCGTCTATCTGCTTGAACAAATCCTTGTGTAGATTTTTTTACCGCGTTCCTCACCACAGTTTCTGAAATAGCCAACGTATTCAAAAAAAATTTTTTTGCAAACCTTTTCGACTTTTTCATCAATTAAAAATGTGTAATTTAATGTGTATACTCTTTTAGGTGGTTCATCAGGGTCACGGCGTCTGGATCTAGCAGTTTGAACTTCTGAGACTCTAGCGGCCAGTTTCTTCATCAAAAGTTAAAGTTAAAGTAATGTCTAAAGTTAAAGTAACGGTCAAATTCGTTTTTTCAAGGCTAAAGTGACAGCAAAATTCATAGAAAATTTGAATTTAACCGTTACTTTTACTTTAGACATTACTTTGACTTTTACTTTGGCTTTAACTTTTGATGAAGAAACTGGCTGTAGATATAATAAATTGTCTTTTTAAATCCCACGTCATCTCTTCCGCGTAATACTTCTGATAAATGAATTGTCTAATAGAGTCGTTTATACGTTCATTACATTTCAATCTGCAATCACATGCTGGTTTCATCTTCTTTTCTGGAACAACTTTTCCTTTCTTAGAAGTACAAGATTTGCCTGTGATTGCGCCTTGTTTTCTTAAATTGCATTTCCATTTTAATTTATTTAAAGTTCTTTTACGACTCTTCTTTACAGAAATTTGAGGTGATAACTCTGGCTGAATATCTGAGGGAGTATTGTTCAATGATTGTGTCGTTCTGTCATGTCTAATATTTTCCAGCTCATCGATGGACGACGTATCTGATTCTGGGATATATATCTGTCTTCGTTTCTCAAATTCACGATCTATAGTCTTCATCACTGTTTGGAATATACTCTTTATCTGATGGTGAAAAATCTTCCTCAGAGCTCACATCTTCAGTTCTCATGCGATGAAAGCTATTCGACGGCACGAGATTATTTGACATCTCAGTGAGCAAATCATCACTAGCATCACCGACGGTATGCATTTCTTCGGTTGGAGCTGGTATCACATTAATATCTGGGGGTGGCCTTGAAAATGAACCTTCGGGTCTTCCCGGGAAAAACTCTTCCTCTCTCTGTGAACCTAAAAAAAAATGTTTCTACATTAGTTATTACATTTCAACTTAAGCTATCAAAGTAAAAAAATCCTCCTCTGAGTTCATACCATTGTCAGATTTCATGTGGTGGAAGCTAGTCAATGGCACGAGATTATTTGAAATGTCAGTGAGCGAAGCAGAAGTTGACGGTTGTGTATCATGGTCAGTAACATCATTGATAGTATGCATTACTTCGGTTGGAGCCGGAACCACGTCTATGTCTTGAGGTGGCCTTGAAAACGAAACTTCGGGCTTTTCCAGGAAAAGCTGTTCTTCTCTCTGTGATCCTAAAACAAAAATTTCTACATTAGTTACTTACATATGCTATCAATGCATATAATATAGAACGATTGTGGGCAATAGCTCGTAATCCTTACTAATATTCTAAATGCGAAAGTAATTCTGTCTGTCTGTTACGTTTTCACGTCTAAACCACTGAACTGATTTTAATAAAATTTGGTACGGGGATAGAGTTGACCTTGAGAAATAACATAGAATAGTTTTTATCCCGGAAGTATGTTCATCAGTTGTCTAGTACCCACAATACAAGCTCCGCTTAGCATGGGACTAAATGACGTTGTGTGATAGTCGTGGAATATAATAATAATATTATAATTTCATCAAAATCCACTCAGTAGTCTCAGAACGACCTACTTTAAACATTGCGTACCTGACCACCCGTTGTGTTTATGACACTTAAAAAAGTAACTTTAAACAAAGTGTAGTGACCTACCTATATTTATATACGTATTTATTTTATATATATTGTGATTTGTCCACCCAATTTAAATTCTATTTAGAAATTATGTTTACTTTTATTATTTAATTATTTTATGTTATATAAATTCAACGGACATGGACAAACACATTTGTTTTATTAGTAGCGACTAGCGATCGACCGGCCGGTTCGACAGCTACGTCACAGCGGCGCGAGAGCGAGACCGCACTAGGCGGCGTTGCACTCGCGCACGCGGGACAAGGCCTGTTGCACCAGTCGGCTTTCGTTCGCTGCGCTAACGCCCACATTTTTAAATTGTAAAACCGTTGTGCTTTTCTGCTTTGATCTGCCTAGATCTAGGCTAAACTGTATGTACTGTATGGTATTCTGTGCTTGTGACTCTCAGTGCTTTTCTCCTTCTGACTTTCTCTTCTGTGTGTGTACAAACTGTACGTGTACTTGTGCTGTGCATAATAAACTTTCCGTTTCTCTATTGTGCACCCTTGCCTATCATTTATCTCTGCTACACGTCACCCTACACACCTACAATACCATCACAGACCTCAGCATGCTCTTGGATAGAATAGCAAGAGATAGGTGGGAATGGCACAACTCAGCTGTGGCTAAATACCTTCCAGATGGGCTTAAGTCAAATATAGCTGCTTGTGCAGTTAACATAATCAAGACGACTGTTGCTACCCCCCATTACAACGAGCTGATGATATGCTTTTGGTATTGCTTCACTTCTGAATATGTGGGTATTTGGTATTTCTTTACAACGATGTGGATACCTTGTCCCTCAAAGCAGATGATGGGATAGTCCAAATTTCAAACTCAGGAAATCTTATAATATACGGCAAGGCAACAGAAGAAGGAAACACAGACACTGGGAAACTAATGACTGGAATAATACCTGGTTACAAGTTCTCTCAATACATCCCTGAAAAGTACCCGGTTAAAAGTCTGAGGTCGCTTAACTAATAGGAAAAACATTGCATTTTCATAATCAGAAACCTTTTTTCATTTATTCACCCTGATTCAAGATATATCATTATTTTGCTGTTTTAAGAATGTAGGTTATAATTAGTAATTGACATGGACTCTAGATCACTATATAATATCTATCATCTCACAAAACATAAAGTATGTACGCGAGGAACTTATTAGCTCAACTCAGTGGTAGCAGAAAGGCACGTATCGTGAATAATAACTAAGTAAATACGGAATTCAAAACTCAACGTATTATACAAAGCAATCAACCACGAACACACAACAAACGAACGTCAAAGTGCTGTGACATGCGCAAGTTAATGTTGCCAGAGCAATTATATTTAATCATTAATATTATTAATAAATCGATTTAAGTTTTTTTGTCGATTATTGACTAAAACTGTTTTTGTTAACACGGCGTTTTTAAATTACGTAAGGCTTTAATTTAAATCACTCTTATGAACATCTATTCATTAATATAGACTTATTATGAATATAGTTAGAATAATAATTTTAAAGTAATTGCAGTTTTTTATTTTTATTAGTCGTTGTTTTGATATCGATTACTCTATTGATTAAAATACGTATAATTTTCAATAGTTATTTGATATCTGGCAACTTTTTTTTGTTTACCAATCAAACGGATGTTGACGTAATGTTTAACTATTAATAATTTTTAACTTTATTCCCAGGGTAAAAGAAATTGTATAAAAAATAATTTGGAAACAAAAAAATAAATAATATTTTTAGGTTATTATTCCATTCAGGTACTCGATGCCACAAAAGGGGCCTGTCCGGAAGCAACAAACTCGTCATTGTCATCTGAAACATCAAAGAAGTCTAGGCGTCTTTACATGTTGAGGAGTGGGCTCCATAGAAGATTCTTTTGTTTTTTTACGTTTAGGCTTCGGTGTCGTGACGAGAACATTATGAAAGCCAAGGTGTTTTCCATGCTTACAGTATTCAGCCTCAGTTAAGCACGTTTCTTTGGTACAACTAAAATGTCTTAAAACAACAGACGTGCTTCTAGAATTAAACCATACAATTTGGTGTACTTGTTGGGTACCTTTAAATGGTTGTAACTTATCAGGGAGTAACAAACAGTTTCAGTTACAACATTTTTTAGGTTTTTCGTTAATAATCGGGAAAAACTTTCAAAATCTGGCACATCAGCTCCATGGTTAACACATGAATCAGCAGTACGCTTTATAATAGCTCCGACTCCATCTGGAGCTCCTTTGCCGTGTCCAGATTCAGAGTAGTTCCATGTGATACATTTCAGTTGAGGATAGTTCCATCTTAGAGCTGTAATAACATAATATATCTTGTAGTTTCTATATTGACTGGTTGCAGAATCCGACTATATGAAAAGTTGTTACTTGTGGTGAATGTGCCTTTAAGTAATCTATTATGGGATCCATATGAGCCCATACAGCTGCAGTATCATGTCTGAGATTCGGACTAAACGTGGCAAAGCATTGTGTTTGTTTCTGCATATTCACGTCAAATAAATAAAGTACACTGGTGTGAATAGTGATTTGCGGCTTCCTAGCTCCAAAATGTGCCGATTGGATTTCTTTTGCATATGAGCATTTATAGTTTTCTGAATAATCAACGTGGATTACAGCTTCCTCAGGTTTCAGCTGTTCTTTTATTTATTTTATTGCTTCTTACTGACTCACCATTCATCCTGTATTTATCTATCATTTCTTCGAAAAGTTTTATAGCTTCTTTTGGTTTTGTCTTCATTTTTTCTTTCTTAACTAATCTTATTGTTTTATTGCATCCGTTTTGTACTATTGTTTCAGTTTTAGAGTTTCATGACCAATAGTAAAAGTCAATAACATCGTCATATACCAGATATTGAATAACATTATCCTTACAGTTGATGCAATCTCGGAATAAACATTTAGCATTATATACACGGCAGCAAATTGTTTTCAACAGATTAGTAGCATCCTTTGGCGCTATAATTTGGTGTTTGTGAAGTGCAGATACTATGAGTTGGAAATTTTCGTGAATCACACAAAGACACGTTTCTTTTGGTCTTTTAGAAGCAGATAAAATCCAAAATGGTCTAAATCGACAAAAAGTAGCAAAGTTCAAAATATATGGATGGGACGAATTAAATTTTTTAAGAAGATTACCAAGAGAATCATTTGAATAACGTTTTCGTACCTTTATACCTTCCTACTTGACATACTCTTTTTTTCCAGCCGTGCAGCTACTATTTCCATCGTCCGACAGAAACGTTTTCACATCCTTCTTCTTTTCCAAAACTGATTTTTTCTTGGGTAAATTCCTTTTTCTAAACAAAGTCTTAGTCTAGTAGTCTCTTCAATTCCCATATCCAAGTTAATGAAAAAATATATTCCCTTTTTATATAAAATAGCTTAGTTACATTTCAATAAACCAAAAAAAGAAATTAAAAAATATGTAAACCAGCCCCCTTTTTTTTAATCACACGGGGGGTCACCTGTAGGTGACACTGGGCATTGTAGCAAAGTTAAGACTCTGAAGGACACACGTGTTTTTTACCGGTCTAAGGAAAAAAGACACAGTTTTATAATCATATTTATTTTGTAACATATCTATATGAAAAAATATAACGATTATTTATTGTGAAAGCTGTACCAACACTTCAGATGCAAACCGATATTGCATTTGGTACACATTTTTCTAGTGCGTTGGTGACAATTTAGCTCGTTTTTTATCCACAAATCCAATCCTATCCACTTTTGTGATAGGATCCAATCCGTGGCAGTTGGATGCAATGGTAACGATGCTATTGTCATGCCATTTAGCTGCAATAATTTCCTTAGAAGCTTTATGACAGTGGTTCTGAACCGGTGGTCCGCGGACCACTGGTAGTAGGATATTATTGGGCATTCTAATCCACCTTCCGTTCCTACGGCTCACTCCGTTCGCCTCCGTCACTCTCGGTGGATTAGAATGCCCAATAATATAAATGGATTACCTTGTTCGATCAGCAAACGGATTGGGCGCCATTCCAATTGGTTATTAGTTTAAAACTAAAACGAGCATGAGAACAGACTATTTAGTGTTTGCTGGCGTAATGTTGCTTATAAATGTGAATGTAACAAATTAATTGAGTCATTTTTAGTCTGTTCGTTTCATGTAGTAACCATGAAGTTTGTCAAACAGCCACAATCATCAAATGTGAATACAGTTTGTATTGAGTCTCGAAATACTGGTTCTCGTCATGGAGACCTACTACCCAACTCTGTACGTTGCATTATTTGCGGGCCTTCCAATTCTGGAAAAACTAATTTGTTAATAGGTCTTCTCATACATGAGAATGGATTAAGATTTCAAAATGTTTATGTTTATTCGAAAACTCTGCATCAACCCAAATACATTTTCTTAGAACAAGTTTTGCAACGAGTTCCTGGTGTATCATTCCAGAAATATCATGGTAATGAGGAAGTACTGAGTGCCCAGGAGGCAAAACCTAATTCTGTGATCATATTTGATGATGTTGCTTGCGAAAACCAAAACAATATGCGTGATTACTTTGCGATGGGAAGACATAAATGTATTGATTGTTTTTATCTTAACCAAACATATACTAAAATTCCTAAACAGTTAGTTCGGGACAATGCTAATTTAATTATATGTACTTTTTAAACAAGATGAAATTAATTTGAAACATATTTATGAAGAACATGTCAACACTGATATGTCATGGAGCGAATTTCGTGAAATGTGTTCAAAAATATGGAGTGAACCTTTCAATTATATAGTCATTAATAAGGATTGTTCCAAAAATAAAGGATGTTACAGAAATAAATTTGACACTTTTGTAATCTTTGATTAAGATCATTAATATTTAAGTATCTTATCACAGAAATATTATTATTCGTTAAACGACGCTTAACCTATCAACCCTACGTAACAAGTTTTAATAGAAATGATGAAATACGCATCAATCAACAGGACCTGTACATATTACCATCAGCTAGCACTTTATATTTGGAAGGAACCGTTATAGTTAGCAAGAAGGATACGAAAGACAAAGCTACTAGTGTCCATTTCACCAACAATGCTCTACTTTACTTATTTCAAGATATTAGGTATGAGCTAAATGGAGTAGAGATAGATAAAATAAAAAATGCTGGTATAACTACAACCATAAAATCGTTAATATCAATGAATGAGGGCGAATCAAAGATGTCTAACGCCTGGGGTTGGAATATCGATGGAATAAAAAATAATCATGGAGGAAGTTTTTCTGCTTCTATCCCACTTCGCAATATCCTCGGTTTCGCTGAAGATTTTAAAAAAGTCATCATAAATAGTAGACACGAACTGGTACTGTTACGAAGTAACACTAATTTGAACGCTGTAAAACTTAGCACCGGCGAAGTAGTGGATGACGTTCAAATCAACATAATCATATGGCGCGTACCACATGTTAAAGTATCAGATAAAGAAAAAAATTCTTTGCTAAAACTGTTAGAAAAAGATCGTCCGCTTCAGATGATTTACAGAAATTGGGATCTCTACGAATATCCAGCTTTACCTAAAACTACAAAGCATACGTGGTCTATCAAAACTGCATCTCAAATTGAAAAACCAAGATACGTCATTATAGGCTTACAGACAAATAGGAAAAATAGTGCAAGTTCTGACATGTCTCAATTCGATCACTGCAATGTTCGTGACGTAAAAGTGTACCTAAATTCAACTTATTTTCCATATGAAAGTCTTAATGTGAACTTCGCTAATAACAGAATTGCATTATTATATGAGCAATACGTCAGATTTCAACAGTCGTATTACGGACGCCGTCCAGAACCCTTGTTAAGTGAGAAACAGTTTAAAGATTTAGCACCGCTGTTTGTAGTCGATTGCTCTAGACAAGCAGATAATCTAAAGGCGGGTCCTGTCGTAGATGTAAGAGTAGAAATTGAGAGTGATTCGGAACTACCAGATCAAACTGCAGCTTATTGTCTCATTCTGAATGACTGCATTGTTGAATACAAGCCATTAAGTAACATCGTAAAGAAGATATCATGAACGCAGATACCATCATAGTTGACCTCCAAGGATTTAAAGATAATCAAAATAATTTTATCGTGAAGGAAGTGGCCATTGTAAGTCAGGAACTTACCCAAACATTCTTAGTAAAACCACCATATCCGTTTCATTATTTGTCTAAAGAAGAAAAGAAGCGAGTGAGATGGTTAGAAAGAAATCGAGGAATTTACTGGAGTGAGGGCTACATCGATTATAAAGAATTTCAACGCGTCGTAGTATTATATCTCGAGAATAAGAAAATAATGACCAAGGGTTTGGAAAAAATACAGTGGATTAAAGAATTATGCACGAACTGTAAAGTGATTGATCTTGGTGAAAAGGGATGTCCTAATCTTTCAACATTAAAAATAATGTTTTTAAAAAATAAAAGAGACTTTAAGGGGATCTTCACACTGCCCCGCATCACGCTGCATCTTGCGTGTCGACGCACCTACGCGCGTTCCTGCGGGAGTGCAGATCTGCATCATCGTGCGGATTTTTCACGCACTCACGCGCGTAGGTGCGTTTTGTTAATTCACGCACGACGGCTCTCATCGAGTTCCATTTTCAAACATACACGTCACGCCCATTCAAAATCACGCGCGTCACTGCGGGATTCAGTGTGCCATACCTTGCGTCTCGCCCCGCACCTACGCGCGGGGGTGCGTGTTTCTCCGCATGTATGTGCGTGATCCGCATGAACGCGCGTGGATGCATTTTCAGTGTGTTGGACTATGCGTGTTTTCCATACAAACGGAGATATTTCCATACAACGGAAAAAAAAGCATCCACGCACTACGCTGCATCATGCGGGGCAGTGTGATAATCGCCTAACTGTGTGCATCATAGAATTAACTGTGCATTAAATAATGCTGTGTGTATATAAGAAAATGGTATTTTGATAATAACATGTCTGTGTTTAATTTATTCAGCAAAAAGTTTGGAAATGATGAAGTGGATTGTTAATAATGTGTCATAAAATACCATTATACATACTTATATTATGAAAAACATTAGTTTCATGTTCATTCCTGTCTATTGCACTTACACGTATCTGGTGCTAAATATGACACCACACAGGTGCACTCGTATAAAGAATACAGGTTTAAACTTGTTAAAATATGACATTGATTCAAAGCATACGAGTCTTTATTGAGTACTGTTACATTAAACTATTTCACTTCCTTCGTCATTGCGCTGTCCGTTGTCGAAGTGGTAACATCTCATCAAAAAATAAAACATTGTAAGTATTGACCCTATATCTTTCTATCCGTATATCTTTATTACTCATTTTGATTTAAAACTTACTTATTGTTTTATTTGTTTCAGATCATCAATAATGTGTGATTCTCCTGACATTCGTTTCTCACAATACGCTCAAGGTTTTCCTACTCCAAGTTTGAGCTGGCATACACCAGAGCCACAACCTCGTGCGAGTAAGAAGCCTAAAGTGAGACGTCAAAAGCAAAAGCAGACTCCAGTGTACCAATCGTTCGTCATCAACAATGAGAAGAAAAAAGGTGTACGGCTCATTCAAGTACAAGTGTTGGACATTAATGAACAACAAAAACCTGCAACCCCTGACGGAGAAATGCTAGTGATGAGTGCGCAATACGTTGTGACTGAGCCTGTGGACTATACCTCTATAATGGACGAGACACAGGCATTAATAAATAAAATATCCAAAAAACTTTGTGAAGACTATAGTTATAATTAAGTATGATTATTTGTAGATATGTATGTAAATATGTTGCATGTGAATAATATAGGTAGATTTTAGTTATTAACTTTAGGATATTTCTATTATTTTGTCTACACACATCACATGTTTAATTGTAATCTTTATATTATATATATAAGGAAACTTTGTGAAGACTATAGTTATAATTAAGTATGATTATTTGTATGTATGTAAATATGTTGCATGTGAATAATATAGAGGTAGGTAGATTTTATTTATTAACTTTAGGATATTTCTATTATTTTGTCTAAACACATCACATGTTTAATTGTAATCGTTATATTAAATATATAAGGAAATCACATTTTAATATAAGTTTATAAAAATAATTGTACCTAGCCATAATTAGCTGTGTTAGTATTGTAGTGTAAGTAACCAATTATTCTGGTAATATTATAAACTCTTTTGCAAAAAAAGCGGGCACCTATGCGAAATCTTAGTTTTAAGGACTTTACGTGTATTTCAAAGGGTTTTAATGATCGTAATATGTTACTAGCATCAACAGGGTTAGCCAAGCATGCGTGAGAGTGTATTCTAAATTTGAATTTTGTACAATTGCTAAGAAATTGGTTAAACCTTGTTTTGGACTAATTGCTGGCAGAATGTTCGTCGGTGTTTTGAAAAGTTTTTGAAGTGATTTTCAGAAAAATGATCATGCAGTTTTGATTAATGATGAATGTACCTTTTTGTTAGATCAAAACATTTTTGAAAAACTATGCGTATTTGATAAAATTTTCGCCTGCTCTAAATGGGGTATACTAATGATTGATGGCAATGTTAAGATTTTCGGTAGTTTGGTGTAACGCGTTCTATTGTTTAGATATTGTACCCATGTGTTTTAAAATATCGCTTTTTCATAATTAAACACTATTTAGATGAGTATCAGTACTTTGGGCTGCGACAAAACCAATTTAAAGTAAGCAGTGCCGATCACAACTCGTCTCCTATCGGACTTTGACATTTAAAAAATACCAAATTTTGTGATAAATGTTAAAATTAACCACATGAAAAATGATGAGGAGGGTTAAAGCTATCTGAAAAGTAAAATTATTGCCGCGTTGAAGCTCTCGATAACTCCATAGGTATCTGGTTACTTAAATCATCTTTTCGTCTAGAGAAGAATTAATATAGTTTTAGGCTATGTTATTTTTGACATCAGCCCAGACCAACTCAATTGGATTGAAATCTGGATGGTATGGTGGTAAACGCAGGAGGCTTGATATAGTTGGCTTCTTCTCAACCTGAACGCTATGGTAAGACGCGTTATCCATTACAACAACAGAATTTGGCAGCAATTTATCTTTTAGCTTTTCATCTACCCACTTATAAAAGTAGGCCCGTTCATATCTCCATGATAGTCGCCAGTTTTAGCATCTGATTTGAATATAGTCAATACGTCATCCACCAAGCCATTTCGACTCCCAGCGTGGAGAATTACCAATCGCCGACCTCTCCCAATATCAGCATGAATTCCGGATTCTGAAGATGGGTGACTGGCATTGATGTATGTTTCATCAAGAAAATATATGTTGCAGTTTTGCGTTCTGTAATTTCTGATTTGTGTAAGGTATTTTTTCCGCCACACTGTAATATTAGGCTGCTCTATAAGGAGTAGTCTCGTTGATTTGCATTTTTTGTAACGATAGCCCATTTTGTGTCAAAGCTGTCTTAAATATTCTCGTCCACAATTCAATATGCCATCCTGCCTCAAGTTTGATAGCAACTGAATTTTTCTTCTGATAACTTCAATGTCAAAATCATCCACAACGTGTTTTTTCTTTATAACTTTTGGTTTTTTCGGCGATTGAAACATTAAACGGCTTGAATTTTCCATAGATAAATGACCCGCAGAAATTACACTATGCACGGTTCTTTTAGAGTACCTCGTAGCCTCCGCAACAATTTTGGCAATATTTGCATCACTTTTGAATTCAAAGCTTTGTCTGTCTGCTTTTCTTTTCTGAAAATATTCAGCCACTTTAAAAATTACGGTTTTTACATCACGAGATAACGCACGACCCATCTTTGAATTTTTATCTCATGTGCATCTGACATTGATGGTCCGATACAAATGACACTACCTGCCGCCACGAGCGTTGACGGCGGACTGACAGAGCGCGTCACCTTCGGTCTCTCCGCGCGTATACCTCAGGGAGTGCGCAGCGGTTATGGCTATATGCTATCTCAAACAAAAGATGGGGCGCGCACTTGATGACGGCGGGGCATGCGCGGGACAAGGTGTTATATTCTCATAGATAACAATCAATGCGCTCAGATGGGACATAATTTTATTATTCTGCCTAATTTATATTGTGTGTGTACTTACTCAAAGAATAAATAAAAAAGTATTTATGCTGTAATAATATTTTAATTTCCTTTTAAAATTAAATGATATAAGTTTTGTTAGTTTCTGCCGTTTGGTATAATAGTCATCCAACGTTTGATCTGTTTTTGCTTCGTGATGCAATCTAATTTTTGTGTACTGATTTATTATGGCTCGAATTAAATGGATTCTGTGATTGAATGTTGATGGCTGATTCAGAGAATGTTTATTCTTTGCAAATACATCTTTTCCAAGGAAATGCTTTGTGGTGTTTACGTTTATATAACTAAAATCATATTTCGAGGCAAGACTTCCACCGCTTTGCCGTATCTAATTACGTATAATAATCTTTTCTGTAGCCAAGCATATTATGTACGTCTTCTGCAGAATAGCATAGACCACCCATATCCTTTATAGTTATTAGTGTGTGATGTGGAAGTTTATTTGGTGTAGTCAAACTGTCAATGCAATCTTCACATTTAAACTTTTTTGTTAATTGTCTTGATCTTTGATTCGCATGTAAAGGATTCGTGGTCAAGCATTGTTGCAAAGACATTGCAATTACTTTCAGCTTCCAAATTGGATGTTAGCAATCGCGTATTTTGTAATATTTCATAAGGTTGTTGGTCATATCTATTTGAACAGGATGTACTGTGTATAATGTTTTCGGACGTAGAATTTAAAATTGTGAAATTGTCCAGAGGGATGCAATTGCCCGTAAAAGACGACCGAAGTTCGAGGTGATTTAATGTTTTTTTATAAGTTGCTTTGAATTGCAAAATATTAGGATTGTTACTGTAACCGCCATGTCTTCTTATTAATCCAAAAAATACATAGTTTCAGGTGGTCTTGGCTTATCCGGCACATAGATATGTAACGAAGCATCAGCTTTTCTTCAACGTAGTTGTATAGTGTCTTAAGACATTCAATACATATTATGGCACCAATGAATCCTGTTTTGTTGGCAGAGTTAACTATGTTTTTCTTTGAGATTTTTAATAATATTCTGGATGTCCGATTGGTTCGCCTAATTATTCTTTTTGATTGAGAACGAAATTTCAACTCAAGAATAAAAGATTTCACTTTGACCAAATAAGAAAATATTAATACTTACTTTTGCTATCGACAGGACGTTCAAAACCATATGCCCGGTTTACACTTTGTTAAGTTAACACTGCAGGTGATTAGTGCAGGTGTTTAGTAATCAAGGTGTGAACGGAAGCGTAAAGTGATACGTGCGATTAGTACTTATTGATTAGTGCGAGTGAATAGAATCAAGGTCTATTTTTGTTGTTAAGTGACTACCCCCTCTCAACTATTCTACTACCCTCTCTCGCAATTTGCCTGTACTAATCAGTGTGTAAATACGTGTGTGTTAAGTGCGCAGTGTCAAGTTCAAAGCGAAAATGAAGTGGACGGAACAACATACTTTAAAATTCGTACAAGAATACATAAAGTTTGAATGCCTAAAGTGCGCAGAATTTAAAAACAAACAGTTGAGAGATGCGGCCCTATTGAAACTGAGTGAAGCGATGGGAATTCCCGACTTCGGTCCCAAAGAAGCGTACAACAAAATACGAAGCTTGAAATCGACCTTCTCCCAAGAGCACAGAAAAGTAAAAGGTTCTATTAAATCGGGTGCAGGGCTTGATGATATATATGTGCCAAATATCAAATGGTACAAAGTGATGGATGACGCCCTAAAGCCTTAAATGTTGGAGAATGCAGAGAAACATCGAGTAATATGGTGAGTATTCCATAGGTACTATGTTTTTTTTTTCACCGCACTACGGGTAGGCAAAGAAAGCTTAGAATTTATAGTAACTTCAATAGAGCTTAGAATTTATAGTAAACCGATAGCGAGAGAGTGAAAGAAAACACAAAATTATTTAGAATACGCACGGACTAGTAAAAAAAGTAAGGACTCCGCGTCACCTACATAAAAGTGAAGCACCCAAAACAAGCCGGCTCCGTGTAAATACGAACCTACACGCACACACTTACATAAACATAAGCCGATAGACCGCCATTACGCTCGCGACCATCATCGGTGACAGTTCATATTTTTCGCGTATAAAAAATTGACATAATGCCGTCATGTGTCGTGAAATGGTGCAAAAATAATACCACTTTACACAAAAAGTGCCAAGGGATTACTTTTCACAGGTAAGCCAGTTCTAATAACATTATTTTCTGTCCTTTTTTAAATAAAAATGATAACAATATTTGGAACACAAAAATAGCCAGTGTGGCCACGAAAAAAATAAGGACTTTACCCGAAAAAGTGGGTAATCCATAATGTTCTTGGTAGATACATTTTCTTTATTTCTTTGTAGGTTTCCTACCGGAAATGAACCTTGGAAAAATGATTGGGTGAGAATAATAAGGAACTCTAGAGGTCAAGAAGATTGGACCTCAACCAAGAGTAGTGTGGTATGCAGCATACATTTTGATCAAAATGATTTATATACCACGTCAAAAAGACGCCGTCGAGTAGTTACCTATGCAGTTCCAAAGTTGGTAGGTATTCTTGTTTGTATTATATCAAGCCTCGTTGGTCTAGTGGTCGCAACTGCTGTTCATGAGGTCTCGGGTTCGATTCCCGGGTCGGGCCGAAATCGCTTTGTGGGTTTTAGAAACTTTTACAAAGCAGCCCATAGTCTGGAAGTTTGTGATTGATTCACCCGTGCATCGGAGAGCACGTTAATGTCGGTCCTAATGTATTGAGCTGTTGATGCGATTGATGCGAATAGTAGAACATTGTTACGATTAGGATTACCGAATGTACTTATTTTATTATGTTTTTTTTGTGTTGGTAAATGGTATACTTACGTGTCAATTTTCAATTTCATTTTCACTTGCATTTTTATTTTATAAGTACTTTGAAAATAAATCACTCAAACGCACATTGTATTATTATTATTAATTGTATTTTTTTGTATTTTTTTTCTAAAATCTACCTCCATATTTATTGCACACCGATGGCAAAGAAGCAAATTAATTATATTATTACTTCCTTTTACTTTTCTTTACATTCAGATGAAACCAAAAAAACTGAAACTCAACCAAGATAATTATAGGTAAGTAATTTACTATATCGCCATTCCGATATCAGATTGGAGGCTCACCAATTTCTTTTTATTTAAACTGTGTGTGTCAGAAACCCGTCACTTTGATACACACAATGATGGGAGAATTATTTGTTAGCTGGCATCCCCGTAACGCATACATTGACAGAACAAAAGTTGCTTCACTTTCTAGTATCGCGGCGCGGAGTCCTTACTTTTTTTACTAGTCCGTGAGAATACGTTTATTTATAGTGTCTTATATGCTAACTTACTAGGTAGGAAATTGTACTGAAACCGATTGCTATTAATGTACCATTCTTGCCTGCCAGGGTACTGAGCCTTCACCAACGAAATAATCTGCATAGCTATCTCGTACATTTTGAGCTTTTTGTGATGATCTATTTTGCAAACTGCTTTCAATGTTTACTATACCTGTTGCTAGAAACTCTCTCCAGGAACCAGGTGTGATGGTCCCCGTTTCGATGTTTTCTGTATCAACTGTTACACTTTGAATGGTACCTTGCGTTTTTCTAAGCCAATTGTGCAAAGAAACACATGTTCTAACTATTTTATCAGCTTTAGCGGGAGCATATGGGAGGGGTTTCAGAAATATTCTAAATTTACACACTAATATTCCGAAGGCATTTTCAACTATCCGTCTGGCCCGTGATTATCTGTAGTTGAACACTTTTTGCTTAAGAGATAAATTATTTCCTACGTATGGTTTCATAAGGTACGTTTTCAGTGGGAAAGCGTTATCTGCAACAATCACACGGTTTGGTGGTAGAAAATTATTCTTTAGAGCGTGGCTCAAGATGGAGTTTCGGAAAACTCCTCAGTCACTGATTCGTCCATTGCATCCAATGTCAAAATAAATAAAACAATAATCATGGTCTACTAATGCCATAAGAACGATGCTGTGCTGGTTCTTGTAATTGTAATAATAACCTCCAGAATCATCTGGTGCATTCAGTACGACGTGTTTACCGTCTAATGCACCACAGCAACCGGGAAAGTTCCATTTTTGACAGAATCCTTCTTCAATTTTTTTCCATTCTTCTGTACTTCTGGGAATCTGCAACAAATCTATACTTATAATAAAGGTAGTATTAGAGAGGTCAATTCTGTACATGAAATATATTTCCAAAATAACTATCAGGGGGTGATTAATGATCGATACTAAAGCCAAAAATACAATCAGTAAAATTTTGGTGTCTGTCTGTCTGTATGTTTCTTATAGAAATAAAAACTAAGACGGATTTTAACGAAACTTGGTACAATTATTCTTTATACTCCTGGGCAGGTTGTAGGCTACATAACATCACGCTATGACCAATAGGAGCGGAGCAGTGACAAAAAATGTTGCGAAAACGGGTGTGAACGCGAACGAAGTCGCTGGCAAAAGTTAGTAATAAATATAATTATTAATGCCATGTTATTTATTTACAGAACCTGGCGTCTCAAAATAAAATCAATGAAGATAATATTGAGCCAAGAGGCAATGAAGGCGAGAAGGCTGTTGAAAATAGTTCAAGAGTTGGAACCTCAAGCAATGACTCGGGCCCGTCATTCAAAGGGAAAAATCCTCGGAAAAGGCCGATGCTACGAAAATATGATAACTTACTGACAAAGGCCCAAAATGTAGCCAAGTGTCAACAGCTCTGTTGTATCAGAGAATGAATTCGACTTATTTGGACGAATGGTTGCAGTTCAATTGAAAAATTTACCAATGGAGTCAGCAATTGAAGCACAACAGTATATTCAAAATTATCTTTCTGGTTTGCGCTTGAAACATATCCGCCGTCAGTCTCAAACATCCAATTTCATTTACGAAATGGTAGAAAATAGAACACAACCACAATTTATGTCGTCTCCTCCAACTTCAACCAATTCTAGAAATTCTTATTATTCGAACAACGATGATACATACAATGAAAATGCCACATTAAGTTATGGAAATCTTGAAAATACAAATACAACTGTTGTGATAAATCAGTAAAATTTCGAAAAAGCATTTATTTCTGTTGTTGATGGAAATGATGTGTTAACCCAAGCTTGGGAATCTGCATAAGGAATTTACAATATTTCAATACAATTTTATGTTTGTAATTTTATATCTAAAAATATAACCGATATTAAATATTTGTTAATGTGTTTTACTAACCTTTTAAGGCGTTGTATACAGCATCGCAGACTATCGGTATCATTAAACTTATTGCTGGTTTAGATACTCTGAATAAATGTGACAAAGTACGCAGACTACAACCAGTGGCAAGAAAATACAACACTATCTGAAGTTTTATTTTTGGCGTAAGTGCACTCCTCATAAAAGTATCTGTTTTTTTAATGACGGGCTCAACGTGCGTCAGCAACTCTTCAAATTGCATTTCTGTCATTCGCATTGATCTGTAAAATTCAGCAGGATCTTCCTTAGCAATTTCTTCAAAAAGTTTATTGCTGGCTCCATACTGAGAACGTCTGGTAATCCATTTTCTTTGCCATAATCCCTTAGGCCTATTGATTTCAAAATTGAGTTCATTTTCTATATCAGATACCACAACAGATACAATCTCCTTAATTATTTGTCTCAATATTAGGCGCTGTTCATCTTCCATTTCTAGAGACACTATGTACAACGGACAGTACCACTATGAGCTTCTTCCTAAACACTGTGTAAACGGAGATGGAAAAGACTACTTAACACTTGAGACTTATCGGGTAAAGTTAACGCTTAACACTTATCACTTCACACTTCGCAAAGTGTAAACCGGCCTATAGAAATGACATTTTCTAGAATTCATAATGTCAAAAAAAGTATTAATTAAAGTTATGAAATTCACTGTACCTGATGAATCTTGAAACTGTGTCGAATTCAAAACTTCATCACAAAGAAGTAAAGCTTTTGCTACGCTCATACTCAGTAGCTGTGTTGCAAGCTTCACTTTCATAATCTGTTGTCGAAAATGTATATAACGAGGTGTTAACTTGTTTCCGAATCTAAGACCTTCGTTTTGTTGAAGCTTATTAAGATTTATTAATAATTGCCATTTGATTTGTTTGTCATTATTATCAAATAACAGTCTTTTCTTTTCGAACGTGTTTCTTATTAGTTAGAACGGAAAATTAGAAATGTATTACGCGAAGAAATGATGAAAGCACGAAGAAAAGGCCTGTTTGCCATAATACGAAACAATAAACTATACATCGATGGCAAACTTGTACCTATAAACGAAGAGACATGTCTACCCCAGAATACCACATTACCAATAGAAATACATGAACAACACTGTGCATCAAACAAGTACAATAACGAAGGCACTCATAATACATTTCGGAACTTCCGTAGAACACTTTAAGATACTTTTCCAGAATATACAAAGCATAAATAACAAACTACATCTAATTGAGGCTTTCACCGATGATAATCCAAAATACAACGTGATATGTTTTACTGAGACGTGGTTAACACAAGATAAAATGGAATGTCTTCACTTCGACGGCTACACAATTGCAGCATCCTACTGCCGAAGCACTCGAGGAGGCGGCGGCGTTTGCATTTTGTTACAGGATTATTTAGAATATAAAGAGATTTGTGATATTAGAGATATGTCTATTGAATATTGTATGGAAATTTGTGCAATAGAACTACCAAAAGATAATATACTTATTATAACTATTTATTGGAATAGAAGAGAGGAAGAAGTATTTATGTGTCAATTAAAAAAACTTATGTATTTTATAAATAGTAAATATAGTAGACATGACGTAATATTAGGTGGAGACCTGAATATTAATATTTTAGACAACTGTTTAAAAACTAATTTATTTTTAGATCTCATGTTGGAATACAAATTCACGCAACATATAAAAGAACCAACACGCATTTCACAAACTACCTCTACATGTCTAGACTTAATATTCACAAATTTTAATACTAAAGACAACTACACAACCGTTGAAGAATTGGGTTTCTCTGATCACAATGCTACTATTTTTCACATGCAATTACAAAACACTAAAAACAATAAACAAGTAACTTGGTACACGAGAAAAAGAATATATAACGAAGAAAACATTAAAAAATTCAAATCAGAAATTGGTAAACAAAAGTGGCAGGAAATAATAACAACAAATAAAAACATTGATGAAAATTATACACGCTTTAAAAATGTATTACAAAACATGTTAAATACATGTATACCTAAAATAAAAATTAAATTAAAAACTAAATTTAAAAAATATTGGCTGACCAAAGGCATCAAACAAGCTTGTAAAAATAAAAGGCTACTCAAAACCATTACGCTTAAAACCAACAACCCTATACTAACGCGATACTACAAAAAATACGAAAAAATCTTGAAAAAAACTGTAACAACATCAAAAAAACTACAATATATAAACAAAATGAGTACATCTACTAATAAAGTTAAAACCATGTGGAGTATAATAAACGAAAGAACAAACAAAATAAAAAAACAAAACAAAAACAATTTGAAACTACAAATAAATAATAACTTAATAACCGAACCTAAGCAAATAGCTAATTTCTTTAATAACTTTTTCGCATCAATAGGCGAAAATACTTGCAGTTCTGGCATCGAACCAAAGGGAGCACCGGTTGTTTGTCCTACAGAAAATACCATGTTCCTCAACCCAGTGGATGGATACGAAGTAAACCAAATAATAAAAAACCTACGTAATAAAAAGAGCTGCGGTGTAGATGACCTGCCTCCATTCCTCCTTAAGCTTTGCGCAAACGAACTTACACTACCTTTTTACTTACTAATAAACCAGTCTTTTGAAGAAGGAAAATTCCCTAAAGAACTTAAAACAGCTTTAATTAAACCTATACATAAGAAAAACCAAAAAACAGACCCTAACAACTACCGCCCTATTGCCCTACTGCCAACAGCATCTAAAATATTTGAGAAGGCAATGTGTAAACGAGTTTATTCTTTTTGCGAAAAATATAAAATATTAGATGATTGTCAAAATGGCTTTCGTAAAAACAGATCTACAACATTAGCAGTCTACAAATTTATTCAAGAAGCCTTAAATATAATAAATAACAAAAAGTATGCTATAGGTATACTACTGGATATGACCAAGGCATACGATAAAGTGCAATTTGGAATACTTCTAAATAAGTTGCACGGAATCGGAATTCGTGGAAATGCCTATAAATGGTTCGAATCTTATCTTAAGGATAGAGAGCAGGTTGTTGAGATAGATTTTTTCGACAAAGAAACCAAAGAAATATTACAAATAAGATCAAATATAAAAGCCATAAATGCTTCAATCCCCCAAGGGAGTGTCATAGGGTGTCTTTTATTCCTCATCTACATAAATGACCTTCCTAAAGCAATAAATGAACCATGTGTTTTGTTCGCAGATGACGTATCATTACTGACCTCTTATAAATTTAACGAAAATATAATCTATAAACTAAATAGCCTCCTTTCAATCGTTATTAATTGGTTAAAAAACCACAACCTTGAAATAAATTTCACCAAAACCAAACTTATAACCTTCCACCCACACCAAAGAGACCCTATAAAAATTGACTACACATACGACACAACAAAATTAGAGCAGGTTAATAGTTTCACACTCCTAGGATTGTCTATAGATAAACACATAAACTGGAAATCTCATGTTCAAAAGATTCGAGCTAAAGGACAATGCCAGGGTCTGGGCTCAAAGTTTGTCCAGCAGTGGGAGTAGTTCCAGCTGGTTCCATAGTGCACTCTGAACACGAAATCCAAATATTTTTGAAATCGGTCCCAGAGGTCCCGAAAAAAACCGGTTCAAATGTTCTCCATAGATAGTCACTTAACAAAGGCTGAGCCATTTGCCCAGTAGTGAAAGTGGTCGAAATAGGTTCTTTACTGCACTGTTAACACGAAATCCAAATATTTTGGAAATCGGTCCCAGAGGTCCCGAGAAAAACTGGTTCTAATGTTAAACTTGAACAGTCACTTTATAAAGCCCAAGCCATTTGCCCAGTAGTGAGAATGGTTAGTATAGGTTCTTAACTTCACTGTTATCACGAAATCCAAATATTTTGGAAATCGGTCGCAGAGGTCCCGAGAAAAACTGGTTCTAATGTTAATCTTGAACAGTCACTTTATAAAGCCCAAGCCATTTGCCGAGTAGTGAGAATGGTTAGAATAGGTTCTTTACTTCACTGTTATCACGAAATCCAAATATTTTGGAAATCGGTCGCAGAGGTCCCGATAAAAACTGGTTCTAATGTTAATCTTGAACAGTCACTTTATAAAGCCCAAGCCATTTGCCGAGTAGTGGGAATGGTTAGAATAGGTTCTTTACTTCACTGTTATCACGAAATACAAATATTTTGGAAATCGGTCGCAGAGGTCCCGAGAAAAACCGGTTCTAATATTTAAACTTGAACAGTCACTTTATAAAGCCTAAGCCATTTGCCCAGTAGTGGGAATGGTTAGAATAGGTTCTTTACTTCACTGCTAACACGAAATCCAAATATTTTGGAAATCGGTCCCAGAGGTCCCGAGAAAAACCAGTTCTAATGTTCAACTTGAACAGTCACTTTATAAAGCCCAAGCCATTTGCCCAGTAGTGGGAATGGTCAAAATAGGTTCTTTACTTCACTCTTAAGACGGAATCCAAATATTTTGGAAATCGGTCCCAGAGGTCCCGAGAAAAACCGGTTCTAATGTTAGCCAGCCATTGTTAGCTAGCCATTATAAGCAGCCACAAACCTAACAACCTCTTTTCTTGAAATACATTCAGATAGTTAGTGGTTTCACTGTTAATAGGATAAAAAAAAAACAGGAATAGACGTTTAAAGGAAATTGTTGTTTCTCTTGCTTTTCAGTCTCTATCTACCACAATCAGTCCTAAGTTCGTGTAGCGTCATGCAATTAATATCCGTAATGGCAATGGAAAAATCTTATCAAGACGAATAAAATAAGCTCGAACACGAGGTAGTAAATAGATACCGTTGAGGAGTTCCCTCGTCTCACTGTCGTCTCCATCGTCAGGTCAGGTTTTAACCTCCACTGTTTTGTGGTGTCGGAGACATATACCCGAATGACAAGTTTTTATTCGATATGTGCTTACAATTTCCGAGAGTTCCCTATTGTTTTAAGGTTTCTATCACCAGACCCTGGACCGAATAACAAAGGAACCATTTGGAAAGTAGATCCTTTCAAACAATAAAATGATTGTTTAAATCGGTTGGTAAACGACGGAGCTATGCACGTACAAACGTAAAAAGAATACAAAGTAACTGAGAAACTCCTCCATTTTTTGAAGTCGGTAAAAAAAATTCTCGTTCAATACCTCGTATTTGTCGATTAATATTATAATGCATTTCAATTAAGATAATAAAAGTGGAATAGTTAAGAGTTCGTAAGCATATTTTTCGTAATATTGAATAAGAGTCAATCCAGTTTTTCTCAGGACCCCTGGGATAGATTTCGAAATATTTCGGACTGAGACCTATTATAAGCCTATGGAACATAATACACTATGCAGTTACCGTGGACAACTCTTGAGCCCAACTTCCATACAAAGAATAGCATTGTCCTTTCGAAATTTGCATACGCCTTACGCGAAATAAAGAGAACCACCAACTTCCAAACGGCACTCGCCACTTATTATGCATACGCCCAAGCGTGGCTCAGCTATGGGGTCATACTCTGGGGGAACAGCACTGATTCACATACCATATTTACACTACAAAAGAAACTCATCCGGATATTAACAAATATAGATCAATTAGACAGCTGTAAACCTCATTTTCAAAAACACAATATATTAACATTTCCTTGTCTATATATTCTAGAAATTTGCAAATTCGTCCGAAAATATCCAGAATTTTATAAAACCCGCAAAGAAATTCAAAGTAAACATAACTTGAGGCATAAAAATAGATTAAATTTACCTACATCCAACCTTAAAATTCACTCTTCCGGTCCTTTAGTAAGCTCCATCAAAGTATATAATAATCTACCAAAGAACATAAAAGATGAACCTAAAACTTCAATATTTATAAAGAAATTAAAGCAATTCCTCAACGACAAATGTTATTACACAGTAAAAGAATACATGGAAGACAAATCCTTTAATAAATAAAAACTATATAAAAGTACACACATACAAATCATAACACAAACACACACACACGCACACACACAAGCGCACACACCCATTCACACCGACTCTCACATGTACACTTAAATTAATATGTTTTTAAATATAATTATCATTTAATAATAAGCTAGTATTAAAACTCTCCACCTTCTTTAAGCTGTGCCCTATAGGGTCCATATTGTCACTAATCTAAATGTACCACCTGTTATAACATATGGAATGCTAATAAAGAATTGAGTATTGAGTATTGAGTATAGTTTTATAACATGACAAGGGTCTATAAAAATGCAAATTTTCTCCCTTGCATGGATGTGGAATAAATCTTCATATTGCTGATGTCAGCTGCATCAAAGTTTGCAGAACAACCGTCAAATGCAAGACTATCAAAAAGTAACCCACAGGTAATTTCCAATTTACGTTTAGGGCAACCAGCATAAATACTAAAGCTTGCGTTGCCACTGTCTCGTTTTCTTCACCTTGCATAGGACCTGCTCCAAAATGAACAGCACCCAATTTTTTATTGTTGTGAAAAAGCTTCTGTCTCCTAATAGCTATTTCGTGAAAGACTAATGCGCAGAGTATAGGTTTATTTGATTGGGATTTCTTTTTTAGGGCTGCAAATGCTTCTGTTGTGAAACCAGGTTCTGCATTAATCGTTGAATACCATCTGCAAATTGTCCTAGGATGTGGAAGAACTTTACTGTAGCATTAAGCAAAAAGAAAACTGTTGCAGCTCGTGAAGTGAAACCACCTTGTACAGACAAGTTTGGGCTTAAATGTTATGAAAAGGTTACATCTCTTCAAAGACAGGCTATTTTTGATGCTTATTCAGTCTTGTATGTCAGATGTCACTCCTAGGTATAAATATACAAACGCCATGCGCCCGAGGCAAGCTAATAAAACTATTCATTTTATAGAAAATAGACCGGGTAGACCAACGGGTTTTTTTGTTGGCACGCTGAATATATCCGATCGTGTTATACGGACAGTAATCCAAAAGTGTCAAAACCATGGAGTTTTGCAAAATGATCGAAGAGGTAAACACGACAACCACACCACTACTGATGAAACCCTGATTTCAGCCATTAAAACTTTTATAGACTCAATATCAAGGCTTCCGTCACACTACACAAGGCAAACATCTTCTCGCGAATACACAGACGGGGGCAAAACTATTACAGATCTTTTCAATGACTTCAAGGTAGCGCAAGAGTAGAACAGTAAGCCCTATGGTAAGGATTGCATGTTTTACCGTAAATTTACTAAGGAATATAATATTTAATTTTTTTGTCCGCGAAAAGATCAATGCGATCTTTGGTTACAGTATACAAATGCAAACGCTGAGAAAAAAAGTATAATTCATGATAAGTATATAGCTCATATAAAAGAAAAAGAGTTAAGTTGTAATGAAAAACATGATGACCGTTGCCAATATAGACGACAAAAATAAAGAAAAAAAAAATTGAATCCCCTATCAGAGCTGACAACAGTAAAAGCATACACGGGCAAGCAAAAGCTCGGTGAAAATAAAAAGAAGGATTTAAAAGAGTTACTTGATAAAAATGTTATACCCAATTTTTATAAAGAGTTTTATGATACGATTCTGTAATCAGGGTGAATACTTGCAAGGTGCAAAAAATTTGTATGTTAAGTTTAGTCTTGTAATGACTGAGGCGCTTTGCACATGGAGCAACTATTGGAGCAACTGGCAACTGGCAACTAGCTGTTTACATATATTTCAATTGAACCGCGCACACATAGCAACTTGAGTTTCGAGTTCCGGTAATCGTCAACAGTTTTCAGTTGCTGTAATCGATGACTTAGATAGTTCCTAATTGCCGCAACTAGCAACTATTTAATATTATACCGTCTTTGTTGGTGCCGTCGAACGTAATTATTTAGTTTAAATTTTTTTTATATTTTTATTAAAATTATATTTTTCGTTAGATTTTGCTCCCTTTAAGATCGCCTTGTTTTTTATAACGTAGTTATAGAATTCACTACAATCCATATTAAAGTTGGTTTTAATTTGAATCTCGGCTTTGACATGCTCAAGTGTTAAACGGTTACGCGTATCAGACCAAATTATATTAGCCTGGGAAAACACTCTTTCCGTTACCGCGTTTGATACCGGTATTAAAGCCATAAAAGAAAATAACTTTTGAAGATTTGTAATGTCTTGATTGTCCTTAAAAATGTTGTGCCACTTTTGTAACGCCGTCAAGTCTTTGTTTGCCACTGCTGCCTTCACTACTTCTTTCACGTTACACACTTCTTCGTAAAGTTGATCCATGTCGAAGAACGAATCAATTTTACAGTTTTCAATAATTTTGCCCATTGACGCGTAAGAGAATGAGTCGTCCTGGAGAGAAAATGGTTTAAATAAGTCCAATTTGCTATCCTTGAGTTCATATTTAGTTTCTATGTAATGTAGAACATTTTTGTACCACGTACAACACTCGTTTTTTTTTTATTTTAGTAACTTTATCAGCAGGCAACTTTTTAAATAAGTTACTGCAAGTGAATCCTACAAATTCATCTTCGATTTGCTGCCTCAATTTTTTACCCAGTTCAACCATTATTTCGTGGCCTTCGAAACACAGCAATGTTTAATTTTCTAGGCGTAATATTGCATCCTGTAGGACTTTCAGTGCATTTTGGTAAAATGTCAGATAAGGTTCTGTTTCGTCAGAATTAAAGATTTGCCACAGCGCAGTTAGACATTCGTCTTCCTCCAATGATATAAAATAATCTTTCAGTATATGGAAAGATTTGGTAGCACGTTCCACAGCAGGAAGAAGTGACAACTATCTTGTTTTAACATGCCGCAAGACGGGATCAAATTCAGCTTCGCGCATCTCATAGAAGTGTTTTAAAGCGGCAACTCGTTTTGCATAGTACGAAAAATGGTTATGCAGATTCAAGATGAAATTCTCTAAATCAAACTTACTCTTACCCAGGCTATACTTTACACTGTTGTGCAAGATGTGTGCAGGACAACCAACTGATAAAATGTTGTCATTATCGTGATGCAATAACTGAAAAACTGAATTACGACACCCAAAGTTCACATTTGCATTATCTGCACAGTAGCTGGTAAGGTGTTTAGTGCCAATATTGTGCTCTTTCAGTCGTGTCACTAAATTCTTATTAATATTGCACTTCACCATTGATGTAAAGAAGACCTTTAATATCATTGACAGTGGCATCTCCAGCCCTTCTGCCTGGTCTTATTGTAGAAAAAAATTCCAGGTACTTCTTCATAATTTTTGAAGAAATTGTAGTCAAGGTAGTTAGTTGATAATGTAGGGCTGAGAAGGCCTACAGTCTCTCATCCTTGACCCGTAATCGGTAGGAGAGAAAATTGGCGCTTTGAATTTTTTCTCTAATATGGAATGGACACTGTTTACCTCCATCATCGTATGCCCTTTTTCTAGAATAATCTGCTCAATGGTGAACTCTCTTATAGCGCTTAAATTTATTATGCGCATATTTTGATATGCACATCCATCAGAAATCAGGATAACTTTCTTTTTATTGTTGCAATATTGTTCGATAAAGTTTACAATGCAACTTGTTACATTATTTGCCGTTACTCCTCCTTCACCTTCATGCCAGACATATAAATACACGTCTTTAGTATTTTTTACATAAAATGTATAATTGTGAAGTGCTAGCTTCATTTTATAATACTGCTCAGATACCAGAAGCTTTGGACATAGAGGTAGAAGCACGCTTTGCATATCCATGGACACAACTATGACAGCTTCGGACATTTCCTGGACTGCGTTTGCCTTTGCTGCGTATGCCTCTTCTTTTTTTCTAGTGTGTAGTATATATGTTACATAGCCCGGTCAAAATAGACATTTGAAATAACAAAAATTCCCGGAAAGCTGAATTTTGGTGGAGAGCTTGGGTTTATCATTACAAATAAAATATTAAAAGTCCCCATCGATCCCATCATCATCATCATCATCATCATCATCTCAGCCATAGGACGTCCACTGCTGAACATAGGCCTCCCCCTTTGATCTCCACAGATACCTGTTGGAAGCGACCTGCATCCAGCGTCTTCCGGCGACCTTTATAAGGTCGTCTGTCCACCTCGTTGGTGGACGTCCTACGCTGCGCTTGCTAGTCCGTGGTCTCCACTCCAGCACTTTTCGGCCCCATCTGCCATCTGCTCTGCGAGCAATATGGCCTGCCCATTGCCACTTCAACTTGCTAATCGATCCCATGTGTGCGTCAAAAGTTATTCGAGGTTAAATGTCAAAATTTTAGGTTTTTTGATTTTTTTTTCGAAAACGGTAAGTTTTATCAAAAAGAACATCAGACCAAAGTTGTAAATCTTAAAATTTTCTACAAAAATGGCATCAACAGTTTTCTCCTAAATGTTACCATTCCTGAGATTTCGCGATTCAAAGAGTCACACTACACATGACATGCACATATAAGCCACGTATATACGAGGGCTGCCTTTTAAGTTGTGTCGTTTGAAATAAGTGAAGACAATCTAATACTCGTAGGTTAATATCATTTATTTTGGGGAATGTAAAAAAATCGTTATGCCCACGGATCTATGTCACGGTATGTTACATGTTGGTCTGCGAGAATTAACTGCCGCATAGCCTCGATATTATCTTGGGTCATGGCGGGTTTTCACGTAGCTTGTCACTGAAGCTAGAGTGCCCACGTTGAAATTCTAAATCAAAATCAAAATCTTTATATTTCAAAAAGGCCTTTGTAGGTTCCTCAATGGTCTCATGAAGAAGAGCCGGCAAGAAACTCCATGGTCACTCTTAAAAAATAATATTTTCACAAACATAACAATACAAAATTATACAATGCAACTGAAAGTTAAACTGTAAACTCCTAACTCCTAACTTTATCTCTGTTTTACACATGATGTTGTAAATTAGAGCACGCCACCATAGTGGCGGTAAGTCCCGTCTTTGAGGAGTGGCTCGGGAGGAGTCATGGCGCCCTCACGTACCGCGTGACGCAGATCCTCACCGGATACGTTTGTTTCGGGAGGTACCTGTATCGAATCAGTCACCACTGTGCGGACAGCCCCAAGGGCACGGTGGACCACACAGTCCAGGTGTGCGTGGGAAGAGCACCTTCGGCTCCTCATCGAGGCTTTAGGCGGCGGCGACCTCTCGCGTTCGAAAACGCTTATAATATCATTATACATTATGTCTATACATTTGCGATGACAATGTTGTTTACAAATTTTATCGCAACAGTTTCTGAAGTCTTCAGGGAAATCAATAAATCTAAGTCTGTCATGACATGCCATGGTATAACATTGTATCTGTTCAGAACTTCTTTCCCCCCAAACAACTTTATTCTCTGTGTATTTGACATTACACTGCTTATGGCTAATCTTATCAAATAAACATTCAATAACAAGTGGGTAATGATCCGACCACAATACGTCATAAATGACCCGCGCATTCACGACAGAGTCACGAGCTGCTTTTGTGACCACACAGTGATCTAACCACCTGCGTGTACCATGTGCATCACTAACAAAAGTATAGGTGTTCGAGTTTAGCCCTAACAAATCAGTGTCAACGCAATTCCACTCAAACTCTCGACAAAAATCTAACAATTCTGCATAAAAGCGACCTGTCGGATGTGCATTAAAGTCTCCTAGTATATAACAACTTTCTATGTTAGAACTGTCTATAATAGCACTCACCGAACTCAGGCAATCCGTGTATTCCACTAAGTTACATACCTCGTCCGTGGGCATATACGCGTTAAATACTAGCACTGACGTCTCTTTAAGCACTATTTCGATAGCACACACACGCGGATTATTACACGGAATCACTGACACCGCGTTAAACGCACTTTTTCTCCAAAGTATGGCCACGCCGCCGAAAGGCCGGCCGCGTAGAATCCCCGCTGTTGTATCCACCGCTGATGTTCCCGTACAGGCAAAATCATCACTGATACTATGTAGGTACCCAAGTTCCTCTGGTAGTAGCCAGGTTTCTTGAAGCGCTATTATGTCGTAATTAAAACATAGTTCCCTTATATAATCAATAGATCGCTTTAAACTTTTACAATTAAAGCTCACTAATTTACATATCTGCTTATCCATTTCTAATTGTCATATGGTCGACGCCAGTTCTTAGGTTACCGGCCGAATCAAGCATCTTATAGTGCACGAAAGGTCTAAAGATTATAGCTTTCGGCCACAAATTACCATCCAAAAACATTTCATTCTTAGATTGAGGCACAAAGAACTTATACGATTTGTGGTTTAAAGTGTGTTTTTTCGACTGTATTCTTTCCAGCTTTACTGAAACGTTTGTTTTTGCCCATATGTAATCAATTATATCCTTCTCGCTAGTATCAACGCTTATGTTGGATATAAAAATCGGTACTTTTCTCTCTGCTGCTTTGAAACTGCCTACAGACTCGATAGCTAATCCAAATTTGCCTCTTAAACGTTGTTTATTATTTGGTTTTCGATAGGTAACCTTTGTCCATTTTTCAACATTCGACCGCTCATTCAATAAGTCGGAATTGATGGACTCGGTTTGTTTACATTCTTGCGGCGCAGTGGCATCGATCACCTGTTCACTCGCCGCTGCCACTCGCTCGTGTACGATCGACTTCTCGCTCGCTATCTCTCTTTCACTCGCACTCGCTTGCGATATTTGCGATGCGCCATCTTCCTCTAATGTAGGTTGGAGGAAATGTGATGCACCCTCCACATTCTTATTATGACCATGACTACACTTTTTTGGTAAATTTTGAAGTGGTGACGCAATACTTTTACTGCCATCCTCCAGCTGATTAGGCACCTCAAAAAGTGAGACATTCACGCTTTCAAATGCACCTCTTGTCGTGTTAACACTACAATGCACGTTCTCTGATTCACCCATTAAGATAACGTTATTATTCGCATTTTGAATCTCCTTCTTCAAATTTTCCAGCTGTTCGCATGAAGCATACGAGTCTTTGATTTTTTTAACATCATCTTGAAGTATAATCAGCCTTTTTAGTATGTCTGAGACATCGACATGATCAAATGTGATAGGTGGAAGTTTTGACAAATTTCTAGCCACTAACACCGGCAAAAGATCCGGAAATGATTTGAACACACTAATAATATCACTCAAACCTCGATTCACCTTTCCTTGTCCTTTACGTACTGGTTTTCTTTTGTCAGCCGGTAAAGATTCAAATAGCAATGACTTTGATCTTTCAATTTCATCTCCACTAAACGTCGCAGCACACAGCCTGACTAGGCTTTCTTCATCACATAGCGAAATCTTGTTTTGCATGTAAGCCAGCAATTCATCTATCACTATGTTGCAATTCCTACACTTAAGCGTAACGGACATTTTCGACATTTTTTACAAAATCGTAAGCGATGTGACACACACATTACGCGTCGTGTTGCGATGCGTGCACGCACGAGACTCTATGCATGTAGATAAGTACATTACATAATAATAATGGCGTCCACGGCCGATTTCGGCCACGGCGGCTGTTTTCATTTAAGGAGATCATCCAGCTGCGCAGGACATATTATAGTGCATGAGCATTTGTGCAGACACAGGTGCACTCCCTATTCCTTCACTCTCTTAGCCCGATGGGACGGCAATCCGACACGACCGGAAAGAGATGAGGCGCAGGACCGACATTTACGCGCTCTACGATGCACGGGTGAATCAATCACCAACTTCCAGACTAACGGGCTGCTTTGTGAAAGTTTAAGAAAACTCACAAAGCGATTTCGGCCCGACCCGGGAATCGAACCCGAGACCTCGAGCACAGCGGCCGCGCTTGCGACCACTAGACCAACGAGGCAGTCTTACATAATAGCAAAGAGGTCAGTCTGTGATTATAGGTATGAATAAGTATAAATCCATAATATTTAATTACCTGCTAAATAACCCATTGTTTTCCCAACAGTCTGGCTGAAGAGTTGTGAAGCATATTTTACTTTAATTTTGGGGATTTTATCTTTATTGCAGTGGTTTAAGTTTTTTATTAATTTCAATCCTTTGTAGGTCGGGTTATTTTCATATAATTGAGTGATGTGCTCCCATTTCGCAACTTTCTCATCACCATCAATAACAAATCTTAAATTTTTCGTAAGAAGATTATTTCTTATACCCTTTAATAAATGGGCCACATCGTAGAGGGGAATCACTTGTTGTCCTTGGATTTCAAATACGGACGATCTTAGGCATTTATTCTTTTTTAAATAATCTGTTCGGGTTTCTTCTATTAAGTAGTAGTAACACTTGAGTTGGACGTGCCTTGGTCACATATAGTGGCTAAAACAATAAATCCAATATCTTGTAATTTAGTTATAATTGCCTTTATTTGTGTAGCCAATATATCCTTGGGTGCTTCCTGAGCAAAATGAATAACTCACCGGCTGTTTATAATTCTTTGTGACCCCCCTTATCATGAAAACAAGCACATGTTCTGCAATTTTTTGTTTGGATTCTCCTGCATAATTCACAAAGCCTGAGATTCGATCTTTTTTTCTATTATATTCAAAGTGTGGAGAAAGTGACATCTCATCAAAGACTAATGTGCAAACCGATGACAGACTCATCGGTTTTAATTTTTTTAATTCTTTTTTTAGCTGCTCAAACAAATTTTCATTGATGCCAGGTTTCAGATTTGCTCGCGATATCATTCTTGAAAGATTTACTGGAGAATGTAAAACAAATACATTGCTTAGCCATCTATATGCCTTTGGTCCCATTTTGTACATGCTTAATGCCATCAATTTTTCCTCTTTCGTAAATCGTCGTCCGATTTGCTAATTTCTCTAAATTGCATGACTGTAAATATGGCAGCCAAGGTTTTAAATTTTTTCAGTGCTATTTGAAACGGTGAATTAGTGGACAGCGATTTGGCTTTCTCCAGCCTTCTTCGGAATGAGTCATTTTCTTTTCTAAGTTTTAATATTTTTAATTTTTAGCCTAATTTAAAAGATGACAGACTTAATTAATAAAAAAATCATTTATGATTTTTTTAAAGATTAAATTAGATTAAGATGGTTGTAAAAACGCCATATGTTGAGGAAAGACAGGACTATGGCCCACGTCTGTTTCTCCATACAAATTACGATTTTACCAAGTGAATAGACCCTGTAGAAGGTCCTGCACGATATAAGATGCCGACGATATGAACTTAATACTTACGATTGTATGTTTACCACAACTTCAAAACTAAAGTATTATTAAAGTAACGTAACAAACACTAGTGTAATTATTATTAATAATCAAAGAAACTTTAGCAATTATAATACTAAACACGACTTAACTAGAATTTATCAAATTACTTGCACTTCACAACACTTTGTTTACTCACAGAACTACATCCAATCTTGAAATTTGGGAACTTTACGCTTTTTAAATAGTGCTGGCAACGATTCTTCCGCATACAGCCAAAGTTGTGGTTGATTTCATAATTTTTATTATTTTGTACACTAAAAATATATTAAAAACGTTACAATTAAATCAAATCAAATCAAAAATCATTTATTCAAACTTGGCTGCAAGACAGCACTTTTTGAACGTCAGGAATTTACAATAGACAGCCCCCAAAACGCCCACCCTTCACCACTTCCTATGTGTTTTTGCTGGGAAGAAGTGGCGCAACAAACTCCCCAGCAACACATGTCTGTCTGTAGGTTAGAAGAACCTTAAACAATGTTTGATATGTACATTTGTATACAATGTAATTTGTATTCCACAATAGAGGACAATATGCAATTACAGTAAAAATTATTTATACACTACATGCTAGCTAGCACTCATCCTACATACCGTAACTAACTCAAGCATTTAATAAGTTTGATGAAAAGAAAATTATAGCCTCCAATTATTTACACTTAATAGGATATAAGGGAGTGCCCACCTACATGTGCTATTCTTTTATAAACTAGTAAATTAGACCGCTCAGCCAGAACATAAGTAAAATAAAAAGAGTTTACAAAATTAAAAATAAAAAAAAACTAATATATAGTCAGTAAGACGACCTGGCACCACAAGCAGCACCCGTTCACGAGCATAACGCGAGGATCAGCCATCGCCCCCCTCGCACATTTTTGAGGGAGGGAGGCAACCCGACCGCCGACGCTACCGCAAGCAGTGCCGTCTAAGGGAGCATGACGTACTCACTGCTACACAACTCAATATGAAGATCAAATTATCAGTTCTCGCGAAGTAGTGGTCCTTATTTACTAAGATCCAAAATAAAAAATTAATACAAAGAATGTACCTTGTCAATAATGTAAAAACATTTAAAAAAATAATAATAATAAAGAAAAACAAAATAAATGTCATTGAGTCAAAGTGAATGGGAGAAATTAAAATTATCCAAATAATATAGCTGTCTTGCGTTCATCATGGCGACCAACTATTTTTATTATTCAAATAATCATTGATGGTGTAATACGCCTTTTTTATAAGAACAGCCTTAATTTGTACTTTGAATTTATTAAACGACAGTTCTAGTAAGGTCAGAGGAAGCTTATTATAAAAACGAATACCTAAACCCAGAAATGAGTTATGCACTTTATGAAGCCGGTGATAGGGTACACACAGTTTATGCTTATTTCTAGTATTAATGCTATGGACTTCACTTTTCTTGGTATATAAATGTAGGTTCTGTCTAATATACAGAATGTTGGCAAAGATGAACTGTGATGCCACAGTGAGAATACCAATCTCTTTAAACAACTCTCTGAGGGAAGTTCTGGTACCTAACTTGTATATTGCACGAATAGCACGTTTTTGTATAATAAATATATTCTCTATATCAGAGGCTTTGCCCCACTATAGGATACCGTAGGACATGACGCTGTGAAAATAGCTGAAATACACTAATCGCGCAGTGTCGACGTCAGTGAACTGCCTAACTTTTCTGACGGCATAGGCAGCAGAACTAAGTCTTCCCGCGAGGCTAGAAATATGTGAACCCCACTGTAGTTTTGTATCAACTGTTATACCCAGGAACACGGTAGATGCAACGGTTTGAAGAACCTCATTGTTTAGGATTACATTAGGACCTAGGTTTTTTACATTAGGCAAAGTGAACTTAATGCATTTTGTTTTTTTACCATTTAGTACTAAATTGATTGTTGTAAACCAGTGCGTAACTGTTGAGAGTGCACTGTTTATGTCGTCAAATTGCTTTCTATTTCTGTCAACTTTGAAGATAAGAGATGTATCATCTGCAAATAATACAACATCACAGATATTTTTGAGGTGGTAAGGTAAATCATTAATGTACACTAAGAATAAGAATGGACCTAATATAGAGCCTTGTGGCACACCTAGCTGAACTGGAAGGCCCGATGATTTAGCACCATTTACATCTACACATTGCAATCTATGTTGCAGATACGATTCTAAAACGTTTAGAGCTCCGTTTTGGACTCCGTAACAGCGTAATTTGCGTAAAAGTGTATCGTGATGGACGCAATCAAAAGCTTTGGAAAAGTCACAAAAGACCCCAATAGCATTTTGAGAATTTTCCCATGCGTTATAAATGTGTTTTAAAAGGGCAACACCAGCATCCGTGGTTGAACGACCTTTTGTAAAGCCATATTGTTCTGTATGAAGGAGGCTATTTACATTAAAATATCGTAGCAGCTGCTTGAGTATCAACTTTTCAAAAATTTTACTAAACGCAGGTAAGATGGAAATAGGTCTGAAATTAGTAATGTCCGTCTTATTTCCTGATTTGAATAGAGGTATGACTTTACTGTGTTTCATAAGGTCAGGAAAAACACCAGTGTCAATGCACTTGTTGAATGTAATCGCAAGGTAGGGAGCAATAACGTCAATTATATTACCTAACAGCTTGATGGAAATATCCCAAAAATCACCCGTATTTTTTAATTTAAGAGATTTAAAAACATTTAGTACATCAATTGGAGTAACGTGTTCAAAACTAAACAAAGAATTACAATGAGGCACACTAGCACGCATAAGCTGTTCAGCGTCAGTCGAGGATGAATTTAAGGAGCGAGTCGTGGTTACAGGTATATCATAAAGAACTCATTAAAAGCTTTGGCTACATCAGCCGCATTACTGACAAGTTTGTCGTCCAGTTTAATCTCTAATTTGTTGTTCTGGTTCACTGACTTGCCAGTTTCATTATTTATAATTCTCCAGGTTGTTTTAATTTTATTTGAGGAGTTTTTAATTGATTCACTTAAAAAATTCGATTTTGCAAAATTACAGACCTTTTTAAATATTTTTGAATAGTGTCTAACATAGTTTATAAAAGTATCGTCAAACTGACAAGTTTTCATACCATATAACTCATATAGTCTCGCTCTACTTTTTATTAATACCTGGAGTGGCCCATTGGTTGAATTTGGCCGAGGTACCTTTAATATTTAAGGTTTTTTTCTTGAATGTGGAATTGAACTCTTTATGTATAACACCAAATAGAGATTCATAAATGGCGTTAGGATTATCATTATCAAGAACAGAAGGTTCCAATTTTTTTGTTACGTTACTTTTAAATCTAACACAACGACTAGCTGAATAGGGTCTGCATTCTATTTTTAGTGGCTTCGTGTGAACTAACATGGGAAAACTAACTTTTTGTCCACAGTGGTCAGACGTAAGATGGTTGATGACTAAATTATTAGAGGCCTCAGTGTCGCTAAATATGTTATCCAGACAAGTAAAAGTAGTGGCGGTAATTCGAGTTGGTTCAAAAAATAGATTAACTAGGTTAAAAGATTTGAATAAGTTTAAAAGTCTTATAGTTAAAGGAGAATCTTCCAAAATATTTACATTAAAATCTCCACATATAATTTTACCCTTGGTGCGTGATTTTAATTTATTTAGAAAATCTTCAAATACTGATTCGAATGTGTTAAAGTCACCTAGGGGGGGCCGGTAAACGCAAACAATAATATAGCGCTCAAGTTCTACGCATCATCATCATCATCATCAGCCTATCGCAGTCCACTGCTGGACATAGGCCTCTCCAAGTGCACGCCACTGAGATCGATTTTCGGCTTCTCGCATCCAGCTCCTGCCAGCCGTCTTGCGCAAGTCATCACTCCACCGTGCCTGAGGACGTCCTACACTACGTTTACCGAGGCGTGGTCTCCACTCTAGAACTCGTTTACCCCAACGGTTATCGGTTCTTCGGCTAATATGGCCAGCCCACTGCCACTTCAGCTTGCTGATTCGGTGGGCTATGTCGATGACCTTGGTTCTCTGACGGATTACCTCATTTCTGATGCGATCCCTCAGAGAAATGCCGAGCATAGCCCTTTCCATAGCCCGCTGAGCGACTTTAAACTTGTGAACCAGCCGTATCGACAGTGTCCACGTTTCGGCTCCGTAAGTCATGACAGGTAGGACGCACTGATTGAAGACTTTTGTCTTTAGGCACTGTGGGATCGACGATGTTAGGACTCGACGTAGCTTCCCAAATGCAGCCCAACCCAACTGAATTCTCCTATTCACCTCGTCCTCAAAGTTGTTTCTACCTAACTGCAATGTCTGCCCGAGGTATACATATTTCCGAACAACTTCGAGAACGGCGCCGTGTATCGCAATCGGTTCCGGTAGAACATGTTCATTAAACATGACCTTGGTTTTGTCCAAGTTCATCCGTAGGCCGATGCGTAGAGAAGATTCAGCCAGGTCGTTCAGCATCTGTTGTAGGTCCTGCAGCGTTTCCGCCATGATGACGATATCGTCAGCAAATCGCAAGTGAGAGATGTGTTCGCCATTGATGTTGATGCCGCGTCCTTTCCAGTTCAGCGTCTTGAACATATCCTCCATTGCATTAGTGAATAGTTTCGGGGAAATAACATCCCCTTGTCTCACTCCTCGATGCAACGGTATGGGCCTTGTTTGCTGATTCTGTACTTGGACGGACATTGTAGCGGCTTCGTAGAGACATCTCATCACTTGGATGTATCGCCAATCTACTTGACAACGCTGCAGGGACTCCAGAACAGACCAGATTTCAACCGAGTCAAAGGCCTTCTCATAGTCCACAAATGCTAGACACAGGGGCTGATTATACTCTTCGGTCTTCTGTATAATCTGCCGCACTGTGTGGATGTGGTCTATGGTGCCGTATCCGCTCCGAAACCCAGCCTGCTCCGGTGGTTGGAATTCGTCGAGTCTTCGCGCAAGTCGGTTCGTGATCACTCTTGAGAACAGCTTATAGACGTGGCTTAGGAGGGAAATGGGTCGATAGTTCTTCAGCTGGGTTTTGTCTCCCTTTTTGAAGAACAGGACGACAACACTCCTACTCCACGCCTCTGGAGTTCTCCCTTCAAACAGGACGGCATTAAAAAGCTTCTGGAGCTCCCCCAGTAAGGGGTTTCCTCCTGCTTTTAATAGCTCTGTTGTAATGCCATCCTCGCCAGGGGCTTTTCCATTTTTGAGCTGTCTCAGAGCGATCTCGATTTCGCCACTGCTGACTTCTGGCAGGTCTTCGGTGAAATGGCGTGTTAATGTGGCTCTAGAATCCTCATTTCCGGGATCAGGTCGAGATGCATGCGATGCGTATAACCGGCCATAGAAATTTTCCACTTCCGAAAGGACTGCCGGCACCGAAGAAACGACTTCTCCACTTGTTGTGGTCAGCTTCGTCAAGTGGCTTCTTCCAAGAGATTGTACGAACACCTTTGACCCCCGATTCAGCTCAATTGCTCTTTCAATGGCAAGAGTATTGGAGCACCGGAGGTCGCGTCGTACGTGCTTGTTGATCTCTTGGTTTAGAGCCCGCTTTGCTGACGAAGTGACAGGCGGGTTTTCACGTCGTTTCTTCATAAGCCCTAATGTCTCTTCCGAAAGCTTTGATTTCTTGCCCTTACGCTGCATGTTACAGAATCTCGAACCTTCCTCCCTGAGGATCCGAACCACATATTCATGGTTCTGGTTAACGTCTGTTGTGGTTTCCACGGCGGCAAATCGGTTCTCCAGATTTGACTGGAACGTTTCAGATCCTGTCATGGTTCGGAGCAGTGTTGGTCGGAGCCTGGCCTTCATCAGACGGAAACGTTCGGCCTTGAAGTTGATATTCAGAGAGCCTCGGACAAGTCGGTGATCGCTCCCGGTATTAAACCTATTGATCACGGAGACGTCTCTGAATATGTGCTTCTTGTTCGTCATGATGAAGTCAATCTCATTTTTAGTCATAGTGTCGGGGCTTTGCCACGTCCACTTCCTTTGGGGCTGCTTTTTGAAAAAGGAGTTCATCAAAAAGAGCCCCTCGCGTTCGAGGAAGTTGACGAGCATTTGCCCCCTATGATTCCTGCTTCCAAATCCATGGGATCCTACTGCCGATTCGCCGCAAATCTGTACTCCCACTTTAGCGTTAAAGTCCCCCATGACAACGGTGTAATGGGTCTTTGTAGTGAAGTGGAGGGCCCTTGATATATCATCAAACATATCCTCCACTTCATCGTCTGAATGTGTCGAGGTCGGTGCGTACACTTGCACTACCTTGAGGCTATACCTGTCGGTGAGCTTTATGATAAGGTACGCTACCCTGTTCGACACACTAGACACCTCCACAACGTTATCAGCTAGGGACTTATTAACCAGAAACCCAACGCCACCTTGGGATTGTTGGTCTCCCTCTCGGAAGTACATTAGGTGACCTGATTCGAGGGTTATGGTGTCCTCCCCCTCTCTTCGAACTTCACATAACCCTAATATGTGCCACCTAATCTTCCCAAGTTCCACCTCGAGTTGCGCCAGATGCGAGTCAAGCCGTAGCGTGCGGCCGTTGTACGTCGCAAGAGTCAGTTGTGTTTGGTGGCCTCCCGTAACCCGGAGATTCTTCGCACCCCCTGGCCCGCCGTAACCACGGTCGCCACCGTGACCGGGAATAGCGGGACTGCCGGGAACTAGGGGCCGTGGCTTTTTTGTGCTGCTTATAGAGGTATTTAGCCTACTGCTATCACGCTGGCCAGACGGGTTGATAGAGGGTTTTTTTCGAGTTTTCCTTCTCTCGCACTGGTGTTCGGTGCATTTTTGACTCCATTAGTCGACTTCTACGACACCCACTGGAAGAAGGGGGTAGCGACATATGTATTCTTAAGCCGTCGCTACACGCAAGCACACGCAAGCAGTTCTACGCAAGACAGCTCAATAGTGCGCTCGATAGAAAGATTATCTAAATCAGGGCGTTGTTTACATTTTGATAAGTTTGAGACCAAAACTAAAGATCCGCCTCGAATAGCATTCCTTCTTACAAACGCACTTTGCACAGTGTAATTATTATTATTAATAAATGAGACTTCATGTTCTTTTAGCCAATGTTCAGTTAAACATAGAACATGAACATTATGGTTCTCCAAAAATAAACTTAACTCTAATTCTTTGCCAGACAAGCCCTGCATATTTTGATGTACAACATTCAATAAATGAGGCCCATCCTTTGTCGCGTCTAATAGTTTGAACTACTGGGCGTATCAATAATTATGTTAGTATTACTACTAACAATATCTGTAGATACATTAGACGTACATATGCTAAAATATTAGCAATGAGTCTCCTACACCTAGCCGGTAAATACATTGAGTACTCTGTCAATTTAAAATCATAGATATACTCGTTTATGTCAAAAAATAAAATGGCATTTACTAGTTGTATAGTCCTATTATAAAGGAGCATATTCAAATCAAATATGTGCCTACTTTGTTCAGTCGATAACCTATAAAAATAAGGTAGTGCACATAATATGAAATTAATTTCATTTAAATTTAATATCAAATTTACATAGTCTAATATCTCTTTTTTAGTTACTGCCAAGCTATCACCATAAATTAATATAACAGTTGAACCTGGGATAAGCTTAGACAACTTAATGTTTTGAACTAAATGACTAAAACTGGCACCAGGTACACAGTGATTTAAAACATATTGCATAATGCTCGGTCATTACATATTCGCGTAAGCACTCAACCATTGCTTCAGCGTACACTCTTGATGATCAACCACTACCTAGATCCCATTGCATCCGTGATCTTGGGGTTCACCATGACTCCAAACTTAGCTTTGAAGAACATGTTGGCAAAATAGTCGCTAAAGCATCCAAATCTCTAGGTTTCATAATGCGTCTGTCCAAGTGCTTCACACAAGCCAAAACATTAAAAATCCTATACTGCACTTTTGTTAGAAGTCACTTGGAGTACGCATCTGAGGTTTGGAACCCACGGTATCATAAATATATTGATCGAATTGAAAGCATTCAAAAGAGATTTATAAAATACCTATGTTTTCACCAAAAAATACCCTACAAGTCAGAAAATTACCTTAAACTATGTAAAAAATTTCATATACTGCCTCTAAGCATGCGTCGGGAGATTTCTGACTGCTTATTTCTACTGAAGACTTTTAATAACAACATTAACAGCCCCGATATTCTATCTAAATTCTATTTTAATGTCCCTAGTAAATTGAAACGATTTAATCCACCGTTGTGTGTACCACTTACTTCGTCGAATTATAGGCAGAATTCATTTATTGTGCGTGCAAGTAGAAGCTTCAATAACATATGTAAACAGCATGATTTTGATCCATTCACGACAAGCGTGTCCTCGGCCAGAAAGTGTCTAAGCCTTAACTTTTTTCATTAATACAAACTGTAATATTTTGATTCTGTTATTATTATATTTCCTTTCTTGTTGGCAGTACTATTCTTATATAATGTTGTTCACAGATTTGTTTGTATATATCTGTATCTATACGTGGAGACCTGTAATTGGCTGTCCGTTTACCATACTGTTCTTAGTTTTTTTTCTTTAGCTGTAGGTTTCCCATGTAAATAAATAAATAAATAAATAAATAAATAAATATTGCTGCGAACACTGATTGAAAATACTACCAATGCCTTGACCAAACTTATCCGAAAAAATATATGTTATTTTACTATTACTCACACTCGTAACCTTGTCTGAATATTCTTCAAATTGAGTGGCCAGGGTTGTGACAGACTGGGGCTCCTGTGAGGGTGACACACTCTGTGACACTTGTGTGGGTGTTACACGGTGGGCCTCAGATGTTGGGAGACATGAACAGTTACACCAGATCTTATTTGTAAGCAAGTCATACTTCTCTGCATTTTGTATGACTAAGTCTACCAGCTCACAGGCCTCCTGCAAACGCTTTGTTAGGTCCTGCTGTGAAGCTTCATACTTATGGAAAATGTCCCTAATGGTATTTTCTTTAATATAAAGTTGTATCTATCTATCATACCTGGTCCTACAAATGTCCAATTGATGTTCACAATTATTCAATTCCTTAATTAAATTAATGTTCTTTCTTCTTAATATGTTAGATTTAAAAACTGTGTACTTTCTCAAAGTTTTCTTAAGTTTTTTGACAACCTTATTAATTTTTAAATATTTTTTAATTTTGTTGTGTGTATTACTTGTAATTTTATTCTGTACTAAAGTATCATTGGTCAAGTCAATTGTTATCATTGGCTGATTACAAGAACCGGACGCACTACCAACAAGCTCATCGTACAGGCTGCAGGTGTTCGCAGACCGTTCACTGGACTTTGCAGACTCCAACTGTGTGATGGTGTTGTGGGCTCTGATTAGCTCTTGTTCCAGCTCAGAGATCCTTCTTAATGCCAGTTCATGTGTGTCACTGCACTCTTGCATGTTTGACACAAGTTGATTTAGGTGTTGATTTTGGTCGAGTAAATCCATATGTTCTATATGTAATTCAGCCAACTGGTTCTTAATTGTTTAATTAAACAATTATTTTTATCATATTTATAAATCATTTTAATTATTAAAAAGATATAGCGTTCTAAAGACTCATTACCGGTTAATCGTCATGAGTTGAACAACACTCGAGCGGCCCGTAACGTAACTAACTTCATGTCTAACAAAACAAACTTGGGGCAATCCATGGGCAATCCCGATTCCCATCCAATGTTGTCATTATTGTTTTCAAGAGTAAGAAATTACGTGACTGCAAAATTGTCATTGGAATCGGATTGGATTTAGATTGATATTGAAATTATTTTGTAGAGTAAGCCCCCTGATCGTATTGCGTATCTGATGGTTTTATAACTTCGTAGGAAAGTATTTTTATCTAGTTTTGTTTTCGTGAACCTGTATTATTTTTATCAGCAGGCGTTTTATAGAACAAAAATTAAATTATAAATAAAAAAAAACCCCCGACCCAAAAAATGTAAGTATTTTTGAAGGTAAAAAGCGGTCCCCGACACGTCAAAAATTAGTTTAGTCTGTCATGCTTTAGTTGGTACTTACGTAGTGTTAAAAGTTATTTTTTGCTTTTTATAGGGTTTAGCGTTTTTAACCTTTTGCCATAATAATTTCGTACTTACTTTTTTTGGGTCGGGGGTTTTTTTTAATTTATAATTTAATTTTATTTTATGCTTTTTGAAGGAGCTCCTTAATTTTTCCTTCTTTCATTTAATTTCTTTTATTTTAATATGGCGTCGCTATATGCGATCTCGGCCAAAAAAAGCTGTTTAACAATCCTCATGACAAACTGGCTCTGGGAGAATTGCACAGATTGAGAAACAATAAAGATTAACCTTTGGTCATTTAATAGATTTTAGCAAAAATATTAATCGGTTTATCCGTTCCATTCCGGCATTCCAGGGTTTCATCCACCACATCCCATTTCCAGCATCAGATTCTCGTCAATTAGAAACATGAAGACAACTAGTCAAGACAAATTCAACGAGCCCAAACTGGATGGGTTTACTAAAAGGCAGTTCAGGGTTACGTCTCCTATCTTCGTGCCCTAACAGCAGACCAGCTCAGTGGTTCCAGAAGACATTAGTGTTTCAAATTTCAGATCCCACATATGCTTGCAAGTAAAGTGAGCGTGTAACATTCCTATCACACCTTAAACAAACGAGCTGATGACCTTGAAGACCTGAACCGATTTCCACCAAACAGCTAAGAACACTCCCGAATGACATTCCTTTAAAACAAAAAAAAACACATTACAATCGGATCATCCCTTTGGGAGCTACGATGCCACATACACACACACACACACACACAGACACGTCAAACTTATAACACCCCGACGTTTTTGCGTAGGGGGTTAAAAAACGGTCTTTGGAAATGTGTAAATTGTCGATTACAGAGTGTGCTAGTACCAGGGCGAATAGTGGAGTTAACATTGACGTTTTGGTGGGTTTTCGATGGCTTATTAATAGATACTCGTAAATTATTGGAAATCAATCTGAAATCATTTGTAGAAACAGATTCTCCTGGTTTTGTACATATTTTTTTATTACGCTGTTTTGTTTTGTTACTGGTGGATGGTGACCTACACTTTAAAAAATCTTTTCATTGAAGGTCGTTTGTGGTTCCCTATTTTCTTTATAATCTGGAAGTTTCCTTAATACTGCTTCTGGACGTAAGGGGTATATGCCAGTTTTGAATCCGTTTCTATTGTCTTCTAGTATCTTCTTTGCCTGCTTGGATACTAGGGTGGAGCGAAAATGTATGGAGCAAAAAAAAACGTTTTATCTCAACGGAATAGAGATGAAAAGTTGTCTTATAATATTCAAAACAAGTGTACCAAATTTGACTTACCAGTCGCAATATTTTGAGGTGCCCCAGAGGAGATGAAAATAAAAAAATTTAAAAAATCCAGTTTTTCTATTTATTGCAAAAATTAAACATTAAAAAAGCAAACTTAAATATCAAGCTGCTTTTTTCGTATTAAAAGTAGGCATTCGTTTACGCGAAAGCAGTCTCGCTCTAATGAAACCGTCTCTTTTATTATCTCCACAAACTGCATTTGATGCTTCTGTCACCAACTTGATGCAGCGCTCTACTGCTTGAGTGTGACATGGAAAATCAATAATCTGACACATGCTGAGACCGTTCTTGACCACATCTTTCAAGGTTTCATCAGACATATTTAAAGTAAGAGGTGGTTCCGTTATCTCGCAATCTCGCCACGTAATAATATCAGTATAATCTTTGGCGTCAAAATTAAATGTAGGAACCTTAAACATCCGAAGTCCTTGAACATTCTCTGATCTTGCTTTGATAATTCTTCGGTATGCAAGATCCCTTATAACCTCTCTGTCATCCCCAAGTATAGCAAGAAGAAGATTTTCTGGATGCCCGAAATACCCGTTTCGCTGGATTACCTTGTCAATGATTTTCTTCAAATTGGCATCCAAATAACGACTAAGACTAATGGTTTGCCATAGGTGCTTGGCTCCGTTAACGCACGAAGAATTGCATTTTATCGTAAACCACATGGGTCTATAAACCCTCATAACGCAAGTGACTAATACTATTAACTTTTCTTCTGGGTCAGTTTTAGTGGCATACAATCTTAAAATTCGATTGGCTGTTGTTAGCCATCTGGAATGGTTAAGGTTAAGGGTCCAGGTTTCATATTAGCTAATAATAATAAATTTCTTTATTTCAGACCATGGTGTCCATTTTGTTAGTAACAATATTCTTATACACTAGTGTTAGTAATGCTTACAAACTACCAGAAAACCAAAATCAAATTAAAAAGAGACTCCTCTCACAAAAGTCAATCATTGCAGCGCCATTCCATGACAAATGGCGCTGCAATGATTGACGTAAGTACAATCTAACCGACTAGCGATCATGCTAAGGATGCTGTTGGCGCTGCCACGTAGTCTATGCACCAGGGATGCGCATCTTTTACGCATTGTAGCGTAAAAGCAGTCGACGCGATGTTCAGCAAACATCCCCGATGCACTACAGAATCGCGGCAGCCCCATCAGAACCCTGAAAACATTATTAAACTGGACTCGGAGGGCACTGTAAGACTTTTGAGTATAGTCGGCCCACAGACTGCACGTGTAGAAAAAGGTACAATAGGACCTAAAAAGTGTAACCTTTACGTCTATCGAACAACGTGCAAACCTGCGAGCTATCATATTCGCTCTTACTGCCAGCGCCCTCCGTTCCCTTTCGATATCATCATTGTCCCTGAGGTCAGGGGTCAGCACATGTCCTAAGTATTTAAATTTAAACACCCTTCGCAAGGCTGTGCCGTTTAGCACAATGTTGGGAAACACTTCGCATGTACCGTTTCCCCTGGCCTCAAAGACCATGATCTCACTTTTAAGTGGATTATATTTTAATCCGTGCTGCTTGGCATACGCTTCACAGATTGCAAGCAGTCTCTTAAGGCCACATACCGATGCACTCAGTAAATAATAACTCAGTAAGTAATAATAGCTAAATCAGAAGGAAATATACTAGTACTAATAGCAGTCATCACATCATAAAGATATTTTTAAGTGTCGTAATGGTAATTCATTTGAATGCAGTTGGCAAATAAACCACTGTAATGGTCTATTTAGTTCTTCTTCCATCAGGCGGATAACACCACCTTTGAAACCAGTATTCACCACTGTTCCATCGCAGCCAATAACAGCTATCTCACTCAGTTCTACAGACTTGGATTTCAAGTGATTTATTATAGTATCTTTTATACCTTTAGCAGTACCCGACTCACACGTAACATGCCCAAAATAATTACTTCCAGGTTCCGATAATATTACGTAATGATCTTCTATGACCCGTTTTCTGTAAAATTTCCCTTATTTCTCAATACGAACCAAAGTCTTATCCTTTCTTCCATCAAAATATATACTACGAAGAATTTTGTTGCAGTCAGCTTCTTGCAAAGTTGATCTGACTTTAGTTCTTTCACGGCGCAACTTTGAACGATCAATGATATGACTTGGGTCGTTTGATGAAATAATGCCAACATCTTTCAAGACAGAAGAAGCTATAATAAGAAGCTATCCGAAACTCCAGTACGATCGCATGCAAGAGCTAATGAGTTTTAATTCAATCGCTTTTTTTTATTAGGTGGCGAAGCTATATGTTTTACCTGTTCTGGGTTTTTATACTGAGGACTAGTAGATGGCACAAGCAAACTATCGCATGAGCTGCTGCTTTCTGTTACCAAATTATCAGTCAATGAACGAGAACAACAAGGTTTATCAAAATAGTTTACCTCTCTGCTGCGATATAAAGCTTTTTCTTTTCTTTCTTGTTTTTTCTTATTTTTTGTCGTTGTAGCCGACACCGCCTATCATCATTTTTCTGGTCGTTCTTTGATCCAAATCAACTTCCTCCTTGGGAATGCGACATTCTTTAGGACAGTTACAATGCGATATAACTTTGAATTTGCAGCTACAAATATCAAACAAACTATGAGAGTCTGATATGAATTTATTATTTTTTTCTTGGTATTTAATGTTCGTTTGACGGCCTCGATATGGTTTCATTAAGCATCTGTATTTGTCATGATAAACGCGAATCAATTGTAGGATTCTTTTGAAACTTACAGTTGGCAGCGACGATTTTTGCCATATTTCTAAAACTTCTTGAGCCAGCCTTTAAGATATTTCATGAACTGTTGGCTCTTTTGTTGTTATATCAGGCTTCAATTCATGTTTGATAAATAAATAATATTTCATAATGTCGTTGTAAGTTGGTAACTGAGAAACAGGTAACTTTTCTGGTAAACCAAAGACAGGACAGCTTGACATTTATCGTGTTTTAACTTGCGACATATTTCTGTAATTAAGACAAAGAATACTTTTAATAGTACTACGGTTATAACCGAAACTGCAAGTTTTGAATGTGAAAAATAATACTTACAATATAGTGTCAGATTCGATGTGTGTCAGATTCGATGTGTCAAGTACCTAAGTGCACGACAAAGAAGTGAACTCGTGTACGCGCGCGAGTTGACTAATGCCATTTCTTTGATGTGAGGGAGTGAAATAAAAAATACCCCTTCCCCGGACCCCGTTACCTACCGATCAGAACAAACACGTTTCAAGTTCAATCTTGTTTAGTTTACACTAATAAAGCATCGCTAAGAATATAATTCCGGGTTTATACAACGTTTGCGATTTTATGGAATTTGCGCAAATTTTCAAAACTTTACGATGATGGGGGCACCTCTAAACTTCACGTAAACAAACTGAGCTCTCTCGTATTTAGTAATGACCTAAAATAGCAACTTTATACAGCGAAGCAAAAATTCAAAAAAAATAAAATCGCTCCACCCTATTGGATACCTAGTTAAGAGTTTCCGCAAGTTTGGATCTTTCAATGTAGCTTCTTTTATCTCTCGTAACGTAATTGGCATTTGTGAGATCTGGTTTAGGTAGTAAACATTTTTTTTTTTTTTTTTTATTTATTTATTTACACCACTATCTACCATTACAGGTTTATCTTAACCTAATGCGATAGACGGGACACAATACTACAATACTAACTGAAAACATATAGATAACGCCAATGCACAACAACATCAAAACATAAAAATTAAACAGGAAAATAGAACATACAATAAAAAATTATAAAATTATAAAGGCTTTAAAATTAAACATAAAAACAGACAAATAGTAGTAATAATAAAAACAACATAATATTAATTATTATAACACAAAAGATGCAATAGTTCTCTTGCGAATTCACCAAAGTTACACGTCAATACGTCTATCCTTGTATGGAGCACGTTTATGTTGACTATCGCTCTGGTAATAGGCGACTTGGCCATAAGGTTAGTCCTGGCCGGTGGTGTGACCAGAAGTGGTGGGCTCCGGCGCCGCCACACATAACGGTCGGGAACACAAATGTTTATGCTACCCAAAATCCCAGGGTTATGTTCCTGACCCCGAATTACCTTCACCAAATACAATACCAGAGCGAAGTCCCGCCGCACCCTTAACTCATTATACCCGACCATGCCTATCACAAATAGCGTGGGGTACATTAGTGGGTAAAATGGATAGACCCCGTACAACTTCAGATATAAATATCGAGTGAACTTATTTTGAATACGCTCCAACATGACGGAATATTTCACCTCATGTGGAGCCCATATGACCGCATTGTATTCTAACTGACTCCTGACTAGCGCATCATATAGTATCATCACCTGTAAGTAATTCTTTTGCTGTAGCTGTAGGATTCTGTAATCTTGAGAAGTAGTCTGCATTTGCATGTTCTGTAGTTTTCTTAACTTTAATGTCATAGTCAAATCCTGCTAAGAAATTCACATAGTGTACTAGTCACATAGCTGTAGTTGTAGGTGTGGCTTTTTCAGGATGAAAAATTCTAGCCAAAGGTTGATTGTCTATGATTAATGTTATTTTTCTTCCATAGTAAAATTGAAAAAAACTTCTTGAGTCCCCATATTGAAGCTGCTGCTTCTTTATCGAGCTGGCTGTAACCTTTCTCGGCTTGTCAGGGATCTTGATGCAAATGCAATAGGTCGTTCTTCCTTTTCCGGCATAATGTTTGATAGAAATGCTCCAAATGATGTGATGCATCTGTAGCTAATGTAACTGGTAAGATATCATCAAATGGTATCAGCACTTTTCTCCGCCATCTTTTAATTCTCGAAAAACTCTCTCACACTCTTTAGATCACACAATTTTTGTGTCTGTGTGTAATAAATAGTCTGTAAAGTGGATTTAGCTAAGCAGCTAAATTGGGTATGTATGAACAGCATTCTGATGCTATGTAGTAAATGTCCTTGTAAGGTATATCATAAAAAAAAAAAACAGGCAGTATCCTGCATTACCAACTCTACCAACTGGCCTGGGCCCATAACCTGTTAGGTTTGGGACCGCAAACAACAAAGATTTCTTACGATATAAGTATTTATTTTTAGAAAATAACTTGCACATGTAAAAGAAAAGAACAAAATTCAACTGTCATGACATTTGGTGTGTTCAAAAAAACATTTAATTATTGACATTTTATTAACATTTAATCTATTTATAATTTCCTCAATATATTGTTTTTGACTGATTCATATGGAATTGTTAGTTTTAATGATTTCTAAACCAACGAACCGATTTAATTCAAACTCTTTTATATTAAAACCTTGTCTTAAATAAGTGACAATAGTCTAAAAACTTGTTTAGACTTAGACATAACTAAAGCATCGTCTCCATATAAGACTAACAAAACTTTATAACCATGAAAATTACCCACAAACACAGTTGTCAGCTTGTTTGTTAGATTTATGAGCGTCCAATTCCTCATTTATAGCCACTAGCGATAATTTACTTTCTTGACTATTTACTGCTTTTTCATAAGTTACCGGAACATTAAATTCCATTACATTTGCCTCAAATGTTCTATGACTGCGTGTTTGAATAGTTGTGATTTATTTATATCGAAATAGTATTAGTAAGTTAGTTTTTATATTAATCTATGATTACTATTCTAATATTGTCTATGCCCTTGTTCATTCCTTACTCTATTCTTGTCACCATAATTTTGTTTAGTTGAATAGTTGTGTGCAATAAACCACGTTAGTAACAGTTGTCGTGCCGTTTTATTTAATAAGAGGTTATGTGCTCCAGAGAATTTTCTCGCAGACTATTAGTGGAAATAGACTTTGCAGTTTGAGATAAACTATAATTAACGCTGTGACTGTAACTGTGAAAATGGCGACAAACTACATTGTCAATGTGCCTAAGTTGAAAGGGCGAGAGAATTACAGCGAGTGGGCTTTCGCCGCTGAGAATTTCCTTGTGCTTGAGGGAATGTCCGATTGCATCAAGTCGGAAACTGTACCAGCAGCATCAGGAGCAGCAGATGACGCGAAGACCAAGGCTAAGCTGGTTCTGACAATAGATTCGTCGCTGTACGTGCATATCAAAAGTGTAAAAACGACTCATGAGCTGTGGAAGAAATTGAAGAACCTATTTGATGACTCAGGATTCACAAGAAAAATCAGCTTACTGAGGAGCTTGATATCTATCAGACTCGAAAATAGCGTCTCAATGACTTCGTACGCTACACAGGTCATCGAAACTAGCCAAAAATGGGGTTTTAACATTAACGATGAGTGGGTCGCATCGCTTTTGTTGGCGGAATTATCAGAAAAATATTCCCCTATGATAATGGCGATCGAGCATTGCGGCATGCCATTGACAGCGGACGCCATTAAAACGAAGCTGTTGGATATGGAAGAAAGCGGAAATGTCGGTGAACATAGCGTGAACGGTTCTAATGGCGCGTTTGCGAGTTTTAAGAAGAATCGGAATGTAAACCGCTTAAAGGCAGCTAAAAAGGCCTGTGAAGTCATGTCGCTCACAACCTCCAAATGTATGGCCCGAGTGGCCATGCATATGAATAAACAAATATAGCCCTTGGTGGCATGGTGACCGCGACCTTTAGTTGACCTAATACTAATGGGTCCTGCATAGTCAACACCACTTTTAAGGAAAGGTCGACTAACGTTGACTCTAGCTGAGGGCAATGACCCCATCAGTGGAGCTACAGGCCGAGCAGAATATACCATGCACTTCACACATTTGTGAACATATTGCCTAACAACTCCCTTTGCATTAATGATCCAGTATTTGGATCTCAAATAATTCAAAACTAACTGAGGACCGCCATGCAATTTGCGCTCATGAGCGTCAGCAATCAAAAGATTGGTTAAATGTGAATTATGAGGAATGATAAGATTGGTTTTTATGAAGTCTACCGCCAACTCTTAGAAGCTTATCTTTATCTAAAATAAGGGCTGAGTGAGTTGAGTACTCCTGCCTTATCTAATTTTCCTTTTGCTTTCAACGTTTCAATTTCTGCTTGGAAATGCTTCTGTTGACATAACCTTACGCAGGTAAATAATGCCTCATTAATTTCAGAGTGTGTTAAATTTTTTTTATTTTGTTCTTAAAATTTAAAAATCGTTTACAGTAGGCGATTACTCTGGTAAGTTTCCTTAATCTTGAATATTTATCTACAATAGAATCCTTATCTGTTTCTTTTGTTACGACATTGCATGCTAGTACCACTTTCTCTTCTAAGTTGGTTTCTTTGATCAACCTTCAGATGATTTCAGCCTTTTGTAGCCAACTAGGTCCCTGAGTCCACAGTACCAACTCTGCGCATTCTGAGGAAAAAAAAGGAAATACTGACTGGCAACTTTCTGCGAAATGATGTTTCTACTATTTAAGTATTATGTATATAAAATTTATGCCTAAAGATGATACTGCTTGCCAAAATTATGCGTTTTTAATGTATGCTAAATGAGTGTATGCCACACGATTTTCTGCGAAATGAAGATTATGCCAACTGTTGGTATGCAAAATAAGATTATGACATAAAAAGTTCTGCCATAAAGGGGGGACCCGGTGAAAAAAGCATTTGAAATTCACAATATTTCACATTGTTAAAATATTTTTTTCTGAAAGATAGGGACCTAAATCAAAAAATGTTTTTAACTAACTTTAGGCATGGGGATTTTGTCTAAGAGTAAAAATAAATAATATGATCAGATTTGCCACTGTTTTCACATGAATTTGAGCTTCGAAATAGACGCTGAACGGGAATTTTATAAAACATCTGTTACGTTATAGAGGTTTTAAGTATTTAAACTACACAAATTGAAATTTATGTTCAATTAACTTTATAGACAGTCAAATTACCTTGCGTTATTAAAAATTAACATAAATAGTTAATGAGAAGCAGTGGTTTGAAAAGTACCATTTTAGGCCAAATGGCGCGCGGTTGACATACACCCTCTTAAACATATTATCAAGAATGCGAAGACACCCGTTGGAAATCTTGGAAGTTCGATCTCTCATACAAAGATAGGTTGGACATCAACAGGTAACTATAATAAGATATACAACTGTAATAAATAAGAATATGGAAATATGAGGACTAGTTTTATTTCGAGTTATGTGAGCTCAAAATAAGATACTTAAGCCGAATTTACATTACGAAAGTAGTGGCACGAAATTAGTTTTATGACATTAATTTTATCAATAATTTCACGTGTAAACTTGAAGTTTCATAATGCATGCATTTATTTCGCGACACTGGATTAATTTCGTGCCATGCGCATATTTTTTGAAAAACTATTGTCGTGCAACTGCTTTCACGATGAAAACGCGACACGAAACTAGTATCGCGAAAGCATCTACACAGGGCAGACGTGTGTTCTTTTAATGCGAACGTGCCGGTAATTACGCGCCAAAATGGCAAATCAACGTTGGTCACTCGACAAAAATATAAAATTAATTAATGAATACCAGCGTAACGAGTGTCTTTGTGATCCAATATAAAAATAGAGAGGCGAGAGAGGCAGCCTACAAAGTTATTATGGAAACCACGGAAATGGGTACCGTGAAAGAAGTTGTAAGCAAAATTCGGATACTTCGTAATACTTATAACAACGAATTATTGAAAGGAAAAAAATGTACTAAGACGGGTATGGGAACTAATGAGGTGTATGTGTCTAAAATACCATGGTTGATTCATATGGATTTTTTTAAAAACATTGATAGTTACACAAATGAAAGTACAGAAAATATGGTAAGATATTATTATTTTTATTTAATTTAATAAATCATTCTTTCTTGCCATTCTAAACGCCCTTGTCCAATAAAGTAGTCACTATAATGTTCTCTTATTCTGTGGGCATTCCTGGAATGGTTTCCACTAAAACTGCTGAGTGGCCTGAATGCTTCTTGTGGTATTTCTCGCCATGAATCTCTAATTATTTCTCCTGAGTTTGTATTTTCTTCATCAATCAACCCTGGTTGAATATAGGACGCTGATCTAGTTCTTAACCAATTGTGCAAAACACAACATGCCTTTATAATTTAGTCCACAGTTTCCGGCAGTAAAGGAATAGGTTTTTCAAATATTCGGAATTTACTAACTAATACTCCAAAAGTGTTTTCTATAGTTCTCCGAGCTCTGCATAGTCGGTAATCGATTTTTTTTTGTTTTTCAGATAAATTTGTTCGACGACTATATGGTGTCATAAAATATTCAATCAAAGGGAATGCTTGGTCTCCTAAAAAAACCATTCCTTCAGGACAGTTCAGGGTTTTTTCCTCCAAAGTCTTTTTAAAATTTGATCTAGCAAATATTCCTCCATCAGAAGCTCGGCCATAGTGACCCACATTGATATACGTGAACTTTAAATCACTGTTACAAACTGCTAGGAGGATAATACTGAATATTCCCTTGTAATTATAATAATCACTTCCGGAGTGCATGGGACAACGTATTTAAACGTGTTTGCCATCTATAGCGCCACCACATAGTGGAAAGTTAAATTTTTCATGAAATCCATCAATAATATCTCTCAAATTTTCTTCATTGTCTGGTACCTGTAAAAGAAAATGAGTATTACAATATATTGTTTCAGACACCCAATACTCAAGAAGCTTCGGTTTCTGAATCTAACGATGAAGAGTTTACGGTACCACGTACACCTTCAAGAAATAAAAGGCAATTAAAAGATCCATTCCTTAGAGCAGTTGATGCATTAGAAAAAGTTTCTTCGCAGCAGTTTTCAAATAAATTAGGTGATGATGAATTTGACCTTTTCGGACGCACTATAGCTCAGCAGTTACGCCAGCTTCCATTAGAAATTGCCCTAGAGACTGAAGAAGTAATATTGGCTACTATAAGACGGCAACGTATAAAGCTATTAAAACCGACATTGTTATCACAAAGAGGCACAGCTTCATTATCAATGTCAGACTGTATGGAGTCTAACAAAACTATTACGATTCGTATACCAGAGAATCATATTATAGGGATGATGCCCATGATATAATCCAAATAGTTAATAGAAACATGAACAAAAGCAACGGTCTCTCAGACTATGTTAGGGTGCATAATCTCAATAGAGCTAGGGCAGATTTTCAAAATATAAGTGTAGACAGGGAAAATATAAGGGATTTCCCAAGATTAAATTACAGTGATTTAATATTGATTGCCTGCGGGATATATCAATTGAAACAAGCCCGCTCTTATTATGGAGAGCACATCCGATTGAATGGGTCTTACGTTATTGAAGTTTCTAGGAACCCTAGGAATAGAACGATGGAAGAAGCTATATTTGGGACGAATTGCTATTTAATAGCAATCGCAAAGTATACTTCGTGTATATTTTAGTTAGCAATACCGAAACAGGTCGTGAGGCGATAAAGCAGTATTGCTGTAACTGCATTGTTGGTCGTCGTACTGTTGGATGCTGTGCCCATGTCATGACAGTGATATAGTATTTGGGGTGGGCACGGCATCAATCTAATATTTTTCCTCCTGCTCAATTTTTGGACGATGTCTTGGTATAAGATGAATAAAATATTTTATATTAATATGGAGTTTTATTTAGCTTTAATATGTTATATAGGAAAAGTTTTCAATAACGTTTTAATACTTATATAGGGCACATTAAAAAAACCAACTATTTTCAATAATTTTTCTTTTATCAATATATTATTTGTGGGGCATACTAATAGAAACAATCGATGTTACTTGTGGGCACTCAGGGCCTAAATAACTATGGCGGCTTGGCATCCTCCTTTGTTCATACATTTGAGTGACTATTTGCGATACCGTACTTCCACCCAAACGATAAGAGAAAGATATTGTTGTATATATGTCACCAGTTGCTAAAAACCTAAAATATTGTTACAGTTAAAACTATGAAGGTAAAATGGAAAAATCTAAGAGATACTTACAAAAAATTTAAACAATGCCAGCAAACAAGCAGTGGACAAGCCGCAAAAAAACTTGCTAATTGGGTATGGGCTGATCAAATGTCGTTTATAGATTCTTCCATAACTTTAAGGCAAACTCATAGTACCTTGAATACTAGCGAGATAAGACTAGACACTAGTACTTCACCAGAGGTATTTCACCAGAGAATGAGAATGGCAATTCTACTGAACCCGAACAAGTTCTAAATAACGAACAAAACGAGCTCCCTACTATAAGTGATACCGAGATTACAGAGATTCATCCAAGACGTGAAGAAATATCCAGAAAGCGACGAAGTAACAACAATGATCCCGCTGACAAAATAATAAATAATTTGAAAACCAGAAGAACGGGACTTTCAAGAGGAAATAGTGCAGAAAATCTTGTCAAAGTGGCCTGTGACAGAATTGATATGCAGTTTTTTTTAGGCTATGCAAATACAGTAAAAACATTATCTCTACAAAAACAAGCAATAATTAAATAAACTACAAATAACAAAAATTATAACTCAGGCTCAACTTATCGAATTGAATAATAGTCGACCCTTTTCTGCTTATACCACTGTTTCATCCTCCAATAATGACGAATCTTACTACATTGATAGTACTATGTGGTGGATACATGGTATGACTGTACAACAATATATAAACGTGTACTCTAATTATAATAATAGTTATTTGTTATACAAGAGTGCAAAGTTGCTTTTTAACCGCGGGCTCAATTTTGATGACCGAGCAAGCGAAGGATTCTAAAATTGAAACACGAGCGTAGCGAGTGTTTCAATAATTAGAATCCTGAGCGATAGCGAGGGAATCAAAAGAGCACAAGGTGAAAAATCTTTGCACTTGAGTGCAACACGTAACTTTTCATCCCACCTCATCGAGGAAATTTTTAAACTCAAAAAAAGAAAATGGCACGCACGTCACACATGACAAATTAAAAAGATGTACCTATTAAAATTTATTTATGCAAAAACTCAGTTTAAAAATGTAATGAGGTTTAAAATCGACCTCAAAACAATACAAAATAATAATTTCATCCCACTTCATCGAGGAAATTACTAAATGCCAAAAAACAAAATGGCGCGCACATATGAATACCTATCAAATTAAAAAGAAGTACCTATTAAAGTTCATTTATTTGAAAACTCAGTTTAAAAATGAAACAAGGGTAAAAATTTATGTAAAAACAATAATAAAAATTACTTAATTAATTAAATAATTATTTTAAGCAGTATTTTATTTGTTTAATATGTATTTGTTTGAAAAGTCTTATCAATATTGTCACAAATGGAGTATTGCACACGATGTTCTAAATTCAAATCACTTTGCCGCTCTAGAGAATAAAAACGGCTTTTGCGCTCAGATATCAAAGGGTAAAACTACTCTTTCCGAGATGGTGGGATGAAAATCAGTAATTACTCAACAGCCGTGTTGTTATCATTTCTACGCCATCCCTACATGGCGACCGTGACAGCGAGTTTTGTTTAAAATTCCATTCCCATATACGTAAACCGTACCAAAGTCAAAGTCCTTGGCCGTGTTTTTGTGTTATAATTCTCCATTAATTCTACAAGATGGGATATAACTAAAGCAAAGAGGAAGTAATACCAGGCCTCTGTCACTCGACGTACTTGCGCGCGATAAATGCCTACCGCTCGCTGGGTTACCGGTAGCCCCACGCGGCTCAGGGCTTTCAACAGTCACACGCGCCGCGCGCGCTCCAATATTATTATTTTTATTTCGTGGCATGTTATGTTGGTTTCAACGTGTTAAGAATTTGCTCTGCTCTCCGAGCCGGTCTGTCTGAACGGACCCTAGTTCTCTAGTTGACTACTAAAATATCATTCAAAAAACTTACTTCGTTATCTGTAAACAAATCTGGTGAATCCAGCTCTGGCGTAGTTCCTTCAGGATCTACATCATAATGTTTATGAAAATCTAAATAGATTGTGATATCCGAGCTTTCAGGTGACTCTTCTATAACTCTTTCGCCTGTAAAGACAACAAAACATAAGTAGATTTTTTTGCAGGAAAATATCTGTATCCATATTCTGCTATCATTACGGCACTTGCCTACTACACAAATCGATGAAACACAACAAAAGACATCAAATAATAAAAACAGAAATTAGAATCTTTATTATAACCTTCAATCCCAGTATGATATGTATGTAAATCATAAAACAATACAAAAGGTTTACAACATCTGAATAAAAAAGTCACTTACCATCCATTTTCAGTGAAACACATATATAATCAGTTCAAAACCACTTAACACATAGTAACTGACCGTTTACTTTCGATTTTTGAAGTCAAAAAGAAAAAAGAGCATTTTATTCTGTACATGGCTGATGGCACAATAGGCGTGTCATCAACTGATATGGCGCTTGATACGACTGTCGTGTCACGAAATATTTATTCGTCGCCACGCATAAAAGTGCACCAAAATGGGCGTCGCAACGAATCGGTTAACTTGTGTTATGGGCGTTAACACAACTGATAAACTACATATAGTGGAGGAAAGGGGGCGCGAAGATTGGCCACCTTTGTTAGAAGGCGGTCGCGTGGTTCATAAGAAGAAATTTGAATTATATGATATTCATTTGAGTGGACTGTATTGGGATTATTTTAAAGTGTTGCCCCGAAATACGGGGATGTTGGCTAGCAGAACTTTGTTGGAAGTGTGTGTACCCAAATTAGCGAGCAACAGGGGAGAATAAGGGTGAAAAACAAGGATTGCGGCACTTACAAATAGTCCAGTTGCACACCTTCTTGGGATTTCTCGAGAAGCTTCTTCTGCGTGCACGCGGTCGGTCACAACACAGTAGGTAATTGTCCTTGAGAGCTGCTTCAAAGTTCGATTATCTTATCACACACACTTTTTACAACACAATAGCGAATAGGTACACTAGTTTATGTGGATTTGGCCAATGTTTAATTATTTTTAGTGCGTACGCGCGCGAGAGTGACTTGCCGCGACGAGTGGTCGGCCGGAAGCAAAGTGCCGGTAGCGAAGGTAAATAGGGATGGGACACATTGCTCGACTAATAGGGTGCGAAGTGTTGTGACATCAATCAGAGATTATAGATTATAGACTAAGATTTATTTTGCTTAAAAACAATACCAAACATATAGCTACACATATACATACACTCAGCGGCACGGAATCTGGCCCAAGCACATTTGGGCCTTATAACCATTATTTAAATGAAAAATCAGAATTTTTATTTTAAAATTGTTGAATTTACTCATTTTCCAAAAGAAAATGACTAACAAACAACATAATTGTGAGGATTTTAATTTGGTTTCATTAAGTTAGAAAACAGAGTCCTTTAGCGCAATAATCACCATTACTTTTAAATTGAACTTTTTTAACAAAACAGAAAATTTTTCGAATTTTAACAACGGGTGTTTCTTCCTCTTTACCTTGATGACTGCCTGCATACGATCTGGCATGCTCTGGATGATGTTTTTTATCTCCACCTGAGAGATCTCCACCCAGGCAGCTACCAGCGCGGTTTTCAGTTCGCTGAGAGTCCGTGGTGTGTTACAATTTGCACGGACCTGTCTTTTAAGCATGTTCCAGACATGTTCTACAGGATTCATGGCTGGGTTTATTGCTGACCAGTGCATTTTTTGAATACCGACTTCAAACAAGTAATCGGTTACGCAAAGAGCAAGATCGTTTGAGCATTATCCTGCATTATACGAAATTCTTCACTTCCTATGAATCCCTGACAGGGTAAAACATGATTTTGAAGGATCTCTTCAATATACCGCACTGCTATCAGACGACTTTCGACAGTCAATAATTCAGTAAGGGCTTCTGAACATATGCCTCCCCAAACCATGATGGACCCACCATGAAAATGACTGTTTGCTTGGTAGTGGTGGGAAGAAACCGTTCTCCGCGCTTTCCCCATTCACGTTCACGGCTGTCTGGAGCTCTTAAGACGACTCTGCATTCATCGGTCCATAAAATTTTACTCCATTGGTCATGCGTCCAATTTGCATGTTCTCTTGCAAACCTAAGTCTGGCTACGCGATGGTGCGGGAGATGTTCTGGGCCTCAAGCTGGTCTTCAAGCACGCAGATCCCGTTCCTCCATCCTTCTTCTTATTGTGCGCTTACGGACGTTGACTTCTTTTGCTGTTTGCAAAGGCTGGCTTATCTCTACCGCAGTGAGAAACCGATTTCGCATTATTGAATGTACGATAAATCTATCTTCGTGCGCCGACGAACATCTTACACCCCACTTTCTGGTCTTCTTGTGTGAAGGTCAGTCTGGTCATACATTTTCTATGCATATCCTTAACTTGTACGCGGTGCACTTAAAATTTCAGCTATCTTCCGTTGTGTACGCCCTTGACGTCTTAGCAACACTGCTTGAGCAACTTAAGCTGCAGTAAGGGTAATTTTTACATCAAATTGTGAAAAAAAGAGAAACAAAAAACGATCATAATCATCCTTTTTTTTGGAACGTGCTTAGTACTTCGGCAATTTCTATCTGAATTTAAACTCAACTTTCTGCTTTGTGTTCCAACAACGGAATCTGGTTCTAGCGTTATAAAAGTTAAACAGACACACATTTTTCTGTATTTTAGTTAATAAATACGAAATTACTGCCAATGTGTCATATGAAATTAGAATTTACAACAGCTATCTGGGCTCATATCTACTTGTGATTGTTTGGGCCAAATTCCGTGCCGCTGAGTGTATTTATAAATACATATTGTAACACCCAGAACACGGCCAACAAGCATGCTCATAACACAAATGTCGACCGAACCGGGAATCGAACCCGGGACCTCAGCTTCGGCAGTCCGGCATGGTGACCATTGCGCCATCGAGGTCGTCATATAATTAATAGTAGATAATGATTCTGGTAGAAGTGCAATTAAAAAGTATTGTTGTAATTGTATTCTCGGCCGTCGAACGGTAGGATGCTGTGCCCATGTTATGACGGTAATATGGTAATTGGGCTGGGCACTGCATCAGACTAATATTTTTCCTCCAGCTCAGTTCCTGGATGATGTACTGATTGTATATGATACAAATGATATGAATGTATAAAATATCTTATCAAAACTTGATAATATATGTATGTATAACAGCAAAATGATAGTTAAGAAACTGTATTTGTGAAAATAATAATCATTTTATATCTTAACAATCCGGACTTTTTTCTAAATCAATTTCTTTTCCATTTTGTTCCTTAAAATACATATTACCATATCCATAAGCTTTTATATGTGTGCATCTAGGGCCGAAGTGCCTATGGTCAGTGGGCATTCCCCTTTGTATTTTGCTTTTTTTATTTTCTTGTGGTATCCCTGAACATTATTGGCGCGTATTCGCATTTAAAATTTTGTTTATATATTTTTTTGTATTAAATCAATTTAAACTATTAAAATGGTGAAAAAGTGTTGCGTTTATACTTGTAAAAGTGAATCCTATGGTGGTTGCAATATATGGTTCCACAGGTTAGCTAATAATAACATTTTCGTAAATCAAACAACTAGGATGCCCATGAATTCTTGTAATGAGTCAAAATATGTCCCACCTAATCGCATGTCCACTGTGCCCTGAAACACTGCAAACCGATTATTAGTTATTTGTTATACAAGAGTGCAAAGTTGCTTTTTAACCGCGGGCTCAATTTTGATGACCGAGCAAGCGAAGGAGCCTGAGCGATAGCGAGGGAATCAAAAGGGCACAAGGTGAAAAATCTTTGAACTCGAGTGCAACACGTAACTTTTCATCCCACCTCATCGAGGAAATTTCTAAACTCAAAAAAAGAAAATGGCACGCACGTCACACATGGCAAATAAAGAAGATGTAGGTACCCATTAAAATTTATTTATGCAAAAACTCATTTTAAGGAGTTCTGGAGGAGGCATCCCAACATGTAACGGCAGAAAATTGGAAAAAAGTAATAGAAAAAACTCAAAAAATTATAACAGACGACTGGAATAAATATATCCGGATTGACCGAATTAGGGACCAACAATTTATCATTGTGGTTGGAGAAGATTCCGATTCCGATATGGATACAAATTCAGACCAAGAGTCAAGTTCTGACAGTGATAAATAAATTATTATTTTAAACAGACTGAGTTTTATTTACCAGTAGCTGTCGCCGCGGTTTCACCCGCGTTATATCAGGTTTTTGGTTTTTGGCTGGTTTTTTGGTTTACTGTAAAGTTTAATCAAAATCCGTACAGCAGTTTTTGTGTGAAAATAAACAAACAACCACACACACACCCATACCAACTTTCACATTTATAATATTTTCAGGATCTAAAATCGGTAATCCGATTTCATTTTCTTTGCCAACTGATTCGATATTACAAAAAAATCGATTAAATTTCGTCACATCACTACATTTGTCAAACAAGAACTGTCAAGGAACTCTTCTTACGGCAAAAAAACTATAATAACAACCAGGGTAATCAAATCCATTACCAACTTTTACGGCCCCTGTACACTACAAATTCGGAATACAACAGAATAACCAACAACCTTTTAAACAAACATTTAGACCTAACTGGGCACAACCCAATAATAATAGGTTTACTAATCAACAGCCGCAAATTTTTAGACCAAACTTGCCGCAGCAAGTTAGACCTAACTTTAATAGACCCTTTAATGGCTCACCACAGCAATTTCCGCGCGCCGTAAATTATTGTAAGCAATCAGGATTCTTTAAAGCAAATCCTAACCAACAGTTTCGATTTGGAATAAATAATTCTAATCAGCAGCCTAGGCAAAGTACTGACGTTACTATGAGTACCACTACGCAACGAATAAGATAGAAAACCACTTAAACCCGAATCACAATTAACTCAAACACAAAACAGACCTTTCCAAGAACTTTTCATGGATATACAAGCTGTTGATTTGCATCCGTGCCATATTCAAGGACGTAATTATGCTACTGATTCTCGACCCAAATCAACAAAATTGGTACGTATTTTTTTTTATTATTTTCATGACCCACAAGCTCAATATGATATCATTAAAGAATGCATAAAAACAGCAACAAACAAAATAAAAACAAATAGGCAAAAAACAAATAAATTGAGTAATGACACAATATCATTGATTAATAAAAGGACAGACACAGTTTGGCAAACAGATGAATACAGGAATTTGGACAAGCAAGTAAAAAGAAATATCCGCAAAGATATAAGAAATTATAGCACAAAATTAATCAAAACTGCTTTAGAGCGAGGTGGATCACTTAGATCGGCAAAAAATGGCATTTCTAGGAACAAAACATGGCTGACATGTCTGCGCGACAAAGATGGTGTTAAACAACATAGCAGAGATAAAATAACCCAAATATGTACTGAATTTTACAAAACTTTATATACAGATTCTTCACGACCCTCAGACCCTATTGAATACCTTTGCCCTGACACTATCCCACCCATCACTAGTGGCGAAATCGATATAGCTTTAAAAAGCCTAAAATATAGCAAAAGTCCTGGAGACGACGGCATCAGCACCGAGATACTAAAACTATTCAAAAGCACTTTAACACCCCACATCACAAAATTTTTCAACTCTATTTTGTATTCCGGTCAGATACCAAAACAATTTGCCCACTCCAATATCATTCTCCTCCACAAAAAAGGCGACAAATCCGAAATTAATAACTATAGACCTATAAGCCTAATCTCCCACCTATATAAATTATTCATTAAAGTTATACATAACCGCATAAGAGGCCAACTAAACAAGCATCAACCAGTTGAACAGGCTGGATTTCGGCCTTCCTTCTCCACGACCGACCATCTCTTTACACTAAACCAGATAATAGAAAAATATAATGAGTACCACAAACCGTTGTACCTGGCTTTCGTGGATTACTCCAAGGCTTTTGACAGTCTCAAACACACGGCGATTTTTACATCCTTACGCGCACAAGAAATAAATGAGACATATATAAAGCTTCTGGAAGAAGTCTACAGGGCCAGCACTGCATCGATTAAAGTACTTTCCTCTGGTCCATCATTCAAAATAGAGAAAGGCGTAAAACAGGGTGATCCGCTCTCCCCTAATCTATTCACCTGTACACTAGAAGAAGTCTTCAGGAAGCTCACCGTGCCCTGGACATCTAAAGGCATCGTCATCGGTAACAAAAGGCTGACAAATTTGCGGTTTGCTGACGATATCGTTCTTTTTGCGTCTACATCAGCAGAGCTCCAACAAATGATCCAAGACCTGAGCAGGGCAAGCCGAGAGGTTGGACTTCAAATGAACATGAGCAAGACACATACGATGACCAACAGCACGAAAGGTAGAGTTGAGGTAGATGGGCAAGCTCTACACTATGTCGACGAGTACATCTACTTGGGCCAGTTAGTTTCCTTCGATAACAGGCAAGAGAAAGAAATCGATCGCCGCATCGAGAACGCCTGGAAGAGCTACTGGTCCATGAAGCACTACATGAAAGGGGACCTTCCCCTTTCACTCAAACGAAAGTTAGTCGACATGTGTATCTTGCCGGTCCTAACCTATGGTGCGCAAACCTGGTCCCTCACCGAGTGTCAGAAGTCCAGACTCAAGGTTTGCCAAAGAGCGATGGAACGTAGCCTTTTAGGCATTAGACGAACTGATCGTGTACGAAATACCGACATACGTTCCAAAACGGGAGTCGCTGATGTAGGCCAAAAGTCGGCAATATTAAAGTGGAACTGGGCCGGACACGTTAGCCGTATGCATCCAGAAAGATGGGCCACTATCGTCGCTCAGTGGACACCTCAGGATGGACACCGCAGGCGGGGTAGGCCCCGGAAGAGATGGCGTGACGACCTTGACGCCTATTGTCGAGATTGGTGGGCTCGGTCGAAAGATCGAGAAGTGTGGAAACAAGATGGGGAGGCCTTTGCTCAGCAGTGGGACAGTATGGGCTAAAAATAATAAATAATAATAATTTTTTTTCGCAATTCCGTCAATGTCATCTAGCCGTATTTAAACTTGGCGCGTGTGTTACTGGCCTTAAAACCGTGCTGCGCCCTCACACAAACGCATACACAAAGCATACGCAACGATAATTCATAAATTGCATTCATAAAATTGGATTACTTCTGAAATACTACGACATTACAATGACAAAAAAAGCAGTGCATATTAGCTATTTCCCATCTACTGTAATTCCAATCGATTATTTACGTATTTTATGTCCTCCTCATGAAATATGGCACAAATGCAAATCAACACCTTGTATTTCCCATTGAAGGAACTTATTTCCTTACCATAATAGATGCACTCAGTAAATTAGGTCAAGCATTTCCGATACCTAATCGATCAACACCGGAAGTAGTTAGAGCTGTACTAAAATACTTTTCCTTGTACGGAATACCAATACGCATTAGCGCAGACCCAGGAACAGAATTTAACAATAACTTGTGAAAAGAAATGTTAACATTCTATAAAATAGACTTGCACATTAGTACACCACATAATCCGAATTCAATGGGACTAATTGAACGATTTCATTCAACTATAATGGAAATTTACCGACTAGCCAAGTACGAAAGGAAGATTACAGACGCAGCAACTGTTATGACATACGCTTAATGTCATATAACCAGTCTACACATTCAACAACTGGTCTAACACCTTTCGAAATAGTCTTCGGACATACAGAAGCTTTAAGTCCATTTGCAATTGATTTCTATAGGAATTACACCCAACAATTAGTTAGTGATCACGCAAAACGTACTAAATATCTTTATAACGCCCTAACCAACAAAATGTTGGAAAATAAACAGAAAATAAAAGAAAAACGAGGTGGAGAAAAACACTTCGACATTAAACCCGGCAATAGTGTTTACGTCAAAGGTGTGAACACTAGGCGTAGTAAAGATAACCCTAGATATGAAAAGGTGAAAATTAAACAGGAATTAAACAAGAACACCGTAACGATAGAGACTCATAAAAACAAAATTCAAAAGAAAGTTCCTGTTAAAGATATCAAACGTCCTTCACACGTTCGTCCTGCTGATGGCGACGCAGGCAGCTCTAAGCCTGGGTCTTCAACTGCAAAGAATTGACGACAATCCTGGAGTTCTCCCTCTGCGGGAAGGACAAGCCTCTCTTAGCCTCTATAACTGGCAAATAGTTAAGATATTAGATTTAGATTTGATTAAAAGAAACTTAGATTATAACATACAAAAATATTTAAAAATAGTTATAAGATTAAAACATACATTTTAGATGGAAGCCTTGTCGATGCTGAGTTGCAAACTCAATACATTATGAACATAACTGTACAAACATATAGCCAACTTATTCCGAACATAAGAATGAAACGAGGATTTCTCAATCCTGTTGGGTCCATTAACAAAGCTATTACTGGAAACATGGATAACGATGACGCAATTAGATATGACAATTTAATAACTGACATCCAATCAAAACAAAATACAATGTCAAATAAAATAACTGTAATTACCGAAATGGTAGACGCCTTTGTAAACGTCACCAACGCAACTAGAAATAACATTATAATTTTAGAGAAAACCATTAAGGAAATAGAAGAAATCTTAAATAAGACACAGTTTCAAAGGACCAAGAGCCTTATTTTACATACCTTTCATTTATTAGTTCACAACTTTCAAATATTATTAACCCGCTTGGATGAAGTGGATACAGTAGTTTCGTTTAGTAGAGTTAATGTACGAGTATTACATCAGACTTTATTAGATACTGATAAATTGTTTAAAATACTCAAAAACATAGAGAAAACAGACAAATTAGCTTTTCCTGTTACCATAGAAAATTTAATTAAATTAGAACATTGCATAGATATTAAGGCCTATGTAAAGGGTAAACAATTAACTTTTATAATGTCAGTACCAACAGTCCAGATAGATATTTATAATTATTATACCTTACACCCATTTCCGATGTACCATACTAATCTTAACCTATCCTTCCTAATCACCCCCAAACATTCCCATATCCTAGCGAAAGGGTTGAAAATGGTTTCACTCTCCCAGCCTTGCAGAGAGATTGACGAAGGAAAGTTCCTTTGTTACGACAACGAGGAGGAGACCAGCTGCCAGTTGCGAGGCGTCCTTATAAGCCGATTCCCGTCGGCTTCCCTTTCGAATTTCAAGTTAGAAGCATAGGTATAATTAATAATATAGGTATAGATATAATTAATATAATCACTTAAATAATATATACGGTATAGGATAATCATGTAGGTAAAACAAAACGCCTACCACCGTAAAATTTTTTGTCTATAAATTACTTGAAACATTTTGCTCCTAAACAAGCCGGTAAACGTCTCGGCTTCCTCCTCCATACAAAACTACGCTTGCGTGACGTCATCGGCGCCGCGCGATGTTCGCAAAATATGGGCGAGCGGTAAGCCGGCACACGAGCGGCTTCTAGCCAATAAACAAGCGCGAGTGAACGAAAAAGAACGCGTCAAGAGTAGAGTAGCTATATCTGACTACGTGCGAGTGACAGCGCTTAGAGCTCTCAAATCTGTAAACATACAAATTCACTCTCATTGTTCTTATTTTGTTTTAGATAATATAATTTACAATTTGTTCGTTATATTACTTGAAGTTATTAGTTTGTGTATCATTTGGAAATAACATAGTTCGTGTGTGTATTGTGTAGTGAAAATAAAGAGACCTACGTTGAAATTAGTTATTTTGGTAAGTAGACAGTTTGCATCAGGTTTCTTTTAGTGTACCTGCTTTTAACACTTAACTACGATAGCACTGATCGCATTAGACTGTTTTCTGACAGATAATTTACTTTAGGAAGAAACTTGTTTTTCAAGGTTAAGTTTTGAGAATAAAAACGTGTTATAAAACTCGGGCACGCCGCACGGGTGAATTACCTACCAATATTATGTCAATATTAAAATTACTAACGTCGTGACGGATTTATGAAACATAAAATTTATTCCTATACGATAAATATCAATGGCTAACAGGCCGTTGTAAATTTAATAAAATGTATTGTTTCTAGTGCCAACTTTTCTCAGATTTCCTCGAGAAAAAATGTTCAAACTATCAGTCTTTCATTCAGTGCTAAAAGGTGGACTGAGAAATTACCTCCATTACCTCTCCCCCCCGTCCCTGAGTACTCCCCCCCAGTTTTTTTTTGCTGCGGCTTCCCTATTTCATTAAACCATTCTTCGCCATTGCCAGCTGCATCAAGGATTTGATGACTTTCGCCACCAGGATAACGTCCTGCCGCCCATTAACAGTCAACACATCAGATATAAGAATAAAGAACATCCAGCCAAACTCGGCTTATTTACGCAGGTTTTCCTACCTTTCTGACGGAGTATTGTGACAGCGAGACGAGCCAACATGACATCATGGGTACCTACATAATTACCCTAGACAACGCCTGCGAAGTTAAGCTAGGTAAAGTCACATTAAGGCAACGTCGTCTTCAATCCACCGAAGCCAGCTTTCGTAGCACACCTACGATACATCTACCTAGCATCATAGCACCGGAAGGTGTCAAACTGCGAAAGGTTATCAATTTAGATAATATCGACTTAGAAAGTCTACAGTTCCTGTCTCACGCATTACAGGATAACAGTGCAGTGATACATACCAGTGAAAGTCAATTAGTGAATGTGCACAGTGTTAGCATAGGCACCATTGTACTTTATTTTATTTTTAGGATTAAGTATCATTTTGTATCGTGACAGACACACGATTCTCCAAAAACTCAATCAAAATCATCACCCTCATACTCATAATTCAGATGATGATTTTGCACTTACGGAGGGAGGAGTTACGCCACCCATAGCTTCCACAAACACTTCATACCATCTCATCTATCCTTAAACTAGTTACACGCCCTTACCAAGAACTGTTAAGGTCAACATGATGGCCTGATGTCATAGCACCCGAAAACACTTCATATCGTCTGTCATTAAGCTTCGCCTAGCCTTGGGAAGCTTCCACGTGTGTCTGCTACCTAAAATTATCCCTAATTCTGCGTATGTGTGCGTATTGTATCCACGGCACACACGCACATGCCATATTAGTATTTAAGTTCATGTAACGTAGTATTAAGTGTTCTTGTCGTACTTGCTGTCCTCATAAGCTCATGTATTTAATAAAATAAATATATTTTTTTAAATATCATAGCGCGTTCATATTTGACTACATAAATGAGAATTATGAAAACAAAATAATTGATATTGTTAAAATTGATACTAAATTTAATTTGGCAGATATGTTAACCAAAAGTTTGAATAAGACAGCTTTCTTAAGAAATAGATTGGAGTTAAGATTTATTTAGTTATGTTAAGATTTAGTTTTGTTAAATGATATAAGATAATAAATTTAATATCTTGACTTAGCGCACGAGGTTGTCGCCATGTGGAATGTCGACACGGCTGTCGTTGTGCCGATTGTCGTTACGGCCAATTGTCTAATAGCCAAGAGCCTCGACCAACACCTCAGGAGGCTCTCGTTGGGCGGCTGGATCAAGGGACTGATTCAGAAGACAGTACTCCTTGATACGGCGCATATTGTGAGGAGGTTTCTGTCTCTGGGACCCTAACCACCGGTACCTTGGACCCTGTGCCCGATATCGGTGGCAACCTATTTTTTATATTTTTAAATTGTTTTTTATTTTTATATTTAATATTTAAAAATGTAATCTATATGTTGAAAAATAAATAAATGTTCAGAAAAAAGGTATACACCTTTTATTATGTTCCTTGATGTAAATAATCTTTAAAATCGACATAAATTTAACATAACCTATTTTTGTGAAAATATGGTATAGCTCCTATACCCCATGGATTTCAGGCTGGATTTTTTGGCACCATCAAAGGTCTATCATGATGAACCCATTGGTACCTATTTCGTTGCTGTCGATTCTGGGTTTTTTTACTATGAAAATTTGGCCATCTCCTTTACGTAAAGTGCATTTCCTAGTGTTAGGTAGTGTGTGTAGTGTAATAATGTCGTCCCAGTATTCAAATGAAGAATATTGGGATATGGTTCGTGCCTACGCACTATCAAATGATCGTGTGCGAGCTGCCATTAATTTGTATAGAAAAATGTACCCCAAAAGACGGATACCATCATACAGTTTGATGCTTTGTGTCAACCAGCGTCTACGAACGTATGATCAGTTTACCGTGCCGAAGCGTGCTCAATGACGAGGAGCAGCACCATACCCAGTAGAAATACAACATGCCATCCTCGAGTACTTCGAAGAAAACTCACAAGAAAATACTCGAAATGCTGCAAGGCGTTTTGATGTATCACACATGACTGCGTGGAAGCTGCTGCACAACGAAGACATGCACCCTTACCATTTTAGATCCGTGCAGGAACTTGGGGTTAACGACCATGAACCTCTAGTGAATTTTTGTCGGTTGTTTTTTGTCTAATTTAGACAGGACGCTTATCAACATCGCTTTAGTTTAAACGTGTGGGCAGGTATTTTAAAATTTGATGGACGACTTGACAGTGTACCTATCATATTTAAACATTTTAAATAGGTAATATAGTGAGTTAAATGCTGGAAAAAGTGCCTTTAAATATCTACCGGAACTTGTACTACCAACATGACGGAGCGCCCGCGCACTATCAGGTGCGCGTACGTGAGTACCTAAACATTCATTTTGGTGACAAGTGGATAGGTCGTTGCGGGGCCGTGCCTTGGCCCGCACACTCGCCAGATCTCACTCCGCTAGACTTTTATTTGTGGGGTGAGGTAAAAAGAATTGTTTACTCTACGGAGTACTCCAATCGCGAAGAATTGAAGGAACGAATAACGAACGCATTTAACAGTGTGAGAAGTGATCCGTTCATCCTTAACCGTGTTAGACCTGAAACTGCGTTAAGCGGGCACCTGCGCGGTTTCATATAAAAGTGCTCCGTCGCGGGGACCAGCGCGGGTGTCCGTCACGGGGAGGCGCGCCCCGCACCCACGCAACGGGGCCCGCCACCGTGCGACGGAAACGGAACCCATCGCGGGGGCACGCGCGGTCCCCGCCAGCGGGAACACGCACGGGCTTGTTAAGTTAATAACGCTACGTGATACGGGTCGCACGCACGTTCGGAGAAAATCAAGGACAATGTCTTTCAATACAGAGAGGGTAGGGGGACTACGCAATGAAACGGACACTATTTCACAATTTCTAAACGAAAATAATGTAAATATTTGAATGTTGGTAACACAGATGATCATAGACAAACCCACAATAATGACAGACACATTCATTTACATTTTTGCATGACAGTTTTCCCGCGAACAAGAGGAACAACTAGCCGATTATCTAAAAAGATCTTCAAAGATGTGCTATGGACTAACTACAACCCAGGTAAAGGAGCTTGCTAACCAATTTGCAGCTGCCAATAATATCGCACCAGAAATATGGATTGAGAGTCAAAAGGCTACGAAGGACTGGTTTCGTGGTTTTATGAAAAGAAACCAATCATTATCATATACAATTAAGTCAAGAATTCATGATGATCATGAAGTTCCTAGTGAAAAACTAATAGCAATGCTGTCTATAAACGATAAAATGTATAAAAAAACCAGTAGGAAGTTATCATGTTTAATGTCCAATATCTTTTGAATCGGTGCTTTATATAATATTAAATCTAGATATCTTACAAATATGGCTATAAAGCTATCGTATGACATAGAACTGGAATTCGGGCATTGCATGGCGTTGCTGACTTTTGACTCCATACTAATATGGGCATGATCCTTAAAATATTTGTAAAATAAGTTATCATTTTCTCTTAATTTACTGAACTTTACAACAAATTCCCCGCACAACAGCCTAGATTCAATAAACGGTTTACTGGCTGTCGTTTTTTTTTTTTTGCTAGTCGTCGTTTTGCTACGTAATAATATATTAAGTTCTCCATCGACACGACTATACAAGCACACCTTTAAAATTGAACTAGCGACGCTGCGTAAATCGGTCTCCGCGACGGGTCCCCGCTACGGGGACCATCGCGTAGCCACGGAGTCCACCCGCGTAGACACGGGACGGTTGCCCTTCGCGGGCGCCCGCTTAACGCAGTTTCAGGCCTTATGCCTTTAGCACACTGACGCCGCGAACCGCGATAGCGAAACTGCGGTAAGTCTGTCCCACACTTCGAAACGTATCGCGTTATGTTACATCTCGCTCTATCGCCTATGACTTCCTATAATTGCATCTTAGTTTGTGTGGTATCGTTGTACCTCGCGATACTTGTTTCACACGGACGCCGCTGTACCGCCATTTTAGTTTCGCCGCTGGGAGAGAAACGACGCGATTTGTCTTTTTCGACAGAATATCGCGACGATACAAGATGACGGAGGTAGAAACTGAAAGAATTATTAATGAAATTCGAGGTTATCCCGAATTATACCTTATGGGACATCCTGATTACAAGAATTCGTATAAAAAAGAAGTGGCGTGGCGAAAAATCGAGGGAAGTACCGGCTTGGATGGTGAGTTGAATTTAACCTAAAGTGCCCGGTAAACGATCAAACGTGTTTGTCAAATTTTACGTGTTTATCAATTTTTTTGAGAGTGTGCGGCTGTGTTTGAAGTGTTTGTCAAACAATCTACGTTGATCTACGTGTTTGAAGCGTTTAATGAAAATCATTTTGTTCCTTGGTTTGATCGTGTACGCGGTTGTTTGAAGAAAACGTAAAGTTTGACAAACAAGTTTGAACGTTTACCTGGCCCTTAACTGCGGTTTAATACAAATTAATGCAAAGTTACGCGTTCAAGAAAGAAAAAAAAATAAATAAATGGTTATTAAGATGTAGGGGCAGATAGGATGTTTTCATCCCTACCGACCCCATACAACTTTCGGTAGGGTGGATGAGCATGAAATTAGGTATTTTGAATTCTGACGGACTCCTCATAAGGACTCCTTACTGGGTCAGAGCCATGGGGTCCGTTTGGAATAATCTTAAAGGATGTTTTAAAAAATGTAGATGTGTACAATGCATTCCATTTAATTACAGAAACTAGCTTTTAAAATAATTCACAAAATTTTGTCTAACATCAAACGCTTCATTATTTGCCCTATGTCTGTTTGGTTGTATGGATACAAATGCTCCCAAAGGATTAGTAGAATTTTGGTTTTCATACACATAGGCACTTTCCATATCTTGTAAATAATTGTGTAGACATGCTGCTGCTTTGACGACTTTTACGGTATTGTTTATATCAGTTTCAAAGGGTCTCAAAAATATACGAAACTTCTGGGCCAATATTCCGAATGCACATTCCACGACAACTCTAGCTCTACTTAATGCACGATTAAATTTTTTTTTATCAGGATCATTTATTATTGATTCTCTAGTAAACGGTCTCATTAGAAAAGTTTCCAATCTAAAACCTCCATCGCCGATGAACACGTGTGGTGTAGGGTTTTCACAACCTGGTAAAGGTTTAGATGCAGGCAATTCCATTTTCCTTCCTTTTACAAGTTTGTAGAGTGTTGAATTTTCAAAAATTGTACTATCTGAATCCTTACCATATGATCCAACATCTATATAAATGAACTTATAATGTGCATCAACTAGCGCCAGAAGAACGATAGAAAATTTATTTTTGTAGCAATAAAACATCGATCCACTGTTAGGTGGAGACTTGATAGTTATATGTTTTCCATCAATACTCCCAAGGCAGTTTGGAAAGCCCCATATTGTATAAAATCCTTCTGATATTTGCTCCCATGTCTGTAGAGTTGGTACTGGAATGTATATTGGCTGCAATACTTTCCAAATAGCTTCACAAACTTCAGAAACTATACTTGAAACGGTGCTTATACCCATTCGGTATGAAGATGAAATAGTAGTAAAAGTATCGCCCGTAGCCAAAAATCTGAAAAATGAAATACAGAATGTATTACGCTGTGTGAGATTTGTTAAATCTGCATAATCTACATGTGTCTCCTAATTTTGTTTCAGTGAAATCACTAAAAGCAAAATGGAAAAATCTGCGTGATACTTACAAGAAGTACAAACAGTCTCAACTAACATTTAGTGGGCAAGCTGCAAAGAAATATGCTAATTGGGTGTGGGCTGAACACATGAGTTATGTGGATTCTACAACAAATTTACGATCTACTGAGAGCACTTTAAATACTAGCCCTCCAAAACTGCAAGCAGCGGAAAATAATAAGATTGAAAATTTACTTCAAAATCCAACGGATATAGAAGAACGAGTAGAACCTATAATCGGAAATGAGACACAACAAGAAGCACAGGATGATGGGTCAGTAAGCAATATTTCAGAGACAGGAAGCGATCTATATCGAAGAAGAAGACGCCGAAACTTAGATCCATCCGATAAAATTATTAATTATTTAGAAAAGAGGAAGATTGCAAAATCATCTACTCCAAATACAGGTCAAAATCTAGTTAATGTATTGTGTGACAGGCTTGATATGACATTTTTAGGTTTTGCTGACAGTGTCAAGAAACTTTCTTTGAACAACCAAGCCATTATTAAATTACAAATCATGAAATTAATAACCGAGTATGAATTAAAAGAAATAACAAGTGACAATAGACCAAACTCTAGCAACAGTACCTATGTTTCGACTCCAGAAAGTATTACTCTCGATGATCTTAGCAATCACAGCAATCGTAACGTCCGTCAACCATCCACATCAGGCGTCAACTATCATAATACACTTTCAAACACGCAAAGCCAAACAGAAAATCGTGACCTCAATCAGCCGTCCACATCAGGTGTCAACACCCATAATAATATACGAACACCTAATATCATCATTTTACAATCATCTGAAATCAGTGATCAACACACATCACAAATCATAACTGATGAAAAAAGTACTCAAAAGTACATCATGATTCAACCATCAGACCAAAGAAATGATAATAAGGAAAATAATTACTTGAGTGCTCAAAGTTGTTTTGCTAATTGGAACGAGTAATGAAACATGTGTGCGAATTATCTACTACATACTAATCTAAATTGTATTTTTTTAATAAATAAATAAACTTACCTTAAACATATTGCCAATCTTTCCTTTGAGGATATACTTTCCCTGAAGTTTGTATTTTTCTTCTGGATATATGGCTGAAGTTGGTTGTGTAAGTAATCAAAAGTTTCAGGCGACATTCTAAAATAAGTGAAAAAACGATCACTATGCTGCTGTAGTTCTTTGCATAATTTATTTTCTCCAAGCTTCTTTCTTTTTTGATTAATTTCATGAACCCATATTCTTCGTCTTTTTCTTAATGTCGATACAAGAAGTAATAGTTCTTCTTCTTCAGATTCAGAAAGAAACCAGTCTGACTCAAACGACATGTTGCACTAAAATGAATAGGAAAATGCGATACTGAAATGCGGTGTGAAAACGACCGCTTAAATTTCGCTTGTTTACCGCTTTTTCCTGTTCGCTATCGCGGTTTGCGGCGTCAGTGTGCTAACGCCGTTAAAGACAATATGCGAAAGCGTGCCGAGATGTGCATAACGCGGGGAGGTGCACATTTCGAACAATTTTTAAGATTAGTCTAATCACTTCCATAAGTGCAAAATCGTTGTAAATACTCAAATTAATCGTCGTAAATACTCAAATTATTAATCGTTGTAAATAGGTGTGATTCCATTTTTTTAATACGCCAAAAATACGATGGTGCGTCACGTCTTATGAAAATTTGCATTGCAGAATGTTTATTGTTTGATGTACCTAGATATTTTTGCCTGTCCTAAGCCAGATTTAAAGTATGAAGGGAAAAAAGCGCAAGGGTGTCGAAGCGTTGCGAAATTTTTACGACTTTTTTGGAACAGTTTTGTTCCGTCATGGGTTTTTTTATTGTTTATATGTTTATTGGTGAAGTCTATGCATAAACTATTGGGGGTTTGAATACTGATTATAATATCATTTTAATATTGCGAGCATGTTTTGTGGTAGAATAAAGGGTAATTTTATTTTATAAGGTTATAAATTGTACGTTTTATTTAAAAATACAATTTTTACGCCTTGAAAATGTGTTGAAGGATATAGCGATCGGCTGTAATATCTAAAATTAGAAATACGAGTGTGTTCGTAGAATGAAATGTTTCCCGAGTGTATCGGATCTGTGGTGGTGGAGATCGACAGACATTTGACACTTGACAGTTACAATTTTATCAAGGGGTCTAAAATGACTTCAAGAAAGAAGAAATTTTAGTTTACTAGAAAGAAATTTACTGATAGAAATATTAAAAAAAAATTATAAAGATGTAGTGGAAAGCAAAAAAACTGATAATTTAGTAACCAAGCACTGCACTTGTTATTGGTTCGACGAAACTTCTGCTGATTTAACGTCTAGACTTTTGCAACATTTTTAATTGATTATTTAGAAAGACATTGTATTCCATTTCAGTTACCAATTGTTATTTACGCTGACGTGTGCACATACCAGAATCGTAATTCTGTGCTGGCAAATGCACTGCTCTTTTTGAGCAAGAAACAACGTTATCATCACGCAAAAAATTTTAGAACACAGTTCGGTTCGGTTCACAGTGCTATTGAGCGAAAACTCAAAAATCGGGAAATACATTTGCCCAGTGATTATGTCACGATTACTAAAGAGGCACTAAGCACTAACCCCTATGAAGCAATTAATGTAGATCATGACTTTGTTAAAGATTTTGACCGACCTGAAAATATGCTTTATAAAAGTGTTCGACCAGGTCGCATGGCTGGTGATCCACAGGTTGTAGATATTAGGGTAATAAAGTACAACACGATGACAATCGAAGGTAAACTGGGCTTTGACGAGGAGTACAGGATACACCGATACAGAGGATACCTTTACCGCACAGACCTAGGTTACTAGCTTCGGAACCAGTCTATCCTCAACTACATCCTAACAAAATTGCAATTACTGTAACGAAGTACAATCACTTGCAACAACTAAAAACAGTATTACCTGAAGATTGCCATATTTTTTATGACTCTTTGCCGTTTGTTTAAAACATTTGTTCATTAAATTAAAAATCATTTTTCAACTTTTCTGTGCTCTCAACCTCTTCAGTTACAGATGCCACTTTCAAACTTCCTCTAATACAAATTCATTTTTCACGATTGTCGCTCCAGATTACGTACCTAGTTGTCCTTATAATATTAATTAACTGATTATAATCGCGAAAAAAATAACAGTTGTTCCATACATTTTGATTCAGTAGGTATTGATTTTTGTATGTAACAGCTGTTATATTTTCACGATTCCAGAGTTGGTCACATAGTGTTTGTTAACGATATCTGAATATGTCATTAAATTTTATCGAGTAATTCACGATGTATAAATTATTAAATCATGTTTACTATTGGTTTTGCAGGTAATGATTTAATAAAGAAATGGAGAAGTGTAAAAGATAATTACTTCAGATATTCAAACACACGACACGTCAGTCGTATGCATCCAGATAGGTGGGCCAACATTGTCGCCCAATGGATACCACAGGACGGCCACCGCAGACGAGGTAGACCCCGCAAAAGATGGCGCGACGACCTGGACGCCTACAACCCTAATTGGTGGGAGGTATCAAAGGATCGACAGGTGTGGAGACGAAGTGGGGAGGCCTTTGCTCAGCAGTGGGACAGTTCAGGCTAAGAATAATAATTATTATTTTATTGAGTTTTCGAGCTTTGCTTTGCTTTTAACAATTTAGAAATAGAAGCAGCTAAAAATAACGGCAGTCGTGGTGGTGGTCGACTGGGAAACCGTGGTGATGGTGGTCCAGTAAGAAACCGTGGGCGTGGGCGTGGACGTGGGCGCGGCGTTGCCCGACCGCTTCATTTTGCTATGTTTGTGTTTTTTTCCTACTTTTTCTTGTCTTTAAATTATTTATTTGGTTACGGATATTTTCCTGCTTTGCTAGGTTATTTTAGAGCCATATCGGAAATGTTACTTAACTTTTAAAGGGACAGCCAGTTGTAGAGGATGCAGTCAGCGTCTCGTCTGCGTCCTTTGTTGTTGCAGGACCATCGCAACCAACGACGTAAGTTTTTTTTTTCTTTATTATTTTTTACTCTAGAGAAATGTTAGAAGTACTTTCTTTTCATTAAATTTCTGTTGGACCGACACGACCGATAATTTCTTCTAGGTCAATGGTAGAAGAAAGAAAAAAAAGAAAAAAATGCGGGCTCTGGACAAGAAAAACATGGCCCGGTTACCAGCTGAGCAAAGGGCACGGCTTCATGAACTACGTGACAGGAAGGAGGTCGGGCAATTTTTAATGCCTGATGCTCCTCCTAGCAAAAATAGAAGGTAAGAAAAATATTTAGGAAAATAATATGCTTTACACAGTCACAAATGTTTTAATTATATTATATTTCCAGAAAAGTGTCGCCGGTCCGAGTGTCGTGTCCTTTGGTGCCGGGCACCCCAGAAGTGCCGCCGAATGGGAATTTCAGAAGTCAGGTGTGTAAATTGTCTGCCGGATATCGTACCCCTTATTGACTGATCCAACCTAATATATTTTAATCCTTTTTATCCAGCGTTGGACGGAAGTGGGCCTTGGAGGTTTGAGCTCGTGGAAGAAGGTGCCATCACACCGCCACCACCGCCACCATTCAGTTCGAACTTAATGGTGGCGGTGGTGGCGGTGTAACTAAGTAAGTTCGAACTTACTTAGTTCGAACTTAATCTCCTGACTTATTCGAAACATTCAAAAGAATTTGAATTAATATATGTATATGATGTTTCACAGAGAAAATCAGTTAGTTTTTACCCCATCCACGGAGGTAATTATCCTAGATGAAGGCGAAGAGGTGGACGAGCACATGTTGGTCGATGCCAACATTGAGATGGTTGGGTTCTCGCCCGGGCCATCAACGTCTTTCACAAGACCGGGTATATTTTATGTTTATTTCTGTTGTAATAACAATGTTGTTTGTGATGATAATCTAGTTGCGTCATGAACTAGGGGGCTTAAAGCAGCTGATAGTTAAATAAAGGCTCATATAATTTGGTTTAAGAACCTTCGATTTACGAAGAGGACCCGAAGGAAGAAATTCTGCAGTGCGAACACTCTGCGGTTCTGAATCCTGGCAGTGATGTTGAGGAGGAAGATTGCCTGGATGGTATTCGATCTTCCAGGAGGCACGCTGGAGAATTCGCCGTGGAAGACTTGTCCAGCGAGCTCCGCTAGGTTTTAGGATCCATCGACAGGCAGGATCATTGTGCTCTACGAGAGACGAGTCAGGAGGATTTGCTGATATTTGATTGGTCTCACGATCCCCAAGTTTTTGTTGGGTTGCGAGAAAATTTTACGGGACCAGCGGGGCCAACTTTCCTCATTGAGGGTATGTCTCCGTTCCATGTTTTTTCGAAAATTTGGGACGGAGACATAATCAACCTCATCGTCGATGAGATCAACAAATATGCAGCGAATCTGGTCTCCTCGTCCATTCCACAATTCTCTCGTATGAGAAAATGGACACCAATAACGCCACAAGAGTTGTGGACGTTTATTGGTGTCATTATAATGCAAAGCATCATTCCACTCCCTGTGGAGAAGGAATACTGGTTCCCCTGTTTGCCTTACTTAAAACCAGTGGTTCTTAACCTTTTTGGCTCCAGGGACCACTTTTGCAAAAATTGGCGTGCCAGGGACCACCAAGTTGGTTTACCTAAATTGGGGGTTCTTTAATAAAGAAAATAAGCACAATTTTATAATAAGTACTCATTTATATATTATTTAGCAAAAACACGAAAAGATAAAGATTTTAATTTAGTGTGATTTTTGAGACTGCATACTCTTCACCAACTTCAGAATTCTGGGTTCTGTGCTACTTAAAGCTAAGCGCATGTCGGCAGTGGCATCCAACCGATTTCGATGCTTGTTTTTTATGACCAGAAGCGTCGAAAACCCCTGCTCACATAGATACGTCGATGAAAATAAAGTTAAGTAACGTAAAGCAATATCTCGAATCTTTGGAAAAGAAATTGCTTTTTGGCTCCAATAATCTTCAAGAGTTATTCCTGATTCGAACGTATCTTTTAAGTTAGTGGCGTGTTGCATTTCAATCAATTCTTCTTGAATTTCATCAGAGACTTGGGAAACGTTGACAATAAAAGGATTCCGGATCAGTTTCTGAATACTTTTGTCCTCGCAGTCAGGAAAATAGCGATTGAATTCACTTTTTAAATTTGTCAAATGGAGCATCATGTTCTTCTGAATTTTTTCTTTAATATCTGCACATTGTCCGTCAATAATTTGGTTGAGCGTATCAAATGCAGAAAAGTTTTTCCTTTCGACCTTATTGATCCAAAGCTCGATTTTAGCAATAAACGCCCTGATTTTATCTTCATATGCAAATATGTTGCTCGTGCCTTGCAACTTCAAATTTCCTGATCCTTGGAGTTGAAGGTTTAATTTATTTATATGCGTAAAAAAGTCGACCAAATAAGCAAAACTTACCTTATATTCGGGCTCACAGAACTGATCTAGCAACTCTTTGTTTTCCTTGTTATTTAAGAATATTTGTACTTCCTCTCTTAGATCGTACAATCTCGATAGCATGTTTCCTTTCGAAAGCCAACGAACTTCTGTGTGGAAAAGCAGAGTTTCATGTTCAGCGTTCATGTCAGAACACAGCTGTTTGAATAGACGAGTATTGAGTGCGCTCTTTTTAATGAAGTTAACTACTTTTATAGCTGTTTTCAGAGCCATATTAAAACATTCCGGGAGCGTTTTAGCAGCCAATGCTTGACGATGAATAACGCAGTGCGTCGTAACTGCTGATGGATTTTTGTTCTTTACCAATGCTGCAAGACCAGAGCGAGAACCAAGCATAGCAGGAGCACCGTCAGTACAAAACCCGGCAAGCCTTTCCCACATAAGTCCATGTTTCTCCATATATTGACTTATTGCATTCATAACATCTGCACCTTGCGACGTCGTCTTAAGATCTTGAGAAAATAATAACTCTTCTTTAAACGTTTTATTGTCCTCCAAAAATCGAGCGAATACAAGTAATTGACAGCATTGGGAAATATCGGTAGACTCATCACATTGAAATGCAATATAAGGGCTGTTTTTAATCTTGTCAATAACTTGGTCTTCAATATCAGTTGACATTTTTTGAATGCGCAACTTAACTGTGTCATTAGAAAGCGGTATTTCACGAATTTTCTTTTGAGCTTCCGCGTCTAAAAGCTCTTCTGCAACTTTGAGCATACAGGGCTTTATCAAAGATTCGCCGATTGTGTGCGCTTTTTTCGATTTGGCAATCAATTTGGAAACTTCAAAAGAAACAGATAATGTTTTTTCAGATGCTGCATAACTTGTACCACTGGGACCAAGTTTCATTTTTTTGAAATTAGTGAGTTTGCCTTCAAAAAATTCTCGCGAACGGTCACAATACTTCGGATGCATGGTCTTCAAATGACGTTCCAGCTTTGCCGGTTTTAAAGCGTCGTTAGAGAGAACAGTTGCACATAAAATGCATTGCGGTCTAATTTCGCCATTTATTTCTATTGAAGTAAAGCCAAGCTTAATATAATCGTCGTCATATTTTCTTTTTGGTGGCATTTTTCTGAAAACGAAGTTTTGGCACAGATTGGAGTATAGGTACATATTACTAAATATTAACTAATACGTAAGCATAGGTAAATAGGTACTTTAGTAAAGCTTTCGTCAAAGTCAAGGCGGTTTCTAACTATTTTTCGAGCACAAGTACCATACCCCTGGTACAACACCGTCGAGTGCTGATACATGCCTAAAATTGGATTCTGCGCGGCGATAAGCTTAATGTTCCGAGCCGTCATTAAGTTGGACCAGAACTATACCTACTTACACTCGAGATATGTTTTGAGCTACAAAACTCACAATAGGTACAGTGTTCGTATTAATTTATAAACGTAACGATTTCTGTTGTAAAAATCATAAAGTAAGTATTAATTTATTAAAGAAAAATTGCATTACTAGATGAGTACATTAAAATGTTTCTAAATACCCATAAATATTTCCTTACAATAGTCACATACAAACCAACACAAATCAGAATTGTCCATCAGTTTCTTAGTTAGATAGCTTTAAAAACCTAATAAATAAAAACATCACATAACTGGCCACGAAATAAAAATTTGTAACGCGCGCGGCGCGTGTGACTGTTGTGCGCCCTGAGTCGCGACTCGCGCCTGAGTCACGTGGGGCCGGCGGCGGCCCACCGAGCGGTAGGCATTTATCGCGCGCAAGTAAGTCGAGTGACAGAGGCCTGGTTTTAGTGATAATATGGACATATGAAAGATAAAATTGTATTGTTTTGACAAGCTTTTACTTGTAAGATCTATGGCCAGCTGTGGGAAAGACGGTTAAAGTAGGTAGGTATCTACGGCTCAATACATAGGTATCAAATGAGCCCAAATATGTTTATCGGGTGTTAAAATGGTGAAAATAAAACAGCTTTAGATTTCTACCAAATGACGACGATCCTAGACCGCCTCGGCTGCGCTCTGACTACTCGCAAATAATATTTAGTTTGGTTACTTACGAAATAATTAGGTATATCCTTATACCGTCGTAGATTAAGAGTGAGTTGCACCACAGGCGTAGTTAATGCTATAGTTAAGATTAATTTTAGCAGTAACTATAACGATGACCACAGAACTTTACAAATGTTTGTTGCACCATGATTTTTTTGTTAACAGTTAACGCTAATGGGGTTGACAGTATAAAAAGATAAATTATCCCTAAAAACTGACGGGGAAAATTATTTGTTATGACAACACTGTGAGCCTTATGTCAAATTTATTTTCACGAATCTCGTTTCGTGAGGTTAGGTTTGTGTTATTATAATTGTTGTGTTTTTGTTGTGTCCGTCTGTTTGCCGAATCAAGCACGGATATTGTAATAGTAATAATGGATGACTTCAAGACAAAGTGAGTTTAATTTTATGTTAAATTTATTATACCTGATAAAAAGTGCGCCACTACATTAGTACATTATAACTTTTAGCCTATGCAAGTTAAATCAAGCGTGTTTTACTTAGGTCCTATATAAAATAATATCTCAGTCCACACTTTTTATTCATACAACATTGTTTAGAAAATGTTTTATTTAATTGTTCATACAATAAATAAAAAAAAACTATGTGAAATAACATAATTAAACATCCATATGAAAAATTCATGGTATATTCCTTACTGCCTATTGTTATTTACCACATTGAATAAAGTATTTGTTATTTTTACAGGGAAAGAAGTGTCAATTTTACTAAGGAAGAGATTAGTCGATTGCAGATACTTGTAGACAAATATAAAAATGTACTTATGTGTAAAAAAACTGATGGGAGTAGTACAAAACAAAAAGACCATGCATGGCACTGCATCGCAAAGGAATTTAATGCTGTTGGTCAAGTACCTAGAAACATGAAGCAGCTAAAATATAAATTTGAAAATATGAAAAGATCTGCAAAGAAGGTAATTCTACCTACTTTCCGCTGCTTGGAAGTGAACTAATCTCACCTTCTAAAAACATGAATCAATTTATGTCTAATGTTATAACAAAGAAATTATATTTTGCAGGTAGCAAGTAGAGAACGTCAGGAAATGAGACGCACAGGTGGAGGAAATCCTCCCTCACTTCCTCCAGATTCAGAAGATGCTACTGATTGGTTAAGATCCATTATGTCTGGATCTATTGATGGAAATGAGGCTATATATGATGATGACATTATTTCCCCAAATTCCATTGTTACAGTGAGTAAATTATTGCAGATTATAAATAAGGTGTAAAGGAGATACTATAAAATATATTCTTTTTTTTTTTTCAGATTCCCATAATTCACAAAGATAAGGATTTTGATGAAATTCCTCCTATACAAAAAGTAATGAGGGTTTGAATTGTTAAAGATAATTTGATTATTTTTAGACCCTGTTATCTACATATCATCACAAATATTTAGTGATTGTGATAAAACTTATAAGTACTAAGCTTGTAGGTTTAAAAATTTAAAAAATAAATAAATTGCACTATTTATTCAAAACTATTTGCCACCAATCTGCTGTTTAGATTTAGTAATAAATTGAAAAGATTAATAATAAAAGCAATGTTTTTACAGAAAGTGAAACTAGACACAAATACTGATAGTGAAATTCAACATGACATGCCCAATATACTCAAGGTATTTATGTATTCCAAATTATTTAATATGTATTTGGATTAGATGCATTAATTAATTATATTAACTTGTTTGCAGGATGTTGTAGTCAACACAATTATTACAGATCAAGACAAAAGTTTTGATAATGTTGAAAATATTGTCCCAGATGAAGTTTTTGATGCTAGTGCCCCACATTCATCACTAAAGAGACCAGTAGCACCACAACTAAGTCGTAAGTATTTTTAAATGACAATCTATAGCCAAACTTTGTACTTACATACATAGATAAATATATAACAAAAACACCAGAGTTCACCACAAGTGTTTTTCCTTGGTGGTGATCGAACCCACACCATCTAGTACATCAGCAGGGTTACCACCGACTGCGCTAATAGGCCATTTAATTATTGAGTGTGTAGCCTAATATTTTATTTCAATTTTAGGTATCATAAAGAAAAAACAAGGGAAGAGTGAAAATATCATAAAACAAGCACTAAGGGAAAAGAAACTGACAGTTTTAGATGGCCTTCATGAGTTGGAGATGGAAAAGATAAAGTTATCTATTAGTCACCAAAATGAATTACACAGCCAGTTACTGAGGCACAATGAAGAAAAACATAAGCTTGAAGTGGATAAACTTAAACTTGAAATAGATATTTTAAGGGAGAAAAAAATAAATTTTTAAGATACATTTTTACTTTTTGTATAGGAGAAATTTCATCAAAATCCTTATCTTTCTGAATTATGGGAATCTGAAAATGCCATGCACTTTTTGTTTTCTACTGAGAAAAAAAATAAAAATGCATTTTTATTTTTGAAGTTTTTTTATTTATTCATTTAAAACATAGTCTATCTTAATGTAATCTATCAAAATAAGTATTTATTAGCATATTCCTATTATGCTCGTCATGCTGGCTAACATATGCAGAGGTCAGGTCATTGTCATCAGAATCTGATGATTCATTATCAGAGTCGTAACATGTTGGCATCGGGTCTCTCAATTTCTTGCAAATATTATATAGGACAGCCATTGCCACTATAGCACATTGGGCTCTTGCTGTATTTGTTCTGAGTTTCCATGACACTGCAGGAAACCTTTTTTTCCAACAACCAAAACTGCGTTCTACAATATTTCTAGTACGAATATGACTTTCATTGTACAGTTTTTCAGCTTCTGTAACAGGATTACGTAGAGGTGTTAGCAAATATGGTTTATTGGCATAACCTTTGTCTCCTAGTAACCAAAAACCATCAAATTCTCCATCTTCTAGGCGTCCCTTAATGACACTGCTGTTGAAAATATGGCTGTCGTGACAGCTTCCAGGCCATCTAGCAACTATATTTGTAATGTACATCTCAGCATTTGTGATTACTTGCACATTAAGAGAAAATACCTGTTTTCTATTTCTATATGTTTCTGCATCTGCACCACCTGGCGATTTGATTGGTATATGTGTGCAGTCTATAGTTCCTATTACTTTAGGAAATGCACATATTTCATAAAATTTTTTGGCCTCAGTTTCCATTTCCTCAATATTTTTAGGCATTGCAATCCAGTCTGTTCTTAGTCCGGCTATAGCTCTGCTCACTCGATGAATTATTCGACAAACAGTAGATTTGTGAACACCTGCAGCATCCCCAATGCAGCGTTGAAAAGAACCACATGCGTAAAATTCCAATGCCATTATTATTTGCTGCTCTGGAGTAACTGCAAAGTTTCTGAAAAGAAAAACAATATTGTTTATGTAGTTATACCTTAGTCATACATAGGACGACTCAAATATTCCCACTATAGTTTTTAAAGCCTTTATTAAACAGGCACTTACTTCATGGTTCTGGTTTGGAGCAATGGTGCTAAATGAGAAGCCAGGGCTCGTGCTAAACCTTTGGAAATCCGAAATCTATCCAAGAACTCCTGCTCATTCCATTTTAGGAATCGATTAACACGTGGTTGATACACTTTTTTCTTTCGAGAATTAGGTAAATCATTATAATTTTCGTCGTCAGAAGAACTAGATTCCCATAAAATATCACGTACTAAAGACATTTTTAATTTTTTTATACTTAAATATGATAAAACAACAGAAAACAACGGACTAGGTTATTATTTTGACAAGATTTTGACATTTGTTAACTTAGCAATAACGATAACCGGCCAAAATTGACTGGTTACGGTTATCGTTAAATATGACGTCATTTTAACCATTGTTAAAATGGTGCAATCCATTATTGACTTAACCAGAGATTTGACCGTTGGTTCGAGTTTTGTTATCGTTAAAGTAAGTTGGTGCAACTCACTCTAAGGATATTCGCTTTTTACTGTCGAACTTTAAATATTTTACCAAGAACTCAGTAGGTAATCCTCAATCGCTCAAGGCCACGTTATGAATCCTTACCGCTCATTACGACGTCGTCGTTACAAGTGACGATCGGCAACCCGCACCGCTAAATCAAGGAACCGCCCGCCACCCCGCCCTCGTGCACCGCGTTTCGCCGTCGGACTCGTACCGCGCGCATGTTGCGTTGTTTGTTTCGACTCGCCTCATTATCTCACGTCACATATTTTTGGGATGGCTTCGCGGACCACTTGGGATGCCTCCAGGGACCACCAGTGGTCCGCGGACCACCGGTTAAGAACCACTGCTTAAAACTATATTATGGCGTTCCATCGTTTTTCGCTCATAAAGCAATGTCTACATTTTGTAGACAATATTGTGTGTGGCAGAGGTATCCCGACGAAGCTCATGAAGATTCAACCAGTAATTGACCTCCTCAACACAAAAGGGGAATGCCCAATCGGGCCCTCAGTGGACAACAGACTAGAGAAAAAATAGTTTATGCATAAATTTTGCCATATAAAATATGATTTTACATTCTTCCATATATTCCATATATTCTTCCATATACAACATGTAACGTAATTAACGCACACCCTCAAACACGCTAATTAGAATATTATGTTATAATCATAATACAAACACTGAATTTTTAATTTAACATGTATATGCATTGTTATTTACTAAATTAGTTATACCAATTCCTGGGGAACTTTTTGGTCATACTACTACGCACGCAAATATCGCGCCGCGCGCCGCTCGACTCGACACAACATAAGGAAACTACGGAAAAAGCCGACAATACACGAAGTCTTATTACTTTGAGTTACGGTCTATTTGAATTTGTTTTGACTGTATGTACAGGGTTAATATGACAATAATTTCCATAGTTTTAATTATTTTTGGGATAAAAAATTACCTATAATAAAAATGATATAAATCGATTCAGTAAACGATTCTGAACAAACTAATTTCAGGATGTGCGTTAATTAAATTACATGTTGTATACCTCTATATGCGCCATTACAATCCACAACAATTCTTAAAAAAAACTAATATTACTGATAAAATAAGCTGTATTTTCTAATTTAACGCTAGCAAAACATTGCCAGCAGCAAAATAATATTTAAAGTGTTATGGAATTATGACTAATTAAGTTGATTGTAATCGATTTATGAACAAATATTATACAATACCCACGGGACTTAGCGGATATTTTAAGAAATTACTTTAATAAAATAACTTTAGAAAACTATATTTGAAAAAATAAAAACCAGTTTTTACTTAAAAAAAAAGTAATGAGAATAATAAATCAATAATCGGTTTAGAAAAAATAATCGATTTATTGTTTTTTTTTCGTCGTTGTGACAACACCGAACTGAATCTGACATTGACAGTTCGCTTGTTGCTTACGCTCAATGTGGATGTGTTTTGATTTTTCTTCGATTCCTCGTACTACCTGGCTTTGTTATATGGACTTGATTCGGATTATTATCAACGACTTTGGCTTTGGAATCAAGGATCTTGGCTGCTTTCGATTTTGGATACCGATCGATAACGTTATACAGGGTTACTTGTAAGTAGACGGCATTCTTTCATGAGGTGATAGTATAGGTCAATACGGACAAATTTGACCATGGCATACACTGGGCAAAAGTTAACCCGTTTCAAGATAATCGAATTTCAAGATCAGTCGTCTAGGTACACGTATAAATTTTTATTATTAGTCAAAAGTCTCGTTTTTGTGGATTTTTGTGTGTTTTTGGATAGAAGATGAATCACTTCATAATAACAAATCATAAAACTGTACAAATCACAGAGGAAATTATAGCAAACAGCAATTACTTTTTTAGTAGCTATTTTCTCAAAAATATTACTTTTCATTTTTTTGTGCAGAATACTTAAAAAACATCTACTTACATTTATCTAGCTATCCAAAAAGTCACAAACACACAAAAATCCGCAAAAACGAGACTTTTAACTAATAATAAAAATTTAGACGACTTGTAAAGAAAAGATATTGAAATTCGATTGTCTTGAAACGGGTTAACTTTTGCCCAGTGTATCCCAGGGTCAAATTTGTCCGTATTGACCTATACTATTACCTCATGTAAGGATGCGGTCTACTTACCAGTAACCCTGTATACAATGCCTGAAAACCATTGTGTGAATTGTGGTTTTAACTTGACCGAGATTCAAGAGCATACCTTGGAGCTTGAAGAAATAAGCGTCATACAGCAGTGGGTTGCACCACAGCAGGTAAAAATATAAACCATAAAATGTATTCGTTATTACAAGCTTTTATTTAACTTGCAATGTACATATGTATGTATGTATGTAACTATGTGTATTCGGGTGGAATTTTACAACTCAATTTTAAGGCACTTGCCTTCAACCGATTGAGCTGAAATTTTGCATACATGTTTAGTTTGGATGACAATGCATGTTAAGCTATGTGACGTCATCTTAAATCCAACATGGCCAAATATACAAGATGGCGGACTAGTTATTTTTAAGGTACCTATACAATATGGGTATCAAATGAAAGGAATTGACGAGTAGAACACATTGCACTTTAAGAAATAAAAATCCAAGACGGTCGCCGCTACAAAATGGTGAATAACCTATTTTTTTCAATCACATCCATATTGGTATCCAATGACAGGGCTTGACAAGTAGAATAAAGTGCACTTTACCAAATCAAAATCCAAGATGACCGCCGCTACAGAATTTAGTCTTAGGAACTTGGTGAAAACTAAAAAGTATAAAATAAATTGAGGTAAAAAAATCTTTAAAAACAAGCTTTTATTTAAATGCGCTAAAAAGAAAAAAATAAACTTCTACTGTAACTTTACTGTCAACTTATAACGACATTTCAAATGTAACATATTTGACGCAATTTATATGTTTTAAAAGCTTGTCGCGATTTTACTAAGAAAGTAAATACGAGTACTTAAATCTCGTGATGTTAAATTTGAAATGTCGTTATAAGTTGACAGTAAAGTTACAGTAGAAGTTTATTTTTTTCTTTTTAGCGCATTTAAATAAAAGCTTGTTTTTAAAGATTTTTTTACCTCAATTTTTTGCCTACATCATGTTCCAATTATTTACACATAATAATATTGTTTTAGGTGTCAAGAGATAATCTTGTTTGCCGTAACTGCTGTTAAAGTTTCAATTCTTACTACTTGTCGGCCTACTGGCCTATTAACCAATTTTGAATTTGGAGTACTTAAAAAGAATAATAAAAAAAAAAACGGGTTGTCTGTGTTGTGTCATGTCATTGTGCTTTCATGAAAATAAAATGTATTTATAATTTTCTCCTAAATAAATATCATTGTGGATTCTATTGTGTGTTACTCTTTGGGGTGGGAAGAAGCTCCCACTAATAGGTTATGGGCCCAGACGACGTTTACATCGAAAATTGAGAATTTGAATGGTACAAATTATGAAACCTGGAAGGTTCAAGTGCAGGCGTTGCTCACGAGAAATCAGGTATGGAAATACGTAAATGGAACTATACCTAAGCCGGACTCAGCAGTGGAGTCGTGCGCATGGTCTGATAAAGACGATATGGCAAAGGCTGATTTAATAATGGCAATGTGTCCAAGTGAGCTTAAACACATAAGAGGGTGTGAAACGTCGCACGAGATATGGAGAAAATTGGAGAAAACGTATGCATCTAAAGGTCCCGTAAGAAAGGCAAGTCTGTTAAAGAAGTTAACGTTGAGCCGCATGAAGGAAGGAGATGACGTACAGAGTCACCTGAATAATTTCTTCGAAGCTGCGAATATGTTAAGTGATATGGGTGTAGAAATACACGAAGACTTGATGTCTATCTTATTACTGTATAGCTTGCCAGAGAGTTACGAAAATTTTAGATGTTCTATGGAGAGCAGAGACGAACTACCAAACATAGAGGTACTAAAGATTAAGATCTTGGAGAAGGCAAATAGCTCGACTTGTACTGAAATGAAAAGTATTGAAGGAGCCATGTATGCGAAGAATAAAGGATTTAAAAAGAACTCGAACCGTAAAGAACAAAATACAAAGAGTAAATTTATATATAAATGTTATAAGTGTCATGGAGTTGGACATAAATATTCAGAATGTAAAATGAATCAAAAGAATGATGACGCGAGATGTGCAACAGAATACAACAAGGAGGACAGTATTTTTGATATTCTTTTTAATTGTACAAACTTTTCTAATAATTTACAAATTAAAAAGAATGACTGGATCCTTGATAGTGGCTGTACATCGCATTTATGTAACGATTTATATAAATTTACAGATAATTTTTGTATTTTACAGGATAAACTGAACTTAGCATCAAATCTGTCGACGGATGTAAAGGGCAAAGGTGACGTAAGGTTGTCAGCATCAGGCAGGAGGCTTATTTTGAAGAATACCCTGTATGTACCAGATCTTCGTAGTAATTTATTATCTGTAGCGAGGATTGCAGACAATGGGTATGAAGTTCAATTTCATAAAGATAGGGCCTGTATTAATTCGTCAAACGGAAATACTGTAATGACAGCCGAACGTGTAGGAAATCTTTACGTTTTTAAGAGATTGGATGAACAAGCATATTTTATTGCTGATCCAATCGACATAGTAGAGTGGCATAGTCGCATAGGTCACTTAAATGGTAAAGATCTCTTAAAGTTGTTGAACCATTGCGGATATAATACTAAGGAGGCAGATTTACGTAAAATATCGAATTGTGATGTTTGTGCTAAGGGAAAAATGAGTTCGTTACCTTTTTCGAGATCGGGTGGTCCATGTAATGAATTATTACGTATTGTTCATTCCGATATAGTAGGTCCTTTAAAAACACAGTCAATTGGCGGAGCGAAATATTTTGTAACTTTTATTGACGACAGTACCCGTTGGTGTGAAGTATATTTACTTGGAAAGAAAAGTGCAGTGTTTAGCGCATTTAAGCTATACAAAAGTCATGCTGAAAGACTCACAGGAAAGAAAATTAAATTCCTTCAATCTGACAACGGCGGTGAATACTGCAGTCGTGAATTTGATGAATTTTTAAATCAAGAAGGCATTCAAAGAAGGCTGAGTATTTCGCGATCACCTCAATTGAACGGAGTCAGTGAACGAATGAACAGAACTTTACTTGAAATGGCTAGATGCATGTTATTATCTTCTGGTTTGTCCGTAGGATTTTGGGCGGATGCTGTTTTGACTGCGTGCTACATACGCAATCGTTGTCCAACGAGTAGTCTAAATGGTGGTATTCCATTTGAAAAATGGACTGGAACTAAAGTCGACTTATCCAACATAAGAAGTTTTGGAGCAAAAGCCTATATTTTAGACAAGACACCAACGAAAGACAAATTCGATGCTCGTGCTAAGGAGGGAGTTTTTGTCGGGTATCCGAGATGTACGAAAGGATACCGAATTTGGATACCAGGTGAACATAAAGTCGTTGAAGCTCGTGATGTTAAATTTGTTCCCAAAGAGGAACCAAAACAGTTTCATCAGAAGGTTGAACTGGAAGTTGAAGATACACATTCAAATGCGAAAAGTCCAGTTACTACTGAATTCTATACTTATTTACCTGCCACGCATGAGACATTGACAGGCGCTGGTGATCAATCCAATGAAAGAATTCATACAGATGTTATACGTTCTACCCCTGAGATTGATTGTCACGGCAATGGAGATAGTTGTCCTGGTGATGTACATTCAGAGGTCGAGCCAGCTTATGAGGGAAATAATACGCAACAAGTTATCCTGAAAAGAGCCGCTGGAAGACCGAAACTTGTAAAGGGAGAACGTGGTTGCCCAAGAAAAGTATATAATATGGTAGAAGTTCAAGAACAAGAAACTGAACAACATGAAGAAATGCACCCGGACTCAATGGAACCTGTAGAAGGTATACAGGGTGATATTAATCAAAATGTAGATGATGAAGAGTTTTTCTCAGCGATGGCTGAAATATCACTTGAACAGGCTTTATCAAGCGATGAGAGTGAAAAATGGCAAGAAGCAATTTTATCTGAGATCAAAAGTTTAGTGAAGAACGAAACCTGGGATATTGTTAAGAAACCAAAAGATCGAGAGATTGTGGGCTGTCGCTATATCTTGACAACTAAACTGAATGTCGATATGACAACGAAGAAGAAAGCTCGTCTAGTAGCAAGGGGTTATAGTCAACGTTATGGTGTAGATTATCACCAAACTTATGCCCCAGTAGCGAGACTTGAAACTATCAGACTTTTAATGGCACTAGCGGTAGAATTGAATTTAGAAGTCCATCAACTAGATATCAATACTGCTTATTTAAACGGCAAAATCGACGAAAAGGTATATATGCAGATACCAAAGATGTTAGAAGAAAACCTTCATACGCTGATCCAGAGAGAGGGAGAATGCTCAGAAATTGGAAAGCGTGCTAATAAAATGTTAGTGGATCTTCAAGCTGGAGGAGATGCCTGTCTCTTAAAGCGTTCATTGTATGGTTTAAAGCAAGCGGGACGACAGTGGTATATCAGATTAGATGAAACACTTCGTCGAATGAATCTGAAACCAAGCAAAAATGAACCGTGTCTATATTATCAGCGGAGGAAGGATGGAACAGTTTTGATAGTTGTTATATATGTTGATGACATTTTAGTTGCTTCTGATGATCTTACTTTGATACAAGAATTTAAGAAGAAATTAGCTGATGATTTTGAGTTAAAGGATTTTGGACCAGCCAAATATTGTTTGGGTATAGAGATAGTGAAGGAAGACGGTGTAATAAGTCTATCACAGCGTAAATATATCCAAGACACATTAAAGAAGTTTGGAATGACGGACTGCAAAACCGTATCGACGCCTTTTGAGGTGGGACTAAATTTTGCAGCTCCAAAGCGTCACGAAGAATACAAGGAAAGGGAACCGTGGCCATTTCGCGAACTCATAGGAACATTGATGTATTTGAGTGTTGCCACAAGGCCTGACATTGCTAATACAGTTTCAAAGTTAGCTCAATTTGTAACTTGTCCAAATCATACTCATTGGATTTCCGCTAAACGAGTTCTTCGATATCTAAAGAAGACTATTGACTACCGATTAACATTTAGAAAAACAGGAAAGTCGGTAACGGGTTACTCAGACGCTGATTGGGGTAACTCATTAATTGATCGGAAATCATACTCTGGTTACGCTTTTATATTAGGAGGAGCTACAATTTCGTGGCGATCGCAAAAGCAAAGATCAGTGGCTACATCCTCAACCGAGGCTGAGTATATAAGTCTTAGCGAAGCTATGAAAGAGGCTCTTTACCTCAGTAGTTTGTTGAAAGAAATAGGTCTGTTAAACTTATCAAAAACTACGATGTATGCTGACAACCAGGGGGCGATATATATTGCAAACGATACCGGCTACCATGCCCGTAGCAAACATATAGATATAAGGTATCATTTTATTAGGGATGTATTGAAGGGTGATGTTGTAGAGTTGAAGCATCTGCCGACAGATTTGATGTTAGCCGATGTATTAACTAAAGCTTTACCCGCGATTAAACACTATAAGTGTACTTCAGGCTTGGGGCTAGTATAGTAAAATTGAGGGGGCGTGTTAAAGTTTCAATTCTTACTACTTGTCGGCCTACTGGCCTATTAACCAATTTTGAATTTGGAGTACTTAAAAAGAATAATAAAAAAAAAACGGGTTGTCTGTGTTGTGTCATGTCATTGTGCTTTCATGAAAATAAAATGTATTTATAATTTTCTCCTAAATAAATATCATTGTGGATTCTATTGTGTGTTACTCTTTGGGGTGGGAAGAAGCTCCCACTAATAACTGCTGGTTGGTAGTAACTGAAACCCTTGCTCCTCAACAAGAGCTTAAAGGATCTGTACGTCAAAATAGCTGTATCAATTGTGGACGGTCTGTTAGACGTATAAGAAGTCACTCAATAAGAACAGATACAGATAGAGAAAGCCGCATTAGAAATGTAATAATGGAATGGATTCAACCTCGAGAGGTAAGTTTATTAAAATAAAATACAAATATAATAAAATATCTGTTTGTATTTATTTATAAATAATAATACATTATACTTTTTAGGTTTCATCATTAAGTCGCATCTGTCATCCTTGCTGGCAGAGAGCGGACAGAGCCGCTATACATTTTGTACAAGAATCAGCATCAACATCTTCAGCTTCAACAACTGAATCAGAAATAATTCTACTCAGTCACAAGGGCTACAAATATAGAAAGATGTTGTATTTGTCCAGACTGCCATGAAACTGAAAGAATGCATATTCCTACATCAATTCGTGTGAGATTGCTATGTGATTTATCTTTCTATGTTCCTCAAAACTGCCGTATCAGTAACTTTCACCTGACAAATCGTACATGGGATAGTTTAATTGTAGAAAATGGAAACCATACCTTCACCACTGCATTTATTGAAGATTTGCTATCATTACTAAAAAACCAAATAGGCAATAATATCGATTTTGAAAATATTGAAGACAGCGATGATCATTTAGTTTATTATTGGCTTGGTATGTCTAAACATCAATTTAGAAGAATATTGGAAGAGGTTCCTCGACTAAATAATAGCCACAGAGGAGCTACTGGACTGGCAGCTTATTTAACAAAGCTAAGAACTGGTGATTCAGATCAAAGGCTTTCTACATTATTAAGGTATCTTGAAGTACTTTAGAAAGACTAATGAATAATGCGAGGGAACTTCTTACCCAAGATTTTGTACCACAAAACTTAGGCCTGCAGCATGTTACTAGAGAAAACATTGCTCAGAGGAATTTAATAATCCTAATAATAATTATTTGGAAGCACAAATCAAGTTAAACCTATTGTAATCAAGGATGGAACTTATGTGTACATTCAAAAAAGCTCAAACTATAAATATCAATAACAAACATACTCTCTGCACAAGTTTAGGAATTTAATGAAACCATTTATTATAACATGTTGTGATGGATATATTATATTAGATGTGATGGAGCCCTATCCCGCAACAACATCAGATGATGAGATTCTTAAAAATGAATTCAGTTCACACAATGCACCAATGAGGAGATTTTTTGAACCAGGTGATGTATTTATATTCGACCGAGGTTTCAGGGACGCAATACCACTTCTAACAGAATGTGAGTACTCTGTTAAAGTTCCAGCATCACTTGAGGAAGGCGAATCACAATTATCCACTATTGATGCTAATAACTCCAGGAAAGTGACTATTTGTCGCTGGATTGTTGAGGTCATAAATGGTGTATTTAAATAAACATTTAAATTGTTTCGGCAAGAATTTTTCAATAGGGCATCTACTCACATGATGCAAGATTTTGCAGTAGGTGCAGCATTAATTAATAGGTTTCATTCAAGGATATTAGATAGACCGGATGCTGCTCAAATATTATCAATAATTAATCAGAGAATGTATATCCATAATACTTTAGCAGATTATATAAATCTATATCATTTAAATCGCAGAAGGGCTTAATTTGTTAACATTACTGTTGGCTCTGACAATTTAAATGACTTCCCACGATTAACAATGGATGATTTAATATTAATTGCATGTGGGACCTACCAAATAAAACAAGCTAGATCATATTATGGAGAATATATAAGAGCCAACGGTATGTATAGTATTAAAATATGTAGAGAACAAAATAGCAACCTACCAAGCGAATTACTTAATGAAAACTGCTGGCTTTTGCGTGCCAAAATACAAAGCAGACATGTGAGCCGTATTTTGTTTATATTAAAATAAATAATACTTATGCTGGCTGAAATGCAATAGAAGAATATGCTGTGCACATATTATGACTGTGCTTTGGTATATAGGTTGGCACCATTTTTAGATAATCTGCTAATTGTATATGACAACGAAGAAAATAAAGATATATAAAATAGAACATGTGTTTTTTTTATACCCTCTTAACTATAATCTGATAAAAATATATTAGAAACATCCCTCCTATTATAATATAATTATCAAGTATTGAAAAAAGATAAGTTTTCTAATTATCTCACACTCAAAGATATACTATAATTACTATAATTGATATACTCAAAGTTATACACCGCGACTTTTTAGTCGTCTTACAAAGGTGGTCCACTCAATGTATCCGACATAAAATACCACTAGGCACGATTATTATTTTTACAGCATTAATTAAGATAATAGGTGCAAAGAAAAATAATTAATACATTAGACATTTACGTATCAAACGGTAGAAAGTAGGTACCTTCCCAGCGCTCGAGTCGAGTGATCGTTCCATCTCCATTTTTTACGAGACAAAATATCGTAAGCCAATCTAGCATAGTCCACGTGGACTGTCATCCCATGAGATTCATTCCACGAGCGGCACGACGGCACTGCCAAAGACGACGACGGCACTTTTCAAAGAGTCCACGTGGACTTTGACAAATGCCGCCTTTTACTTAAAAATAGGTTTTTAAAGTTCACTCTGTGGCTCAGTTGCGTCCGTCCGAACACCGGAAGTGGAAGTGTGCGCGCACTACCGGTAATCAAGTGTTGTTCGCGATCGCTACGAGTGAATAGGGTATACGTCTTGCATGATGAGTGATAGGAACCGTCGCTACTCGAATATCGAGTACCTACAAATGGTACGCCTGTACGCAATAGCTGGTGACAATTTAAGGGAAGCAAGAAGATTGTACGCTGCGCCTAACAATCTAGTAATGTTACGGAACCGAGGAGTGATCAACCCGCAAGTGCCAGGACTGCAAGTTATTTTAGCAGCAACACAACGGCTGCTTGATCACGGCCAGTTTCGCAGCCCACTGCATGCACAAGCGCGGGGCCGCCCACGATATTCACCTGTTCTCGAAGAACACGTGTTACGTTACTTCGAACGACACCCGCGACGGAGTACTAGAGTAGCTGCCAGACATTTCGGAGTCAGCAAGTACTATGTTTGGAAAGTTTTACAAGCGGAAGGATTGCACCCGTACCACTACCGCAGGCACAGGCCTTATACGGGGCTGACCCTGAATGGTATTGTGATGAGTCCACATTCACCCGAGTTGGGATGTTCAATATCCACAATGAGCACTGGTGGTCAATAAACAACCCTCATCTAATCCGAGAACATTCCCACCAAATCCGATTTAGTGTGAATGTGTGGGCTGGAATTATAGGCGACAGAATAATTGGCCCTATTTTTATTCAGGGAAACCTCAGCGGTGGAACGTACCTAGATATGATACAGAACGTAATTCCCGAGTTATTGGAAGATGTACCTGTCAGCTATCTAAGAGATCTGTATTACCAACACGATGGTTGTCCCGCTCATTATTTCCGATCAGTGCGAGAGTACCTAAACCGCGAGTTTGGTGACAGGTGGATCGGGCGAGGTGGCCCCGTGCTTTGGCCACCTCGTAGCCTGGACATGACACCATTAGACTTTTTTTTGTGGTCTGAAGTGAAAAGACTAGTATACACCGAAGAAGCACGCAGTGGAGAACAATTAAAACAAAAAATAATTGCTGCTTTTGATGTTGTGAAACAAGACAGAGTGACTTTAAATAAATTAAAAAACAATATTCAAAAACGTGATCGTTTGTGTATCCAACAAAGTGGTAGGCAATTTGAACAGTTGCTGCAATACAGGTAAAGCCTTTTAATACCTACATGTAAATAAAAGTGATCATTTGTAAATACGAAATAATTATTAATTATTGTAAATAATTCAATTGATTCCCATTCTTTAAATACGCCGGAAACAATTACATACTACCAATTTCAATAACTATCTTTTTGTTTGCTAAGTAGGTATTTGTCAGGAGACAGAAATTCTGGATTTGTGTAGGTAAGACGTATTGCATAAGGAAAATGAGTCAAAGAAGATGGATCAATATTGCCCCACGTCCTATAACAATGTAACGTATCTCAAAAAAAGATAAAAATGTTAAAAAATATATGGCATACTCTTTAATTTATTTTTTTCACACCTTCATACGAAAAAAATGCGTTAAAAATTGTTCAGGCGCTGTTATGAAAACATCGTTCATAGGACTATTTATGGACTATTTTATTAAATTATTTTTTTGTTTGATAGGGTATACTTCACAGGTGGTCCCATAATCATCAGGTCAGGATCTGATGATGGAAATTCAGTTGTAGAGTTCCCTCGCCCTTCTCTGGTCTCCATCATCGGGTCAGCTCCAAACCTTCACTGTTGCAAAGTTCTATTCAATACACATAATATAAGCCCAAACATGAGGTAGTTTACATATTCAGTTGTCGAGTTCCCTTGACCTTCTTTCGTCTCCATCATCAGGTCAGCTCCAAACCTTCACTGTTGCAAAAGTCTATTCAATACACATAATATAAGCCCAAACATGAGGTAGTTTACATATTCAGTTGTCGAGTTCCCTTGACCTTCTTTCGTCTCCATCATCAGGTCAGCTACAAACTTTCACTATTGCATAGTGTTATCAGACGTACACCTTATAGTCAAGTTTTTATCCTGCGCATGCCTACAACTTTCAAAAATTGCCCTGGATTTCTCAGGGTTTCCATCATCAGAACCTGACCTGATGGTTATGGGACCACCTATGGGGTATGCTATATCAAACAAAAAAACAATTTTAAAAAATGGTCCATAAATAGTCCTATGAACGATGTTTTCATAACCGCGCCTGAACAATTTTTGAAGCATTTTTTTCGTATGAAAATGTAAAAAAAAAAGAGGATATACCATATTTTTTTAAACATTTTTATCTTTTTTTTGAGATACGTCACATTGTTATAGGACGTGGGGCAATTTTGTATGGATTGTGATCCGTCTTCTTTCTACTTCAATAGGGTCGAACAAAGGCAAATTGATCAGAATTATTGGAATCGGTCGTATGTTTGTTACCTAAATCGTACCTTTTTTATTAATCTGCATTTACTAAGCAATAATCCGTCATTGTCAACTTACATCACTTTGTTTCGGTTTTATCACGAAAAATGTTTCTGACGGTCCTAAGCCCGTAAAAGTATGAAGGAAGAATTGGAATTAAGTGACTTTACAAACTGCTACATAATGAGAACATTAAGATTGCAATAGTAAGAAACCTATTTTGCTCTAGGGTGAATGAACTTTGATAAAGACGCCGCGCCGCGCCGCTCCATTGATACAAGACACGGGCCGCGCTCACAACAGGGTGTTTTTATAATCTATGTCATGCGTCATAATAATGAATTTATTTTTATTTGTGAATTATTCAAATGTCATAATCATAAATATATATTTTTTTTAATGAACGTGTACTAGTCATTGGATACATCAAGTGGGCTGCCGTTGTGAGACGACTAAAAAGTCACGGTGTATTATATGGAAAAATAACCCCAAAATGTTATTTGTTTTTTAATATTTTTAAAATAGTGTCGTCAATTTGAATATATTTTTTAAATATCTAATACAGTTAAGATTTTAAAACCATCAACTTTTATTGTAATACTTGATGTCCACTTTGGGCCTAGGATATCATGAACGGTGGGCATTCCCCTTCAGCTCTTTATACCTACCTGAGCAGGACATTGCTATAGACGAGTCGCTGATGCTGTGGAAAGGCAGACTCTCTTTTTCTCAGCTCATAGCAACTAAAGCTGCTCAGGTAGGTATAAAGAGTTATGAACTTTGTGAGTCCAAGACGGGATATCTCGGGCAGATGATAATATATACTGGGAAGAAGGAACGCCATAATGTCGAGAGTAATGAGAACGAGTCTGAGAACGAGGCTGAGCCTGAGGGTGCGACGTCACTTCTCGTGGGTCCGACGCAGATCAACTACCAACAAGGACATTAGAAAGTACACAGAGCAATTCTCAAGAAAATTTTCAAGGAAAATGACCATGGAAGACACATACCACAGACTCGTGGTATCTTCAGACCCTTATAGAGGTATAACCGGATTAAGGACATTAATCTATCAGCCTCACTGGGGCCCACTGGGGGTTGCTGACGCCAGAGTAAAAATATCGTAGATTCTCGTCGAGGATAATGCCCTGATGATTTTTACTATTATTAGGAACGTCTTCGGTTAACCCCCAGAATGCTATTTGAGTTTAAAGTGTGTGAACCGTGAATAAAAAATCTATACTTGAATGTTGCGGGAAACCCCCAGTGGGGCTGACACCAGGGCCAAGGCTTGCCGGGGCTGCGGTATTGTTCGCGCGAGTTACCGCGGCCCTGGTACATAAAGGGCTTAAGAAGCACATGATGGGTTTAAGTCAGTAAGAGTTTAACTTTCCCCACAGCAGTAGGGGAGGGGGGTAATTTGATGACTTCCCAGGCTAGGCAGGAGTCGTTTGAAGGCAGCGCCTGCCTTCTCCACGGACGGTTTGGGGACGTAATGTAATGCTCCAAACATTGTTAGATTTTTTGTATTTTCAAAGTCAAATAGCAGCCTGAGGGTTAACTGTAGACGACTCTTGTAATTGTAAAAAATCTTCAGGACATTATTCTCTACAAGAATCTATTATTTTTTAACTCTGGCCGGCACTTTCATTTTTGGGTACAAAATGTTCGAGACTTGAATGATCTCCTTTGTCTTAGACAAGCCAGGGCACTTCCCTAAGCGCCGAGCTAGCTGAAGCACTACACAACAGAACCGCAGAACGGTGCCTCTCTGAAGTTACTGGTACGTAAGTATACTTGAAAAATCCAAAAAAGGATGAAGAAGCAGTAACAAAACCTGGTTATTTTCCTTTGCCAAAAAAGAATGCGATGCGGCAGGAGATGAAAACTTTGTTAAAACGAGTGAATATACAACATATTGTAGAGCCGGTGCAAGAAGATATCATGGAGTTAGAAGAGGATGGTCTAGCTAGATGATGTTGCTGAACCCGTGAAAATGACCTTAGAGCAAGAGATTGAGATGGAACTTAAAAGAGAGAAGGAGAACTATAATAAACGAAAGCCAAGTGGTCAATTAGATTACGAAAAGGTCCTGAAAAAAAAAATGAGCGTTTATGAGACCTGAAGGAGTGTGAGGTGAACATTTACGTAGGGTATATGAGTATTTAATGACCCTAAAACCGACCAGTAAACAGGCCGAAAGCGAGGCCATTCTCAGCAGCCGGCTACATATGCAGTTCTGTGCGAAGCAGGTTGGGAGATAAGACTAAAGATAAAATTTGCTTTCCAAGGTCTTACTATCAGAGAATTCAAACAGAAATAGTTAGTCTCTTATCATCAGATTTTAAACTGCCTAAGTAGAGAGAAGATTATTTCGGATTTTTTTTTTATACAAAAAAATATTGAAGATTTAAATAGTATTATTATTACGGTCATTTTTTTAAGTTAATTTTAAAAGATTTTGTAAGACTGATTAAATACTGATTAGCCGTCCTATCATTAAACATAAACGTAATAAGATATTGCTTACTTAGAAACATTATCTAAAATGTTATATGTTTGTTATTTAATTTTAAGTTGATTCTTTTGATCTCAAATGATTAAAAAACTAAAGCAAATTGATACAAGATATCACCAAATGAGTGAAAGATTTGATAGATTATCGTAGGAAGTACAAATTATTAAAAAAGTCTTATGCCCGGTTTACATTATTCCAGTCCAGCGATCCAGTCCAGTACTGGATTGCTTACTGGAAAAATGTAAACCGGCACTGGAATGAACTGAATCCAGTAAGCATTCCAGTCCAGTAACTGGATTTGCGGTCTACTTTTGAATCCAGTGCGACCAATCGAGTGCAACTGGAATAATGTAGACGGCCAATCCAGTGCTATTCCAGTGCTGACGAGGTACACATGTGTTGGTTGTTTTTGCGGACTTTTTTTGCAAAGAAAAAGGATTTAACAATGGTGAAGAAGTTATCTGAAGACGAAACTGTAAAGTTTGTCACTATATACAGAGAAAATCCGTGTTTATGGGATATAACATCAGAACATTATAAAAACAAAGCTATGCGCCAAACTGCTTTGCAAAATCTGTGCATTGGTATGGAAATTGAAGGATTCACACCGGAAGATGTGAAAAACAAAATAAAAAGTATTCGTTCGACATACTACCTTGAACTAGACAAGATTAAGTTATCATCCACATCTGGTGCTAGTGGCAATGTTTACCAACCCAAAGTGAAATGGTTCGCCGAATTCAATTCATTTATAAACAAAATTAAAAATTTTGAAAAAACCCCCGACGGTAAAAATCTTATTGAAAAATAATAAAATAACTCAAAACCCCCGACTTAACCCAATTATATAGGAATATCCGTCGGGAGCTGCCATTAAACCAGCTAAAGGATTCTAGTGTCGTGAATACAATTAATGAAGAATTGTAGATGTTTAACGATGACATAAAATACACTCAATTAATTGTTGAAATTTCATATAGAAAAGGCAGCCCCCGACGGTTATTCTTATATAATTGGGTTAAGTCGGGGGTTTTGAGTTATTTTATTATTTTTCAATAAGATTTTTACCGTCGGGGGTTTTTTCAAAATTTTTAATTTTGCTTAATTTTATTTCAGACTTTTTAGAGAACATATACGAATTATAGTCTATATAATATGTTATTGCAATATTATTTTGCACCGATATTGTAGCGCCCTCTAGTGAGTTACAGGCGTAATTTTTATTATTTGGGAACATGCACGTACACATTGCTGATGAAAACAGAATTGTAATCGGACGTTTTGATTATATTGTAACATTGTTTGGCACTAATATTGTGGCGCCCCCTAGTGATTAATAGCCATGACACCTATCTAAGAACATGAACTCATCGAACACAAAACTGTTATTGAAAACCGCATCAAAATCGGATCATTAGTTTAGAAGATAGGTGGGAACATTACTTTGCTCTTTTGCACTAATATTGTGGCGCCCCCTAGTGAGTTACAGCCATGACACCTATCTAAGAACATGAACTCATGGAACACAAAAACGTTATTGAAAACCGCATCAAAATCGGATCATTAGCTTAGAAGGTAGGTGGGAACATTCCTTTGCTGTTTGGACTAATATTGTGGCGCCCCCTAGTGAGTTACAGCCATGACACCTGTCTAAGAACATGAACTCATCAAACACAAACCCTTTATTGAAAACCGCATCAAAATCAGATCATTAGTTTAGAAGATATGTGGGAACATTACTTTGCACAAACGCACACACAAACACACAAACACACAAACGCACATCTCTCACCCTAAACGCATATACCTGCTCCGTTCCGTCGTGGGTAAAAATGTGATGGTGAAGCGTAAAACACAGGTATTTATTTTAAGATTTTTATTTATTTTTATTTTAGTAGCATATTATTTGTTAAAACACACAAATTTATCAATGTATCATATGATTTTGCCATGGTACTTTTCCTTTGTTTACAAAATAATTAGTAAATTGAGTTCTTTTTTCCCTGGCATGTGTTGCTGAGTTGTTAGTGCCCTGCTGTATGATACTATCTAAAGAGGTTATTTCGGATCGCCACGTTCCATTAATTAAATGATGGTCGTTGTTATCTTCATGGTCTACACAAGAAGTAGTCATATAATTGCTTGACTTTTTTCTCAACCAATTGTGTAGAGAGCAAGCTGCATACACAATGTGATCCACAGTATGTAACTTAGTTGAAATAGCTTTTTCGAAAATTCTGAATCGACTTACCTAATATTAATATTCCAAAAGCGTTTTCTACAATGCGTCTAGCACGGGACAGCCTATAAATATATATTTTTTGTTCAAAAGTTAAATTAGCCCCAGGATATGGTTTCATTAAGTATGTTTTTAGTGGAAATGCTGCATCAGCCACAATCACTCCATCTTCTGGAATAAAACTGCCATTTTCTAATTCAGTAAAAATGGAACAGTTTTTGAAAATACCACCATCCGAAGCGCTTCCATTTGCGCCCACATTAATATACGTAAAACAGTAATCTTGGTCAACAAGAGCCATCAATACTATGCTGTTTTCTTTTTTATAATTATAATTAAAGTTCGTACTTCCATATTCATAGGAGCCAGTAATTTTTATATGTTTTCCGTCTAACGCTCCGTAGCACAAAGGAAAGTTCCACTTATTCCGAACGCGTTCCTCGATTTGTTTCCATTGCTCCGCAGTGGGTATCTGCAAAAATAAAGTAAAAATATTTTATTTTCAGGAAAATACTGATGATGCTCAAAATAACGAAAATACTGACAATACTCAACCTAGTGCCCAATGTGGGAACCCTATCCATACAAACCCAGAACCAAGTCTATCAGAAGCGCGAAAGAAAAGAAGTAAAATTTCACAGCTGTCTACAATAGTCAGTAGCATGAAAGATATGCAATACGATTTATCCAAATCAGAAACAGTGGAAGATGAATTCGACATTTTCGGGAAACACATTGCGAAGCAATTAAGAACCCTTTCTACAGAACAGGCTATCCTAGGCCAAGAAGAAATACAGAGTGTGATAACAAAATGTCGACTACACGATTTGAGATACGGAAATATGACAGTGAATTCTGCAAACACACATGCCAGTGACAATTCGTCAAGACCAAATAACAATTATGCGTCAAGACCAAGCACGAGTAGTAGTACTTATATGCCATTGAATAGTCCAGCGTCTGTAGATACACAAACCACCGAGGACTCGTTAAATATAGTAAGCGATGACCCAGAATATATTAATATAATTATGAATGCTTTCAATAATGCTTATTTGTATTAGATATGATTAATAAAAAAAATATTACCTTGATGTGGTCTTTTAATGCCCTTTTAATTTCTTGACAGACTTCTGGTATAATTTTTGAAATAGTTGGTTTTGGCAATCGAAACATACGACTGAGGCTTCTGTAACTATCTCCAGTACTTAAAAAAGAAAGAGTGACTTCTAATTTTAATTTTGCGGGTATAGCATCTCTGAACAACGTATTCTTACGCTGGATATTAATCGAAACTAATGATAACAGTTCTTCAAAGTTTTCTGCTGTCATTCTCAGTGCCAGTCTATATTCATTGGGATCTTCCACCTTCAGTTGTTGCAAAAGTAATACTGACCCTCCTTTTTGATCTCTTTCGCTGATCCAATTTCTCACCCAAATCCGTTTCTTTTTTTTTAGTTCCTTATCAACCTCATTAATAACTTCTTGTAGCAAGAGTGATTGGGCACGTTTGAAACATTTTCGGAACTGATCTCTTCTTGAAATCATTGTCACTATAGTGTTCACACTTCAACGGCTTCTAAATAACTGGAATAGTGTAGACGTACAGATCCAGTCCAGCACTGTACTGGAAATCTCGCTAGATCACTGGACTGGAATAATGTAAACCGGGCATTAAAAATGTCTTCTTTTTTATTTTTGTTCCACATTTTGCTGGATCCGCGCTGGATCCAGCTGGATTCAGGTCAATCCAGCAAGAATCCAGCTGGATTGAAAACGCCGCTGGATTGCAATCTCTAGCTACAACAAACCAGCCACAAAGTCTGCTTTCATTAGCCTTTAATTGCACAATAGAAGTACTTAGTATACATTCTCATCTTAGTAGTAGCGATCACTGTTCTGCAAATTGTGACACAGACAACCGTATTCAGAAAAATGATTTGGAGACAGAGGAAGCAAAAATTATAAACGAAAACCAAGTTACAGATTCAGAATTTCATCAAAGACTGGAACAAGAATCTTTCGTTTCCAATAAGGAGTTGAAACACGTTGACAATAGCAGTAATAGGATCCAGATATTAGAAATAGACGAATAACCTTTGAAGAACTATTATTGATGCAAGTTAAAGCTGGAGCTCATGTAAAACTCAAACGACAAAAATTGCTCCCGGAGCTGAAGTTATTTAAACACATGATGATAAGCGTAAAATGGAAGAAATAAATAAAAAAGAACCGCAGACAAAGAAAAATACGACCATGGTAAAAAAATAACCTAAGACTATCTAGGCAAAAAGGGAGGAAAGAAAACACAAAGAAAAGTCCAATCCAATGAAACAGCATATGATATTGATAGTGACCACGATGCAGATACAACACCAAAGCCAGATGCGTCGATTTATGGTCCGTCTCTCTAATAGGCTGTGAAAGTCCGTCTACACGTAGAATTTTTAAAAAAACCTCTTTTGTTAAGCGTTATTTGACACTAGCTTCTGCCAGCGGTTTCACCCGCATCCCGTGGGAACTACTTCCCGTACCGGGATAAAAAGTAGCCTATAGCCTTCCTCGATAAATGGGCTATCTAACACTGAAAGAAATTTTCAAATCGGACCAGTAGTTCCTGAGATTAGCGCGTTCAAACAAACAAACAAACAAACAAACAAACAAACAAACTCTTCAGCTTTATAATATTAGTATAGATTAAAGGAACTCCAATGTTTTTAGAATGTACAAAACAATATTTCTAATTATTTGTAGCAATAAGAGTTAGCCTAGAATGTATAGTTTCATTAGTTTATTTCCATCAAAGTTAACTATTAAAAAGTCTTCCCCACATTGACCTTCATAGTTGCCATAAAAAACCGGCCAGGTGCGAGTCGGACTCGCGCACGAAGGGTTCCGTACCGCATCTACCTGTTGCCGTTTCGATATCGAGCAAAACTTAGCTATGTTTGTTGTATGGGAGCCCCCAAAATATTTATTTTATTCTAGTTTTCAGTATTTTTTGTTATAGCGGCAACAGAAATACATCATCGTTGAAAATTTCAACTCTCTATCACGGTTCATGAGATACGGCCTGGTGACAGACGGACGGACGGACGGACAGATGAGCAAAAACAATAGGGTCCCGTTTTACCCTTTGGGTACGGAACCCTAACAAAGGTAATCTAAATGAATTCATTTTTTTTCTTTTTTTTTTTGGTTCTTAGCTTACTTTATAAACGTTTTCTGAAGACTGGTAGAGATGTGTAATCGACTGACTGACGAATATCGATACAATATACACTCTTTTGCAAAAAAAGCGGGCACCTACGCGAAATCTTGGTTTTAAGGACTTTACGTGTATTTCAATGGGTTTTGATGACTGTAGGATGTGACTAGCATCAAAAAGGTTAGCCAAGCATGCGTGTGAGTGTATTCTAAATTTGAATTTTGGAGAAATGCTAAGAAACTGGCTAAACCTTGCTTGGCAGTAATTCCTGGTAGAAAGTTCGTCGGCGTTTTGAAAAGTTTTTGACGTGATTTTCAGAAAACTGATAATGCAGTTTTAATTAATGATTAATGGACCTTTCTTTCACATCAATTTTTTTTTAGAAACTATGCGTCTTTGATAAAATTCTCACCTGCTCTAAATGATCTATAATGATGGTTGATGGCAATGTTAAGAGTTTCGGTATTTTTGTGTAAAGCGTTCTATTGTTTAGATATTGTTCTCACGCGGTTAAAAATATCCCTTTCTCATAAATAAACACTATTAAGAGGCGTATTAGTACTTTGGGCTGCAACAAAACCAATTTAAAGTCAGCAGTGCCGTTCACAACTCGTCTCCTATCAGACTTTGACATTTATAAAATACCGAATTATGTAATAAATGTTAAGTTAACCATATGAAAAATGTTGAGGAGGGTTAAAGCTATCCAAAAAGTAAAATTATTGCCGCGTTGAAGCTCTCAATAACTCCATAGGTGTCGGGTTACTAAACGATGTTTTAGTTGAAGGGTTTCGTGAATTCAAAATTATTGGCCGAAGGTATGTTTCGTAAGAAATGAGCAGGTAGCCAATTATTGTTAATGATTTAAGCAGGAAAGTGCTGTAGATACACGAAAACCTCGGCGCAGGCAAGTTTATTTAACAAAATGTCCGTTTGATGAAAACACGTTATTTGAACGCTCAGACTCATAGATCTTCAGAGGTCTACGGGGTTTTGTGACGTTGCAAACGCCATCTGTTTTCGAATTAAGGTTAACAATCGATTTGTGTTGGATTGGAGATCCAACTAGATGGCGTTGTGTGTTCTTAGTCTTAATCGTAAACAGACTAAAGGTTTTAATTAATTGTTTATATTAAATAATTAGTAGCAATTTTTTAGCTATATTATGCGTGGTGTTTGGAAATCATTTGATTAATTTCTTCGGTCTGATACATTCGTACGTAAGGATCGATTAGTCGAGTTTGACAGGAAATTGTCTATGACAAGAAGGAGTTTGCTCTGCTCTGTGGTCGAACATTCGAGAGAGTGCGTTGTCATTGCGATGGAAAAGAGGATTTTTGGGGTTTGGACGTGAGGAGTCACGCCATTTTGGGTCTGAGCTTGGTGTCTGGAGGGGCCAGGGTTTTGGAGCCCTGATGCCACGAGTGCCGTCGAGCCATATATTTGTCAGGCATCGTTTCCCGCTCAGCCTTATCCAGGATCCGTCTGCAATGGAAGCAGACTTTGTTCCCGACTGTTTCTGACGCTTGTCGGCCATTATTTCTTCGGAGCATATTTTGGAGTTTCCTGTGAGTATATTGTACGTGTTTCTGTTCCTCTCGGAATTCGTGTAGATTCATGCGTTTCATACAGGGTTGTTGTCTACAGGTCTGGTTTTTTAGGAGGGCCTTAATCTCAGGCTACTCTTGTGCACGTGGTCACCGCGTGGGTGATTGGTGTCGCCGTGGTCTTGCGATTGTTCGTCGGCCAGGTACGGTCCGACGGGTGAGCTGTGACAGCGTGGCTGACCCACAGTGGCGGCTACCGCCTCCACGCTCCTCGTTACATCAAGACGTCAGGTACCTTGTGTTGTGCGTGAGTGCTGTGTGATTGTCTGTCCTGTACGACATACCCCGGAGGACACGATTTTCGTGTGGAGATAGACGGACCCCGTATATCACCGATGCCAAGGGGAGCTATTTGAGAGACTGAGGGAGAGACTTTCAGACTAGGGAGTTGTATGCAGAGAGAGAGTACTTTGTGAGCCTTGTCTAACAAGAGCTTTGTATTAATTTTATTATCTGGCTGCGTGTGTGCAGTATAGTGATTACTTCATTTAACGATTGAGCTACCAGTCACCAGTGTTCACCTCTCGAACTTGCAAAGCGGCCCTGAGGCCTTGTTTAGAGTCAATATACTCATGTTCAAAGGTACAGGATTTTGACAGAGGTTGCCTCTTCAGACCACTGTGGAACCCGAGACATAGTGGTCTGGGGCGGTCAGCCCTGTACGGTGTGAGCAATTATTATTGTGTGTCTATTACGGCATTGTATTATAATAACGTAACTTTTGTCTGTAAAATACATGGAATTGAAATTGAATTGTGTTCTTTCATTGGTTTCCTATACCATTTAATTTTTACTGTAGAACGGTGGGAGTAAAAACCCCGTGCCGGGTTACAGTTTCCCCAGAGGCGACGTTGTTTAAAAATCAGTGATTACGAGACCTTAAGACCTCATGCTTACAGTCTATCCTTTATTTTCTGTATTTTGTAGAATTTCAAGATTTTTCAAAATATCAAAGTCTGATAGGAGATGAGTTGTGATCGGCACTGTTAACTTTAAATTGGTTTTGTCGCAGCCCAAAGTACTGAGACTCCTCTAAGTTGTGTTTATTTATGAGAAAGGGATATTTTAAACCGCGTGGGCTCAATTTCTAAACAATAGAACGCTTTACACAATAATAGCGAAACTTTTAACATTGCCATTAACCATCATTGTAGACCATTTAGAGCAGGTGACAATTTTATCAAAGACGAATAGTTTCTAAAAAACGTTTTGATGTAAAAGAAAGGTCCATTAATCATTAATTAAAACTGCATTACCAGTTTTCTGAAAATCACGTCAAAAACTTTTCAAAACGCCCACGAACTTTCTACCAAGAATTAGTCCCAAGCAAGGTTTAACCAGTTTCTTAGCATTTCTCCAAAATTCAAATTTAGAATACACTCTCACGCATGCGTGGATAACCCTTTTGATGCTAGTAACATCCTACAGTTATGAAAACCCTTTCAAATGCACGTAAAGTCCTTTAAACCAAGATTTCGCGTAGGTGCCCGCTTTTTTTGCAATAGAGTTTATTTATGAAAATTTCATTAACTTAAATCGTATAAAATAATTAAATAAAATAATGTGTTCACAACAGATTCGTGTTTTTACAAGCTTTTATTTAACTTGCAATGTATGTATGTATGTAACTATGTGTGTTTGGGTGGAATTTTACAACTCAATTTTAAGGCACTTGCCCTCAACCGATTAAGCTGAAATTTTGCATACATGTTTAGTTTGAATGACACAATTTATACGTTTTAAAAGCTTGTCGCGAGATTTAAGTACTCGTTTAGTAATGAAGTTTATTTTTTTCTTTTTAGCGCATTTAAATAAAAGCTTGTTTTAACCCGTATCATCCCAGTGATCCATTATTGGATCGGTTAGTTTAATATTTTTTTTACTAAAATTTCGTGAACGCAGCCATTTTTTTTGTCTATGGTGGCAGCACTGACAGTTCTTGCCGCCATATTCACTTGTCAGATCCTCGGTGGGCCGCGAAATTTGTGTTTTGTTACGCACTGAATTTTTTGGAAATTGTGAAAAAATGTCTCATCGCCGAATGTAAGTATTTCTTGTTTTTTTTTTAGATAATTTATAATTATTGTATCGTATTTATATCGGCTAGGAGTTGAGTTATCATATTGCAAGACAGTGAAATGCACATTTAGCTTATTTACATTTATTTTTTACTTTTATACGTACCGATCCAATAATGGATCAGTAGGATAATATGGATATGGAACATTTTATGTAGTGACATAATTGTTATTTTTGAATTTTGCGTTTATTTTGTTTTAGATTGTCGGTAAATGACATAATATCGCATCTTGAAGACAACGATGACGTATTGTCAGCAGATATTTACATAACACCCCCAGATAATTACGACAAAAGTGATGAAGACAGTGGAGATGAGGAGTCTTCGAACATAAATCACCTGTCCAGGCAGCAGCTCTTAGCACAGGCTGAGTTTAGGGCTACTGTATCTTCACAGTCTAATTTAGATATTATAGAAAGCGTATCAAATGAAGTTTCTATAGATAATAATACACACGGCGACTTATCAGTACAACCACCGGCAAAGAAAAAAAAATGTCCAGCTACCCGAAAGTGGAGGAAAGTAGATATTCCAGTGAAGACAGAGAAAACATCAGAGCCACCACATTTCTTAGAACACCTAGATACTCCTGTTCACTTTTTTGAACTTTTTTTTGACGAAGACGTTTTTGAATTGATTCGCTCTGAAACCGAAAAAAATGCTATTCAAAAAGGTTACCACAATTTCAAAGTTACAACTGAGGAAATAAAACGATTTATAGGGATTCTCTTGCTGTCTGGTTACAACAGTGTTGCTAGATATCGTATGTACTGGGAGCAAAGTGTTGATTGTAATTTTCAAGGTGTGGCAGCTGCTATGCCTAGGAACAGATTTGAAGAACTATTACGATTCTTTCACGTCGCCGATAATAATAACTTAGCTCCACAGGACAAGTTCGCGAAGGTTCGTCCTCTCTGGAATCTACTCAATAAGAGATGGGTAAAATATTATCCCGGTGACAGGAATCTAAGCATTGATGAATCCATGATTCCATATTTCGGGAAACATGGGACGAAGCAACATATTCATGGTAAACCCATTCGGTTCGGTTATAAGAATTGGTCTATATGTACTCGTCTTGGATATTTGATATATGGAGAGCTTTATCAAGGGGCAAGCACAGGAAATACCCACCCAGAACTTGGTGTAGGTGCTTCTGTTGTTTTAGACCTCATATCCAAATTGCCGCCCGGTACTTACAGCTTTTATATGGACAACTATTTTACATCTTTACCCTTGTTGGATGAAATAAAAACATTAGGACACGATGCGACGGGAACGGTTAGGGCAAATAGGGTAGAAAAGGCACCCTTGAAAGAAGCGAAAGATATGAAGAAAATGAGCAGAGGGTCTTTTGACCAGTGTACAGATACTCTGACGAACATCACCCTCGTACGTTACAATGACAACAATATTGTTACCGTTGCCTCAACCGAATGTGGTGTGGAGCCTTTAGCTAAGGTAAAACGTTACTGTGACAAGCAGAAGAAAGACGTCGACCAACCTCGCTGCATCGTCAACTATAACAAATATATGGGCGGTGTCGACCGTTTGGATCAAAATGTGGGATGCTATCGTATTTCTATACGCCTGAAGAGGTGGTACTGGCAGCTACTTATGTTTCCTATAAATGTATGTATGAATAATGCTTTTCAGTTATATAAATTATCGCCAGCTTCACAAAACAATCAGCATGACTATTTGTCATTTACAAGACATGTTGTAACAACATATCTTCAGACTTTTCCTGAAAATTCTTCTTCAGTAAAGAAGCCTATTCCAAGATCATCTCTAGCAGTCATAAAACGAGTTCCAGTTGATATTAGGTTAGATGGAAAGGCACACCATATTATCAAAAGTGATAAACAAAACCGTTGTGGTTTATGTCATAAAAACACGACAATGAAATGTGGCAAATGCAACGTCGCCCTACACCAAAAGTGTTCTCCTGCGTTTCATACGAAATAAAATTGTAATACTAAATGTTATACTAAATGTTATATAAAATACTAAAAATACTAAAATTATATACTAAAAATAAATAAGATTATTCATAAATATCTTTCATTATTTACAGCAATCTTCCTAAAAAGCACACAATACCAACAATAAAATACAGTGGCATATTCTCCTACTGTTCCATTTTTGGATCGGTACTGTAACTGAAATACCGGAAATCGAAATTTTTTTTTTGTTGCATATTATCGATAATTAGGCTACTAACAAATGATTCTGAAAGTTTCGCTTCAATCAGATGAGTTTTGAGGACTTGGGAAGATACGGGTTAAAGATTTTTTTACCTCAATTTTTTTTTGTCTGGCAACACTGTTATTGTATATTTATAATTATGTATTTGTTTAAAAAGTCTTATAAGATTGTCACAAATGGAGTCTTGTACACGATGTTCTAAATTCAAATCAGCTCTATAACGATAACTGACAGTAATAGTAATATTTTACTCTTATTCCAGGAAAACTTGCAGAACAAACCAACACCAAGATCCGTACGCCGAATAAGGGCAGAAAAGGCAAAAATAATACGCGTGTCCCCATGGGCAGCTTCGATATTTGTGCCATTAGAAATATTGTTGCCTCAATATACGACGTTCGAAAGGAGGTACCTACGCTGAACAAGATTCTGGCGTCAGCAAGAGCTGATTTAAACTATAAAGGCTCCAAAACTACATTAAGAAAGATTTTAAAAGAAAAGCTCGGATTTCAATTTAAAAAATGCCGCCAGAACCGAGTGGTGCTCATAGAACGAGAAAACATAAAAGCGTGGCGAGTTAAATATTTACGCCGCCTCCGACAAAATGATGCCATGGGTGCGGAAAAAAAGAAAGTAGTATATATGGATGAGTCGTGGATCCATGCCCATTATACTGTCAGCAAGTGCTGGCAGTCATCCACCGATAAAGGCGTTCGCAAAAATGATAGTCCCGGACAAAGGTGGGTGATGGTTCATGCCGGCTCAGAGGATGGGTTTGTGGAGGGTGCAGGATTATTATTTAAAGCTAAATCAAAAAAGGTGACTACCATGACGAGATGGATGGTAATAATTTTACGAAATATTTAAAAGAGAAACTAATACCAAATCTGCCTGAAAACTCCATTCTCGTCATGGATAATGCATCCTATCACAGTATGCAGGTGGATAAAGCGCCAACGACTGCAACCCGCAAAGCGGACATAAAGATATGGATGCAGGAGCACAGTGTGTCATTTGAAGAAGATTGGACAAAAACAGAGCTGCTCATGCAGCTAAAAAAGCATCGCCCAGAGAAAAAATATTTGGTGGACGAACTTCTGCGTGAACATGGCCATGAAGTCCTCAGACTCCCTCCTTACAACTGCGACCTGAACCCGATAGAACATGTTTGGAATTTAATAAAACAACGGGTCGCAGATAAAAATGTGGAGCAACACGAAAATAAAATTGAGGAGTTCACAAAAGAGGCCATAGCTTCAATTACGCGAGACGACTGGAAGAAACAAATAAACCACATCAAAAAAGTCGAAGAAGAATACTGGAATCGCGATGTAGGTAGGGAGAGTGAAATAGAGGACTTTATTATCAGTGTTGGTATGAACAGCGACAGCGAAGATGAAAGTGACGACTACGAAGACCAGGACTGTGAAAGTGACCAGTCCATGGAGGATAATAATGAATTGATGGAGGGAATTGAACCAATTATGGGTTCAGATGACCAGGATACTGCTGGACCAAGCGGTTTATAAAACTTTGTGTATGTATGTGAAGTGGTATTTACGAGTATGTAATTCACAATTAATAAAGACAAATTTAAAAATCCAGTGATATTAATGTACCCTTGCTCCTTATTTATTTAATTAATATTTTTGTCATTATTTCTACTATTATTAATTAATAATATATAAAAATAATCATATACTTATAACAAACAAAGTCAATAAAAATCGATGTTTGAGAACTTGTTTTGCCAATCGTACCATGAGTACCCGCCGCCATTTTTAAATCTATTCTCTATCTGCGCGGATTATACTTTGTTATTACGTTACTTTCGCCTCAATTTTAAGCTTTTAGTAAGATTTTTGTTGGATGTTTTTCTGTCTACCAATTTATCGCAAATATAAGTTTGTTTATAATGACGGAGAAACGTGCGAGATGGTTGGAATCGTTAAAATCAGGGGCAAAAAGATCGGGTCCTGATTGCACCGAAACAGAGATAAATAAACCGGCCACAATAAATGGAGGTATGTAATATTTATTTCCATTTTCTTTATATTTTTTTGTTTATATTTATGTTTAAAAAGGTATAAAATGTTCTATGTGACACATAGAACCACATACGTGTGAATAATTATTTAATAAAACTACGTACACAGTACTATCTACCAGTTAGAACTGTATACACGTGAACTGTTTTTTAAAAGAACTGTGTATACGGGACTATCTAACACTTAGAACTGTTTGCGTTGCTATCATAGCTGTAGTTAACAAAGTACGTAAACCTATGTGCCACTTAGAATTGTTTACGTAATTTATTCAGTCACTTGGAACGATTTACCTTTTTGAATTTATTTTTACGACACTTTTAAAATAGTAATATCCCGTCGCTTTAAGTGCTAATTTAAATATAATATTGCTATGATGCTATGCTATATGTACCTAATACAATAACTATGACAGATTAAGGTTTTATACGGGCAGTTTTGTTAATCTGGTTGCGGCTAATCCTTCTTTTATTCCTTGTTTACTTTGCATAACTTATATAAAATTACGTACGTACGGTCAGCTGTAGAGAAATGGACCCTCCCTGAAGTACAAATATGTATGCAGCTATCTGCATAGGGGGATCCTTTTCTCTGCAGCTGAGTGTACCTACCCATATGCGCACTTTGTTAACCGCTTTGTACTATGTTGCTTTTAATATGCATGGTATTTGACTTTCAGAGTCACCGCTAAGGATGGACAATGCGTCATACGAAGAATTATACAGAACACTGTCAACTGCTTTTGATGAACCCGAAGATACGCATTCCCCTAATACAAGCAAATCTAGTCAACCTGAGAATCAAATCTCCATCCCATGTTTCGTTGACGATTCTGATTGTTATGATGAAGCTGAAAGTGTGTTTAAAAGTATGAACGAGTTGCAGAGCAGTGAACATATAGAGTGCTGTATTAGTGAGACTGAAAATATTGACCCAAACTCTGAAAATGCAGCCTTTACATTACATCCATTGCCACCCCTGTTAAAAAATACAGTTTCAGACAGGAAAGACAACCAAAACATTGATTGCATGAATACTAATCATTTTGAAAATATTAGAGATCCTTTGTTGAATGTCACTGCACCACCACCAGCAAATTCTTGCAGAAGTACCAAGGTTATCAGGCAGGCATAGAGGAACATTTGCGCTTGCAGCCTATTTAATGAAATTAAGAACAGGGGATAGTAACGAGCGTATTGCAGCTTTATTGCGAGTGCCCAGGAGCACACTAGAAACATTAATGAATACAGCTCGTGAAATATTGCACCAGGACTTTGTTCCAAGAAACCTCGGTATAAATCATATCACAAGGGAAGATATCTCTAAAAGGAATCTTCTGATTCCAAATGGCCTTTTTGGAGGGGCTGATAGGAGACCAATTATAATTGCCGATGGCACATATATTTATATAGAAAAAAGCTCCAATTACCTGTATCAAAAAAAGACTTACTCGCTACATAAATACCGCAATTTGGTAAAACCATTTTTATTTGTATGTAGTGATGGTTATAGAGGTATAATCGATATATTGGGTCCCTATCCTGCAACAACCACGGATGCTAATATAATTAATAAAGAGTTTTCAGATGAAAATAGCCCTTGTCGGCAATTTTTTCAACCAGGGGATGTATTTATTTTGGACAGAGGTTTTAGGGACTCATTGGAACTACTAGAGAGTTGTGGGTACAATGTTCATGTGCCTTTGTCTCTAGAAGAGGGTGAGACACAACTTACCACAAGAGACGCTAACAAGACAAGAGCAGTCACTTTATGTCGATGGGTGGTGGAAGTGGTTAATGGCATTTTTAAAACTAAGTTTAAATTATTTAGGCAAGCATTTTTTAATAGGGCTTCTAAGCATATTATGATAGATTTCTCTGTGGCTGGTGCACTTATTAATAAGTACCATTTGAGAGTACAGGACAGAGAAGATGCTGCTGAAATTCTACAAATAGTAAATCAAAATATGAATAAAAATAATGATCTGTCTGATTATGTTCGGGATCAAAATCTTAATAGGAGTAGGGCAGACTTTCGCAACATAACTGTTAGTAACGAAAATCTAACTGAATTCCCTGCTTTAAATGTTAGTGATTTAATATTGATTGCATGTGGGACTTACCAACTTAAGCAAGCTCGCTCATATTATGGTGAGCACATAAGATTTAATGGAATGTATTGTATTGAAGTATGCACTAATGCTAGAAATAGAATTATGAATGGCAATATATTTGGACATAACTGTTTGCTGGTCAGGGCCAGAATCGCTAGTCGTCATGTTAGTCGGAAAGTATACTTCGTGTATGTTTTAGTCAGCACTGCTAACACAGGCCGCGCAGCAATACAGCAGTACTGCTGTAACTGTATTGCCGGCCGCCGCACTGTAGGATGCTGTGCCCATGTTATGACAGTAATATGGTACTTAGCGTGGGCACGGCATCAGAATAATATTCTTCCACCGGCACAATTTTAGGATGATGTTTTAGTGACATATGATGATGAACAAAATTAATAAAGATGTAAAAACTACAATGGATTTTGTATTATTTGACTCCCAGTTTAATATATTCATTAATATAAACAGTATTGATGGAATATAAGAATCTTAAATAACTTTGAAATGCTAAGTTTTTTGTAAACCATTTCTTTTACTAATTAATTGTAAGAATTGCTCCCTATTATTATCATTATTTTATATTTGTGTGCACAGAGGGCCTAAATTACTATGGCGACTTGGCATTCCCCTTTAAACTACCGCTTCCAAATTGTAACAAAAAAACTACTTTCTCAAATAAAGTTCAGATTTTCGGAAACGAGTTAATTCAGGCAGCAAATACCACTAACCAGATAAATGAAGAGAACTTTAACGTATCATTTGAACAACTTCTGTTAAATTCAAAAGCTCGCAATGATATACCAAAAAATAAAAAAAAACGCGTGACGAGAGGAGCGGAGATACTAACTTACAAGGAGGTTATTGAGAGAATAGAAAAGGAACAAGAAGAAAAAAAAGAAACCAAAAAAAGATAATAAACCAAAAAAGGTTAAAGAAACTGAACGCGCCCAAACGCTCTGCGACGGAACGCATCCAGTACAGCGGGGCGCGGGGGGACCACGGCGGCCAGCGCGAGCGACGGACGGCGGCGCCGAGCACATTCGGCCTCAGGCAGCGCAGCGGCATGCGCGTTACCGCTCGACATACGCACAGTGCCTTTTATTAATATTCAATATATTGTTACAGTATTCAGTTGAGCCTTTTATTTCTCTCAACATCTGGCGACCGTGACTATGAGAAAATGAAGATTCAAGACGCAGAATGCTGAGTTCGTCACCTCATAACACTGCGAGCGAGGAATCGGCGGCACGGCGGCTCAATGGCGGCGTCGGCGAAATGGCGGCGGCGGGCACGTGGCCGTATTGAAAATGGGAAGTAAGCCCGTTCCTTGCAATATTTCCATTCCAATTGCTCATATTTTCCTTGTCTCTATTTGGTGTTATTTGGTTTCTTAGCTTTTAAACCTTGAGTCAAGATTTTTCTTATTTTCTGTTTGCGTCAATTTGCGGTAATGCTTGACCAAACGAAAGTTTCATTTCATTAAACATTTGTGCCAATTTGCGCTATAGGCTTGGCCAAATGCATTATTTTTCATTTTCCGTTTGTGTCAATTTGCGGTAATGCTTGACCAAACGTAATTTTTCATTTTCATTATTCATTTGTGTCAATTTGCGGTAATGCTTGGCCAGATGCAATTTTCTTAGCACGTGCATGGGTTTGTTTCGGCGTTAGCGTTTATGCCGCCGCGGGTCTTTTTAATTTATGTACCTCCCATGCTCGGCTTAAGCTAAAATTTATATGTTCGCCGCATGAAACTCTCGGAAGTTCGAGAACATACCATTGGTTTCTAATAACCTAAAACTTTTTACTGACCACAAAGGTTAGCTTATGTGCTTCGGAATAATAATACATTCCGTATTTTGCATGCAATTCAAAGCATTATGCCGAACATTCCAGCGTTCCTGGTGTGCGACCCACGTGCTACCTAAGTGACCACGTGCTTCAGTGCTTCGCTGCGTCCGGGGCGCGCTGCTGTTGCTGCGACGTGCTGTGTTAGCGAGCTCAGCGGCAGCGGGCAACGGCTTCGCGGCGGTTGCATGGTTTGTGCCGCCTGACTGCTGGATTGATTACCGGTGGGATTGCACATTTTTATTTCACTAAGTGGCTATTTTTACGGGGTTACTCAACTCATTGTTTGTGCGTAGTTTACTAGTGTTTTTATTTCATCATGGCGCAAGGTACGGTTGCCTCTCCCGATGTGGAGAGTACAGACCTGAAATTATTGGTCCGTAGACGTGGTGGAATACGTAGTAGACTTACTATATTCAAACAGTTTATTGATAAATACCAAGTTGGTAGTAAAGCCTCAAGCCTTAGTCCTTTAGAAGTGAGAGAGCTATCTTTGCGGCTCACACAGCTACAAGAGTTATTGTCTAAATTTGATAGTGTTCAATCTCAAATAGAAGAAATTGATCAAAATTTAGATCAACAAATGTCAGAGCGAGACTCTACAGAAAGTGAATTTTATTCCATGATTTCTTTTACACAAGAATTGAGAAGTTTAAATTCAGAAAGTAGTAAAGAAAATAAGTCTGAGTCATTTCATTCAAGTTGTAGTAAAATGAACAACTCTGTCAAATTACCAACTATTAATTTGCCTACATTTGATGGCAACTATTCTAAGTGGTTAGAGTACAGAGACACATTTGACTCTTTAATAAATAATAATGAGTCCATACCATTAATAAATAAATTTCATTATTTAAGAAATTCATTAGTCGGTAGCGCTTGTAATATAGTTAGGTCCATAGACTTTACCGCGGCAAACTATCAAGTTGCATGGAAGTCTTTATGTGATAGGTTTAATAACAAAAATATACTTATAAATAATCACTTACAGGCATTAACTAATATTAATCCAATCCAAAAGGAATCTTTTAAAGCGCTAAGATATGTGATGGATCAAATTCAAAAAAAATTACACTCTTTAAATATATTAGACATTTCTACAACTGGTTGGGATCCTTTAGTTATATTCTTGGTGTCGGCCAAGTTAGACCCTAGAACTAAAAGTAAATGGGAAGAACACAAAGGTCATTTAACCCACCTACCTTCTCTTGAAGAATTTATAAAGTTTTTAGATAATAGAGCAAATGTCTTAGAGACTGCTAATGGTAGTAGGTATTATGATAATAAAAACTCTACTCATAGTAAGGATAATAGGTCTATTAAATTATTAACAACTGCATTGCCTGATTCAAAAACAAAAACATGTGTTATCTGTAATAAAGCACATTATGTACATAAATGTAATAAATTCAAGGCTATGAGCTTAAAGGATAGGCTGTTAGAAGTGGCTAAGCATAACCTGTGTATCAACTGTCTTCGTAGTGATCACAACAATTCAGAATGTAAATTGAATAGTTTTTGCCGGTCCTGTAATGAAAAACATAATTCATTGTTACATAGCAACAGTACAATTACTAACATAGCCACAGAAAGTACAGAATCCACTCAGCCACCAACTATTCCTGTTAGTTTGTCAGCCCATTCACCAGGCCATGTTTTATTATGTACAGCACAAGTTGAAGTAGTTAATATACACAACAATAATACTCAGCTTGTGCGTGTGTTATTGGATACTGGTAGCCAGTCATCATTTATAACAAATAACCTGAAGGAAAGGTTAGGGTTACAAGCTACACAAATTAATTCTTTTAATGTTAGTGGGATAAACAATGCAGCTTGTAAAATTAAAGAATATTGTAATATAGTAATTAAGTCTAGGGTTAGTTCATTTAATAAAAGTGTTAATTGTCTGGTAATTCCTAAAATTACAGGGAACTTACCCGGTGTTCAGGTGGATACTGAACACTTGGGGTTGCCCATTGGGGTAGTACTGGCAGACCCCTTATTTTATGTGCCAGCTGAAGTTGATATATTAATTGGTGCGGACCACTTTTTTGATATTGTAAATAATAATAGAATAGTGTTAGGATTAAACAAACCTGTATTGCAGGAGAGTAGCCTAGGTTGGTTAGTTGCTGGCCCCATAGGTACAGCTTATTTTAACCATAATGTACATTGTAATTTAGTTAAAAACAATAAATTAGGGTCACTTCAAGACCTTCATAATTTAGTTAAAGGGTTCTGGGAGGTAGAAGAGTTGCCTACAGACTCAAATAATAATTATTCAATTGATGAACAGTATTGTGAATCCCATTTTAATAAAAACACTTGTCGTTTAGCAGATGGTAGATTTTCTGTAATGATGCCGCTTACGGAGGCCCCGGAGCAGGCACTTGGAAATTCATTTCCTACAGCAGTTAAACGTTTCTTGAACCTAGAAAAGAAATTAAATAAAAATGAGAAGCTTAAGAAACAATATAGTGAATTTATACAAGAATACAGTAAGTTAGGGCATTTAAGCGAAATAGAAAGGCCTAAGTTTGGTTGTTACTTACCGCATCATTGTGTAATTCGGGAACAACATGATACCACCAAACTGAGAGTAGTCTTTGACGCTTCGGTTAAAACAAGTTCAGGGAAATCTCTGAACGATATACAGTCTATTGGCCCAATAGTACAGAACGACTTAATATCTATTCTTATTCGTTTTAGGGTACATAAATTTGTTTTAACTGGAGATGTCGAAAAAATGTTCCGGCAAGTGATTTTAAATAAATCACAGCGGCACCTTCAGCTAATTTTGTGGAGGGACCAAACCAATCAACCTTTCAAAATTTTACAGCTCAATACTTTAACATATGGGATGGCTTCAGCCCCCTTCTTAGCTACAAGGTGTTTAGTTGAGCTGGCTGATAAATGTCAGGATAAAATTATTGCAAATGTCATTAAAAATGATTTCTACATCGATGATTTAAATACAGGGGCCTCTACTGAAGAGGAATTAAAATATATTTATTCAAATGTTACTGAAATATTAAATTCAGCATGTTTCCCTCTACGAAAATTTAGAACTAACTCTCATATACTTAGTGACAAATCAGAATCATCATCTAATTGCCTTAACTTTCATGACAACGCTAATGTCTTAGGTCTGAAATGGTCACCAAAGGCTGATGAGCTACATTTTCCTAATGATATTGAGTTTGCTTCAAAGGTTACCAAACGTGTGATTATTTCCACCACATGTAAAGTTTTTGATCCCCTGGGGTTAGTTAGTTGTTGTGTAATTAAAGCTAAAATTTTACTTCAGCAATTGTGGATTGCAAAATTAGATTGGGATGATCCCGTACCTGAGCCTTATGCAAAAAATTGGTTTAACTTCATACAAAATTTACATCATTTTTCTAATATTACAATACCCCGGTATGTATTGGGTGGAAACTTGGAAACCCAGTCAGCGGAGTTACATTGCTTTGTAGATGCGAGTCAGCAAGCATATGGAGCATGTGTTTATTTACGCTCCCAAGATAGTAAACATAATATTACAGTTAGATTATTGTGTGCAAAAACTAGAGTTGCTCCAATTAAAGAACTCACTATCCCACGGTTAGAGTTATGTGCAGCTCTCTTAGGTGCTCAACTTAGTAAGAAAGTATTACAAAATGTACCATGTAATATTACAAAACAATATATGTGGACTGATTCCACAGTTGTACTTGGGTGGCTAAAAACTAAGAATAAAGTCTTACAAACGTTTGTACGTAATAGAGTCAATAAAATTAATGATATGACCAAAGGTTTTATATGGAAGCATGTTCCAACCAACTTTAACCCTGCAGATTTAGCTTCAAGGGGCATTGACCCACAGCATTTGCAGTCATCATCTTTGTGGTGAGAAGGTCCTTCATTCCTAAAGCAGGAAGAAGGTTATTGGCCTATTCAACCTAACACTATAATTAAAAACTTACCAGAGGTCAAAGTATTAGTCTCAGATGTAGACATAACTAAAAATAATTTAGTACAATTTGAAAGGTATTCTAGTTACAGTAGACTTAAAAGAATTTACGCATATGTTTTACGCTTTATTAATAATTGTAAAAAACTGTCAAAATTAAATGGACCTTTACAAGCTAATGAACTGGAGAACTCTTTAACACTATTACTTAAGGTTAGCCAATCAGAATCGTTTGCAAAGGACATAAAGCACATTAAAGAGGGAATAAAACTGCATCACAAAAGTAAGTTGTTACCCTTAAATCCTATTTAAGATACTAATGGTTTAATTAGAGTAGGTGGCAGGCTAAGACAGTCTGATTGTCAGTATGACAAAAAACACCCTATTTTACTGGACTCTAAACACCACTTTACTAAACTTTTGATGAGATATGAGCATTTACATCTTATGCATGCAGGTCCACAGTTGCTCCTGGCATCAGTCCGTGAGAGATTTTGGCCACTAGGTGGTAGGGTCTTAGCCCGCACTATAGTTAGGCAGTGTGTAGTTTGCACTCGAATGAAAGGTCAAACTGCACAACCTTTAATGGGTGACTTACCGAGTGTTAGAGTCAACCCAGACTTTCCATTTAATTCTTGTGGAATTGACTTTGCTGGACCTTTTATGATTTCCTCCAAAAAGGGTAGAGGTAACCGTATTAGTAAAGCTTATTTATGTGTATTTGTATGTTTAGTAACTAAAGCAATACATTTAGAAGCTGTGAGTGATTTAACGACTGAAGCCTTCATATCATGTCTGCGTAGATTTGTGTCGCGTCGTGGCAAGCCCTATTCTATACATTGTGACAACGGAAGGAACTTCGTTGGCGCTGACAATGAGTTGGGTAGGGTTATACAGTCCAGCGTTCAGGCGGTATCAGACTATGCAGCCAATGAGGCAATTAAATTCAAATTTATACCCGCATACTCTCCACATTTTGGTGGGATTTGGGAGGCCGGTGTAAAATCCGCAAAATTTCATCTTAAACGTGTTGTAGGCAATGCCTCACTCACATTTGAAGAATTAGGGACGCTCTTCACCCAAATAGAAGCAATTCTTAACTCCAGACCCCTTTCCCTTCTGTCATCAGATCCCATGGATACCACTCCTTTAACCCCCGGGCACTTTCTAATCGGACGGCCGCTGATGTCAGTGCCTTCAGCGCCCGCCCAGACTTGTAAAACCAACAGATACAAAGCCCTCGAGCAGCTGAGACAGGCCTTCTGGGAGAGGTGGCGGATGGAATACATGGCGGAGCTTCAGAACCGGGCGAAGTGGAGAAGGGACACCTCAACCATCGATGTCGGGGACCTCGTCATCCTGAAGGAAGACAACTTAATGCCTCTCCACTGGCGCATGGGTCGCGTCACCAAACTTTACCCCGGAGGCGACGGGATCTCCAGGGTGGCGGATATATACACTTCCACCGGCACAATCAAAAGGGCAATTAATAAATTGTGCCCCTTACCGGTGCACCAAAGTTAAATAAGGTTGAATACATTCAACGGCCCGGAGGATGAACGCGCCCAAACGCTCTGCGACGGAACGCATCCAGTACAGCGGGGCGCGGGGGGACCACGGCGGCCAGCGCGAGCGACGGACGGCGGCGCCGAGCACATTCGGCCTCAGGCAGCGCAGCGGCATGCGCGTTACCGCTCGACATACGCACAGTGCCTTTTATTAATATTCAATATATTGTTACAGTATTCAGTTGAGCCTTTTATTTCTCTCAACAGAAACAAAAATTGAAAAGCAAAATAAAAAGAGAAAGAGAGGCATTAAAAGAAATACTAAAATAAAAAAGAACTATTCCGAAACTGACAGCGACAGCAGTTGTTCCTATCAATTAGATGATAAATCAGATGAAGACGAAAAGACTTTTTGGGAAAGCGTACTAACCGACGAACATACCGATAATTTTGACTTTACTGATCAAACTTATGAGCAATTTTCTGAAATAGCGACTACTTCGACAGAAATGGCATCTACTTCAAAATTGGCATCATTTTCGGAAGAAGCTCAGGTCCCAAAATTCCCAGAAGAAGGCACTTTTATTTTGGCAAAATTTAGTTCTGCGCGGGGCAAAAAAACTTACAAATACGTATGCCGTGTACATGACATTTCAGAAGATAAAATTGTAGTTACAGGACTGAAATCATACAAACGAAAAAACACCTTTCGTATAATCAAAGATGATATCTCAATTATTGATTTCAAAGATATTGTTACTTATCTTCCACAACCAGAGCGCTTAGATGGAGAACTATTTAAGTTTCTGAATAATATTGACGTGTATGAAATATAATTTTTGTTATCTGTATTTAGAATTAAGATAAGTCCTTTTTTAAGATCTCATAAGAAAATAAGATAAATATGTGCCGTTGATTTAGTTTATGTAAAGTGAAGTTATTTTTTATAATATTATTGTAACACTATATAGGCTTTACGGTTTAAAATTAAATTTATACTGTCACTTACGTCTTCCATCACAGACAATAATCTTCCGTGATCAACAGCGTCGAAATATCGGGAGCTCAAAATAAGAAATAATCATGGAAGATATCCCGTAAGTGACAGTATAATAAGTTTAATGTTATTGTACTATTGAAACATTCCAAATGTGATAAATATGTGCCATTGTTTAAGTACAAAGTGAAGTTAAACCAAAGTATAGGTTCTTATTATTTTTGTATTTGTCTTTAGAATTAATTATTCTACGTATTTCAGGATCTCTCAAGTATAGCTCTAAGAATATTGCATCATCAGCCTATCGCAGTCCACTGCTGGACATAGGCCTCTCCAAGTGCACGCCACTGAGATCGATTTTCGGCTTCTCGCATCCAGCTCCTGCCAGCCGTCTTGCGCAAGTCATCACTCCACCGTGCCTGAGGACGTCCTACACTACGCTTGCCGAGGCGCGGTCTCCACTCTAGAACTCGTTTACCCCAACGGTTATCGGTTCTTCGGCTAATATGGCCAGCCCACTGCCACTTCAGCTTGCTGATTCGGTGGGCTATGTCGATGACCTTGGTTCTCTGACGGATTACCTCATTTCTGATGCGATCCCTCAGAGAAATGCCGAGCATAGCCCTTTCCATAGCCCGCTGAGCGACTTTAAACTTGTGAACCAGCCGTACCGACAGTGTCCACGTTTCGGCTCCGTAAGTCATGACAGGTAGGACGCACTGATTGAAGACTTTTGTCTTTAGGCACTGTGGGATCGACGATGTTAGGACTCGACGTAGCTTCCCAAATGCAGCCCAACCCAACTGAATTCTCCTATTCACCTCGTCCTCAAAGTTGTTTCTACCTAACTGCAATGTCTGCCCGAGGTATACATATTTCCGAACAACTTCGAGAACGGCGCCGTGTATCGCAATCGGTTCCGGTAGAACATGTTCATTGAACATGACCTTGGTTTTGTCCAAGTTCATCCGTAGGCCGATGCGTAGAGAAGATTCAGCCAGGTCGTTCAGCATCTGTTGTAGGTCCTGCAGCGTTTCCGCCATGATGACGATATCGTCAGCAAATCGCAAGTGAGAGATGTGTTCGCCATTGATGTTGATGCCTCGCCCTTTCCAGTTCAGCGTCTTGAACATATCCTCCATTGCATTAGTGAACAGTTTCGGGGAAATAACATCCCCTTGTCTCACTCCTCGATGCAACGGTATGGGCCTTGTTTGCTGATTCTGTACTTGGACGGACATTGTAGCGGCTTCGTAGAGACATCTCATCACTTGGATGTATCGCCAATCTACTTGACAACGCTGCAGGGACTCCAGAACAGACCAGATTTCAACCGAGTCAAAGGCCTTCTCGTAGTCCACAAATGCTAGACACAGGGGCTGATTATACTCTTCGGTCTTCTGTATAATCTGCCGCACTGTGTGGATGTGGTCTATGGTGCCGTATCCGCTCCGAAACCCGGCCTGCTCCGGTGGTTGGAATTCGTCGAGTCTTCGCGCAAGTCGGTTCGTGATCACTCTTGAGAACAGCTTATAGACGTGGCTTAGGAGGGAAATGGGTCGATAGTTCTTCAGCTGGGTTTTGTCTCCCTTCTTGAAGAACAGGACGACAACGCTCCTACTCCACGCCTCTGGAGTTCTCCCTTCAAACAGGACGGCATTAAAAAGCTTCTGGAGCTCCCCCAGTACGGGCTTTCCTCCTGCTTTTAAAAGCTCTGTTGTAATGCCATCCTCGCCAGGGGCTTTTCCATTTTTGAGCTGTCTCAGAGCGATCTCGATTTCGTCACTGCTGACTTCTGGCAGGTCTTCGGTGAAATGGCGTGTTAATGTGGCTCTAGAATCCTCATTTCCGGGATCAGGTCGAGATGCATGCGATGCGTATAGCCGGCCATAGAAATTTTCCACTTCCGAAAGGACTGCCGGCACCGAAGAAACGACTTCTCCACTTGTTGTGGTCAACTTCGTCAAGTGGCTTCTTCCAAGAGATTGTACGAACACCTTTGACCCCCGATTTAGCTCAATTGCTCTTTCAATGTCAAGAGTATTGGAGCACCGGAGGTCGCGTCGTACGTGCTTGTTGATCTCTTGGTTTAGAGCCCGCTTAGCTGACGAAGTGACAGGCGGGTTTTCACGTCGTTTCTTCATAAGCCCTAATGTCTCTTCCGAAAGCTTTGATTTCTTGCCCTTACGCTGCATGTTACAGAATCTCGAACCTTCAAGAATATTGCAATTTAGAAAAAATGTTACCTTAAAGATTTTATATAATTTTAGATTACTCTTTGTTGTTCTTAAAAATTTTTGTGTTATGTTTTGAGAAATATCTAAAACTTTTAATTTTTGATGTGATGATTACCTACTAATAAAAAATAGAAACGAAGCATGGTTTTATATTACTTATGTAGTCGTGTATCAGTGTCGATTGCCTACGCATTTTACAATTTATCGATATTTTTTTCGTCAACACAACACTAACTCTATAGAAAATAGTCATATTAGCCCCAAACATTACGAAACAAACTTTTAATCTGAGAACATACCTGCGTAAATTTCATACTGGGTGACATGTGCTTCGATTGTGAGCATATAAACTACAAAAACCAATGAGTTAGTTTAAATAGTTGCATTTACCCCAACATGGGGCTAATGTAACTTTTCCTAGCTGCATGGATCTTTTAATAAGATTCTAGCTAAATCCTATGGCTTTTTGACATTATGTTATATTGAAAGTAATCTCAGATATACGCTTATTTATATAGATTTAAAAGATAACCCCATAAAGTCAAATGTTCATTTTTGGTGAAGGTTCAAGTTTCAACATGTTTTTTTAGTTACAATAGCCTCCATGACCTTACATTTATATCCATCGTTAATGGTAATTTTCCTATAAGTACACTTTTATTTTTCTTTCTTTCTTTTTCTTTCAATCTCTAAAAAACTACACTTAAAAAAACTCATTTCTTTATAATATCGATAAAATATAATAGACGTCTTATCTCTAGTAACTGTCATTCTGACAAACCGTCAAACCTGGCAGCTTTACCACCAGCGGGTCGCTTAAGTTAATCCTTTCATAACACAGTGTGACGTTGCAAATGCCATCTGTTTTTTAATTAAGATTAATAATCGATTTGTGTTGGATTGAAGATCCAACTAGATGGCGTTGTGTGTTCTTAGTCTAAATCGTAAACAAATTAAAGGTTTTTAATTAATTGTTGATATTAAATAATTAGTAGCAATAATTTAGCGATGTTATGTGTGGTGTTTGGAAATCATTTGATTAATTTCGTTGGTCTGATGCATTCGGACGTAAGGATCGATTAGTCGAGTTTGACAGGAAATGGTTTATGACAGGAAGGAGTTTGCTCTGTGGTCGAATATTCGAGGAGTGCGTTGTCATTGCGATGGAAAAGGATTTTTGGGTTTGGACGTGAGGAGTCACGCCATTTTGGGTCTGAGCTTGGTGTCTGGAGGGGCCAGGGTTCTGGAGCCCTGAGGCCACGAGTGCCGTCGAGCCATATATTTGTCAGGCATCGTTTCCCGCTCAGCCTTATCCAGGATCCGTCTGCAATGGAAGCAGACTTTGTTCCCGACTGTTTCTGACGCTTGTCGGCCATTATTTCTTCGGAGCATATTTTGGCGTTTCCTGTGAGTATATTGTACGTGTTTCTGTTCCTCTCGGAATTCGTGTAGACTCATGCGTTTCATACAGGGTTGTTGTCTACAGGTCTGGTTTTTTAGGAGGGCCTTAATCTCAGGCTACTCTTGTGCACATGGTCATTGCGTGGGTGATGGGTGTCGCCGTGGTCTTGCGACTGTTCGTCGGCCAGGTACGGTCCGACGGGTGAGCTGTGACAGCGTGGCTGACCCGCAGTGGCGGCTACCGCCTCCACGCTCCTCGTTACATGAAGACGTCAGGTACCTTGTTGTGCGTGAGTGCTGTGTGATTATCTGTCCTGTACGACATACCCCGGAGGACACGATTTCCGTGTGGAGATAGACGGACCCCGTCTATCACCGATGCCAAGGGGAGCTATTTGAGAGACTGAGGGAGAGACTTTCCGGCTAGGGAGTTGTATGCAGAGAGAGAGTACTTTGTGAGCCTTGCCTAACAAGAGCTTTGTATTAATTTTATTATCGCCCTGCGAATGTGCAGCATAGTGATTACTTCATTTAACGATTGAGCTATCAGTCACCAGTGTTCACCTCTCGAACTTGCAAAGCGGCCCTGAGGCCTTGTTTAGAATCAATATACTCATGTTCTCAGATAAAGGATTTGGACAGAGGTTGCCACTTCAGACCACTGTGGAACCCGAGACATAGTGGTCTGGGGCGGTCAGCCCTGTAATGTGTGTGCAATTATTATTGTGTGTCTATTACAGCATTAAATAACAACTTAGATTGTCTGTAAAATACATGGAAGTGAAATATAATTGTGTTGTTTCATTGATTACCATTTAATTTTTACTGTAGAACGGTGGGAGTAAAAACCCCGTGCCGGGTTACAGTTGGCGCCCAACGTGGGGCAGTGGTGATTTTCTCTCTCTGTTTGTTTAGGGTTCAAGTGTAGGTACCTTATTATGTCTCAGTCTCTCAAACAGTTTTTTAATTTAAGTAATTTTGAATAAGTTAGTCTTTATTTTGTTTTATTGTTTTCATATTGGGTGGTTGAGTACCACAACAGGGTAACTAGTCAAAGACTATAATTTACCTTTTGGTTATTTATTTTTTGTAACTAGTGCATACTTTATGGCTCAAGTGTTTTACTGCACACATATTGATTTATATTGGTGTTAAACTTTCATACACTTATAACTTAAGACTTGTTATCTATATATATAAAAGAAAGTCGTGTTAGTTACTTCGCTTATAACTCAAGAACGGCTGAACCGATTTAGCTGAAAATTGGCAGGGGGGTATTTTAGAGCCAGGAAAAGGACATAGGGTAGTTTTTGTCACCAGTTTTTATTACAAAAAATATAAAAATAAAAAATAAAATTTATTCCGGACATATAGCGCCATCTATTGGTCAAACCAAAAATCTGCCGGAAGTCACTATTCCACGCGAACGAAGTCGCGGGCAAAAGCTAGTATACTATAGTTGTGATTGCATGTTCGTGGTGTGACACAATAGTAACCAAAGTTTCTAACTATTTATATGAGCTTTTTTTGCCCCGATTATGCTGCACATTTGTTGACATTGGATTATTCATTAACTTATATTACATGATGACAGCTATTCAATAACTGGCATTCATTTCTCTCTGCATCCTTGTTGATATTTACATGCGTTCCAGGACATAGTTACGTGGATAACCTATTGGCTATTAGTTTTTGAAGTTGACAATTTGACTTTGACATTGACACTTGTATTTAACTTCAAGTTTTTCACGCAGTTGGATGCTAGTCTTTTGGGATAACGGAAGTATAACAGTTATTTTCCGGACTGTTAGTTATAACTTGTCTTAAAAACCAGAAGCAGGTTTGTTTAACGAGGAAATTACAAGAAATAGTTTTAACATGAAAATCAACTAAGATCAGTCAAGAACGCGGCAAAATCGCATCCTGTCAAACTATAACATGTCTTGACACAATGACGTTCGAAAAAAGAATCCTCCAAGCATAGATGCACGGCTGAATGGCGAGGTGTCTATGGTCGCTCGTCTCTACTGCCCTCTATGTAACTACTGGCAGCTAACACGGCCTCTCCTGACACCCTGACGTCCTCGGCAGGATCTAGGTGAGCCTGGTTGAGTCTCGGAACACCTGCACATGCAATAAGCGAGTTGGACCTGGCTCAATTTCGTCATATTTAAATCACAATTGGTTATCGTGGTCATCATCGGTTTTCTGAGCACATGACACTTTCAGAATAAAAATTATTGGAGGATTTATAAACCTCAAACAAAGTACTGATCCATTTAAACAAAGAAAAATAAATAACATCAACTTTCAATCAAATATCAGGTACAAAATTAATAACAGAACACTGGTAAACCACCCAGCGACTGGAAAATAAATAACATCAACTTTAAATCAAATATCAGGTACAAAATTAATAACAGAACACTGGTATACCACCCAGTGTAAGTGTGTCGAGTGTAAGGCTGAAACATATTAGTTGTACACATATACACACACAGGATACAAAGAAATCATGTAAATTATTAACCTGGTTTCGAGTGTAAGGCTGAAACATATTAGTTGTACACATATACACACACAACATACAGAGAAATCATGTAAATTATTAACCTGGTTTCGAGTGTAAGGCTGAAGCATATTAGTTGTAAGAAGAAATCATGGAAGAAGATGTTATCAAGAACAAATATTCGAACTATACGGAAGTCATAGTCAAGTCAAGTCATAGTCAAGCCAGGGGCTCAGTCTATACGGAAGCCATAAGCCAGAGGCTCAGACTATTCGGAAGCCATAAGCCAGGGGCTCAGACTATACAGAAGTCATAAGCCAGGGGCTCAGACCATACGGAAGTCATAAGCCAGGGGCTCAGACCATACGGAAGTCATAAGCCAGGGGCTCAGACCATACGGAAGTCATAAGCCAGGGGCTCAGACCATACGGAAGTCATAAGCCAGGGGCTCAGACCATACGGAAGTCATAAGCCAGGGGCTCAGACCATACGGAAGTCATAAGCCAGGGGCTCAGACCATACGGAAGTCATAAGCCAGGGGCTCAGACCATATGGAAGTCATAAGCCAGGGGCTCAGACTATACGGAAGTCATAAGCCATGGGCTCAGACTATACAGAAGTCATAAGCCAGGGGCTCAGACCATACGAAAGTCATAAGCCAGGGGCTCAGACTATACGGAAGTCATAAGCCATGGGCTCAGACCATACAGAAGCCATAAGCCAGAGGCTCAGACTATTCGGAAGGCATAAGCCAACAGAACCAGCAGGAGCACCAGCACAGCAGCGCTCGTGCCGCAATCAGCAGCACCGGCACAGCAACGCTTGTGCCGCGACCAGGAGCACCGGCAGAGCAGCGCTCGTGCCGCAATCAGCAGCACCAGCATAGAAGCGCTTGGGCCACGACATGGCCGTTACACATTCTCGTGTATAAGTCTGCGAACAAGCACTTACGACATACATTTCGTTCGGCCACTTCTGACCATCCAAATCTGGAAAGCTTTTCGCTCTCAAAGAAATAAATTCAAGGCATGACTTTGAAACTATGTCTCAGAAATATCATTATTACTAATCATGTGTCAGCAACGCTGAAAACACAACTACCATTACGGTTTGATAAGTTACGTGTAGTTAACTTCACTTCAGCTTTTGCTACACAGAATACTTATAGGTGACAATACCAATGGTTGGTACAATATTACACATTTTTCCACTTAATACAGCTAAGAGCATAATTACTTCCGATATGTAATCAAAACAATAGAACAGATCACCTGACCTCAAAGCATTGTCATGTTACAGATTTGAACATTAGTTAACATCAAAAATTAATGCACCCAAATTACATAATCAGTAAAAGAAAATAAAAACTAAGGTCTGAAAACAGACTTTCAATTTGTAAATTGTAAAATGGCACCAAAAATCTAGAGCCTGATGCACAATTTTAACTATTCCATTTCAATGAAAACAAATTGAGTAAGTCAAAATCAAATCAGTGTGCATTTATATCACAAAAGCAGTAAACTTATATTTCTGTGTGGGTACTTGTTGAAACTCTCATGAGCAGAAAGATTAGAAATAAATATTATTGAGCTCATTTACATAGTAAGCCTGTTACTTATCCAATTTCATGGGACAAAAAGATTTCAAATGCAACCAAAAGATGCACATTATTGTTCCAGCTTGTATAACACCTTGTTCAAGCTTTAAAACATTTATCTAACCTTTTGTATAAAAAAACAACCCGTTGGTCATTAGCGATGGCACCTGAGAATATGTATAACTCTCATACACTTTCAGATGTCTTTAACCAATAAACCACCAAGATGGATTACAAGACATGTATTACATAAAGGCTAAATAAAATCGGATTGATCTCACCATTTACATACAGGTAGGTACATTACAGGATTCTTCCCGTAACATCTCAAGCATAGTAGGAGCAAGGCATGTTGTTCACGGACACCACAGAAACTCATTCCACCCGAAACACACGAGAGCAGTATCAGCGTACTAACCTCGAGCAATTCTCGAGCTGCCTGCATAGCATCTTGAATATACCGTTGCGTAGATTGCAACGCACTGCAATCCATTACAAAATTAAAATAGAACGGCAAAAACTTCGGTAATGGCGGATATACTTACACCGCGTCGTACTTAATAAAAGTGCCAATAAATCTAAACTGAAATCAAAAACTTTATAGTGGGAGTGAGACTATCCCACTTCTGATCTTAAAAACCAGAAGCAGGTTTGTTTAACGAGGAAATTACAAGAAATAGTTTTAACATGAAAATCAACTAAGATCAGTCAAGAACGCGGCAAAATCGCATCCTGTCAAACTACACTCGGCGTCACAAAAATCGCACCTCTTCAATAATACGTTTAAAGCATATCCCACCAGCAATGTATACATTAAACCCAATTAATATTAGTATCAATTGAAAGCGTGTTTAATGACCTTTAAATTAACAACAGTTAGAATTCCTAAACATAACAGATCTCATTAGCACGTAACGTTAAAAAAAATGTTGTCAAAATACGCATTACAACGGCCACTAATTGAGCCTCCCTACAAGGGTATAAAACGAGTGACCCAGGTAAAATGTGGGTCATTCGCTATTCAGCCTTTGAAGTGAACACACGTGAACAGTTACAGCAAGAAAAAGACCCCAGAAGATGGATACTACTGCAGCTGAAGCCTCTCAAGTCATTGCACTACTGCAATCAGGGATGCGGCAGTGTGATGTTGCTCGGCAGCTGAACTTGAGTCGTTTTGCCGTTCGACGAGTGTTCCAACGCTTCCAAGAGACTGGTGGCTATATCCGAAGACGTGGATCTGGAAGACAACGGTGCACATCCGAAAGAGACGATCGCTTCATTGTTACGACGTCTTTACGTAATCGGTTCTCCAATGCTGTTGAGCTGCAACAACAACTGCGATCAGCTCGCAGAACTTCTGTAAGCGTCTCCACGATTAGAAGAAGGCTGCAGGAGAAGAAAATTGGAGCTCATAGGGCTGCTACAGGGCCAAAATTGACTGCACAGCATAGGAGAGACCGGTTGCAATTTGCCCGTGACCATGTGGATTGGACAATAGATCAATGGAGGGCTGTGCTCTTCTCGGATGAGACGAGGGTGTGTCTTTTCTGCAACGACAGGCGTCGAAGAGTGCATAGGAGGCAAGGGGAACGATACGCATAAGCCTGTATTCAAGAGACAATGGAATATGGGGGTGGCTCGTGTATGTTCTGGGGCGGCATGTCAATCGACGGCAAAACGAACCTTGTGTGTGTTTCTCGGACTGGAAGTGCTCGCGGGCAAGGGTCGCTGACTGCTGCCCGGTACATAACCGAGATCTTAGAGGAGCAGGTTGTCCCTTATGCGGGTTTTGTTGGCAGTGGGTTCACGTTAATGCACGATAACGCCCGCTGTCACACCGCTTTAATTGTAAGAGACTACCTGCAAGAAGTTGGAATCCCTGTTATGCGCTGGCCGGCGCGAAGTCCAGACCTGAACCCTATTGAGCATCTTTGGGATGAACTGAAACGGCGAGTACGGGCACGTGATCCTGCCCCTACCACTCTTCAAGACCTCCAAGATGCCGTGGTTGCAGAATGGGACAACATTCCGCAAGAGACTGTTGTCACATTAATGAGGTCCATGAGAGAACGCATGGAAGCTGTAATCAGGGCCAGGGGGGGTAACACTAGGTTTTAAGCTGTTTTAAAGGACTTTGTTGTAATTTTTACTGATAAAATAAAAATTTCCTTTTTAATCATTTGCATTAGCTTGCTTTTTTTTATATCCATGTAAACAAATAACCACATCCATTGATTTATTCTGAAATTTAAATAAATTGCCTTTCCAATGATACCTCATAATCATATGTCTACCATTGATTAATAGGGTTAAAATGACTTTGAAGGGAATTTATAAAGAGGTGCGATTTTTGTGACGCCGAGTGTATAACATGTCTTGACACAATGACGTTCGAAAAAAGAATCCTCCAAGCATAGATGCACGGCTGAATGGCGAGGTGTCTATGGTCGCTCGTCTCTACTGCCCTCTATGTAACTACTGGCAGCTAACACTTGTTTCTCAACTATTGGAATTTCGGGGGGAGTTGTGACAGTTGTTTGTTTAAGTCTGTTTTTTTTTTGACATTAACTTTGTTTTGGGTTTGTTGTTGGTTAGGTTATAGAAATAGATTTGGAAAAGCGACTGCAAGCAAGAAATACCTCCTATCTGACTCCGGGTGGATTTTATCGTAGGGGCACAATAAAACTAAATAAAATCCTTATTCCGAGGTATAATGAGATACTGAAAATCCAAGTTTTCTTTTTTTACGCATAGTATTGATTAATAAAGTTTTTTTGTTTTTATTTTGAGTCTAAGGGTAGTTTAAGGTAGATACAAGTTTTTTTAAACAATAATGTCAGATAGGAGGTATTGCTTGCTTGCAGTCGAAAGGTATACTGGCAGTCTCTTTTACGCGACGAGTTAATTTATGAGGTCAAGATCAGAGTTGAAACGCCGGAAGATACGGTCGCGAGGCTGCGTATGCAACTCAAAGCACTCTGTGGTGATGCCGATCCCTCAGAGATAGTGGACGAGGAGTTAGAACCTAGCGAGGAATTAGGAATAATCCAGGATAAACTCAAGGAGTTACAAATTAAATTGGAAAGTGTTGAAAAAACCCGGGATAAGTATAGTCTTTCTCGTGCCAGGGCATTATATTGCCACTTATTCCACCTCTTGCATAGGCTTATTTGTGAAGATGCCAAGGATGTTGCCTTAAGGGAAAAGCTCAGTAAAGTGATTAAGGGTTATGGAAGTACCTTTGACACATTGTTTATAAAGTCTGAGACACAACAACCACAACCAAATGTCGAGGAAAGTGCGGCTACTCAAACAGATAGAATTATAGTTAGTAAACATATTTGTAAGTGGAATGTCACATTTGATGGCCAAATGAAGGCGGAGAATTTTGAAACCATGCAACTCCATAATAAAATTGTGATGGACAACGCCCCTTATCACAGTAAGGAAGAGAATAAGCCACCAACCATAAATAACATAAAACAGGTGATGGTTGAGTGGCTACAAGCTCACAATATCGGATTTCCCAGCGAGAGTACAAAACCAGAATTCTACCTATTAATTAAACAGCACAAACCGCCGAAAACTTATAAAATCGACAAATTATTAGCTGACAATGGCCATGAGGTCGTTAGATTGCCACCGTACAACTGCGACCTCAACCCTATTGTGTACATCTGGAACCTAGTCAAAATGAGAGTCAGAAAAGAATGTGGAGCAGTTAGAGAGTCGAATTGAATCTCTGTCGTTGGAGGCGTTTTGGCATCAATAACTCCAGATGACTGGCGAAAGGAAGTAAACCACGTGAAAAGGCTTGAAGAGGAATATTGGCTCAAAGATAGAATAACTGACGAGTTAATTATCATAAATACGGCAGACGACAGTGAATCTGAAATAACTGACACAGAAAGTAGTTCTGATTCGGAAGATAATATGAGTGGGATTGAAGAAATAGGTTAAGATTTGAAATAAACAGATTTTTTACGTTCCAACCTGGTTTAATCAATAAATTAATCGTTTATTTGCATTAAACATGGTATACAAAAGTGTTCAATAACAATACAGTAGGTACAAGCATGTTTAGCTAAGATGAATATAGCACGCAAAATTACTAAACTATAAGGCATTAACATTTATAATCCATAAATTCTTTAAAACTATAAAAAATATATTTATTTAACCATTTATATAATGCAATCTTCAATAATCTTATATTTAATACTTTGATATGACTTGGCATCTTATTATATATCCGCACACATGTTGCAAGACAATTTTTATTATATCTGGTCAGTCTTGGTGGATCACTCTGTACTAATCTAAAAGGATCTCGTCTGATCCGTGTACATATTTCATTTGCAGTTTTAAATTTATTATTTACAATTACTTACCACATAACCACAAAAAATAACACAAAATAAATATTGGCATAGCTAATCCAAAATTCAAAACAGTTAACAGAATATAATTTATGTGGTTAGAAAGAAATACAGTACGATTCACGTAAGATGGCGCGCCTGAAGTCAGCCGCTAACTACTTTAGCGCTGGTGTTCTCGTAAAAATTAAATGCCAATAACAGTTTATAACAGCATCATCTAATCTTGAACCATTTATTTTTGACGAGTACACAAGTGCTAAAGTTGCTAGCGGCTAACTTCCGGCGCGCCATCTTACGTGAATAGTACTGTAAGTATTTTTTTATCACTACATAAATTACTTAATTACTTACAGATAGGCTTGCAACGATATATCGGAAAGCCGATAAATATCGATATATCGACGCCTAAACAATATCAATATCTATCGATATTAATGACATACCGATATCGATATATCAATATCGAAGACGCTATATAATCGTAGGTCCCTTTTCCTATCCAGAATTTGTGAATACAAAAAAAATCTGCTGTGCAACTTCATACCTGGCAGCATGGCTTGAAGCCTTCGCCTGTCCTACAAATAAACTACTAAACTTACTACCACTTTCAGTAGGACTAATTTAACTAGGAGTAATTACCCCTAGATTTGAAGTAAAGACGTTCAGAGTAATTTTTAGGGCATGAAATTTTACTTAGGTATTTTGTAAGTCACTGGTATATTGTATGAATTGTTAAAACAGGTATACTGTAAATTTTTGTATAAAATATATGAACATTTGGTATAGATAGCTTAAGCTGTTAAAAATTTAAAAATATTGATACAGGATCGATATATCGACCTACTTGACCGATAATTCGATGTATTATTATCGATCAAATACGATAAATATCGATATCGATATTTTTGAATACCTTGCATCCCTACTTACAGATAGTAATAAAAAGATACTATACAGCGTTCTCTTGAAATTCGTAATAATGCTATAATGAAATGAAAGTTTATTTGTTACAATATGGGTGAGTAGGTATAAAGAATTTACACTTTAGATTGTAGGTATTAATAAAATTATAAAATACAAATAAACCCATTACCCTAGCAACAGAAATTGTAATAAAGAGTTATTTACTTTTTATTACAATATATATCGTCAATATGTGAGGGCAACTTTGCCATGTTTTGTAGCCGCCTAGGGTTAACAAAAACAGAAAATAAAAAATATCTTTTATGAGACACTTTATAAACTTTATGTGCTAACTAGCCGTTTTCCCGCGGTTTCACCCGCGTCCCGTGGGAGCTTCTGTCCGCACCGGGATAAAATATAGCCTATGTTACTCGCAGATAATATAGCTTTCTAATGGTGAAAGAATATTTAAAATCGGTCCAGTAGTTTTTGAGTTTATCCATTACAACCAAACAAACAAACAAACAAAGTTTTCCTCTTTATAATATTAGTATAGATAACTCATAATAATCATCAATTTAAACATGAGAATCTTAGTAGTTGTACGTACAAAAACATTTTCTTTTTTTTAACATCTATCTTTTCATCGCCGTAGTCGCCGAAAACTAGGATCAAGAACCTACAAAATTACACCCAGGAAATGCTTGACCTAGCAGTAGATCTTGTAAAAAAAAAGAACATAACGTCATTGGAAGTCGAAAAGGATTTCTCATACCTCGGGGTACAATTGAGAATAAAGTAAAGGGACTCCATATGAAACCTCCTGGTGGTCAGTTGCGCCTTGGCGACTCCGAGGAAATGGACATTGTGGATATTTTGATAGTAGCTGCAGATTTCGGTTCCCCATTATCTCGACTGGATCTACGTTTACTGATCTTTGAATATCTGAATAAAAATCATCGCTCTTGCCTATTTTCTGGTAAAATACCAGGTAAGTGGTGGGTAAGAAATTTTTTAAATAGACACAAGCATGCACTGACTGCAGAACATTAACCTTTCGTATGCCGGAACGTACATCTACGCTCAAAATAAGTTGATGTTAGTCTGCCGGAGCGTACATCTACGCATAATTACGTGACATCGAAAAATTTATTTTGTGTGTGGAATCGAGAGTAAGTTACTTTGAACGCATTTATTGATTGAGATTATGACCGAATGAACTTAAATATAATATGTCTCGAAATATTTTTTTATCTGTGAAGTTAGTTCAAAATAACGAGTGAAAGTGTCGTGATTACGAAGTGTTTTCAAAAGTGTTTCGTGCTGTTTTTTTTTTGTGCTAAAGTATTTGAACACACAGTACAAAGATGTACAAAATACTAAAGACTGATAAGTTTTAAGAACAGAAAAATACCTACAAATTACGACGATTGAGTCAATTTCAACCGACGATTTTTTATCACAATTATACCGTAAAACCTTACAAGATTGCTCAACTACATCTGATTTTGCCCAGCAAGGTACTTTTCACAAATATTTAAAAAACCGGCAACATTTTTTGGTTACGCTTAATATTTGACCGTCGGGAGAAATTTGAATATATTTCTGGCAACACTACGTAACTGATTTTTCCTAATGACACTTTAGTCGGCTGTCAAACTGTGTTGAAGTTGGTGGTGTATTTTGCGGGCCAAAATTCGTGGGAAAAACTTTTCTTGTACTCGGATTTGTAATTACAGCAGGTAAGTTTTTTACCACTATTCGTTTATAATAAATAAACGTAAATGATCGAGAATCTAACGCGAAATCTCGCTTGAATTCGAAAATATGATGGTGGGCAATGTCAAATTAGTTTTTCGAAAGCAGTCGTTACGACTTTGCCCACCAAAATATTACCTTTAGGGTTGTCGCTTGCAATGATAAATTTGATCTGAGATAAGTAGGTACCTAGGTAATAGTACTTTGTTTAGATTTATTTCGAAACTACCTAAGTATCTGTTTACTATAAGAGTAAACAGACTATTTAAAAAAATAATCTAAATACTCGTGTATAATAAACGTGTTTTTTTTTAATTGTTTATTTTACTACAATCTGTCCTCTTACGGCCAGTTTCTTCATCAAAAGTTAAAGTTAAAGTAATGTCTAAAGTAAAAGTAACGGTCAAATTCGTTTTTTCAAGGTTAAACTGACAGCAAAATTCATAGAAAAATTTAATTTAACCGTTACTTTTACTTTAGACATTACTTTAGCCATAACTTTAACTTTAACTTTTGATGAAGAAACTGGCCGTTAATGGGACATTCAGCATTAGGTTGGTTGGTGCTATGCTGGCGCGCTCGGTATGTAATTATAGTTAATAATGTAATTTTGCTGAGATCATGTTTTTTTTTTATTCCAGTAAGAATAAGCCTAAAAACGCAAGAAAAAATAGAAGAACATTAGGTTCGCGGGTGTTGGGAGAAACGCAGACATGCGCATTTAGTATGTTTAGTAACAACTACACTAGTGTATAGTCTATGGTCCAACACATAGTATGGTCTATGGTTGTAGGCCTCTCTCTTCTACGATTTGACAATTTGATAGCGTGCTCTGTAATATTAATTAAGTCCGAATAAATAGTTTTTCTCAGTTTAAAAGTCTTGATGTTTTCTTATTTCAACAGGTTATGGGCTTCTCCCTATCTGTAAAGTGTAGTACAGTGAAAATACAAAGTAAATTAGCTAATCTTGATCAGTAAAACGTATAACCTAAAAGTTGAGCACGCGGTCGCCGAAGTTTTTTATATTTCAGCTATAATTTCTTGATAAAATGACATCAAACGGGTCATTGGTACAAATTGAAAAACTTACTGGCCGAGATAATTGGACAAGCTGGAGTTTCGCAGTGCAAGCATACCTGGAACTCGATGATTTATGGGATTGTGTCCAAGGAACAAATACTGATCCAAAGAAAGAAAAAAAGGCTAAATCAAAAATAATATTACTAATCGATCCAATAAATTTTATACATATCCAAGATGCGACTACATCGAAACAGATTTGGGAAAATTTATCTAAAGCATTTGAAGACTCTGGTTTACTGAGAAGAGTTGGTTTATTGCGAGACTTAGAGCCCCCGCACACTGGCCACTTAGTGGCGGCCACGCTTCAGCCACTAGTGGCCGCCACAACCTGCGGACGCGTTTCTTCATACATTTTATATAGAATCGGCGCACACTGAGCGCTTGAGTGGCCGCGTCCGAGCCACAAGCTGCGAGAGTCGAGCGCGCTCGCTACTTGTGGCTGCGTTTTGTCGTTCGACTCGTGCGCATACACGGCCACAGTTGCCGGCTTCTTCCCACCCCTGCGCGCCGCTCCCTAATCCCGTCTCCCGGGTCTAGTCTTGTTGTAAGCTGCGTACTGAATGCACGTGCATGATGTCCACGGATCCGATTCCTCATTTTGATGTAGACGCTTTTATTTCCGATGTCGAAGAGCGACCCGCTATTTGGGATTTAAAGTCAGATTTGTATAGCGACAGGGGTAAGAAAACTGAAGCTTGGGAGGAATTGTGCCTAAAATTTATTCCAAATTTTAGTGAAAAAAATGTAGCGGAAAAAAACAAAGCAGGTAAGTTTTTGGACAATTTTATTTTACATTATTATTATATATTTATTATATTTTATTATTTTGCCAAGGTACAGCTCCCTCGTTGCTAATAAAATAATCTTTCAATATATCTCTGGTGTTTAATGAACGACGAGATTGCACGTGGGCGTTATCGATATCGTGAAGTCCTGGTACAGTCAATGTATGATGGAAATTAAATCCATCTCTCTGACGAACAAAGTTGTGTAGTATACAACAGGCCTTCACGATGTCTTCGGCGAAATCTATTGACACATTCAATGGTCGATGTAGTATTCTCCACTTATTCACTAATATCCCAAAGGCACACTCGATATGACGCCTGGCTCGAGAAAGCCTATAGTTGAAAATTCTTTTTTCAATATTCAAGTGTTTTCCTGAATAAGGTCTCAACATGTGTTCTGCAAGACCAAAAGCTTCATCACCAACAAAACAGTAGTTTACAGGACCAGAACTACTAGAAATTGCTTTTGGTGCAGGTAAATTCAGGGATTGGTCTTCCAATTTTTTGAATAATTTCGATTCTTTGTAGATAGTCGAATCTGAAGCTTTCCCATAAGAGCCGACATCAATAAATGTGAACTTATAATTCACGTCACAGATAGCTAGAAGTACGATGGAAAAATAGTGTTTATAATTATAATATAAGGATCCGCTATCTTGAGGCTTAATAATCCTTATATGTTTTCCATCAATTGCACCACAGCAATTTGGAAAGTTAGCATATTCTTCAAACCCCTTAGCTATTTTACTCCACATCTCTTCAGTTGGTTGTGGTACGCAGATATCTTGAAGTGATGCATAGATCAATTTACATGTTTCTTTTACAATCAATCTCGCAGTTGACGCACCACATCGATATACTAATTCAAAATCACCAAATGAACAACCAGTAGCAAGGTACCTGCAACAAAAAGAACAGATTAGAAACCTTTGATTATGTTATTTTTATGTTTCAGCATCCCAGTTGCAGCGAAAATGGAAAAGCCTTCGTGACTGTTTCAAAAGAGAACACTCTAAACAAATGAGCGTTAAAAGTGGATCTGCATCATCGAGTCGCAAGCCGTATATATATTATCAACAACTATCTTTTTTAAAAAACTTGGCTGACACACGACGTGATCCCAGCCCATTACCGAACGAGGTACACGATGCGACTGAGAGAAAAAGGCCAAAAAAGAACAAGACAAATAATGAAGACATTCAAGCAGAAACTGATATACTTGTTAGTATTTCAGAACAATTACAATCTCGTCATTCTAACAAGCATGAAGAAGACGCTGACCATAACTTTGCTTTGTCCTTGGTCCCGCACTTTAAACAAATACCCAATGAATTTAAATTGGATGCTCAAACCGATGTATTGATGGTACTAAAAAAATATAAACAGTATATGCGAACATCACAGAATCAACAACATGGATATTTCACATCATCATTTCAGGAACCACGCTCATACCATACTATGCAACCATCTACTTCGGGTTATCAACCGACTCCGCGTCCATCTGCTTTGGGATATCAATCGGCTTCGCGTCCACCTTCTATGGGATATCAATCAAATTTTGAGCATGACTTTTCCGTTAGCTCGCCATCTGCATCTGATAATACTATGAATTCTGTTTTGTCAGATGATATAAATGAACATCTTTTTGACAACTGACTATGTAAAAGTAAATGTGTATTTGTTATAAAAACTGTATATCTGCGATATGTAACTTGATTTAGTTTGCGATTTTTCAATTCTCATTAATAAATAATTTCTATTTCAATTTGGCTTTTTTAATTGTTTGTTTTACGTTCTAGAATCCACGTGAGTCGCAAACTAATAGAAGCAAAATGATACGAATGAATGATACTTACCTTAAAGTTATAGCCAGCCTTTCTGTTGGAGAGATGCTTTTTCTCATGCGTGTATCTTGATGTTTGAGGTCATCGTGCAAAACGCTAAGTAATTCATTGAATGAGTTCACGCTCATTCTAAAATACTTGAAGAACTTATCTGGATAACATTTTAACTCTTCGAACAGCAATTTGTGCTGTCCATTTTTATTGCGTGATGTCAGAATTGGATGTACCCAGTGACGCCGATGAATTGGTCGTCGATGGTTCTGAATTCGGCGCCGTTTTCTACGTTTTAGAATAATAAGCAACAATAGCGAAATCAAGAGTGCGTCCATTCTTGGGCAACACACGTCTACCTCTGTCGAGATACTTGCAGCTAGTGTCTGACGCAAGTGGCAGCCACTGGTGGCTTGATGCGGCCACTAGTGGCTGCCACTGGTGGCGGCGTGTAGTGGTCTAGCCGAACTACTGGTGGTCGCGTTTAGTGGCGGCGACTGGTGGCCGTAATGTGCGAGGGCTCTTAGTTAACAGTAATTTAGAAACAAGCACCAGTGTAGAAGATTATGTCAACAAAATCATGAGCACAGCTCACAAGCTCAGAAATATTGGATTCAGAGTTGACGATGAATGGCTCGGGACTTTGATGCTGGCAGGTTTACCCGAAGAATACAAACCTATGATTATGGGTATAGAAAGCTCAGGAGTAAAAATAAGTGCAGATATGATTAAAACTAAACTTTTGCAAGAAATAAAAGCTACACCAAGTAATTCAGCTCTGTATACAAGTAATAAAAATACTCAAGCTAAGTTCAAAAACACTCAGCATCAGTCAAAGTCAAAAGGTCCAAGATGTTATAATTGTAACAAATATGGACACCTTGGTAAAAATTGTTGGTTTCAGAAAACTAAATCACAGAGTAAAGAAAATAATAAAGGTTTTGTGGCAGCTTTCTCAGCCATGCAACTGAATGATTGTATTAACTGGTATGTCGATTCAGGTGCTTCGATGCATATGACAATGCATAAACATTTACTACAGAATGAAACAATACCACCGATATCTACAATCAAAATTGCAGACAATAAAACTTTACATGTTGAAAGCTGCGGTGATGTGATACTGCACATACCTAATAAAGATGGCACCAGCAGTGAAATATTAGTGAAAAATGTTTTATATGTGCCAAAGCTGTCTACAAACTTATTATCAGTTAGTAAAATAATAAAGTCTGGTTGTACAGTGGAATTTGATAAAACTGGCTGCTCAGTATATAATTCAAATAATCAAAAAGTGGCCACAGCAAATCTAATAAATGATACATATAGACTGAACATAAATTACAGTAAAATATTCGCCATGTCAGCAAAAGCAGAGTCAATTACACATCTATGGCATCAACGTTTGGGCCATCTAAATTACAATGATGTTCACAAGTTACCTAACTGCACAACTGGTGTACAACTATCATCACAGAAAGAAAAGTATGTATGTATTAGCTGCCTAGAGGGTAAGCAAACAAGGCAATCATTTCCAAGCAATGGCTCCAGGGCAAATGGGTTGCTAGAGCTAGTCCACACAGATGTATGTGGCCCGATACAAGTCGCTTCAATTGGCGGTGCCAGGTATTTTACAACTTTTATTGATGATTTCTCAAGAAAAGTCTATGTTTACATAATTAAAAGCAAATCAGAAGTGTTTGAAAAATTTATTGAATACAAAAACAGAGTAGAAAACGAGTTGAATAAAAAGATTAAAATTTTACGCAGCGATAATGGATTGGAGTATACTAATAACAATTTTGCTAATTATTTAAGGAAAAATGGAATATTACATCAGACTTCCAATCCATACACGCCACAACAGAATGGTCTGAGCGAGAGAATGAACCGAACATTGGTTGAACGGGCAAAATGCATGATGCTTAATGCTGATTTACCGAAGAACTATTGGGCTGAAGCTGTAACAACTGCTGCATATCTAATCAACCGCTCACCCACACATGCTTTATCAGACATTACACCTCATGAAGTATGGACCGGACAAAAGCCAGACCTGAGCAATATTAGAATATTTGGTTGTCCTGCTATGGTGCACATACCCAAAGAAAAGCGCCAAAAATTAGATGTTAAATCTCATCAGCTAATCTTTGTTGGGTACAGTGAGTGCACAAAAGGCTACCGTTTTATAGAACCAAAAACTAATAAAGCAGTGATCAGCCGGGATGTACATTTTCTGGAAGAAAACATTAAAAGTAAAATAGTAGAATCAATTTTTTTTTCAGCACCTGAAACAAAAATAAATAATATTAATCAAGAAGAAGAAAAACAACAATTGAAAGATAAAAATAATAATGAAAAGAATAATAAGAAAGAAGAAAAATTAACACATGTATACTTACCATTGAATGAAGAAAAATCTGAATTAATTACACAAGATGATGAAAACACAGATGAGGAAGAGCAGTCTTCTTCAGATAATCTGAGTAATAATGTTACAGATACTTCAAGTAATGCAGAATATGAAGATCCACTAGATGATACATACTTACCAAGTCAGAGTGTTGACATATCACCTGCAAATGAAACAATAATAAAAACCCGTCAGCAAAAAATAAAGTTGCAAACAAATAATGAAAGTTCTTCTTTATACATTTGCATGAATGGTGAGTCTACATCAAGCCTTCTTAACAATGATCCACAAAGCTTAGAAGAAGCTCTTGAAAGTAATGAATCTGAAGAATGGAAACAGGCAATGAAAGAAGAATATGAGTCTCTAATTCACAATAATACTTGGTCTTTAGTAGATTTACCTGATGGGAAGAAAGCTATTCCTTGCAAATGGGTTTTCAAACGAAAATTTGATCATACTGGAGAAATCAGTCGTTACAAGGCTAGACTTGTAATTAAGGGTTACAAGCAGAAAAAGGGAATAGATTACAATGAGATATACGCACCTGTTGTACGATACACGTCGATTAGATATCTCATAGGTATAGCTGCAAAATACAATCTTGAAATTCATCAAATGGATGCCATTACAGCATTTTTGCAAGGAGATGTTGATGAAGATATTTACATGTCTCAACCACCCACTTTTGATCGAGGAGAGAAAGTATGCCATTTAAATAAAGCTATATATGGTCTCAAGCAAGCTAGTAGACAGTGGAACAAAAAACTAAACTCCGTTTTGTTAGAAATCGGCATGAAACGATCAAAACTTGACCCTTGCATTTATTTTCGTATTTTGAATAAAAATGATATTTTATTTATCTCAGTATATGTCGACGATCTACTTTTGTTTTTTAATTGTTCTGAAACTGGTGAAGAAATAAAGAAAAAACTCAAAGATAACTTTAGTATGAAAGACATGGGAAAAGCAAAACAATGTATTGGATTCAAAATAACACATGAAGATCAAAATAAAATATCACTGGATCAATCAATGTATATTAAAAAGATACTCAATCGTTTTGGTATGGATGATTGTAAGCCAGTCTGGACTCCATGTGATCCAAACACTCAATTAAAGAGAGCCAAAAGTGAGGAAGAAATATTGAGAAACATACCTTATCAAGAAGCTATTGGGTGTTTATTATATTTGTCACAAGGGACAAGACCTGACATAACATATATTGTAAACTCATTCCCTCTTATTATAAAACGCGGTATCAAATAAGTATCGGCTTTTGTACTACCTTTAATCCAGCTGTAAGTACGACCTTGAAAAAACGTTATTACAAAACGCAGTTTATCGCAAGTCCTATTACTATCTGTAGTACAAAAGATAAACCATCGAGCCCCCTAGTTTAACTGCAGTACTTAGTCGACAAACGTCAAATTTCGACATTATTTACTTTTGAGGTTATTTGTTTTGTGATGAAAAAAACGAAAGTGGATATAAATATGTGTGATTTGGAATACTTGGATGTGTAAGAATACTATTGAGAGTGTCCGGGGACCCAACAGAGTGCGTCATCGACAAAATCTCTTCAAATTATCTGACGACAATTTTCGATATAAATATCGATTTACGTTTTTCGAAATAATAGTCAATTGAATGCATGATGATAATCCATGATGATCCTATGATGCTCAACTGGGCTCGCCATAAGGTAAGTAGTCTTTACAGTGCAAGTAGGTTGCCAAAACATCCTATTAATTTTATATAAGAGTCGAAGTTTTTGTATTATGGATGTTTGTTTATGTTCCACGCATAAACTACCACATGGATTTTGATGAAACTGGGAAAATATATCAGATTATCATACAGTCTACTGTTTATTTACAGATTCAAGACTATGTTGGCGGTTTGCACGCCGTATCTCTGCCTGTAATATGCAATGTTTGTAAAATACTGGAATCTAGCTAAAATGTACAAAAATGCCTAGATGAGAAAGGGAACCAGATTTTGTGATGAAGAACAGTTTCCAACATGTATCAGTGCGTTTGACTGCATAAATAGACATCGGAATAAAATATAATTTTCTACTTTTATGTTGTTTCGTTTTCTTTTGCTAATTTAATGAATACGATATTCTGTGTGTAAGTTATTGTTCATTTAATTTTGAAGAGGTTCTAATTAGATGCACAACGTCTTATTTCATCATATAAATCGGGATGAAAATAATTCAAGTTATTTCTAACCTAAAAACAAAACATAACTCGGATACGCGCGCTGACGTTCCGCTATACGCGCAAACTCGATAGTTGTTTAAAATACAATAATTGGATCGTGTATACCGTTAAAAGATACTAGAAACATAAAATTACCTTTAAATAATAAAAAATAATATTTTCCACTGCAGAGATATTTTTTTATTATCATAGATATTTATTTTTCATCAAAATACACTTAATAAAATAATGTAAAAAGGAACGGCGCATAGAATTCGGAACGATTGAACGAATGATTTAAATATTTGTTGCTTATAATCTGTGGATATTATTTCAACCACAGACAAATCAAAGTACCAAACAGTCTTCTCTTAGTCTACGTTTTGTAATAAGGATGTGAAGACTATCGTAAGTACCGTAACAAACCAAGACGTCTTCAGTCTGGTTTAAACCACTACTTGCGGCAGTTTTTATAATAAGAGGGATTAAGTCGGTACAATGGTCAACCCACTGCAGAGCACTGGACTACACTGAAGAGAGTCTTAAGATATTTAAAAGCCACCATTGATTATAAACTAACATATGATGGAAATTCTGAAGGCAATGTTACAGGCTATTGTGATGCTGATTGGGCCAGTCATTCTGAAGACCGTAGATCCTGCACTGGATACATTTTTATTCTTCAGGGTGCTGCAATAAGTTGGTGCTCTAAAAAACAACTAACTATAGCCCTGTCAAGCACGGAGGCTGAGTACATGTCTCTGGCCACAGCTGTGCAGGAAGCTATCTGGCTGAAACAATTAGATGAAGATTTTTGGCCTGAATCATCAGCCATTCCTATTGTTGTTTATTGTGATAATCAAAGTGCCATTCGCATTTCAGGTAATGAAAGTTATCATCAACGCAGCAAGCACATTGATGTTCGCTATCATTTTATTCGAGAGAGGATTGCTGCCAAACAAGTCCTAGTAAAATATCAAAGAAGTCAAGATATGACTGCGGACATTTTGACCAAAGGGCTGCATAGACCAAAACATGAAGCTTTCAGCAGAGCGATGGGTCTGCGTTCAGGAGAGAATGTTGGGAGAAACGCAGACATGCGCATTTAGTATGTTTAGTAACAACTACACTAGTGTATAGTCTATGGTCCAACACATAGTATGGTCTATGGTTGTAGGCCTCTCTCTTCTACGATTTGACAATTTGATAGCGTGCTCTGTAATATTAATTAAGTCCGAATAAATAGTTTTTCTCAGTTTAAAAGTCTTGATGTTTTCTTATTTCAACAGCGGGCATACAGAGATTATTCTCAAGAAAGGACATTGTTCAATTTTGGCCTAAGAACCGATGTGAATATAAATTATACTATAATTTTCATTTATTTTTATAGTGTTTGAAACATATTTTAGTATTCCACGGACACTTCAAATAAATAAATTCCAAATAAAAAGTTGGGTCACAATTATTGATGCCGTATAAAATGTTTTCCGTCAGCTAGTGCTGCCAGTTTCGGAAGTTTTCGCGATTTCGGTAAATACGGATCGAATTGAGAACCTCCTTTCCGAAGTCGGTTATTAAAATTAGTTGGTAACACTTTATTCATTTAAATACCTAAACTGACTAGCTAGAAAAAAACTAGTATTCTATATTTTTTAAGCGAAATCGCGAATTTCTAGCTTGGCATTCGAGTATTAGTTTACGTAATTGGCAACACTGGTGTACTTCAGTCAATTTGCTAGTAGTCAGTTTGATTGCTTTGCGACTATCGTTTCTTTTGTGATTTTCTATGCGTTTCATGGTTTTATTCTAACAACTTTGGCTTGATTACGGACTCCGATTAGATTGCGTACTTGGTAGACTCGGCTGTGTGTAAAGGACTGGATTTTCCTGGCATTTTCGGATATTGCTCTGTCTGTGATCGAATTTAGTTGTATTATAATTACAACAATGGATGCAGAATATAGTTTATATTGTGTAAATTGTGGATCAGCTGGAGGTTCTTCGGTATTAAGAAAACGAAGATATACTTCGTTGCATACAACAATGGACTGCTCCCCGTGTGGTAAGTGGTCTACGAAAGTGTTTTTCTAATTTTGATAAGAATGTTACTACTTATGCTACCTACTTATGTTTTCATAAGCACACAATTTCTCGGTTTTCAAATCAATTGCCACAATTGCAAGTTACTTGACATTTCCTAATGTTTTATTGCATTTATTTATTACAGGTTGAAGCTCATGACCTTATATGTACGACGTGTTGGTCTGAAGCAGTCGAGCATAATAAGATGCAATGCACTGTTGGACGCAATTGTGTACTTTGTAAGAAACTCCTACCATCACGCAAACGAAATCATCAAATTATTGCTTTGAGAACTGATAATGAGCATCACAGAAATATAAGAAGTATAATTTTCGAAAGACTCGGTCCACTTGAAGTAAGTGAAACATAATCAATTGAGACATTTTACATTTTCTATCATTTTATCATTTCACTTTTATATTTATGTAACAATCATTTATTTACAGGTTCGTGCTTCACATTTTATTTGCCATCCATGTTGGCAAAGCAGATCGAGCTGCGGTTCATTATTCACATCCATCTACATCCAGAGGTACAGAGAGTCTCAGGAAACAATTGAGATGTGCTGCCTGTGACATCGACTTAATAAGAATGCGGCGGTATATTTTAAGTGATGAATCTCTACTTGCTCAAGTACAGCAACATGTTACACATCAGGAAGTAAGTAATAATTTAACAATGGAATTTTATTTGAAATCTTGTTATAATATTTTTACTTTATGTTAACCAAATTATCAGTCAATTAACATTGAAGCGAGGTACTTTTGTATTTGATTTTGTGCATTATTACATTATTTTTTTATATTACAGGTGACCGCTAATGACTATATATGTAATGCATGTCATGCACAGTTTTTAAGTACTCCAATCCCCAGCATATCATCACAAGAAGAATTTTCTGTGGGTCACCAACAAGTTTGTTTGGGATGTGGACGTTCTTTGTTGCATCAACAGCATCATATAATACTGGAGGAAAGAAATAGTAATATTTTACTTGTTGTTCAAAATTGGATTCACCCAAGAGAGGTAATAATCTATTTTATATTTTTTTGTACAAATAAACTAAATTAAATATCAACTAAATATACATATAAATATACATAAAAATCATTTATATGTTTTGAGTACTTTAGTACTGTACATTAGAATTAGATATTTAAAATCAATGTTTCTCACTTGCAGTTTTGTAATTATTGACTTCTTGTAATTTATTTATATAAGGCTTTCATTACATACAAATTATGTTTTTAGGTTCAAGCTTCAGATATGATTTGTAACACATGCTACCGAAGAGCTGAATCAAGAGTCTTGGTACCAGAATCAGATCCCAATACAAATTCAACTGATCAACAACCAACTGAAAGAATCACTTTGCCTAATTATCGTAGAGCAGCAGACACACATGCACGCTGTATGTTTCCACATTGCAACAGCACAACGCAGAGAACAGTCCCATTTATTGTAAGGGTGAAGCTCTTCAGTGACTACAAATATTATGTGCCACAAAACTGTAGAGTGTGTGAATTACATTTGAATACACAACCATGGAGTGATCTAATTGAAAGCGAAAATCCAAATCATAGTTTTACAGCCAGTTATATTGAAGATTTTGTTGAATTATTAAAACATAATAACAATACTATTGATTTTGAAAATATTGAACAAATGAATGATAATTTACTTAGGTACTATACTGGTCGCACAAAAGATCAGTTCAGACAACTGGAATTAGAATTGCCTTATTTCCACAAACGTTGTGTTGCTCTTGGAGCATATTTAATAAAGTTACGAACTGGGGACAGCGACGAAAGAATTTCGACATTATTGAATATATCAAGAAGTTCACTAACTAACTAAAATTTTGCAAATCGGTCGAGGCGTCTCCGAGTAATCGGTGAACATACATAAAAAATAAAAAAAATAAGATCCCGACGAATTGAGAACCTCCTCCTTTTTGGGAAGTCGGTTAAAAAAAGCGGGCACCTACGCGAAATCTTGGTTTTAAGGACTTTACGTGTATTTCGAAGGGTTTTAATGACTGTAGGATATTACTAGCATCAATAGGGTTAGCCAAGCATGCGTGAGAGTGTATTCTAAATTTGAATTTTGGAGAAATGCTAAGAAACTGGTTGAACCTTGCTTGGGACTAATTCCTGGTAGAAAGTTCGTCGGCGTTTTGAAAAGTTTTTGACGTGATTTTCAGAAAACTGATAATGCAGTTTTAATTAATGATTAATGGACCTTCCTTTTACATCAAAACATTTTTTAGTAAGAACTATTCGTCTTTGATAAAATTGTCACCTGCTCTAAATGGTCTATAATGATGGTTGATGGCAATGTTAAGAGTTACGGTATTTTTGTGTAAAGCGTTCTATTGTTTAGATATTGTACCCACGCGGTTTAAAAGGGTCGTTCGTCGTTTCGCCCCACAAGCGATTGGCACCGCGGTGCCAATCGACGAAGTACAATTTTTGAATGGGTCGATTCGCCCCGCGGTGCCAATCGACGAACTACCCATTTGGAATGGGTTGATTCGCCCCACAATATGGAACAGTTCTTTTTTTGAAAGGGTGATTGCAGCAAAGGAGATAAGCAGTTTTTATTATTTTTTAAATGTAGTATCATCACCTACTGAAGTTTTATCGAAGTGGTGTAGGTACTTCAAAACCGAAAAAATGCATTATTGTATCTGAACTTTTGAACTTTTCTAGTACCCAGTGTTATCTTACAATGTACTAGGGCAGCATAAAATACCTGAAGTAAATCCCTCGGGGCGTCTGTGAAACCGCGTGGAATAGCTAAATATAATATAATAATATTCAGAATATTTTCGAAGTTAGCATAAGCACCCATTACTTAATTTCATGAAATCTGGTAGTTGTGAAATTTTTCACAGCTCAAAATTGTCAGGAGGCAAAAAGACTTAGATCTTTTTCATAATTTTCTTAAAAAAAACTCAGTTAATAAGTCGGTAATAGAAAACGACTTGTTGAATGCAACAATCAACATTACAACTCAGTCAACTGGAAACTTACTGTGCTTACCATTACTCGGAGACCATAATTTTACCGACGTAGAATCTTTAACCCCTCTGCTCGACAAGGTTTTGACATATGACTTTACCGTTGATTCGGCGGGATATTTTGAATCGCGACATGGAAAAGTCAAAAATTTGTATATACTAACTTTCAACACATGAATTCTAAGTCTAATCGCGATAAACTCCTTCAAAGTAAACTCTTTTCATCACTGAACATTTTGCAAGTAGCTGCGCAGAAACCAAAAAGTGTTTTTTTTATATATGTGTATAGAAGAGAAGATATGTAAATAATTGTACAATACATAAATTACCTATTTTGACTTACATTTATTAAATGTCTAGGTTACAACGCATATCTGTTTTTTATTTAATTTACCAAACGTGACTTACTTATTCTCGACAAATATTTTTATGTTGTCAAGGAATAATAAGGTACCTATCACATTCACAAATTTAGGTATCATGTTAGTAATCGACGATCACTTTCCTTGAAGCCGGTGGAACAGCTAATTAGTCAGAATATTTTCGAAGTTCGCATAAAATACTTTGTCTAATATACGGGTAGTCACTAGTCAGAAGCCAGTAACTCTGACACCAGTCTAACCAAAGGGTATTTATTGGGTTGCCCGGGAAACTGAGTTGAGGGGGTCAGATAGGGCAGTCGCTCCTTATAAAGAACTGGTACTCAGCTACATCCGGTTAGACTGGAAGCCGACTCCAACATAGTCGGGAAAAAGGCTCGGAGGATCAGGATGACTTTGTCTAAAATGCTGAACTCCTAGTACCCGTGATACGTTAAAATAATCTCAATTTTGAAGCAAAACGTAAATAAAATAAAAAAATTATTATGTACAGTAAATAACAAAGTTTGTATTAGGTTAAGAGTCCATTATGCTTAATGGACTCCTAGTACGACCAGTACCAGCGTAACCACCACCAGCAGTACCAGTACCAGTGGACCAGTAGTAGTGGTCTAGTAAGACCTACTTGGTCTAGAATAATGGATAAGAATAATTTTACTTATAATATTTCTGATGAAAATTATGAAAAAGATCTAAGTCTTTTGGCCTCCTGATGATTTTGAGCTGTGAAAATTTTCACAACTACCAGATTTCAGGAAATTAATTAAAATGGGTCGATTTACCAACGTTACTTTCTTCTCATGGTAATCTGGCCCATGCATTTTAGGCTGAGTTTACTAGCCAACTGTTAATGAACCTTCCCTTGGTTTCCCCCCTAATCCTTTTCAACACAATTCACTCACGTTTACACTTCTGCTCTCCTGGTAGATGATGTCAATTTTCGTAGCGACAGTACAAATAAATAATTGGAATTGACAATATTCGAAATGAGTTAGCCAAATGTTTTGCTAAGTGGTGCCAATCGACCTATGCTTAAGATACCTTGGGCCATTCGCCCCGAATAAAACAAAAACAAAATCTGTGGTGCGAATCGACCCATTCAAAAATTGTGCTTCGTCGATTGGCACCGCGGTGCCAATCGCTTGTGGGGCGAAACGACGAACGACCCGTTTAAAATATACCTTTCTCATAAATAAATACAATTTAGAGGAGTATCAGTACTTTGTGCTGCGACAAAACCAATTTAAAGTTAGCAGTGCTGATCACAATTCATCTCCTATCAGACTTTGACATTTTGAAAAATCTTGAAATTCTACAAAATAGAGAAAATAACGGATAAACTGTAAGCATGAGGTCTTAAGGTCTCGTAATCACTGATTTTTAAACAACCTCGCCTCTCGGGAAACCCCGTAGACCTCTGAAGATCTATGAGTCTCTGCATTCAAATAACGTGTTTTCATCAAACGGACATTTTGTTAAATAAACTTGCCTGCGCCGAGGTTTTCGTGTATCTACAGCACTTTCCTGATTAAATGATTAACAATAATTGGCTACCTGCTCATTTCTTAAGAAACATACCTTCGGCCAATAATTTTGAATTCACAACACCCTTTCAGCTAAAACATCGTTTAGTAACCCGACACCTATGGAGTTATCGAGAGCTTCAATGCGGCAATAATTTGACTTTTTGGATAGCTTTAACCCTCCTCAACATTTTTCATAGGGTTAATTTAACATTTATCACAAAATTCAGTATTTTTTAAATGTCAGTCTGATAGGAGACGAGTTGTGATCGGCACTGCTAACTTTAAATTGGTTTTGTCGAAGCCCAAAGTACTGATACTCCTCTAAATTGTGTTTATTTATGAGAAAGGGATATTTTAAACCGCGTGAGTACAATATCTAAACAATAGAACGCTTTACACAAAAATACCGTAACTCTTAACATTGCCATCAACCATCATTATAGACCATTTAGAGCAGGTGCCAATTTTATCAAAGACGCATAGTTCTTAAAAAATGTTTTGATGTAAAAGAAAGGTCCAATAATCATTAATTAAAACTGCATTATCAGTTTTCTGCAAATCACGTCAAAAACTTTTCAAAACGCCGACGAACTTTCTACCAGGAATTAGTCCCAAGCAAGGTTCAACCAGTTTCTTAGCATTTCTCCAAAATTCAAATTTAGAATACACTCTCACGCATGCTTGGCTAACCCTATTGATGCGAGTAATATCCTACAGTCATTAAAACCCTTCGAAATACACGTAAAGTCCTTAAAACCTAGATTTCGCGTAGGTGCCCGCTTTTTTTGCAAAAGAGTGTAGTTTGATTTGTATGTCTATTTACTTAGATTGTTCAAGTTTACAATTAGTCAAGCTAAAGGAAAAGTAAAATTTCGTTACAAATTTTTATTTAATTTAAATGAGCCTAAAATGTTCCTACTATATAGTTATGCTAAGAGTTGTTCTACACTCTACAGTATTTTATCGTTTGATTTTTAAAGCTTTATCTTGTTTATAAAATTATTTTAGTTATATGAGTCTATAAAGAAAAAAATTTCACATTAGATTTAAGATTTGGTACTAATATTATTACTTGTTGTTTGTGTAATATTGTGAGCATTTGTTTAAATATGGCCAATTTTGTGATTTTTGAAATATTTTTAGATTATTTTTTAAAAGTAAGCTACTTCTTAACGTACCTGCATACACAATACTGAATAATATTAATAAAGTGACAACCCTAGTTCATCGTTTTATTTGTACGGAAAATTACAAAAAAAATGTTGCGGCTTTGCCCACTTAAGTTTGACTGGTAGTATATACGTTTAGACTTATAATATTAAAACCGCATGATAGAACGATAGTTTTTCTAAAGCGATCCTTAAGGATGTGATGTTAAAGTAGAAAACATTTAACTTATGAAAGTTTCTACAAAATGGGCAAACTTGAAAAAAGTACTACTATATATTTGGCCCGCTGTCAAAATTGAGGTTTTTAACATAAAAACATGCATTGTTTTGATATTATTTTATATTCCATGCAAAGAACACTACATTTATCAATTATGTACCACAGTCATAAATTGACAGATATATTATTTTAAAAAATATTTAATTTTATAAATAATAAATATCAAGAAATCTGGGCAAAGCTGTACGGTTTTACGGTAACATTTTCTTTATGTTATAAACATCAAATTGTACAACAGTTTACTCGTGATTGGAATATTTTATTACATGGTCCCACAAAACATTTACAGTATCGGCAATTAAGGCTTCATATTTATCGACTAGTAAATCCCCTACACAAGTCGCATATACAGGAATGAATTTTATCCAGTGCGCAAACTTTGTCAACTTATAGTTAAATAAGTTTTATAGATACGTATATTTTTATTTTGTCGTGTTTTAGTACAAAAAAAGAAAGTTATTGATATCGAAAGATGTTTATTTTGTAACCGATTGTACGGTCACAGTTGTCATAGTAGGCACGGCGGCAACGCGAAACCGGTTTACTGACGCGAGCGTTGCTCCAAGCGCGTAAGAATAGTTGGTATCCATATTTTGCTGATTTTAGGGCGGACAAAAGAATAAAAAAAATTTTATTGATGATGCAGATATGTTCTGTTAATGATTCTGGACCACCAGTTTTTTTTTTGTGCACTGCTTAAAATTCATTCCTGTACATGATGTTTAAAAATTGTGTCACACGATGTACCTATTTTTCTTCTATGAAAATGAATGTTAGTTTATTTATGTTAATAATGTTATTTAATTACGATAAATATTCATAAATTAGTACATACCTACTGACTGTTACATTTATATCTGAAACATGATTGGCTTTGTTGATTTATTATAGGAACATGGTGGTTATAATGGATGTCGATTATCATCTGAATTAAGATGACTACACGTTATGCATATATGAATGCAAATGGCCATGGATCACTAACTCATTATATCAAGCAAAATAAATGTTTTATATGCAACATGAAGCCCAACGTGAATGCACCACTTCATTTTATCCTGAATACTAACAGCGTTCAAAATATTTGACTATTGATAAGCATCAATTGGTTTTGGTGTGAATATTGTAATTTCGTCGTGTACGATCACTACTTAAGTGATGAGTGCGATTTTTGTGATAATTTATTTTTCATCCCACCATCTCGGAAAGAGTAGTTTTACTCTTTGATATCTGAGCGCAAAAGCTGTTTTTATCCTCTAGAGCGGCAAAGTGATTTGAATTTAGAACATTGTGTGCAATACTCCATTTATGACAATCTTGATGAGACTTTTCAAACAATTACATATTAAACAAATAAAATACTGCTTAAAATAATTATTCAATAGAGTATTTTAGTCTAGATGAGAAAAAAATTAAAAGTGTATTACAATGATTGTTTAGAGGAAAAGCAATCGGGAAATGTTAGTTTCACTTCGTAAGGTACATAAATATATTTTTTATTGCAGTTTAAAGTTTTTAGGTTTTTTTATCTGTCTTTGAACACTACGAAATGTCGCCGCCATGCTAATGACGTCATTACGGTAGTAAACAAAAGTGTCAGCTGTCAGTGTCAACTTGGTACTACAAACGTGTAAACTGGCTTAATTTCATTTCACATTCTTAAAAAATAACTATAATAATTCAACATCATGGAAGTGGGTTACGTTAAAGGTGACTCCACAAAGAAGACGGATCACAATCCATACAAAATTGCCCCACGTCCTATAACAATGTGACGTATCTCAAAAAAAAGATAAAAATGATTAAAAAAATATGGCATACTCTTAAATTTTTTTTTTTACACTTTCATACGAAAAAAATGCTTTAAAAATTGTTCAGGCGCTGTTATGAAAACATCGTTCATAGGACTATTTACGGACCATTTTTTTAAATTATTTTTTTGTTTGATATGGTATACCCCACAGGTGGTCCCGTAACCATCAGGTCAGGTTCTGATGGTGGAAACCCTGAGAAATCCAGGGCAACTTTTGAAACTTGTAGGCATGCGCATAATAAAAACTTGATAATAAGGTGTACGTCTGATAACACTATGCATTAGTGAAAGTTTGGAGCTGACCTGATGATGGAGACGAAAGAAGGTCGAGGGAACTCGACAACTGAATATGTAAACTACCTCGTGTTTGGGCTTATATTATTTGTATTGAATAGACCTTTGCAACAGTGAAGGTTTGGAGCTGACCCGATGATGGAGACCAGAGAAGGTCGAGGGTACTCGATAACTAAATATGTAAACTACCTCGTATTCGGTCTTATATTATTTGTATTGAATAGACCTTTGCAACAGCGAAGGTTTAGAGCTAACTTGATGATGGAGGCCAGAGAAGTTCGAGGGAACTCGACAACTGAATATGTGAACTACCTCGTGTTTGGGCTTATATTATTCGTATTGATGAGAACTTTCCACTTATGCGGAAAGTGACAACTGTGCTTGTCACTTTTTTTGAAAAGCCAAAAATAAAAAAACTTTTTACAATAAAATAAAACCGACTCCCAAAAACACTGAAAAGCAAAAAAAAAAACTATTCTTAGGAGCATCGGCCTAGAAGTCTGTGGGGAAATAAACTTAGGTACCTACATCCATTAGACACCGACTTCTGAGGTAGTTTACATATTCAGTTGTCGAGTTCCCGCGCCCTTCTCTGGTCTCCATCATCAGGTCAGCTCCAAACCTTCACTGTTGCAAAGGTCTATTCAATACAAATAATATAAGCCCAAACACGAGGTAGTTTACATATTCGGTTGTCGAGTTCCCTCGACCTTATTTCGTCTCCATCATCAGGTCAGCTCCAAACCTTCACTGTTGCATAGTGTTATAAGACATACACCTTATAGTTAAGTTTTTATCCTGCGCATGCCTACAACTTTCAAAAGTTGCCCTGGATTTCTCAGGGTTTCCATCATCAGATCCTGACCTGATGATCATGGGACCACCTGTGAGGTATATCCTATCAAACAAAAAAATATTTTAACCCTTAATTTGGCAAGCATAATGTTTATAAAATTTTATTAAAAAAATACTGTAGTCTAATTATTTGAGGTATAAGGAAATAGAGAAAAATATTATAAAAATGTTTTTTTCAGTAATTGCGCTGAAATAATATGTATCTTATTTTACACATTGCCAAATACGGAGGAATGTATAGTTTTTCGATAATGTATCCAAAAGGATACATTACCAAATCGGGGTTATAAAATAAAATAGTTAATTGGTAAGAAAATTTATTTTTTTACATGAAAATCGTAAAAACAGTTCCGTTGTTTAGCTAGACATAATCTCACATTACATTTTATCCTAATCCAGTGAAGATGTTAAGGAACTATTATAAGAATCATGTTGTATTCCATAAACTGGCAAAGATGTGTTATCTTCCTCATTGTCTGTTGTGTCACTGTCGTCCGATCGTGCATTTCCTGCAGGAATCAACGCTAGAATGCGCTTTGATCTTGCTCGTTGAAATACCTACGAACAAAAAAATTGCACATGCAACCAAACCAAACCCAAGCAAACTGAACACTGAACTTTTTATATGAAATTATGTCAAAAATTATGCAAAAAAAAACGAAATAAAAATTAATTTTATCCTACGGAACCTTACATGCTGTAGGGTCTCACATGCGTGTAGTTAATATTTTTTTTATGTAAACATTACGAGAAATTAAACGTGCGATAATAGGTTAACTTTTGGCAATGTGTCTTTAAAGATACAATGTCGTATAGTCGACATTTGAGCAAAGTATCTTTAAAGATACATTGAGGTTTGACAACGTGTCATGGCTCGATAAATACATTTCTATGCCATAATTTCAGCTAAATCGTTAGTATATTACGTTACACACATAAAATAGTGAGAACCTGACATCATCACATATAAAAAATAATAAAAATCAATAAAACTTACAGCTTTGTTGCTCTTCGTGTCCGTCATTTTTTCAGGTCGACGTAAATAGGGATGTCCAGTTGTTGAAAATGCAATAGACTTACTTTTCCTAGTGATGTCATGAGTCAAACTTTATAATTAAATCGATCGATTCAAAAAAATACAATTACTTAATGTTACAGATTTTTTTAAAGTTGTTGTATCTTTAAAGATACATTTTCAAATTAAGGGTTAATAAAATAGTCCATAAATAGTCCTATGAACGATGTTTTCATAACAGCGCCTGAACAATTTTTAAAGCATTTTTTTCGTATGAAGGTGTAAAAAAAAATAAATTAGAGAGGATGCCATATTTTTTTAAACATTTTTATCTTTTTTTTGAGATACGTCACATTGTTATAGGACGTGGGGCAATTTTGATCCATCTTCTTTACCAAGAATAAACTCTCTGATGGTCGGTAAATTTTTTGCTGTAAATCCCGACTTCTGTTCCGCTGAGTTACGGAATGTTAAAACATCCATGTAAGTTTTAAGTACCTTTTATATATCTTTGATACATTAAAAAAGCTATTTTATTGTGATAAAAGATGGTTTAAATTTCGTACATTGTTTTCAGATCCGGAAGGGAGACTTATGGCGATGACGCTATAGGTTACGTACAGCTGAAGAGGGAACAAAATGTTTGCACTGTAAAATGTACAGTTTGCCCTGAACACAAAGTACGAAGTAAGTCGTATGCAGCTACACTCGTAGTGGATGAACAGGAAGAAGTGGTGATAAGTGTTAAATGTCATGATTGTCCTGCATCAGCAGGTGGTTGTAAGCATGCAGTTGCATTTTTGATGTGATTGCACCGCCGAAGTGAAGACCCTTCCTGCACGTCTGTAGAATGTTATTGGAAGAAGTCCAATCTTGCCAAACTTGGAACATCAATTAAAATATTAAGTGCAAGAGAAATGGCAAAACGGAAACCAAAAGTATTTGCACCAGACAGCGGGTTGATGAATGAGTTTATCAAAGAATGTAAGACAAGAAAAATAAATAATTGTCAGTTTGTTAAGCATGAACCTGACTATTGTGATACAGATACTAATCTATCATTACATTATCTGATGATGACATATAATGATGAGAATTATGATAGATTTCTGTCAAAAATCTTAAAAGAATTCAGCAAGACAAATATAAAACATGCAGAAAGAAATACTAGAGGTCAGAATACCAGTTACTTGTGGCATGAACTCCGATATGGAAGGATAACGGCTTCTAAGTGTTATGAAGTTAGTCGTTGTAAAACAACTGATGGAAACTTGGTTGCTGTCATTCTTGGTGCGAAGACTCCAGAAACATCGGCTATAATTAGAGGAAGAAAATTAGAAGATCAAGTGAGAAAAGTTGTTGAGAAGAAATTGGGAATCAAAATTCAAATGTGTGGTTTGTACATATCGGAGACATTCCCAATGATAGCTGCATCACCAGATGGAAGAAATGAAAATACAACATTCGAAATCAAGTGCCCTGTTAGTGCCAAAACGTCAGAAAATTATATTGACAAGGAAGGCAGAATAAAAGAAAAGTATTTTGCCCAGGTGCAAATACAAATGTATTGTGCTCACGCCACTGAGTTATTTTTGTGTTGCCAATAGTGACTTTGAGAAAAACAATGAAGTTGCACTTCTTAAAGTTGAATTTGACCAAGAGTATGTTATGAGTCTTTTAGACAGTGTTGTTGCTTTTTGGAAAAATAATATTTTTCCAGTTTTGTCCAAAAGTGTGACAACAAATTCTATATAGAATAAAATAAAATGATTATAAATTAAAATAGCTTTTTCATTCATAACCCTTAAAATGTATAGAATTGAAACACAATAGATTTTCTGTTTTTATTTTGAGACCAGCCAAATTTTCAATCTCCACTCTAAGAGTAATTTTTTCCATGTGCCAAACTAAAAACAGTATTTTTTAGAAGTGCTATAATATCATACAATTTCAATAGTTTTCAGAAAGAGCTCTAATTGTTTTCTTAGTTGCATCATAAGCATAATTTTTTTCATCAGGCTAGCATGCAATAAAATATTATCATTATCAGAGCATTTTCCTGTTATCATCATTTATTTATTGTCCGCCAACAACCTGACCGCAAAACTTCTTGGGAAAAATTTAATAATACATACAAAGTAAATTAAATAAAACAAAATAATATATTTGCAATTATTTATTTAATTAAAGAATCTTGTAGATTAATTAATGCACATGCTGTTTTAATACATAAATCCAAAATGCCAATTAAATTAGTATTGACAACTGTATGCATTTTTAAAATGCTAAATTCACGCAGTCTTCTAATTACCCTTTCAATATGGATTCTAAGACTGGCAATTTGCTTGGTCTGCTTTACTTCTTTTTTAGATAATTTCATCCCGGTATGAACACTTGGTGGCCTTAGTAGGAAAAATCCTTTTTGAGACAAGAATGATTCTACATTTTTAAAACCTCTATCAGCTAAAATATATGAGCCTGGATTCAAGCTTTCCAAAAACAAACTTTCTTCTAACAGGCTTACATCGCTAATTCTTCCTGCATAGCCATTTGACACAAAGTTTACGAGTCCATCAGGAGTACATGAGACAAGGTATTTAATGGTATTTGTTTTCTTATATTCTGACCAGGTCAATGCTTGATGCATAGCCTTAGAAGGTTTTTGGATTTCTATTTCCAAGCAATCAATGATACATGTCACCTGGTTATATCTGTGTCGAAAAGCTATAGGTAAATTTTTTTTTATTGATGTACTTGAAAATTGTTTGACAAATGGTGAAAGGACTTTAACAATACCTGGCATATTGTTATTAAATATATTACTCGCTTGGGTCACAGATAAATCGAAATCATCTGATAATTGTGAGAAAGTCCTATTTAACTTAATTTTCATTAAACATAATAAAATATTGGGCACAGTGATATCTGTATGCTTTTTAATTAAATCAATGATAAAATATAGATTTTTATTAATACCTATGTAAAGTTTAGGCTTATCAATTATTTTACTTATTGTACTTTGCAAATTTATTTTTTGAAGTTTTTTATGTTCATCTTGTAAGCTGCTGTCTGAAGTAGTTTTGGAGATGCTTGTTTTAGATGGAGAATAGTCTTGTTCAACTGTTGACCCTGCTACTGATGGTGTACATGAAGTATCACTGTCACAGAATTCTTCTATAAAACTTAACTTTCTTGAAGCAGGTGGCTGAGACGTCGATGGTTTTATAATGTTTTTAGCCAAAGATTTTAAAGGCGATGTAGCAATTGATACATTTAATTTAATTGGCGAAGTTATTTTATCTCTACTTTGTAAATTGGTTTGAACCTGTCTAAGTCTAACCAATACGTTAAATAAGACAATTGATTGGCTGGATAGCAATAATTTGAAAATAAATATTAATAAAACCGTAATTATACATTTTGGCCAACGTGCATTGACATTTCCTAAATTTGACATTACATACAATAATAATACTATTGACGTGGTAACTACTACAAAGTTTCTAGGTTTAATAATTGACCGTAATTTGAATTGGAAGCCTCATATTGAGACTGTTTGTAAAAAGATTAGTAGCAGTGCATTTGCTCTGTACACGCTATCAGGGACAGTTAATATAGATGCTTTGCTAACAGCGTACTACGGGCTAACCGAATCAATTTTAAGATACGGTGTGATCTTCTGGGGCAACTCAACCGACAAGGAAATAGCGTTTAAAGCCCAAAAGCGGTGTATGAGGTCAATGTTTAGATTGGACATTAGAGATTCTTGTAAGCCGTATTTCATTCGTTACAAGATTCTGACACTACCGTCCCTTTACATATTAGAAACGGCTTTATTTGTAAAACGGAATCCAAATCTGTTTCCGCGTATGGCAGAATGTTTTCCCCGAAATCGACGCGATACAACTAAACTTTGTTTACATCCATCCAGGACTGCACTTATGCGCAAAAGTGTTATTTGCATGGCTCCAATTATTTATAACAAATTTCCTAAAAGTTGGAAAGATCTAAGTAGCGATCAATTTAAGCAGAAAGTAAAATTGTTTCTTGTTGAAAAAGCCTATTATAGTGTAAGTGACTTTTTAAATGATAAATTTGGTTCGATGTAATTTAATTTACAAAGACAAAATACGATTTAATATTATTTACATTAATTTATATTATTATTGAAATTATATACATTAATTTAGAGACTGACTATTGTTACTAATTAATATATACTTTCACATTTGTAGGATAATAACTGTAAATAGTTAGTCATAGAAATAGATTTATATTTGCACGCCATTTATCATGGCAAACATGTCTAGAACTCTCTCCAATTTAATATCTTGCATGCGATTTTTTATTGTATGTACACATGTGTTTGAGCAAATAAATAAATTATTATAAAATTATTATTATTATAAATTATTATAAAATTATTCTACTTCTGATATGTGCCCTTTGGCAAACCTGAATTGCTTTATGTCTCTGGCTCGGCACTACTTGAGTGGCTTTGTGTTCCTGTATTTGGTTGATTTGAGTCGCTTTGTGTTCCTGTTTTTTGAGAACTTGAGAGGGTCCACCCCTTTCTGTTTGCAAACCTGAAATAAATGCAATATAATTTTTCATATTTTAAAGTACATGTAGGTATACATAAACAAGAGTACATAAATTAATTTGTGTGATCCATATATATTATTTATATGTATAAGAAAATGTTATGAATGTTTGTGCCATTAATATTCACTACAGATCTGCTTTTATAAATATAATTTACTGTTAATTTTAGTATGTGAACACAACAATTTTTTAAATAATTACATAGTATAAAAATAAACAGTTACCTTCTGTATAAGATGACACTTCATTATTCTCTGCTTCTTTATAATCATGATAAGAATCCTCAGGTAAGGCTACTCTTTGCCTTTTAGCTTCAGTAGGATGTGATTCTTTTAAAATCTTATGTTTTCTATTCCAAGCAAACCTGGAGGGTATGCAATTAGGTTTCATTTTAATCCTTTTTACTGAACCCATTATTTTATACTTTATATACTTTTCCATGTCATGTTCCAACTGAAACGTAAGAAAAATAAGTTATTAGCATCTTTACTACACAGATTTTATAACCTCTAAATATTATCCACATTTCCCAAAGTATTGATTCTTGAAGTAGTTAACCTATCATTAAAGAGTATATTTCATTAGATAGGTAATATTAATACAGTTACTTACATCAAAGTGATCTTCACAAAAGTATAAACGAGATTTATCTGATAACAGTCCGGGATCTCGTCTCACAACTTTTAACCAAGTGTTTCTCATATTTATATCCACTGGTACTTGAATCCATAATTTGTCTGGTGTTTTTACACTAGTGTTCTCACATTCAGAAACAACACACCAACGATACGGAGCATAATTACTCATTATTAAAATTTTCAATACATATCAAAATATGTATTACTGACAGCTGTAGTTTGTTTACTAACATAATGACGTCATGACCAAAAAACAATCATGGCGTCCGTTGTGTGCCGCGTTTTTGCGAAATACGCGCGAAATTTGAAATTATGATAAAACAATTAATTTATATTCGTACATAACGTGAGAAAATAAAAATTTTTAATTTTTTAGAGATATATTAAGACTAAAGAATTTATTTAAGATATATTTCAAAAATGCATGTAATACCCTATTAATTAAGTAATTTTTATTATTGTTTTTACATAGATTTTTAACCTCGTTTCATTTTTAAACTGAGTTTTTAAATAAATGAACTTTAATAGGTACTTCTATTTAATTTGATACTCATACGTGCGCGCCATTTTGTTTTTTTTTGCATTTAGTAATTTCCTCGATGAAGTGGGATGAAATTATTATTTTTTATTGTTTAGAGGTTGATTTTAAACCTCATTACATTTTTAAACTAAGTTTTTGCATAAATAAATAAAATTAGCTATTTAAAAATAGGTACATTTTTTTAATTTGCCATGTGTGACGTGCGTGCCATTTTCTTTTTTGAGTTTGGAAATTTCCTCGATGAGGTGGGATGAAAAGTTACGTGTTGCACTCGAGTGCAAAGATTTTTCACCTTGTGCTCTTTTCATTCCCTCGCTATCGCTCAGGATTCTAATTATTGAAACACTCGCTACGCTCGTGTTTCAATTTTAGAATCCTTCGCTTGCTCGGTCATCAAAATTGAGCCCGCGGTTAAAAAGCAACTTTGCACTCTTGTATAACAAATAACTATTAATATTTTCTTTATAATAAGGTGGGTGACCCAAATAAAGCCTATGTCCTAATAAAGCCTAGTTTTTAAATTTCCCGCTTTACGATTTCAAATGGCCGCCAATGTCTGTAATAGTGTGCGTGCACATTAACCAACGCACACAAGCACAGCCAGCGGCCCGTGCCGCGAACGTGTTGCAACCTGCAGTCGAAAACAACTACGACGCGGAGCGCACGATTGTTTTTATAAAATTCTGGTGGAGTAAACAGTAAGTATTTTTACTTATATTCGTATACGGTGTGCTGTGTTTTGTCTATAGGATAATTATACGTTTAGCTATCTCCTCACATAAGTAAAAAAGCCGTAATATCGGTGTATTCCATATAATTCTGTTTGTTTTTACCCATGTGCTATGTCCTAATAAGGCCTATTAAAAAAATGTATAGGCCTTATAAAGGCACAGGTACAGGCTTTATTAGGACAATGTTTTATACCAGTTCGGAAGTATCACAGTAAAATAGTAAACCCTTGTTTTCAGTAACATCATGGAAAACAGATCACCAGCTTCCACCACGAGCAAAAAAAGGGCTCAATGGACTTCGGAACAGATGGAAAACGCTGTTAAAATGGTAGAAAGGGGTATACTATCAACATATGCTGCTGCAGCCAGATACAACATCCCAAGAAGAACCCTACGCAACCATCTAGCGAGTGGTTCGACTTCGCGAAAGCTGGGTCGATCGGCTATATTGACGCCAGAACAAGAAGCTGGACTTGTCAGAAGAATTATACGTTTAGCTGATGTTGGAGTGCCGATGACCTCAAAGATGTTACGCGTACAGGCTTTTTCATTTTGTAAAATTAAGAAGATTCCAAATACTTTCAAAGATTCCAAAAATGCTGCTGGGAAGAAATGGTTGAGGTTATTTCTCAAACGACACCCTGAATTGTCACGTCGCAAAGCACAGATGATGAATCCAGCTCGCGCTCAAAAATTAAATAAAGATATTGTTAGCGATCACTTTTCCAAGTACAAAAGCGTGCTGGATAGGCTTGGAATTGAACATAAACCTGAAAGCATTTATAACGTCGATGAAAAAAATTGTCGCATATCTTTGCACCATCAGCAGGAAGTTTTGACAGCCAAAGGGCGAAAGAGAGTCCATCAAATAGCGAATGAGCATGCTGAAAGTGTGACAGTGGTAGGCTGCGGAAATGCTATAGGATCAGCTATTCCGCCAATGATTCTGTTCAAAGGCAAGAGACTAAAGCCAGAATTCCAAGATAATTTACCTCCAGGCTCTCTGGTGAAGATGACGCCAAAAGGCAGTATGACGACAGAAACTTTCATAGATTTCATTAATCATTTGTATAAATACAGAACCTCAGGGCCATGTCTCCTCATATTTGACGGTGCAAAATGCCACCTTGACTTTACTATTGTCGAGGAAGCAGAGAAATGTGGCATTACTTTGTATTGTCTACCTTCTAATACCACACATGAGTTACAGCCAATGGATAAATCTGTTTATCGTTCTTTTGAGCACCATTGGGACCAAGAGTTGATTAAATACATTAGTCAGCATCCCGAACGAACCCTTAACAAGACAAGCTTCAATGTCATTCTCTCGCAAGTATGGCCGAAATGTATGACTATTAACAATATCTCAAATGGGTTTCGCGCTACAGGGTTGTATCCATATAACCCAGATGCTATTCCTGAAGAGGCGTTTGCGCCCTCTGCGCTGTCGGAACTTCCAAACCCTACAAACATTGAGAATATTGCTGATGAATCGGAGGCACAAGAGATTTCAACTGCAAATGTGGAAGATTCAGATGGGTCAAGCACAGATACTGAGAATTTACCACTGTCCTTGCTCTCAAAAAACCATCCAAATGCTGGAACTCCAAATAAGATTGACAATCCATCAACCACATGTGAGATTCATGATTTTTTACCAACTCCTAAGTTTAAAGTTAAATCGACTGCTCCGCGCAAGAAGTCTTTGAATTACAGGGCTCAAGAGGTAACAAAAGATTTGTTTGGTGACAGTGCTACCAATCCCACATCACAGGTTACTGTACCATCGTCAAGAGTAGATAATGTTCCTGGTACTTCTTCCATGATAGGAAAAGAAACAAAGACACCAAAGTCAGAGTCAGTTATTGGCTGTACATCTGCACAACCTGGAGTTGCGGCAAAGCAAAAGCTAAAGGGATCAAAACCAAAACGTCACGATAGTAACCCTTCTTGGTACTGCCCAGCCTGCAAAGAAGATCGAGTCGATGATATGCGACAATGTCTTTCTTGTGGCGTTTGGTACCACGAGCTATGCGTTGGACTCACACCCACTGATAAAATATTTTACTGTTCAGGAGATTGTTTAAAAAAAAAGATGGAAAAGGCTGATTAATATACTACATTTACATAATAAGAAACTCATTAAGTCTGATCTAAAAGTAATTAATATGATCTCATTAGATTTAGGGCCGATTTTTCAATCATCAGATAAAATGCCTAATAACTATTCTAAGGAATAACGTTATTGGACTGTTTATACAGACGAATAGATGCTCGTCGATTTTTCATTAGTAATTTATTGCATGAATAACGTTTTGATCCAATATTTCAACTCTAGCATTTTAAGCTTTTGAGAAGTGAAACAAATATATCGCTAAGCAATGCATTAGACAGAGACAGACTTTTTTCTATCCTGTCAAATTATCCGTCTATAATTTTTAGGTTAAAAATAGCCAGTTCAGTTTGAGTTGTTTTTGATTTTGTGAAAAACATAAAGTAAAATAATGGAAAACAAAAAACGAGAGCGCTCAGCCAATTTTGATTCTGCTGAAATTCAGCTCCTAATTAATTTAGTGGCAAAATTTAAAAATATTGTTGAAAATAAAAAAAACTGATGCCGTTACTAATAAGGATAAGGAGGCAGCCTGGAGGCAAATAGAAGAGAATTTTAACTCCTGTGGAGTGTCCACAAATGCCCGATCGTGGAAGACCCTCAAATTGAAATACGAGGGTATAAAAAAAAACACAAAAAAGAAATCTTCTCTGCAAAGGCAAGAGATGTACAAAACTGGAGGAGGGCCTTCAAAAGCTCCAGAATTCAGTGAAATCGATGAAAAGGTGCTTAGCATCTGCTCGAACATAACAGGACTTGAGCCACGTCACGACAGTGACACTATTTCAAGTAAGTATTGGCATGTTTTTGGTTACCAGTTACTATTTAAAGTGCAAAAGCTCACATGTAATAATATTTTTCAGAATCTACTCCTCTGGAAGAAGTTGAAGATAGTAATATTATTTTTGAAATAGAAGAAATACCAGAAAATTCATTCCAACCCCATCCAGTAGTTGATTTGGCCATCGGGGAAATTGTTGAGGACAATCAAAAAGGTATATGTCTATAAAAGTCAGATGTTCTTAAATTCAGTTATTTTATTTTAAGGAGCATTCTATGAGGCCATAATTTATAATTTATGCTTGCAGGCAGGTTGTAAGATTATAGTAGGGTACTACAGATTGTGTTTTGATATCTAATAATAAACCAAACAAATGAAACATGTTATGTTTAATTAGCCCATAAGCCCATACTAAATGTAGGTATACTTTCATGTAATGTATTGTATGTAATTGTTGTTGTATTACTTTCAGAAAATAATTGGGACAAATGGCACCCAAAGGCTTTAAAATCAAGGGTGTCCAATGTATTAAAACCAAATGTCTCCAAAGCTAGTGTCACCGCCAAACTAGACAAATTAAGCGAAGCTCGACTGGAGCTAGTACAGCTCCAAATGAAGACTGCCAAACTTGAGCACCAGTTTATGGAGGAGGAGCATAAACTGAAAATGTTGCATTTAGCTAATGATGAGAGAAGAAAAGAAGAATTACACTCATTACAATTAAAACAAAATGGGTGTAATTGTGGAGCAGTTCCAAATACCATGACTTAGATTTTTGTTCATTATTTTGAAAAATAAAAACTTGACTTTAATAAAATACCAATGTTTTTATTATGTAACATTAATTGAAAAAGAAATTGCACATATGATAAACATAAATTTCTATTGAATGAATATAAAGATTATATGTAGTAAAACTGTTGAAAAATTGAGCTTGGCTGCCCTAGATTATTCAGTAGGTAAGGCATGAAAATAATTTATTAAGATTAAGTTCCTAGTATGGCACCTTTCATCACCAGTAAAATCGGCTATAGCGGGTGGAAATATAGGCTGTGGTGGAATATGCAATTCTGGGTCCACTGGAGGTTCCTCCTCATTTTTTGATCTTGCCAAGTTGTGTAGTACAGCACAGGCTACAATCACATCTTGTGCAAGCGGCAGCCTACACCTTAATCCTATACTTAGGACTGGAAACCGTCTTTTCCAAACTCCAAAGCACCTTTCAATAACATTCCGTGTTCGAATTTGTGATTCATTATATAAAGTCTTAGTTGGTGTGTCTGGATTTTGAAAAGGAGTGAGTAGGTAATTAGTTAGTTCATAACCACTATCTCCAAGTATAATTCCATTGCCAAATTCACCATTCTCAAAGTGGTATTTCACATGTGAATTGGCAAATATCATGCAATCATGGGTAGAGCCAGGCCAACGTGCAACTATATCTTGAAACATCAAGTCTGCTGAACACATTGCTTGAACATTAAACGAAAAGAATCCTTTTCTATTCCTGAATTCTTCTGCAGTGTTACCACCAGGCGACTGAATCCTAATATGGGTGCCATCTATAGCCGATACTACTCTAGGGAATCTGGCTATTTTATAAAATTCTAGTTGAGTGCTTCTGATGTCTTCGTCACTTCTTGGCAAGTTTATGAATATTGTTCTTAAAGATGCTATAGCTTCAGTAACTTTTTTAATAATACGGCACATAGTGGAACTATGAATACCACCAAAATCACCAACAGTTATGTAAAAACTTCCAGTGGCATAAAATCGCAGTGCAATTAATAACTGCAACATGGGTGAAATACACTGATTTCTGAAACAAATAAAAGCCCTTATTTTAACTGATATTGTAAGTACATACATAGGTAAGCACTATCTTACATCACGGAAAGTGCGATATAACAGCTTACCGCTTACGTACCTTTCTGTTTGGTGCTTGATTTTATTTTCAATTAGGGAAAGTAAATATTGCACCGACTCTTTCCGAAGTCTGAATCTGCGATGAAATTCTTTTGAATCCCAAATCCTAAAGTGATCAGGCCTTGGGCGGATTATTCTTTCTTTTCTTTCGGGTGGATTTATATATTCATTTATTATAGTCTCTTCTTCGATAGCCAAGTCATCAATATTATCGAAAATATCCATAATAAATTGTTAATAGCGCAAGAAATAACTTTCAGGCCTTGGGCGGATTATTCTTTCTTTTCTTTCGGGTGGATTTATATATTCATTTATTAAAGTCTCTTCTTCGATAGCCAAGTCATCAATATTATCGAAAATATCCATAATAAATTGATAAATTGTTAATAGCGCAAGAAATAACTTCAAACTAAAACGTCATCTGCGTCAAATTATCAATCGAATAGTACTTACCTGGCGGTCAAGGCGGCAAATAAATTAATTCCTCAGATAAGGATTTATTCGTCCAATAGGTCTTACTCGACCATTGAAAAATTCATCAACTTCGCTATCTCTCGAATATACCCTATCTGTTTGTTTATCTGACAATTGAAAAATCGGCCCTTAATATAAGTATTGATAACGTTTTGCGTTAATTAAGAAGTTAAGTGCTTATTTGCTTTAATTATGGCTTTATTAAGACACGGGGTTCCCAATAAGGCCAAATTGACATTTTAGTTATTTGTGTTCACAAAAGTTAGATTTTTGGTTCTTAAGTAATTTTGTTTCATTTATTTCAAAGTTTAATAAATAAATATAAGTATTTTCAAATTACCAGTGCATTTTTATTATAAACCTGCTGGTAAGGTAATAAAAAAAATAAGGTAGGCCTTATTTGGTGATCTTACCTTACTTGTTCACACATGAACGTGCCATTTCAGCGACATAATACTACGTGATAAAATACAGGCTATTATCACGCTGTACAATACATACAGGTAGTATCTACGTGGGTACCCAATTTCCACGTTAGTAGTACCAGTAATGTAATCTGATAGCAAAACAAAAACATGCTGCAGGTACAAAAATATACCATGTTTTTTATAGATGGAACCAAACGATATAAATTCTAACGATGATCCACCATATAAAGAAAATGCCCTTATTACAGCACTTATGGTAGAAAATCTCCTAGTAGGAGAGTACAAGTGCTGTCGAATGACAGTTATTTTGAAAAGGTCAAAATCAGGAAGGTTATTGCCAGATGGTGCTGCACATAAAGAAGACCTATCGGAGAATGCTTATGGCTTACCTGGATCCTCTGTTGTATGTATTAGAATTCGATACATGTATTAGTAATAACAAGAATCTCGACAAGTTGTAATATTTATTTTTCTTTTCAGGATGACGCTCAGGGCAACATTTATATTCCACCTTCAATGATTGAGCATGAAATAGTTCATGAGCCCAGTCTACGTATTAATGAAGATAATTCTATATTAGAATCTGCTCCACCTAGCTCGTCTGTAGGTTTCACTATTAAACTGATATACAGATTGTATTTTACCTATATTATTATTTATAATGTACTTATTTATATTTTCAGGCTAATAATGTCTCTTTCGCTGATATTTTACCCGCGGATCTTGCAGAAGCATTGGCTATTGATTGGGGAAGCGAGGAGAGCGACGATGAAGAGTATTCTGAAGAGACTATTCGCCAAATTTTGGAGTCAAATGACGATGACATTCAAGAAGAAGAAGAAGTTCCTCCAGCATTGGCGGATGGTGTCAACTGGTCATGTGATTTTCAAACTTTTACAGTTATCCGAGAAATTAACAACGAGCAACCAGGACCAACACTAATGACAAGTGATCCTTTTGAACTTTTCTCTTTTGTCTGGGACCAAAATATTATGGAATTAATTGTACGCGAAACCAACGAGTACGCATGGCAGACAATTGCGCAACTTAGTGAAGTTGGGTTAAAACCAGAATCAATATTGAACGACTGGGTAGAAGTAACCGTGGAGGAGCTCTACAAATTTTTCACCATTTTAATTTACATGGGCTTGTGTCAGAGAGGACGAATAGACGAATATTGGACTACGGATATGTTAGAAATGCCTTAATTTCGCCAGTTTAAGCCAAAAAATCGTTTTATTTTCATACTACGTATTTTGCATTTCGTAGATAATAACAATTTAGATTTCAACTTACATGGACCTGATCGTAAAACAGCTAAAATTTCTTTGTCAGGACCGCCGTCACAAATCACCGATCCTCTCGAAATACATATATATGTATGCAACGCTTTTGCGCCGTTTCTTCACACTGGGAAAAGTGACAGCCATCCTGATATCAGAATGGCTGTCACCTTAGGATGCTGAATATCTTCCAAACCAAGAGGGTAGCAATTAGGTAGCAACTCTGGGTAAAACATTTTCATTTCAACATTTAAATCAGTGTCTACACTTAAGAAGCAGGCAGGCAGAAAACAAATTAGTCTGATAATATTAGTACACCAAAGAAGTTACTTTACAGGGTATTCTTAATCTTATTAATAAAAATATTATTCCCAAATATTATGAATCTTTTTTTGCAAGATTACTAATTTAAATTAAGAGAAACGCAGTGACAGTATAATATTACGTTAAGATACGTTTTAATAAAATTTAAATTAATAAAATATGGTTGTGAATTTGTGATCTCATGAAGTTTCCTAATTGGATTTAAAATACTATTATGATATAAGATTTTAAAAGTTATTTTTGATTTTGACCTAAGAGTGTAATGTATTTTTTTTTTCAAAAGTTTGAATATTTTCTTAAAGTTTATAAAGCATTTTTAGTTTTGCAAAACTTGCTAATTAGTTTGGTTAATTTCCTTACTTATTTATTTTTTGTTTTCATTATTTTAACAATATATTCTGATTCGAATATTATATATTTGAATATTTTAGGAACATTTTCGAAGATTTGTATTTGATATTTTGAAGAAAATTTTGATTTGTTTTAAGTTTTAGATAGCATTTCAATTTTTTATTAAATTGCCAAGGCGATTTTTATTATTTTCCCTAAAAGTTTTATAATAAAATACAATAAACACATTTTTTTCTTACTTTATTGTTGTTTTATTCCATATGTAATTATATTTGAAACATACTTTTATATCCAAAAGTAACTTATCCGCTTATAACTTCTCGAGTATTTAGTTAATTATAAAACTACTTAAAACATTTGACGTGGCTTAAAAATACGCTTTTAACGAACTATAACATGTATATATTTAATATAAAACTAGCTTCTGCCAGCGACTTCGTCCGCAATAGATTCGGACTTTGTGCAAAGAGAGGAAGTAATAATAAACACCAGCTTATCCAATTAAGTAAATCTATGCGTACCTACTACTACTTCACCTAAAAATAAATAAAATGTAAACTATTAATAATTTGTAATTTGAACAAATATCTACCTAAACATTACCAAAATAACTAATAGGTACTTTCCTGTTTTATAAAATATCAATAAAAGAAACTTAAAATTAAATTATTTAAAACCTAAAAGTCGCTCTGATAAGCAAGGTTTGTTAATATCAATTATTGTCGGTCAATAGGGTTGAACACTGAACGTCTATTCGCATCAATCGCATCAACAGCCAAATATTGTATGAAGCTCGCGCAGCCACCGCGCCGCGAGCCGCGTCGAGCCCGGTGAACGTTGCACAAAAATGATCCTTATGGCAAGATTCAGTATTTACGCGCGCTGGCTTATTATCTTATTTCATGTATAACTTTGGTGTTTCTTTACCGATTTATATGATTCTTTTTTATTGAATAGGTAATAACGTTAACTTTTTTTAATTAGTGTGAGTAAGAGTGTTATACATGTAATAGTAGACAAATGTAGTCAGAAAGCTCCGAACTTCTAAGCTATCGAGAGTTAAACGTGTTATTCTGAGCCAACCATAAAAGATAGACATATACTGTCATAGTATATTTTTTTCAATTTTAAGGAGTTCATTTCCATCATACATGGTTTCTGTGTAGCTTTAACCATTAAGGCTGCACACGCGACGGAAGCATAAAAAATGGAGTAACTTCTCCCGTTTTCCCAACATTTACCTTCACTGCTCCGCTCCTATTGATTGTAGCGTGATGAAAAGTATCCTATAACCTGCCCAGGAGTATGAAGAATTATTGTACCAAGTTTCGTTGAAATCCGTCAAGTAGTTTCTGTTTCCATAACGAACATACAGACAGACAGACAGACAGACAGACAGACAGACAGACAGACAGACAGACAGACAGACAGACAGACAGACAGACAAAAAATTTTCTGATTGCATTTTTGGCATCAGTATCGATCACTAATCACCCCCCGATAGTTTTTTTGGAAATATATTCAATGTACAGAATTGACCTCTCTACAGATTTATTATAAGTATAGATAAGAAAGTATTGTGAGTAAAAAGTAGTTTGTTTTTTTTTAAACGAGCTCTCCTGTAAATTTATTTTTATATTATGGTAGTTTTGAATTGAACCAGCGAATTATCTTAATAAGTCAATAAATGATTACCTGCATAATGCCCCAGAAAATAAGAGAAAGTTTATTCGGAAGACGGAAAAATCCCCCTTTGTCATTACTTCTGACAAATTTAGATCGGTCATTGAAAGAAAAGAATTATAAAAACAAGAAAAAGAGAATCAAAAACTGTAGAGAAAAAGAAAAAGAGAGGAGAAGGCAGCTGAACGGGAAAAAAATGCTGTGAAGACAAATAAAGCTAAAGGTACAGGAAATAAATAAAAAAAAGCTAGCAAAAATGATGAAAATATTAATATTTAGAACGAAAATGAAAACTCTGAAAAGGAAAACAATTTTAAAACTGAAACTAGAGGTAAGAAAGACAACAGTAAACCAAAGATAATATCAAATATAGAAGTAGTTAATTGTAATATGTGCAAGCGTCTAGCTGCTAACAATAAGTCCCTATTATGTGATTCTTGTAAAAACTACTATCATCGTCATTGCATTCCTAATAAACACGAAGAGTATTTGCCAGATGATGAGCTTACTGATTTTGTATGCTATAAATGTTTTTTGTTAAATGATAATGACTCTGAATCTTTTGAGGATGAAGACAATGAAGAAGACATGTTTTAGTTGCTAAAGCCATTGTTTATGTAATTAAAACATGTCTTAAGTTTTAATTTATATTTAATAAACGATGTGGCCAATAACTGCAATGTTATGGCCAATAACTATAATTTTAAGTTTTATGTTTTTATGTTGATTTTATTCCTAAAATGTTTAATAACACAGTATGTATAATAACATAATTTTATAAATACATGAATACACAACCATATGGCATAACTTTTATTAATTTTTAACTGGGAATTTTAATTTATTAAAGATTTTAAATTTCGAAGTCGCTTATTTGGCCAATAACTATACAGTTTCCCCTATTGTATTCCACCCTACAACACCTTCTTATCGCTAAGAACACTTTGAGTCCGTATGTGACACCCACTCACGGTCTCCAAGGTCATCACAGAACTTAAAACTGAAGATGCCGGTGCATTCCACGTCTTTTAATGACAAATCATTTGTAGTTCAGGCAACTCTGTGGAATGCACTGCCGATGACTATCAGGCGCGCACAGTCTCTTGCTGTTTTCAAGAGTATGGTGAAGAATCATTACCTGGCTCTGTAATGCTGCTTCTCCTTCATATACAGGGTTACTGGTAAGTAGACTGTATCCTTTCAGGAGGTGATAGTATAGGTCAATACGGACAAATTTGACCCTGGGATACACTGGGCAAAAGTTAACCCGTTTCAAGATAATCGAATCTCAAGATCAGTCGTCTAGGTACACGTATAAATTTTCATTATTAGTCAAAAGTCTCGTTTTTTGTGGATTTTTGTGGTTTTTAGATAGAAGATGAATCACTTCATAATAACAAACTATAAAACTACAAATCACAGAGGAAATTATAGCAAACAGCAATTACTTTTTTAGTAGCTATTTTCTCAAAAATATTACTTTTCATTTTTTTGTGCAGAATACTTAAAAAACATCTACATTTATCTGGCTATCCAAAAAGGCACAAACACACAAAAATCCGCAAAAACGAGACTTAACTAATAATAAAAATTTTGATGACTTGTAAAGAAAAGATATTGAAATTCGATTATCTTCAAACGGGTTAACTTTTGCCCAGTGTATCCCAGGGTCAAATTTGTCCGTATTGACCTATACTATCACCTCCTGAAAGGATGCAGTCTACTTACCAGTAACCCTGTATATTTATATGTTTGTCTTGTATTACTTTCTTTATATAATATACTAGCTTTCCGCCCGCGGTTTCACCCGCGTCCCGAGATAACTGCTTCCCGTAGCCGGATGGTGACAAAAACTATCCTATGTCCTTCTCCTGGCTCTAAACTACCTCCCTGCCAATTTTCAGCAAAATCGGTTCAGCTGTTCTTGAGTTATAAGTGGAGTAACTAACACGACTTTCTTTTATATATATAGATTTATGCTATACTACCCGTTATCTATTTCTTTACAGATCGATTCCATCCAAAGGTTGTCTGGAAGAAATCACTTTTAGTGATAAGACCGCCTATTGTACTCAAAAATTTTGAGAAATGCTCTTGTAACCTATTTTTGAAGAAAAAAATACCTTTAATTAATTGGCAGAACCTTCAATCTGTGGTCTCTCTCTACACAACCTTCTTCACTAAGTGATATCACACAACACAACAATGTCACAAGCTTTGGCCCAAATAAATATATGATAGTACCTACCAGAAGAAAATAAAAAAGGAATTTAAACGCAGATTATGAACAAGCTTTGTTTTACCCATAAGGTACTTTGAATTATAAGTCCATTAACACGGAAATATTTTTGTTTGTTAATCTGAATGAAAATAGGTGAGGTAGTCTTTCATTGTAGTTATGTATTTCCTAAGTGATGGTCACATCTTAACTTTCTTGGGTCAACCTACTGAAAAAGCCATTTATTTTGGCATTCACATGCATACAATATCGAGCAAAGCCTGTTATCATTTTGTTTATGGTACAAAAAAAAACATTTCATTAAAACCTAAGACGACCCACTGACCAAAAAGGCACTTGCTAGATAAGAACCAGACCAGAAACAATGCATAACTGAGCACAACAAAAGAATTAGTAGTTTTCTTTTACTTCTCCTGAAAGCCCCTAAGATGACTAACCAAGAACAAGCGCTATTCACACAAAATAAATTCCAAATGCCTGATAACTTTTAAAAAATTCTCTACAAATGTATGTATTGTTGGAAATGTATGTATTGCAAATGTTCTTTTATTTTCATAAGAAAAACACTGCCACTTTGAGATATAAACTTCCACTTTTCATGATACTACCAAACAACCATAATATGCCTATAGACAACACCATTAGCACCATCCCAAACAAAACCTCTAAGACGACCCACTGACCAAAAAATCAACTAACAAAGCTATGAAGAACCAATTAAAGAGATGGCAAATATTTTCAAGAAAAACAAAATACCAACCTCCCCACTCAGAGACATTTAATGATTACTTAAGTCACTCCTTAGTGACGGAATGTCATACAAATCCTTCACTAAGGAATGGCTTAAGTAACCATTAAATGTCTCTGAGTGGGGAGGTAAGATGACTGACCAATACCCCAGTCCTATCATCATTTTCATGAGCCCTACTAGTATACCTTGGACAACCACTTCCATTTTATGATGCTTTTTATGAATTCATTTTGACAAAGAGTGCCCAATAATTTTTACTGGCCTTTAGTGAGCACTTTGTTGGTCATTCTATCCGTCCAACTAATTATTGTGAAGTGATGTTGGGTCACTTTTTACACACGGTTGGTTAGCCCCATGGTAATTAACATAAGTTAATTAATAACTATAGGTGTTAACACTACTGATAAACTACATATTGCTACATATATACATATTTATAAATACATATTATAACATTTTATAACACCCAAACATTTCCATAGAACATAATCAACACAAATATTTCCAAAAAATTTTTAAATCAAATCCTAAGATGACCTACTGACCACAATTTGAAAAACACCACCAATGAAATTAACCTTAGACACATTTTTACTACCTCACCACGATACCTTGTGAACCGTTTCAAAGTAGAAATTTCGATCACGATACCACCAGAATTTAGAATCAAGGACAAAAAAGTGTTCTAAGCTAACGGAGTGGACGGTGATGGCCTGAAGGGACGGTTCGACTTAATTTCACACACTACTAAACTAAGATGGTAATTTCACACCACACCATAGAATAACAATATTATACATTTCAATGTAGTGTGACTCTGTTTTAAGCCTCTAGCCAAAGACATGTTATAAGCGAAATTGACCAAGCAAAGGAACATCAAAGGAAGAAAAGCAAGTTCCAAGTTGAGGTTTGGTTTGACAGACATTGACAATCGCTAATTGCCGACTTTCCGTACCTACCTAATTCATAGCTAATTTCACTCACAGATAATCACAGATTATAGTTACCAAGCAAGCAATAGACAACTGGTTCGTAGTGATGCCCTGAGTTCCGGTTTATCATATTATATCGAACATTTTAATTCGGGAAATTATAAGTGTAGCCACAAAATTATTTATTGGACACATGATTAAACTTCTATATTATAACTAAGCAACGGGGAAATGGCATAGCCTCTAAAATAAACTAATTCGTCTTTTTTACAACGCCATCTACTAGAAAGCTTCAATAAAAGATCATCAATTATTGTAACTTGTCCTTCTTATTTGTACATTGTCATCTACTTTACTAACTCGGCCTCATTTTTCCAAAAACGAGCCAAGGAAAACGTTGATCTCGTTTTTCTTGGCTCGTTTTTTTATGGTAGAATTTAATTTGGATTCATTTTATTTAGCATATTGCCATAATGGCCATTTATAACCTTCAATTAAAAAACATTGTATTAAAAATTGAAACCGACTCCACGTAGTCTTGTCTGCCCTACCCCTAGAGTGCAATTGCCAGCCAGAAAGCCGAAGCTGCGGTGGTGAGCGTGAAAACCATCTGCGACGATAAGCTCGCATGGGACCGCCGGAGCCCTGCAGCGCCGGAGCCGTGACAGAAGCCATGCTTGCTACATGTTGCATGCTTACTTCCATGCTCGGTCAATTAATATGGGATGTGTTATATTTTAAACAAAAAACTCAGAACGAGTTAAAAAATTTGAAGCTAAATAAATATTTTTATGATGTCACTTAATAGTATTTAAAAAGTTTACTGTTAGAATGCATGCTATAAATTTAGATGCAAAACAATAACCATCATGCTGAGTTGTATTTAGAGTGGAAGATAACTCGTGGCTAAGATAGTATTATTTAGATGCTCGACGCTTTATTAATTGTGGCTGACTTAGTAATTTAGAAGGCAACATACATTTTTGGGGGCGAATAATGGTATTAAAAAGAAGCCTGTTTAATTAGCACCCTTTTAATTCCTACTAGATTTTCTTTACGCAATTTATAACTTTTTAGATCTCCATATCGCTTTCGATAACGGATACTTCCTAGCGTAAGCCCAAAGATTAAAGGATTATAGCATGAGCCTTTTTAGACTCAAAGACCCCATCGCAAGCGCTGCAGTGTATTTACAGTATGTTCATGGCTAGGAAACGCAAGTATGTGAAACTAGTCGCGAATAGATTTTGATTCACTTTGTAATAAAGAAATAAAAAAACACTATATTTAAAATGCGTCAAAAAATTCATCCCCATCGCTGTGAACTAGGAGCATACCCAAGAGGCTGGCAGCATTACTATACCTCGTTGGATGGCCATCGTTGGATGGCCATGCTGATCTTTTGTCCGATGTAATAGCCAGCCTTTTGATAAAATAATATAAATATTTGTTTTTTATTAGGAAAGATTTTTTTGTGTTGTAAATATCTATGTAAATAAAGAACTTTAAGTACCACTTTTTAATCGAAGTCTTCCGATGTATACAAAAATAGTACGCAAATACTCGCATATACTTTGTAGTGGCCAAAGTAACTAGCTTTGTTCCATGATGTACAGCATGCAAACTGATTGTGTATAGATCGGAACAGGCGCGAAAAACTACGATTCCAATCTATTCGCAAGCCGTTGCTTGCTGTAACATTCTTACGCTTTAGGTAGACGCTCTGGTTGCCCATGCGAAGGATGTGTTCACACCATCTGAGTTGTCACTGCATTAATAAAGATTTCATTCTAGCATATTGGATCGTCGGAGAACCTCTGTGTAGGGAACGCGATCCTGCCACTTAATTCGTGAAGTGAAATGGACCTCAGACAGCTAAGATGAAATATAGCTACTGAGTTTTTTTTTTTCGTAACATCGAGATAGAAATTATAAGTCAATGGTTCGTAAACACAGGCAAGACGTACACGTCAATTTTATGGCATGGGGTCTCCAGACACGATCAGTGAGTTGTCCAAAAGTTGCGGTAGCATTTGCAATGCATATTTTATATTGCTTTTCGCAATAAAGATTACAATGAATGAAATAAGAAGTTTGTAACGCGTTAAAATCAAATCTTAATCGATTATTTTTTCATTTAATAATCTGTGCTTTGATAGGTACATTAAAACAATCCATGACATGCAGTGTTGCCAGAATGTTACTTTTGTAACAGTTTTCGTTACTTTTGACCCTTTCATGTTACCTCCGTGTTACACGACTCAATATGTTACTATTAAGACAGACGAAAAAATACATTATATAACGTTTATCAAAAACATAGTAATTCGCCGAATTTAAAATCTAAACACACATCAAAGACTGTATGTTTTTTTTTATTTTATTACATCGTCAGTCGATTATTTGATCAACCATTATTACGATTCATTTTCGAAGTTTAAGAAACGGGACAGGATGAAATGAAAATTAATTTTAATTTGAATGTAATAAAGTGCCACAGGCCACAAGTAACAATCATGTTAAAATTTTTACTTTTCTCGTGAAAATGTTACTTTTTGAGCTGTCTCACGTTATCATGTGCGGTTTGACTATCTGCCGCTAGCAACACTGCACCACACATTGATCATCAATGTCATTGATCTCCATCCATGTTTTCGGCTGAAAGACATGTATCTATCTATGGCCAAGAATAAATAAAAAAAAAATGATCTCCATTGATCAACTTCTATACCTACTACTTACTTATCATATTATTCATAGATGAGTAGTACTGACTGATATTATTAATCTGAGTTTATTTGAGTGGTTTAAGGTGAGCCACGCGCAGCACAGTAAATCGCGTTGTGTTTCATATTTAATAACGGCTTAATTATTAAGAGGTGATGTGTTTTTGGTCCGTTGTTTGTCATAATAATCATGTGGTCGTTGATTCTAGTGTCCTGTTTGAAAATAAAAGCATTGGGTTGTTCGTTCCCGTCGTGTGTTTAGAGTGAAATTATTGCCGCAACTAGCCTGCATAGATTTCGGATGAACAAGTAAGACGTAGTCTTTCGGGCACTCCGTACTCAATAACAGAACATTCACACAATGTTCCTAAGAGGTACCACTGACCAAAGTGTTTTACTCAATGTTTGTTCAAAGTCAAAGTCAAAAACGTTTATTGAAATAGCACTTTTTCACGTCAAATAATACAAAAGTACAGCACCCCCAAAACGCCACCCTTTCACCACTTCCTAGTGTTATGGCTGGGAAAAAGAAGTGGTGAAGAACAAACTTCCCAGCAACACAGCTGTCTATTACAATTTAATTATAATTAAATTACAATTATACAATTCAATATTGTTTCAAATTATAGTCACAAAAAATATATATATAAAAAACACTTGATGTCCACTTCAGAGCTGCCATCTGCGTGTATCTGTAAAATAATCTTAATAGTGTTGTTTTCTAAATAAATATATCAGTAAAAGTTTTGATAGGTTCTGGAATAATTTTACAATGGTTGACAAGAGTTGATGGAAAGAATGTATCATGTGTGTTTTCTGGTATTTTCATATACTTACTAGTTAGAGGTTGTTCTGTTATCCAAAGTTGTCATTGTGTTGTGATTTAGAGAAAACACTGAGCTTACAGAAGTGCTGGTTTACAGAGGAAATCATTTATTTGATTTATTACAAAGACAGTATGTCTATATTGTTTTCAGATTCAAATATTTTATTTCGGATTTCTCCATATGTATGCTAAAATTGTAATAAAGCAATAACCATGGATCCTAAAAGAATTTTCGGATATATTGTTCCATACAAACGTGTTGCAGCGTAGGAGGTTCATCCAGTCATTTTTATATGTGGTCGGACAGCAGAATCAGAGGACAAAACCTGCGTTATTCTTGATTGTATGGAAAAGGGTACAGGGAACAAGAAATGTCACAAAACCAAAATTTTAAGTATTATTATAAACTTCTAATAGGAACTTAAGTTTACCTTATAAAGTCTTATTATTAGGAACATAAAATATTGAAATAAAAATCTTTTTCAATAACTAAAAAAGTACCTAATAAAGTTTTGGAACATACAAAAAGTGGTAATGTCAACTGTGTCCCATACAAGGAATGTCCTACTTAATATTTTTTACTTCCGTGTGGGATTTTAGATTGATAAGTCTCATATTTTTATTGCATTCTAAGTATGAATTCCCTCGGATTGGATATGTTATTTTGATGGAATCCAAAAGTTTCAATTAATGGACAACAAAATGAATGAGCCTAGTCATTGTGTAATTCTTATCCTAAATTCCGCATCTTCTGAACGCGTTTGTTATGTTGGTGGGTGTCATTGCCTTTAAAAACGCAACTCCAACAAGCTCTTCAACTTCATAAATAGAAACGGGTCTGCCTGGGTTTTGTAATAGCCAGGAAGCTATGACTGCATTGTTATATGTCTTGAAAGGGCCAAATATACCCATGTCCCACGGCTGCAACTTTGCTGAAGTGTGTAGGGGCAATGTCAATATATTGACGCCTGCAGCTTTGGCCAAATTCAAGGCTTTGATAGACAAATTAAATTCATGATAGATAAATAACTAAATAAAAAGCCTTTATTGTTGAAATCCGATACAGAACTGTTTACAATCTACATAACTACAAGTCAGCGATTATTCAACTTGTCTTACGACAAAGGCCTCCTCCAGAGTTTTCCATTCCGTTCTATTTTTAGCTGTGTGACGCCATGTAGGGCCCGCTATTCTTCTGAGGTCATCTTCCCATCTTTTGGTTTGTCTACCTCTGCTTTTGCTGACAAAATTCGTTACACACACATGAAAAGTAAATATAATGTAACTCAAAATAACTATACCAAAGTTTTATAAAGACAAATTACTACTAGATTATAATAAATTCGTGTCCCATCTGTAAATTTTGGGTTTCTTTCGTACAGGTTTTTGAGGTTGTTGTTAAATGTTTTGACGTTAGCTTTGTTAAAAGCAGTCGCTCTGGCAAGACTACATCAAGCCTTTTCGGGAAGAAGATCGTAACCGCCATTTTGTATATTTTACAAGAGAAGGTTTTTTTAAAATATTTCTCAAAATATTTATAGCATTAGTTTGAAATTTTTACTTGATGTTTTAAGGGCACTTCCCTATTTATTAAAATGTAAAAATTTGACTCAGTACCTAAAATCACATACATTTGTCGCTTACGTTAAAACTGATGACCGTTATTAGGTTGAGATTATATGAGTATGTCGATTACGATTACTGTTAAAATCATTTTTTACGAGAAACTACTATGCCAAACAGAGAAGGATAAAGAGTCAGAAATACAAAAAAAAAACATTAATTAAAGTGAATTAGCTTTATTAAATAAATAAGTAATCGTCTTCATCAGTCTCAGGTAAAACGTCTCTTGTGTTTCTATCGCAGGGCAAATCCAGATATTCTTTTGTATAAACTTCTGGTATGATACCTTTTTCGCACATTTTCTTTAAATCTTCGTATTTCGCCTTCGAGATAGGATTTTTTTCAGTGTAAGCAGTTTTAGGTTCACGAATAGCTTGTTCGGGTCCATCATAGTCGTATTTCAGATAGAACTTGTCACCTTTTTCAAATCTAGCGTTACGCAGCTTGCTTGTTTGTATTTTAATTTTGTTTGGTAAGAAGGCTGTTGCATAGGCATTCCAATCTTTGATTTCATTATTTTTTAAAAGAATTGTTTCATATTTTTTGGGGTTACTCCGAGCATTTCCAATCAAAGTTTGCCATTCAGATGGTGCGTAAATCGTTCTTTTCTGTATAAATCCTTCTATTGTTGCATGCACAGAGTCTACTGGCATCATGGTATGTCCAGGAATGAGGAAGTTTATAGTCAGCGTTTCAACAAAACTCACATGATATTGCATGAAATAATAGAGCATCACAATCATGGCTTTATTTTTATTTTGTCCTGTGCAACTGTCACAGTATAATACAACTTCATTTTGAGTCCTTCTCTCGTCAACCATTAATAGAATAGTACAGATTTCATTACACCCTCTTTTCGCTTCAGTTTCGTTCCAAAGATAACAAAATACAGATCTGGTACCTCTTTCATTATAATAGGCAAGCTTTCGAGTATAGTAGATATTTACGCTTTGACCGTGAGGTGTTGTTAAGACCTTTTCGAGGTCAAAGCTTGCACATAAAAAGTTTCTGTTCTCTTTGCTTCTTTTTTGATCCTCTAGAAATAGCTTTAATGATATTTCTTTGTCCTTAATGTGATTTTTGTAGGCATCTGATTCTATCGCTTCTATTTTATCGATTCTATTTCTTCATCATTCAAATTCTTTTTTCTCTCACATTGATCACATTTATCTTTCTTTGGTAAGTGAAACCCTAAGTTAAATTCAGTCTTAAATATTTTTCTAAACTTTTGATAACTTACTGCACCTAACTCTTTCGTATCGTCGTCTTTCAAATAAAAGTTTCTATATAAATAGGTCACATCCCTAAATTCAGTTGGTAAGTACAATTTGTTACTTTTGTTTCTGCAATAGTGTGATTGAACGGCAGGCAACTTTTTAGTAAAATTAATGACATTTTGAGTTTGAGATTGACTGTATTTATTTAGTGGCGTGTTTTTACTGCGTTGGTCAGATTTTGACATGAAATTTGCAATTTTATGTGATTTCGTGTAACGTAGTGTCATTTGCGAAATATCAAGGGTTTTCAAAAGAAACTGTTGGCAAATTTTAACTGATTCACTGCCCTTTGGTAAGTATTAATTGTAACTTATTTTTCGACGATCACTTTCTGCTCTTTTTCGACCGATTTCACATTCCTTAATACAAGACAAAATAAAATCTCTTTGTCTTTGTAAGGATCCAAGACCCCAATAGAGTTCATGAACGCAATTTCTTTCGATTTCAGTAAACTTATTAGCGCAGTCATTCCCGCATTTTTTACCTAAGCATGGATTAGGTTTGACAAATTTTCCTTTTCCAGACCACCTCCCAGACCTTTCTTTTTGTTTTTTCGTTAGGGGTCGTTTCTTCCGCATACCCTTTTTACCAACAACACCTGGGTTTTCCTCTTCTGTGCTATCAGAACTTTGTTTGGTTGAGTCCGAACTGTCAATTGTCGTCGTAGGAATTTGAATAGTTGCCGTGGATCCGGGAAGGAAAGAAGACGGATCACAATCCATACAAAATTGCCCCACAAGATAAAAATGTTTAAAAAATATGGCATACTCTCTAATTAATTTTTTTTACACCTTCATACGAAAAAAATGCTTTAAAAATTGTTCAGGCGCTGTTATGAAAACATCGTTCATAGGACTATTCATGGACCATTTTTTAAAATTATTTTTTTGTTTGATATAGTATACCCCACAGGTGGTCCCGTAACCATCAGGTCAGGTTCTGATGATGGAAACCCAGAGAAATCCAGGGCAACTTTTGAAAGTTTTAGGCATGCGCAGGATAAAAACTTGATAATAAGGTGTACGTCTGATAACACTATGCATTAGTGAAAGTTTGGAGCTGACCTGATGATGGAGACGAAAGGTCGAGGGAACTCGACAACTGAATATGTAAACTACCTCGTGTTTGAGCTTATATTATTTGTATTGAATAGACCTTTGCAACAGTGAAGGTTTGGAGCTGACCCGATGATGGAGACCAGAGAAAGGCGAGGGTACTCGACAACTAAATATGTAAACTACCTCGTATTTGGTCTTATATTATTTGTATTGAATAGACCTTTGCAACCGTGAAGGTTTGGAGCTGACTTGATGATGGAGGCCAGAGAAGTTCGAGGGAACTCGACAACTGAATATGTGAACTACCTCGTGTTTGGGCTTATATTATTCGTATTGATGAGAACTTTCCACTTATGCGGAAAGTGACAACTGTGCTTGTCACTGAAAAGCCAAAAATAAAAAACTTATTACAATAAAATTAAACCGACTCCCAAAAACACTGAAAAGCAAAAAAAACTATTCTTAGGAGCATCGGCCTAGAAGTCGGTGGGGAAATAAACTTAGGTACATCCATTAGACACTGACTTCTGAGGTAGTTTATATATGTATGTCGCAGGGATATGATAAAAACGGGGATTCGATCAAATCACGGAGAATGTTAAAATAACAACACGATTTTATCTTTTCCCTAAACAAAAGTAGGAATATATGAATTGAACAAATCCCTAAATTGGTTCAGTGAAATGACAAAAATAATTTTATCACATGTGGGGTAGGGGATATTTGGGCCGATTTAAACACCTGATTCTTGATATAAACTGTAGTTTTAATTTTCTTTTCAAGATCAACTTCTTAGCTCGTCTTCCACCCGTCCCTTTTTTGTTCTCTCGTCCTTGTTCCCAATCCTTTCATCCTACAATCTTTAACATTACACTCTTGTCCCTTTCACACCCAATACGTCATCCCTTTCACTCTTACTTTATCATGCTTCACATCTGTCATTCATCATTACACATTCCATTTCACTCATCTTTGTATTACGTTCCTACATATACATACATACACATATATCTATACTAATATTATAAAGCTAAAGAGTTTGTTTGTTTGATTGTTTGTTTGTTTGTTTGAACGCGCTAATCTCAGGAACTACTGGTCCGATTTGAAAAATTCTTTCAGTGTTAGATAGCCCATTTATCGAGGAAGGCTATAGGCTACTTTTTATCCGGGTCCGTGCCGAGGTTCCCACGGGATGCGGGTGAAACCGCTGGCAGAAGCTAGTATATAATATTGAATAAACTACAATATATAATATCATATAAATAACACAAAATTAAATGTACAGTTGTGTCAATTCTGCAAAGTCTAGTGAAGATATACTCACGAAGCTTTAATTTGAAAGTGAATCGGCCATTTATCATCCTAATTTCCGAGGGCAACTTGTTCCATAAAAGAATAGATTGGACAAAAATGGAGCAATGAAGGAAATCTGTCCGATGTGACGAACTTTCTTTAATAAATCGCCAATGTTACTGAAGGTAATCACTCCTCTTAATTGTAAAGCCATAAATATAAATTCCATATTGCTATGTTTAATACACATGCATGTGTCTCTGCTAGCTAAACCTGGTGACAAAATATAAAATGGCTTGTATCTGAAGAAGGTGGTGTAACTGTATTTGCCACTCTCATTCTTATACAGATTTCTTAAAGTATCAAATTCCGTTTCTTTCTTACCAGCCGTACTTATTTATTTATTTATTAGGTACACCAACAGCAATACATACACAGAAGTTATAAAAGATACATTACAAATTACATTACTGGTATGTATGCCTATTACAGGTATACACATCCAGCCTTACTTATAAACGTGAATTAAATAATAAGTAATACTTAAGGGGTGTTTAAGAAAAAATCTTACTTATAAACGTTGTTTTACTAAATCACTTGCTTAGCAATGTCTTAAATGAGCTGTCAAATTAAGTAGCCTCACACCCTTGTTTAACCCGCTAATTAGCAAAATGGCTGGATCTTTCCCAGCTGATTTTTCATTTCCGGTTTATTGACAGCTCAACTTTTTAATTTTATATTTTACGGATGCCATTGTTGCCATTACACAACGTTTTGATGACAATTTTTTTTTAAGCTACCAACATTCCAGTAGTGTTGAGAAATTAGTATGTTTTTTATGTCATTATCTGTTCATTACTTAAGACATGTTTAAGACCGTTTATAGGTAAAAAAAATGTAATCACTACTTAAGGCTTTAAGTAGTATAGTGTTTAAAACAATGCTTAGAAGATGATTAGTTGATTTTTATAAGTAAGGCTGATCATTTATAACAAGAACACTATTACAGCCTTACTTATATAAATCATCTAATCATATAATCATCTTCTAAGCATTGTTTTAACTAATTACTACTTAAAGCCTTAAGTAGTGATTTATTTTTTTTACCTATAAACGATGCTTAAGCATGTCTTAACTAATGAACGAATAATGACATAAAAAACATACTAATTTCTCAACATTACCCGAATGTTGTTAGCTTAAAAAAATATTTGTCATCAAAACGTTGTGTAATGGCAACAATGGCATCCGTAAAATATGAAATTAAAGTCAAAGTCAAAGTCAAAAACGTTTATTAAAACTAGGCTAGTTTTTAGCACTTTTTCATGTCAAATTTACAAAAGGACAGCACCCCCAAAACGCCCCCCTTTCACCACTTCCTAGTGTTATGGCTGGGAAGAAGAAGTGGTGAAGAATAAACTTCCCAGCAACACAGCTGTCTATTACAATTTAATTATAATTAAATTACAATTTTACAATTCAATATCGTTTCAAATTATATTCACAAAAAAATATATATAAAAAACATTTTTTGTCCACTTCAGAGCTGTCATCTGAGTGTATCTGTGAAATAATCATTAACATTATAATAAGCCTTTTTAATAAAAAGTTGAGCTGTCAAAAAACCGGGAATCAAAAATCAGCTGGTAAAGATCCACCATTTTGTTAATTAGCGGGTTAAACAAGGGTGTGAGGCTACTTAATTTGACAGCTCATTTAGGACATTGCTAAGCAAGTGATTTAGTTAAGCAACGTTTATAAGATGTTTTCTTAAACACCCCTTAAGTATTACTTATTATTTAATTCACGTTTATAAGTAAGGCTGTTGATGTTTAACAAACGTTATTAGTATTTTTGAGCAAGTGTGCCTTAGGAACTAGAATACCTAAACTATTTTGACTCTATCTATAGTGCTAATGGTCAATATTGGACTTCTACTTATGTCGTCTCTATTGTAAAATGCTTCCATTTCCAACACATTTTTTTTTGTTCGAAAGCACCCGCTTGCTCTTGCTTACAGTTCTTATTTTGCCTTTTAATCCTAAAAGTTTGTTACTGGAACCATTTTTCATGCTTTTGTTTAATTTTAGGCCTATCTTTTTGATCAACTGTTTATTGGCCGTTTTTTTACAATCAGGATATGTTTCACGCAGTGATAGCTCTAATAATTCTTGCCGTGCTCTAACCCCCTTACTTATAAAAATCTCTAATCACCTTCTAAGCAACATTTTAACTAATCACTACTTAAAGTCTTAAGTAGTGATTAAATGTTAGTTAAGACATGCTTAAGCAACTTTTCTTAAACAGCCCTTAAGTATTACTTATTATTTAATTCACGTTTATAAGTAAGGCTGTAAAAGTTTATCGTTTTCAGCCTTCAACATCATCATCTCTTGTTCATGTTTTACTTTTGCCCGGTAAAGTTTCTTCCTCACATTATTTAGTGCAGTTTTGTATTCCTGATTTTTTTTCTTTGATGTCTTTAAGTTTCTGCTTAAGTCACGGTATTTGTCTGAAAATGATTTAGGAACTGTACTTAAAGGAGAATGCCCGTTTTGTTAGGAGATTTGGGCCCCCAGAAAAAAATTGCGTGCCATGGTGGTTTTAACTTTATTTTGAAGAACTACAATTACCTTTTCAGTTCCTGAAAACAATTTATTACTTTTCATCCTAGTTTCCGAGAATTATAGATTTTTTTTCTGATGAAGAAATTGGGGTTATTAAACAATATTTTTTCAAAAACATTTTACATTAAAACAATAAAATATTTTTAGTATCAATATTGATTCCCAAATGAAATAAAAACATTAAATATCATATTTTCTTGCTAAATAATATGTTAAACTGTTAACCTAGCAGTTAGCGGAAGTAAGTTTAGCTGGCACCAGTAGAAATAAATATACTTAGGGCTAAATTGGTTGGAGGAGCATGTGGCTACGTTACAACACCCACAAGGAGATATCTTAATCTACTTATCTTAAGCTACTTGGTCAGATTGCACATGGGTGACCATCCATTACAAACTTCACCTGGGTGGCTTCTAAAAAAAAAATGCACCCAGAATCAACAGTTTGAATGTACATACATTCAAACTGTTGATTCTGGGTGCATTTTTTTTTTATTTGGGAAAACAAACAATTGTACATTAAATCTTACAAATACAATATTACTACAGTTAAAGTATAAACGTACAATCAACAACGTTTCCACATATTACTACTAACTTAACACTAACAGCACATTCAAAGTTACGGAGGAAAGATAAATTATAATTTTAATAAATTTAAAGATGAAAACAATATAAACCGTGCCTAATCCAAACTGAGGTTACATTTTATGACATTTTCAAATTTTTGTGAAGATAAGTGAAATATATCTATTTTAAGAAAGTTTTTGTTATAAATTTCAAATAGCCTCCGGAGTGGCGCTCGCTGACCCGCATTCGTACGACTTGTAGTAGTAGCGAATAGTGGGTAAGCGCGAACCTCTCGACGGAGTACAGTTCTGTGTTATACCTATCATGAATAAAACCGTGAAGCATCATTGCTTGAAGCAGTAGACGTCTAGGTAGATTGCAAGTCAAGCATTTTAAATTCCTTTAGAGATTCGTTATAAGATAATGTGGAGGTCAGATGGGCAGTCACTCTTTGAAAAATACTGTATTCAGCTGCATCGGCTAGACTAAAAGCCGACCCCAAGATTGTTGACAAAATGCTAGGTACTTAGTATATACGAGTATGTATGACATATATGACAGCATCTCCTGCAAGCAACATAGTAAAATCACTGCCCTGCTACTTAGTAAGATCGCTGTGCCATCCATGATTAGCTGTAGTTTATTTAGAAAGGGCTTAATTATAAAGGAGTTAAAAATATAGTAAATGCTATACAGATGTTTAATAAGAAAAATAACCAACCAATTAAAATAATAGACATTTATTCTTCAAGGAATATATTGTCTAGAAATTGTGCTGGAGCGCTTATATCATTAAAACGACCCCAGCTTAGATACCACAATACGGTCATCGTATGAGCTCAGCATCCTACTGTACGATTTCCCACTAAGCAAGTACAATAATGAGCAATGATGCTTTCTAATGAGTTTGCCGTATGTTGCTCTTTACGTATTAATAAATAGGTGTAATAAATCCTGCTACTGACATGTCTCGATTTAATTCTAGCCCTAAGTAGATAATTATTTTGACAGAATATTAAGGGCAAATCTTCTTCTAATAATAGACAACGTTTTCCCCACGAAAGGGAAGAAAACGATATATTTCATGTCTTGCCTAGGCTTGACCATGTGAGATTACACCTTCATTCTAACCCTTGGAAAACCTATAGATCCTTGCGTTCAGTGTCCTCTTGCGTCTGTCTAGTCGCGGCCGCTGCTACTCCGCACCGCGCGGGGTGTGACGGGGGAGCGCGGGCGGTCGCGTCGCCAGTACCTCTCAGTAAAGTCGTCAAGAGCTTATTCGGGTCAAGCCTAGGCAAGACATGAAATATATCGTTTTCTTGCCTTTCGTGGGGAAAACGTTGTCTATTTCATGGTCTGTGCCGTCGGCTTGACCATGTGAGAGGTTTTTAGTTTCTGACGACGCAAGAAAGCGTACTGTGAATTATTAATTAGGTTGTTTATAGAAAGAAAACTAATGTATAGAAAAGATAGTATGTTTATTGAAATTAGACAATTAAACAGGATTGAAAGTATTACTAATTAGATCCCTTACAGGTTGGACAGTAGACGGTTTTTTTAATAATTTCTTTAAAGTAGAATTTGAAAACATTTTTATCCGATCTCCAATTACCCTGTCTTAAGATCTCGTCAAGAGGGACCTCATTCTCCTTTCTTGACGAAGCAACTGCGGACCTTATACTTCCAGGGGGGAAGTTTATTCCTAAAGCCACTAGTGCGGTTCGTATCCAACCAGCTATTACCGCTCTCGAAGCGGGCTTTACGACTCCCCGGGTGGAAATAAACAGAGAGTTTAAGCCGAGCTTCCTTCTTGTGGAAGACACGGTAATTAGCTTTTGAATCCAAAATACAGGATCTAGGTTCTTTTCTGAAGACCTAGATAATAACCAACCTGACTGTCTGTGACTGCTCCTGTCCGTTTTTGAACCGTAAACTGGCCAGAAGGTCACCGATTCCTCTTCCATTCTTAAATAATCCTCATCTACTCTTAGCAATGTAAGGTCATGTATTCTCCGCCCAGATGCTAATAGTAGGATGAGGGAGACATGCCGTGATACCTCAAATAAGCTGTTCTCGTTTACTACTTTGCTCTTCAACCAGAGCACCATCTGTTCTATGTCCCAAATACATCGCCTTGTGGACGGTGGTTTAGAGATCTCAATGGCCTTGATCATATGTTTTACTAATGGGTGACTAGAAATCTCCTCTCTTTTCAAAGGATTAGCCAAGACAGATATTACAGACTTATGTAATTTAATTGTTCCTGGAGAAAACTGTTTCACTCTATGTAAATAACTAAGGTGTTGTGCTACCCTCGCTGGATCAGGGTCATTTGGATCCAAGTGTAGTTGTCTACATCTCGTTACCCATGTCTTCCAAGGGGCAGCGTAAGTCTTCAAAGAAGATTTCCTCCATGAACTTTCTAATAACTCGACGTCCTCTTTGGGCCATGTAGCTGTTATACGGGTCCACCCCGTACCCTCCAAGCCTCCAAGCGTAAGTTTCGAGCATCTGGTAGGGGAATGTTCTTCGTTGCATCCGTCAGATGATGATGAAGATTGCGAATCTGAAATGGCGGGTCCAGAGACCTCCGTTTCAGGTCGGCCCTCCAAAACACCCGCTCCCACCGGGGGGTGATCAAGATGTATGTTCCGCGAGCTTTGTTCAAGTGTGATAGTACTCGCGGAATCAGAGCCGGCGGAGGGAATACCCAGGCTAGATCGAAGTCCCATGTCCTGCTGAATGCATCTATGAAAGCCGCACCTTTGTCCCTCGCGTCCCGGGCCACATAAATTGGAACAACTCTTGAGAGAGGGGTTGCAAATAGGTCTATTTGGGGGGTTCCCCACTTCTTGAACAGTAAGCTTGTCACTTGATCTGATAGGTGCCAGTCTGCAAGCGATTTCTGACGTGATAGGCTGTCGGCAATCTCGTTGTAAATACCCGGAATGTAGTGAGCAAATGTCTCTATTCTGTTCTTGTAAGCAAGCTCTAGAATATTCGCTACTAGGTCTGTCAAGATACTGGATCGGGTTCCCCCCTGATTTCGTATGTAAGAAACAACAGTCTTGTTGTCTGACTGAATAATTACTCGTCGGTCCTGTAGATGAGGTAGCGCTCTCTGGAATGCCTGATATACTGCAAATAGCTCTTTGCGGTTTATATGCCATGCAATTTGGTATTCTGTCCATAGCCCGCTGAACAGCAACCCGTTGACTTGAGCACCCCAGCCCTTTTCTGAAGCATCTGTTGTGATGAATATTGTCTCCTGACGTGTAAAAATTTCTCTTCCATTCTGAAGATTCTTGAGCCACCAAGAACACTCTTGTAGAGCTTCTGTCGGCAGTAGATATTTTCGAGTCTTCTGGTGTTGAGGAAGACAATTGGCTGCGCGTTGAAGATGTCTTGTGTGTAGTCTTCCCAGGGGTACCGTGAACGAAGCAAAGTTCAGCTTTCCGACGAGACGCTTTTCCGTGATCCAATTCCAGGTTCGTGACTTTGTTATCTTCACAAGAATCTTTCCCAAATCGACCTTCTTTTTGTCTGGCAAAGAGGCTCTGTTTCTTTTTGTATCCCACATTATTCCCAAGTATTCTAGGCAATGAGTGGGTGGGCTTAAAGACTTCTTCTTGTTTATTATCCATCCCAGCTCTTCTAGGAAACCTATGGCGCGTGCTGTGTCTTCTATTAAGCTGTTCTCCTGTTGGCTGGCTATGAGGAAATCGTCGAGGTATACAATGACTCTTATTCCCATCTGCCTTAGCTGCGCTGCTATCCAGTTTGACACTCTTGCAAATGTCAGTGGAGCAGTTGATAGGCCAAACGGGAGGCAAGTAAATTGAAGCATCCTTTGCTGATCGCTAAGAATCTTCTGTGACCTGGCTTTACAGGTATATGAAAATATGCCTGAGATATGTCTATTTTTGCTAGAAAATCCGACTCTTGAAGGAAATCTGGCACCTTGTGATGGTTCAGGAGGCGAAATTTCTTTGGGCATAAGTAATTGTTTAGTCCGCGTAGATTTATAATAGGGCGAAGACTCCCGTCGGACTTCGGAACTGGGAACATCTTCGATAGGTAACCGACCGGGGAACGGCAATCTTCCAAAATTCCCTGAGACATTAGCGCTTTTATCTCTGAGTCTATCCCTGTAGTTCGAAATCTGGATAGAAGGTTGCTTGTTAGAGGGACAAGAGGGGGTTTGATTGCAAATGGAATGGAGTACCCTTCTATGATCTTTAGGATTCCAGAAGGAGCCCCGTAAAGTCGCCATATGTTTACGTAATTGCCTAGTCTCCCCCCTCTGAAGTGTTGTAAGTCAAGATCTCCTAGGCTTTTTGGCATCATTTTCTCTGCGGAACTTGTCCCTGGAACTGGGGATCTGGCTACGCTTTGTCGCTTTCCTAGGATAGGACTTTCCCGATTCTGCATTCGTCGCTTTGAAGGTATGGGATTTTGGTCGATAAGAAGGTTTGGGCGTTTTAGGGTTCTTCTTCCTTTGTTCAAAGTTTGTCGAGGTTCTTGGTTGAGCTCTCGGTTTGTAGGAATTTGCAGAGTAACCCCGAAAAAATCCTTGTAATGAAGGTTGTTTCAACAACTCTGAGACCTGCTGTTCATCAAAAAGATGTGTCGAAGAAGGGGGGATGGCGTTAAGCAGTGTTGCGTAGTATTCATCTTTTGGTAGGATCGCATTCCTTCGAAGTTCTATTGTTTCTACTTTACGACCACAAACATATTGCAGGATGTCATCAGAAATCGTCTTGAAAGCCGCGTTTGGTCCTGACAGCGCTTCTTTTATGTCCAACTTTAGAGAAGGATGCTTGGTTGAGAGCTCCTTAATAGCACTAGTAAGGGCCTCGCGTTGCAGCAGCAACCCATGTAAGATTGTCCCAAAAGAGGATTCCAGCTTGGCTAGAGAATCAGATGAAGCATTTGCCGGATTAAGTTTTATTAGACAAGGGTTAACCTTCGAGGCATGGAAAACTGGAAACGCCTGCAGCTTTTTCTGGACCTCAGCGTACCGGATCTGTTTGTACGCCAACTCGCCCAATCTCATGCATTTTATACCCTGCTCTTCGATGTGTGCCTTTGGTGTTGGAATTGGAGGTTCCTGTTCTTTAGTTTGAGGGGAGAAATCAAAATCTCCATCATCATCCTCTGGTGTTAGAGCTGGGGCCTTCCAGTCTAAAGATTCTAGTGTCTCGTTCCGTCTTGGATATTCTTCCTGTATCATCATGTCATCTTCATCAGAAGAAGGGTAAGCCGCCTCTGCTTCGGAATCATCGTCAACATTGCTACTAAACCTGGCCATGATGCTGGAGAACATATCCTTCATCTCGCTAAAATTTTGTTCTAGCTTATCTATCTTTGTGAGCTTTTTAGATTTGGACGACGTGGAGCGAAGCGTCGATGAGTCATCTACATCTTCATTATCTGCAAGCTCCCTCGACGCCTCCTTTCTGCTTAAGAGCAAAGGTTTTAATTCTGCTAGAGATGCTACGATCAGTTCATTTTGAACGGCGGAACCTCTGATTCTAGATCCAATGGACGGTGGGCCAATTATAAGCCCCACACACAAAGGCCACCCAAGCATTCTAATCTTCATATCCTTGTAGGTTTTCTCAGAGAGGGAGGTACATTCTGGACAGAAGGCTCTAGCAAGTTCGACCGTCGGGAGAGCGAAGCGGATTTTATTCAGCACAAGAGGGTCCAGGTGCGAACCTAAAAGATCCTCTTTGGTATGAGGTATAATCTTCCACTGGCGCCATCCATCAGGTAGATAGGTCGAAGCCAACTTCTTTATTCGTTCCAAAATTAGATTGTCATCTGGATCATCTGTTTCCCACTCTAAGAGGTCCTCCAGTGACGATGGTTCTTTCGGCACCGCCATCTGTGACAAAAGATTGACAAAATTAGAGTGACGACGCCTCCAATCGGGCCGAACGGCTCCTTAAACCGGGCTGGACGGTCCTTCAAACCAGGCCGTGCGGCTCCTCAAATCGGGTCATGCGGCTCCTCAAATCGGGCCGTGCGGCTCCTCAAATCGGGCCGTGCGGCTCTTCGAATCGGGCCGTGCGGCTCTTCGAATCGGGACGTGCGGCTCTTTGAATTGGGCCGTGCGGCTCCTCGAATTGAGCCGTGTGGCTCCTCGAGTCGGACCGTATGGGTCGTCAAATCGAGGCGTTCGGTTTTTTATAATGAATTATGTGGGCCGGAGCGCGCAGCACAATGTTCTTATAAACCGTTACCCAATTGTATAGAACGAATCGGGTTGTAAAATAAAATAATTCGAGACTAAGTGTCGTTGAGTGAATTTATAGGCTCCAACAGAATGACTGGAATTGGTTCCGAGTCACCAGCTATCTTAATTACCTGTATCACCAATTACATACCCTCTCCCTCTGCAACAAAATATCTACTTGTAACAATAACCTACTTATGTAGGTAATCTATGATATATTCGTTTCACAACTAGGTTTACTTTTCTAAGAGTCTATTAAAATAAGTAGGTACTTATATTCTGTTTGTTGCGGAAGGAGCATGGGTAAGTATAAAGAAAAATTATAATGAAAACAAAAGACGTACCTTTAACGACAGCAATCCACAGTAGTATTAAACACTTTATAACTAATTAGCGACCTTAGATATTGGTCTCGAACGACACACGTCGTTTTTAATAAATATTATTTTCGCAAGGAAATACACGCACTCCGCGGGAATAACGAAAGCGTACTGGCGACGCGACCGCCCGCGCTCCCCCGTCACACCCCGCGCGGTGCGGAGTAGCAGCGGCCGCGACTAGACAGACGCAAGAGGACACTGAACGCAAGGATCTATAGGTTTTCCAAGGGTTAGAATGAAGGTGTAATCTCACATGGTCAAGCCGACGGTACAGACCATGAAATAATTCATTGCTTATTTCTACACTGTAGGTACCATTTGTCCGTACGTGCTCTCCATAATAGGACCTTGCTTGTTTTAATTGAAAAGATCCTAAATCAAATCTTCTTAAATCGATTAATGACAATCTTGGAAAGTTATTTAGATGGGGAGCATTGCTGTTTATATTTTGGAAAATCGTACGTCTTCTATTTATATGTTCCCTTTGAATAAATTCTGATAAATAATTTACTGTATTTAATCTCGACAAAGCAATATTTAAATACTCCAAAGCATCGGGTCTATCGTCAATTGTGGACCGAAACGTGGACACTGACGGTACGGCTGGTCCACAAGTTTAAAGTCGCTCAGCGGGCTATGGAAAGAGCTATGCTCGGCGTTTCTCTGACGGATCGCATCAGAAATGAGGTAATCCGTCAGAGAACCAAGGTCATCGACATAGCCTACCGAATCAGCAAGCTGAAGTGGCAGTGGGCTGGCCATATTAGCCGAAGAACCGATAACCGTTGGGGTAAACGAGTTCTAGAGTGGAGACCACGCCTCGGCAAACGTAGTGTAGGACGTCCTCAGGCACGGTGGAGTGATGACTTGCGCAAGACGGCTGGCACTTGGAGAGGCCTATGTCCAGCAGTGGACTGCGATAGGCTGATGATGATGATGATCGTCAATTGTAGGATGGAACTTATTTAAAAGGGAACATGCTATTTTGAAATCAATCATGAGATGATTTGACGCTCTATTAAAATATTCCTACCGAAACAATTTAACATCTTTTTATTCTCCCATTAACAACGTCAACCACCCAGCGGCACATATAGCTTGCTGAGTGGTTAATTGATGTTCGTTTTCGGATAATGACTCTGGCATGTGCGTTTTATAATTGTAACTACACTTTGACCATAGTCCCAAACTAAATCTAAAATATGGCCATCACAACATACTATGATGAACGGTTTTATGAGATTTCTGTATTTATGTAAGGAATATGTATCCTTTTGGTATGCATATTTGCTACTTTTTGGAACATATATAAGTTCCATCCATCATCACAATTGCTTTTCTAGCTTCAATAGCACTTCCAGGGTTCCCAAATAACGACTCCGGTATATATTTGTTCCTACAAGCAAAAATAAAACAAATATGGGTTAAACCTAGTTGCATAGGAACAAAATATTGTGTCATGGTATCTCTTGCTTTTCGTATAAGTTTTGTTAGTGAACTTCTTGATATATTCAATAATGTCGAAATTCTTTCGTCGCTGTCCCCAGTTCGTAACTTTATTAAATATGCTCCAAGAGCAACACAACGTTTGTGGAAATAAGGCAATTCTAATTCCAGTTGTCTGAACTGATCTTTTGTGCGACCAGTATAGTACCTAAGTAAATTACCATTCATTTGTTCAATTTTTTGCTGGATATCACAAAAAAAGCGCAAAAAACCTTGACCTTGAATATTTTTTTTTCATACTGTAACCCGGCACGGGGTTTTTACTCCCACCGTTCTACAGTAAAAATTAAATGGTATAGGAAACCAATGAAAGAACACAATTCAATTTCAATTCCATGTATTTTACAGACAAAAGTTACGTTATTATAATACAATGCCGTAATAGACACAATAATAATTGCTCACACCGTACAGGGCTGACCGCCCCAGACCACTATGTCTCGGGTTCCACAGTGGTCTGAAAGGGCAACCTCTGTCAAAATCCTATACCTTTGAACATGAGTATATTGACTCTAAACAAGGCCTCAGGGCCGCTTTGCAAGTTCGAGAGGTGAACACTGGTGACTGGTAGCTCAATCGTTAAATGAAGTAATCACTATACTGCACACACGCAGCCAGATAATAAAATTAATACAAAGCTCTTGTTAGACAAGGCTCACAAAGTACTCTCTCTCTGCATACAACTCCCTAGTCTGAAAGGCTCTCCCTCAGTCTCTCAAATAGCTCCCCTTGGCATCGGTGATATACGGGGTCCGTCTATCTCCACACGGAAATCGTGTCCTCCGGGGTATGTCGTACAGGACAGACAATCACACAGCACTCACGCACAACACAAGGTACCTGACGTCTTCATGTAACGAGGAGCGTGGAGGCGGTAGCCGCCACTGTGGGTCAGCCACGCTGTCACAGCTCACCCGTCGGACCGTACCTGGCCGACGAACAATCGCAAGACCACGGCGACACCAATCACCCACGGGGTGACCACGTGCACAAGAGTAGCCTGAGATTAAGGCCCTCCTAAAAAACCAGACCTGTAGACAACAACCCCGTATGAAACGCATGAATCTACACGAATTCCGAGAGGAACAGAAACACGTACAATATACTCACAGGAAACTCCAAAATATGCTCCGAAGAAATAATGGCCGACAAGCGTCAGAAACAGTCGGGAACAAAGTCTGCTTCCATTGCAGACGGATCCTGGATAAGGCTGAGCGGGAAACGATGCCTGACAAATATATGGCTCGACGGCACTCGTGGCATCAGGGCTCCAAAACCCTGGCCCCTCCAGACACCAAGCTCAGACCCAAAATGGCGTGACTCCTCACGTCCAAACCCCAAAAATCCTCTTTTCCATCGCAATGACAACGCACTCTCTCGAATGTTCGACCACAGAGCAGAGCAAACTCCTTCTTGTCATAGACAATTTCCTGTCAAACTCGACTAATCGATCCTTACGTACGAATGTATCAGACCGAAGAAATTAATCAAATGATTTCCAAACACCACGCATAATATAGCTAAATAATTGCTACTAATTATTTAATATAAACAATTACTTAAAACCTTTAATCTGTTTACGATTAAGACTAAGAACACACAACGCCATCTAGTTGGATCTCCAATCCAACACAAATCGATTGTTAACCTTAATTCGAAAACAGATGGCGTTTGCAACGTCACAATACAGGGGAAACATGGGGAACTTTGAAATGTTATTTATTATTATATTTTAAACAATCTCACCAATTTTCAGCTTGTTGTGAATTAAAGTAACTTCAAGCTCATTTTTTGATCTAATTTGACCGGACTTCGGTGACACTGTTTTGAGTTGCAATCTTGAGAATCGTTAACTTTTTGAACCTAGGAAATAAGGTATTATGCAAAAGCTAACGCAACATTACTAAAACCTTTATCGGTATCAACAAGTATATGTTTTTAACAACTAATTGGCAAAGTATCAGGACTAGTACTCACCTTTTCTATTTTAAATAATTTAAATAATACAGCCCAGCCGCGCGCTTCCAGTAAAACGTTAAATATGGCGCGCGCAATGACAAATCTTGTGATTGTTACTTTCGATCGATCTTAATAAAAATTTGTATACGAAAAGAAGCTTTATTACCCTACCATAGGGTTTATTTTAATTTATTGTATTTTATTCCTATAAGGCTGTGGAAGAGTCTAAACGTAGTATCTACGAATTAAGTGAGTCACATAATTAGGCGAGTTTACCCTAGTTATCGCGCAAACTTGAGCAAGTGACGGGGGTCTGATTACGGCCCTGGAGAATGGCTGGTAGGAATGGTTGCTTTTTGGAAAATTGGTATCAATTAATTCTTCAATATTATTTATATCAAATAAGTTATTATCTAAAGGAATTATTATAGAATCAAAAACCGTATTATTGATCTCTCCCAATTTGTCTTGTTCTTTATCTTCAGAGCCAACTTTCATACCATCATTGACTTCTACTAATCTGATTTTGTCTTCCTCTTTGCTTTCAAATGTTCGGTTATACATTTTCTATATTGGTGTTGTTGATGCTTCCAGTTATAATAATGATTTTTGAAATTAGGTACTAAGTTTTTAAAATTCTGAATTAAGGTTCCCACATTCCCTGTTTTTCTAACTTTTCCCATTCGCTTCGTTTTCACCGTTTTATTTTCTTTTTTAGTATAATATTCATGATTAACATTTTCCCACTGTTCCCATTCTATCTTGTTATTAATCTGTCTGTCCTTTAACTCGTATTCCAATTTATGTTCTCTACATTGTTCACATTCTCCAAACATACACATTTTTGATTTAATATCACATGTTAATTGACTGAAAATATTTTCTACTGTTTTATATTTTGGAAGCACTCCAATTTTTTGCAGCATGTAAAAAATATTTTGGAAGTTGCTATGTTTAATACATAGACAAGTATCTCTATTTTGTACAGTAGGTGTTAGAACATAAAAAGGTCGGTATTTATGAAAAGTGGCAAATGATTTTGTCCCGCCTTCTGCTCGATAAATCTTATAAATATTGTATAATGTATCTGTAAGATATCTAATTTGCTCTTTTTGTTTTTTAAATGTGCGGCATTCTTTTTTCCCTGACGTACTTTTACTTATGTCATCTCTCATGTAAAAGTTTTGTATGTTTTTACAAGTTTCGTTTTCTTTGGGTGTTGGCACTTTACTTCGTGCTATTCCTTTTAGACCTATTAATTTAGACACGAATGTTTTCATTTTCAATTTTGTTGTAGTTTTTTTACAGTTACCGTTTTGAATATATTTTTATCATTGTATTTTCTACATTTTTCATAGGAAGCCTTTAAACAACTCTCCAACATTTCATCTCTAGCTTTCATTTTATTAATAGTTTCTTCTAGATTTTGAATCTTTTTATCGGTTTCTTTTTTATAACGATAGAACCTCTTTTTAGATGTGTTAAGCGCCGTCTTTAAATTTTGAATCCTTTTTATTGCGGCATTATATTTTCATTTCTTTCGTTTTTTTTTCTTTCTCTTCTTCACTGAGCTGAGATATTTTTTTACTTTTATGTTTTACTCTTTCTGCATGTTCTCTTCACTTCTTCATATTTCTGTGGATTTTGTTTAAGTTTTTCTTTGTATTTTTCATCCGTTCCGCCGCAGTAAGCGCCATTTTGACACCTAACGAAAATAATAAATATAGAAAATAGGTATTCAATAATTAACACAGTGTCCACTCAAGTGCAAAACATTCAGGCATTCTATCTGCATACTTAAACGGGGCTCTTAAAGTTTGTATGGAAAAACTACTTTCACTCCGGCGAAATCGCTGGCAGAAGCCATTTCATCTTATATTCGTGCAATTGACAACAAATCAAGGAAATTACTTCTAAAACACATTTAAATCAAACTATACAAACCAGATTTATTAAATAAGTCAAATTCAATGATCGCTTTCTCTGGCATTTGACCTCCACTACTTAAAAATCTGTTCATAACTCCCTGTATTCGATCTTTTTTATTATTAGTGCTCTCATGAAAGTTTTCTTAATAGCAACTTTTCTTTTACTGTTGGCGTTGAGTTTTAATGTTTTGGTTTCTGATATATTACAATATTTCAGTATAAAACAGTCTTGCTTCACTTTCGTATCACACGTATAGAAATTCTTGTAAAATTTTCTTATATCTTGACATGATAATTCACTACATCGAAACGCCTTTTGATTGTGTCCACACCGCGGAAATTGCGGCAAGCTTGAGGGTTTGTACCTGTTACTGTTACTGTTACAGCCTTTTTATCGTCCCACTGCTGGGCACAGGCCTCCTCTCACACGGAGAAGGTTTGTACCTAAAATCGAAATAATATTTTGAAATAAAAAGTTCCGAAATGCACATTTTTAATAAAATATGATAGTAAGATGCAGATTCAAATAATTAATACTATGAGCCATTTCTTTCAGACAATTTCATGCTAAAGAATTACGATTTTCAATATTAAAAATAATCAACATTAACAAAAGTTTATGGTTATGGCTTTTTTTTAATTTATCCAAAAATAAATAAAATGACTACAATTCAAATGATGCATAACAATTAAACATACTTACAAAAGATATATGAAAGTAAACTTTCATATTTACAAGAATAATAAAAATATATTAAATAAATCTGCTGCAGTTTTATATTCCATAGGTACCTACTGCATAATACCATTCTTGCTAATGTTGATGCTGATTTTAAAGAATGAATCACGTACCGTTTTTCGCGTAGAATCTCACGTTTCCAGGTTGCTTTATTCACAGATGGTTTCCTTGTCTCTTTTCGATCGCATTTTCTCACAAATTTCATTTTAAGTCCTCCATTTTTTAGGCATAAAATCATTAAATTAACAAACACAGATCTACACCACACAACACAAATCGCCATCTTGTTTGCATAGTTAAAGTTAAGTCACGTGTCAAAAATGACGCGCTACAATTGGTCAGTCAGTTTATAGGGGCTTTTAAAAGCCACACGCAATGTTTAAGTGGCTTTTGATCCCAATCGTTGACTTTATTCTGTTTTGTTGGCGTTTTAGAGGAATTTAACACTAACTGAATGACGCAACAAGAGGGCAACAGGTACATGAGCGGCGGAAGGGTGAGGATCAGTGTTGCCAACTCGGATTTTAAAAAAGGCGTAGGTCAGATAAAGAAAATTATGTAGAAATGTGAAATTGCCATATAGAAAATACGTAGATCTACGTACTTTTCTTCTGAGTGAAATTAAGAGAGTAGGGTAGGTAAAAGTAAATAAAACGACAATTTATATTACCCTAAAAGTAGTAGACAACAGACAAACAATAAATTTAAAAATAAATTACTGTGAGCAAACAAAAAATCTATGAATTATAGGTCTACCAGAATCTCATGGCAAATATGCAAATATAAAATCATTTAAGTATTTATATAGATATTTATATATTTGCACATAGGGTATGAAATAAATAAGGTTAAATAATGAATGGATTTTAATATATTTGTGTATAAAGTTTGGCTTATTTGCCATGAGATTCCCATAATTGTAAGTATTTTTGTTCATAATGCAGCTTTCTTTTTTTAGTAGGAGTAACATTCTGCTCTTCCTCACTGTCACTGCTTATTTCCATAATTGAATCCAATTAAATTGAGCGGGAAGTTGAAAAATAATATTTTTTTAGGTTATGAAGATTCACTTTGACACTTTGACGGTCACGTCACATTTCATTTTTTTTTTAATTTATGGCTCCTCCGTTTCAAATGAATGGCGCGACGTGTTGAGTGGCGAGGCGAGGGGTGTGCGTTAGTATGAAACGGAACGTTTATTATTTTTTTTTTTGCGAAAGTAAAGGTAATTATGCCCATTCAGTCTATTTTGCAAATTTGAACAATTTTGATAGAAAATACGTAGATTCTGGGACTAAAGTTCGTAGGTTCGCAAGAAAGGTTTAAAGTACGTAGATCTACGTAAAAAGACGTAGAGTTGGTACCACTGGTGAGGATACCTCGGCGGACTTTAAACGCAGATCACGCGCTCCCTGTTAGTCCAGCATCACCGGCCCACTCGCCACTTACCACGAGGCATCTACCCTCCGAGCAGGGCTGCTTACCCTGCTCTAGCGACTCCACTCTGGACGGCCAATGAAGGCAAGCCAGAGGCGGGAGACCAATTCCCCGTCATGGTTCACTCCGGCCGGACGGAGGTGGGGGACAGTATTCTTTCCCTTGAGCACTCGGTATATATAGCCCTGCGGGGTCGCTACTCCCCGTCATTCGCCTCAAATATCCTGTTGTAAATACCATTTGGCAAGAGAGCCACTTCTGACTCTCGTCGTGTACGGACGTGTCGCTCTGCGCTCGCCCGTTTACGACTTTTGTCTTTGTTACGCCCGACGTAACGCTCACCGTAGTCGCTCTGCCGACTACAAATATATCAATCCAAAGCTGCTTTTTTCAAAGCGGCGGACGATTATCCTGTTTCTAAAACGTTTGTGTCAAGTAAATTCACTTGACCCCTTCTGGGTAAAAGCCACAGTTTCGTGGTTCTCGGTTGAAACCATACGGTGCCAACGAAGCCGAGAGGGTGTTGACCCAATCACACCCGCCCGAACCCCTTCAGGGCAAGGCAGTCAATTGGACGGGAGCTCGGATTTCGGCCTTGGGGGATCTCCTAGTCGTGCCTTGCATCTGGTTTGCTTTCACAGCTACTCACCTGGTGTCGGTTGGGTATCTCTATACCCTTCGCACTAGACTGGCTAGGGCCCGTTCGCACAATAAGACTGGTGAACGGTTTACAAGCTTAGGGCTCACCAATAGGTACTCACCTCCCTGCCTATACCCGGCAGGGAGGGTTACACATCCCCGGGCCCATCCACCCGGGGAGATAGGAGATAGGTCTTAGGTTTTTATAATTAGGCCCCCACCTCTTTTAGCTCGGTAGCCCTCTTCCCTCACGGGAAAATGACTACCGAAGTTATTAAATTCTTCTTCGAGGTCCTCCTCAAGGACCAAGACATTGTCGCCAAATATGGCGACATTATTAGTAACCTTGATATCAAGGACCCGCGCCTATCGCGCTATTGTGTTATTACCGATAACGGCTCAACAAAGGAGGCCGGCGCAGCTGTGTCGCGCCCCATTGTTGAGCCAATAATCGTCTCTTCGGGGAAAACCGCCGCATTAGCGGAAACGGTAATCCCCAATACAATGGTCGATGCCCAGCTGCACTCGACCATTGTTCCTAATCCCATTGTCTCACAAACAATGGAAATAACTCAGGCGAGTGCACCTGCGTCAAACGTCGACGCCGAATGCATGGACACCTCGTCCTCCCGCTCTGCCTCACCCGTCCCAGAGGAGGCTCAATCCTCCGAGCCCTCTGACTCCTCTTCCTCCGAAGACGACTTCACCGTCGTACAGGGAGGTAAGAGGAAAAAGATTAAAAACAACGACAAGGCGCGCAAAACCATTGCCCTTGCCGCTTCCCCTCTCCCTAGCCCGCCCGCTGTGTCTACAGCATCCCCCGCCCCGTCACCCTCGACCTCGCAGGTCGCTTTCTCCCAAGGTGCCGCTAAGCCCAAAAGCGCACCTAAAAGCAAACCTCCGCCGCCTGTATACTTACAGGACAAGGCGAAATGGACCGAAGTGTCCAAGCTGTGTGTTGATCGTAAGATCAACTACAGATCGGCCTCCAATACCGGCAACGGTATAAAAATCGTCCTCCCTACGTCAGACGACTATAGGGAGATAACTAAAGCGCTAAGAGCGAGGAACATTTCGTTCCATACGTACTCCCTCCCTGAGGAAAAACCTCTCCGGGTCGTCATTACCCGTATTCCGAAGGAAATCCCTTCGGATGACATTTTAAGTGACCTTAAGTCACAAAACATCCCTGCGACGCAAGTCCATAGGATGCACCGCGCCCGCAGCGGCCACGCCTTCGACATGGTGCTCGTAGTATGCGAGCCGTGTCCTTCTAAAATCCACCCGATTTTTAACATCAAATCGGTGTGTAATTTAACAGGCATCTCAATCGAGAAGCCAAATAGATCTGGCATTGTATCCCAATGCCACCGTTGCCAACTGTGGGGTCACTCACAGCGCAACTGTTTCGCCCAGCCTAGGTGCGTGAAATGCCTAGGCCAACACGGCACCTCCGACTGCCCGCGACCCAAGGACCGCACTCTGTGCACCGAGCCTCCGAGCTGTGTACTCTGCGGCGCCTCAGGCCATCCCGCCAACTACCGCGGCTGCCCAAAGGCCCCAAAAACGTCTCCCAAGCTGGCCAAGCGTGCAAACGCCCGCCAGCTAAGGGAAAGCCCATCAGCGAGGCTACCTACCGCTCAACTTCCCGAGCGTCTCAGCCCACAACGGCCCTCCCCATGGAACCCTCTCAACCATCAGAGAGCCTTTCCAACCCTGAGGCCAACTCAGCCCCAGCCAACTCCCGCCCCAGTGAATAATTCCACCGTGGCGCCCGTGAGCTTACCTCGCGTCCCTCCCGTCCTTCCCTCCGCGCCCTCCGCGCCCTCCGCGGCTCCTATAGCCGCCAAGCCCGCGCAAGCGCAAGCGATCGCGCCCTCTTCTAGCCCAGTATCAGCGCTCAGTTCTATGAACGTTATACTGAGCACGTTCAGTGTATTCACGAGCGACAGAGCTCAACAACTTTCGAGGGAGATAGTCGCCAGCAATGGCGACCTTATCAAACTCTACTCCGTTATGCAGGAGTATTCAGACGTCGCCCAGGCAGTTCAAAACCTGCCTCACTTTAGGAAATAGAAATGGATAATACATCCAAAATTAAACCTCATTCCCTTAGGCTTGGCTATTATAATGCCAACGGTATTCTCGGCCAACGCGACGAGATTTCCGCCTTCCTACAATCCCATAAGATAGACATTCTTCTCGTACAAGAGACCTTCCTAAAGCCGCGTGTACGCGGCCCTAATATAGCTAACTATAAGTTAATTAGAAATGACAGGATCACACGCCACAAAGGCGGCACGCTTATCTATTATAAAAGATCGCTACATTGTGTAGAGATCACTCCCCCCGACTTAAGCTGCATTGAAGCCTCGATCTGTCGACTAGCCATGTCCCATCACCAGTCGATCACTCTCGTATCGGCCTACTGCCCTCCCACGTCCTCATCCTTTCAGTCCTACGACCCGATCCTTTTTACGAACGATCTCAGAGCCTTACTAGGCCTGAGCGACTCTGTAATAATAGCAGGCGATCTAAACGCCAAACATCCCGCCTGGAATAGCAACACTACTTCTCCAAGAGGCAGGTTGCTATTCAATCAGTGTGAATCCCTCAACTTCGATGTCATCGCTCCGATGCATCCCACTCACTTTCCTAATATAGTCGACCACCTTCCCGACGTTCTCGATGTAGCGCTCCTCAAGAACGTAAACTTACGTTTACATTCGATCGAGGTACTACACGAGCTCACCTCCGACCACAGACCGGTTCTTGTGGAACTAGCCTCGCGCACAGGCCCACTCGACCCGGATCGCCCTCCTCCCACCCAGATTGTTACGGACTGGAGAATGCTAAGCGAAAGCTTGAAATCCTCCTCCGCCCAGTTAGAATCAATTCCCGATGAAATCAACTCAGTCGCTGACATGACGGGCGCGATCGGCTCGTTCACCGAGCACGTACAATCCACCGTGGACAAGTGTTCACGTAGAGTTGAAGCGACGAGCTTTCATCGCTTCAAGCTCCCGGATGACGTGCGTGCTCTGGTGACCGAGAAGAACGCGGCTGTCCGTGCCTACAGTACTTTTCCCTGCGACGCTAACAAGTCTCACATGCGTAACTTACAGCGTGCTGTAAAGGAACGCCTTGCTGAGATGCGTCAAACGCGCTGGGACAAGACGCTGAGCGAACTCGAGCCGACTCATCAAGCCTTCTGGCAGCTTCAAAGGAAACTCAAATCCGATGAAGTAGCTTCCACCCCGCCGATCAAACGCCCCGACAATTCCATCGCCTTCGAGGACGATGAAAAAGCGGAATGTCTGGCCGAAAGCCTCGAGGCTCAATGCTCGCCTAGTACCCAACCGGTCGACCCGGCTCACCTACTAAAGGTCGAAGCCGAGGTCGAGCGCAGATCCTCCCTACCACCGCAAGAAGACCCCGACGATCCCTTGCCTCCCGTCACTCCAGACGAAGTGGCAGAGATCATCAAACGTCTCAAACCCCGTAAAGCTCCGGGCCCAGATAGAATAACCAATAAAGTTTTTAAAATCCTACCCGCTTCCCTCGTAATGCTCATGACCGCGATCTTCAATTGCGCCATGACCCATAACCTGTTCCCACAGGCATGGAAAGAGGCAACCGTAATCGGTATTCCCAAACCCGGTAAACCAAAATCAGACCCGTCCAGCTATCGCCCTATCAGTTTACTCAATGTATTCGGCAAGATCTACGAGATACTTATCTATAAGCGTCTCAAAGATTACGTCGAAGCAAAGAGTCTTATTCCATTAGAACAGTTTGGTTTTCGAACCCATCACTCTTGTGTCCAACAAGTCCACCGCATCGTGGAAGGTGTGAGCCACGGATTCCAACGTGGCCAACTCACCGGTACGATTCTCTTCGATATAGCAAAGGCATTCGACAAAGTCTGGCACAAAGGCTTGATTTACAAGCTTTACCAACTCGGTGTCCCAGACCGTCTCGTCGTCATCTTACGAGACTTTTTGTCGAATCGCACCTTTCGCTATCGCATAGACGGCACTCTTTCTTCGGCCCACCCTATAAAAGCTGGCGTCCCACAAGGCTCGGTACTCTCCCCCATCCTCTTCACGCTATACACTAGCGATATTCCTAAGAACAAGCATGTTCAATTAGCCCTATTCGCCGACGACACGGCAATCTACTGCTCAGGCCGCAGCCCAGCCGCCATAGTGAGACATCTCCAAGCCTATTGCAACACCCTAGGTGTCTGGACTAGGCTATGGAGAATCGAACTCCACCCCGACAAAAGCCAGGCCATACTCTTTTCGAGCCCTCGCCGTAGGCTTCCTCCCGCGCCCCCGTCAGTCACCATGTTTGGTAGGCCGATTCCTTGGAAGGAGCATGCCAAATATCTAGGTGTAATATTAGACCAGCGCCTCTCATTCGCCGAGCACATAAATAAGGTGCGCTCTAGAGCAGCCTTTGTGTACGGTAGATTGCACTTCTTGCTCAATTCAAAGAGCAAATTATCTCTTAAATGCAAGTTACGCCTCTACGTATCGTGCATACGCCCCATCATGATGTATGCTTGCCCTGTGTTCGCACAGGCAAGCCATCGCCGCCTTCACAGAATGCAGGCCCTTCAAAACCGTGCTTTACGGAAAATCACAGGAGCTCCCTATTATGTTCGAAATGAGATTCTTCATCTCGACTTAAAAATCCCTACCATCCGCCAGTATATGAAGCGTGCCGCCATACGGTACTTCGAACGCGCTGAGAAACACGATAACTCACTTATCGTGTCAGCCAGTAATTATACTCCCTCCCGCATCAGTAGGATTCGCCGCCCTAGGCATGCCCTTCTAGAACCTGACGATGAGATAACTGTCCTCCAAGAGAGTAGTAAACTCACTAGCACCCTACACAAACACAAACCGCGTTCGTACAAACCTCGCCGCCGAGGTCCGCCGCGACGTCCCGTTCTCTGTCCTCCCGACCCTTGCTCATCGAGCCAGCCCGCGAGCTGAGCCAGTAGCTTTAAATTCCCCATTTAATAATAATGATCATATGATCCAGCCTGTCCTCTTGCTGCCTCCCCAGCGACGCCCTAAGCCGAGGTTCGACCCCATAGGGGGTACCCTTAGCGCAGTCGCTTAGTTTATAAGTTGTTTACGCCCCTGGCTGGAGGCCTTAAATTCTAGGCATCCACAGGGAAAAGTCCGGTTAAGCAGTACACGGCCTCCTAGGCTGAACTGCGAGATGCCATACCAAAAAAAAAAAAAAAAAAAAAAAAAAAAAAAAAAAAAAAAAAAAAAAAACCATTTGGCAACAGCAGATTGTGTTGTAATAAATTCTCCCTTGAGATATGTTCAATTCCAAGATTATTGGGAACGAAGTCTTGCACAGCGATTCTCTAATAATAATTTGCATTAATCTTTCAAGGGTGCGACGCACAGTGGGAGACTATGTATGAGCGCGAGGAAATAACTACGTAAAGCCGTTTATTATTGATTTCAATAAGTTTTTGCTTATTTAATGATAGGATTATGTCATTTAATTACAGTGATTATAAGTCATGGTTTTTCCACGAAATTTAGCATTCGAAATGGGAACAATTAAAAAAAATATTAGTTAATCACTATAAATATTTTATTTGCAAATATAACTAAATATAGATAACAACAAACATGCTAGCTATAAAAATGTAAATAATAAATAAGAAAAATTAACAAAATAATAAAACAAAATAATTAATAACTAAGGAGATTTTTTGCATCCTCATCTAAGGGCAAATGCTTTTTTATTGGCCCTTTTCTCATAGTAAAGGATCCGAAGAAATTAGTAGCATGTTGATTACGTCTTCATTAGTACTTTCTCGAGAACATTTTCTCGCATGATGCAATCTGTACTGACGATAATCTTTATTGCGCGCTTCTTGTGCCTCTTCGGATAACATACCAATCGGTAGCATTGCAGCTGATATAATTCTGTGCCTCCTGTGATAAGTGATACAAGTCAAGAAACGTCATTTTACACGACAGCTAAAACAATATTAAAAAAAATCTAGTTCGTTAATTAAGTGGGCTAGGTAAAATATCAGTGCACTCTTTTGTAGAACATAACATTTTCTTTCTCTATATAATTTAGATTATTTGATAGACATTTAATTTTGGAAGTAATTTATGAAAAACCTGCGACTTGTAACTTTTACTTAGTTTTTATGTGCTAAAATTAAGTTACTAATGATACTTGTACAGTTATATTACGTTGCACCAAGCTTGCACCAATAAACTGTCTTAGTGTAAACTGATATACATCAAGTTAAAACGTCTAATAACTCATTAGAATAATGATTCTAGCAAAATGTGCTAAAACAAAAGATGAAGATATAACCCTTAAGATTTTTTTTTTTACTTATCAGTCACCTCTTTGCATAATTTAGTTGAACTATATCAATTTACTAAAATCCTAGTCTTTCAGAAGATATGTTAAATGATGTAAGTCAAGATGTACCCCTCAAAAAAAAAGATAGTGATATGTGTAAATAAATACAAGTTTTAGAAAAATAAAATCAACATTTATTAACCTAAAAATACAGTCATCATCCTCCGAGCCTTTTTCCCAATCCTGTTGGGGTCGGCTTCCAGTCTAACCGGATTCAGCTGAGTACCAGTGCTTTACAAGAAGCGACTGCCTATCTGACCTCCTCAACCCAGTTCCCTGGGCAACCCGATACCCCTTGGTTAGACTGGTGTCAGACTTACTGGCTTCTGACTACCCGTAACGACTGTCAAGGATGTTTAATGACAGCCGGGACCTACAGTTTAACGTGCCATCCGAAACACAGTACCCTAACACAGTAACCTAAAAATACAGTCGTTTAGGCATATTTTTATCAAAATTCGTATAGAACTAAATGGAGATCAAATCATCACAATCTGACAATACGATTGTAACTAGGTATTTTCAAAAGGAACATACTCTTATCATTTACAAAAGTTTGAAACTTAAAACTAAGTAATGGTACAGATCAGTTTTGATGAGCTATCACAGCAAGCAATTGACCTACTCAGTGTAATGCAAAGTATCATAATAAAATATTAATATATAAAAATAACAAAAAAAAAAACAAAACTTCAAACTTTCTTTAGAAGTAGATAATCTCACATAGTTTTTAAAAGTACAATTAAATCAAAAACCTATAATAAAACCTAGTAGACTAACAACACCATCAGTCTTGCCATCTATTAATTAAGGGGCCTTTTACAGTCCACTAGCGCTGCCAATCGAAAAAATGTCATAACTCGTAAATAGAATCAAAAATACAAAATATGGTCTATTATTACTATAGAAAAGGCAATAACGTAATTTTATAACACATTGTCAACACTTGAAATATAGCTGTTTAGCTAAATCGTGCATCTGTAACAAAAACGGCTGTTTATGTTTTGAATGCACGATTTAGCTAATCAGCGGCGCTAGTGGACTATAAGAGGCCTCTTAAATTAATGTAAAACTATTCATCATCGGAATCATTATCATTATCTGGTGGACTGTCATGGACATCACTTTTGCAGCTCAGACCTCTGTAAAACTCATGGGTACTCTCATGAATAAAACATAATAAATTTAATAGATCCTTCTTCTTCTCAGTTGAAATAGGAAGTTTGGAGTGGTAAGCTTTCGGTACCGTATTAATCGTGATCATATTATAACTTTTTTCACGTTTAGAACAATCCATGGTCATGTAGTCAACATCACTGAACGCTTTTTTGTAAAAAAAAACGAGACATGCTTTCTTTGGTAACAAGAACAGATCTAACGTATGACCACAAAAACTTTTCATTGGCTGTGTCCGTTTTCCGAAAGGTAAAACATTGCTTTGCAAAAATGTTGAAATCATAAAACATTTCACATATCATTTCGGTAACATTAAACTTGGCTATTTTGTTTGATGCTGTACGCACTAATTGGTACCAATCTCGGGGCAAGTGTATATCAATATTCGTGTGTTTCTTTTTACGCTCAATCAATGAGTGGTCGGTGTCAGCCTCCATGTGTGTATGTCCGGGTACGAGAAATTTATGTTCAATAGATATCAATTGTGGAGACATTTTAGCAACTAGCATTAACATTGTTACTACAATTGAATTCTTGTTTTGCCCAGGAAAAGAGTCCGAGTACATAATCAGCTTCTTAGCGTGTGGGTGTAAGTTTGGTAGTTGATTGATGATAAAATCGTAGAGACAAGAAGCAATATCGTTAGCACCTCTATTTTCCTCGCACTCTGGCCACATGTAGCAAAAAGCCTTGTTTGTTTTCAAATCATGTATGGTCAAATTAAATGTCCACAATTGTCGCTTATAAAATGAAACATTTGTTTGCAAGTACGGGGTTGGCAGACATTGTTGCAAATCAAATGTTATGACAGCTATATCTTCGCAAGACTGAGCTAGTTGTTTATCTGCTTTTTTCTCTTCGTAAGCGGCCTTAAAAGCCTCTTGATGTTCCCTGAGCGTCTATTTCAGAATTTCAACCAGATCTCCGGATGCGTATTGACTTACCAACTCGACTTTTACGCTGTGGAAGATGACCGCAATTGTCTCGTAGTTTCCCGCATACCGTTTGCAGATATTTACTACTTTCATCGAATGTCTTCAAAAAATATTGTCACACGAGTGAGCTAATACGGCTCTACGTCCCGCGCACCTCCGATTACCCCCTCTAACCCCCGCCACCTGCATTTGTATCACTTAGTGCATTTATTATTTTGTACCATGTTTTTACAATTGGTTGGAATTTTAGACACAACTACATTTATATCTGTTTACACATAAAAACAGATTTGTGTAGAATGATTTAAGTCAAGTTATATCACTTTTCACAAAAAAGAGCTTACCTTACATTCCGATTTGTAGATACATGTCGATTTGTATCCTAGAGGCATATCGAAAGAATTAGTCCAAAGGGATATTACTCTAGTCACATCAAAATTCACGATAAATGTACTGGAAAATAAATTGTGAAGTTAAATACAATAGCATATAAATCACGAAGCACGAAAAATTGTGTGTTAAGTGACCGGTTTTGGGGTTACATCTTGACAAATATCGATTGTAACGAATTTTTTTCCAAAATCCCTATAGTTGTATCACTTTACACAAAATTATCTCCGAAACTATAGCAGATAGAAGAACGTGAGTTAGACCAAAAAAGACGGTTTTTATTTTTATAATGCTCATGTGAAAATCACAAAAAGGGTACAACTCGAGTTATATCACTTATCACAGGAGGCACAGAATTTTACTGCCATGTATCAACACTTTATGAATGGTATTTGGCATATAATACCAACTATACAAGCTTAAATAGCGTTCGGCCGTATCTTCGCAATATTCACCAAATTTCACAGCATCTATACAAGCTCCGGAGTTGATGACTTGTAAGATTATGGAAAATCGATAAATCAAATCGAAATCAACCCCAGTAATTTCCGATGTTTTTCTTGCATCGGCAAAAAATCTACGAGCCATGTTGCCATCGTTGGTAGTTCCGGAACCTTGTTTGACACAGTCTACTTTAAGGCCAACTTTTGCAAACAACCCCTGTATTCTTTTTTTTTCTTCATCACGTAAGTGCGATGTGTTTTTATTTACACGCCACATTTGGAATGATTTGTTATACGCGATGTGTAGAATACATTCCATAAATTTGATTCTTGCGTGAAGAGGAGACAAGCCAACTTTTAACGCATCCTCGTCTACTACCTTGGTCCTCACACGGTTCAAGTCGTTCATTTCGGTTGGCTTTGCTTTACAAATGAAGCACACAGCATTTGAAGCCGTATCAGTAACGGTTTGAGCCACTTTGCCATCAATCATAGTGAACATTAGATTGTGTTTCACTTTATATATTTTCCCATCAACATTCACAATTGATTCGTTAAGATTTTTAATTTCTCCCTCCATTTTTGAAATCTCATTTTTAATGATTTCACGAGTTTCTTTCGTAAACTGGAACTGCACTGGCCGGCAAAGTCTCGTAGAAGATGGACTGTTGTTAAACCAATGAACATTAGTATCATTTTTGGCATCAGTAAGACGTAATGGTACCAATGATGTCAAAAACAAGTTTTCATCAGAAATGTCTTCTTCATCAAAAGCTTGTTTATATTCACTGTGGCCGGAAGAGCCATCACATCCCCATTTCGAATCTAAAGTGCAGGTATCATTCATTTCCGACAACTCTTCTTTCGTTTTGGTCATGAATATCCGTTTCACGGTATGGTCCAGTAAACTTTGTAAGCCTACAACAGCGTATGATTCGGTGCACTCTATATCTTCTGCTAAGCACATCTTCTTGGCTTTTGAAACTATATCATAGCAAGGAAAAATGTCGCAGCCCAAGTCCTTCGTCGCTTTTTTAATAATTTCATATTGATGCTTCGACAATGAGGCATCCAAAAATAATGCTAATGCTTGTTCTGGTGAGAACTTCTTAGGTTTTAATTCTCCTTCTAAACATTTGGCAGCGTTTATAATAGTCTGTTGTTCATTGTTTTCACACAAACTCTTAACTTTATAGCGCTTGGCTCTATCACAGCACTCGTCAAATGATTTTTCTGGACGGCCAGTTCGCGTTCGTTTTGAAGGACCAGGTTCACACTCTTCAGAACTTTCTACTGCTGTAGACACCGGCAAATTAAACAATAGCTTTAGCCATTCTTCATTTTTCGCAAAAAATTAAGTTTTGTTTCTGGCACATTTTTTCCACTTTTCTGAAAATGCCGGTATAAAATGTTGACTTAGTTCGCGATAAACTTTTTCCAAATCATCGTCAACGAGATTTGAGTACTTGCTTTTTAAATTTTCGGGACATTTATGCACTTCTCGATTGCTCAAAAGTAAAATTTCAACTAATTCCTTATAAGAAATGCTGAACGTAGACATGATTGATATTGATGTTACTTCCTTGAATTGACAATAGGAAATGACTTTAGGAATATTATTTTACCCCTTTTTATACTTATGAATGCATAAATTAACTAATTACCCACATTAAAAATTATTGACGCTTAATGGTCCTTTTACTGGGAAATCGACTAGTTAGTTCTAATTAGTCTAACTCATAAGTTCGCAGCAGCTTAGCAGCTTATTTTTCTAATGAGTTATAACTAGACTTCGAAGAATTTTTTAATATATGATTCACTGGAAGGCAGTGGATGGCAAGACAGTTATAAGGTCTTGTTTTCAAAAATTCTAAAGAAAATTTACCATATTTTAAAAATCCTAATAATATAATGAAAATGACGACTTTCATTAAATCATATTCATATTTTCTAAAGTACATACTGTGATATACATGTTACATAAAAAAGTTTTTCCAAAGCAATGTAATTGCAGCTATAAATAATTACCAAAAGAACGACAAAAATTCAACTAAAATGCACAGTTTTCTGTTCATTAAGATATCAAAACCGATAACCGTTTTTATAAACAGACTTCTGAAAAGAACACATTAGGATTTTCTTAGTTTAGGTGTCTATTTTATGTATTTAAAGTTAAAAATGAATTTCATGTACCCAGCCAATTTGGACTTTTTTCCTCCAATCTCCCATTGTGCGACGTGGCACTCCTAACACCTTTGATAATCTATCATCAGATACTACAGTTCTCAATTTCGTAAGTAAAGCCGCCAAGCCTAAAATGCCTCTATGGGCTTCTTGGATCCTATAGTCTGTTTTTTAATCTCGTAGAGTGCGTTTCATCAAATAGTTCCTATGCCGTCATGTTGGCACTAATGCAAATTAGTGTTGCCTCATTACACTTACTGTGCTACCTTAAATTAGGGGAGATAATGTTTAATTGTTCTTTTTTAGTTTGGTTACCACAACATACTTTTAATAATACCCTAAAAAATATATATATACAGGGTTACAGGTCGACCTAGATCCTTTAAGGGGTTTTAGTTTTCATCATTCCTAGCTGATTTGACCATGAAACACCCCACCCCAAACCTAACCCATACTGAGATATTGGATTTTGATTATTTTTTAAATAAAATGAAGATTTTTTGTATAATTGACCCTTTTTTCTGATTTTGTGGCACTAATTCATAGTGTTTTTGCTATTTTTGTGTAGCAGATTAGTTTGTTTATTACTCTCAACACAAAAAAAGCAGGTAACTGAACCAACTGGGTAGTAGTCGATGATTGAAAGATTAAAAACTAAACAAATTTGTATAAACATTTTTTTTCTTTTAAGAATATTTCAAAAAAAGTCTATGACAGTTATGCTGCAGATGTACTAAATAAAATCTACGTTTCTTTAGCTATCCAACAAGGTATAACAAGCTAGGGTATCATCATGATATTCAGAAAAAAAATTCTGATGTAATGCTCTCAGGCAGTAGTAAAACATAACTGTACTTAAGGACAAAGTTATCACTTGGGCCAGCAAACGAAATAAAACAAACTAAATAGCTTAAACAACGTTTATTATTATTTTTTACAATACATGTTCCACATGTCCGCCTCTGTTCCGCACACATATTCGCATTCTATGCCTTAGTCCACTTTTAACCACACCAGTCGTTAAGCCTCTTCTAATTTCGTTAGCCGCATCAATAATTTTCTGTCTTAAAACATCAACAGATGAGATCGGATGAGGTTCATTGTAAACTAAGCTTTTCATATGGCCCCACAAATAAAAATCCATGGGGGTCAGGTCGGGACTTCGGGCTGGCCACGGTATGGGTCCACCTCTTCCAATCCATTTGTTCGGGTAATTAGTGTCTAGCCACTCTCTGACGCTTCTTCGGTAGTGTGCAGGGCAACCGTCATGTTGATACCACATATTATTATCATTTAAACTGAGGGGTAAATCTTCCAGTAATTCGGGTAAATCATTTCTTAAAAAGTTTTCATAATCTTCCCCATTTAAATTGTCAGGCAGAAAATGTGGCCCAATCAAATGGTTTGAGATTATTCCCATCCAGACATTCAAACTGAACCGTCTCTGTGATCCCTTTGGTCGCTTCTTATTGGGATTTCTGTTTTCTTTTGGAGCCCAATAATGAGCGTTGTGGTAATTGGTGATGCCGTCTTTATCAAATTTTGACTCATCTGTCCACAAGATGTGTTTTAAAAATGCTGGGTTTTCTAAATCTGCGTTGAGCATGAATCTGCAGAAATCTAATCTCCTCACGGGATCTCCTTTTTCGATAACATGTACCGGCGTGTAATGGTATGGATAAAGGCCTGCAGTATTCACTGTAAACCACACTTTCCACTGCGATATTCCAAGTTCTCGGGCAACAATATTAGTGGAAGTAGTTGGATCCGATCTAAACCGTTGTACTATTTCATTGTCTTGCTCTTCATCGTAATTATAATATATAATAATATAATATTATAATAATAATATTATAATTATAATACATACTGTCCGACGACATAATAATCTTGTCCAATACGTCTACTGGTGTCTTGCTAGAAAACATAAAATAGAAGTTGCCAACCTCTGGTGGAAGGAAACACTAGTGCAACCACAAGTAAAAGAAAACGAAACAGCCAAAATCATGTGGGAAATGCCCGTCCAAACCGATGTCACTGTTACACACAATAGACCAGACCTTATATACACAGATAAAACTAGTAAAAAAACATATTTAATAGATATTACCGTACCGTCAGATTACAACATAGGAGCCAAAGAAATAGAAAAACTAAGCAAATACCATCTTCTGAAAACTGAAATCAGCCGGCTGTGGAACACACAAACGGCTGTCATTCCGATAGTAGTAGGCGTGACGGGCATCGTTGCAAAAAGCATTAAAAAGTACATAGACCAATTAGACGCTTCAATTAACATTCATATTCTCCAAAAACAAGCAGCCATACATTCATCAATCATACTCAGCAAAGTATTAGGAGACACAGTATTCGTACGAACAGTAGAAGAACAACACTCACACACTGACACACAAACACCAGACACTCAAAACACGCATCCATCACCAAGCACGCAAGCGGGACCAGCCATCCAGGAACAGAACACACAGCAATCATCTAACACCGAACATTCGTCATCATCACAACCTAGAAGAGGGAGAAGAAGGATAAGAACAACGCAAACAAACACATCAACTACATAATACATATACACTATATAATAAATAATACATACAAAATACTTAATAACAGACTAAGGGGGACATAGATATTTTTTTTTCCGCGGGCTGCGGAACGGGATACCTATTAAAACCGACATAAAGTCGAGAAGGTCAAACCTACTACACGTATACATACAAAATACTTAATAACAGACTAAGGGGGACATAGATATCTTTTTTTCCGCGGGCTGCGGAACGGGATACCTATTAAAACCGACATAAAGTCGAGAAGGTCAAATCTATGAATATTAAAAATAATATAATAACAATTTCGTGTTTTCAGACTACATTTTCATCTTATGTTTTTTACTAGTACTTGAAAAATAGGAAGGATAGCATTATTTACTAAAAAAAAAAAATCAAAACTCCTAAACATATTTTTATTGTGACCTTACACAATAATTGTGTTCATTGAATTCTTCGTCTGACATTTCCTCATACTCATAGTCACTGCTATCTGAACTGTCACTATCGTCTCCTACTTCGATTATGAATTTATCAATTTCATTGTCAACTGCTGGGCCAGCAGCGTAGAAGTTTTCTTCAATTTTTATTACATGCTCGCATTCTTTCTTCCATTCCTCCTGAGTAGCAAAAGCTTCTTCCGTAATTTGTACTATATTATTAGCTTGTTGACCCACGTTTTTTTCAGCTATCCTTCTTTTTAATACGTTCCATATGAGTTCGATGGGGTTTAGGTCACAATGGTAAGGTGGAAGCCTTACCACTTTATGACCATTCTCTTCCAACATCATATCTGCTTCATATACAGGTGGCTGTTTGTGTTCTTTAATAATTTCAAACAACTGTGCCCTTTTTTTGATATCCAAGATTGCATTTCTGACTTTGTACTTGACATTGTAGGTGCCTTATCAATCTGCACAGAATGGTAGGATGCATTATCCGAAACCACAATGGACTATAGAGGTAGATTTGGTATTAATTTTTCTTTAAGCCACTTATTAAAATTAACTTTATTCATTTCATCGTGATAATCCGCTGATTTCGATTGAGATCTGAAAATCAGTTGAGCATTTGATATGAAGCCCATGGTGCCACCTGCATGAACAATGATCCGTCGTGGTCCTTTGGAATCAGAAGATAAAACACCTTCTTCAGTTTCGCTTTGCCAACATTTTCCAGCGCAATATGTGGCGTGTATATATGTTTCGTCTAAATACACGACTGGCCGCTGAGTTCCAAGACGATTATTTCTTAATTCCTCCAGGTAGCGATGGCGCCATGCGACAATGTCATATCTCTCCATCAAAACCTTTCTTTTTGATTTACATTTTTTTAAATAAAATCTCATTCCTTTTATAATTCTCCACAAAGTGGTGCGACTACCTTTATAGTTTATCTCCTTTCGCATTTCATGTAACAATTTCGCCAATGATGGTAATTCCTTTCTTACAGAATAAAATTCGTGTATTTTATGCCTTATAGCACATCGTTCGAAATCATCTAGTTCATGAGTTTTTCGTCGAAGACCACTTTTGCGCGGTGTTGTTACTTTTTTCGATGTTGAAGCTGCCTCTTTACCTTCCTTAGTAATTTTCGACACTGTTTTTTCAGATATACCTAAAACAAAATTAAATGATTTATTAATAATAATATAATATGTGATATCGCTGGTATGTCTTCGTTCTAACAAAAAAAATCATCAAAAACGGTTCACGAATTTATCCGTGAACAAACGGTCGAATTGACAAAACTCCTTTTCTTGAAGTTGGCTAAAAATAATCTTTATTCAGCACGAAATGATAAATGTGTTTTGTTAATGTAACAAAATGTTATGTAAATAAAGGTAACTACGACATAAACGATAAGGGTAATTAAACTGACGCTGGTAACCCTATTTCACTAACCTGTAATGGCGGCGACCCGAGCTTGTACACATCTTAATGGAATTATTGGGGCCTCGTTACGTTTTTCACGTTCACAAAACCCTTTCACTTTTAACACCATCATTCTCTCACCACTCTTTAATGTTTTCGGCATGATTTTCTCACGAAATCACAATAAAACTTATGTAAACTCGCAGAGCGTGTCTACCGTGTTTACGTTATTCACAGACAGGAATGCCAACATGACGGCAAAGGAACTATTTGATGAAACGCACTTTAGACTAAATTGACACATGCAAAATGTCAAACTTACAAATAATGTTGCTAGCTCTTTTGTGCAGTGTTGTACCTACGATACCGGTTTGTTAAATCGTAACTTTTTATCTATAGTAGACGATATTAATTTTCATTTAAAGTTTTATATTAAAAATTCACGTACGTATACCCGGCTGCACGGCGTGCTACAAATTGCCAGGGATATCTGACCACGCAACGCCATGCGTAATCATCAAGTATAAGCACATTATTTCAGGATAACTTATTGTAAAAAAACGGTACTTCATTTTATTAACGCAAAGTTTCTGTTGAGCCACATTTAAGAATTGCAATAAACTGACAACACTCGTAATGTCAGTTTAGTCTACGAGATTAAAAAAACAGACTATAGGAACCTCATATAATAATGAAATAAATTGCTCTTTTCTTTCTTTCTTCCAGTCCAATAAAAAAATAAATTATCATCAACATCTTGGATTGCCTCAATACTACTTACATTAAAATTGGATGAATTTATCCATGAGAACACATGCTCTATTTGTTGCACATTAAAAGTACTCATGCTGGTTGGCAAATCAATCAGACTATCCCAGTCATTGCTATATAAATGTTCCTCACAAACTCGTGCCAGTGCTGGTATACATATAGAAATTATTATTGCTCAAGACAGTTGTTCTTAAAGAATCCGAAATTGAATTCAAATCTACATTAGTACAACCAAAGAATAAACAATGAAAAGAAGTATTTGGAGCCCGTCCGTTGTTGGGTAAAACAATTTCTGCTGCTGGTTCAACAGGAACTATTGGGATTTCAGCTATACATATAAGAAAGAAAGAAGAAAAAGAAAGAAAATCCATTTATTCAACACACAAATGACGCAAGAAACAAACAAATAAATAAGGGACAAAACAAACAATGAACATAAAAAGAAAAAACGCTGCAGTTGCCTCACTCAAGCGTGAAAGGGACAGCGCTCAGCATAAATGCTGTGTCTCGCGCACGCAGGCACGAAACAACAACGCTGGTTTTTAGCCTCTATACGTTGTTCCACATCTTGCTCAGTGACATCTGGTTCTTGTGAAATAATATCAACGTGTCCGAAGTGCAGATCGTCTACATTTCAGCAAGCATGGGTGACAAACACGATCAGTTGATGTTATCTATAAAAAAAGTAACATAAAACCTAATAAGACACATGAGCCAATCGATGAATAAGAATTATTAAGTGCTGAATTACAGAGCCACTCATGGTTACCTACGAGTACTAGTGCACTGACCTGACGTGGTGCAATCCTGGATTCAATGATGCTGGTAATATTTCTATCAATATCAGAGGCATTTTCTTTCAGGATAAGGTCACTTCGTCGCCTCTATATGGATAGACCACAGAGAACACACACTTGTCTATGGCCTTGGTGAGAGGATCCAGATGCTTGTTGTTCACCTTGGAGAGAGGGTACAGATGGCTGTTGTTCACCTTTTTCCTATGTTGAAGTTAGTTTGTAGTAAAACCTAGTGCCGCAGAATATCAGTATTTTACATGAACAGTGCCAAAAGCTTAACAATATCACCAAGGCACAGAGGAGTCTAAATGAATAATGAAAATCCACAGACTGTCTGCGACTGTGACAAACGCAGCTTAACTTCGCACATATTGATGTGCGGGGTTAAGCTGAAATCTACTTGGTACCCATGTTATACTAAACAATGAGCATTTTAAACCCCACATTTTTTTTCTAAATACACTTTAAATTAACCAAGACAATAAATAATACAAAAGCAAAAAGTATACAAAAAAAGGCGAAACTCATAACAAATTAAATGGCAATACAACACCTAGTTCGAATAAAAGAGAAAAAAATATGTTAATTTATGATTAAAATACATTAATTTGTGTGACAATTTATTATGCCTGTTTCCTCTCCTAATTTGATTAATATTGTAATACTGTCATAGCATACTGTACCATATCTTGTGAGAAAAGTACTTACGAGTATTGGGGCGATCCAATTGCTGATTAACGATATGACTGTGGTGTCAAGTTCCAAGCGAAGCGACGTTGGAGCGACGGAGTGTATCAACGAAGATATCGACACCTGCAAGGAATAAAATTTTAACTAATGTTTAGGAACTTTAGAGGAGAGCGCGTCAAACATTTAAAAAATCCTCACAGTTTACTTTTAAGTCTTATTGCCAACCAACTTTATAATTGTGTGTAATACACCACTATTTTTTAATTAGTGCAAATACTTAAAGGGCTTATTTAAAAAGTTCTTAGTATTGTCTATGCAAAGTTTCAAAAACTAATATTCATAATCAGCAAAGTTATTAGCGATAAGTTATATCCAAAAATGTCACTCAATTCATGGAAACATTGTACAGGTTACTCCAGGTCATTCATAGTAGTATTCATTAATGATATTCTGTCGCTCTCGCATTCGCGTGCTCTCGCTCGAACTTGCCCCGCGTTCAACAGCTGATAACGTAAATGTAGGTAACTAAAACGCATAGATGCGTTACGATTAAAAACTAAGAAAAAGTAAAATAAAAGGTTTACGGAAAATAAACATTTATTCAGTTCAAACTTTTCCTTCATACTTTATTTGGGCTTAGGACCAACAAAATTACCAACTTTTTCAAAATTAATTATTAAGAAATTAGGTGACTAAATTAAAAGATTAGGTAGTAAAAAAAAATCAAATAAGTAAAGTTTTAAAACTTGTGAAAAGTATTGGCGTATTTAAAAAGTTTGAATCAGCTGATATTTACAATAATTATGTTATGTCACCTTAGAATTAACGTACCTACTTATTTACAAAAAAACTTAAAGATATTTTAGCTGTCCTTCAAAATGTCCACCACCATTTTCAATACAAACACGAGCACGTTTAATTAAATTGTTTTTTAATGATAAATGTATGTTTCGTTTACTTTTTACTTCGTCAAACGCGTCCAGTATGCGCTGTTTTAATTGTTCTACACTTGTAGGCTCTACTACGCGCGGTGAATGATGATCCCTATGACAGTTCGTTAGCGCTTAACATTGTAGTGACGTCCTGTCACAACAAATCCTTTACAGGCCCATAACAATTCGAAAAAATCATAATTGTGTACATTTTTAAATTATAAACATGAATATTAAGAAATTATTACGTAATGTTCGGAAATAATGGAAAAAAAACTCAATGCAAATGTACATGATACGTGCTGGAAAAGTTACGTCGCCAAGCTGTTATCGAAAAAAAAAGGGACACATCGATAAACAAAATATCGACAATTTGTAGGTAAAAATTTACAAATGCTTTGAGTAAAAAAAACACAGTATATTTGTATTTTATTTAATCAATCTGAATCTGACATGACAGAATTAAAAAATACGGTAGGTCTGTGGCCTCCTTTTAAATATTTTTCCATTAGCTGGATATGGCGGATGAGGGTGCCCGAGGTGAAGAAATAAGAACAACAGCTATTGATTTTAGCACTGGGAGCGATCAGCGGGCATGCCCAACTTACGCGCGCGGTCACGCGTGGGCGTCTTGGTGGTCGGGTGCGAACTGACAAAAAAAAATGGCGGACGCCGGTCGTAGAACGCGACCGCGCCGCGCGCCGCCGTGCGGGCAAGCGCCGAAATAATTTTCAAATACATGGACGCGGTTGGCCCGTTTGGAAATGCCGCGCTGAGGCCCCACAGATTATTTAATAATCAAATGAATCAATGCAGCGGAAACAAAATAAATCAAAACACTGTCTCTTTATAATAGTAACTTAATACTAATAATCATTTTACGAAAAATCTTACACTCTAAAACATCTTATTTTAGATTTTTATATTATTTCGACGGGCGTCAACTCATCATCAACACTGGAAATTATGAATTCTTTAAAATTAAATTCAAAAAGAATTCTCTTTAAATTATGCAATTTTAATAAAAATTAATGTATAGTAAAATAAAATATAATAAGGCCGTTGAATGACCTGGCTGAATGACATGACCTTTGCCTTACAGTATTTTATCGCAGTTTCGCATCACTATTACAACTGTCAGTTGAAACGTCATAGGGATCATGATTCGCCGCGAGTAGTATAACGTACACTCGTCGTTTAATTTCACTCCACAAAAAAAAGTCCAATGGCGTGAGATCAGGAGATAGTGGCGGCCATGCCACGGGGCCGCCTCGACCGATCCACCGACTCCCGAACTGCTCAGTTAAGTACTCACGAACTGCGCTGTGCTGTGGTAGTGCGGAGGCGCGCCGTCTTGCTGGAACCTGGGGCCCGATTCTCCTAAGTTAATAATGTCAAAATCGAATAGAAATCGAATCGCAATATGATCGCACTAGCAGTTTTAACCATATCGGGCATTCTGCTACTAATAAAAGACCAATCATATTCGATTGACATTTGATTGGTGTGCGATTGGTCTGCTATTTTGGTGATTTTGGTCTATACGGTAGTTTGCTGTATAATCATTTTGCAATCGTAAATCATTTGCAGACAAAATGATTCATTATTGAATGATAGAAAAGGATAAAAACGTTTATTTCAAAGAAAAAATAGCGGAATGCCACATACGCTTCAATCGTAATCGAGTCGGGATTGGATCTCAGTCGAATCGAGTCGAACGTGAATCGTATGTCGCTTAAGTAAAAATAGGAGAATCGGGCCCCAGATATCTCTTAAATTGGCTAATGGAATCTCATCCAGCATTGAAGACACCATATTCCGCAGCAAAGTTAAATAACTTTCGCCAGTAAGGCGCCCTTCTATGAAATACGGGCCAACAATGTTGTCGTTGAGAATTCCTGCCCCGACGTTAATGGAAAACCTGTGTTGGAAAGAGTTCTCCCTAGTTAACATTGGATTGCGTATTGACCACCAGTGTTCATTGTGTTGATTGAACAATCCGACACGCGTAAACATGCACTCATCTGAGAAGAGGATATTTGCTTCTGTGTTGTCGAGTATCCATCTGCAAAATGTCATCCTTTGTTCGTAATTCACAGTGGTCAATTCTTGACCCTTTCTGTAGTGATATGGATGATATCCATACGAACTAATTATTTTCCATGCACACACACACGTCCTTGACTATGAGCTGGTGCTCGACGTTCGGCTGGCGAGCATTCGGGTACAATTCTCTGTACATACGTACTGCGGCTCTCGCGTTCTCACCACACAAAAAGTATGCTCGTATCATCGCCGTATACTCCCGAGATGTAAATTGATAAGCCATCGCGACAGTAAAAACGTAAACAATTAAAAATAAAAACGTGCGCACCCTTCCGCTAATAAATTAGCACGCTCCCTGTTTCTTACTCGCTCGAAAAGGGATCGCTGGCGCAGAAGGGGGCGTGGCTTGACCTTAGACGCGAGTTTGCTGGGATCTATAAATGACATTCAAAACGAAATAGCACTGCGCGTAGTATTTTCTAGTAGCAATTGTTATGAATGACTGATTCAATTATGAATTTACCAAATAAGACTCCTGGTCAATTTTGGGATTTCGTTTTTTTTTAGTTTTGATTACACAAATGTGATCAGTAAGGGTACAGATAGTGGTGTATATTTGTATATTTTAAGTATTATTGTGAGTAACGATGATAATCCACAACATATACTGTATAAAATTACATTGTAACTCAGACATACAATCACATAAAGTACGATAATAAGTAATTCAATAAATTAAAAACAATGTATGTCTAAGATACAATTTATAAAATGTGCTATTAGTTTTGGATTAGACATACGAATAAAAAAAAATGCAGAGAAATTAGTTTTTAATTCTCTTTATTATTTATTATAACAGCCAAATTACTTAAACCTAAACTACAAGATGTCCATAATAATTAAAAAATAATAATTAATTTCTGGTTGTTCTCGTTTGGCTAACGGTGAATATTTGCACAGACATAACCAAGTGGCCAAGATCATCCACCAGCAGCTTGCTCTGCAGTACAAACTTGTAGATCTTGAGGTACCGTACTACAAGTATGCGCCCGACCCAGTTCTCGAAAACGACCATATCACGTTGTACTGGGATCGATCTATCATCACTGACAGGACTATTGCAGCCAATAAGCCTGATATATTGGTGATAGATCGATTAGCGCGCCGCGCGATGATAATCGATGTCGCCGTTCCGCATGACGAGAACCTCGTGAAAGCTGAGAAAGAGAAACAAATAAAGTATCTTGACTTAGCGCACGAGGTTGTCGCCATGTGGAATGTCGACACGGGTGTCATTGTGCCGATTGTCGTTACGGCCAATGGTCTAATAGCCAAGAGCCTCGACCAACACCTCAGGAGGCTCTCGTTAGGCGGCTGGATCAAGGGACTGATTCTGAAGGCAGTACTCCTTGATACGGCGTGTATTGTGAGGAGGTTCCTGTCTCTGGGACCCTAACCACCGGTACCTTGGACCCTGTGCCCGATATCGGTGGCAACCTATTTTTTATATTTTTAAATCATCATCCTCCGAGCCTTTTCCCAACTATGTTGGGGTCGGCTTCCAATCTAACCGGATTCAGCTGAGTACCAGTGCTTTACAAGAAGCGACTGCCTATCTGACCTCCTCAACCCAGTTACCCAGGCAACCCGATACCCCTTGGTTAGACTGGTGTCAGACTTACTGGCTTCTGACTACCCGTAACGACTGCCAAGGATGTTCAATGACAGCCGGGACCTACAGTTTTACGTGCCATCCGAAACACAGTCATTGGTGTCTAAGATATACTTAGAAAGTACATACAAACTTAGAAAAGTTGCATTGGTACTTGCCTGACCTGGAATATTTTATATTTTTAAATGTTTTTTTTTTATATTTAATATTTAAAAATGTAAAATATATGTTTAAAGATAAATAAATGCAATAAAATAATCATCATCATCAAATAATTAAAATAATCTCTTGTTTTGTTTTAATCGGAATCAGACGCATTATTTGGCTGAGTAGAATTAAAATGTGGTAAATTTATGAAATAATCACGATAGATTGTCGGTATAGCATTGCTTTTACATAAGCTCATTAAATCTTTATACTTTGCTGTCGATATATGTAAAGGCGCATTATAAGCCTTCGCAATGTTGATCGGTAACTCGTGCTCAATATTTTGAGTTCCCTTAGCAGCACGACGAGTAACTGCCCGAAGTGAAACTGCCCTATGTTGAGCTAAATCTATAGCCATATCACTGTCATTCAGAGAATCATATTGAAACATAATCATATTTGGTAAGTCACTGATAATACGGATATCCATAATTTTGCTCCAGGAGACTTTCAGATCTTTGGTGTCGTAACAGACTGTTACTACGGAATCAGAGTGCTCGGCTCGCTGTTTCTCGCTATCTTTTAAAGTCCTAACCACATTTTTATGTGCAACATGTATAGCGTGCTCATATTCTAGCTGAGTTTTGTGAGTCTCAGTAGCGTTTTTAAATAAGTCACACCGCGGACATTGGTCTTTTTTAGGTTTATTGAAATCTAGATTAAATTCTGTTTTAAATATCTCTCTGTACTGTCTTAAGGTCGCAACTACTTGATCAGAATATTTTTCATTCATCCATTGTAGATAAAGCTTGTAAAGTATTGGTAACTTAAGTTGTTCATCTAAATATTGTTTAGATGACCGGTTTCTCACGTAGTGTGAGTCTAATACTGGAATTTGTAAAATATGGTCTCGAACAGATTGTTTAACTTGATCTGGAACAGCATTTTTGCGCGTGTTGTGACTCCCTCTTTTATCATTAGAGATAGTACCTGTAGCAGACTGATCAATTTTTTTTAATAGTGTCTGCAACCACATGTCGGTTATAGAGAGGGTATTTAAAAACATTGTTTTACACGTTCGTATTTCTTGACCACAACAATAAACATATAGTATTCAAATGTCCACTTACGCCGACTTGTCGCAGCTGAACTGGCAATACGAGGGAGCGTTTTTATATTCGCGGAATGGGGGGCAAAGGGTCCAAATAAAAAAAACAAATTATTTTTCCTTTTCAATATATTCACCTGCAAGACGGATACATTTTTCAGATCTTTCTATTAATTTATTTATTTATATTTACCCTCATAAAGAAATGTTTCATCTTTGTCTTCAAAATACGCCGAAAATGCCTCCTTGACTTCATCATCGGTGGAAAATTTCGGGGACTGGGGGCCGGGTTTCTGTGCCTATCATAAGGGGGGTATTTGCCGATAATCGCCACGCTTGGCAGGCGGGTTGGCGATCGCAGTGAGGATGTACAGTACACGGAGGACGCTGCTGCCCGACCTCTGGTTTGTCCCTTAGTCGCCTCTTACGACACCCACGGGATGATTTGGGGGAACGCAATTCTAAGCCGGCGTTCCACGGCAATTTTTCATTTTTGGGAAAAGATAATAATCACTCGGGGCTAGGTCTGGACTGTAGGGTAGGTGATTTAAAATATCGAACCCTACTTTATGCAGGGCAGCCAATGCAACGCGGCTCTTGTGGACGGGCGCATTGTCGTGCAAAAGAAGCACACCTCTCGTCAATTTTCCCCGTCTTTTTTCTATACTACGCATGGTTCTATTGGTGATTTCAGACAAAGATTTATTAATTGTTCCAAATCCTTCCAGAGGTAGTTCATTATTGCCCATCTCACTGGATGTATCAATGTTCACGGCATCCCTTTGCAGAGGTTGTGAAGTACTGCACATCTCACTGGATATACCAATGTTCACGGCATCCCTTTGCAGAGGTTGTGAAGTACTGCACATCTCACTGGATGTCGCAACGACTGCAGCAACCCTCTTAAATTCTACTGGTATATCATCAATGAATAGTTTGTTTAAGAAAACGCCATGCTTGTCTCTAAAGGCAAGTACATACTGGGCGCTCGGCGTTGCGTTGAGCGCGCGTTGGTCGCGTACACATACCGCGCTTAGCACGGCGTTCAACGAGCGTTAGTAGGGCGAACATACTTTTGGCTCAGTTCGAAAATGGACGTCGAAGAGATTGCTTGTGTGTGGCTCCTCTACCGTCGCTATAAAAGACGACGACAAAGACAAAGAGAATATTGGGTGCACCCTATACTGAGAGATAGACTGACGCATGGGTCGTTTGTTACATTATATCCAAAATTAAGACAATATGGACCTAAGTTCTTTAATTATTTAAGAATGTCTGTGAAATCATTTGATGAATTACTGAGTATTGTAAAAACTGACATAACGGGTAATTCAACAATATTAAGAGACTCAGTTTCACCAGAAGAAAAACTCGTTATAACGTTAAGGTAAGTAAATTTATTCAAATAAATGAAGACTGTCCGAATCTTGGCTTGAAGGTGACGGCACCCACGTCGACGTTGGCGGTGGTGGTGCCGGTGCCGGTGGTGTCGCAGACCACTGTTGTGATGGTGTTGAGGACCTAGCAGTAGTGTATCCGGAATAAGACGGTGTAGAATATGCGTATTGATATTGGTACTGATTTGTTTGTTGTGGTAATGCTGGATTCTGTGCTTTTTGAATTACATTGAGCAATTCAATCTTTGTTGACAGCCGTCGATTCTCAGGTACCTTCTTGAGCTCAGTGTACAATGATAAACAGAATAATTTATCATCATCTTCATTAGTTAGTTGTGCTGTTTGAAGCTGTTGTCTTGCGTGCAAACTTTTTTCTAAAATATCAACAATTTGTTTATCCACTGCATTTATTTTTTGTTTCTTCCTTGTCCCTTCAGTTTGTTCTTTTGGAGGTGGTATTAAGTCTTCATTTTCCGCATTGTTTAAATCAGAATTTGTTACGGCAGGAGTTTCAAAGTTGTTCTCTGTATCCTTATTTACTACGGAACTCTCGAGAAATTTTAGTTTTGCGAAGTATACATATGGTACATGTTTGGAGGATCCAGACCCAGATGGAAGATTTTTTTGCCGTTTAGACTCCCTTATGTAATTGTCTCGAATACTTTTCCATTTTCTTGTTAGTGTAAAACCTGAAAAGAAATAATATAATGCTATTTTTATTTTTGACAGATACTTGGCTACAGGCTGTTCGTTCGCAGAATTACACTATGGATATCGTCTTGGAAAATCGACTATTATACAGATAGTGGAACAAGTTTGCAAAGTGCTGTGGAGCAAATTAAAATCTATGTGCATGCCTGAAATGACTACCGAAAAATGGAAAGACGTAGAAAAAGGTTTTATGAAATACGCCAACTTCCCAAACTGTATCGGCGCAATTGATGGGAAGCACATTGAAATAATACAACCGGAACATACAGGTTCGCTTTATTTTAATTATAAAGTTTATTTCTCTTCGGTCTTGCTAGCAGTGTGTGACGCAAATTATTGTTTTATATACGTTGATATCGGATCTTATGGTAAAAGCAGTGATTCAGCGATTTTTCAACACTCCGAATTTTATAAAAGAATGATGGATGGTAAATTAAATATTCCCAACCCGAAGCCAATATCAAATATCGATAGAACACCATTGCCTCACGTGTTTGTAGGCGATGAAGCCTTTGCAATCATGTCAAACGTGATGCGCCCTTACAGTGGAAAACAACTCACACACACAAAAAGAGTTTTCAATTACCGATTATCAAGAGCAAGGCGCTACATCGAATGCACTTTCGGAATATTGAGCAACAAATGGCGAATATTCCATAGACCTATAGATGTAAATATTGAGTTCGCGGAAAATATCATCAAAGCATGCACCGTACTACATAATTACGTGCGTACACGCGACGGTTATAGATTTGAAGATACACTTTATCATTCACCTTTACAATCTATAAGTCCAGAAGATATACCACGCGGCAGTTTGACTGCTAGGACTGCTAGAGACAAATTTGCCCGTTATTTTGTAAACGAGGGAAAACTTCACTGGCAAGACAATATGATATAAGTACTTTCCTAACACGTTATTGTAAACAAGAATTTAATGAAATAATCACTCACCCAACAGTTTATTTTTCTCTAAACTATCTCCAGCGTCACAAAATATTTCTACAAGCTCCTCCCAATTACGTTTTTTAATCACTTTATTCTTATAATCGGGACTTTCCATATCCCAGATCGCTGGTCGTTTTTGAATTTCATCTATAAACAAATCTGAATCGAAATGCTCGGTCTCTATTTTCGTCGTCCCGTGCGTCCACTCTACACGAAAGCGCGCGATCAAATGTACAACAAAATGGCGGCTCATGTATCTCGAAGCGCGCGGCTGACGCCCTCCCAACGCGCGTTTGAACGAAAATACCAAAGCGCGCGTTCGACGCGCGCTTCATCCGAAACGCACGTTTGCATGTGTACACCTAAATAAGAACTACTGGTTCTCAAAACGCGCGTTATCAAAGCGCGCGCTTCAAAACGCCTAATGTGTACTCGCTTTAAACCTCTTTTTGTTTCGGTTGCATTTTATATAAAAACTCATGGCTTTCCTAATAAAAGGTTTAACAACTTTACCTATTAGGGTAGGTTCAGATGACAAGCGCTCAACGCGCGTCGAACGCGCGTTGAATTTTTGTATAGTGTTCACATGGTGCGCGCTTGTCAGGCGTTAAACGCGCGTTGTTGCGGCCAGTTTGAGTTCTACATTTGTCGAAGATGGACGTAGAAACAGTTTTATCGGTGATTTTATACAGACGGCAGAAACGACACAACAGAAGACGGAGATATTGGGTTCACCCAATTTTGTCAACCAGGCTGACTGAAAGTCAGTACATTATTTTATATCCTAAGTTAAGGCAATTTGAGCCCAAATTCTTTAACTGTACTGTTGTGAATGTTGTTACTGAATGTTGTTACTGAATGTCCATCAAGTCATTTGATGACTACTGACTCTCATAAACGATGAACTCGTAGCAGATAAAAACGCTGTGCGATATAACATTTCACCGGAAGAAAAACTCATAATTACATTGAGGTAAGTTTTTTAATAATCAACATAATCTATAAATCAAATAAATCAAATCAACTTGTTTAGGAACAATTTTTTTAAAGAAAAAATAACATTTGGTGCTGGCGATGGAGTAGGTGTTACTGGCGATGGAGACCCCATTGCTGTAGTATAACCATAATGTGCAAAATTATTTGACACACTAGACTGCTGTGATCTATAATCATGATAACGAAAGCCTTCAACAGAAGCTGATGACTGATGACGCTGCTCTTGTGATGAATAATTTCTTCGTTGTGATACCGGGTAATTTTGATTTTCATATGTCTGTTGTTGTGATCCTTGAAATTCATTTTGGTTTTGCAAAATTAAATTATAAATGGCAATTTTAGTTTGAAGTCGCCTATATTCCGGAATTTTTTTAATCTCTTTAACGAGTGACAACACGGGCGTAGCCAGGTTTTAGAATCGGGGGGGGGGGGGGGGTTCAAGAAAATAAAACGAATAAAAATACATAAAATAGCCGTTTATTCATAAGAACAATATTTAATATGTAATAAACAGATTCAGAGAAAACTTCTGGAATGGAAGGAATCGTCGAAGACCTTTTTCAAGCAGGGGGACAATATAGGCTAAATAAAAAAATTACGTTCAGTTATACCTAGGTACACGTTATAGAATTAATCTTCTGTTCTTCTTTTTAAATATATCCACTACTTCATTCGCATCAATTTCTATCCCATAGTGAATGTTCATGAGAGCCAAGCCATTCAGTCTGTTTTCACCCGTTGTGTTCCGCAAGTAGTTTTTAAGCCTTCTTAGACTTGAAAAAGACCTTTCTGGGGTAGCAGTGGAAACAGCGGTGCTCGGCGCGGTGCGCCCGTAGAGAATCCAATCCAAACCACATACTTTTGAGTGTAATTAATTAATATAGTTAAATTTTATCTTAACTTTTCGGGGGGGGTTTGAACCCCCAAAACCCTCCCCCTGGCTACGCCCGTGAGTGACAAACAAAACAGCTTGTCTTCATCGTCATCTTCTTTTGGATGAGACACATTTTTCTGTGCTAAACTCTGCTCTAATATGTTTGCAAATCTTTCATCAGCAGGATTTAATTTTTGTTTTTTTCTTGAAGTAGATTTAGGACTCTTAAAGCCAGAACTTATTTCTACTTCAGCAACCTCTGACGAAGTTGATGCATTATCTGCATCGAAACTACTTTCTGTATCTTTGTTGGCAATTGATGCCTGTAGAAATCGTAGTCTATTATAATGAATATATGTCGAAGTTTTGGAAGCTCCTGATCCAGATTTGACAGTCTTTATTTTCTTCACCTCTCTCATATAATTATCCCGTAAACTCTTCCACTTTTTTTGCAGGGCTGACGCTGAAAAAAAAACAGTATTTAGTAATAGTTTATGTTTGTTTCCAGATATTTGGCCATTGGATGTTCCTTTGGGACATTAAGCTACGACTATAGAATTGGAAAATCTACTGTGGCTACTATAATACCACATGTATGTGAAACTATTTGGAAAAAATTAAGGCCCGTTGTTATGAGTGAACCAACGAAAGAAAAGTGGTGTGAAATATCCACGATATTTGAAAAGAACTCAAAGTTTCCCAATTGTTTGGGAGCCTTGGACGGGAAACATATACGGTTAATCCAGCCTGAACACACGGGTTCTATGTATTATAACTATAAAAATTATTTTTCGCTAGTTTTATTGGCGCTAGCGGATGCAAACTATTGTTTTGTGTGGGTTGACATAGGTGCCTACGGTAAAAACAGTGACTCAGGTATATTCAAGAATTCTTCATTGTACAAAAAGCTGACAGAAAGGTCATTAGATCTACCTGAGCCAAAGGCATTGTTAATACAAAATAGACCGACAACGTTGCCATATGTGATAGTGGCTGATGAAGCTTTTGGCATGATGGAGAATTTAATGCGTCCATATGGGGGAAGGTCACTAACTTATGCTAAAAAAATATTTAATTACCGTTTGACATTAGCACGCCGGTATGTTGAATGTACAATAGGGGACACGGGCGGTAGACCACCAAAAGGTGAAATTCGCTTGGCAAGTGCCCGTGCGCTCACGTGAAACACATACAGCACACACGCGCACGTATTTCACTTCTCTGTCTATATCTATCTCTGTCTCTATCACAGCCTTCTTAAACTCGTTTGGTGCGATATATACCTATATGCATATTAATAATGTAGCAAGCAGCCAAGTGACTTAAGACTTTGGCATAATGATCATAAAGCTCATTATTGTTATGATACAAAAATGTTCGGGTGATTTTCAACCGTGGGGTTGTTATTTTGTTAAAACTTATATTTGCTATAATCTGCCAGAGTTGCAATGAAGCAGATAGTCGGTGTGCAAGCAAGTAAGATAGTCGGTGTGCAAGTGAGAAAGTATTAGGATCCACGCGTATCAAAATATGAAAACTATTTAATAAAAAACAACTCTAAAATTTAACTAGTAGGTGTATACTTACCTAATTTAATCTACTGAAAATGCTTAGTAAGCAACAAGTAGATATGATTATCGGGTTTTTATTTGATTTATTACATAAATAAATATACGTATACCCAATTCAAAATGATATATTTAGCATCAACAAATACAGTTTAGCTATGTCTATAAAATGTATGCTTTACCTTTCTATACATGAAACCAATCATAACATCGATTTGAAGCTCATAATCTTTTCAGTCATAATTAGCAAACAGTCGAAATTATTATTATGGGCCATCATGATGAAATTAGCTTTCTATTTTTTACAAACCTTGTGTAATTTTAGGCTCAGCAGAAGGCTTTTAAAGGGACGTTGGAATAGTTTTATTTTTTTAATAAAAATTGCCCCACATTAGGAAATTCTCCTGTATCGTGGGTGCGTTTACAAACATTCATCACATGCAACACCCAGACCCCAAAACAATTTTAGTTGTTCCGTGCGGGAATGGAACCTGCGACACGCAGCGCAGTAGTCAGTGTGACCAACCACTACGTCATATGGGCTGTCGAAATTTATGGAAATATATTTTTATAATAACGTTTTATAAATGTAATGATAATAAAACAAAAAGTATATTGATTAACATATTATATTTCAATATAAAACACAGATAAAAAAACTATAAGACACATTAAAAATAATATAATAATTGCAATAAAATATTTTCCTTAAACTATGGACACGTTCACATAGTCAAAAGTAGGTGTGGATGGACACATAACTCGAAGATTTTCATTGTTATAATGTAATGTTTGATTGAAACAAAAAACAAAGCACCCGTTAGTATTAAACACAATAGATTTATAATTCAAACAAAATACTAATATCAATATCGGACTAAAATAATAATCTCGGTGTATATGTATAAATTTTTAGGTATTGTAGTAATAAGAAATTAAACTTACAAAAAGCTCTATCTAGGATAGTTTACTTGAGCCAATCAAAGATTCTTATTACTTAAGTGTTCCGGAATACCTAAAAAGTTTCACACGAACTATAAGTTCACATTTTGCTTGAAGATACGAATATACTTTAATAACTGGTTTTCTTAGAGACTTGACTAGCTTCGTGTTATTGTTCTCACAAAACAATAGATCAAGCGGCGCCGGTGACCGCCACTGTTTTGTTTGGTTTAAAGTAATATTTATAAAAATTACATGGAATTCGTTAATAAATCACATAGGTATTTTTTCCTGCATAGTTAATACATTTAGGACAATAACATTAGTGCTACTTTAGTAGACATTAAAATACTAGACAGTTAAAAAGCTTAGTGATTTTTAAAGTTTACTTAGATGGAAAAATCACATATTACCTACGTAATTTAAAAAATGTCTTATTAGTCTTAAATTTCTAAAGAAGTAAATCAGTCTAAATATCACCACTAGGATAATGTGGTTTACTTATGAGGCATAAGTTTAAATAGAAATTTTAAAAACAAATTATACAACATTAATATAACAAAACTGAAAAAAATAATTACAAAAATGCTAATCAGTCTTCAAAATCAGTCTTTAATATCACATTATAAGTCAATGTGATATTAAAGACCGATATATTTTTAAAGCTACAAAGGTTATAAATGTGGTAATGGTAAATAAATAATATCAAATAACAATTAGTCTTAATTTTAAAATACAAGAATCAGTCTTCAATTTCTCAAAGAAACCGTATATTTTTATATATTATTATAAAATCACTATATCAGTCTAATGATTACGATACGATTGAATTGCCTTCGTTATAAGCTCAATCTGAATCTCATAACAATCTTGTTTGTTAAACGCTTTTTCAATTTCAATTCAAAATTTTGTGTATTTGCCATCATAGATAGCCTAGTCAAAATATCAGAATCTCTTAAATTAAGCTATATCACATTTACTTTTGTATAAATATATTCTATACCATTACATAAGCATACGTATAATTTAATATTTTGTTGCAGCCCCGGCCGCGTCTATTACTGCGTCTAGACGACACGAGTATTTGACATAAATCCGAGCCGCGAAGTGAGTCCCATATTTCGTTGCAATGAGTGACGAGTGCTAATTTACTTCTTTCGTTTCTAAAATCCCATCTTTGGACCATTATGGCCCATAAATTTTCTATGGGATTTAGGTCTGGGGACCGAGACGGCCAAGGGACAGTTCTTACTTCAGGATGCTGCTGGAGCCAATTTTGAACGACACGCGCACGGTGTATTGGACAATTATCTTGGAAGAAGTAAAATGAGGGAACTTCCTCCCTAGGATACACCGTGCGCACTGTAGGCAACATAACTTCTTCCAGCAGCTCAGCATGTGACTGTCCACTTGCTCTCGAGTCAATGAAAGCCAGTTCACCCGGACCACCAGCACTCATCCACCCCCACATATTTACTATAATTCGCCCCGATTCATTGTTGGGACTCACATTTTTCGGCTCGTATCTAGTGTTATTCACACGCCATAAATTCCGACGTCCTAATTGGCTAGATTTAAAAGATTTTTCGTCGGAAAATATGGCATGTGAAAAGTCAAAGTCTCTGTAGTCTCGAGCAAATCGAACCCTGGCTTGCTTTAATTCTTCGCTTAAGATTATCTTTTTTGCGGGACGCCTATGATGTATACCGGCCTGATGGAGCGCACGTCTCACAGTTTTCATGCTACATTCGTACTCCAATGCGAATTGTGAGGTCTTTGTAAACGGCTCTGAGTTGTAGACGTCTATCATATGAGCCACACGATCAGGTGTTATTACCCGTGGAGGTGGAGCACGCGGTCTGTCCTCCACGGATCCCTCTTCTGAATCTCGGTGTATCCACCGTCGCACTGTAGCCCTCTGTAATAAAATGTGATGATATTATATCTACACTTAATTTTTTTGATTTGGTAGTTCGCTATTGTTAATAGTGTCAAAAAAAAAACAACAAACAATGAATAGTGAAGGTATACAAAGATCTCTGAAATAACTACGAATACTATTAATTATTATCATGTTATTATTGTAAGTATGAGTTCTGTTTTTTATTTAATAATGAAAAGTATCGAATATATTAACAATTTCAGTATTCGATATCGCAACATTTTTCATACCTAATAAAACTACATTAAGACTCTAGTCATTGAACACTTAGGTATTAGGCATATGAGGCGGTAAAAATTGTCTACCTACCGAAAACTATTAAGAATTTTTATAGAGGTAATATGTAGTTTTGTTGAAATTAATAGTGTCACTTAATGTTTTTCTCTAAGTTAATTACATAATTTAGTCAAAAAAAATTTGTTGGTTGCAAACTTACCGTAACGTTTAATTCCTGCGATATTTGCAAAATGTTTCGTCCTAGATTATGAAGAACCAATATTTGGTTCCTCTCTTCCCTGGATAAATTTCGAGGCATCCTTAAATTCTTTGTAACAGATGAATCATAAAGGGAGTCAATATTTTGTATATAAGTCCAAAAAACACAGCACAAGTCGACGAGAAGGAAATCTACAGTCCAAAAACACAGCATGGGTCATCAAGTAGGCAATCAGCAGTCCAAAAACAAAGCAAGGGTCAATTCGATTCAGCAATAAACAGTCCACAATCACAGCACAGGTCAACGTAAATAGGATACTAAAAAAAACAAACGCGTTGACAATAGGCACGGGCGAAATGCAAATTGCAACTAATTAAACAAACACCTTTTTTCTTTTACTCTTTTAAAGTTCCGGTAAACTATTTAGCGGTTATACGCTATTTAGAACTCTATACTAGTATCCATAAGGGTTATTATTTCAATGATAAGTATAGAGAGTAAAGCCCTTACGAAACGTATCGTTTGCAAAGCATGGATCCAACGCGTAGGTACACGCTATTTAGAACTCTATTTGTACTACTTAAGGGTCGTTATTTGAATAACAAATATGGAACGTATTATGCTTGTGTGCGTGAGAGAGTCGTTTAAAGGATTTTTTAAGAAAAGTGTATCACCGGACTTGTCCGTGATTGTACTTTTGGCATAATGTGCAATAAATGGCGCATTTTACACAGGCCGTTAGATGTTAACATCGGTTTTGCAGAAAAGATCGTAAAAGCGATATGTACACTAGATAATTATGTCAGAATCAGGGATGGCTACAATTTTGAAGACACACTTTATACGCCACCCCTGGAAAATCTAGCCTCACATTATACCGGACGTGCTGTGCGACAGGCGGATAATGTTCGAGTACATTTAACAAACTATTTCATTAATGAAGGAAAAGTAGATTGGCAGGATCGTTATATTAAACTTGTAACACAAACCGATTGTAAATGTAAATAAATATATATACTCACATAATATTTTCTTCTTTTCTTCATTGTCATGTCCTTCACAAAATATAAGGACGAGTTCTTCCCAAGCCCGTCTTCTCAAATTCTTATCTGAATAATCGCTACTTGTCATGTCCCATATCGCAGGACGTTTCTCTATTTCACCAATTAATAATTCCGTATTAAAAGCTTCGGTTTCCATTTCGGACGATTTTCGGACGAACTTGACGAACCCTAAAATACGTCTATCCGCGTCGAAAGCGCGCGCTCAACTGAACGGAAACATAGAAAACCAATGATCTCAAAGCGCGCGTTAACGCGCGTTGACGCGCGCTGACAACAGTCGAGCGCTAGCGCAGCGTTGAACGCGCGCGTTACTAAAACGCGCGTTAGCATGTGTACGGCCTGAATAAAATGTATGTAGTTGTAAACGCGCGTTATCAAAACGCGCGTTGAGCGCTTGTCATCTGAACCTACCCTTAGTCTATCTTTTTCACTAGGAGAGAGATCTTAAGTTGCAGACCCATTTCTCTGAAAAGTACGGTTGTTAAATCAGATGGTGTTAGGTCGTCAGGTGAGGCGTTCTTTTTATATTTTTTGCTTTCTGCGTAAAAACACTCAAAAATATGGAAACGCGTATATAATCCTTGCATATTTGCGGTTACTTCCGGATTTTGAGAAGTACCGGCTGTGGCGCGATCCACAGCATCGTTTGCCACTCGTGTACCAACCCTTGCAGTGAGTCCTCCGGTCGGGGCCCGGACGGACATCCCTCAGCAGGTTGGGTAAGCCCCTGCTGAGGCAAAATGGCGCCATGGGTCTGTAACGGCTCCATGGTGCCTCACCTTTGTTTCTCTAGTTCACATGTATCAGCGTAGGGTTTCAGCAAAAGCCTGACGAAGGTGGACCCCTTCCCATGCTACCTGTGAACCTTCATCGAAATAAAAACATGAATTATTGAACGGTCTCCGTTAATCGATCAAAGCTATTACGCAAATCTATCGACTTCGATCAACGTCGATTTTTTGATCAGTCTGTTAACACCTCAACATCCTGTGTACAAGATATATTTTATTTCTAAACAAATAGATTTGTAAATAAAGGAAAAAAATAATCAACTCTAAAAATAATATAAGAAAACAATCGAACTAAACATGAAAGGTCAAGTTGTGTGACAACCCTAACATAAAATTTTGAAATTCAATAACTCCCAAACGCCGCGATAGTGGAACGTGGTTTTTTTTATCAACGATAGATCTAATTGAGAACAATCTTTGAATGCTACTCACAAGCCGCACTTTTAAGTCATTTAAGGGGAAAAAAATAAAAACAAAAATCTGATAAAATAATAATAACTCAGTGACCAAAGGTGTTAAATCAAAATTAAAACTGGGGAATAAGCGCCAAATGATCCTTCATGGAACTATATCAAAAAAATATATTTATCGTAATTAGTTACGCTTACACAATTTTTTTATTGATTTTTCTAGGTCAAGGTCATGAAATTGATATTATTTTTTATAAAAAAAAGTTTATTCACAAATTACCTATAATTTAAAATATGCTGTCATCGACATGATTGTGTAATGAAAAAACGTTGTGAGGCAACCAGGACATAATACTAATGAATGGTGATCAACAAACGGCCTTTTTGCCTGTAGTAATTAATAAAATACAAAAATAAAGGAAAATAATAGGATGGTATTATATTATTTCATATTTACTTACCCGACTCTATAAAAGCTGGTGGCATTCTCTCTTCAATCGGCATATTATTATCATCGTTATTTCCTGAAAACAAAAGCGTCAAAATGAAATAATACAGCTGACAATTATGTGTTTAAAACAATAACATGCGAGCCTATTGCCATCAACCTAATCGAGCAATTCCTAAAGGGAAAAGTCCTGGAAGACCATTGTAAGACCTGGGAATCGAACCCAGAATTGGCAGCCGCGTTAGCGACCACCAGACCAATTAGGCAAAATAATACTTAGAACAAAAAGCTTAAATGTCTCTAATTACCTTTGATATCTGCTATCACCGTCAAAAGTTTAGGTAAATTAACCAGAGAGAAATTCTTTCCTAGTTTATAATTTTGCGTTCTGTGACTTAACAACACGGTGCTGGAACTATGGTTTTTGAGAAAAGGATTATCCTATTCTTATTCAAAAATATATGCCTGCAGAACAAAATAAATACTATAATGTCTTACCTGCATTGGTTTCTGGTATTTCACTTTTAGCTAATGCTAATTCGATTATCTTACTACGGCGACTCATTATAAATACACTGAATTACATTAAACACTGTTTTCACACTAAAATAGTCCAAATCAAACAATATTCTATGCAAACTATCGTGAACTGCGTGAACTTTGCACGTCGTAACTCGCCCACAACTAGAGCGCGGGAGGCGGTCGGTGAAATGTAAACAAATACTTTCATCGTAAGTCAATATGTATCGTACCTAATTTTAATCTAACTTGCAAATTATTGCGGAGAAAATAATTGTAACTTACGTTACAATGATTGTATAGTATTTTCATTCGCTATGACAGAATGAAATAGTTGCATTAAAGGTTACAATCAAAGCTTAATAATAAGTAATAATAATATCTAAGAACAAGATAGTATCTTGTATTACAATGTTATATTATTAATGGTGAGCATAAACAATGATGATGAGGATGTGTAACTAAATATACCCTTTTATTAACTACAGTTGCCTCTCACTTACAATGTTTTTGCACTATTCAAATCCTTGCGTAAAGGAATTTAGCCACAGGAGTGAGTGCAAAAAAAATCTGCATTTTTTGTACAGCAAGAATATAATTGTAACTCAAAACTGCCTAAAACTGAGTTACGATGTTATTCCTTGCAGGTGTCGATATTGCAATTGATACACTGCAAACGTTGACAAGTTGCTCGCTTGTTCGGGTTCATTATCGTATTCCGAGACGTTACTCTGCACTCTAAAGCTTTGTGCCCATTATCCCGTAGCATACCATGACCGTGCTAGGAACGTATCCGGCACGGAAAGCTATCCGATGATACGCTCTATTTCGCCTACTGAAGCGGCCCGACAGCGTTCTGAACCCGTTTATAACCCGTGTTTAATCTTCAAACTTTTGATGTAGTATTCATGGTAAAGCTTTATGCTTGAATATTATTATTCCACTCGTTAGTGGTCCAAAGCTCAGGAGACGGATGCATAGGTAGCACTCGCTTGTACGCTCGAAGAAGTCGATGCTGGAGATGAAGCATTGGCATGCGGTGGTGTAGCTGTAGCAAAGCTAGGTGGTGCGAGCTGCTGTAACTCCATTTCGGAAACTAAACTGAATATTTTGTTTTTTGCGATGGCTTGTGAAAACTTCTTTACTGTATCTGATATGTGCAAAAAAATTCGGTCTAATTCATCGTCTTGTCGTGGAGATTTATTTTGCGCTTCTAACAATTTCGACATCAATACAGCAGATGCTGTTTGTGGTGGTTGAATTTCACCTCTCTTTATTGTCTTGGCCTTTTTTACTTGACTGAGTAGTGGTTGTGAGGATTTGTTACTGGCAGTTATGTCATCTTCGTTCTGAATTTCGGTGGCTGTAATATTTTCTGCAGCAGCAATATCAACAGTATTACCCAATATCAGTAAGTACTTTCAGTTAACCGCTCCCAGCATTACGATATTGTGATATGTGGAAATACAAACGAAGAACTGGCGGAATACGCCGAAAAATAATAATTAAATTAATTCCTTCTTACAAACGCACTTTGCAGTGTAAATATTATTAATATTAAATAAAACTTCATGTTCTTTTAGCCCCTGTTCAGTTAAGCATAGAATATGAAAATTATGGTTCTCCAAGAATAAACTTAACTCTAATTCTTCGCCAGACAAGCCTTGCATATTTTGATGTACAACATTCAATAAATGAGGCCCATCCTTTGTCGCACCTAATAGTTTAAACTACTGGGCGTATCAATAATTGTGTTAGTATCACTCGCTAACAATATCCATGGATACATTAGACGTACCTGTGTCAGTTTGTATACTGTATGCTAAAAGATTAGCAATTTGTCTCCTACATCTAGCTGGTAAATACATTGAGTATTCTGTCAATTTAAAATCAGAAATAAACTCATTTATGTCAAAAAATAAAATAGCATTAACTAATTGACAAGTCCTATTATAAAGGAACATGTTCAATTTCAAATATGTGCCTACTTTGTTCAGTCGATAAGAATATGGTAGTGCACATCATATGAAATTTATTTCATCTAAATTTATTATTAAATTTACATAATCTAACAACTCGTTTTTAGTAACTGCCAAGCTATCCCCATAAATTAATATTACAGTTGAACCTGGGATAAGCTTAGATGACTTAACATTTTGAATTAAGTGACTAAAACTGGCACCTGGTACACAGTGATTTAAAAAATATTGCTGCGAACACTGATTAAAAATGCTACCAAAGCCTTGACCAAACTTATCTGAAAATATATATGTTATATTGCTATTACCTACACTTGTTACCTTGTCTGAACATTCTTCAAATTGAGTAGCCAGGGTTGTGATTTAATGCATACAATATAAGAAAATAAAACGCTTGAGGTATGGATTATTTTGTCCTTTTATTTATTGTTTGTGTTCATTCCACATACATAATATAAAAGATAACACTTCAAACAAAATCACAAAAGTCGTCTGTAACACCTATTTATTCATATTTAAAGGGCAAGTAAGAGCCAATCACTAGTTCTATTTTTATCAAACTACACTCGCGAGCAAAAAAATGGAATCACCCCCTTGCGCTATACAAAGTCAACGATTGCCAATGATACAATATTTACAGTTAAATGTTTATGGTCTCGTTTGAAAGCCTATACTTTTAGCTTCACGTTGACTCATCCCTTGGCGTCGCAATGTAACAATTTGAGCAGCTTCTACTGGCGTGGTATTTCCAGCACTTTAGGTTAAGTAATTCAAGATTATCACCAACCAACTTTGATGCAATGCACTGATAAAAAAATTCTGACACTGGATGTTTGTATCGGATGACAATAATCCCAAATAGTACCTTACTTAACAAGCTAACACTGATAGCACTGCAGCGCCGATTTTTTTCTTTTTATCCTCAATTTAAAGCTAAAAGTATAAGCTTTCAAACGAGATCATAAACATTCAACTGTAAATATTGTATCACTAGCTTCTGCCAGCGGTTTCACCCGCATCCCGTGGGAACTACTTCCCGTACCGGGATAAAAAGTAGCCTATAGCCTTCCTCGATAAATGGGCTATCTAACACTGAAAGAAATTTTCAAATCGGACCAGTAGTTCCTGAGATTAGCGCGTTCAAACAAACAAACAAACTCTTCAGCTTTATAATATTAGTATAGATTGGCAATCGTTATATCTGTATAGCGCAAGGGGGCGATTCCATTTTTTTTTTGCTCGACAGTGTAGAAAGTAGCATTAACGTTTTCTTAATCATAACAATAAAAAATCTTAAAAAGGAAACAACGCGACATAGTTGGAGATACCCGTTATACACCGCTACTCACAGTAGCAACATAACCCTTTTTATCCGGCTGTTTTTCATATCCATCTAGTAGGAACGTTTTTTAATATTTAACAAGTTATATAGGCATCTACATAAAAAACAGTTATAGGTACCTAGATTAAAGCAATTATTAGTCAGTCGTTACTTATATCTATTCAGTAGACATAATCAACATTATTCTCTTCAGTCTTACATTAAAATCAAAATATGTATGTTAAAACAAAATGTGTCTTCTAGAGAAACATTTTTTAAGATGGTACAAATTAGCATAAGTTCACCTTTTCGTCGCTTTCCGTCGATTCGTTGTTGTCAACAGCGAAAGCTGTTTCAGGTTGTTCTCTATTTTTGTCTGCTTGAGATTCTTTTTCACCAGTTTGAAGTTCTTCGCTATCTTTACTGGCACTGTCTTGTAATTTTTCTCCGTATTTTACATAATTTCCACAATTTCTACCCTTGCGGGTTCGTTTTGTTGATTGGCGTAACCCTTTCATTGCTTTACTTTTTGCAGCATTCCTCACGCCTAGCTTTAAAAACTTTTCTGCGTCATCGTATGTAAACTTCGAGTCCCAAGAATTGACAATTTCAAAAAAAAAATTTTTTGTAATTTTTAAGAGGAATTATAGAAATTTCTTCCTTGCTACCACCGGACCATGAACACGGGCAAAGAAAATCTCTGAAGAAAACTACATCCATTTCTAATCTCATCCAACATTTTGTTAACTAGACGTTTTGGGAGTAGTCATTTCGAGAAAAGGACTATTTGGGAATCGGTCGTTTTGAGAAGTGAACGAAATAAGAAATAGACATTTAGGGAATTACCATTTTGGGAAGTGGACGTTTTGGGAATGTGAACATTTTGGAGGTTGTCGTTATGAACCTAAAGGGCTAAAACCACATGCATGTAAAAATTTTAATTTTATCAAATAGTTAACGATATAATACTCATAGCATGTGGTTTAGTTAATTTGCAAGCCTCTTTAATACAATAAAACAAACAAATACAAAAAAAAATGTTTTATTTATCACGAAAACATTACTGACCTCCGATTAAATATATTTATACAATCTTATATTACACTCTTATACAGGATGTGTCGTTCACAATCACATTAAATCCTATCGCATATACTTATCAGCATTATTTTGGGACAGTAACAAAAAAGAAGTGTTGGTAACATAATCGGAAATATAAGGCTTAGCGCACACACTTGACTCACTATCATAAAATAGAAACAAAAGTATTAAATGTCAACACAAAATAAAAGATTTACTAATTATACTTCCAAAACAATAAAAACTTATTCATTAATAACAATCAGTCTTAACATCTTTTTGGTGGTGACGTACATTTTAATTGTTTTTCAAATACCGCTTTTACGTGACGTTATTACACATTTTTCATGTCCCTTTTAAAAACACAGATTTCTTTTGTAACAAACTAATTTAAAAATCAATGTTTTTTTATGATATAAAAACACTTTTTTTAATCTCACGTACACTTAAAATTATTTTTACATTTATAATTAACCAGTTAAGAAAAAAAACGCTTATGAAAAGTTTACTACAATAATCAGCCTAAGCAAGTTCCTACTAATGTAATCACTAAAGCGCATCACAGACGTAGCTATAACATAATTAATATATATCAATACACAAGCTACTTATTTTCAATGCAGATTTTATTGGAATATGAAATATAAATATATTAAAGAATATGTCTGTGTCTGTGATGCGCTGTAGTCGAGACTCATAGTCTTAATTCTCTTTAGTCTGAAATATCGATATTATAATGACATCGTAAAATGAAATTTTATTACAAGAATAAAGTTTAAAAAAAATCACACATTACAATACACGCTGGACTATATAGTCTGAAATCACCAACCCGCATTGAGCAAGCGTGGTGATTAATGCTCAATCCTTCTCCGTGTGAGAGGAGGCCTGTGCCCAGCAGTGGGACGATAAAAAAAAAGGCTGTAACAGTAACAATACACGCACTCATCTTCAGTGTAGTGGTCGTAAACACTGAAACTTTTGCATACCCTACACCAAAAGAAATTATTTTCTAGTAACAGTGTCATGTGTTCAACATTCATCGTTACTACAAAATGGGGAAGAACTCTATGCAATATATTATTCGTTGTACTTCCACAGCCAAAACATTTATCTGACAATACAAAATGGGTGCAAGACCAGGGCCAAGCAATATTATATGTGATACAAGTAAAAAAGTCAGTTTTATTCAGAAACTTATCAATATCAAAGTAAATCACCATTTCTGAAACGACCCGTTGCGGTTTTATACCTGCAAAATTAAAAAAAACTTTTATAACTACTGATTAGCTATTGGTGCAGCGTTTAATTGCATCGGTTCATGATGTTTGCAGCGCGGTGCGATGGTACAATATGGTGCTGGTGACGTAACGCGGGGAAGTTTACCTACCTACTACCTAACTACCTACTACCTAACTCAAACCAACTTTTGTATAGATGCTAGTTAAAATATTGTCTAGGTTTTCTCCTTTATGAAATGGAACACCAGATATCTCCAAGTTATTTAATCTAGCATATTGGTCTCGTTCATCGTTGTCTTTTTTTAATTGAGTGTTGGCGCTACGAAGTTCCCTGATGGTATTGTTGGCTACGTTGAGATCTTTTTGTAACTGTTTGAGACGTAACCAGTTCAAGACTTTCAAGACGTCCTTCCATTACCTCCAATCGTGTATTAACGTCCTTCCAATGGGTGGCTAGTTCTTGGATTGTTAGTTTCATGCCGCTGACGTCCGATTTCATCGCATCAAAATCGCTACGAAATTCCTTTAATTCCTTCAGAACATCAGCTAAATTGGGAACATTTTGCGAACTAGTTTGACGGCATGCAATGCAACGCCAATAATCCCTCTTTTCAGAAGTTGTGCGGGACGGACGTAGCTCAGAAGCAGGAACTATGGGTGGCTTCGAGACGTTGACGCCCCGTCGGTCGCTGGTTCGTGGACGGCTGGGCGAGTGGACTGTATTTTCGATGTGGCGAGAAACAGGAATATAAGAAACAGGAGTATGAGAAACAAGAATACGTTTAGACGGGTTTTAGTACTCTCTGGTTTTAATACGTTTAGACTGGTTTTAGTACTCTCTGCTACTGTGGGTTCAGGAATGCCGGCGAAATAATAAGTCTTCATATATTTTTCAGGAGTCTTGAAGGGACGAGCTTCGACGCACTACTGTTTACTATTTCACTATTTACTTTTTCACTATTTACTATTTTGCACTATTAAAATTCTATACCGATGACTACGATTGTACGGCGGAGCTTGCGCACCGAATGTGTTCGAAACTTTACCTTAACGAGCGCCTCGATTCCTCGTCCCTCCCACCAACCTCAGTTTATTTGACATTTCAATTTTACAGCGATATTACAGGTCTATGGTACATGAGAGCGTTATGGGACGCACGGTGCCAGACCCCCCATGAAGTGCGCTACCGAACTATACTATACTCACACTGAATATCTTCAGGACTGAAACACTATAACCGAATAAACTATGAAAACTATGTGAAATCAGCCCTTGTATGAACATTATCTCGAGATAAAAAACAAACTATGGGGGCTATCTCGATACGGAAAGCAGTGTGTGTTAGGGCATTTCATGGGCTATCTGGCGATAGTAATCCTATCGATGTGACCTAAGCCCTAGTATTGACAATTTGCATGTAAAATGAAAGACAAAACACAGACATTATTTATTGTTCTGTAACTTAAACTATTAACAATATTCCTATAAAGTAAGTTGTTTTCTATATACTGAGACCTAGGCTTTCAGTTAAACACTATTTCACTAATGAAAGTTTAGGATTTTTTCTATCGAGAAATGTTTACATAGGCAAATCAGGCCGTAAACGGCAGAACTATATGTTTATTATACACAACTATGTAGGTTTTAGGCTACCACTATAAAACTATTACAATTTACTATTGAAAAACACTATAATTTACAAATCAAAACACTATCAAAACTGAATACAATTCTATACTTATTTAGAAGGAGGGTGCACGTGAAAAACACACATCGGCGCGGCTCACGGCACTTTTTTCTCGTTACCCGCATCACAAATTGTTAGAGTATAAATAGTAACGCGCATACACGAACACTTAGGCATTATGATTTTGCACTCGCGGCGCACGGATGCGTCTGTCGCGAACAGAAGTCATCCTGCGATATGTAGTTTCTGAAAGACCGGAACATCCAACATGCAGAAGAGCACTACACTGGCTACACAGAACTCCATCAGACACTTCGTCGTTACATTTAGCACAGAAACTCATTGCTATTATTAGTTACAATCGACTGCAGATATTTGCTACACAATAATAATTATCGACGCGATCGGTGGACACGAGTGTTGCGACCGAGCGATACGACCGACTGTTTGTTATGTGACTGTTATGACCTCAATATTGATACCTTTTTCAGAAGCCTTTGAGGTAGAGGCGTGTCTGGTGCTGTGTGATGTAAATTTAGAGGTGTCTATTCCACTATTAGTCAACATTTCTTTAATCCACCTACTAATAGTTGTGGTGGAGGCAGCATGATAAGGCTTTCTGAGTGTTATTATCAGACTTACAATTTTGTCTCATTTCTCTAGTGATCTCTAAATAATATTTAAGAGTTGTAGCTGGACAAATGGAGATATTCTGTTTAAAAATTGGTAATATTAAATTAGGTTGAGACCTACCAGGAGCAGATGTTTTTATTATTTCTGGAATTTTAATGCTTATATTATCATCATTGATAACAATATTATCTATGTGAATGAGAGACAGGGTCTGAATTCTATGAGCCGTGACAAGAGCCAGTATAGTTACTAATTTTTTGGTTAACATCTGTAAACTAAGGGTTTCATTAGGAAATAGGTTAGAAAGGTAATCTAATACAATACTAGGATCCCAGACTTCCTCATATTTGGGTTTCTTTGGTCTTAATTTAAATATGCCCTTAAAAAACCTGGTCACCCTGTCGTCTGTACCAATATGTGGTCCTAGGATCAAACTGATAGCTGATCTAGTAGTATTAAGTGAGCTACATGATAAGCCTTCCTCGAACTTAGATGTTAAGAATGATATCACCATGGGAATAGTACCTAGTAGAGGGTCCACATCTTGGTTTCGACAGAAGTGTATCCACTGATTTAAGGCAGACTCGTATTGCTTCCTTGTTTTGTTTGACAATGAGGCTAACACTATGTCAATTGAAGAGCATGGTATTCCTTTTCTTAAGAAGGCACTCCTGATAATATGGCGGCTATCAATGTGAGATTCCTGTGTAAAGGATGTGGATCCCTGAAAGGAGATAACAGTAAGTCATGGCGAGGTTCCAGAATTATTTTTGTGGATACAATCATTGATTCAAACACTGGGTACCATGGCTGTGAGGGCCACCATGGTACTACAACAATACCTATTGCTTTCTCCCTTTTTACTTTTTGTAGCATTTTACTAATTAGTGCAAATGGGGGAAAAGCATAAAAGAAAGCTCCATGCCATTTGACAGTAAAAGCATCTATAGAATATGCATCTGGGTCAGGAAGCCAGGATACATACTTTTGGCACTTAGCATTGCATCTGTTTGCAAGCAGATCTATCTGGGGTTCCCCAAGATTATTAATGATTGTCTTATAGGCTGTATCACACAATTCCCATTCAATTTCAGAGTGAGAACGTCTAGATTCTAGATCTGCAATTGTGTTTTCCTTTGAACTAATGTAAGAGGCATAAACCCATATTTGTCTTTGTTCACACCACTGCCACAGTTTCCTAGTTACGCTATTCAGATGAGGAAAACGCGTGCCACCCATTTTATTGATATAAGCTATGGCAGTAGTGTTATCTATTCTAAGTAAAATTTCACAGTTTCTAAGTTTAGATGCAAATGTTTTGAGTCCTATATATGCTGCTAACAGTTCAAGGTAATTTATATGAAATTTTTTATCATTCCAGTGTCTTCAACAGTCCAGTGTCCATGACTTCTTATATCATTACATACTATTCCCCAGCCAGTTAGTGAAGCATCTGAAAATATTTCTAGAGCAAAGTCAAACTGTTTTATTCTGCTATGATTAATTTTAAGGTGAGATGACCACCACTCTAAGTCTAATTGGATCTCTTTTGTTAAAGTAAGCATTGCCTTGTAGTCTTCGTTACTATTTTTTAAGGCTGCTGTTTTGTAACTTTCAATAACTTTAGTATAAAGCCAACCATATTCTACTGCTGGGCATGCAGCCACAAGGAGACTTATCAACTGGGCTAATTCTATTATTTTGCATCTCTTTTTAAATCTGGTAGCATTTATACTCTTAAGAATAGATACTACCTTTTTCTGAGGGAGTGAGATAGAGAACTGAACAGAGTTTAATTTAAATCCTAAGTGCTGGCAGTGTTGTCTGGGTTCCAGAACACTCTTTTCATTATTAATGATAAATCCTAAGTTTTTTAGAATGTTCTGTGTAGTAGATACATTCTCTAAACACTTCTCATAAGAGTCTGCAAGGCACAAAATATAATCTAAGTATATAACAGATAACAAACCTAGTGACCTCAGGTGACAGACCACTGGTTTCATTATCTTTGTGAAAACATATGGTGCTGTGCTTAAGCCAAAGGGGAGACATGTAAATTCATACAGAATATTTTGAAACATAAAACGGAGGTATTTCCTATCCGATTTTCTTATAGACAATAGGTAGTACGCGTTTTTTAAATCAATAGTGGCCATATAGCAACCTGGAGTCATTAGTTTTGTTGCTGTTCTCAAGTCCTCCAGTTTAAAATGACATGTAGCAACATAGTTATTAAGTTTTTTAAGATTCAGTATGAATCTCCAAGTGCCATCTGTCTTGGGATGTAAGAATATGCTAGATAGGAACTGATTGTCTTTAGACGAACATTTTTCAATGGCACCTAGCTGTAACAATTTATTGATTTCTATGAGAATTAGATTACTTTCCTTCTGACTAAAGTTGTTATTCATTGGAATAGTAGTTTGAGTGGGTTCATCTGTAAAGGGGATTTTATAACCTTTGATCCACTCCTGAATAGTTCGATTGGAAGTAATACTATTCCAATGGTCAGCAAAATATTGTAATCTACCAGTTTGTACCTGCACTAACGACGATCCTGGCCCCGGCGACGTTGATGGTGCTGCTGCCTCTGCGGGGAACGCCTGGTGCGTGTTGATGGCTTCGTCACCTGCGCGTTCCTCTTCAATTTCTGTTTCTGCCCACTCGGACGAGGCAGTTAATGTCTTTGTGGGCCCCGGAAGTTTAAATTTTTGGGTTTTAAAGGCACTCTTGCAGGAGTATTTTTGAGATCCTGTCCAGATTTCTTAACTGCTTTTATTGCGTTGACTTTATCTTGTAGTTTGTCTCCGAACAAGTACTCCGAGATGGGGGTCTGTTCCATCAGTTCTTTCATGTCCTTGTTTAAACCAGGAAGTATCAGTGATCTTCGAGTGACTGTGTTATCATGGTAAATATCACATAACAGCCTAGCTGCGTCGCTCAGGGTCTCAATCTGGGGGAGGGTCTCACTCTCATTCTGCGGGGAAGCTATCAGGTTATTCAGAGTTTTCCCAATTGTTGTTATCGCAGCAGCCAGTATTGTTTGTTGGTTTCCGATCCTCTGGTCTCTTTTAATAGCACTCTCGCTTAAGGCCGCAGCCACCTCCTCATTGAGCTTAGGTGGTATTAATAGATTACAGTTCTTTGGTGTGTCGTATTTCCTTATTATGTTATTTTTTGTATCAGCATTCAATCCATTCTGTAAAATGGCTGACCAGCGCTTTGCTAAGCTCTCATACAGCTCGATAGCCGTTGATGTTGACGGCAATCCTTCCGCACCAAGCAATTCCTCGATGTTGAGGGACAAAGATAAGTCTTCGGTTTGGGGCACCGTTGCCTCCTCCTTTTCGCCCCCCCCTTTTCCTTTGTGTTGGTGTCCTTGGTAGGTGTGACATCTACACTGTTGATAGCGAGAGCGGGAGATTGCGGGCGGCTTGGCGTGCGGCTTGGTGTGCGACTACTTCGCGATCGTCTGCGATGACGTCCTAGGTCTGACACCCGGCTCCTTGAGCGTGTTCGAGTGCGTCGTGAGCGACTGGAGCTGGAACGGCTTTCGTAGTCATCTACGAACAATAATGATGGATTTTAGACCAATTCGACTTCGATCCGTGGCTAACCTCTCGTGAAAGCTCTTTGGATACTGCCGGACGGAACCATTTGCGAATGTTTCAACCACGGCTAACCTCTCGTGAAAGCTCTTTTGTGGTGTCATTCTGTTACGAAAATACGGCACAAAAAACGTTCTCATGGTTAACCTCTCGTGAAAACTCAGAGACTAGTGCGCGTAGGAGCCCTTAGATGTGATATTTTAGGAGATACTCCGCCTAAATCTTCGGATTGCTGGTGGTTATGCGGCTAAGTAATTCGAAAAAACTTACCCGAGTGTCGATGACGACTCCGCTTTCTCAGCCGTTTTTCCAATGCTTGCAGTCGTTCACTTAATTCTTCGACAATTTCATCGCGTCTTCGCTTATGTTTTCCCATAATTCAGAAGTTAAAACTTTTAATGAAGGGAAAAAAAAACGTGGACAGCACGCGGCACAAAAAAGTACAATGACATTGACAGATACAGGAAGGGCGCGCCTGCGACGGACCACAGATAAGATATATTTTTTTTTTTTTTATGATGAAGGCATTCATCTTTAAACATTATGGGCAGCAAGTTGTGCAAGGGTGCAAACTACATAGTACAAATGAGGACGAGATTACGGAACATAGAGGTAATTAAGACTTTGTGAGTGCCTTCCTTACGATGAGTCCGACAAACTTTTCGAATGCGCAAATTTTGGTGCCGCTGCGTTTTTTAATGCTTGACTCCTGGAATTGTCCATATGACGTCACTATGACTCTTCGTACATACAAGTTTCATTTTTTGAGATTCGTTTAATAAAGTTAACTAGAAAATGGTGGTCAACTTGTCCGATAAAAATCGTGCTGCGTTTGGAGTTTCCACCATCCTGAAAATGTCGATATGACGTCACTATGACTCTTCGTACATACCTGTTTCATTTTTTGAGATTTGTTTAATAAAGTTAACTAGAAAATTGTGGTAAGCTTGTCCGACAAAGATTATGCTGCATATGGAGAGTCCAACGTCCGGAAAATGTAGATATGACGTCACTGTGGCTCTTCGTACATAAAAGTTTCACCTTTTGAAATATATTTAATAAAGTTACTTTCAATATTGTGGTAAGCTTGTCCGACAAAGATTATGCTGCATATGGAGTGTCCACCGTCCGGAAAATATAGATATATTTTAAGATTTGGTATAAAGTACTGACAATTGGTGTGAAGTATGTTAATAGTAAATGTTGCATTTAGAAAGTCGTTTCGAATGATATATGTATCATTACTACAGGAGGGATTTATTAACTTGAAAACACCTATCGATAAAATAATCTTATATAAGCTCTAGCTTCTGAAATACTAACAATTCGCCGAAGTTTTTTTAATATGAAATGTTGCATTTTAAAACGTCTTTTGAATGATGTATAACTCATTACTAGAGATGGGATTTATTTGATTATGAATTTTAAAATACATGAATCTAATCAATTTAGGTAGGTATCTCAGACATTTTCGTCCAAAATAACAAGTATGGATGAGCCTATTGCATGCAATTTGAACATCAAAACATAAGCAAGCAAAAATCCTAGTTAGTTTTAATGTGTTACTATTATAATAAAAACAAGACTATGTTATTATAATAACAAAGAATACTATCGATTTGCTTAGCAAAAAACTAAAAACAAACAACAAGTTTACAGACATGGTTTAAATTATTCTATCATATTGTGTAATAAATGTTGGTGTTATTTCTTTATAATTATAGAAATGATTAGGAAGAGAAAGACACTAGACCAATTATATTTTGCTATTTACTACACAATAAAAGCTTATATCAATGTATTTCGTTCCGGGCTGAAACAAATTTTTGAAAAACGATTTTGCCAAGTTTTAACATTTCAAACATTACTGCAGCCAAATCTGTTTTTCTCAAATAACTTTAATAATAAATAATCTTCCACGCCGATTTCGGCAACGGCGACCACTTCGACCCTAATGGCGTGCGTGTGCTCTCATGTGGCTGGAGTATCCAATTTTGTGCGTGAAAGTCCGCGCACACTGCGGACATGTCAGGGTACCAGCCACAAAGTTATAGTTGATAGCTACAGGTGGTCGAGCTTTCAACTCATCTCGTTTGGCATCCAACTCAGAAAGCCGGCGTGCTTCAAAGTCAAAGACTTTGGCTTTAACGCGGCTTCTCCAGTCTCTGCGGTTGGATGCCAAATTCTCCCACTGAGACGGGTCAATGGAACAGCTTTTCATGTGGCGCTTCAGCACATCCTTGTATCGCAGCAGCTGTCCGCCACGTTTCCGCTTGCCCTCCTGCAACTCGGAGTAGAGGATGCGCTTGGCCACTCTAGTATCCGGCATGCGCAGTACATGCCCGCACCAACGAAGCTGTCTCCTCATGAGGTATGCTTCAATGCCACCTACATTGGCTTTCCTCAACACTTCTGTGTTACGCACACGATCAAACCAACGGATATTTAATATTTTGCGCAGACATTTGAGGTGGAAGCGGTCTAGTTGCTTGATGTGGCGTCGGTACGGTGTCCATGTTTCCGCTGAGTAGAGTATACAAGGCAACACAACTGCCATATACACAGAGACCTTTGTGGATATCTTTAGGTCATGGGAGCTGAAGACCTTCTTGTCGAATTTGCCGAAAGCAACGGCTGCAGCACCAATTCTGCTATTGATTTCGGCGTCAAGGTCGCACTTTGCTGTTATAGTGCTCCCCAAATATCGAAATTTATCGACCTGCTTCAGGACATCTTCACCAAGCATAATGGCCAGTTCTTGACGTCCGTGATTGTCTAAAGACATTACTTCTGTCTTTTTGATGCTGATTTTTAGACCAAATGTACAGCACTGCTTGTGAAGGTTCGTGACTAGCTGTTGCAGGCCTTTAGGGGATTCAGCCACGAAACAGAGGTCATCTGCATACATAATGTCCTGTATATGTGCATAGGACACCTTTGTGGTCGCCTTGAGTCTATTCAGGTTGAAAAGTTTGCCGTCAGTCCGATAACGAATACGAACTCCTTCAGGAGAAGAAGTCAATACTTCACGGACTACAACTGCGAAATATAATGCAAACAATGTGGGAGCCAGGACACAACCTTGCTTCACTCCACAGGTGACGGAGAAGAAGCTCGATTGGTCATCTTCAACCGCTACACAACATTGCATGTCATCGTGCAGGAGTCGCAGGAGTCTTATGAACTTCTCTGTACACCCCAACTTTCTCAGTACCTTCCAGAGGGCCTCGCGAGGGACGCAGTCAAAGGCTTTTTCCAGATCAATAAAGCAGAGATACAAGTGCTGTCCCTGCTCTCTACTTTTTTCCTGGAGTTGACGGACTGCGAATATTGCCTCACAAGTTCCTCTGTCTGGTCTGAAACCAAATTGGGTTTCCGGCAGAATCTTTTCAGAGAGGTTCCTGAGACGGTTTAGAAGTACTCTGGCGAAGACTTTTCCAGAGACAGAGAGCAGTGAAATACCGCGGTAAGAACCACATTCCGACCGGTCGCCTTTGTTCTTATAGAGAGCCCTGACGCGTGATAACTTAAAAGTTTCAGGAACTTGTTCTTTCTCCCACATAAGCACAAACATTTCCCAGACGCGCGAATGCAGTTCCTCGCCGCCGTACTTCAGAAGCTCACCTGGTATAAGGTCTAGGCCAACCGCACGCTGATTTTGCTGTTGTTTGATGGCACAAAGCACCTCATGTTTAGACAAGGCATCATCCAATTCTTCTGCTATTTGAAGTTGAGGCAAACTGTCTATGTAGTGTAGATCGGCTGTTCGATCTACATTAAGTAGATTATTGAAGTGTTCTGCCCAACGATCTAACACTTCACTTTTGCTTTTCAGCAGACTTTTACCATCCAGCGACTTCAGTGGTACCTTTATGAAGTTGGTGGTACCCAGGAGATTGCGAATTTCGCTATAGAAATCACCGAGCTGATTACTATCAGCAAGCGACTGGATGTATTGAGCCTTGTCTTGCCACCATTTATCTTTAGTGTGTCTCGTGAGTTTACGCAACTCACGGTCACTCTCTCTTATAAGTGCACTGTTATTACTGCGCTTGAGAAGGTCTCGGTGTTTGGCAATAGCTTTAGAAAGAACTTCGTCGTTCTCATCAAACCAGTCTTGCTTGCGTTTATTTTTTAGCCCTATGGTGTTAATGGCTACGTCAAGAATGGACGACGATAAAGCGTTCCAGTCTGCATCAATATCACCGGTATTTTGATGAGAGTGTATATCACATGCCAGCGTTTCAGCGTATTTGCTTCGGGGTCCCGGATGTTTGAGTTTCTCAATGTTTATGTTCTGAGGCTTTTTCCTGCTAGCCCTGAATGGTCGCCGAAGGCAAAGACGCAGTTTGGTGACAATTAGTCTATGGTCCGTCCAGCAATGAGCACCGCGCATAACACGAGTGACTAGGACCTGAGAGATGTCTCGCTGCCTCGTGATGGCATAGTCAATGAGGTGCCAGTGCTTAGATCGTGGATGCATCCACGTAGTTTTGTGCTTAGCAGCAAGGCGAAACATGGTGTTTGTGATTGCAAGTTGGAATTGAGCACATAAACTAAGCAGCAACTGGCCATTAGAGTTGATGTTGCCTACCCCATGTCTACCCAAAACTTTAGGCCACGCTTCATAATCTTGACCAACTCTAGCATTGAAGTCCCCTAACAAGAGAATCTTTTCTCTGTTCGGTATTTTATGGAGACATTGTGTAAGTTCTTCATAAAATGTATCCTTGATGTCGTCAGAACTACCTAGCGTCGGTGCATAGACACTGATAACATTAAGGAAATTGTCACCGTCTAAGTGAAGGCGCAATGTGGTTATACGGTCCGAGATGTGGATTGGACATTCTTGAAGTGTCTTCACAAGATTATTCTTGATCACAAAACCAACTCCCGACCTTCTTGGTTCTGTTGCAGCAGTGCCCTTCCAGTAGAAAGTGTAGCCACCGCCATGCTCGACTAGCTCGCCCTCATCGGCAAGGTGGGTTTCGCTTACAGCAGCTATATCAATGTTGTAGCGGCGGAGTTCTCGAGCAACTATGGCTGTTTTCCGTTCTGGGCAGGCGTTTGTCTCGCGGTCGAGAAGGGTGCGAACATTCCATGCACCAAAAGTCAGTAAAGGTGTTTTACGTTTATTACTATTGTTGTGTCGACCACGAATAAAAAGATGCGGAAGCAGCCGTGGTTACTGCTATCCAAAGAGTGTTTGGGGTGAGCATTTTTTTAACTTTAAAACTGTAATGAAATATTAGTGTAGATATTTATTCATAATTATGTTCATTTTTCTTATTAGTGCAGATTTACATGCATCTTCGGAATAAATTTTGTGTTTTATTATACAATATCTCTTTATATTAATATGGAAGACACTATTTACTATATAATTTATATTTAATTCTTTGTGCTCACGCCTCTTTTTCTAAAAAAATATTCTTTATGTTTGCACTTTTTTCTACACAATCTATTAAATTTTTAGAGACTTTTTTACGGAATCATAATTTTTAAACTCTATAAAATTATGCACTTCTTCTGGCGTTTCGGAGACTAAAATATGTTTGCAGTTATTACAAATACTTTTATATTTTCTAAATATGAAGCCACAGACATAAGCACATGCTTGTAGTTCGCTACTTCCTTCCTCCAAATTTTGTTCCAGGGAGGAAATAATATTTTCTTCAATTTCATTTTCTATAACATGCTCAGATTGTTCCGTTTCAGTGTGCATGTCTGTGGCTGGTGTCAATAATTTTTAAAAATTCGTAATTATGGCACTGTTGCTATCCAGCTCACAATTACCTGAGCTAGTATGTGCCATATTGCTTATTACAGCCGTTTTTAATCCAGCAACGAATTGTGCAACTGTTGGGTTGCTATTGGATCCAAATAAATTTTCAAGAGGATCCTGCTGGAATCTTCTCGTGGATAAACTTTTAATCGTTTTATGTTTGGCACTTAGGATTCTCCAAACCATTTCTAACCTATTGAGAGTCCAAATCCACCCATCTTTTGATGGGGGATTACCCCTGCATCCCAAGAATTCCAGGGTTTGAAAAAAATAATAATTTTATCGAACATTTGGAGATGTACGGCGGAGATAAAATGGCATCAAAAACTCCCCATCGCTGCCCACCGGGAGTGTATCCAAGAGGCTGGCAGCATTGCCACGTTGGATGGCAATGCTTAATTTTTGACCAAAATAAAAACCAGCCTTTGGGTCACTTGAAATGTCAGCAAGTCGCTTTGCCAGATCTTTAAAAAGCAGATGAGCACTTGGACCCCACGGCCCCAGAAGGGTTTCAACCCCAAACGGCTCAAAGGTATAATTACCCACTCAGGTATTATATTTGCGCCGTTTGAGGTTCTCTGCAGCCGCAGCAGCGGAACCAGCACACCGCACCGAGCTAGGAAGGTGGGATGGTGCAAGAGTATCGGCACAGGTCGCGTCCCATACTGAAGACCTACCCATCTTCCGCGGGAATAACGACATACCATCTGGTCTCTTGCCATCGTCGCGTGCCAGACCACTGGGTTCTAATACGGCTGGAACGCCGAAGGTAACAAGAGCGCGACGATTATGTCATTGATATTCGCATGCCGTGCAAAGCGGCCCGCGCTACGGCTGCACGATAAGCCAAGTGTCCAAGGCTGCTGACAGCTTCACCACAGTGGCAGCGATGAGGAGAGCAGCACGGAGCACCCAAACGCAAGCAAACAGCAAGCCGGAAAGTGGTGTCGTCAAACAAGGTACTGTAGTACCGAGAAAAAGTTATCTTGCTCAAAATGAAAAACTGATTCGATATCACGACGTTTATTGTTTGGGCTCGAGAGGTGAAGTGACACACTTCAATATACAAAACTTATTCTATGGAACAAATCGAATACATTTAAAATGATTGCCCGGTCAGTATCAATTTGTGATGAATAAAACCTTACAAATGAAAAAGTTTCTAACTACGTTACAGTACTTATGTTTGACGACGGAAGTGCCAGAAGCCATAGACCCGACTCCCATTCGCCCACAGCCAGAAGGCGCGCTCACTCTGCAGAAGAAATTGACGTATTAATCAGATTATTCCGTATAACTCTGCAGAGCGGCTCATCCCACTGTCTCTGGGAGGACGGATTGACATGTGGACCAGTATTCGGGCACGTGATTTTCCAAGCCTCTACAGCCTCAGTCAGACATTTGACACGCAATTGACCAGTGTGATAGGGAGAATTTTCCTGGTCAATTTCTCAGTATGGACGGAGGATATAAAAGCCGGTAGGCTTATACTTGAAATTTTGAGGACGCCGAGCCCTCCAGGGCTCTCAGGCTCGGTCGTCCAAGGCCACATTTAAAATTGATGTTAAGCTGTGTCTAATAATTTTGACAAGTTCTTCCAAAGGATTTGTGTGCTTCCATAGACTGGAGGCACGCAATAATACGTTAATTTTGGGCCAAAACAACAGTATCTGATGATTGTGATGGCTGAGTACATGTTAATTTGGAAATATGATTGAAATTTTGTATTTTATCATGAATAAAATTCGAAAACGAATTTTCAAATATTAGGGAACCGAGGAGACAAAGAGAACTCTTGTCAATTAATTTAATATCCGGGGCAATTGCACAAAATTTTGAAAATATGTCTTGTCTGTCTGTATTGTCCGTTACGAAAAGTTCACATTTAGAATAATTTAGATTTAGTCCTATTGCTTGGAATTTATTTTGAAGAAAGGATAGGTCTTTAAGAACAGTATCTACTTTGCCCCCCAAGGTTCCGTCATCAAGGTATCAAACATTGAATTCAGAATTTAGCTCCCGAATTATTGGGTTTATGGCTAAATTGAAAATCACGGGCTCGAGTGGGTCACCCTGCTGACAGCCAACAGAGGATTCTAAAAGGTTGTCCCGATAAAGTAATTTAGATGTATGCCTGTAGCATTGATAATGAAAACTGTAAATTTGGGTCCCTGTTAACTGAGTTGAATTCATTCTTTATGTCAACCTTCATTATGACCTCTCCTTTGCCACAATTTAGATAGGTCGACAACGCGTGTACGGCAGCCTCGCAGCCCCCTCTTGAGCCGTAACCCAGCTGAAGGGGCTTAAATTTTTCCGAACAACCCTCACTATAAAAATTACATCAAATCTTGGCTACCATACGACGGTAAGTAGTCCCTACAGCAATTGGACGAATGCCGCCATCCCTCTTGCGTAGAGCGCAGAGGTTCGTTCCATACAAGACGTCGATGACGGCCTCGTCCACCTTGCCGGAGAGCATAATGTTGACCAGAGCTGTAAGCTCCTTCAAGAGTGACTCACCAGCTTCCCCGGCGCTTGGGCAGGTAAGGTCCTTGAGATGTTGCGAACTCAAGCCATCGAGGCCGCCTGCGGAACCGCTCCTGAAGGAGCCTATTGTCGACCTGTAATAATGAGGGTAAGGGTGTCCGGTTAGGAGGGTCGGGAAAAGAAAGGTCATCGGATGGGGCAGGGTGTTTGTTCTCCAAAGCAGAAAGTGTTTCTGGAGAACAAGGTGCCACCACATCACTGCTGAAAAGAATCCTCGCTGCACCACTTATGTCACCTTCACTTAACTTGGATTCTACCAGGTGAGGGATACTCCTCGAATAGGTAGATCCTGTTGTCGGTAATTTGGTGTCGAAATCTCTGGCCGAAACATTACAAGTATCTTTTATTTGGGTCGTTAATGATTTTTTTGATGCCAAATTCTTTTGGACATGAAGAATTCTATAAGGGAAGGTAAGTAAGTTCTCCCAAGCACGTTGTGAGTTCTCCCGTGCAGCCAGGCGGACACAACCTGCCAAGTGTTGAGCTACTAGAGGCCTGGCGCCTCGGGGAACCCGCTTCAGTATTGGAATTGTGTTTTTGAATTTCGAAAGTCTTTTCCAGAACGGTTCCAAAGTCGATGTGTCGGTTATTGTATTCGTTTGAGTTGGGGTAAGAGGAACTGCACATTGGGGTTTGTGTATCTTCCCAATGTGCACGTTCAAACCCCGCTTACCTCTAAAAAACCGTGCTTGAGGGCACAGCGGGCATCTCTGGAGGGCATCCAGAGATGTAGGTTGACACGCACTTAAATCACTTCCATCACTATTACTGTACATCTGGGTGCCTCGCTTACACTTATAGCTATTTATATGTCTTACGAAATAATATTTTCAAATAATAAAAGTATACAAATCAAAATAAAACTAAAAAACACAAACAAAATGTCAATTTGACGCTGGTCTGGTGGCTGCCACATTTTGGAACGCAGGACTGACTGGCCAGCTCCAGCCGGCCAGTGCCGCCCCGCGGCTTCTTCGTCGCGTCGGTGGCACTTTCAGCAGTATATCAGGATTTTTCAACGTTAAGACTATTGTAAATCTTACAGTTTTAGATTTTTAACGTCAATATTTTAATAGAATTATCATTGACATTGACGGGTTTTTGTCGTGATTTTCCCCAAATCCAATTTTCCTTTATTTATTAAAAAAAATATTGGTGTTCACTGCGCAAAGAACCCGCCACTGATCACAAGCACAACACTGCAGGCCGTTGCCGTTTTGCTGTTTTTCTTGACTGAGTATTTTCTTTTTAGAGTTCATTCACCTCTACGTCATTTGTAAATATGCGTTTTTCGACTTCCTCGATCAAAGTTACGATCGAAGATTTCGAAATAAGTGAGAATTGGGCGACGCCATTTTACAAAACACGCGCGGCCGACCATTCGCTGTCAAAGCTCGGAGCGAACTGAACTATTGGCTTAGTCGGCCGACTAAAAAATCGTCATGTGTGCGCGTGTGGTGGGAGCCAATACTGATTATACGGCCGATAGTTTGCCGACAGTTTAGTTTGAATTTTATCGGGAAGCCCATCAAACTTGTTTATCGGCCGATACCAAATCGTCGTGCGTACTGATTAAAAGCCCGACCAAACTATCGGCCTATAAAAAGTCTGGTCTGCGGGGGCTCTCAGGGAGTGGCAGCCTCGACTCGAGACAACGTCTCCATAAGCGCAGCCTCGGGTCGAGGCGCCCGCTCAACCCGAGGCTGCCTCTAATGGATACCCAGCTATAGACGTATGCGTTTAAAACCAGAATATGCCGAAAAAATTGTACTAACTACTTGCCTATTGCATTATTTCATAAGACGTGGCGTAACTGTATCCTTTACGGAAACTAATACTTCTGTACAGTTTAACAACCTAAGACACCAAAGAGGTAGCCATTTTTTTCCAAATGGCTTGGGAATCAGATTGGATCTACTTTGTAATTAACCCTTTTCTTGGCAAAAAAAATCTGAAATTACTTGTTTTTTTTCAAATAATCTCGTTTTATATGAACATAGAATGCAGGCAAAAATAAATAAAAAGAACATAGAGTTTTGTTTCCAGAGATACCTTCCGTATCCCGTGAGATACATTGCCATGTTCGTAAGGAATGACTATCTCAGGCGAATGTATCTCACGAGGCACACTGCCAAAAAGAGGTAATAATACAAATGATTTATGTTACAGCCTTTTTTTATCGTCCCACTGCTGGGCACAGGCCTCCTCTCACACGGAGAAGGATTGAGCATTAATCACCACGCTTGCTCAATGCGGGTTGGTGATTTCAGACTTTATAGTCCAGGTTTCCTCAAGATGTTTTCCTTCACCTTTTTATCAGCCATTGGTGTCCAAGATATACTTAGAAAGTACATACAAACTTAGAAAAGTTGCATTGGTACTTGCCTGACCTGGAATCGAACCCGCGCCCTCATACTCGAGAGGATGGTTCTTTACCCACTAGGCCACCACGACTTTAAAATGATTTATAAAATAATTTATTTAGTTACTGGTGGTGAAAACTATAGAAACAATTTCTGCCAGGTACCAAGCATAGCCTCCACACTTAGTACATGACACAGTGGTTTGACCTTTGATACATAGTTTGCACCTGCCTTTTGTCCCAAAAGTTGGGAAATGGTCAAGTTGGTCACTGCGAATTTCTTTTGTTAGTGTTGGGGCAAACGGCGCCTTTATTAGTTTTGATGGGGTTGGAACCTTTACATTTTTCGTATGTTTCTTGGTGGAGCCGGAGCTTGCTGTGGAGTCGCTACAGATTGTGTCAAATTTTGTGCGGCTAATGGAGTGAGTGCAGACGCTAGTAATGGTGACGCAGCGACCGCATCTTGGACATCAAGTATTTCATCGTCGTATAGCAGGTTGAGATTTTCCATCGACGATGGCAGTGAAGGCGCTGGCGATGATTCTTCGTCTGCCGTATATCGAATTGGAAATTGCCGGATTTCATTTTCAGACTCCGTCGACGAATCGTCATTCAATGATTTTCTGCCTGATTTTAGGATAAGCGCACAAAGCTTTCTGCCTCTTGTGAAGCATGGCTGTACTCCGCCCTAAGATAATAAACAAGCTTAATTAACCCTCCATGCCATGCGAAAATAAAAACGAATACACATTGCATAAAAAAATGCCAGAAATCAACAACCAGATTTCAAAGACGAGAGCATAGAGTATACCTACCAAGATTAGAAACATGTATAAAAAAAATCGATTTTGTCTCTACCGGAAATCGAACCCAGAACTTTTGATGCTTTAACACCATCACCACTACGCCACAATCAATCAACGTAAACAACACAAAACAATAAAAATACCATAAACATGGCAGTGTGCACTACATGATACATTACACCAAAACATAAAAAACCAGTAAACATGGCAGTGTGCACTGCGAGATACATAACAATTTGGCTCTAGTTTACTATCCCAAATATACAGTTTTCCATCTAAAATTTCCTCAACTGACAAGTATACACTAATGAACTTTATCGCAAAATGCACAATCATTACATTATTGAGTGAGGATTTAAAATGCGTCCAAGTTTTGATTGGCGAAGATAAGGTAAAATCTTTAAATTTTTCTCAAAAAAAAAAACATAATTAAATATATAGTCGTGGTGGCCTAGTGGGCAAAGAACCAACCTCTCGAGTATGTGGGCGCGGGTTCGAATCCAGGTCTGGCAAGTACCAATGCAACTTTTCTAAGTTTGTATGTACTTTCTAAGTATATCTTAGACACCAATGGCTGATAAAAAGGTGAAGGAAAACATCTTGAGGAAACCTGGACTATATAGTCTGAAATCACCAACCCGCATTGAGCAAGCGTGGTGATTAATGCTCAATCCTTCTCCGTGTGAGAGGAGGCCTGTGCCCAGCAGTGGGACGATAAAAAGGCTGTAACTGTAACTGTAAATAAATATTTGTCTATAGATTGAGAAAGTAACGAAGTCACGATTTTCTTTTTCACAATATTTCTTGTACAGGTCCATCAGTGTTCGTCCTCCTTCCATGTAATTTTTAGAACTATCTGCAAGCGCGTAGTGACTTTCAACTGTTGCAATACTAGAAATTTGATTACGAGCACCGTCTTTTACTTCTTGAGGTATTGTGCCGTGTTTTTCATGTTTGCCTCTTCGATCTTCTGAAGTAAAGCCTTTCTCTGTCTTTTCAAGTACAGTTCTTATGCATCGCGGCATCTTTGTTATATCTAGAGTAGACATTAAAAATGTTTTGCAGACCCTTACTTTCTCTTGAGCCTTGTAAATAAAAAAAGTATGGTTTAATTTTCGAGCTATTCGATTTTCACGTAGAACTGCGCAGAACAGGATATCTATGTTTAGGTTGAATCAGTTCCATAGAATTTGCAATGAATTGTCTTTGTCTGTTAGGGTCTTTCAAAGCCCAAAACGATTGAAAATATTTCTTCCGTTCATCTTCGATTATTTTTAGTGTACATTTACGTCTGCATGAGTCAGTGCATGGAAGCCCTATTTTCCTTGAAGGCACCAATTTACCTTTCTTTAAAGTTTTATATTCTTTTCCAGAATTACGTAATTGTTTTGCTCTATTTCTTTTCCACAGTGCAGGATTTGCCTTCCTTTTGCGACTTATAGGCTTAATGTTTTCTTCCTGCACAATTTTAGATACACTTGAAAAACTTTCATCAGACTCAGAAATTCTGGATTCGATCCTATCAAGATTTTCATAATCAGGGTCGGCATCAGAGTCGTCAATCTCTGACTCTGAACTTAAAAACACATTAGTTAGAATCGCAGAAGTTGATATTAAATTAACTAAGCTGTTTCTGCATTTCCCGCAGCTTATGTTGAGTGTGAGAGCTTCTTTTGAAAAACTCAACAATACTCTTTACTTTTACCAGTGTTTCTGATAAAGGCGTCAGAGCGGCTTGTACACACAAGTTAATTGAATGTGCAAAGCATGGTATGTGCCATTTATCTGTACCTCTTATTGCAGCAGTAGTGTTGGCTGCATTGTCACTCGCAATAGCCGTGGTATAATGGGTGATATTCCATTGTGCCATTATGTCGCGCAGAAAGGCTGTTAAATTCTCGCTCGTGTGTCGTTCATTGTATTCAACACATCCAATTAAATTGGACTTTAATTTGGTTTCTGCCGATGTGGCGCTAATGTAATGCATAGTCAGGGCTAAGGCTCGACCGAGATGGGTTTTTCGTTCTCGGCCGATACCGAGAGCCGAGACCGAGAATACAGAAAGCGTGAAAAAAATAATATCATGCTGTTAAATTTTTAATACAGTACTTTCTGCTTAATAAAACTAACTGTTTTAATATAATCAAAGTTAAATAACATTATATTATAACATAAAAAAGCAATTTTTCGGCATTTTCGCCTTTCAAAGAGTGTCGCCTCTCGTCGTATAATTGTCCTGCTTTGCTAAAAAATTGTTCACTTGCTATGCTAGTAGGCGGCGCAGATAAAAACTTATTTGCTGCAGGCCTAAGCACCTTATAACAAGACGAAATACTCAAAAATATTAGCATTTCTTTGCAGTCTTGGCTCTCTAAGATAGCTTTCTAGCGCTATTTCGATCACAGAGCTTGAACTGTATTTGTCATTGGCCATTGGCTCGTCTTCCAACTCTATGGAATCATGAGCTGCCCATGTTGTCTCACGAGAATCTGATCCTACATTTCCATTGAGAGTCTCGATAATATGAAGCTTGGCCGAGTTAACTTCGCTTTCAGTTAGATATTTGGTTTTAAACCGTGGATCGATCAGTGTTGCAGCAACTAGTGGCAAACAACTTTTAACAAATGAAAACCGCTGATTAAGTGCTTCCAGTAGCTTGCTCTTCATCGTCTCTGCGTGATTTTCATTTTCATTATCAACTTACTGGTCATTTAAGGACTGAATGTTTTGTGTTGGCGCCAATTTTCCATTTAACATTGCCACCAACGGTATTACCGACATTAAATTGTCTCGCTTCTTTTTTAAATCCTTAACTGAAATAGTACCATCCTTCAATTGGGTTCTTATTCGGTTCCATGCATCGTATGCATCAGTTTTGTTCTTATGATCCGGCGCCAAAGAATTCCATAAAGTTAGTTCATTTTGGTAAAGATTCAAAAATTCCAAAATAAGATCGTTTGTCCACTCCATTTCAACCAACTACACACTAACAACACCACTACTCGTGTCAGCGGACAAACTTCATTCATGCGGAAATTTCATTTCATTTCAAAACAATAAGTAAATAATATTAATAAAACATAATATAAGTAAACAAACATATTTTTGCATTACACTGTAAATATAAGAAAAAAAACATATAGTACATTTGTGACACCTAAGATAAGAACCGAGTGAGCATGTTTATTGTTTTTGTTCTTGCCATAAGTATTTGTCGTTTTTTTTACTGCATTTAACAACTTTTGAGCTTTATCGCTATTTAAAAAGGTTTTAAAATTTAAAAAAATGTCGTCAAAATTCAAAAGAATTACCTATTAATTCCGCCTTTATTAAATCCATGCTCATTCGGTTCCTTTCTTTTGAGTATAAATTATTAAGTACACTATAAACGCGTTTGCAGTAAGCGTTACTTACTGAAATTGAAAATATAAAACATCAAGTTTTGGTTATTTTTTAAAATTCAACGCAGTTCCTTATAAAATATGCCCATAGCTTATCATTTGTCATTTTCGTTTTTTCTTCTGGAAGGCGATTTAAACTAAAAACTTCTTTTAAAGAACAATAATCACTGTACAAATGGTCGGTGTCAATATCATTTAAAATCTTTAATTTTTCTATAAGTTCTGAAATCTCACTCAATGTGAACAAAGTTTCTTTTTGTAATGAAAACTTGGAGAGCATTTTGTATAAAGACTCCTCACTAAAATCAAAACGTTCTTCCAAATACCTGATGGCCCTTTGGAAATACTGTTCTGCATCTTTGTTAAAGTTTTCTTTTTCGGCGTTTGGCAATTTTGTTAATATGGACCTATTTTTACTGCCATAAAATTTGTCCTGTAATCGGCTTTGTAGCTGGTTCAACAGCTTTCTCATAATACCATCTATTTCCAGGACAGTACATCCATCATTTTCCAAAGCCAATATCGCCGTCTGAAACTAAAATTACGTTATGTACAAAATATAAATACACTTCAGAAATTCCCTCACTGTAACATTCATCAACCCCTTCATTATTATCAAAAGAAGTAAGATTTTCTGATCTGATCCTCTGCTACGCTACTTTATCCCACCCAGGGGTTAATTAATAATAAAAAAAATAGGTAGGTATCAAGATGGACAATTTATTTACCGCACACAATATACAGTATAGCTCGGTCGGCAGAAATAAATAAATGGGTTAGAGCCCATACATACAAGTTTTTACAGTGATTAACCCCCTCACTAGCACTTCCCTGACGTCGCTGGTCGCTGCATGAGACGAGTGACCGCGCGTCGGTAAGGCTGAAGCCAAACGAGCGTAATTTTATGAGTTGTGAGTCGCGTATTTTCGGTAACTTATTTTACGTTCAACTGAATTTCTGTTAAGCTGCCAGACGGACGTAATTTATTCAGTTACTACCGAGCGTTGGTACAGGGTGTTTGTGTTGTCAAGTGCGATGGATCCATTGAAAATATTGTGTATTTATGAAGCATATTCAGAAGATACTTATTCAGAAGATGATACCAGAAAAAGAAGCTGGGTAAACCCACTCAATAGTGAGAGGCTGATATGTGGACAGTTCCATATATTATATGAACGTGTATGTGCAAATCCAGATATGTTTAAAAACTACTACCATATGCCATTACATGTTTTTCAAGAATTATTACATCACATAAAACCTTTTATTACTAAATCGGACACAAATATGAGACTAGCCATCAGCCCAGAGGAAAGATTAATAATAACACTCAAGTAAGTTTTAAAGTATTTTAATTATTATTTTACTTAAGTATAAAGATTAACAAACAAGCTGCACAGTGTTCTATGTTTCATCATATTCATTTGTTTCATTGGAGTGATATTCATTGGCCTGTGTTGTGTATCCTCTATTTACTGGTGTCGGGTAGTATTGATTACTGCTGTTGCTGTGGGAATCGGAAAAGGGTGATGAAAAATGAGGCCAGTTTGATTGTGTGTGCTGTTCTGGAATTTGATACTTGACTTTATTTAATGCTTTCATAACTTCCATGCGAAATTCGAAATTCTGTTTCTCTGTCATTTTGGACATCTCCGGCAAAAAAGATAATAAAAAATATCGATTAGGATCCTTATCATCATTATTCAACTTTTTGAGAAGAGATTCTTGAAACAGTGTCAGTGTTTGTTTTTTATTTTTGGTTCCGGATACAGATGGTTGCGATGACACTGTCTGCTTTGACGTCGACGGCTGGTTTTGGTACACAGGTGTTTGCATTGACGCTGGCTGGCTAGTAGACGGTTGATACAGTGGTGAGTCCGCTTCTGTGGATCTGAATTGTTCATCAAGATCTTCATCGTCATTGTTGCCAGTTATATTACTGTCATCGTTATCAGTGTTTTCAGGAGAAGTTACATTTGAAAATGAGTTCCTTGACAGTTTGGTAACTTTTAGAAACTGCAATAAATCAAAATACGGGCAAACTTTCTTCTTCTTTGCTGCGCTACCACTTCTTTCATCGTTTTCTTTTTTTTTTTCACGCATGTAGTAATCTCTTACGGCTTTCCATTTTTTTAGCAGAAATTGTACTGAAAAGCAAAAGATTTAAAATTTAATAGGATGATTATATTATTGATTTATGTACCTAATAAAATTTAACTTAAGTTTTTTAAATTGTGTTCAATTAATTATTTTTACATTTTGTTTCAGGTATCTTGCCAAAGGTATTGATTTAAATACAATAAGTGAAGACTTCTTGATTGGGCGTTCTACTGCGTATGATATCGTCAAACATACCTGTATACAAATATGGAATGTACTTCAGCCTAATGAAATGCCAGAACCAAATGAATCTATTTGGAATTCGAACTCCGAGCTTTTTTATAAGAAAACTAATTTTCCAAATTGCGTTGGGGCAATAGATGGTAAACACGTCAGAATAAAATCACCTTCACACAGTGGTTCGAATTATTATAATTATAAGAAATACTTCTCTATCGTGTTAATGGCTGTGGCAGATGCAAACTGTTGTTTTACAACGATCAATGTTGGTGATTATGGAAAAGAATCGGATAACTCTATATTCAGAAAGTCTACATTAGGTCAAAAGTTTTTCAGAAATGATTTAAATTTACCGGAAGACAAAAATTTGCCCAGTTATACAAACGAACCCCAACCTTTTGTTTTTGTTGGAGATGAGGCGTTTGGTTTACACAGAAATATGATGCGCCCATATCCTAACAGAAACCTAGACAGAAACAAACGTATTTTTAATTATCGTCTTAGTAGAGCACGACGATGTGTAGAATGTGCTTTTGGCATATTAACAAATAAATGGAGGGTATTCCACTCTTCAATGCAAGTTAACCCTGACTTTGCCATTGATATAGTTAAAGCTACATGTGTTTTGCACAATTTCGTGCGAAGGAGAGTTGGAGCTAACTTTGACGATGAGTTTCTGAAGTGTCCTTTACAATGTGTTCAACAAATTTCAAATGGAAGAAGGTTGTCGAGTTCTGCTATAGCCACCAGAGATTTTTTTTAAAATTACTTCGTTAGTGAAGTAGGAGCGTTACCCTGGCAAAATCGAATCAATTCTGTATTCTGATCTTAATATAATCTTAATATAGAATAAAGCATATAGATACGGCCGATATAGATGATATAATATAAATCATAAATCATCGTTTATTTGCACGAAATGTGGGTATAAGCAAGTTGTTACAATATATCAATAATATTTTCATGTTAATAAAAATATGGTAAAAAATACTCACTTTTCATTTCTTTGTCTTCGTTGTTCAAATTGTTCCATTCTTCAAAACAATTCTCAGCAACCTCTTGCCATGCTTTCTGTTTCAAAAACTTGTCACTATATGACTTTTCTGACAAATTCCATAGACATGGCCGTTGTTCAACTTCAACAATCAATTTTTCCGTGTCGAACATTTTTGCGAGCGAGAAACGTGTCGACTCCTACACATCCCGTAACGAACTGGCCCCGCTGACCGCTCTCCGCAGCACCCCTCCCTCGCCCCGACAGAAATTCGGTCGAGTTTATGCGCGTGAGTCGGCAGACAACTCATTTTGCGTCGTCGTGTGGTAAAAACTGCATTTTTGTATGAAACCGAATGCAGCAGAAATTACGCGACAGAAATTTCGCGACTCACAACTCATAAAATTACGCTCGTTTGGCTTCACCCTAAAGGTCCAGGTGCTGGCGTAGGTTTCTGAAGTTGACCCGTGAGTTGTCAAGGTGCACGTGGAACCCTGTAATGCGCAATAAGCGAAGGCATTACACACTGGTCGTAGACAGTGAGCACCCACAGCAACGCTTAATAGGGAAGCGCTAAAAGTGTAGATGTGTTGCTGTGGATGTTCACTATCAGATACAGAGATAACAATAAGTCGGTTACTTAGCCAATTCAACATTTGAAAATTTTAACGGTAACTAAAACGCAAGTAGACAAAAATTACATTATTAAGAAAATGTGGGATAAACTACTATGAAAAACACATAATAAGCTTCCAAGAGAAATAAAGTTAAGCGATAACACAAATGAAGAGATTACCCAGCTAAAGCAAAGCGAAAGAAACCGTTATGGTTTGCTTAGCTTCTGGCCAATTTAAAATGGGTGCTAATTAAACAGGCTTCTTTTTAATATCATTATTCGCCCCCAAAAATGTATGTTGCCTTCTAAATTACTCAGTCAGCCACAATTAACGAGCATCTAAATAATACTATTTTAGCCACTAGTTATCTTCTAAGTAAGCCACTCTAAATACATCTCGGCTTGATGGTTATTTTTTAGCATCTAAATTTGTAGCATGCATTCTAACAGTAACCTTCTAAAATACTATTAAATGACATCATAAAATATATTTAATTAGCTTCTAATTTTTTTACTCAGTACGTTTAAAATTTAAGCAAGCAACATGCAGCAAGCATCGCTTCTGTCACGGCTCCGGTGCTCCGTGGCTCCGCCGGTCCCATGCGAGCTTATCGTCGCAGATGGTTTTCACGCTCACCGCCGCAGCTTCGGCTTGCTGGCCGGCTCAGCCGGCCAGCCTCAGCCGCGGCGGCGAGCGTTAAAACTACCTGCGCCTCAGCTCGCAGGCCGCCTCGCCCCTCCGCACCTACGCGGTTTTGAATTGCACTCTAGGGGTAGGGCAGACAAGACTACGTGGAGTCAGTTTTGCAGCGATTCGTTTTCGTCACTAACTTCAATTTTTAATACAAATGTTTTTAATTGAAGGTTATAAATGGCAATATACTAAAAACGTGGCCGAGTTAGTAAATTAGATGACAATGTATAAATAGGAAGGACAGGTCACAATAATTGATGATCTTTACTTGAAGCTTTCTATAGAATATTTAGTTGGCGTTGTAAAAAAGACGAATTAGTTTATTAGAGGCTATGTCATTTCCCCGTTGCTTAGTTATAAAATTAGAAGTTTAATCATGTGTCCAATAAATATTTTTGTGGCTGCACTTATAATTTCCCATTTAAAATTGTGCAGCACTTACCCAATCGGGGTTTAAATCACACACACTGAATATGCTGAGTATTATTATATGTCGTGATATATAGTCGAGGGAACGGTAATGACGCCCTTAAAAAGTTTAATCGCTATGGCGATTATGATTACTTATAAAACCGTTTAATTAGTATTTAAAAACTGGCGTGCGTTCGCCTTGATATCCAGATTCGCACTGACAGCGGCGACGTGGAAGCGAGGAGTCGCTGGTGCGGTCCGGGTGCCTAATATGCCGCTCGCTTGCGCGTGGTGATAAAATGTAGCTGGCCAGAAATTTTGATGCGTTCATATTAGTTAGTTTAGTTTAATACTGTAAACAGTTTAGTTTTTGTAAATAGTTTTAGTTTTTGTAAAGAGTTTTGGTAAGTTAATTTCATTTTACTCAATATTTTATTAAAAAGAATTAAGACATGTAACAACTAATGTAACAATCCTATATTTTCTTTCGACATTCTCCTTCTCCTTTTAACAAGAAGTAATGTTTTATGGCTGGCCATCCATGAAGTAATCGTTCTAAAGCAGGCATAATTATTATTATAATTTATTATTATTATTTTACATATTAATTATTTATTTATTATTATTATTTTACACTTGCAAAAAAAAACAATCTTTTAGCTTTTCGGGTTTTCGTAGAGGATGAGCTAAACTCATTGAATGTTTTTATCACGATGCTTTCTACTACATCAACTGACAAAGCTTTAAGAGCGTACTTGATGCAATTGTTGATTACATGACAGTTACAATTTGCCTTATCAGATGATAGCTCGCACTTGTTTAGTACACAATCTACAGAAATGAGCTCGTAATTAATTTTGCCGGAGACGAGACACACTAGGTCATCAGCAGACTTTAATTCCACATTATCTAACTCCTTGACTTCGATATTAGATAAACGCATATCATCAACTGATCCACTATGACGTCATCAGACGGCATTACATTAACTAACTCTGTGTTCTCTGCTGTAGAAGCATTCTGATTTATACGGTCCAATTCTTCTTCAGTGCTGATTGATGTCATCATCATCATCAGCCTATCGCAGTCCACTGCTGGACCTCTCCAAGTGCACGCCACTGATGTCATCATACTTTCAGGAATATTACAACCTCTCAATATAGTTTTATTCACCTATTATTGGCACCTATTAGTTGAACTTATTTTATAATTTCTCTCTCGCTCATAGATTTTCAAAAAAGACTCCTAATCAAAATATACCAAGTCGTCATCTTCCAGAAACACAAATTCTGTCTCTTTTTCATTTAAAGGTATCATCAGTTGAACTTCTTTCACAATAATTTCTTCGTCGTGGAGGCGTGCCCGGTTGGATATTAAATAAAATGCTTGATGACACTAAAGTTATTTATTTTACTTTGCGCTTTACGGAATTGTTACAGACACTTAAGTTCTTCAAAATATGATATAGTTACAGACCAATTATATAGTCATTTAGAAACGACAATTAGGAACGACGATCTCAACCAGACTGAAGTATGGGATCGGGAATAATGTACGCGACACCTTACTATACTTAACTATGTATGTGCACTTATATAGCTACGTATGTGTGTGTCCCTACAGTATCTGTCTTCTTTCTTTGGTAGAATAAATTTTATATTTGCTTTAATTGGCTTTTAAAGTCGTGTAAGTCGAATAAATAAATAAATATAATCATTTCTTCCAGATTTCTTAAAGAATGAAACTTGATATTTACCTGTTAGTTTTACAATTGTTTGACCTACAAAATACTGAATTTTCTTTTTAAATATATATCTTACTAATACGAAATCATTGACTTTGTAATCAATTAAAGGAGTATTTTGCTTGGGTTCCGTACTACAACTTGCACCCCAATTCGTGTCCGAAGCCAGAGACGGTGATGAGATTAGGAGACGGTGATTTATTCATCTTAGTTGTTCCAGTTTCGATCAACCCCACACAATCAGATTTTATTGTTATTCAAGCTTTTTGGAGCTTTGTATATTTTTACTTTCTGTTATATACTTTACATTCACAATATGATCGGGTTTTATTTCTTCAAGTGCAAGAGGACCATATTTGCGTAAATCGAAATATGCCCGATTTTCTGCTGTATTTCTTATGTCCGATAAAACTGTCTTTTCTATCATCGTCTCGTGTTACCACCACGACTCTGCCAAGCGCGCCAAAATGTTGTTTCACCGGAAACGGCACCAGAGAGAGGGCGCGTTTGCGTGACGTTTAGTGTCCGTACTAATAAATAAATAAACATTTATTTCAGAATCAAGTTCCATAATATATTGTTAGTAAACAGTATAAATTGCCTTATTTTTTATTTTGATTTGATTTGTTTAACCCTTAGAAGGGTTAAACAAATCTAACGGGAATTAAATAAATTTAAAACTAAGTAAATCCACCCGAGACTATCTCATCCCAATTTACTTCACTGCATGTAGCCGTATCCAGCGTTCTAGAATGGGAGAGACTCAGCGATCTGCCAACGTCCTCAGGAAAGTGTTGGGGCTGGTGCGAAACCGATATAATATCGATCCGCATCTCTTGCGCATGACGGTTGAAAAGCTGTCAACATTTGCGTCGGCAAACATACCGGACGCGCTACAAAAACGCGGCAGCCCCAACAACGCCCGGAAAGCGTTGTTGTATTGGATGCGCAGGTCGCTATATGCCTTTTGCGTGAAGCTCACCCACAGGCTGCACGTGTAGAACTAATAAAAACACGTGTAAACTAATGACCGGCTACGACATATACCTCTATATAAAAATATTTTATTCCTTTATTTCTGAGGGAAAAAATCAAAATAAAAAAACACGTGATGATGTCACATAAACGGTAGAATTAAGTAGTTACCTTAGCTTCAGCATTTCAATGTTTTAGATGATGAAAACATCAAATGTCAATGTCACTTATGGCATGTAGTACCTGTAATAAAAAAAAGCGAAATCGTAGACAGAGAAGTCTATATATAGACAAGTGCATAAAGTGGCCACATGTGATAGCACTATTAATAGGCGAGTATTGACGTCCATAGAAAAACCCTACATTTTTCACTTTTATTTTTTACTATGGAATTACATAATATAAACAGACACATTCTGGCGTTTTATCTGAATAACAGTAAAAATCTGGATAAATACTGGGTAGATAATTAAAGAACGCAGGTAAACAATTTATATATTTTAATTTTACAATTAAAAACATTTTTCATTCATTGACCTTTAAATAAAACCAATTTGTACAACCAGTTGGTATGCACATTTCGTATTTTTTCGTTTGGTTCAAAAGTTTTTGTGGCGTGATGTAAATGCAGTTCCAAATAGTAAGCTATAATGGCTTTGATCAATAGAATGCGATGATTTCTAATAAAGGGTTGGCTGTTAAAATGGTCCGTCAAGAATACTGTTTGGCAACGCTTGGCATAATTTTTTCTTGGAAAAAAAAGTTATCCCCTTTTGGGCCAAGTCGACAAATTTTTATTACGTCATGGGATGGATAGTTAAGGTCCTCCTTAACTCTTTGAAAACTAGGACCTGCATATTTAATGCTCACATTAATCTTCGCATAATATTGGCTTTTTTTACTACTAATCCATCAATATATGGAATGATCTCTTGGGTGAACATGGTCACTATTACTTTTCTTATTGCTTCTTGCTTTTATCTTCTCAATTTTTTTCTTTAATTTATTTTTCTTCCCTTCTTGTAGGCATTTCGGCAAGTTCGTTTTAAACGCAGCTACTTTTTTAAAAACAAACATCATTTGCTGGTGTTGGAGATTTTATGCGAATATTCGAAAGAACTGTTATTTTACTTTTCTTAGCAGGACGTGTGTTTGTGGTATCATTTGAAGCTTTAAAAACTGAAAAGTCAGAGGACAGTGTTATCATTTCAATACGCAATGATTGGCTTAAATAAGAATTTATAACATCACGTTTGTTCGGTGTGCGACAGATTCTGAATTGGACTAATTCGTAATTCGGCAGATTCGCTACTCGACAGATTCGTCGATTAGGCAGATTCGTCAATTCGACATAGGTATTAGCTATACGTCAGAAGTACAGGTGTAAATAAAATAGCTAGGGTCAGATTAAGTACAATTTATTAAAATCAGATAACAAAAACTAACATTCTTCATTACTAATGATTTCCTCACCAAAATAAAAAGAAGAAAATAACTTTTTTTTACTTATTTGTTATTATTAAAAATGAAATTTATTTTAGATAGCCGCTTTAAGCAATCAATTATGATAAGATGTCATTATTTAAAGCCGCAGTAATAATACCTACGATTTGTTTATTTTTTGATAATAATTTAGAATTCCGCTGCTTACCCCTAAAATGGATGCTTTCCTTTTTCAACTTTCTATCTTGGAACCGTGATTCTTTTTTTAATAATTGAATAAAAAGATACAGCGGTGGCTTTACGGGAAATCTTCTTTTTAGCCGCGCATGCCATCCTTCTATAGAGTTGTTAGTTCTAAAATTTTCTTTGTAGCAAGCGAATACATTCTCAGTATATTTTCCCATCCACTACGTTAAAAAATATTCAAAAAATTCCTCAGAATCATCTGCCAGCTCTTGTATACTAAAAATGGCATCGGGAATCAAAATGGGGGGAAGCAATGGTAGTTGGATATATAGACGTGTGATAAATATTCCTTGTTCAGTCTTGTCCAAACCATATTTCTGACTCATTTTCAGTAACGCTTTCCAGAAATGAAAGTAACAGCCTGTTACTTTTGCATCAGGATAAACAATTTTTACGGCTTGAATGGTAGCCAATTCAAAATCACATTTATATTGTTCTTTTTTCATTGAAAACTGGTACCTCAAAATAGTGAACATTCTCACGAAAGTCACTTGAGTTTTGTTGGCTAGAAGAATATACAGTACAGGGACAAAATTTACTACATTATCATGGTGCGATATATTAATGTATTTTAAAAGTGCCATCCCCGTAAAAAGTCTTATATTTTTTTATATATTCTTTTCCCAAAGCTGTTCCAAAAATTAAAATTTTATCTTCAATTCCTTCATCATATAAAAAGATTTTACCCACAAGAGTATGCGGCAGCTTAAGAGATTTTAAAATTTTACAGTTTTTTGTGTTCATTTTGAGATATTTATGTCTAGCTGTTGTTGTACAATACGTCTTTTTTTTTTTAAATGTTGGTTTATCAATGTCGTCTAAATCAGCAGTATCCAAAAAGTCTTCAAAAATGTTTGGTATCGGTTCTAGTTTTTTACATACCAACTTTTTACACGTGTCCATCAAACTATCAATTTCGTTTCTGGCGTAATCGGGCAAACACATATGCATGGACTCCTTGACAATTCGGTTATGAGCATCCAACGTGATGGAAGTGCTACATTCAAATTATTAACACATCGCCAGTTTGAGGAGCCACATTTGTTTTTTTTTTACAAAATTGTATCTATGACCGGCATGTAATACTACGGGTTTTCCCCTTTCACTGGATATAAATTTCAAATTGCATTCACCATTGCTCGGGCCAGGGAGATCCATATTTCTCATTTAAATTATAATTCTCATTTAAATAAGCAACAATCACTCGCATAATATGTCACAGGAAAAACATTGACAAAACATTAGTTTGCAGTACAGAATAAGTACAGTTTTTGTGAAGCATAATAGTACTTCATAGTAAATTGCGGCAAACTTATTATCTTTAAAACTTACTGATTTGCTTACGATTTTTTTGATCTAAAAGCAAAAGCGTTACCAATTGCGGCACAGAAGTCGTCATTAAAGAACAAGTACTTAAATATAGGTATATTAATAAAGTGATTATGAAATTATCAAAGATATTTTGTCCATATGTATCCATTTTCTGACGTATAACTAATATGTCGAATTGACGAATCTGCCAAATCGACGAATCTGTCGAGTAGCGAATCTGCCGAATTACGAATAAGTCCAAACCAGAATCTGTCGTACACCGAACAAACGAAAGAGAACTCTTGCTGATCAGTTTGATCAACAGTGGCTTCTTCATTATCTTGGTCGGTAACGCTGGCTGGGGCAAAATCTATGACAGAAAAAATGTCTTTGTTATACATATGTCCATATGCCAGCGCATGCAAACCCTTGAGTTATGTTATTTGGCGAAGCAGCAAGAGAAATTGCTTCTTTAACAAGTCCCGGTAAATCATATATAGTCACTCTTTGTCCCGGATGATTTTTCATCCAATGATCTGCATCTATATCAAATCTAGTTTTGAATGGCCCAAAAACTAACCTATCAAGTTTATGAGACGTATGTGGTGGGAATGATAATATTGAAATGAAGTTTTCTTTACAATGTTGAATAACGGGTACATTTATATGAGAAGAATGATTGTCCAAAATAACTACAACAGGATTTTCTTGGGACGGCTTAGCAAATTTAGTGAAGTGCTTCATGAACAATAAAAAATCTTCACCTTGCATCCAACCACTTTTTTTTACCTGAACCGTCACAGCCAGGAGGACCATCTCTTACAAAATGAGACTGAAAATTCTTTCGGGGAAATACAAAGAAGGCAGGTACTGCGTTAACAGCCAAATATGCAGTGACTAGGGTCCCTCTTTCTTGGGAAGTAATAGAACCGACTAACTTATTAATAATCAACCTCGTCTAACTTATTTTTTTACTTTTTATCAGGATGTATAGCCTGATTCGGTTTAGACGCATTGTCATTAGCTTTGCGTTTGTATGCCCTGGTTCTACACTGTTTTCGATAGTGTCCAATGAACCCGCACTTGAGGCATTTTTTATCACGGGCCGGTCATAACTTGCTATCACTTGGATGGTTACCACTACATCGCGATGTTTATCCCATTAATTTATAATAAAGTTTCGGACACAGAGTACATTACAAGAGAATAGAGTTATCAGTGGCCATGGCAGTACAGCGCCATCCTTTGTTTATTTTAGGAACTACAACTTGCTATGTATATACCTATAGCTAGCAAAACGATTATATAGCTCTGTTGCAGAAAATCTCACCTAAATCTGAATTAATCTACCGTTTCGTCTGAACTGATGTTGTGAGAAAAATATTAATTATCAGTACAGAGAAACGGTAGATGAACACAGTATAAAAGTTCTAAGGGAATAAAAAATAAAACAATCATTATTATGATTTGATAATGTGCCTTTTATTTATTAATTAATCAGGTTTTACAGGATCGTATGAATAAACTTAGGAACTAAATGAACTAACGTTACCATACGATATCCTTTATTCTAATTGTAATATTTGAAAACGTTCTTATCAAAAATCCAGGACTGAAAAAAATGGAAAAATCTCGTAAATATTTAAAATATATTTTTTTTTTACAAAATAATATCAAATGAACTATTTTTATTATTAGATCATCATCATCCTCTTGCCCTTATCCCAATTTTATTTGGGGTCGGCGCAGCATGTTTTCTCCTTCCATACTTTTCATATTTTTATTATTAGATATACCCATTTAAATTATATGATTGATGAATACAAATCTAAGTGTTATAAGTAAATAACTTATTCAGACTTTTGATTACAGTAAGTACACAGTTTGTAAATGCCTTTCGTATTTGTTATATAAAAGGTATCAGACTTTACAAAATTATTATTTTAGGCAGTTTACACATATGTATGATTCAGAGTGAATTGGACCACTACACGAGATGCAGTTCCATTTCTTACAGGTAAGACAGTTAATAATTTCATGTAATTTAAACGCTTTTTTTGTTTTGCATAAGTTACAGTAAAATGTTCTATTACTCATTTTGTTTATGATAATAGGTTTAAAGGGTTTACTTAGGGTTGGATTCAATATTTTAATCGTTTTTTTAGGAGAGTAGCTTATATCCTCAATAATCTTGATACGCGTTGTTGTTGTTGAACAGCGTTATCGGTAGCAATTTTGTGTTTTTGTTGAATTTTAGAGGTGTTTAATTTTTCAGATTTTTTCGGCGCGTTAGGAGCAAGATCACTGCCATGAGCTTGAGTCAGGGAAGTTTCACTTTTTTGTCTTTTCAGTGACTTCAGAAGATATGATATGAGGAAGGTTGCAAGACAAAGGGTCGTCATAGGATGTTGTTTCAGTCATAACAGACTCCATTTCATAATTGTTGGGTGTGTCAGAAGTAACTCGTAAGTCATAGCTCGGAGTTTCAGATGAGTAAATATCAGTTAAAAAGTCCTCAGACATAGAAATTTGCTTGAAAACATTACTAAAATTTGGAATAATAGATTCGTTACCAGTTGTCACCTGTGAATGCTGAATATTTTCTGTTGCAGATTTATCGAACACATTTGTGGCCCAGTTGAGGCTCATATTTTGGGCCATTTCTTTTTCGACTAGTGAAGCGTCAAAGTCATCGATAAGTATATTCATTAATTGAGGTGCTTCATTTACGATAAGAGGCTCTACAGAACATTTTTCGACAAATTCAGTAAAATCAGACAAAGGTGTGGCATTAGTCATATTAGCATGTGTAGTGTTTTCAAAATTCATATTAAAATTATCAAGAACATCAACAGCCTCTGTTTCGCAGATATGTAGGTTATTTGAATGATGCAAAATTGAGCCAGAACCCGACTTTGGATTTTCCAGAAAGCAGTGTTTCAGCAGCACTGTCCTCGCTCACAAAAACAACTAACTGTCGGAGAAGAATTTCGTTTTGCACTTTTGATGCACGCATGCATGCATGCGTGGATAACCCTTTTGATGCTAGTAACATCCTACAGTTATTAAAACCCTTTCAAATGCACGTAAAGTCCTTAAAACCAAGATTTCGCATAGGTGCCCGCTTTTTTTGCAAAACAGTTTATTTGTTTTCTTAAGCAACGTCTTATAATTTATAGGTACATAGTATATTTATGGAGCGAAATAATAATTGCTCAAATGAAAAGCTTTCATGCACCTTCGACCTTTAATAAATTGATATAAATATTATACCTACATAATAATTTTGTAAAGATTCCATTTATATTGATTAAGCTGAGCAAAATTCGCATTCGTCAGTTGGATAGTAATCGTAAACGCAAGAGCTACAAAAAGTACACCAAATATATGGAGATTTTAATAAAAACTCCATATCATGTCTATTCATGGCTAAAGACAAAATGCATTAATCGTGAATCTGCAGTAGCAACTCTTTTTTTGCATACAAAACATTTTTTTGACAAAATGAAATGGGTTTTTTCCCAAGGCCATTGAAAGCCACCATCGTAGCATTTAATGAGATCATTAATAAATAAAACTTTGTCAATGTCCACCAATATTCCCATTGTTAATGAATTATTAATAGGTATGCGTAGTTAACCTGAAAGGGAGAAATAATACTTAAAAAAGAGCGAATAAATTAAAAAATAAAAACGAAAATCCTGACTGCGTAAAACGTGAACTATAGAGACGGAAAAAACTTGACGTAAAATTAATTAAAGGATCATTCGAAATGCCGGACTCGCAAAATTGATTTAGTCAAGTATAAATAATACCCCTAAAGCCTCAAGAATTCAAGATTCATGTCCAGTCTTCGATATTTTCTATTATCTATACTTACATAATTCTGTAGAGAGGTCATTCTGTACATGAAATATATTTCCAAAATAACTATCAGGGGTGATTAGTGATCGATACTGAAGCATCAGTCATGCAATCAGTAAAATTTTTGTCTGTCTGTCTGTATGTTCCTTATAGAAACAAAAACTACTGGACAGATTTTAACGAAACTTGGTACAATTATTCTTCATACTCCTGGGCAGGTTATAGGGTACTTTACATCACGCTATAACCAATAGGAGCGGAGCAGTGTTAAAAAATATTGCGAAAACGGGAGTGAACGCGGACGAAGTCGCTGTCAAAAGTTAGTCTCTAATATTACATTAACTCTTCAATTCCCACGTCCAAGTTGATGAAAAAATATGTACCCTTTTTATATAAAATAGCTTAGTTACATTTCAATAAAGTAAAAAAAAAATAAAAAATATATGTAAACCACCCCCATTTTTTTTTAATGGGGGGTCACCTGTAGGTGACACTGGGCATTGTAGCAAAGTTAAGACTCTGAAGGACACGCGTGTTTTTTACCGGTCTAAGGAAAAAAGACACAGTTTTATAATCATATTATTTTGTAACATATCTATATGAAAAAATATAACGATTATTTATTGTGAAAGCTGTACCAACGGTACTTGGTACACATTTATCTAATGCGTTGGTGACAATATCCGCATCTTCGTTGAGAGCAGTTGACTTCCGAGTGATCGCCCGCACTTCCTGCGGTCCTTACCGAGGCAGGTCCTCTTACCTCCTCTTACCGCCACAAGCAGAATTACCATATTTTTGTAGGTAAACAGTTACTATATTTCGCCGGAAATCGCAATAGGTCCAGTTGTTTTCTGACTGTCTTTTGATCAGCCATGCATTTTGACAAGCTGCATCCAGGCCAAAAGCAAACGTAGGGAACCACCAGTTTTTGCCGCGAAGAGCTACCCTCATGGAGTCAATGGGAGGGTCTATTTTGTAACTCTACTTGAGATCGAAGCATACGACTGGGAAGATGAAGAATATTAGCTTCTTTTTCATCTCCACTGTCTTCGTCAGTTACCACGCCATCATCTCCTCAGCCAGCAACTCCTCGGCAATCTCATCTAACGTCAACCTGTAATACGTAAACAAGCACTAGAATATTATCAGCACAAAGCGATAAGACTAAATGTAAACAAAAACCTTGTTATTACTAAGAATGAATTCAGAGTAGTAGAATTATTATATTGCCCAGTGTCACCCACGGGTGACACCGCATGTTTCCAACGTTGTAACAAGGATGTTATAAGTTATTCTTATTGTAAAATACGTTCGTGTAATAGCTTATATATTCGTTTATTAGATGTAATAAGAAAAAAATAATAATACTTACGGTTTAGGCATTTTTATTTCACTTTAGAACGCAAGAAATCACACAAACTCAAACTGCTCTAGACCGCGTGAAACAAATGAATGAATTTGACAAATTACATAATGGTCAGTGTTACCGGTAAAAAAAACGAATAGTGTTACTAATTAACTTTACTATAAAAATGGAAGGATTTAAAAATAAAGTTTGGGTGTGGTAGAAAAAATGTTTTATTTTCTGTCACCTACAAGTGACACTGGGAATTCAAGAGTTAACTCGTTTCCATCTTCTCAGTTATTTATAGTACCTAGGTAATCAATTTTTAACAAAATATCGTACCTATGAATAAATCCTTTATGTTAGCCTTTCGAATAGCGTAATTACAGACATAATAAAAGAAAACACGCAACTTCCATCTTAGTCGCAGTTGGGAAAAATTACACCACGTAAACTTAGCCTTATGTGTCCATTTCGTCACAAAAACTGTTCCGCTAATATGTCACGACACTAAATGGACGTGACGATCCCCACTTTACTAACAATAAGGCCGACAACATCCATTATTCTTTGTTATTTTACATGGAATCATTAATTCATTACATACACAGATATATTTGGGTGATTTTCAGAAAAAGATACCCTATGACGAACAGGAAATATAATTTTGCTGTTTTATGAAAACTTCTATAAATACTCTAATATTAAATAATATATCGTTAGTTAGCTAAATCTGCTATTTAAATTAAAATTATACCATGATATTAAGAAATATAAAAGTTTTTATGTAAGCGTATGATGCAAAGTATTCCTGAACGTCACAAAATATAATCAATCAGAAATAAAACAAACAAGTATTGAAACAAAATCAACTTATATTGGCATAAAGGTATGCTTGAAATCTTAAAAAAAATAACAAAACAGTAGCATAATTCTATAAGATTATTAAATAATCAGCTAAATAGTTTCACGTTCGTCACTTCTTGGACACATCTCACTAGAAAACTTGTCATTACTAATGATCCCCGCTACAATTTCCAAAATCAAGCCAAGTGAAAAATTTTAGATACTAACAGAATACTATGAAGACAAAATAAATGCTATAAAATGATAAATATTTATTTAAAAACCATTTTTGTAACATTGAGAATATAGGACAGTGACTATTAAGAAAATTGCGTGACGAATAGGAATAATTTGAGCAATGTCCACACTGCCGATTTAAAAACACAATTATAAAGAATAAAGTATTTACTTAATGAACTTTTAGATTAATTGGACCTTTTTATACACTTAAAACTATAATAGACATAATTTTTGAGAAATTTTAAAACTAATCGCCAATGACTAAGTTGGTTCTTATAATAATTATAAGTTATGTGGTATCTATATGACGAGAACCAGCTTAGTTCTCGGCGATTACTTAAAATGTAACCTACACAATTATCACACAATATTACTTTGGATTCATAGGAACTTTTTATATTCTTATATACTATTTTGTACTAATTTCAGTCATCATAATCCTACTTGAATCAACTATTCAATCATAATTTTAAAACTTACACTTACAGCGACACACTCAAAGTTGATCAATCATTTGACTTATTGTATTATTTAGAACCGTAACATATGTCGCAAATATAGTCAATGCTTGAAGGATGGCCACAACATAAGCTGCAAACCCAGTTTTTGCATGCAACGCAACGAGTCATATCATTAGGTACAAAAAATTTACGAATTTTACATAAATGACATAAAAAGTATCTTGAGACTACAGTTTTTAGTGATCTAGATTTCCAGTTCTCTACTGGTGACATTATCTTTGCCCGCTTTTTAGGAACACTTAAATTCTTCAAATCAACATGTTTCAAGCCTGTAGAAGTACTAGGTTCTTCAAGATTCTGTTCATAACTACAATGCAAAATATCATTTTGTGGTATAAAAGTAGATACATCTAAAGCTTCTAAGTCTATTACATTAGTTAGTTCAATCAAAACACTAGGGTCTATAGAAATAATTTCACTGATATGGGAACTATCATCAGTTTCAATGGGTTCAAGACAATCATTTCTTTTTGTTTCACTATGAACTAAACTCACATTAGCATTCATAATTTGAACCACATCTTCTTCTTCTGTGAAACTAGCTTGAATGGAAGACAATCCACCAACTTTCAGTCTTTGGTCTGTTTCAAGATTCAGATTTTGATCATGCATTTGAAACGCAGATGTATGGTAGGTATTCTCAAGAACTTCAAAGTCCTCTGAAACTGGTAAGTTTTCATCTTGGTCAAGCAACATATGTGTTTTAGGAGAATGGCAGTCACATAGACCTTGTCGGTCACCGCAAAAGCAACTCAGTTGCCTGTAAAATATTGTATTTTGACCTCCTGACATTATTTGATGTAACTTCATAGTTTCCGGGACAGGCCGAATGTTATCTGGTATAAGATGTTTCATATTGGTAATGTCATTATCAGCTATTAAAAAACATTTTACTGACTGCATGCTTTTGTTAAGGTGTTGGTAAGCATGCTCAGCATCTTTTATATAGTTACCATAAGCTACATGTTTGTCCAATTGACGTTTAACTGCTCCACCAATGCCATCTGCTACACCCTTACCATGACCACTCTCTGAAAATGACCAAGTATAACAAACCTTTTTTTTTTTTTTTTTTAGCGACGTAAAATCATCAAATGACCCCTCCCGCTGTGGGTTAGCAGCGGTGAGGGAGTGTCAGACTCTTACTGACTAAAATCGTCGTGTTCCGTCATAGGCCTTTTATGTACCAGGGCCGCGGTATCTCTTTCGAACAACCCGCAGCCCTGGCAGGCCTTGGCCCTGCTGGGCCCCGCTGGGGTTGCTGACATCTCTTTGAGGAGCGCGTGGAACAACGCGCGCCGTCGACACGGGTCTGTCGTCTAGAAAGACAGAGGGACGATGAGCCACCCGAACTCACCGCCCACAGACCCACGCCTACGGTGGCCGGGAGTCATCTCGCGACACCCGGCGCCCATGGTGTCTACCTGGTCCAGCGCGGCGGCCGGGATGAGAGGTGCGAACCCTCTGGCGTTCCGCCTCCTCCTTCTCGAGCATGACCGCTTCGCAGAAGGAGGCGACGGCATCCCATTCCCTCTCGCCCCGGACCATGGCCTGAACCAAGGCCGGACGCGAGAGGTCGCCGCCGCCCAAAGCCTCGACGAGGACCCGGCGGTGCCCCTCCCATGCGGGGCACACCTGGACTGTGTGGTCCGCCGTGTCCTCGGGGCTGTCCGCACAATGGTGACACCCGGGCGCCTCCTCACGACCGATGCGGTGCAGGTACCTCCCGAAACAACCGTGTCCGGTGAGGACCTGCGTCATGCGGTACGTGAGGGCGCCGTGACTCCTCCCGAGCCACTCCTCAAAGAGGGGACTTACCGCCACGATGGTGGCGTGCCCTGCACTGGGTTGCGACAGTCGCTCCCTCCAGGCCACCATGAGATCGCGCCGGAGCTCCGCCCGCTGCGCGACAACTTGCCGCGGCAACGGGGTTTCTCCCCGGCGCTGAGCCTCCTCGCGCCAGTCGTACAGGCGCAAGAAGACCCTCGCCTCCAGATCCCACGGTGGCAGTCCAGCAAGTAGGCCAGCTGCTTCGCGGGAGATCGTGCGGTACCCCCGGATTAGCCTAATGGCTATCACCCTTTGGGGCACGTTCAGGTAGTGTACAGCCCGCGGCCGTACCGAACGTGCCCATACCGGGGCCCCGTAAAGGGCCATGGACCGCATGACCCCCGCGTAAAGTCTGCGGCAGGGGGCGTTTGGGCCGCCCAGGTTGGGCAGGAGCCGCTTGAATGCAGCACCTGCCTTCTCCAGTTTGGGGCCCAAACGTCGGAAATGCTCGACGAAGTTCCACCGGCCGTCGAGGACGAGTCCCAGGTATTTCATCGCCCCCTCGACGCCGATGGTAACCCCCCCCACCGTGACTTAGGAGCCTGAAGGTGGCGCGTTCCGAAGCCCATGAAAGCACATGGCCTCGGATTTGTGCAAGGCCACCTCCAGTCCCAGCAGCTGGATCCTCTCGATGACTATCGCAACCCCGCGCGTCATTAAGTCGGCCGCCTCCTGGTGCGACCTCCCTTGTGCCAGAACCAGCGTGTCGTCAGCGTAGCAGACCACGCTGACGCCGCTAGGGAGGTCGGCGCGCAGCACCCAGTCGTAGCCGATGTTCCACAAGAGCGGCCCCAGTACCGACCCCTGCGGAACACCGCACGACATCTCTCGCCGGTTCCATTCCCCGTTGTGACCAGGGTAAATGATGGACCTATCCGACAGATAGGCCTCGACCACGCGACGAAGGTAGGTCGGCACCCGGTGATACCGGAGTGCCTCCCTGATGCAACTCCAAGGAAGGGTGTTGAAGGCGTTGGCGATGTCAAGAGACACCGCCAAGACGACCCCCCCCCGGGACACAGCATCCCCCGTCGTGAGAGCTCTCACGCGCATGATGGCGTCCACCGTTGAGCGCCCCTTGCGGAATCCGAACTGGTGGTCCGCAAGGTCCGGCCCTATCCCCCCAAGGTGCGCGACGAGGCGGTGTGCGACAACTCGCTCAAAGAGCTTGCCCACCTCGTCGAGCAACACGATGGGCCGGTATGCGGACGGAGAGTCCGCAGGGCGCCCCGGCTTCCGAATGAGGACCAGTTTCCCCGTCTTCCAACGAAGTGGGAACTGGCCCCTCTCCAAACATGCGCTGAGAAGCCCCCTAAGTCGAGGCCCGAGAGCCTCAAGGGCCATCAATCTTTTTGCAAACAAACCTTCGTTTTGTTTGCAAAAAGATTGATTAAATAAAAGTTTTTTTTTTTGCCTATATTGGCTACATGGACCATCGGAAAAAAATGAATTATTTCTATATTTGGATCCAACTGCTTGGCAAATTTTAGAACTGGTAGTAAATGTGCCCAGATGGCATTCGGTTCATGGCATGTTTTGTTAGATATGGTGACGAATGATTGTGATTTACCTTTAAAGTATATCATGCCACAATTTAAAGTTATATTACTTTTAGAAGCACCAAAATGCATTGCCTGTATTTCTGTACCAAGTTTACATTCGTAGTTCTCACTGAAGTCGCATAAGATGGCTATTTCATTATCGTGTAATCCATTAATGCATTTTAAGTACTCGCTTTGTTGTCGCCTCCAATTATAAATATGTGATTTAAACAACGGAAATTCTTTTATAAATTCGGAAACTAAGGTCTTAACTATTCCTTTTTTTTGTTGTTTTGCAATTTTTTTGGTAACAAATGTTTTACCAGATTTAATATAGGTATGACTTACCCTTTCCCACTTGAACCAGGTAATATCATCTTCCATTTTTTCTTGCTTATATTGGAGGTCAAGAGTTTTGCAATTATTACACTTACCAAACATACAGTTGTACGACTTTTTATTACAAGTTGTTTGGGTTATTATTTCTTCTAAATTTGTGTAACATAAAATATTTTTTTTTAAGCGCTATAAAAATATTTTCGACTAGCTTCTGCCAGCGACTTCGTCCGCGTTAAATTCGGACTTTGTGTAATGAGAGGAAGAAATACTAAACACCAGCCTATCCAATTCTAAATCTAGGCGTACCAACTACTTCTTCACCTAAAAAGAAATAAAATGTAAACTGTTAATAATTAGTAATTGAACGAATATTTAAACACTACCAAAATAACTAATTCTCACCTATTTTATGAAATAACAACAAAAGAAAGTTAAAAATAAATTATATTATTTAAAGACGCGCTGCGAGGTTTGTTAATATCAATTATTATCGTCGGTCAATAAGGTTGAACACTCTGAACGTCTATTCGCATCAATCGCATCAACAGCCAAATATTGTATGAAGCTCGCGCAGCCACCGCGCCGCGAGCCGCGTCGAACGCGGCGACCGTTACACAAAAATGATCCTTATAGCATGATTCAGTATTCACGCGCGATGGCTTATTACCGTATTTCATGTATATCTTTGGTTTTTCTTTACCGATTTATATAATTCTTTTTTTATTGAATAGGTAATAATTTTAACCTTTTTTATTTAGTGAGTGAGAGTGAGAAATTAGAAACGTAATAGTAGACAAATATAATAAGAAAGCTCCGACCTACTAAGCTATCGAGAGTTACACGTATTATTGTGAGTCAACCATGAAAGATAGACATATGCTGTCATGGGATGTTTTTTACATAATTTTAAGGAGTACATTTCCGTCATACATGGTTTCTGGGTAGCTTTAACCATTAAGGCTGCACACGCGACGGAAGCTTAAAAAATGGAGTAACTTCGCCCTTTTTCCCAACATTTCCCTTCACTGCTCTGCTCCTATTGGTCGCAGCGTGATGAAAAGTATCCTATAACCTGCCCAGGAGTATAAAGAATAATTGTACCAAGTTTCATTAAAATCCGTCAAGTAGTTTTTGTTTCTATAACGAACATACAGACAGACAGACAGACAGACTGACAGACAGACAGACAAAAATTTTACTGATTGCATTTTTGGCATCAGTATCGATCACTTATCACCCCCTGGTAGTTTTTTTTTTAATATATTCAATGTACAGAATTGACCTCTCTACAGATTTATTATAAGTATAGATGTTACTATGTTTTATACATAAGCATGTGTCTCTATTTCTAATCGTGGGTGACAAAATATAAAACGGCTTGTATCTAAAAAAGGTAGTAAAACTGTACTTTCCTCCTTCTTTTTTGTTTTCCCCTTGTTCTTGTTTCATGTTTTCCTGCTGTACATCTGCTTATGTCTTCCCTGTTATAAAATGTCTCAATATCGTTTTGAATTTTAGAATTTGGTAGTTTCTTTTTTGTATTCCGTATCCGGCTTTTTAATCCTAGATATTTTGTTACGTCCATGACTGACTTATTAGCTTTTACATTCTCATTAAGTGCAATATTTTTTAACAGTCGTTTTTCTTTTTGAGTATTTGCGTTTTTATAAACTGTTTTCAAAGAACATTCTAATACTTCTTGTCGCGCTTGAAGCTTCTCTATTTCACGATTCGTTCTTTCATGCATACATTTTTCGCGATAATAGCGTTTGCGACTGGTTCCTAACATCCTGTGTAATTTCTGTATTTTATCTAAAGCTTTTTTGTAATTGGCGCGCAAATTTTTATATCTTCGTTGAAGTAATTGGCTAACATGAGTTTCAGTTTTCAAAGGTTCTTTTGTAGGTTTTATGTTTTCTTTATTACACTTTTTTAGTTTCGATTTTCTCTTTTCATCTCTACATATTTTTCGTTGTTTTGTTTTTTCGTCTTCTGTTAGATCGGCTACCTTTTTCCGACTTCTTTTTAGTCTTGCCAACTGTTTTTGTCGCTGTACTTCAAATTTTTCAGCATTTAGCTTCAATTTTTCCCGATATCTTTTTGCTCTCTCTGCTGCCGTAAGCGCCATTATCCTTTAATGAAACTATCTATCTATAAATTACTTTCTCCCACGCAAACCTCACACTCGTCCTCAGGAAAATGATCATAGATTAAGTGCATGCAAAACGGACACCAAAAACTGGAGCACTGCAGTAATTTTCGGATATCACTTTGATCCATAAGCAAAGTGAAATGCTGCAGTTTCCTGCTTTTGTTGATTTTTCGCCGACATCCGAAACACTTTTTAGTAATTGTGAAATGTGTCACAGGCCAGGGCCACTCAGCATTATTAATGTAACATTGATTTAATTCGAAATACGTTAAGATTTTGTCAACGTCACAATAGACAACCATAATAGCTGCTAGCGGTGATCAGCGAACTTTGGTCTGAAACAAAAAACAAATCTATTTATTTTTTTTTTGTTCCGTGTATTAGTATGATTTGGCGAGTACCTACCTATGTACAAACAAAACATACCAACTTTACTTCTTTACCACATGAAAAATAAGCTCAGAACTAAAACCCAACTGGGTACTTGAAAATCATGCTCTAAAAAGTATAAAACAAGATAATATTTTCGTCTGAAATTGTTGCTCCCGCCAAGCGTTCAATACCTATTGTCTATAAAAAAAAAACAACTAACACATTATTTATTTATATGTATTAAATAAACTTTCAATAATGAAGTTTTTTAAAAGTTATTACCAATTATCGAATGCATGCAAAACAAAACCGATTAAATGTTTTTTAAACTCTTTCGTTTGATGTAGGTATCACACATGCGCGGACAAGACACTCCCATAAAATATTTCATTATACACTAAGCTTTACAATTCAAGTTCGTCACGATTTTGTTCCGGTAGTATGTAACGTGACGCACATGAGGTGACGTTTTCATCCCACGAAAATTTTTAAATTGAAAATAACTAATATTTAGTTAAACTACCTTGTTTTTTGCCATACTTATCCAATGGAGATAAGTTTATTCTGTTATATACAATGTTATAAAGTTAATAAAACACTTTATTTACCTTTTAAATGCTGCCACTATCCAGAACAAAAATTCTGCGCGCCGATGACACCAACACTTTCGTCTCAGTTTTAGTCGCAACTGACTTTAAAACAGCAATGGCGGAATCCTAATACGATCATAAAGTTGCCAGGAAGGTAGAAAAAATACAAATTAGTAGATTTTGTCTTGCATAAGATATCAAATTCACCGTGACGGAACCGGATTTTCCGGTACAATGATTTTCGTAGGATAACATTAAAATAATGATATTTCTTAAAATAACAAGTAATTTATGGAATAAAAATTAAAAATACGTTTTCAGAAATACAGAGACTAAGGTCAAAAACTTAAACATACCTAAAAACGAATATTTTAGAAGTAAGATGTATTTGAAATCTCCAAGAGCGCCATGGGACACACGATATTTATACGTCCTCTTTAGGTTTATTTTAAATATAAAAATAACTATCCACTTTTTATGCTACATATTGATTTAATTGTACATTAAAATACAAGGTGTTGATTTGCATTTGTGCCATACTTCAGGAAGAGGACATAAAATACGTAAATAATCGATTGGAATTACAGTAGACGGGAAATAGTTAATATGCACTGCTTTTTTTGTCATTGTAATATCATAGTATTTCAGAAGTAATCCAATTTTATGAATGAAATTTATGAATAATCGTTGCGTATGCTTTGTGTTTGCGTTTGTGTGAGGGCGCAGCACGGTTTTAAGGCCAGTAACACACGCGCCAAGTTTAAATACGGCTAGATGACATTGACGGATTTCGGAAAAAAAATTGAAATCAAAAATTTTTGTACCAATTTTCTTATTGATTTGGGTTGAGAATCATTAGTATAAATACGTCCTTGACTATGGCACGGATGCAAATCAACAGCTTGTATATACCTAAATTAATCAAAAACTCACTTTCACACGTGCCATATAAAAAAATAAAAATGTTTGAATGTGTGGGACAGGCCGATTTTGCTAGGGTCAAGTTTTCTGAAAAACACCCATCCTAACTATCCTAACTAATATTATAAATGTGAAAGTAACTCTGTCTGTCTGTCTGTCTGTCTTTCTGTCTGTCTGTCTGTCTTTCTGTCTGTCTGTCTGTCTTTTCTTCACGCCTATACTACTGAACCGATTTGTGTGAAATTTGGTACAGACATAGTTTGGAACTTGAGAAAGGACATAGGATAGTTTTTATTACAAAAAAATATAAAAATGGTCAAACCAAAAATCACTATTCCACGCGAACGAAGTCGCGGGCAAAAGCTAGTTTAGTATAATTCGCAAATGAAATAGTGTTTTAAGGACTTACTGGTATCACGTTATAACTGTGACTATATTGGACTTCTTAACTGTGACGTGAGTCGAGTACACCTTTCGTCACCGATCACCGCGTCACGACTGCCCGATGGGTAAAAATAAATGGCTTATCTACCATAATAATGTAGCCGTGCATAAAAAATAACTTCTCTTAGTAGTTTTGTACTAGAATGAAAGCAAATAAAAAGGTAGTGACTAAAGTGGAATGTCCACTTTGATGCTAATTTTATTATCATTTATTTCAATAATTTTATTGTAATACAATAAGATTTGTTTATAAAATTAATGTTAAAATAAAACAAAAAGATCATTGTTTAAAAGCTCACAAAAAACGATGAAGTGTTCCTTAAAAAACCATGAACTTTGGTTAGTTAAAGTTACCAACAGGAGGTGTGACACACGCAAAAATTGCCTGTTTTGTTCCTTATTATTTTTTTTTATCAGTTAAATTAGCAACAATTCACTCCGTTTAACATTTATTTTTAAAGCTAATGAACTGTACTGTACATAAAAAAGAAACATTCAATAGGTATTTTTGTGACAGTACTTTTTCCGTACGTTCAATTTTTCGCGGAATGACTTAAGACAGAATGTCTGAAAAAGTTTTCAACGAGTGAGCTAGAAAGCGCTGTTAAATTATATTATTCATCCGATACGATACCTGGGAAAAAGTACTTATTGAGTTAAAGTATCGAATGCAAAGTATCGAGTACAAAAGTATCGGTATCGAACTGGAATGTACTCGATATCACAAAGCATCGATACTTTTTTCGTGTCCCTACACAAGGGGCATCTCTTCACGGCATCCAGTGATACCGAAGATTGACCTTCACTTTCTACCACATCATTGTCGTCGTGCATCCGTTAGTTTTATTTATTTACACTTACACACTACGATAAATAATTATAAAAAACACAAGTAAACAAAATCATAAGTCAAAGTGTCGGCCAGTGACGGCGTCTCGGTGGCGCTGTCAGGGGCCGCGCCGTCGCGCCGACTTCATTTCGGGGCAGGCCTAGCCGGCCAGTATATGATGGTATCACGCCTCTAGCCTGCCAAGCTGGTTTTCACAATTGAAAACACCTATTCTTCCGTCTGATTTTCTCTGCCGTCTTAATTTATGAAAACTAGGTACAATTCTTCACGGTATAATGTATTTAAATGTTTTCCCATAAAAATATGGTAAGCCATGGAAATATACGCATTCGTTTCTCAATAATTTGTTTGTATTCTTTATTTTATTATTATACTAGCTGATCCCGCGAACTTCGTATCGTTCAAACCTTCCCTGGACCTCTACAAACATTTTAAAACCAAAATCAGCTGAATCGGTCCAGCCGTTCTCGAGTTTTAATCAGACTAACGAACAACAATTCATTTTTATTTATATAGATTATTTATGTAAACAAAGTGCGTGACAACATCACATTCAGAAATAAAATTGATTTAATTTTAATGATCCCTAAGAAACTTTGTATTGCATATTACTAGTGATCAGGTAATTGGTGCTTTATGAAACTTCGAAATCATGTTTGGTATAATGACTATTAGCTGTCCGCCCGCGGTTTCACATGCGTCGTGGGGGACTGATAAAAACTATCATTATGTTATTCCTCGGATTTAAATCTATGTCTATACAAATCTCAATTGGATCAGTAATTTTTGAGTTTACTCAACACACAAAAATACAAATCTTTCCTGATTATATTAGAAACCTGCCGGATTTGGATTAAACTTGGCAGTAAGTAAGCCTTCATCGGAAAAACATATAGTAGTTCCCTCAAGAAGCTGGTGAAACCGCTGACGAAAGCTAGTTTTCTATAAACAAACACATTATCGAGTTTTAGTAAATACTTTAGGCTCAGGAAAGTGTATAATAACCACATAACTGTACAAATTTTGTTATAGGTATCGGGACAGATCTTGAACGCTAGGCGTAGAGTGGGGGTCGCTTTTCGCATTGTAAACTCATAGTATAACCACAGATTATATAATAGTTACTACGTAACAGATAAATCACTCCATACAAAAAAGTCCATACCTACTGTTATAAGCACCTACAAGTTCCCCAACTACCTACAAATTCCTAGCTGCGTTATAAAATGAACCTTAAAAGCTCGAGCGCTTGATTGTTATTCCAATGCGATAGCGCACAGTTCAGTGACCGCAACCGTGCCGTGGCCGTGCTTAGGGTTGCTTCTTACAATTTATTAATATTTAAGTAGGAAAACAAAGTTACGCTTATTTTAAGATAGCCTTTTTTAAAACTGAGTTTTTAAATAAAAAGTAATATCAAGAATATTTTTCTTTAGTTAACTATTGTATTGCCTACTAAAATGGAGTATGGGTACATATTACTAAATATTACCTAATACGTAAGCATAGGTGAGTACTTAAGTAAAGCTTTCGTCAAAATCAAAGGCGGTTTCCAACTATTTTTCGAGCACAAGTGCCATACCCCATATGGTACAACTCCTTCGAGTGTTGATACATACCTAAAATTGGTTTCTGCGTAGCGACACGCGTAATGTTCCGAGTCGTCATTAAGTTGGACCAGAACTATACCTACTTACACTCGAGATGTGTTTTGAGCTACAAAACTCACAATACAGTTCATATAACTAAGTCTAAGTAGGTATCTAAAGTAAAATAAGTACCTAATGATCTCTGTTGTTAAAATCATAAAGTAGATAAGTATTAATTTATTTAAAAAAAAATAGAATTACTAGATAAGTTCATAGGTACATATAAAATGTTTCTAAATCTTACAATAGTCGCATATAAACCAATACAACTCAAAATAATCCATCAGTTTGTGAGGTAGCTTAAAAAACCTAATAAAAACCAACAGCATAACATGCCACGAAATAAAAATAATAATATTGGAGCGCGCGCGGCGCGTGTGACTGTTGAAAGCCCTGAGCCGCGTGTGGCTACCGGTAACCCAGCGAGCGGTAGGCATTTATCGCGCGCAAGTACGTCGAGTGACAGAGGCCTGGTATAACCCAAAATTTCGCATGTGCGCAGCTGAAGCTCAGCATTCAAGACCCGTGCCGGTACTGCGCGTGTACTGCTACTCACCAGCTAGGTATCCATACTGGTAATGGCTGTTTGACTGAATATTTGAGTTGCCATCTTAACCTTCATCTTGGGGATTTTCTTTGGATCAATGTGGGCTTCTGTGAGATTTTTAATTAATCGTATACCTTTATAAGAAGGATTTTCCTCATGAAGTTTAATTAGGTGGTCCCATTTCGCAATTTTAACTTCATCTTCTATAATGCACTTCAAATTCTTGGTAATTTAATTCCTAATCCCTTTAATTAAGTGGGGGGTGTCAAAAATAGGTATTATTTTTTTGCCATTGACTTCAAATATTTGATACTTAAAATTTAGATTTTTTCTTATATAATCAACTCTTCTTTCTTCTATCAATCGTTTATAGCGCTAACATGTGTAGTGCCTTGGTCACAGACCGTTGCAAGCGCATAAAACCCACACTGTTGCAGTTCGGAAATAATATTTTTTATTAAAAGTTTCAAATCTCCTTTGGAAGTTGTTCCTTTGCAAAATGTGTAAGCCAATGGTTGTTTGTAATTATGTATTTACAAACCCTCTTAACGTAAAAACAAGTGCATGATCCGCTATGTTCCTGTTTGTGTGTTTTCCATTATTAATAAATCCCGTAATGGCATCTCGTTTTCTATTAAAGTCATAATGGGGTGTAATAGATATTTCATCGAACAGAAGAATGCATAACTTTTCATTTTCTGACTCGTTAATTTTCAAAACTAAATATCGTAACCAGCCTCCGTACATAGTTTTTCTATACGAACTGTTACGACCATGGTTTGGAGCACGAACTCACGAAAGAGTAAAGTAATATAGAGGGAAAAGAGAGCCCTCTTGCGTGATAATCTTGCAAACCTATTTGTCAATGCGCCATCTCCCTCTAAATTGGCCCCGAACTACCTACATAGCTATAGCTATAAAAATATAATATGCATCGTATTCATAACATTTTCTATTAGGGTAAGTAGCACCATGTAACTATAACATTGGTTATCGTTATAGTTACATTGTGCTACTTACCCTATTACGATTACCCTATAACGATAACCAATGTTATAGTTACATGGTGCTACTTACCCTAATAGAAAATGTCATCGTTAATATAGGAAAAGGTCAAAGGAAAACAAATAATTATTATGTATTACTTTTTATTTTTTATTTTTACAATGTTTATGTTTATTGTAATACGTTTGTGCGTTCATTTTAATTTCTCTTATATGTAATTTTTCCGGCCAAAATTCGATTGACGGATCTGCACCAACTGCATATTAACAAATTAATACTGGTATTACAAAAATATTGTTTTAATTTATCTTTATGACTTTCATAGTCAAATGGAAAATCAACTAATATATCTGCTATTTCTGTTATGACTTTCATGATATTTCTTTTTTGTAAATCTTTTTTCAAAAATGCTACGGTGATATTTTGAACTGCAGAGAAGCAATTTTCTAATTGTTTGCTTGGGTAGCACAACCATTTTTTATTTGCATATTCTTTTTTTTTTATATATGCGTTGTTGGCATTTATATTTTCTTTGTCTATTAGATTTTGTCTACATTTTTGACAAGATTTTACAATATTTTTCAGGCACTTTGTCAAAACCCAGCCACACACATAATTTTTCTGACCAGCATCAGGTTCATTATGCTCCACAAAAATATCTTTATTACACAATATCACGTCGTGTTTGGAAATATCAGAAGTCGTTTCCGGCTGCTCTGTTAGAAAAAAATCTAAAGATTGTAGGCATTCATTAAGATCTTCTTCGCAATTTGCGCGGTTTGAGTGGGGAGAGTTATAATTATTTAAAAGAAGTGCTTTAAATGCCCCTTCAAAACCTAATATGTTAGGGGCAACATTCCTCGCCCCATAACTTCTGATATTTCCAAAGAAGTTCTCGACTGGGTCCTGGTTCAAATGTCTTGTCAAAAATGTATCAAAACCATACTTAAAGTGTAGTATTTTCCAAATTGCTTCTATGCCTTCTATAGTTTTAATTAAGTTTTGAACAGATGGGACAGCTGTTTCCGTCAATCTTATTGTGTTGCCACACTTTTTTGTAACTTTAAATTTAATTGTTTTTAATATTTTCTTAGCTTCTACCCATAGTTTATGGTGCGGCGAATGTTTTTTAATGGGTCCCTTATAAATTTTTCCATCCGGAATGTGAAATGTATTTACATTTAAGCTGTCGAAAAGCTTATCCAATAATAATGTGATATCTATCAAATTTTTACATTCAATATCAAGGTCCGGGTCTGGCAGTTAAATGCTCTATTGCGACTGCAACACTGTGACTGAAGATCTGCGTCGCCGACTTCACTCTCATTTTATTTATTTTATCAGGGTTCACATGCTCTTCTGTTAGTTTATATAACATTTTTAATTCCCCATGTGTCTGGTCTGCTGCATAAAGCTGTTGGAAATATGCCCATTTCACAATTTTTGCTTCATTATTTATATTATACATCATATCTTTGGTCAGAAGGTTATTTCTGATACCTTTTATCAGATGAGGCACGTCATATAAGGGGATTATAGTTTTCCCATTTAATCGGATTTGGTCATATCGCCATTCTAACCTCTGTTGAATAAATCTTTTTTTGGTTTCATCCACCAATTCTGTGATGGCACCTACGTTGACGGTGCTTTGGTCACAAACTGTATTTATTATGATAAGGCCGGCTTCATGAGCTTCTTTAATTACGGTTTTTATTAACTCTTTGAGTTCAATTTTTTTTAGACCTGTGGTAAAATAGTAAGCAATGGGTTGTTTAAAGTTTTGTTTTAACCCTTTGACCATGAAAACAAGAACATGATCTGCAAAATTTGTATTTTTATTTGTGGCAAATCCATCCAATTTATCTTTATGAGCATCGTAAAATATTTGAGGTGTCAAGGACATTTCGTCAAATATGAGGCTGCATAATCTATCAGTCACAGGCAATTGCGAAACAGTTTTTTTTAACTTTTCAAAAATTATTTTGTTAATTCCAGGGGTTATCTTTATGTCGCTGAGTAACCGTTTCATGGTTTTTGACGAAGGTAAAGTAAAATATTTATGTAAAAGTCCATAACATTTTGGACTTTTTTTGTACAGAGACAATGCCAATACCTTTTCTTCTAAACTAAACCTTCGTCCTTTATCTTCCTTTGGAGTTTGTAATAGGGCTGTTTCCAATTTTCGAAAATCTATTTAAATAGCTTCTAAATAATTTAAAGATCACCCCCACTATAATTTTGCGTCTTAAATCTCTTTAATTTTTATGTATTCGATTTTTTTCTATTTTTCTTAAAACATTGCCCAGAAAACGCTCGATCACGTGACTGTGACGTCAACATGTACTATGTGTTCCTTTACACTTTAACGCACATCTAAAGAGAAGTAACTAATTAGAAAGAACTCATTGATTTTTAAATTTTAATAATGTATTCTTATAATCTTATAGATACAAAAACAAATATTTGAAACATTTAAATTATTTTTAAACATTGGGCATACCTGTAATGTGTTGAGTTGTGTACGCAGTAAAATAAAGCTGCAAAGGAACGTAAAGTTTGTGTTTGTTATTCAGGTTATGTTTGTGTCATCTTGGTTATTAGCAAAGAATTGAGCGACAATAAAACTATCAGCTTTCATAAATCCTTTCTCCATAATTATTTCCTAACTTTTTTTCGCTCAAATACAAATAAAAACTGAAGAAAACAACACATAATATCTCAGGTTATACCTGTCATAGACTGTCACTGTCAAATACTTGTCATTGTCAATGTAAAGTGACGATATCGGACTCGATTCGCCGTTTTCAAGGGCGTGACGTAATAGACGATAACTTTAAAATTCATAAATGATTTAAAAATTATGTGGTCAGTTATAAATAATATAATATAGCTTATCGTGTTTCTAGTTTTGTGAACTTTCGGTGCATATACCTATTTTTAATTAACTGAATACTAGGAAACAACCCTATTGCATGTGAAGGAAGAGTTGGGCCGGTTTTGTCATATTTTCAGTAACGTGCAGGAACGATGCCTTCTCGAAGAGTTTTTCAGCATTCTGTAGTCTTTCTTTAAATACTAGACCTCTTTTGCGAAGACGCGATATCTCGGTCCGAAGATGCTTGATCTTGGTGCACAGTGGTTGAACATGTGTTCGATTAGTTTTGGATGCACCTGGAAAATTATAATAGAAGTTTAAAATAAGCTAGCACAACAACATAATAGCCCTCCTTGATAAATGAGCTATTCATTTATCAAGGAGGGCTATAGGCTACTTTTTATTCGATTGCGCGGTGTACTTCCAATCGGACGTTAGTGTACTTCCAATCGGTGTACTTCCAATCGGACGTTAGTGTGTGCTGGTGGAAACTAGTGTATTTAAACATGTTACTTACCACTGGGAGGACATCCGAATACACACCGCCTGGGCATTATAAACTAAAACTATAACACCTTAGCACAGAACAAAAAAGCGTCTATATCGCACAGAACAAAGCGTCTATATCGCACAGTGAAGTATCACAATTTCGAAATAAGATCCCAATAGTAAGGGGAGGAACACAAGGCTCAACTCGGCGCACTTACTTGTGGAGTTACAACGAAATATGGATAATACGGATCGGAAAGTACAAAATGCGTGTACGCAGAATGCAAAAAACCGCCATATTGATATTTATTATTATCGGTTTTTTTAGGTTACTGGGAATACTGGTACCAGGTCTTTTTAACATAAATTTGATATTTGTGCTTTTTCAAATCGTATTTTATTTATTCGCCTATTTTATCTTATTTTAAAGTGTCTAATATTTTCCTCATACTTTTCTCTAATTAATATTGCATAAATAATTTTATATTAACAAACAAAATCGATTATAGTGTAGTGCCATCTGTTGGTAATTTAAGGTATCTTTTAGATAGTAAATAGTTTCCGGGCCAAATAACAGGTGGCGACTCTTCGTTTACTTAGCTGTCACAATGTACTGAGTGTCCCCCCCCTGGCTAGCACTGGCAAAAATAACCGCCAATAATGTCAGTTTTTCGTAACCTGTGTTGCCATATAAAAATGAATGTTGCCAATCAAATATCCAAATTCGATTTAAAAGGGTTGCAGACGTAAAAAATAAATCTGCTTCGTAGTTATAAATTATTTTAACTTGTAAGTCGGGATATGTCTTTAACAACCATAGGCAAATGACTTTTTAACAGTTCACTGACTTTTTATAATTTTTTCTTTTATTATAATAATGTAGCAGCAATGCAGGTAAAGTTGAAATAAAACAGCGATGATGATGTAAAGTAGAAGAGAGTAAAATCACAGGGGCCGAAGTAGAGCTAACGCTCAGGCGAGAGCGTCGCGCGATCGTCTAATAAAAACGCTCTAATAAGACTCTGTGAGTACCTAAAAGAAACAAGACAGGTGCGCGCGCGAGCGAGATAGCACTAACGTAAATATAACGCGTTCGCGGCGCGAGCGGTCTTCATTCTCATGTTGCGGGTGGTGCAGCGAAGCGTACCTTACAGTACCCCCCCCCCCCTTAGCGAAGCGTACGTTTGGCTTGCATACTCTGCCAGTCCTGGTGATGTAGGGTTGCTGTGAGGGTACAGGATCCACGATGCTCGGTGTACTTGATGTGTTTGTAGGACACGTAGTGTTTGGCGTTTCGTTGCAGATGTATGCCGGTTTCAGTCTATCCAGCGATACAACTGTCTCTCGATTCGGTAGCTGAATTTTGAAGTATTTTTCATGTCTCTGAAGTACTGGATACGGTCCGTCGTAAGGTGGTGTCAGCGGCGCTCGCACGGTATCATTCCTCACAAAGACGTGTGTTCGCGCCCCACACTAAAGTTACTAAAACCGGCCGGATGTGTGCCCGGCTCTACGGGACGCGAGGGGGTGGAGAGAGGGACGCGGGCGGAAGCCGTACGCGCTGGAGCCGCGCGCCGCCATTGCTAATATTACGCCGCTAGAGCATTGTCGAAAACACCACAAAAATAATATTAAGCGAAGCCAGTGTCGCGTTGTCCTTGTAAACCTGTAATTATTTATCTTAATTAAAATACTTTTCATTACCTATCAAGAAGAAGTATTATTTTGTCTCCGACAAAAGTGGCGACCGTGACAGGACAAAGAAAAGGACGCCGCGGCGACGCTATTACGAGCCACATATAATCCGACGCGCCGGCGAGGAAAGGAGTGAAGGTGGAGGACATCTGAGCTGCTCGGGAGCCTACTGGAGCCACAGGAGGTCTAGCCCACAAGGAGAGTAAGCCCTGTTCCTTTAATCGGTCCATAATCCTAAATATCCTTTGTGTGTCCTCGACTGTGCGTAGCGGACGCTTGCTACTCGAGCGTTAGGTGTTTATATTCCTAATCTAGCTCCCGGTGGCAGGCTGTGCACGTAATTATAAACATAGCGCTTCGCCCAAGTTTTCGACTCGGCTATTTACTTAAAAAGGTGTTGCGTTTTTATAACGTTTATGCATGTGTGTGTGACGTTTTCATGGCGTCAGCTCTATAAAGTTTTTTAGCTTGAGAGTGAGTTTTAACTGTAATACACGCACGTTGCACGTACCTAATTTTCACGCAACTATTCATAACTCATTATTTTTCGATTTTCACGCTAATTCCATAGCACTCACAACGCTATTTACGTGCAAATACTAAGGTATATACCTAAGTATATAAAGCCTTTCTAGACTTTTCAATACTCGAACCGCTTTTTCATTTTATTTGCCGACTATTCCAGCTCCCTCCCCTGTTGGGTGGAGGTCGACACGTCGTGCTAACGGGTTCATCGTGTGCGCGCGCGGCTACGAGCTGCCGGCCAAGCTGTCTGCTCGGCGTGAGCTTCAGCACCGGCATCAGCAGCGCGTGCGACTGAACCTGAGCTTCTCTACTTCCCGAAACCGGTTTGAGTGCACATAGTAATTTATAATTACTTATTATATTCGTTATTTGCGTTTGTGATTATTGTATAAGTGCTATAATATGAGTGAATCAGAGCTCAAAATGGAATTATCCACCTTAGTTAAACAGCGTGGAATAATAAAAGGTAGATTAACAAGATTTGAACAGTATGTAAAGGAATTAACAAGTTTAAAGGATATACCTGCTCTAAAATACAAAGAACTTGAATTAAAAACTAGTAAAATACAATCATTAATAAGTGAATTTGAAGAAATACAAAACAAAATTGATATTTTACATTCGGATCCTGATGAGCAGATCCAAGAAAGAGAAATGTTAGAAAATAAGTTCATTAATTTAATAGCAATAAGTCAAGAATTATTAGATAATAGCGGTGTTAAAAAAGAGACAGATCATAATGATCAATTTTCAAGTAATTATAGTTCTAATAAACACAGCGGGATCAAATTACCCACTATAAAACTTCCCACTTTTGATGGAAACTACCTAAAGTGGTTAGAATTTAAAGACACATTCCTGTCTGTTGTAGATAGCAACTTAGAAATTCCACATATAAATAAGTTTCATTACCTTAGGTCTGCGCTTGAAGGAAGTGCAGCTGTAGTTATAAAGTCAATAGAGTTTAGCGCTAAGAATTATAAAGTTGCCTGGGACTTATTGTGTCAACGGTTTGAAAACAAAGATATTTTAGTTAATAACCATTTAACAGCATTATTTAATATCGAACCATTAAAGAGGGAATCATACAAATCTCTGAGATTCATTGTTGACCATGTCTTGAAGCATCTCAGAGCACTTGAGACGCTAGGCCTGCCAACAAATAAGTGGGACATTCTCATTATATTTATGATCTCATCTAAGTTAGACTTGCATACCGCCAGGAAGTGGCAAGAACACAAAAGTAAGTCTAGTGAACTTGTAATGTTGACCGATTTCTTTGATTTTCTTCGCAACCGGGCTGACATACTTGAGACTTCCTACTTTAATAATACTCACTCAGACAAAGTTCCTGATCACAAACATAAAACAAACACACACTCCAAAAGTTTTGTTGCAGCTGTTGATAGGAAAGTAAATAATAATGAATGTCTTGTGTGCAAGGAAATTCACCCACTTTACTTGTGTGACAAATTCAAAGGTATGACTGTGGATGAACGTCTAGGTGAGATTACTAAGTTTAATTTATGCAAGAATTGTTTTCGAAGTGGTCATAATGCATATCAGTGTAAATTAAAGGCGATGTGTCGTACATGCAAGAAAAAGCATAACACATTAGTGCATGTCACACAAACAGAGAATAGTGAACAACCATCAACATCATCTTTACCGGTGTCACTGTCTGTGGTCAGCAGCGACCAGGTGTTATTAAGTACAGCTCTTATCCAGGTTGTGAAAGATAAGAAAACATACACAGCCAGAGCCCTGTTAGACACAGGAAGCCAATCATCCTTCATTACTGACAGTTTAAAAGAAAAATTAGGTTTAGTGATTAACCCGGGAGGGTCTGTAAATGTTTGTGGTATTAATAATTCTAATTGTAGTATTAAGCAAAGTTGTAATTTAAAGCTTAAGTCTAGGTGTAATTCTTTTGAGATTAAAGTTAAGTGTTTAGTTGTTCCCAGAATTACTGGAATTTTACCAAATTCTTTAATAAATATTGAATATTTGAAATTACCAAGTAACATTGATTTAGCTGATCCAAATTACTTTTTCCCTTCTGAGGTAGATATCCTCTTAGGGGCAGATGTCTACTGGGACATAGTAGGCTCTAATTTAATTAAGTTAGGTAATAAAAATCCTGTTTTACAGGAGTCCAAGTTTGGGTGGCTAGTGAGTGGCCCAATAAGTACACAACAGCCAACCTCACAAGTTTATTGTAATTTCACTCAAGAAATAAAGGAATGTTTAGAAAAGTTTTGGACAATTGATGACCTTCCAGTTACTAAAACATATTCTGTAGAAGAACAGCTTTGTGAAAACAATTTTATTGAGAATTTTTCTAGATTACCAAATGGTAGGTTTGCTGTGACAATGCCTTTTAAGGAGTCCCCTGAGGAAGCTCTCGGGAACTCATATTATATAGCTAAGAAGTGTTTTTTAAATCTAGAGAAAAAATTTGCTAAGAATCCTAGTCTTAAGATTAAATACAAAGAGTTCATAGATGAGTATGCTAATTTAGGACATTTAAGAGTTTTAAAAAATAAACCTGAGTTCGGATATTTTATGCCCCACATACATAGGGAAGTTGTTGCTACTCTTGATTCAGCACTCTTGCCTTTAAGAAAATTCAGAACAAATTGTCCTAGCTTATTTGAAAATAATGATGATACAGCAAAATTTTTAGATTTTAATAAGGAATCTAGTGTATTAGGTCTTATTTGGTGTCCTAAGTCTGATAATTTACTATTTTCCACAGATTTACAGCATTCTGCTCAAATAACCAAACGGTCAGTAATCTCTACTACGGCCAAAGTATTTGATCCTTTAGGACTATTAAGCCCTTGTATTATAGTACCTAAAATTTTACTACAACAATTATGGTCTGCTAAACTGGACTGGGATGACCCAGTACCAGTTGAATTTTGTAAAAATTGGTCTAACCTTTTGAAAGAATTTTCATATTTGTCTGATATTAATATAGAACGTTGGGTTTTATGTGACAATCCTAAAACTATAGAACTACATTGTTTTGTCGATGCCTCACAACAAGCCTACGCGGCATGTATCTACTTGCGCTCTGAAGACTGTACTGGAAAAGTAACAGTTAGGTTGTTGTGTGCTAAAGCACGAGTCGCCCCAATGAATCCAACCACTATACCGAGGCTGGAGTTGTGTGGCGCACTCCTAGGGGCTCGTCTATGTTCAAAGGTATTAGATTCTTTACAATGTAATATATCCCGAAAAGTTCTATGGTCTGATTCGATGGTTGTGTTGGGATGGGTGCAAACTCCACCCAGGGATCTTAAAGTATTTGTTTGTAATAGAGTGAACGAAATAAATCAACTGACTCCGGGATTCGACTTTAGATATGTACCAACTGATCAAAACCCTGCAGACATGGGTTCTAGAGGTGTGTCTCCCAAGCAGTTAAAAGCTTCTAGCCTTTGGTGGGCAGGGCCTTCGTTCCTCGCTAATGACCCTACTTGTTGGCCTACACAACAACAAATCCCTAGTTTACCAGAACTTAAAATCCCACGCAACATTGAATGTCACACCACAATTGTAAATAACATAATTGAATTTGAAAAATATTCTAACTTTAATAAACTTATTAGGATCTATGCATATGTGCAACGTTTTGTACATAATTGCTTAAATAAAAATAGTAGAATTAGTGGACCATTAGATGTTAAGGAATTAGATAAGTCATTATTAACTTTAGTTAGGTTAAGTCAGTTGGATAGTTACTCTGACGAAATTAAATTAATTAGTGATAAGAAAACTCTTAATTGTAAGTCTAAATTACTGTCGTTGAATCCTTTCTTAGATGACAACAATATATTGAGAGTTGGTGGTAGGCTTCAAAATTCTGAATTTGATTATGATAAGAAGCACCCCATGATTTTAGATGCAAAACATCAGTTCACTCAATTGTTATTCAGGCAAGAACATGAACGTTTATTTCATGCAGGACCGCAACATCTGCTAGCGTCTATCAGAGAGCGATTTTGGGCCATAGGAGGTAGAAATTTAGCTCGCAGTACGACTAAGAAGTGTCTACTCTGTACTCGCTTTCGAGGAAAAACCATTCAACCAATAATGGGTAACTTACCTTCGGAAAGAACTTACTCAATGTTTCCTTTCTACACATGCGGTGTAGATTTTGCTGGTCCTTTTACTATTTCAAGTCGCAAAGGTAGAGGTAGTCAATCCTCAAAATGTTATTTATGTTTATTTGTATGCCTCTCGACTAAGGCGATTCATTTAGAATTAGTAAGCAGTTTGAGCTCTGATGCATTTATATTGTCTTTAAAAAGGTTCATATCAAGAAGAGGCAAACCTAGTGTCATCTATTGCGATAATGGCACTAATTTCAGAGGCGCAAATAACGAAATGTGTAGAGTGCTCAGGTCCAATCGTAAGTGTACTGATAATTTCGCGAATGATAATGGTATAAAATTCGTATTTAGCCCGGCGTACTCGCCTCACTTTGGGGGCATATGGGAAGCAGGAGTCAAGTCGGCAAAGTTTCATTTAAAACGCACGGCCGGTAAAGCTTCCTTGACGTTCGAGGAGCTTGCTACGTTATTAGCACAAGTCGAGGCCATACTTAATTCCCGTCCTCTGTCTCCCCTATCTTCCGATCCTACCGATCCTACACCACTTACCCCAGGGCACTTTCTTGTCGGGCGACCTCTCACGTCGTTACCGTCGGCACCTATTAATACGAAGAGTCCAAATCGTTACCAACTTATAGAGAAAATCAGACAAGACTTCTGGCAAAGATGGCGCCGGGGGTTCGTAGCGGAGCTGCAGCAACGCACGAAATGGAAAACCCTGGTTTTCCATTTCGTGCGTTGCAAGCATGAGCTTCGCGTGGGTGATCTGGTGATCCTAAAAGAAGAAAATGTTCCTCCACTGCAATGGAGACTCGGCCGTGTCACACGTTTGTATCCTGGGACGGATGGAGTCAGCAGGGTGGCCGATGTCATGTCTTCCAGAGGCACAGTACGAAGGGCTGTGAACAAAATGTGCATCCTACCAAGTTCAGCCCCAGCAGACACGACACTGATCAATGATGACAAGGAGGCTGCCGAGAATAAAGAAGCTTGAAAGCTACCCTTTCAACCCCGGGAGGATGTTCGCGCCCCACACTAAAGTTACTAAAACCGGCCGGATGTGTGCCCGGCTCTACGGGACGCGAGGGGGTGGAGAGAGGGACGCGGGCGGAAGCCGTACGCGCTGGAGCCGCGCGCCGCCATTGCTAATATTACGCCGCTAGAGCATTGTCGAAAACACCATAAAAATAATATTAAGCGAAGCCAGTGTCGCGTTGTCCTTGTAAACCTGTAATTATTTATCTTAATTAAAATACTTTTCATTACCTATCAAGAAGAAGTATTATTTTGTCTCCGACAACGTGTGTGCACGTACCGAGGTCCTTATGTATGAAGGGACTGGCTGTTGTTCTCGCGGTAGTGCATGAAGGTGAGTGACGTCATCGTTTGTGTGAGGCAGCGTACGTAATCTTCGTCCGACATTTCGGTTGTAGTAGTCGGCGCGAAGAAATCCGATGGCACACGTAGCGTAGAACCGTAGGTCATTAGCGCAGGACTTAGGTTGTTGTCTTCACGCAGCGCTGTTCGGAGGCCAAGCAGTACGGTGGGAAGTTCGTCACTCCAGTTTGTAGTTGCGCCTCTAGCCATTAACGCAGCTTTTAGCGTACGATGCCAGCGCTCTATTTGACCATTTGACTGCGGATGGTATGCGGTTGTACGTATGCGTGTAATGCCGAGTTTCTTCATTAGCGCGCTGAACAACGACGATTCAAACTGCCTGCCTTGATCAGTTAATATACGTAGTGGGCAACCGAATCTCGCAATCCAGTTTTCATACAGTGCTTTTGCGACGATCTCAGCTGTTATTTCGCGCACTGGTACGGCTTCTGGCCACCAGTGGCGAGGCGTCCTTATAAGCCGATTCCCATCGGCTTCCCTTTCGAATTTTAAGAAAGAAGCATAGGTATAAGTTATAATTTAGGTATAGGTATAATTAATATAATCATTTAAACCACACAATTTAAATATGTAGGTATAACAAAATGCCTACCACCGTAAAAAAATTGTCTATAAATTACTTGAAACATTTTGCTCCTACTAAACAAGCCGGTAAGCGTCTCGGCTTCCTCCTCCATACAAAACTACGCTTGCGTGACGTCATCCACGCCACGCCGCGCGATGTTCGCAAAATATGCGGCTCATGGAGCGGCTTCCAGCCAATCAAAACTCGCGAGTGAACGAGAAAGAACGCGTCAAGAGTAGAGTAGCTATATATTTCTATGCGCGAGTGACAGCGCTTAGAGCTCTCAAATATGTAAACAAACAAATCAGACAAATTCACTCTCATTGTTCTTATTTTGTTTTAGATAATATCATTAACAATTTGTTCGTTGTATTACTTAATTGAATTAATTAGTGTGTGTATCATTTGGAAATAACATAGTTCGTGTGTGTATTGTGTTGTGAAAATAGAGAGACCTACGTTGAAATGAGGTATTTTGGTAAGTAGACAGTTTGCATCAAGTTTCTTTTTAGTGTACCTACTTTTAAAACTTAACTAGGATAGCATTGGTCGCATTAGACTGTTTTCTGACAGATTATTTACTTTAGAAAGAAACTTGTTTTTTCAAGGATAAGTTTTGAGAATAAAAACGTGTTATAAAACTCGGGCACGCCGCACGGGTGAATTACTTACCTATCAATATTACGTCAATATTAAAATTACTAACGTCGTGACGGATTTATGAAACATGAAATGTATTCCTATACGATAAATATCAATGGCTAACAGGCCGTTGTAAATTAAATAAAATGTATTGTTTCTAGTGCCAACTTTTCTCAGATTCTAGCCCTCTTATTATAAAACGCGGTATCAAATAAGTATCGGCTTTTGTACTAGGTACCTTTAATCCAGCTTTAAGTACGACCTTGAAAAAACGTTATTACAAAACGCAGTTTATCGCAAGTCCTATTACTATCTGTAGTACAAAAGATAAACCATCGAGCCCCCTAGTTTAACTGCAGTACTTAGTCGACAAACGTCAAATTCCGACATTATTTACTTTTGAGGTTATTTGTTTTGTGATGAAATAAACGAAAGTGGATATAAATATGTGTGATTTGGAATACTTGGATGTGTTAGAATACTATTGAGAGTGTCCGGGGACCCAACAGAGTGCGTCATCGAGAAAATCTCTTCAAATTACCTGACGACAATTTTCGATATAAATATCGATTTACGTTTTTCGAAATAATAGTCAATTGAATGCATGATGATAATCCATGATGATCCAGGATGATCCTATGACGCTCAACTGGGCTCGCCATAAAGTAAGTAGCCTTTACAGTGCAAGTAGGTTGCCAAAACATCCTAATTAATTGTATAAGAGTCGAAGTTTTTATTATGGATGTTTGTTTATGTTCCACGCATAAACTACCACATGGATTTTGATGAAACTCCGAAAATACCTCTATATCAGATTATCATACAGTCTACTGTTTATTTACAGATTCAAGACTATTTTGGTGTTTTGCACGCCGTATCTCTGCCAGTGATATGCAATGTTTGTAAAAGACTGGAAGCTAGCTAAAATGTACAAAAATGCCAAGATGAGAAAGGGAACAAGATTGTGTGATGAAGAACAGTGTCCAACATGTAGGTATCAGTGCGTTTGACTGTATAAATAGATATCGGAATAAAATATACAAGACTTTTCTACTTTTTTGTTGTTTCATTTTCTTTTGGTAATTTAATGCACACGATATTCTGTGTGTAAGTTATTGTGCACTTAATTTTGAAGAGGTTCTAATTAGATGCACAACGTCTTATTTAATCATTTAAATCGGGATGAAAATAATCCAAGTTATTTCTAACCTAAAAACAAAACATAACTCGGATACGCGCGCTGACGTTCCGTTATACGCGCAAACTCGATAGTTGTTTAAAAGAGAATAATTGGATCATGTATATCGTTAAAAGATACTAGAAATATAAAATTACCTTTAAATAATAAAAAGAAATATTTTTTTCTGCAGAGATATTGTTTTTATTATCATAGTTATTTATTTTTCATCAAAATAGACTTAACAAAATAATGTAAAAAGGAACGGCGCATAGAATTCGGAACGATTGAACGAATGATTTAAATATTTGTTGCTTATAATCTGTGGATATTATTTGAACCCATGGGACAGGAAATGTCTATGAAAAAAACGTGTATACCTGCAGTAACTAAAATGGCTGCCATTACTAGGGTTGTACCGCTACCGGATTCAACAAATATCGATATTGTATTCTAGTTAGAAGTACGTACGAGTCTTACTGGGTGCATAAAAATAACCGAGTATAAATAATTTCTTCGTCATAGAACTAACTATCACATTAACTTCACTGATACTAATAACCTTAACAACATCAACCAAATAGGAGGAGTCATTTCAGTAGAGTGATACCTTTAAAAAAAAAAACACAGGCAAAGTAATTATTTATTATTTCAAATAGCCCTATGAAAGTTCTTTCACGACAGACTAGTTGCAGGGTGCCAAAGATTCGGTCTTATGAAGAAGAATCCGCAAGAAACGCCATAAGTAGATACTCTTTTAAAAAAAATACAATAATTTAAAATCGTTTTCAAGCTATTCATGAGAAAGTTATATAATGCAAATGGAGCTAATTATGTATTAATCGATTGTACAAAACAATTTTAGTGCTAAGAAAAAAATATTTATACAATTCGAAACCTATATTCGGTAACTAAGTTCTGAAGCAAATATTGCAACTTGCATTCCGATGTGCTCGTCTGTGCGGAAGCACTGCCGTGCCCGTGGTCGCCGTAGAAGCATCATGTGAAGATAAAAAGGCAAAACATATTATTTTCAATAAAATATGTCTTTAAAATCCTGAATTTTATAATACGCCTTTTTCTTCAAAATGTTTTTAACTGCATTTTAAAACTTTTTATCTGTAAAATGAAGGATATATATAAAAACATAAACTATTCCCTAAAAATATACACATATATTCGGAACGCAACTAGCTAGTAAGCAAGCAAGAAAAGCTAGTATTTAACTAAAGAACAAAATAAAGATGTTTTATTGAAAATAATACACAACTCTGAGGGCTCAATGTCTAAGGGCATAAACTGCGTTAAGCGTGTGCACGCACGTGAGCACGTTCGCGTGCTTATGCGCGGGCATCGGCGCGTGCATCCGCGTACGCAGTTTTCTCAGTACAATTTTGACGTTGGAGGTGTACAATCGAATAAGTCGTAAAATACGTCGCGTGCATGCGTGCCCCATTGCACGGAAGTATCACGCGACGGGTTCACGAGCGTGTGCACGCGCATGGGCACGCGCGGGTCGTTTTTGTATGGACACGCGAGAGGCACGCTAAACGCAGTTTATGCCCTTAGGGACAGTAAGTTCTGATGTTAAAATTTGTAAAAGCAGACTTATTAAGTGGATATTATATCGATACTATTATGACAACTGCACAGCACTATGCCAATATGCTATGTTATTGTAAACAACATTTATTTCTAAATATAGGTTTTTATACAGAAATAAACCAAAATATAAGTACTTTCACCATCAATTCATGTTCCCGTAACATATTTTTTATCCAATGTGAATTATTTTATGTAGTTTCTAGCAAAAATAGGTTCCTAACCTGTGTAAAGACAATCCAGCTTGATTTTGGTGCTTCCTAGCACCACACTTCACAATACAACACATAGGCATATTCGTTGATTATTTCACTATTGAAATAGTAAAGTCTTAAAAGTAAACACGAGTGATTTCCTATAAAATAGCAAAAATAAGTCACGAAGAGCACCTATTTGACAGCACAACTACCATGACATAATGGCCAGATATGGCACGCACCTACAAACAGGAGGATTTCAAAAGTAAATGTCACCATTTTACGCAATCACAAAAATATTGTTGTCCCTGTTTTCAAATACACTTATCTGCTTAGAAAGAGTGAGACAGAACTATGTTGCATAGTTTGTTTCATATTTATATAACTATAGATACGTCTATAACAACACGGCGTCTCCTTATGATTCTAAGCTCGATGTTTGAACCACAGACAAATCGAAGTACCAAACAGTCTTCTCTTAGTCTACGTTTTGTAATAAGGATGTAAAGACTATCGTAAGAACCGTAACAAACCAAGATGTCTTCAGTCTGGTTTAAACCACTACTTGCGGCAGTTTTTATAATAAGAGGGAAGTAGTTTATGGAATAAAGTTTTATAGATATTAATAATCTGCAGAATTCCTCGAGAAAACATGTTCAAACTATCAGTCTCTCAGTCAGTGCTAAAAGGTGGACTGAGAAATTACCTCCATTACCTCTCCCCCCCGTCCCTGAGAACCCCCCACCCCACCAGTTTTTTTTTTGCTGCGGCTTCCCTATTTCAATAAATCACCCTTCGCCACTGCTGGCCACTTTGTGAATCTGCCCATGATAGTAACACAATATCGATAATCGTAAGATAGTCGAAGTGGGCCGACTATATCGATATGGATGTGTTCGAAGCGTTGCGATGCACATAGGGGTATCTGATCAATAAAGTCTATCAAAATTATTTATTGCTATAATTTATTTATTAGCATTAAAATGTACTCAAAAAGTTCAAAAAACTATTTTGAGTTATTTTTTAACAGGAATTTGAAATAAGTGTAAAAAAAATCATTTGTCACTATTTATTTATTGCAATCTTTAACAATTTAGACGTATTAATTAAAAACTTATATAACTAATAAATTATTAAATTAATTAAATCGCTTATAACTACTCTTCTTCATCTGAATCATGTTCACTATCTTCTGCATTCCCTTTATCCTTATCAACTTCGTAGGACATTAACATTTCTTTAGTTTCCAGTTTAAAAGGTATTGATTTTTTAGACACTTCGTCTAATACTTGTCAAATATGGGTCTGAAGTTAATAATAATCTATTTAAGACATGCATATTACTTATTTATTTATTATTTATTTATTTATTTATTTATTTATTTATTACACTCTGGAGGACTTACAGCTTAAACTAACTAAAAATAGAAGCCAACCTAAACTACAGAAAGCCAATTACAAGTCCTCACGTATAGCAACAGACTTACAATTAAGAAGTGAGCATATCAATATTTTCACAGTCATTACAGCTTATTAAACAAGTTAATTGCAAGGATCAATTAGTATTAACTTGAAACCTTTAGTTAACAAACAAAAAGTACTAAATGATAAAAATATTATAAACATTTCTAAAAACTAGGGAAACAATCAAAATGCTACTTAAAAAAACTTTAGGCTAATGCGTCTTCTGGCCGACGCCACGCTAGTCGTAAAGGGATCAAAGTCATACTGCTTACATACCTCTATATTGTTGAACTGTCTACCCGCTCGTATAATAAAACTATTCTGTCTGTAATTTGTTGATGCTAGAGGCACACGTAGGGGTGGGTTATTGCGGAATAATTTTTGCGGTACATTAAAGTGAAATTTAAATAGAAGTTCGGGGCTGTCAATATAGTTATTGAAGATTTTTAATACGTACAGAAAGTCGGCAATCTCACGTCGATCTTTGAGAGGTAATAAATGATATTTTAGTATATAGTCAGTTCTACTGAATTTTCTTGCATATTGTTCCCTGAATTTTCGAAAATGTTTATTACGAGCCCCTGCAGCTTCTTCTGATAAGGCCCCTATTGGTAGTATGGCGTGTCTAATAACTGTAGGCCCATGTATTAAAATTTTGTGAAGTGTAGGAGTCATTGGATACCATGAGTATAATTCTACATACATCTTCGCTGTGTCTTGGCAATAGGTGTCAAATTTTTCAATATTAATTTTATATCCACTTGATATCACTTCTAAAATAACTGCTAATCTTTCTATTAAAGTTTTGTCAATTCTGGTGATATTTGCCGATATTTCTATATTGTTAAAAAATCTTCTACTAGTGTTCCCGTCATTAGTGTTCCCGAAGTTGGCTTTAGATACATCCACTATTAAACCCAGTTCATTTTTGAATACTTCTTGGATTTTTGCTTTTCTATCTTTTATTATATCTTTTTCGGTCTGAGTTCTCACTTGCCATTTCTTTATAGTAAGTTTGTAAGAAAGGTGAAGTATTGTTTCAAAAAATCTGATGCGAGCATGTAGAATATACAAACCAAACTCCAAATTTTGCAACTCTGTTGAAGTGGTCTCGTTAAACTTTTCGAGTTTATTAATATCCTTTGATGTGGCTTTGCAAATATAGCATCTCATTGAAGAGGTTGCGTTTGTTGCCGAGTTGCACACTTTACCATCTACCATGGTGAGTAACAAGTTATGAGTATCTGTTATTCCGCAGCACCCGAAAGTTATCTTTGTGCCAATTAACCGTTTAATTTGGTCTTTGTGGTACCTAATTAATTTCATCATTTGTTACATCTTTGCTCTCGTGTATAAATCCGATCCGCATTGGTCGACAGTAACGAGGAGAAGACGGTGATGGATATTACCAAATAATTTTTTTATTACTCTTACTTATCAACTGTAATGGCACAAGTGATGATTGAAAAATATTTGCGTCAGACTCACTGCTGTTAACGAATTTTTGTTTATATTGCGCCTGCTGCGAACCATCACATCCCCATTTATATGTGAGCTCTAGATTCACCAATTCTTCCTCTAGTAAAGTTTGTAACACTTCTTCAAGATATAATATAAGACTCTGAGCAGTGTGGTCTAGTAATGCTTGTAACTGAATTTCTGCACACGTTTCAGTGACCCTATAAGACTCGGCATTTGGATAGCAATCTCGTTTTGCTTTTTGTAAAATGGAATAGCACGGATATAGTTTTTTTTTTTAACTTTTTAAATTAGCAGTACAGGTATAGAAGTACCTACTGGGCAGCAGGGCGGGAAGATGGGTGATTTTGTAGTGAAACTTGGGGAGGCCTATGTCCAGTAGTGGAAGTCTTTCGGTTGATATAAATGCTGATGACTTTAGCATAATTGAGCTCTGAGAGTTAATCTTCTTATCGAGTGAGCTGTAGGCTTTTATCGCCTAATAAGCCCTAGTGTCAGAGTTTTCTCAAATCCACCTGACGGCCTCTTTTTTTTTTTTTTTTTTTTTTATCGACGTAAAATCATCAAATGACCCCTCCCGCTGTGGGTTAGCAGCGGTGAGGGAGTGTCAGACTCTTACTGACTAAAATCGTCGTGTTCCGTCATAAGCCTTTTATGTACTTCCGGCAGGCACCTGACGGCCTCTGACGTGGAATTTTAACAACAACTGCTACTGAGTAAAAGTTGGGTACGCCATCTTTACGTGCCCTCCTAGGAACAGACTTCGGGCTGCTTTGTGTAAGTCTCAGAAAACTCACAAAGCGATTTCGACCCGACTCGGGAATCGAACGCGGGACCCACCGCACAGCAGTCGTGCTTGCGACCACTAGACCAATGGGGCAGTCATTAAAATGTTTAGTTAATAAAATTTTTCGAAAATAATTACCTGCTAAAAATCCCATAGTAACTGCAACTTTCTGGCTCAAAACTTGTGTTGCATACTTTACTTTCATTTTTTGAAATTTATCAGGATTTATGTGTCGATCTGTTAGTTTGTTAACTACACGTATTCCTTTATATGCTGGGTCTTCTTCATATAATTTGACTATATGTTCCCATTTTGCCAATTTTGAGGATCCATTTATGGAACATACTAAATTTTTGGTCATCATGTTCTTTCTTATTCCCTTAATCAAATGTGGCGGGTCGTATGAAGGAATCGCCTCTTTGCCGTCGACTTCAAATATGTCTCTCCGTAATTCTTTATTTTTCTTTAAATAATCAGCTCTCGTCTCCTTAATCAAAGAGTTTATCACACTCGCGTTTGATGAACCTTGGTAACAGACTGTAGCTAGGACATGTAGACACTGAGCAGTTTTTGTATCACAGCTTTTATTTATTTAGCCAGTTCAGCTGAATTTGTGCTGCCTGAACAAAATGAATATGAAATAAGTTGCTTGTATTTTTTTTGAACGCCTCTTATCATAAACACAAGAGCATGGTCAGCTAATTGATTTTGTCTTGACTCGCCATTATTTACGAAACCTGTAATTTCATCTTTTCTTTGATTATAATCAAAATGTGGCGCAATGCACATTTCATCAAATAATAAAATGCAAAGTTTGTCATCTTCTTTCAATTGATTAAAAAGGTTTTCATTGATCCCTGGTTTCAGATTGGCTCGCGCTATTAACCTATTTAAGGTCAAAGCCGATGGCAAGACAAAAATTTTTTGCAACCACCTATAAGTCCCAGGGCTCCTTTTATATAGGCTCAATGCCATTATTTTCTCAGGCTCTGTAAATCTACGCCCCAATTTATTTTTTCCAGTTTCACGAAACTGCATTAATGTGAACATGGCAGCCAAGGTAATAAATTTCTTTATAGCATTTAGAAAAGTTTTGTTTTCTGACAAGTTCAATGCCTACTTTAATCTTCTTGCATAATTGTCTTTTTTTATTTGCAGCTTTTCGGCAGCCTTAAATAATTCATTCTGATTTAATGTATGCTTTTTCTTAGACAAAGGAGAAGGGAATGGCTCCATAGATTCCTGGGCCCAGGTGTTAACTGAATCAAATAAGCCTTATTTGTAAGAGAATATAATAACAAGGCTTCACTAAAAATTTGGTGAATTTTGGCTACCCAGAAACCAAGTTATCTGAATTATAGTAAAAGTTAGGTTATATTATAACATTGTATTTTTTTATGTATATGCGAAATACTTCTGAATCACTTCGGTTGTGTAATGGTTTTATGCATGAAGCATGTGACATTTAAAAGATCTGACACGTTTAACTCGTGCGTGAAAACTTAACGTGTTAGATCTTCGAGACATCACCCTACGCAGCGGCAACCGGCGCGTGCCCTGGACTTTCGCTATAGTCGAAGACAAGATTCTACTTACAATTTCCTGTAACCTATAAGCAGCAGGAACCAACCTTTTAAAAACTAAAAAGGGAGAAGGAAGTAAAATAAAACACCAATATACTTAATAATTAAACATGTATTATCATTCATCTTCAATTATTATTAGAATGTCATCTAAATATTGTGCAGAGGGTACGATATTTTCTTGGAATCTTGCCCAACTGAGATACCATATAATGCACATTACATGGGCACAGCAGCCTACAGTTCTTCTACCTACAATACAATTACAATAATATGATAATATTGAATCTCGTCCTATTCGACAGCTATCAACTAAAATATAAACGAAATATGTTTTGTGACTTATATGGCGGGATTGTATTCGGCCTCGCAATAACCAAGAAGAATTTGAAGCTGACAGCTGTCGAATAAGGCTGCTGCTTACCTCCCTGCACACTTCTATTATAAACCCATCATTTCCCCGCATATGTTCACCAAAATAGGACCGTGCCTGCTTTAATTGATATGTACTATTGTCTGCAGAAATGCCTGACCACCATAAGGTGAATTTTAACTTGCACTTAAAAATTAGAAGCTCTCAAGCCCCGCCTCCTGACCTTGAATAGACCAATGAAAAACAAGATCGTCCGGCGGCGCCCGGCGGCCAACCGAGCGCACGCGCCACAGTTTTTAATATTAACTCGACTTATTGATACACTGTGATTTTCGCTTGGGGCGTCTCGTGTCGGAGCATGTTTATGTGTGCGTACGATTTCGAACGCTTGTAGGGAATTTCGTAAATGTATACTTATATTTCAACTGTGCACGCGCCGTTCCATATCTTGCGTGTTCCGTAATTGATACCAGTATTCTGATCAGTTCTCATGACGTCATAAATCGACGCCTAATTGGCAAATCCTTTTTAGGGTTCCGTACCCAAAGGGTAAAACGGGACCCTATTGTATTCGCTCCTCCGTCCGTCGATCCGTCCCACGGTGGGGCATTTATTCAAATTAGGCGGCCAAAATTGTTTATTTTGCTTTATGTATTCTAAACAGTTTATTATTATTTTATATCAATTATAATGAATGTTGATGAGAAAATTACATCATCATCAGCCTATCGCAGTCCACTGCTGGACATAGGCCTCTCCAAGTGCACGCCACTGAGATCGATTTTCGGCTGCTCGCATCCAGCTCCTGCCAGCCGTCTTGCGCAAGTCATCACTCCACCGTGCCTGAGGACGTCCTACACTACGTTTGCCGAGGCGTGGTCTCCACTCTAGAACTCGTTTACCCCGTTTATTAGCCGAGAAAATTACGGTTTATTGAAAAAAAAAATACAACTTATTATTTTTCAATTAAGAGTCTCGCGTCTCTTCCAGATTTTTTATCCATTCGCATTTTAATCTATTTCATTATCAGTCTCTTCTGCGGCCGTTTCCTCATCCGAGGAATTCTCTTCAACCGTGTGGGCCTCGGCAGGCATAAGCATTTGTATTGCTTCTTCACTATGTGGCGTAGACCTCTTTTTAGGTTTTGGTCTGATGCTAGATATCAAGGGATCTGAGCAATAATCTGTTCATTACATCTAAATTGCATTGCTGTTTAGAAAATTTTCTAGCGTAATTTTGTCGGTACAGTCGAATATGCTTGTTACGCGCCTCTGCTGCTTCTTCTGACAGTAAACCAATAGGCAAAAGTGCATTTTCCGTGACAGTTGCGCCATGTATTAGTATTTTATGCATTGTGGGAGTCATCGGATGCCAGGGATATAAATCAATGTACATCTTCGCAGTCTCATACCCATATAGAGCAAACTTTTTTAAATCAACTTTATGAGAGCTGGATATGACTTCCAAAATCACTTTCAGGCGTTTTATTAGATTTAAATCCACACCGGTGATTTCAGCAGCAATTTCTGGATTGGCAAAAAATCTTCTACTAGTATTTCCATCATTGGTATTGCCAAAACCAGCTTTCGGCACATCAACTAGTAGACCCATTTGCTCTCTAAATTTTGTTTGTATTTCTACCTTTTTCTGTTTAACAATACCTTTGTCATTTTCAGATCTTAACTGCCATTTTTGTACAGGAATCTTGTATGCCAAGTGAAGTATGGTTTCGAAAAACCGAATCCTAGCATGCAACACAGATAGGCCAAACTGTATTGCGTCAATATCGACAGTTTTCTTGATGTTGAGGTCACTAAATTCTTTTGATGTCGCACCACAGATGTAGCATCTCATGGTTGAGATCGTCGAAGTTGCAGCGTTACACACTTTTGCATCAACCATAGTCAGAGTCATAACGTGTTTTAGCAATGGCACCGAATTCCGACCACTGACTGATATCGCTAAATGAATCCTTCAAAAGATAAAGAAAATACTCTAGAGCTCATTAAAAAATATGCTTTTCTGAAAGATCACGAACTTAAATTTGAAAATCTATACATGATAGTCTCTTATAATGACTTATATATGTATATATTTGTATTTAAACTGTTACGACTGGAAATCAACTGAAAGCACCGTTTTCCGACCAACTAACTACAAATATTCGTGTATCCGACCACTAAGTAGCTAGATTCCGACCAGCCAATTCTCACCTTGTAAAATCAACTGTATGACCTAGAAATAGAGTGAAAATTCTTAAAAAAACAACCATTTTGAATGTTACTTCAGCATTTATTAGGAATTTGATCCAAAAATAACAAAAATAAACTCTTTTATACTTAAATTAGATTCACAAGGATCTAAACGTAGGACGTACTATTGTCTGCAGAAATGCCTGACCACCATAAGGTGAATTTTAACTTGCACTTAAAAATTAGAAGCTCTCAAGCCCCGCCTCCTGACCTTGAATAGACCAATGAAAAACAAGATCGCCCGGCGGCGCCCGGCGGCCAACCAAGCGCACGCGCCACAGTTTTTAATATTAACTCGACTTATTGATACACTGTGATTTTCGCTTGGGGCGTCTCGTGTCGGAGCATGTTTATGTGTGCGTACGATTTCGAACGATTGTAGGGAATTTCGTAAATGTATACTTATATTTCAACTGTGCACGCGCCGTTCCATATCTTGCGTGTTCCGTAATTGATACCAGTATTCTGATCAGTTCTCATGACGTCATAAATCGACGCCTAATTGGCAAATCCTTTTTAGGGTTCCGTACCCAAAGGGTAAAACGGGACCCTATTGTATTCGCTCCTCCGTCCGTCGATCCGTCCGTCCGTCTATCGCCAGGCTGTATCTCATGAACCGTGATAGTTAGAGAGCTGAAATTTTCACAGAAGATGTATTTTTGTTGCCGCTATAACAACAAATTAAATAAATAAATAGATATGTATAAATTAATAGATACAAACAAACTGAAAACTAGAATTAAATAAATATTTTGGGGGCTCCCATACAACAAACGTGATTTTTTTGTCCGTTTTATAAATAATGGTACGGAACCCTTCGTGCGCGAGTCCGACTCGCACTTGGCCGGGTTTTAAATATACTGGTCAGTGTTCTATCTAGATCTAGGCTACTTTGGTGTTTGAAATACTACTAGTCAAACTTGAAACTTCTCACCAGGTGGCACCAGTATGCTATAGCGTCGGACTCATGACGTCACGAGCACTGGCCAGCATACCTACTGGTATCATTTACGGAACACACCCGTTGTCTTTGGAAGTAATTTTTATGAATATGTATTATTTTTTACCGACCGCCGGCGAGTCTATATCAACCCCATGCCGCCAATTTATCATAAGCGATGTGCGAGCAAAAATGCGTTTTGAATCTTAAGTGTTACTAGTTAAGATTCAAACTCGCATGTCGCTTACGATAAAATGGGAAGGTGTCGATGATTAACATCACTCGATATCATTCACGTTTACACATTCAAAACAAAAAATAAAACACTGTTTTAAAGATTTATCAGGTTTATTAACTTAATAAACAATCAAAAACAATAGAAAATAACAACAATATCATCAAAACATGTAGGAATAAAAAAATACTCGTAGAAATGAGAAAAACACAAATGAAGAACCAAGGAATCAGTAAAAACACAACTTCTGAGGAATGCGCAAGCGTTGCCCGCGAAATTCAAATTTTTACAATGCCATTTTTATTCTAGTTACGACAAGACAATTAAAAAAAAATATAGAATATCTGATTTTGACGGGTAATGTTGGCATTTTTGGTTCACCAATTTAAATCAATTAATAGAATTCCCTCTTGTCCTGTCTTAAAAACAGTAAGTTCTTAGTCTAAGCAATTCTTTCCCATTTGCAGTCTGAGGGCGGTGATACGTTTTTTTTTTATTTATTTAAAACACCTTAAACTATCATTACAGGATTTACCCTAATGCAACAGCTTTTTAACATGGCACAAATAAATATTAGTATAAAATATTTGGTGGCTTTTATTATGCTGACAATTATTAGTTTAGTTCTAATTAACAAATAAATCTTGATTCATCATGGCTTATGAAATAGTTTTATTTATAAAACGATTTTAAAAGAACATTCATATTTTTTAACAATAATTATAATTTAAATGATATACGAGATTTATACTGTCTATAAAAACAAAAAAAAAACTAAAATAAAGGCAAAAACAATCAAAATCTTCTCTAAAATGAAATTAACGAATATAAAATAATATTTTTTTTATTACACATTAACTACATGACCAAACAACAACAAAAAAAATTGACCACATTATTATAACTATATAAAGGCAGTGAAAGATATTAAACACATACCTACATGTTTTGAAATGGCACAAATAAAAACTAATGTATGCTATAATACAATATTTGAAAAAAAAAAACAATAAAAAAAAATAAACTTTAGATTAAATTATGCTAACAATTGGTAGTTCGTAGTAACAAACAAAATAAATCATGATCCATCTTAACATTATATAAGAAATGGTTTTATTTATAAAAGTAAATCATTTTTAAAATGACCAGAATAGTCATATATTTTACAACAAAAATATGTAAGAAAAATAAACAAAGCTAAAATAAAAGCCACAAACAATCAAAATCTCTAAAATTAAATTAACGTATGGTAAATAATATTGTCTTATTACTTATTAATATTAACTAAATATAAACTGCTTAATATATTATATTATAAACAAGATAATTAATATATATTTAAGCGTATTACGGACAAAAAAAAAACATTAATATTTCGTCATTGCGCCTCCTGCGTCAATGACTGCGTCGCATCTCGACCTTATTGATCTTATTAAATTATCGCACAAGTCCGTTCCTCGAATTGACTCCCAAGCTTCTTGGCAGTGGTTTAATAGTGCTTGTTGGGTTCTCTCCCTTCTATTATCCCACCTTTGGACCATTATACCCCACAAATTTTCAATGGGGTTAAGGTCAGGGGATCGAGATGGCCACCGCAGAGTTTTTATTTCTGGTTGGTTCGCCAACCAGTCCTGCACAATGCGTGCCTGGTGTATTGGGCAATTATCTTGAACGAATATGAATTCCGGTAGCTCTGCTCTCGGATACACAGTGCGTACCGTTGGCACCAACGTATCCTCGAGCAAGTCTCTATAATTTATACCATTTGCTCGCCCTGGAAAGTGCACCAGTTCTCCGGGACCATCTGCACTCATCCAGCCCCACATGTTTAGGCAAATTCTGCCCGATTCATTATTTTCCACAACATTTCGCGGTTCATAGCGCGTATTCGTAATGCGCCACAAGTGTTTACGGCCATGCTGACTTGACCGAAAACACTTTTCGTCAGCAAATATAGCATTTGCGAAATTCGCATCTCTGTGCTCTCGTGCAAATCGCACTCGCGCAAGTTTCTGCTCTTCAGTGAGCACGATTTTTCGTGCCGGTTTACGGTGGTGCACTCCCGACCTGTGTAATGCACGGCGAATGGTGTCCGTTGATACGTCATATTCTTCAGCGAACACTCTCGTCGGCGTGAAGGCGTTTCCTTCTTGGTAGACGTCCACCATACGTTGGACGTTATCTTCTGTAAGGACACGAGTTCGTCCTACTCGTGGTCTATGTTCCAAGGAACCCTCCGCTTCATAGCGTCTGATCCACAGCCGGACGGTATTTCTCTAAAAGCAGAAAATAATCACATTAGTAACGGCCCTCCGATGCCAAAAAAAAAATACTACTAATTAAATCAGGTTTGGTGTTTGAAATACTGCTAATACGTCAAATTGACACTTCTCACTAGGTGGCACACTACCACAATATACCTATATGGCATCGGACTCATGACGTCACGGGCACTGGCCAGCATGATTGTCACATTTTCGGAACACACCCCTTACGTAACCAGAACAAAAGTGGGATAGTGAAAATTTGAATTTCGCGGGCAACGCTTGCATTCCTCAGAAGTTGTGTTTTTAATGATTGCTTAGTTCTTTATTTGTTTTTATCATATCTAAGAGAATTTTCTATTCCTATACGGTATTTTATGATGAATAAATATATCGTTGTAATTTTTTGTTGCTGTTTGTTTATTTAGTTTGTAAACCTGATACCTAAATCTTCAAAACAGTGTTTTTTGCGAAGTTAAACAAAGAAATCAAAATTACTTTGAGGTGTATATTATTCGTGCGAATGATGTCGTGTAATCCTATCCTGATGTTAACATTATCATATTATACCTATATGTTTTAAAATAAACTACATAGGTAACTATTTCCAAACACATGAGAACGGCGGCGGTCGGCGGGCGGCGCGTGCGCTCGGTCAGCCGCCGGCGCCGGGCGGTCTAGTCTTATTACAATACAACCAAACAAAAAATGCTCTGTGCTGCGCTTTGCTCTAAGCGCTTCGAACGTAATAACATTAAAAATCGTTTCCTCAAAGTCGTTCATTTTATACCAAAGTAGGAAACTACCTAACTACTCCTCGTTCCCGATTAAATATAGCTTTACGAAATACAGGTAAGTAGGTAATACAAGAAATTTACGAAACAGGATGCGCGAAAAACATAACCCTTATCTGATAGTCAGGTAAACTAATTTTTCTGACAACATAAAAAAAAATTAAAGAATATTTTTTTTCTTAGAAAGTAGCCATACCGAGTTAACCGAGTCGGCGCATCACAATAAAGCAATAAACTTGTGACTAAGCCGTTCTTTGCATAATGAGTCATTGCGAATCAATCATTAAACCGCTGCCATATGGTCTAAATTAGCGTTCGCAACAATGAAAACCATGAAACAGATAGTGCGTGTGTGAGCGAGGAAGTAGGCCTACAGAGTTGGTGCATCACAACAAAGCAAGTAGATACAAACTTAGATATAATTATGTATATTTTGAACCTGTTTCTAAGCTGTGCTTTGCAAATGTAAGTTCAAATGCATTGTGAATTAATCGTTAAACCGCCGCCGTAAGGTCTAAAATCATGTCCCCAATGACGAAGACTACTTAAAAATTTGAAAATGTTACATTTTAAGATCAGTTTACTTCGTTCCAATTGTTTAAAAAATATTAGTTTTATAGGAAGTAATACAAATATGTAGCTAGCAAATCACTTCATATCACATATTTCGGATACATTTTAGTAATCATTATCTTAGTATTATTATAACTCTGCAATAACACCAATAGCAATTTAAAGTGGCTTGCGAAAATTATTTTATTGATAAATTCAAAATTTGAAATATTAAACTCACAAAGTTATGAAGCCTAAGTATGAATATTAATGCCTATTCTTTATATATATCGATGGATTCACGTTAATGGAATTTGTTGTACTTATTTTTTTTTAATTACTATGTTATTTTAAACTATATATGTTGCTGTGCCCTTACAGGGTCCATAATTGTACTGTAGTTTTAAGCCTTGTATACCACCTGTTACACACATTATGCAATACAAATAAATGAATATGAATATAAGTCAACTTTCGTTATAACGATGAATAAAAGGTTTCGTATTTTGAAACAAGAAAAATTTATCACAATAATTATTAGGTATCAAAATTATTTATGTAGTACTTACGCTCATGTGCAGTTGGTCAGCAATTTGACTAATATTGAATCCTTGTCCATGTAACACTATTATCTGGTTACGCTCTTCATGTAGGAGATTTCTGGAAGACATTTTAACACAAAAATGTTCCAGCACTAATAAACAGCGTCCGTAATATCCACAAAAATCATAAAACAAGTAACACGTCACTAAGCTGCTCAGTGCAGTTTGCAACTAATTACATTAACTCTGTCCTAATAGGCGCAACCCTCTTAGGGGGCGTGGTTTTGCGCCGTCGCAAGATTTAAGCGAAAAAATTTTTAAGTGAGCAGGCACTTCAGCTGATCATAGTACATCATATGTCAATCTTTATTATAATAACAAAATATATTACTATATATTTTTAATGAGATCATTAAATAACAATTATTAAAAGATATATAAAATACTATTATGTATGTACGTAACTATATGTATTTATTAAAGGGTTCACAGATTGTTTTGATTTCGCAGTTGATTTATTTTCGGAACATCATAAGTCCCACGGCTAGACATGAGAGCTGGACTTTCGATTTTGCACATGATGTCTGTAATATCATAGATCAAGATATCATCTTTCTCCGGCCATTTCCAGTAACTTCCACTCATTGTCATTGTCTTTACTTTTATGTTATCATTTAAATTTTCCATCACTATTCCGGGAAAATATTCTCCTTCATATTGTACAACAACAAACACCCCTTCTGGGTACTCCATTTTTTCTTTTGCTTCTGTAATATCTGTATTGATTTCAACTTTTGTCTTCTTTTTTGACTTAGTTTGCTGACTTTTTTCTTTCTTCTTTTGAGCTCTCTCTAATTTATCATTCTCTTTAGCTAGTTTCTCTGCCTCAACTCGTCGTTGATATTCCATAAACTGGTCGCTAGTTGCTACGGTGGGATACATTTTTGGTTTTTTTAATTGCCCCTTGCAATCTGTGGTAGTCTTCCTCTTCTTTTCTATATTTCCTGGCCAAAAAAGAGCATTTTTAAAAGGTGTAGGATATTTTGAACCTGTGGTATTGTCTCCTGATTTTTTAACTGGTGTTTTGTAGTCTGGTTGTTGTGGATCATGAAGGTTTAAATCTGTATTTATATCTGAATCTTTTGCTTGGTGTTGCTTTGATGTAGATGGCTGAGATATTAAATTCACTAAGCTTAAAGACCCATCTGATTCGACTATTGCTTCAATTGCTTCATCATTAGCTAACCAAAACTCTTCATTAATAATTATGTCAGAAATAGTTTGATTTAAGTTACTAGGCAGATTATTTTGAAAAGTAGATTCATTCATAGATATATTTTTTTCAGATTGTATATTTTTCCAGAATTTATAGAGTTCAAGAAATCTCTCGTCTAGATCAATTTCAGAGTCAACATTTTTAAATTTATTTACAACTTCCGTAGGCAAACGAGCTTCCACTTCACTTAGTAAATTCAATGGTTGACTGCCATCTGTTTTGTGTGTGACGTGTTGATTAGCAGTAGATAGTGCTAGATTGTTATTTTCTTCATTGGAAATTTCTTTTATTAGCTTCGAGTAATCTATAGCATCCTCATTAAACGGATAGAGCCCACACGTTTGGAATGCTTTTGCAATTATCGCAGGCGAAAGTGTTGCATTTATAGACTTATACAATATTATCGGAAAATCTGATCGCTGCATTTTTTTCCCGCTGTTTGCCATACGCCATTCCCGGACATCATTGCGCCAACAATTTTTTAAAGGATAAAATACCCCTACATCCAATGGCTGTAGACGGTGAGTAGCATTGGGGTAGAATGCTATCAGAATTATCTCATGTTCTTTACAGTATTCACTCAGATTAATATTAATGTGAGATGAATGACCATCCAGAAAAAGAACTACTGGCATTTGGATTCCTTTTTCTTTTAACCATGGGTGAAAGACATTTGTGATGTATTCATAAAATGTCTCACTAGTCATCCACCCAGAATCAGAGTGACCCATTCCCCACCCTTTAGGCATATTGGCTGTGATGTACGACGGAACATAGCGTTTATACGGAAACATAATCAATGGTGGAGGTATTGCCCCATCAGCAGCTACTGTAAGTAAAACCGTCAAACACTCTTTCTCGTCGTTGACAGTACGATTGTACACTTTTTTCGAGCCTTTTCTGACTAGTACTTGCTTTTCTTGAGGCGACAGATAAAAACCGCTCTCATCACAATTGAAGATACGTTTGGGGTCTTGGAGAAGTTCTATTAATTTATTATCAACAAAATATTGCCGTATTTTTGAAAACCAGCTCCTAATATTATTCTCCGAAACAATCGCTCTGCATGTTGTAAGAGATTGTGGAACTCTTTTCGAAACTTCCGGGTGGCGAGCAAGAAAGCCATTATACCATTTCTTACCCGGCTGGTCATCTTTAAAAGGATTTTGACGGCCTAAACTCTTAATTAATTTAGTGACAGAATCCAGTAACTGAGTCTTCGTTATCGGAAAACCGACTTCGCCCAATTCTAAAATCCATTTCACCAGATACATTTCTTCTGAGCTTGTCAATACAGTTGGACCGCCTATGTTACCTGGATTTTTATATTTGTCTTTTAATCTGTCTAATATCGTTGTTTTTGGAATGTCGTATGATTTTGCAGCCTGATTTATACTCATTTTCTTCTCTCGTATATCTCGTAGTGCTTTCTTCATATTTTCCTGCGAATACTTTAACCTTTTCTTATCACTCATGATGATGTACCTGAAATAAACACATGCAATTTTAAACAAGCACACCGAAACCAAAAGCACCGGAGTTGGACGGAAACAGGGACAAGCGAAACAAATCGTATCCAGATTCCGACCAATCCTATATTTGCCTAATAAGTCCTCTAAACCGAAATTTATATTAATTTTTTAGCGCGTTTCAATTTCACACACACTTATAAAAATCTAACAGCATTGTAATTATGCAATTATGTCTAATAAACATAAAGTATAAGGTTTTAAAACCAGAGTGGTCTTTGGAAATGAATAGGAAGTAAACCGAAAAAAAGTGCAAGTTAAAACGAATTTTACAAAAAGTCCATTAAAGTTATCATAGGTCGGATACAGGTGTATTATATAAAGATATCTTTTAGAATCAGTAAATGAAAACGAAACACTCACAAAACAACACGAATAATAGAAAATTAGTTTTATTTACAACGTGCAAAATTTCTTTTACCGACCAAGTGGTCGGTATTCGGAATATTATGATTTTATAGGGCACCTCATTCCGTCCACAATTAATTAGCCGATAAATATATAAAAATAAGCAAGATTTTTTTGCATATTGAAATTTTAAGGCGTTAATACACTAATAAAACGTATAAAGTAAAAAAATGCTAAACTTACCAGAGTATTCTTCACAAAAACCCAGATGTTTGTTTTCACAGATTTATGTTTTTTTCACATTCAACTTGATACGAACTACTCCGTTGCGTAGCTTTTGTTGAAATGACAGAGTGTCCGTTGACATTTGAAACACAAGTTTTGACAATTGACGTACGATGAGTTATACTAAATTGAATGCGTTCGGTTTCACGGCTTTCGCGCGATATTTTAAATGTTTTAATGGATAAAAACCAAAATGGTCGGATAGAGGAAGCTAGTCGGAAACCGGTGCCATTACGTTACTTAAGAAAATTTCGCTCATTACGAATTCACTGGGTTTCAAAGCATTTATAGCCTCTTCGACATTTGCGATTTCAAACTTAGTGATATCCACTGTTTCTTTGATAAATTGGATTCTTATTGGTCGACAGAATCGTGGTGAAGAAGGAGTTGGATTGTGCCAAACCACTTTTTTGTTTGACCTGCATACTAACTGTAGCGGAACAAAGCAGCTTTGGAAAATGTTACTGTCACTTGCGTCCAACTCTTGCATTTTTTGTTTGAATTGTGATTGTTGAGACCCGTCACATCCCCATTTTGAAATAAGGGTCAACGATTGACGCTCTTCTGGACTTAAGTGTTTTAATACGTCCTCTAAATATGTTACCAAGCGTTTAGCTGTATGGTCCATTAGATCCTGCAGGTTAATTTCAGCACATGTTTCAGTTATCCGATAGGCATCTTTCGCCGGATAACAAGTCTGTTTAGCTTGCTTTTATTTATTTATTTATTACAGGGTTTACCAACAGCTTCTGTGTAGATAAAGCTTAGAGTACAATTTTTGTTATTACTTGGACTTACACAGTCGCCAATTCTAGGTTAACCTTGCTGTAACAATTTGTAGCTCGGATAAAACTTCTTGTTGCTATTTCTTATTATTTCATATTGTCGCCGTGAAAGATCAGCTTCCACAAACATTGAAAGGACGGTTGTTGGATCTTGTTGTGATGGTTTTTCACACTGCTTGGTTATTTTGTATGCTTTTTGATATGCTTGAGCTGTTTGTGGAGAGTTGGTAATGTCTTTTAGAATATTGGATGCAATTCTCTCTCCCGAACTTTGAAGGCTTGTCTGAGCAGCATGTATTAACAATTCTTTATCAACAGCACTGCGTACTTCCTGTGTTTTTCTGCGTTTACTCCTTTCACTTGATTCTAAAAATGACTTTGTTGGTCGACCAGAAGAACGCCCTTTAACTCTCGGTATTTCGAATGTTCCTTGTAACCACTTATCATTCTTTTGAAGGAAAAGCTGTGATTTTTTATGAGCTTCCATCCACTTTTTCTTAAATTGAGACTTCAAATAGGATAATTTATGCTTTACTTCCTTCTTTTCTTCCTCACAATACTCATCTTGTGATAAAACAAATCTCTCGAGATAATTCAACTTTTCGTCAAAATTATGCAAGTTTTGTTCCTGTATTTTGTTAAAAAGGTATCTACGCGTTACTAATCGCATCCCTGAAGTACCCCCAGCTTCTGGAACAAAAGGAGAACTCACTTAAACAAAAATTATAATAAATTCCAAATTCGATGAATTTGTACTATATCATTCATTGATGTTGTACCCTTTGTTTTCACGGCAGATCACGGCCAAATTTATCGTTTTCAATTAGCTTAAATACCCTTTTTTATACTACAATTGATAAAACCGATGGGACAGACCCTGAAGTACAACAAAAACATTTTAACTACAAAAAATAGGAATTTAATACAACAAACACTAGCATGTTTTTGTAATCTGCCTGTGCGCAATATTTTCTTTTACCCTTGGCTTAAAACCTATTAATATGTATGAACTCTTACCCGTTATACTTGAATCCATCACAATTTTCTTCACAACACACTCCAAAATAAAAATATTCACTTTTAAAATAACAGTTTTGCACGAAATGTCTAAAAGCAATACGAACACTTAGAGCGACGATCAAGTTTAGACTGGCACACCTTGGCGCGCGCTCCGAGTGGGGTAGTTGGGTCGCCCATTGTTCTACGGTTATTTACCAGTCGCAGGTAGTCGTTTTTTTTTACCTGAGACAAATTTTATGAATTGTATTTTTGGCCGCCTAATTGGTTGAATTGCCCGTCCGTGCAACGGATAGATCTGTTTCATTGCACTACGAATGAACTTACCAGAGAGAGATATTGCATGTTATCTATTGGATACAACTGACATTTTTTTTTTGTATTAGTTTAGTTTTTTATGGTTAAGTGGGTATTATAGGTTTTGTAAATGTTAAAATTTTGTTAGAGTTAGAAATAAGTATATATAGAAATAACTACGCTATTGTATTGGGTGGCACCTGTAACAATAGTGTGTGTTTGGTGGTGAAATAAATAAATTAAAAAAATAACACACATTTTCAGATGAGTCTACTTTCATTAAGTGTTCTTGATCTCGACCATCGGGCATTAAAATGAAAAATCTTTATTATGCTTTAATTTCAGGAGCAGTATGAACAAACAACTAGATGAGCTTCTTGCTGAGCCATCAGGAGAGTTTGATAACTTTTTTCGGATGTCAGTTAACGACTTTGAATACTTATTACAAAAAATATCTCCTATCATTGCCAAACAAGATACTGATTGGAGAGACGCTATTCCTGCGAGAATACGGCTCACCGTGACATTAAGATATTTAGCTACAGGGGACAGCTACAAGAGCTTGCGTCATCTTTTTAAAATGTCTACTCAAATTATATCTAAGGTAATACCAGAAGTATGTTCTGCACTTATTGAAGTTTTGAAGGATTTAGTGAAGGTAAATAAAAGTAAGGTAAAAAACGAATGCTTTAATCATAAACTTATACAGGTAATTAATGTGGAGTGAATTCTGAGTAGAAGGGAACGTATGAATGAGTGGGAAGGAATGTATGAGCTATGAAGAGTGAAAGAGAGTGAATGAAGATTGGGATTACAAGATGGAAGACGTAGACGCTAAGACGCTAAGATTATAAGATTTAAAGATTTGTAAAAGAAGTCCAAGAGGAAAGTAAACCAGTATTTAACTTTATTCGCGTTATTTTTTGCCACTGAATCCCACAAACTTGGGGGCTCGTCCGGGATCGGCAAAAAATATAAAGTTTGCGAAGTGCAACGACGGAGGTCGGCACGTGGCGAGGCGGCCGGCGCGCGATCTCATTTCGAGGTTTTATACTGCTGAAGATGGATACAAGATCAAAGGAAGAATCAGCGCCTACGGGCCTTAGCTCCACATTATTTCTCACAACGGACCTTATACCAAAATTCACCGGTCAAGATAAAACGTATCCAGTGACGCGATGGATACAGGACGTCGAAGAAAATGGCGAAATATGTGGTTGGACTAAGCTGCAACAGCTGCTTATTGCGCGGAGATCCCTAGCAGGCACCGCACAACTTTGGATTCAAGCTGAACGCCCTCACAAATCGTGGGAAGAATTGAAATCGGCCGTGAGTAAAGAATTTCCCGACACAGTGGACATCAAAGCAATCCACGAGCTTATGACCCAGAGAAAGAAAAAACGCGACGAGACTTGTATCGATTACATGATGGTAATGAAAGAATTGGGCAAACGAGGAAAGATTCCAGATTACGTGGCCATTAAGTATATCGTCGACGGCATCGTCGACGATGAAAGGAATAAGATCATGCTGTACGGAGTCACCACGTACCCAGACTTAAAAGACAAGTTAAAACTTTACGCGACATTTAAAACCAATAGTGCTAGAGAAAGTCGGCGCGGCAAGCCGTTCCACGAAAATATACCGAGCAGCGGTCATTGGAGAAACGAGACTATACGATGCTATAGCTGTGGAACAAAGGGGCATGCATCAGAAGAATGTCCTCATCGGTCGCAAGGAAAAAAATGTTTCCGTTGCAATGAATTTGGTCACATTGCACCAGATTGTCCAGAGAAAAAGATGGCGACTTTGAAGCAAACGGCAGCAGCTAGTTCATCTACGTCATCGGGCAGTCGGCAACCTTCGGTCAAGATCGGAGGACACGAACATAATTCGAAAGTTGGTACTTCGGAACGTGGACAGCATCGACCGAACAAATCGAAGGAAATGTCGAAAGAAGTGTTCTTCAATTTGTTGCGAGATAGCGCCACCAGCGAGAACGAAGACGAACGTCAAGGTGAAGTTTATACGGTGACGACGACCGGTGTGAACACAGGAGCGAATGATTTGTGTTACGATGTTGGCACTATGGATCGGAGCACTACCGCGATTGGCTATGACGACAGCAGCCATGTTGTTAAGTTTGACTCGTACAATGTAAACAAACAAGACAAGGAATTGGGAAATATGAATATACCGGCTATACGACCAATAAAAACAGTAATTGTGTGTAATAAAGTGGGAAGTGCATTGATTGATTCCGGTTGTGATGTGAATTTGATGTCCAAGGATTATTATAATCAAGTAAGATCTGACATTCCATTGTTGTGTAACGAAAACAATATTACATTAAGCGGTTTAGGTTATTCTCAAGTAAAGTCATGTGGTGTAGTTTCTGTAAACATAACGATTGATAATTGTTTATACCGTGACGTAATATTCTATATAATGCCTAACGACTCTGTGCCATTCCAAATGATAATCGGTAATGACTTTTTGCGAAATGTTACGATGTTTATGAAAGATTGCATGGTTTGGTTAATGCCGAAAGATGACAGGATGAATCCAAATTATGAATGGTTGAAAGATGTTGCATGTTTTTCTAGTTCTGTTGATTGTTTAGGTCACGTCAGTAATCCAGCTGTAAAAGAAGAAGTGTCAAGGTTAGTTGCAAGTTATATCCCACAGAAAACTAAAGAAGCCCCAATAGAATTGAAGATTGTTCTCAAGGATGACTTACCTGTATCTCAGCGGCCACGACGAATTTCTTTCAAGGAACAAGAGGATGTGGATCGTCAAATCCAAGAATGGCTAGATGACGGGATTATCAGGGTGAGTTACTCAGAATATTCGAGTCCAGTGGTATTATTGCGGAAAAAGGATGGTGGTCTAAGAATATGCATTGACTATAGACTCAAGCAAGAGATTATTTATTGTTCCTGGTTGCAATGTTTCTTGTGACAGTACTTGGACATTGTTTGATACGTATTGACGATCAAACGATGTTTCTTGATTTAAATTTTGTGATAGAGCTGTTGTTCTAGAAGAGTTAGATGATGAAGAAGGGCGCCTGATGATTATATGCGATGGAGAAGTATGAGAGTATAATATACGCTGTTGATTAACTAGTGAAGTCTGATATTCTGTTTCTTGAGCTAAGTTTTGTGAAAGTGTTGTTGTAATGTAGGAGGTGCCTGATGATGAAGTGTGACGAAGGTGACTCTGGGGAGCAAATGTTTCTTTTTGGCAGTGATTCATTTGAATAAGAAGAACTTTGTGCTGATGAACTACGATTGCGTCTAATAGTAGGCGAAAGACTATGCAGCAACATTCGTTCTTGATAGACACGACGTCTTTTCATTATTAATCCGTATATTTCGTACATTATTTAGTCTCTTTCTTCTTTAGGGAAATCTTTCAGCTGTTTTGCCATAAGTTTACCAAACAAATCGCTGTTGTCATCGTGATTGTTTGGAATAAAATACGATTATTGGAAACAACTATACCATCTGTAAAAAATTTAATCAAAACTGTTGAAGGCATGGAAGCAATTTGCAAGGTGTTGTTTGATAAATATGGTTATGATGCAATATTAACACGGAATTTTAATCAGGACCCTGTAGAAAACTTTTTTGGGAACATCAGAAGCTATGGCGCCAGAAATAATTCCCCAAATACATTATCATTTGAAGGGGCATATAAGGCACTGCTTTTAAATAACTATAGTACCTACCCCGCATTCAAAAAAAGTGAATTGCGAAGAAGATTCGAACGAATGTCTACAATCATTAAGATTTTATGTAACCGAAAAACCTACTGCAACTGATGTTCCCAAGGAAGACAAAATTAATTTTACTTCCGATGTTCTCATTGATTGTTCTAAGGAGTCTGATGCTGGTCAAAGCAATTATGTATGTGGTTGGGTCCTGACTAAGTGTTTAAAAAATGTTGTAAATATTGCAGACAAGACCTATTAGATAATAATAATGAAAATCTATGTAATAATAGTTTTATAAAAGCTAAAGAATATACTAATAAAAAATGGTTATGTTATCCAAACAAAGTAATACAAAATGATTTCCATGACCTACAAAATATGACAGAATCATTTTTAAAAACTAGTGTTCCTAAACAGAATGTCCTGAAAACAATTAATTCTTTTGCAGATGTTTTAGTGGATACACCTTTTAAATGTAGTATGCATAAAGGAAAATTGAAAGAGCATTTTTTTAATTTAACTGTTTCAGTCATACTACATAGTTCGTGTAGATCCATTAATCGTATTTTAACCGGAAAAGTGACATATAATGGAGATGATGAAACAAAAGTGTTAGCACAAGTTTATTATGATAAGCATAAACATTATAAAAATAAAAAATGAATAAAACATTTGTCTTGTATCATTTCACGCCATTTCTGTCCCCTAATGGTATAAGTCAACCGCATATCAATGGTAACAAAACTAGTAAAAGCAGATCCTGTCTTCTGTAAAACTTATACATGAAGCCAGTGTCTGCTTAAAATAGTTTTGTTATCTTTGAAAACGTGGCTGACACAAAAATTATATTCAATCCAGTGCCTACAATATACCACTGCGTATATAGGTAGCTATAAATGCCGGATAACTTTGGATACAAAATGTAGAGGCGCCACTGTCTTCTTTAGTTGGCATAAAAATGCCGTAAGAGGGCGCTCTTTACCTGGTATACTTTAGTACTCTATGATCCAAACCCAGAGTTCACTGGTTTTCTGTTCGACGAAGTCCTCTATTAATTATGTTGGTAAGCAGAATTGAAATAACGTTTGAATTTATCTCGTATCTCAATAGCGTTAGTTGTGAAATTGCCACCTATACGAGGAAGGTCTCGAAGTTGTATTTCTTCATGCTTATCATCGTCAAAAAATATGGTATCATTTCTCAAAAAGTTGTGTAACACGCAATTAGCTAAGATTACATTATTCACATGTTCAGGACTGAGACAGATCTTGCGATAATAAATTCTGAATTTTTGACATAATATACCGAACGCGTTTTCTGAGACTCGTCTTGCTCGACTATGTCTGTACCCGTATACCTTTTTGGATTCATCATATACCTAATTGCGCACCAAGGTAAGGTCTCATCAAATACGGTTTCAACGGGAAAGCTTCGTCGCCAACAATCACATGGGGGAAGAAGAAGGAAATACCGGGAACTAATATTAAACTAATATTAGTTCCCGGTATTTCCTTCGGACCTGGTATATTCAGGGTATCTCTTTCTAGTCTTTTTGCCAAATTTGAACGCGAATATATTCCGGCATCACTGTTCTTACCAAGATCACCAACATTCACATAAATAAATTTATAATTTGCATCGACAAGAGCTATCAGTACTATAGAAAAATACTTCTTGTAATTACAATGAACCAGTTTTAGGCGGTGCTAAAATTTCAACGTGCTTTCCGTCTAGTGCACCGATACAGTTAGGATAATTCCACTTTTCAAAGAATTCCTTTTCAATGTTCTTCCATTTTTCTTCATCAGGCACGGGCATTACCATCTTAGATAACAGTTGCCACAGTGTAGTACATGTACTATGTACGATTTCTTGAACGGTGATATATCCCAAACGAAATGATTCTGCAATTGTCTTGAACGAGTCACCAGTAGCCAAAAACCTGAAACAATAACAATTTAAATTAACTTTTTTTTTCATTTTCAGATACAGTTTGCAAAGACAAGTGGAAAATTTTAAGAGATGGGTTCCACAGAAATTAAAAAAAACCAAGAGTGGAGATCCTGCTACGAAAAATAAAAAGTGGAAATTCGAAAGACAAATGCAGATTTTACTGCCTTATCTACAAGAAAGGGCAACGAATACTAACTTTGAAGACACTGCTTCAGTCACCAGTGATGATACTTTTCCCGAACAGGAGCATGTATCTGTAACCTCACCTCTATCATCTAATTTTAAAATCGGTTTAAAATTCATATAAAAGCCACACTCTGTAAAAAAGCATATTATAAATTAGAAGATTATATTCAAGATAAAAATGCTTGGAAACATGCTGGTCCATAGGACGCACTGACAGTATCAAATTATTGCGAATTACACCCACTAGTTAAATTGTGTTCTTCTTTTGATTGTTTGTTTGTAACTTTGTACAAAAATATAAACATTTGTAAATGTGAACACCATGTAGCATTTTAACCTTTTTTATTCTCATATTCTTTGTCTATTGTGATTCTACATGATCTTCGCATGTTATTATAGAATGTATCAATACATACAAACTGTAATACCTATTATTTTTAAAAGAGTAACCATGGAGTTTCTTGCCCGTTCTTCTCCATAGGAAGCTACTTTTGGAATGGGCAACTAGAATCAACTTTATTTATATTTTTTGACGTTCATAAGTGCTTGTGAAAGCCTAAATGAAAGAAATGATTTGACTTTGACTTTGAATTCATCGATAACCAAAACAATTACCGCACGTAAAAAGAACATACAAAAACGAAGTCCATTAGTTGCCCAGGTGCTGAATAATTATTTGGATCGATCAAATGCAAGATTAGAGAGTCAGACAGAAAATCCTATCAATTCTTTTTTTAAAGCCATGGCTGATATAGTGATAACTTTGCCACCTGATTTGCAAATAAAAGCTAAAAACAAAGTGTTTGCCATAGTCTCAGAGATAGAATATGAAAATTTTCAAAGAAAGACGATATCATCCAAAGACCAAGCTTCGGTGTTAACAAATTCCTCAAATGTTTCTTGCGACTTTGAAAAGCAACTTTTTAATCCAAGTACATCTACCAGCACTCAAGCACTAACCCTCAACCAAGCCCAAAAATTTCAAATAGATTCTGAGAATATTGATTTAGATTCAGATACTTGTGTAAGTCTTCTAAATAAAGATAACAACACATCACAAAGTGTCGTACAGCCTAATGCCAACGAATATATTTTAACTTCCGATGGCGTACTACAAAATGTACTGCCGCATAATGACAAGGACTTTATTTTAACTTCCGATGGCCGTATAATTCGTCGTCAATAATTATGTAACTACCTACTTATCTAATCCTTAAATAAAAACCACTTACCTGATTGTCACCATTATTTTTTCTTCTGTACCTATAGCTTTTAGAAATCGTGTATCCTCTCCTTTTATGTGTGGCTGCATAATTTGTACTAACTCGTGAAACTTATGCAAAGACATTCTAAAATATGTATGAAATCTTTTTGAGTCTCTTTTAAGCCGTGGTAAAAGCACATGGTATTCTCCTTCTTCATAGCGCGATTTTGGAATTTCATGAATCCATAGTCTCGGTTTTTCTCTTGTTTGCTTTAGCCTTTCTTCTTCCTCGCAAAGGAGTGACACTATGACCACGTCCACATCAATTTCATCCATCGTTACCGCGATCATATAGTTATCGGCACGGATATTGAGCTCTCGGCGGAAGAGTGGGGATCGCTTTGCGCACTGTACACATAAGGCAATAAACCAATAAATCGCTTCTGCGCATGTGAAGGTCAGGGCTCAATACCCGTGCCGATAACTATAGCTGACAACCGACTAACGGTATTTCGCCTAGAACATGCTAGGTGGACAAAATTCAAGTTTTCGTTTCCAGGAAATCTTAATTGCATAACACAAACAACACCCCCAAACTCCAAATTCCGAGAAAAAGTTATTTTTCAAATGCTTAACTGATGAGTCATAGAGATAAGAAGTCAGGTAATAAGTTTAATGCAAGCGTTCCGGTCAATCAGTTGTGTTTATAGTGATACTAGCTTCCGCCAGCGGCTTCGCCCGCGTGGTGTGTTGATAAAAAGTAGCCTATGTGTTTATCCAGGGTATCACCTATCTACATACCAAATTTCAATCAAATCGGTCCAGCCGTTTTTGCGTGATTTAATAACAAACATACATCCATACATTCTCACAAACTTTCACATTTATAAATATGAGTAGAACATTTATAATATGAGTAGAATATAAGTAGGACTGTGAAAGTTTTTTGTGATGGATATTAATACTGAGGGTATGTACTATTATTTAATATATTATTTTTACCAGAATCTATTAAAATGAAGTTTTAGCATTTTTTAACTTGATGCATAAATTTTAGCGCATTTTTTTTGAAAAAAACTGAAGGTTCAGGAAATACATTTCTGTGCGTCCTGTGAAAAGTGATATAAGTCAACTTATATCGAATGCGATATTATTGTTGTACCTTCATCAGAAAAAAATGCCCTATTATTCTGTCTAATTAACATTTTGATACGTCTATTAGTTTTAGAGATCGTATGGTACATCTAAGACGAAATGGCGCGTTTTCATGAATATTTTTGTGTAAATAAATACTTATTGACATGTATCGTTCACAATATTCAAGTTATTAAATAAATAATTGTGTTTTAAGATGTATCTCAAGTCATATCATTATTCATTACGTTCTAATAAGGTGTCACCTGATACATGTTTAGTTATATCAATTGACACAATGTAAATTCGTACATTGCATCGGTACAACTAAAGTTGTATCATTGCTGACAAACATAGAAAACTAATATTGTCTGTGTAAAGTGATTCAAGTAAAGTTATAATCACGAGTAAATTAGAACTGTTTTGATCCAAAATATGTGCAAAGTAATACATCTGCAGAACGCGGGTGTTGCGCGGGGCGCGGGGGACGTTATTGCGGGGGTATCGCCGTCTGCGCGGGGTCAGTGCCGCACATGCTACTGGACGAGGTGCCCGCGCGCGCTGTCGCAGCAATCCACCATGGCGCACAACGTACGTATTAGATGTATCATTTTACACAAAATTCTAATTTTTTTCGCGTGTTCATAATTACAAGGAGTAATATTAATTAACACATAATAATTACTCCAGTTACATCAAAATACACGAAATGTATTTATTATTGTGAATTTTATAATTATAAAGTAATGAATGTGTTTATGATATCGCTTATTTTTCTTTGTTATTATTATGTTTTATGATGATCTACAATGTAAAATATCATTGTTGCAGCTTCGTTCTTGCCGTACAAAACGCATGTTAGACATGTTAAACATAAATAATGAGAATGAAAAAGTTAATGTTTTCATGGATGAAAACATGTTTTCTTCTTCCTGTCAAAATAATAAATATAACCTTAAGTCGAATAGCAAGGAAATATTATTAGAGCAGAGTCCTTCTAAAAATAACATGTCAGTCAAAGAAATATGTGGCGACGAGGATAATGGTTCATCTCCTGATGGTGATTTCGGTTCTTCGAGTAGTGATGATTATATACCTGGTTCTGATGGATATAGCAGTGACAGTTCTTATGATTCTAAAAAAGGATCTATGTTGCGATTAACAAGAAAACCACAAATAAGAATTTCAACTTCAGACAGTTCATGCAGTAGTACCTGTAGCAAAGATAATAAAAATTGCGACAATTTAACCGAAGAAAATAGGAATATTAATCTAAATAACTTGTCTGGCGAACCAAACCTATGCAGTGATATTGCACCGACTTATTCACGCAATTTATGTTATTCTGAAGAAGAAAATAACGAATGCAATACTTTACCCGAGCAAAATATTAGTGATGAGTTAAACAACTTATCTGAAGAACCAAATCAGTGCAATGATGCGGTACCATCTTATTCATTTTGGGAAAACAAAACCGTGACTAGGGAAGGCCGTAAGAGGAAGAAAAGAGATGCTAAAAAAGAACGAAGATGTGAAAGAATTGCACGAAATATCTCTAGAAACAAGGGAGAAGAGTATTTTACAAAGACTGGTAAATTTAAGAAACGTAAAGAATTAAAAGAGTTATCGGACTGTAGAGCAAAATGTAAGGAAAAAATCCCAAAGCAGGTATTGGAAAATGTTTTTACAGAATACTGGCACTTAGGCTCATATGAAAAAAGGGCAAATTATATCGGTAATTTTATAATTATTGGCAAAAAGAAGGTTGCTAAAATTGATCCAAAAAAGAATAGAGAGCATGCTAATAAATATGTGTTAAAATTCGATAATAGTGTCTATGATATATGCAAGAAATGTTTTTTAACAACTTTTGATGAAAGCAACAGATTTATCCAAACTATTTGTGAGAAAAAAATTAAATACGGTAACGTAATATCGAGTGAAAGGGGTCGTGCAGCAAGTTACAAAAAAATCCATGATGATCGATTGGAATTCGCAAGACAGCATATTTTGAAATTCCCTGCATATGAAAGTCACTATGGGCGCAGCAAAACCAGCAAAACTTTCTTAAGTTCTGATTTATCGTTGACAAAAATCTATAATCTATATAAGGAAACTACAACTGAACCCATTAGTAAAACAGTCTACAATCACGTGTTCAAGACTTTAAATCTATCTTTCAAACAGCCTTCCGTAGACACATGCCAGAAGTGTGATAGACTGAATAAACAGTTGGAAACAGCAACGTCGGAAGAACTCAAAACTCAAATAAAAACCCAATTGCAAGAACACCAAGCATGCGCCGCCTTTGCATATGATCTGAAGGACAAAGATAAAAATTATGCAAAAGAATCAACAGATACCCTGGTTTTGACATTCGATTTGCAGCAATGCTTACCCACTCCTTATCTTAAGACGGGTATGGTATTTTATAAACGCCAACTTTGGACATATAATCTTACGATACATGATTGTGTGAGTAATAAAGCTCATTGCTATATTTGGGATGAAAGTATTTCTGGTCGAGGAGCAAACCAAATAGCTTCATGTGTTTATGATTTTTTAAAATATCGTGTTCCTAATCAATGGCCCAACGTTTCAAAAATTATTTTGTACTCCGACACTTGCGCTGGACAAAATAAAAACTCCATAATGGCGACTATGATGCTCGTAGCTGCTCACGATCTGCCGTATATCATTTCCATAGAGCACAAATTTTTGACTCCTGGCCATACAAGAATTGAAGTAGATAGTGACCATTCACTAATAGAAAGAGCTAAAAAAAGAACGACTATGAATATTCATCATCCTCGAGATTGGGCTCAATTAATACGATCGGTAGGGAGACCTGGGAAATTTACTGTTATTGAGATGGCTGAATCTAACTTTTACGATTTTAGTGATTTTTTGAAACAAAACTTTATAATGAAAAAATATAATGAAGACAACATTAAATTCGTTTGGGCCGATGTAAAACTTCTACGGTTTGACAAGACGTTGTTTCCGTGCCTCAAATATAAAACGGATTTGCAAGGTGATGACTTTAATATGATCTCGTTTGCAAAAAGGGGTAAAAGTTATGGAGAAGTACTTGCCAATAATTTAATAAACTGCAAGGGACCAAATTTCATTTCAAACGAGAAGAAGAATGATTTAATTTCGTTATTGCCCTATATTGACAGTAGCTATCATAATTATTATAAAAATTTACCAACTAAGGCTGATATTAGAAATATTGATCCTGATTTGATCTCTAGTGATGAAGACTGAAAAATATTTAATTTTAGGAGTAAGTTGTTGATTTATTTAGTTCTTCGAATTAATATTGAAATAAGTATGTTTAATTTGATACGGAAGTCGAATATTATTTTAAGTTTTTTAACCGACTTCCCAAAAAGGAGGAGGTTCTCAATTCGGCCGGTATGTTTTTTTTTTTTTTCTATGTATGTACATCGATTACGCCGAGGTTTATAGACCGATTTACGTAATTCTTTTTTTGTTCGACGCGGAATAGCTGCCAGTTGGTCCCATAGTCATCAGGTCAGGGATCTGAAGATGGAAACCCTGAGAAATCGAGGGCAACTTTCGAAAGTTGTAAGCATACATAGGGTTAAACCTTGACACTCATATGTATGTCTGATAGCACTATTCAACAGTGAAGGTTTGGAGCTGACCTGATGATGGAGACCAAAGAAGGTCGGGGGAACTCGACAACTGAGTCTGTAAACTACCTCGTGTTTGGGCTTATATTATTCGTATTGACGAGACCTTTGCAACAGTGAAGGTTTGGAGCTGACCTGATGATGGAGACCAGAGAAGGTCGAGGGAGCTCGACAACTTTGGCATTACGGTATGGGGTGGAGCACATAAAACTAATTTCCTAGAGCTGGAAAGAGCGCAAAGAGCTGTTCTCAAGGTCATGACTTTCAAGCACTTTAGATTCAGCACTACACAATTATATGCAGACTGCCAAGTACTGACCGTGAGGAAGCTCTTTATCCTAAATACTATTCTGCGCAAACATCAAACCCTTAAATTCACCCCAGACACTAGGGCCAAACGGCGGCGTAATGCCAGAGTATGCCCTGTGGATTTGTGTAGGACCAGTGCGGCTGAAAGACACTTTCACATTGTCGGAAGTAGACTATATAATATCGGGAATCAACACTGCAAAATTTATTCGAGTAGCAAATATGAGTGTAAAAAGAAACTAATAAAGTGGCTTATGGATCTCACCTATGATGAGATAGAAGAGTTACTTAAAACTAACATATAATTGCATATTCGGACATCCTATACATACATATGCGAGCATACACACACACACACACGCACGCACACTAACACATACACACACACCATTCACACGCTCACATGCACACGCAGGCAGGCTTAATATCTACATTTTTCTTTTGATGTAATAAAAAAGTTAAAGCTATGTACAACATGATAGTTCTAAAACAGTCGCTAAATATTGTCAATTACTGTGAGAGAGCCCTGACACCCATAACACAAGTTTAATCTTAGCTTGGGTGTCGGAGATCTTCAACCATTGTGCTATGTTTCAATTTTTAAGTGTCAATTAGTACATAGTTAAACGAAGTCGAATAAAATATTTTTAATTAATTTAATTAATTAACTGAAAATGAAAACTACCTCGTGTTTGGGCTTATATTCTTGGTATCAATGAGAACTTTCCAGTTATGTGGATAGTGACCTTATTCGTTTCACTGAAAAGTTGAAAATAAAAAACTTTTTTACAAAAAAAAAATAACCGACTTCCCAAAACACTAAAAAGCAAAAAAAAACTAATTTTAGGTGCATCGGCCTAGAAGTCGGTGGCAAAATTAACTCAGGGACATCCATTAGACACCGACTTCTAGGCCGATGCACCTAAAATTAGTTTTTTTTTGCTTTTTAGTGTTTTGGGAAGTCGGTTATTTTTTTTTTGTAAAAAAGTTTTTTTAATTAATGTTATTTTAGGTACTAACATGATATTGTTGATTCATTCATAGAATTCCAAAGTTTAATTTTGAAGAAAGTTTAAGTTTAATTTAGTTTGAAATTTGTTTTAATTTATGTACCTCGTGTGTTCATAAGTTTTGAGACAAAATAAAAGTTGCATATCTTTTTAAATAATTAACTTGTATTTATAAAAACAATAGTAAACATTAAGTAAATAGTAAGTAAAAATTAAATATAATTATTATTCAAAATGACCACCCCTGTTTTTAATACATGCCCTTAGACGATTTGGCCAGTCATCAATGGCGGCACGAATCTTTTCCAGAGGAATTCGCTTCGCTTCTCGGACAAGAGCTCGCTTAAGTGACTCCAAGTTTGGGTGGGACTTTCGGCAGGCTCTGAGCTCTAATTCGGTCCATAGAGAATAATCTAGCGGGTTGAGGTCGGGGCTGGAGGAGGGCCATTCATTCGCCGCAATGAAGGCCGGCACATTTTCCTTCAGCCAAGCTTGAGTGGTTTTAGCCTTATGGGATGGCGCCGAGTCTTGCTGGAAAACCCAATACTTGTTATGGAATAGGGTATTAGACAGGGGTTTCACAACAGTCTCTAAAATGTCACTTTGATAATTTTTGGCTTTCACCTTGACGCCTTGTTGGCAGAAATGAAGCTGAGTCACACCTTCGTACGAAACTCCCCACCATACCATGACACTAGCCGGATGATGAGTACGCGAGACATTCCGTGCTGAAGCTGGGACATCCTTGCTACTTTTGGCATACACTTTATTGTTTTGTCGGTTGAACTTTTCTTCGACAGTAAAGATTTTCTCGTCGATGAAGAGTATCTTCCTCGCATCGTGTCTCCTAAGCAGTATTGGACAACGTTCGCGTCGCAATTGACGAAGGCGATCGTTTAAAAAGTGTACTTTCCTACGGCTATACGCCTTAACCTTGAGATCATATTTCAGTATTCTGTTGACTGAAACGCGCGAAATATTGGTCTGCAGAGCGAGTTTCTTCTGAGTGCGACATGGATTTCGGCGAAGTCGCTCTCGGATGATTTTAATGTTCGCAGACGTCCTCACAGAGCGTGGACGACCACTTCTTTGCCGATCTTGTAAAGAACTTGTCTCCTTGTATCGTTTAATAGTGTAATACACGAAGTTACGGCCCACACCAAAACTTTTCAGTTCTCGGAAAATGTCCATAGGTTTTCTTCCCACCTTAAATAGTGAAATGACGGTCGCACGTAATTCTTTTGTTCCCTCCATTACGAGAAAATTTAAATAAAATAATCCGAAATCATAGATATTAAAAGTTAACATTCCAAATTCAAAATTAGAAAAAAGAAATATACAGCAGCCAGTAACTTTTATTTAATTTTTATAAGTAAAAAGTTTGTCTCAAAACTTATGAACACACGAGGTATAGTCACACAAAGAATACTGAGAATTTGATTTTTGTTTAAGTATTTCCTGTACGAAAAATTGGCTATTATTCGTAAAGTTATTTTGTTGATTTATGTCGTTGATTTCGTTCTTTCCTTTTTTAACACCTATTGAATATGGTCATTACAAAATTAAAGTTTAGCTAAGATTGAGCTAAATTAAAATAATTTGATTTTCAATTCAGTGTTACTTCATATCGTTAAAAATAAATAAAAGTAAATGCATTTTTTTTTCTTTTCATTACTTTATTTTATGCCTGTTGTCATTAAACTGTTTCTTATATATCATATTACACAAATTTGAGTTGAGATATAAGTCAACTTATATCAAAAAACACATAATAACACGACCGTTATTCTCGTGTAAAATGATATAAATAACAAAAACAAAAAAATTACGAGTTTTGTGTTTACAGTGCTTCTGCCGACTAAAAAATATTACTCGTTTGTTTGACAGCTTTGAACAGGAGTTGATTTAGTTTCGTATAAAACTACCTGACAATGCAACAATATCACCTTTCACCAAAGCTTCACACAAAGTGTAAAGCGATACAACTCATTTAGAATCATTATACACGATCATTCATTTGGTGTGTTTTGATACAACAAAAAGCTTTTTTTAAATATCTCTTACCGCATTAACGCCTTTTGAGCTGGAATTTAATATGCTGTAAACAATACGACACTAAATACAAATACACTAAACTGTGTCACTATTTTTGTGAAATTATTATCCTAACAAAATTTTATAATTTTTTACACACAAAAACTACTATATTGTAAAGTTGACATTTTCGAGATGTATCAGTTTTCACAGGACGCACAGATTTGATTCGCCTCTATTCGGGCTAGTTTTTAGATATATTGTAGGTATAACTGTGTAGTTTGTAAAAATATACATATTGTTTAGCACACTTCAGTACAACATATTTTTTTCTTTTTTTTTTTTCAGAACACGTTTACTCTATTTCAAGGGTAGCCTTTTTTGAAGAGTGGTTGAAACACACGAAGAATGATAAAAGCTCGCGTATTTATGACTACCTTTCTTGAAAACTTCACTTTGGTGATATTACTGAAAGCAGCCAAAGAGAAATAAAGTTGAAAATATCCAACTTTTCAACTAAGATTGAAGCCAAATGGTTGGCTTCGGGAAAAGCGAAGGAGCATTTTTTAATTACAAATAAGACTTGGCTGGATGAAGGAGACATACTCGTACAGTTTACTGTGAGTTCTTTAGTCCCACAACCTTCGACATCAAGTGAGGCTGTGACATCTGCAGGAAACCTCGCAAAAATTTTGAGGAATCGTCGTTTAAGACGAAGAAACGTCGAGTCGTAGATCTCGTAGAATCTCGTGTCACGTATGGCGGAGGAGCGAGTGGCTAAGCGCATCTTTTATTCCGAACTAAAGGAGGGCAAACGAAAGCAGGGCGGACAGTTCCTCCGATATAAAGATGTGCAAAAACGTCACATGAAAAAATGTGACATTGAGCCTTCGCAATGGGAAGGGCTAGCAGCCCAACGGCCTGATTGGAGGGCTCTAGTTAGAAACAAAGTTTCTGACTTTGAGGAGCGTCGTCGGTCAGAGCTTGATTCTAGACGCGACGAACTGAAAGCCCGACCACCCGCGGCAATCAGTTACAATTATGATAATGGTGTGCTCACATGTCCGCAATGTGCGCGGACCTTCTCAAAGAAGATTGGCTACTGTAGTCATATGCGAGCACACCAGCGACAATTATCTGTACGGAGTTGAGGCAGTCGCCGTGACCGAAATCGGTCTGGAGTCATCATCATCATCAGAATCTCGAAGTGCCAGTGAATTAGTGACTGCTGCCGAAATAGCTATGTGTTCAGCAGGGCAAAGAAAAGTTGCCCATGTGATTAAAGACATAAGTGAGAGCCCAGATAATATTATTAAGTCAAAAAATACCAGTTCCGTTAATCCTAGGCAGTTAAGTAGTGACGAAGCCTTAGCATGCTATATAGATTCTAAGTCAACAACACATGCTTACAAACAAACTAGGAAGTGGTCCATAATAGCAGGACATAATGTGTTTCCGTCATATTTTAGTGTAGGAAAATCCAAACAGGCCTGTTACCCTGCAGAGGAGCACATTGCTATAACAGAAACTCGTGCTGAAATAAATTTGCAAGCCTTATTAAATAAAACAGCGGAACGTCTAGTATTAGCACAGAATGAAGTTATCACCAGTGTCCTCCCAACGGATGTGATGGCAGTTCTGGGCACAGCACATACAAACAGATATTTGAGAACACTGAAGATACGGACGAATTTCTTTTCGTATTTTCTTTCGTTCCCCTTAAGTTATATGATGGGTCCAAAATTATTTGGCAAAATCCTCGGCCATCATCAACTATGTATTGTCACCCAATCAAATTTATATTTGCTAAGGAAACGAACGACTTCACGTTAGCAGAGACAAATAGATTGTTGGAAGAAATTAATGCTCTTCTTCCAACACTTATCAACTTTGGCGATACTCAAATGTCTGTGAAACACGAATTCGAATTCTTCTGACAATGACAGACGGAAAGGTATGTAACGCCTTAACGGAAACTCGTTCATCTCAAAAGTGTTTCATCTGTGGTGCCACCCCCAAGACGATGAACGATGACCCCGCGAAGTTTAATAGCAATCAGGAACATTTTGGCTTTGGTTTATCTACACTTCATGCTTGGATTCGTTGCTTTGAATGCCTTTTACATATCAGCTACAAGTTGATTAAGAAATGGCAGGCTAGAAGCGACGAAGACAAAACTGATATCAAGGTTCGTTCCGAAGAAATAAAGTTAAAATCAAGAACGAGATGGGACTCATTGTAAATAAACCAAAGCCAGGATTTGGTTCTTCCAATGATGGAAACACAGCCCGTCGCTTTTTTCAGAATGCTGAGATGAGCGCTCAAATCACAGGGTTAGATGTTATTTTGAGGACATTGTCTTCTGGGTTCGAAATAAACTTGGTTGAATTTAATAAATTTTGTCTTGAAACTAGAAGACATTACCTTCTTCTTTCCACTATTCGTGCTATTATATGCCTGCTAATGTAGATAAAATATTAGTACACAGTACTGAGGTCATCAAAGCGGCATTGCTTCCAATTGGGCAGCTTTCCGAAGAGGCTCAAGAAGCACGTAACAAAGATTGCCGCAGATTTAGGGAGTACAACACCCGCAAGTGCTCACGTGTTGCCACGAATAGAGACTTGCTGTCCATGTTAATAATAACATCTGACCCTTTGATCAATAGCCTTCGTGAGATTCCCCAAAAAAAGCCGGAAAACATATGTGCAGAGGTACTAAAGTTAATTGTAAGCCCGACCATAGTAGCATCAAGACCGGAAACGTCATCATATTGTCACACATTGCCATAAAATGATGACTATTCACCAGAAGATTTTGATGATGATTCTGATGATTAGGTTTAGGTTAAGTTAATTTGGATAATAGGTATTTATTTATTTAATGCAATTTTATTGTTAGTTTATTATTTCTAAACATTTTTTTTTTTGTTTTCATATATATATTTTTGTTTTTTATTACAAAATCATACCAAAAATTATGAATAATACCTCAATATGACTACTTATATATAAAAGCATCGTTAAATATCATAAAATAATATTGTCCACCTAGCATGTTCTACGCGGTACATTGACGCGGTGATTTGTCTTCAACCTGCGGAAGTACGACCATGTTTCTGAGTACAGGATGCAATTGAAATGGATGCCCATTCGCCAGAGAAGATCCCTGCGTGCCTTGACGACCCTTTACACGTTACTTAACTCTCCCACTCCCCCTTCATATCTAACTCCTCATTTTCAATACCGCTGCTCTGGTCATTCTAAAAATCTCCGCTCTTCTCACAACCTTCTTCTTCACTGTCCTTCCCATACTTCTGACGCTATCCACTCTTTTTTTCATATTCAGTCTGTCCTTTTGTGGAATGCGCTGCCTTTAGAAGGAAGTCCAACAGCAAGCATTCTTCTAGCAATTTTTATATATACATACACTTATATATATATATATATATATATATATATATATATATAGTGTATAACAGAAACTCGTGCTGAAATAAATTTGCAAGCCTTAAGAAATAAAACAGCGGAACGTCTAGTATTAGCACAGAATGAAGTTATCACCAGTTAGTCCAGGCGCTAGAGGTAGTTGAGTATGCAAAATCCGAGTGACGGCAACTGTGACCGGATTCTTATACCTGAGACCCTAAATAATGACAAAACACATCTTGCCGCCAGGTATTATGGTCCCTTCTCGGTCCCTTCACATCCCCTCTCCGCCTATACCTCTACAGTAAGCATAGCGCGCTCACTTGTTTAGTGTGTTTCTACATCTATTGACGTACAGACGGTGCATTTTTAAGTCGTTTTTTTATATATCATATAAAATAATAATATTTTCGTAAATTCTTAGTGTCTGTTCAAAGTGTACTGTATTGAAAAACGTAAAAAATGTCGTTAGAAGTGGTTAATTTGAAAAGAAAAAAACCTAACGAACAAATTTGCTTATTCTGCGATAATTCAAGTGATTTAGTGAAGAACCCAAGGCCAAGTACGTTTCTTCATATCAAAGAAGCAGCAAATAGGAGAAAGGACAGCATTAGTGAGAAGTTTTCAAAACTATATGATCCAGACTCCACAAAACAAGAATTTTCATAGCATCAAGATTGTTTAGCCACTTATATATTTATTTTCAAAGAAGAAATTATCTGCTGATGAACTCAGATTTATACTGATATCTCAGAATATAGGTTTTTTTTTTTAACGACGTCAAAAATCATCAAATGACCCCTTCCGCTGTGGGTTAGCAGCGGAGAGGGAGTGTCATACTCTTACTGACTAAAAACCGTCGTGTTCCGTCATAGGCTTTTTATGTACCAGGGCCGCGGTATCTCTTTCGAACAACCCGCAGCCCCGGCAGGCCTTGGCCCTGCTGGGCCCCGCTGGGGTTGCTGACATCTCTTTGAGGAGCGCGTGGAACAACGCGCGCCGTCGACACGGGTCTGTCGTCTAAAAAGACAGAGGGACGATGAGCCACCCGAACTCACCGCCCACAGACCCACGCCTACGGTGGCCGGGAGTCATCTCGCGACACCCGGCGCCCGTGGTGTCTACCTGGTCCAGCGCGGCGGCCGGGATGAGAGGTGCGAACTCTCTGGCGTTCCGCCTCCTCCTTCTCGAGCATGACCGCTTCGCAGAAGGAGGCGACGGCATCCCATTCCCTCTCGCCCCGGACCATGGTCTGAACCAGGGCCGGACGCGAGAGGTCGCCGCCGCCCAAAGCCTCGACGAGGACCCGGCGGTGCCCCTCCCATGCGGGGCACACCTGGACTGTGTGGTCCACAGTGACCTCGGGGCTGTCCGCACAACGGTGACACCCGGGCGCCTCCTCACGACCGATTCGGTGCAGGTACCTCCCGAAACAACCGTGTCCGGTGAGGACCTGCGTCATGCGGTACGTGAGGGCGCCGTGACTCCTCCCGAGCCACTCCTCAAAGAGAGGACTTACCGCCACGATGGTGGCGTTCCCTGCACTGGGTTGCGACAGTCGGTCCCTCCAGGCCACCATCGCGCCGGAGCTCCGCCCGCTGCGCGACAACTTGCCGCGGCAGCGGAGTTTCCCCCCGGCGCTGAGCCTCCTCGCGCCAGTCGTACAGGCGCAAGAACACCCTCGCCTCCAGATCCCACGGTGGCAGTCCAGCAAGTAGGCCAGCTGCTTCGCGGGAGATCGTGCGGTACCCCCGGATTAGCCTAATTTTTTATTTTTATTTATTCCTTTATTTCAGGCAACTAGGGCCCATAAAAATACAAATACATATATATCATTCTTAACCATACTTACTAATGGCTATCACCCTTTGGGGCACGTTCAGGTAGTGTACAGCCCGCGGCCGTACCGAACGTGCCCATACCGGGGCCCCGTAAAGGGCCATGGACCGCATGACCCCCGCGTAGAGTTTACGGCAGGGGGCGTTTCAATTTCAATTTGATGAGAGTGATATGCACTTCAGATGCTTTGCATTTGCATTTATTAAGGGCTACAGTACAAACATTTATATCGAAAAATGCTCATCAAACACAATTACCACCCATTGATTATTGTTCATTTGGTTACGAAAAGCTCAACGGTGACTTACGTCCACTTTCAGTCATTAATTCCACCATGTAAATGTACTTCAAATTGTCGCACAATGTCTTGTAATTGCAAAAAATCGGAATTGTTTTGTATTTCATTATGTAAATGCATCAATAACAAATGTGAAAATAAAAATGATTAATTTTTTACCTACTTTACCTACATTTATGCTTTAATTAGCTGGTTTTCATATATAACTTTCATTTTTTTATCAATAAAAAAAAATTATTACTGTATTTTTTTTTTTTTAATTATTTAAGAATCCATCTTCACTTATAACACGAGAAAATACTATAAATTATTACGAAAATAATCATTAAAGCGATTTTATATCATGCACTAAATACATTCCCTTTATTAATAAGAGAAGAGGGGGTAAAAAAAATGGACCAAAAAATTGACCGGCAAGATCCACATTATTATTCTTTGACCTTTTCCTCACCTAAATCCGTTGGCGAAATTTGGTACTCACATTTTGCATACTCACTTACCTCTAGCGCCCGGTCTAAGTATAGTGTATGTGTATGTAGGCCTACGACGGAACACGTCGGTATTTAGACAGTAAGAGTCTGACACTCCCTCACCGCTGCTAGCCCACAACGGGTTCCTTTGATGATTTTTGACGTCGTTACAAAAAAAAGGTGGAATCTAGGTTAATATTACAAGTGCGGCCCGCCTTCAGTAAATTTTACCACCTTGTGGCCCTTGCCTATCAAAAGGTTGCCGACCGCTGTTGTACGCGATTAGGGCGTCTACACATTACGCCATTGTAGCGTCGTGCATAATTCATTTGTATGACTTTTTTGTCTAAAAACGTCCACATAGCTTTTAGCTTCGAATGATGCTGCCCATCGCCGAGCAAAACATTTGATATTCCACTTGGTGTTGTAACTTACCCCTTATCAATTTTTCATGTACTTAGGATGGAAGTAGATGTCGAGGATGGATCTGAAGGAGTATCGTCCGTGCCAGTGCTGGAGGCTACACATCCGTTCACATTACCTCGCTTTTCTCGCCTAGATCAGGTGGCGACAGCAACAAGAAGGGTAGCATCCGCTAGTAGTCGCGGTGGTCATTTTGGGAGAGGCCGAGGTAATTTTGGACGTTGGAAAAGAGGGGAGGAATTAGTAGAGAAGTATCCTTCCGACCTTGACTTTCCTCCAAATTTGACAGAGGAAGTAAGGCGAATTCAGGCTAGGCGTGTGTACGAGACCGAGGGTCGACTTGGGAGGGGATGGCAATTAAAATACTGAATTAATTTACAAGTATATTAATGCCTATTGAAATGCTCGCGTTTGATCTCACAAAAAAAATATTATTCTAAATTACATACGTATTTGCTTGTAACGAAACCATAGCGCGATCTAATTCGACGACAACGCCATCTATCGAGGTATGGAACAATTATAGATTAAAATATGAATATGAATATTTCACGCTATGATCTCGTTACCCAAACATACCGCCCACCAAGGACATTATGCAAAATGTCCTTATTACTGGCCGCCCACCATGCCAACAATGGTATGTTATGACAAAAAAAATAAACCAATAATAACATAAAACGGTATACCAAATGCAAATAGACGTTTACAGACTAACCAGTGTTTCAGACTATTAAACTTACAATATAAAAATCACATAAAACATCACAATAACTTTATAAAATATCTGGCTTTACTTGGCCACTGGCAATACACATAACTTAGACACAGGTCTTTTAATAATTGAGGCCTTCGTGCGTAAAGTTACTACCCGCGCAATTCCGTCAGGTCCACAATGCTTCTGCTCAATCCTTCCCAATAACCATTTTCCGGGAGGGATGTCGTCTTCCTTAACTAACACTACAGTTCCAACAGATGGTTCAGGAATTTGGTGAGCCCACTTGTGTCTTTGCAAAAACTGATGCAAATAATCATGCGACCAACGTCGCCAGAACTCCTGCATCATTCGCTGTTGGAGTTGCCAGCGTTGTAAGCTACTAACATTAGTTTTCTCATAATTCGAGTCCGGCACTAAAACAACTGGCTCTCCAATCAGAAAATGAGCAGGTGTCAAAATATCGACCTTATCTTCATCTTCGACATATGACAACGGCCTCGAATTGAGGCACGCTTCAACTTGGGCCAGTACCGTAGCCATTTCTTCATACGTCAGAGTTGTGTTGCCGATAATCCTCTTTAAGTGGTACTTAGTGGACTTTATTCCTGCCTCCCAAAGACCACCAAAATTTGGTGCATGAGGAGGAATGAAGTGCCATTCCGTGCCATTTGTAGCAAGGTACTCTGCTAATTCGGCGTTAAAATTCGATTTTTCGGCATTGTATAAAACAAGTAATTCACGCGCAGCACCTACAAAATTTGTACCATTGTCGCTGTACAACTCGGCGCAGCGACCACGCCTAGCTACAAATCTTTTATACGCAGCCAAGAAACCCTTGGTACTCAACTCGCTAACCACTTCTATATGTACTGCTCGAGTAGACATGCATATAAAGAGTGCAATGTAACCCTTATATGATTTATTCCCACGCCCTTTCGATACTCTTATATTTATGGGTCCTGCATAATCCACTCCTGTACATAAAAAAGGTTTATTTGGTGTTACACGTGCTGATGGTAGTTGCCCCATAAGTTGAGTCCGAGTTTTGGCTGCATACCTAATGCATGTTACACAGTTCCTCACATATTTTTTGGCTAGCAATTTAACCCCGATAATCCAATACTTGGATCTTAAATACGTGACCATAAGCTGCGGGCCCCCATGCATGGTTTTTGCATGAGCGTCAGCAACCAGAAGCTGACTCAAAAAGGATTCTTTTGGCAAGAGGATTGGGTGTACGCGATTCTGATCCAATTGAGACATGTCTAGTCTTCCTCCAACTCTTATAATTCCATCAGAATCAATAAAGCTATTTAACGACTTCAGATTACCCTTTTTCTTACTATTCTTTAATTCCTTCAATTCTTCTGAAAACTCCTCTTGACATTTCTTAATACAAGTGTTCGTAGCATCTTCCAGCTCCTGTTTTGTTAATTCTCTTGTGCTATGTTTATTAGTTGCCTGCTTCCTCAGATTCAGAAACCGCTTGCAGTACGCTATGACTCTTATTAATTTCGACAACCTTGAAAACTTATTCCAAACGGTAATTGTATCTAACGCAGTCGTGTGCACCTTGACTTCCTCCAAATGTGTTGCGAGATGCTTCGGTCTTTTATATTCAATCACTTGCTGTCGCAACAGATCCGGACCATTCCACCATATAGTCGTAGATTTTAATTCAGATGGGCACACACCACGGGAAGCGCAATCTGCAGGATTTTCTTTAGATGACACGTGTGACCAGTGGTAAGTATCCACGATGTTTAAAATATCTGAAACACGATTGGCTACAAAAGTCTTCCACCGGCTAGGATGACTATTGAGCCAAGCCAGTACCACCTCACTATCTGTCCACGCATGCCAATCACACTTCGGGATACCCATTACATCTCCTACTTCAGCCATCAATTTGGCCAAAAGAACGGCCCCACATAGTTCGAGCCTTGGTATTGACACTTGTCTAATAGGTGCCACCTTTGTTTTTGACGTGACAAGAGAAATGTGAATGTTTCCCTCGTTATCTATCACTCTGAGATAAATGACAGCTGCATATGCCATTTTGGAGGCATCAGAGAAGCCATGGAGTTCCTGCTTTACGTTAGCGACAGTATGCAGCCATCGTGGGATTCTAACCTCGCCCAAGAAAGGTAAGTTGCGATGGTAAGTAGCCCATTCCTGTACTAAATTATTAGGAATTTCTTGATCCCACTCTAAACCTGCTAACCACAATTTCTGTATAAATATTTTGGCTAATACAATACTAGGTGCTAGCCACCCTATTGGGTCAAATAACCTCGCTATTTCGGCGATAATTTTTCTTTTTGTTATAGGTGCAGTGAGCGGCAGAAGTTTTACGGCATATTGGAAGACGTCATTGCATGAGTTCCAGGTAAGTCCCAGTATCTTTGTAACCTCGTCAGTTTTTATCTTTAGTTCGTCATCTGTAGTACACTTACCCTCTCTGATTTTATCTAATAATGCCTTGCTATTACTCCTCCATTTTTGCAAGTAGAATCCACCTTTAGCTAAAACTTCGTTCATCTCCGTGTAGATTTTGTATCCTTCTTCTGTAGTTTCCGCCCCCGTCATCAAATCATCCATGTAAAAATCATTAAGAATTATCTTCTCCACCTGCGGCTTATCCTTACATTCATCATACGCAACTTGATGTAATGCACGAACCGCTAAGTATGGTGCTGATGCGGTACCAAAAGTGACGGTCATCAACTCGTATTCTTCTATTTCCTTTCCAGGGTCGTCTCTCCAGAGTATCCGTTGATACATTGTATCAGAATTATCAAGCAGCACCGCTCTATACATTTTGATGACGTCGCTGACAAGACATATCGGATGGGTTCTCCATCGCATAATCGTATGACGGAGTTCAGCTTGTAACGTCGGACCAATTATTAAGTTGTCATTAAGTGACATTCCCATTGTTCCTTTGCAGGAAGCATCAAATACGACACGAACTTTCGTCGTTTCTTTATCCTCCCGGATGACGGCGTGATGAGGTAAGTATATTGCTTTACTATTATCCTTTTCCTTTTCTGTAATCTTTCTCATATGCTTCAAATCTAAATATTCTTGCATAACCTTAGCATAATCTTCTCTTAATGTACTGTTCTTCTTTAACCTTGTCTCTAAACTCTTCAGTCTTTTTTCAGCAATGCACTTAGACTCGCCAACCTTACTGACCGGGTCAGAATCACGCAGCGGCAGTTTTACAATGTATCTGCCCATGCTATTCCGCTTTGTGGTAGCCGTAAATATTTTTTCACATTTAATTTCATCCTCCGTAAGTATCTTCTTTGTTCCAGACGGTTCAGCTTCCAACTCCCAAAATCGTTTCAACATGTCATCGGCTTGAATACTGGAGTGCATCACGGCAATGTGTGAATGAACATTTGACTCAGGATCCACTTCACAAGATCCCGACAGTATCCATCCAAAACTGGTATCTTGCGCCAATAGAGTTCCAGTTATATTTCTTTTAATGCCCTCCTGGATAATTTGACTGTAAACCTCAGCACCCAATAAAATATCAATTTTATTAGGTCTGTGGTATTCAGGATCAGCCAAATCATCCTCGGTCAAATCTATCCATTCTATCCTGGCTACTCTCGTAGCTGGAAGAAGAGCGGTGACCGACTTCAGTACGTAAGCATTAACCCCTACTTGGAAATTTGGATCAATTCTTGACCTCAATTTAATGTCAACAGTAAACTTAGAAGTTACGCTTTTTTCACCCCCTACACCTAACACAGTGTGCCTTGATGGCTTTTTCTTCAATCCTAAATATTGGACTGTGGACTCCGTAACGAAAGAACCCTGTGACCCTTGGTCTAGCAAAGCCCTAATGACCTGATAATTTCCTTCTTTCGACTCAGCTTTAACCAAAGCTGTAGTTAATAAGACAGTTTTCTGACCTCTTCCTGTCGAAAGACATGACACTATTGGTTTGCTTGACCCCTCCGCTTGAACGGTTATTTCACTATTATTTTTATTTATATCCTCCTTCACCGACCTACCAGTGGACGATGAGGCTTCCTCGCGAGCATTATTATTAGTTTCCCCAACACCAGACCCCGAAACACCTGTTGGGTGTAATAACGTGTGGTGGCGGCGTTTGCACACTTGGCATCTAAGAGTGTTTCTACAGGCTTTTGCAGAGTGGTTATTGAGAAGGCAAACAAAACACAACTTATTTTCCAGAGCAAAATTACGACGGGCATCGTTAGTTTCTTTACAGAACTTTTTACATAAATATATTTTATGATCTTCAGAACAATATAAACAAGACGCAGTGTGATCAGCATTTTTTTTAACAATGTGAAAAGACTTGGTAACTTTCTTATCACTATTATTTAACTTAGTTTCTATATTTTCTAGACCTCTGAATCGACCTGTTAAGAACTCCGAGAACTGAACAAAAGTTGGTAAATCATCAGATGGCTCTGAGGCTACCTTCAACTCCCAGGCCTTTCGAGTATCTTTATCTAATTTGATACTTATAATATGAATAATCAATATATCCCAGGATGATACATCAATACCTAGATTTTTTATTGACTCTAAGCAATCTGACGTTGTACTTATTAGTTTCTTAATTTCAGTAGCCGATTCAGACACTAAATTCTTTTGACTTAACAAACGTTTCAAGATGCCGTTAGCTAAAAACCGTTTATTATTGTACATACTGTCCAACTTTTCCCAAGCAATTTGATAACTATCGGACGACATTTTAATATTTCGCAATAGCTGTTCAGCTTCTCCTGTTAAATGACCTCGGAGATAGTAAAACCTTTGGGCATCATCTAGAGCTTTGTTTTCATGCACAAGACCTAAAAACAAGTCCCTAAATGTCTGCCACTCCGTATAATTACCCGAAAACATAGGAATTTTTATTTCAGGCAATTTGAAACGTGTAACTGAACTTTGACCAGATACAACAACACTTTGTTTATTCGAATTTAATTTACATAACATCTCTTTTAAATCAGTCTTATATTCTACGTACAACTCTTCTACATCGTCATATATTGCATTTTTGTGGTAGTCTGAACTATACAAATCTGATCTCTTGACTTGACTTATAATTTTAGTATGAGTGTCTGAAAATAGAGACCACTGTTGTTCTAAATTATCTAGCCTGGTTTCCACATAAGAAGTCGTCAATCTTTCCTTTGGGGACTTCTTAAAATTAGCCTTAGCTTTTAACATTTTGGCTTTAATATCATCTTGCAGATCACTAAACGCTTCCATTATGTAATAATAAAACGTAAACAACTATTTGAACAACAAAGTACTAAACTATAATTTTTAAAATTTTACAAGTCTTTAAACAGAAGTTCACTGAACCCAAAATCGGGCATGGATTCCCCGTCTCAACCACTTTTCACTTAAAAATATTACAAGTCCAAACTACATACTAAAAAATTTACTAAGTTAATTTTTAAATGGGAATTAATTTCCAATAAACTTTCACTTTTTTGGAATTTTCCAACTAAATTCTTCCTGATAATAATTGGAAATAATTGTACTCACGATTTTTTCCACTGATTCACTCACTGACACTAACTGCTGATGCCCCGTTGTGATGTCTGCGCCATACAAGTGGCGCCCTCTCGTGGCCACGAGCTGCACCTCTTCTCCTCCCTTGCCTCGTCCCTCCGGTTGCTGCTGCCACCAGTAGTGCTGCACCACGCTCCACTGGATGCACCCTGCGCCAACCGGTCTTCCACCTCCAGCTCCTGGTACCTCTCACCTGGTACCCACTGAAGGGGATGCTCTGGACAGCGATCCACTGCCCAGTAACGAAGCGAAGGGTGGTAATTTTTACCACCACCGGAAACCACCACGAAACACTCCCGACCACATCCGACTCCTAAGGACCATGTACGAGACCGAGGGTCGACTTGGGAGGGGATGGCAATTAAAATACTGAATTAATTTACAAGTATATTAATGCCTATTGAAATGCTCGCGTTTGATCTCACAAAAAAAATATTATTCTAAATTACATACGTATTTGCTTGTAACGAAACCATAGCGCGATCTAATTCGACGACAACGCCATCTATCGAGGTATGGAACAATTATAGATTAAAATATGAATATGAATATTTCACGCTATGATCTCGTTACCCAAACAGCGTGATAGGAATTTAGTGTCGTCGAATGAACAGAGACTAAGTGTAAGTGAGGAGGAAGCGCTCTTTCATGACATTGATCGGGAAGACTAGGTGGGGGGCGATGGATGGCTGATAAAATGAAAAAGAGACCTTTCTCAACGATACCATTGGTCCTTGTCGTGAATTTGTTGACCCTTATGATGCATTCAGGTCTTGTTGGGATGATAGCAGCTTAAATCATATTGTGGACGAAACCAATAGATACAAAAAAAAAGTTGCCCTCAATTTCTCAGGGTTTCCATCATAAGATCCTGACTTGGTGACAATGGGCTACTTCAGAAGTATACCCTATTAAACAAAAGAAGAATCGATTAATAATTGGCGGAGTAATCGCGTAACAAACATACAAAAAAAAGTTCGAATTGAGAACCTCCGCTTTTTTGGAAGTCGGTTAAAAAGTAAAGGCTACACTGCAGAAAAGACACGAAGAAAGACTAGTATGGATTTCATCAACATCAGAATTGCGTGATACATATACGGATGAAGATGGAAATATGCAGTTCAACGGATATTTACTAGAGGAAAGTACATCCAAAACACAATAGGTTTTAACGCATGAAATGCCAACAGAAACTCTTAGAAATTAAATGACAGTCAGAAAAGAAAAAAAGGTATTTATTTAGAATGCTTAGCAATAAAAGAGACCGTGAAATACTGGCAACATTGGTTCATAGGAAAAAAGTTTTAAGTGTTGTCAGTCCATAAAACTTGGAAAACTGAATATTAAAGCTAGAACAGATGAGGAACTAGGAGAACCTGAATACCGGAGAAGCAGCTATTCATTGTGATTTTTCCCAAAACGAATGTAAATTAACTTCAGAAGTACAAGCAATGCACTTCGGTGCTTCTAAAAATCAAGTTGCCTTTCATACCGGCGTGCTTTTCGTGAACGGCAAAAAGCAATCTTTTTGTACTGTTTCACCTTCAAATATCCATCAACCAAGTGCGATATGGGCACGTCCTTCACCAATACTAGAATTAGCACTCTAGATCCAAACTTCTGTCTGTTATTCACATATTTTCAGATGGCCTAAGCTCGCAGTATGGCCAAAAAATAACTTTTTTTGTTTTATTAATAATCAAATGAACATCTTAAAATTACTTGGTCATTCTTTGAGAGTGGGCATGGAAAAGGTGTTGCCGATGCAATTGGAGGGGTTGTTAAAAGATCTTTAGATAGACAAGTAGCATACGGTAAATATGTAGCTAAAGCAGATGATGTATATAAAATCATTTTAGAACGTGTGAAGTCAGTAAAATGTTATTACATCAAAACAGAACATATTGACGAAATTTCAAAATTATTACCCCCGATACTCAAAACTATTCCGGGTTCACGATCAATTCACAAAATTGTTACTTTAAATTATAATCAAATTAAACATCGAATACTCAGCTGCTTTTGTATGGCGACGATTGTTTTTGTTTCAATCCGAAAATACACACATTTGAAATTTCACGATCATCAACAGTTGATATATCCAATATGATATCCTCAATGGACGAGGTTGGCGATGTGTCCAATATAATATCATTAAACGTCGTTGATGATGTTTCCAATGACATAGCTATTGCCGATATGATCACTAGTCGCGATTAAGTTTGCCTAGCAGATATTGAGAATGTGCCCACTTCCAATAATTTTACTAAAAATATATTATGTATGAAGAAGCATCAATTGATAATAACACAGTATCGTCGTCGACGCCACACACCGGTGATATTCACTCAAAAAATTGACCAAAACACGTCGACTCTGTTATGCCTATATATTTCTGTAGTCTCTCTAAAATAATAGGTAACTATTAATATGTTTCATTGATGTATTTAATCTTAATTATACTAGTCAAAAATGAGAAAAAAAAAACAATTACGATACAGAACTTATTTCTGGTTCTTTTAAATATTTATCACATCTTGAGGATAGGGTTTAACTTGTCTTTGTGGTAATGTTCTGAGAGTTGTGATGTGAGGATCTGATGTAATTAAAGGTTGCTGAACCAAATCTTCCATAGTCTGTTTCTTAGAAAATTTCCGTGTGAAACCTTCACAATATTTTTTAATATCTTCTCACTTCTTACTTTCTTGGGTCTGTTCAGATAGAAGACCTATTGGAATCACTGCATTCTGTACTATATATAATATACCCATGGATTAATATTTTGTGCATTGTAGTTGGCATATTACACAATGGATACCATTTCAAAAAGACAAAAGCGGTTTTCAGGCAGTATATTTTAAACTTTTCCTCATTCATTGCTAGCCCACTAGTCATTGTCATCAAATAATCCATAGCCTACCAATTGTTTGTTTTGTTATGCCAGTTATTTCTCCAGATATTTCGCAATTGGAGAAAAATCGTCGCGATGTATTTTGATAATTGGTACTCCTATATCCATGTTTAGGCTGATCTACCAACATACCCAGTTTTGTTTTAAATTCTTGTTGCACTTTTTTTTTCTCCAATTCTATAGAGTTTTATTGGCTGTTCTTCTGGCTTACCACTTACACAGTTTCAGTTTGTACGACAAGTTTAACATACATTCATAGAATCTGATCCAGTAATGGAGTGATGAAAGTCCTAGAAGCAATCGCTGTTCATCTATAATGGGTTTGTTTAAACATTGTCAGCCTTACTTATAAACGTGAATTAAATAATAAGTAATACTTAAGGGCTGTTTAAGAAAATTCTTACTTATGAACGTTGCTTAAGCATGTCTTAACTAACATTTAATCACTACTTAAGACTTTAAGTAGTGATTAGTTAAAATGTTGCTTAGAAGGTGATTAGAGATTTTTATAAGTAAGGGGGTGTGCCTTTTGACGCAGTTCTAGGTCCATGAGTAATATTATTATGTCTAACATATAAAGTTCTATTATTTAAAAAATTAAAGATCCATTTACATATAAGACCGGAAATACCAAGTCTTGATAGAGTTCTAACTAAAATTCCTGGCTGTACACTATCAAAGGCTCCTTGAACATCTAAAAACACACATATTACACTTGATTTACTATTTTTCGCATGTTTCAGATCGGAGACAAGTGAAACAAAGCTGTCTGCACAACTTCGCCCTCGTCTGAAGCCATATTGAACATTTGGCAGTATGTCATTGTGTTCAACAAACCAGTCAAGCCGAGTTTTTATCATGTTCTCAAATATTTTACCTAGACAAGATGATACGTTCTCAAATATTTTACCTAGACAAGATGATAATGAGATAGGTTGGTAGGAATTAGCACTATCGGGAGGCTTATCTGTCTTTAAAATAGGTATTACACATTGAGTTTTCCATGACTCGGGAATAATCTGTTCAATCCATAAGTTATTAAGAATGTCTAAGAAAAGTTTTTGAATTGAATGATGAAGTTTTTTAATTAAAATATAAGGAAAACCATCTAATCCAGGTGTTGTATCTTTACGTGAATTTAAAGCTGCAGAAAATTCCTGAAATGAAAACTTTTCTAAGAGAAATTTCGTATTATACACATACCTCAGTTAAAAATAGTTAATGATGTTATGTAAACGGACTTACCATTCGATTATAAACGCTTACAATTCCCAGTACGTCTGGCCTTTGCGATGACCATAAATAAATCGCAAGGACAGTCGTTAGAAGTTTGTGGAATCAACTTGGAGTTTCCCTGTTTCGCGCATGGACAATTTATACGTCGCGTGTTCGCGCGTCGGAAAACCGTCTTCTTTGTTTATTTACGCACCACAAAACAAAACAAAAAATATAGTTTATGAGAAAGCTTTAAATTAATTAACAGACTGTATTTTAACAGTGTGTGTCTGTGAATATCAAATTTAAACCTTATAGATAGCCAGTATTTCAGGAAAACTCTGTTTTCTAAGTAAGCAACATGATGTATCGAAAATAATAATAAAACTTCATGCTTTATTCAATAAATGCTTTTTTTATTAAAAGCGGATTCGATATGTTTGTTTTAAAATCATTTTATACAAAAGATTAGGTCTTTTATTTATCGATAAGGCAGTACGAAGTCTGCCGGGTCAGCTAGTAAATAAATAAATTAATTAATTGTTTGAGAGCAAATTCTTCCTTGGGCCCCAACATCAGCAAATATGAAACGGTATTCGCTATCAACTAAAGCTAAAAGCACAAAACTAAATGTCCCTTTGTATTTGTAATATTCGAAGCCACTTTTGGGTGGACATTGTATCACAGTATGTTTGCCGTCAATACAACCCACACAATGTGGAATTTTGCTTTTGATTTCTATTTCTAAGAAAGAAAAAAAAAATACAGGTTTCATATAATAAATAAATAAAATCATTCATGTATGTGGGAAACGGAACGCATAAAAAAGTAATGTTTTAGATAAAATATATTGTCTGTGGTAACACTAGGAAGATGGCGGTTTTCTATCTTGATCAATGTTTGTAGTGCGCTTAAGAATTATTAAAAGTTATTATTCGCAACTTGTTTTTTACTCTGAACCATATCCCACAAATTTTGGGGGCTCGTCCGGGATATGTTCAGAGATAAGACGCTCGATTTATATTGTTTTACACTGCCAAATCGTGCTGGAGCAGTACCAATGTGCTTGATTTGTAACCAAACAGTGGCGTTAATTAAAAGCTCGAATATAAAACGCCATTATGATACCAAACACAAATGATTTGCCCAAAACTTTCCAGTTGGTAGTGATCTGCGTAAGTCTAAAATTGCAAGTTTACTTTCAAGTTACTCAACTTCGACCAAAATCATAAGCCACTCAATGACTGAGCAGGAAAAATGTGGTGAGGCTCCTTTACGCATTTCTTGGATTCTTGCTAAGCACATGAAACCATTTACTGATGCTGACGTAGTCAAAGAATGTTTTCTCGAGGCGGGTAATGCTTTATTTGAGAACAAAAATTTGATTGCTTTAGTTGAGACGATACGACGGATTCCGTTATCTGCTTCTACTAGCACCAGAAATACACACGTTTTGGCAGAAGAAAATCATTGTGATGTGAAGCAGCGTTTAAATAATGCAAACTATTACGCCTTGGTTATGGATGAATCATGTGATATCACTGATACGGCACAGTTAATTATTTTTGTACGCTACCTGGACCAAACAAAAGAAACTTTTGTTGAGGAGATATTGGCTCTTTTGCCACTATTAGGAAAAACTCGAGGAGAAGACATGAACAAAGCAATTATGGTTTTTTTTATAAAGATGAGTTAGACTTGAAAAAGCTTTTATCGGTAACTATTGACGGTGCGCCAGCAATGGTTGGGAGTAACAAAGGACTAGTTCACTTGTTGAGTAGCAATGCAAGGTGTAATGAAAATTTGATTTCCTACCACTGTATTATTCACCAAACTGTGCTTTGTGCTCGTGCTCGTAAAGAAGAAAGATGGTAGCACTCGGGTTTGTATAGATTATCGACAACTGAACTCAAAAATTGTTAAAGATGAATATCCACTGCCGATCATAGATGACCTTATTGACCGTTTATGTAATGCAAAGGTGTATAGTGTACTCGATTTGAAAAATGGATTTTTTCATTTGAAAATAAGTGTTAAAAATCAATAATCTAATTTTTATTTATTTTAAAAATCAATAATCTAATTTTTATAATAATAAAAATAAAATAAAAAAATCCTTTGTTACTCATCATGGGCAATTTGAGTTTCTCCGTGCACCATTTGGCCTTTCAGTTAGTCCGAAGTATTTTATGAGGTTCTTTAATGTGATTTTTCAGGAGTTGATAGCACAGAGAATAATGATGATTTTCATAGACGATATTATTATTCCAGCAGCAGATGAAGAACAAGCCTTGCATCGCTTAAAAAAAGTTTTGGGTGTAGCCTCACAGTATGGACTAAGGTTAAATTGGAAGAAAGTTAAGCTGTTGCAAACTGAAATAGAATATTTAGACCATGTTATTAAGAATGGATGCAGGTCGCCTCCAACAGGTATCTGTGGAAATCTAAGGGGGAGGCCTATGTTCAGCAGTGGACGTCCTATGGCTGAGATGATGATGATGATGATTAAGAATGGGGAAGTGCGACCACCTTGTCGGCTAAACTTAGTTCTGCAGCTTTTGCAGTAAGAAAAATAAGGCAACTTACGGATGTAGCAACGGCTAGGCTAGTATATTTCGCCTACTTTCACAGTCTAATGTCTTATGGCACTTTGCTGTGGGGGGCAGCGGCTGACGTAGAATCTGTTTTTATACTTCAGAAACGGGCCATTCGAGCTATATATAATATGGGACCTCGCGAATCACTGAGAGAGTTTTTTAAAGAAATCAATATTCTCACGTTGCCTTCTCTCTATATTCTTGAAAACATCATGTTTGTACGGAAAAATTTGCACCGGTACGAGGTAAAAAGTGACATTCACAATATTAATACTAGAAATAAGCACAAAATAGTCGTCCCAAAATTTAGATTAAGCAAAACAAACAAATCATTTTTAGGGAATAGTGTTCGCTTTTACAATAAGCTACCTAAATGTGTAACAGACCTTACAGATAAAAAATTCAAGAATGTCGTCAAGTCTACTCTCATTAAGAGAGCATACTATAAAATCAAAGACTATATTGACGATAAGGATGTATGGCGTTAGTCCTACTTTGCACAAGTGGCCTCCCTGGCAACTGGCAGGCTGTCTGGGAATATCTTTGTACTCATTCATGTTTTCGTTCTTATCAAGTCTTTTTTTTTTTTTTTTTTTTTTTTGCTTTTTTGCTTTATATAACTTGGTTTGTTAAATTCATTAACTTCTTAAAATTAGTTTGTATAATAATTTTGTCATATAATTAAAATTAATCAATTAATTCCTAGTCCAACTTGCATTGTATAACTTTCTCAGAGTCAACCCTTAAAATATTGTAAGCACTACATACCAAATGTAATACCCATTATGTTTTAAAAAGAGTAACCATGGAGTTTCTTGCCCGTTCTTCTCCATAGGAAGCTACTTTTGGAATGGGCAACTAGAATCAACCTTATTTATAATTTTTGACGTTCATAAGTGCTTGTAAAGGCCTAAATGAAATAAATGATTTGATTTGATTTGATTTGACCAACCACGGAGAAGACAGATGCAGTTATGAAGTTCCCTGAGCCATGGTCATGTAAGCAACTTAAAAGTGTTTTAGGATTGACATCTTACTTCCGAAAATATATAGAGCACTATGCTAGTATAGCAAAACCACTTAATGACTTACCGTAAAATGGGGTGAATAGAAATCGCGGGGTGTATAGAAACAAATCTGAGAGTTTGATTATGGTCGTTCTAGTTGCTCTATAGTCTGTTAAAATATCTTTATTCCCACTATTAATAAAACTGCAACATTTTTCCTTTATTCTGGCAACACTAAAATTTACGTCAAGTCTAATGACATAAAGAAAAAAGCTGTTGAAGTGAACGTCTGCGTACAGTGTTTATTGACCGTGTAAAACTTAAAAAAAAAAACAAGTTCTTCACTGTTATCTCGGAGTCAATTTGCATACTTGGATAGTTAAGTTTCTCATCTATTAGGAATAAAAAGGTTAGTATCAATATTCCATCATTTTATTCTTATTTTTTAGTAAAATCGAGACTTAGTATTTTTTTACAAAATTCGAGGTGAATAGAACCGAGTCAGGGGTGATAAGAAACGCCTTTAGGTCAATAGAAACGAAGAAAGGGGTGAATAGATATGAGTGAGGGGTTAATAGCAACGAGAAAGAGGTTAATAGAAACATGATTTTTAGGGTTGTCAATCGAGCATTTTTTCATTAGGTATGACAGTTTTCTTTTAAAAAAATTGTTAAAATATTTTTCTGTGACACTTTAATTTGAAATTTAGATTTTTTTTATTTTCAACGGTTTTGGTCAATTTAATTTAACATTTTCTGGATTTCTGAGATAAATATTAAAGACCGTATAAGGGTATATTTGCGATTAGCCTCATTCCAAAAATGCCCTAATTGTGGGTACATTTGCAGAAAGACTTACTCTTAAAAATACATATTCTCGATATGCCCCATTTTTATTATAATGTTCGTTAATATATTTAAATATAAGCTATTCTAAATTCTACTTTACTTTTACTTGTTTAATTTTAACTGGTAAGCGTAAGTGACGGTAGCGAAGATTAGTATTTTGTGTTCGAATCTTATTTAATTCACATAAGGTGAATTACATCATTTCTTGTACTTAATTATCCTTAGATTTCTTCATGATTATTTTAAACAGATACGCCACATCGCGCCGTAAACATCATGCCGAGGGTATACAAGCCAGATCCTCGTGGCAAGAGATATAAAAGGTATAGCAAGGAACTCATCGAGCAGGCTCTTCGTGAGTATAACGAGGGGAGCAATTCCTTGAGCAACGTTGCCGAAAAATATCAAATTAATAAATCTGTCCTCTATAGACACAGTATTAAAAATGTGAAGACACAAGGAGGCCAGACAGTGCTATCAAAAGAGACTGAACTAGCATTTATAAAATACATTAGCGTATGTGCCGAATGGGGATATCCTATGGAACTGTTTGATTTAAGGATTTTAGTAAAAAAATATTTAGATAAATTAGGGGTTACAGAAAAAAGATTTAAAAATAACCTACCTGGGCCGGATTTCGCTAGAAGTTTTCTGAAAAGGCACAGCAATATAATAAGTCAGAGGGTATCACAGAATATTAAAAGAAATCGAGCCGCAGTCTCTCCAGATGTTATTAAAGAGTATTTTGAACAATTAAAAAATTCTATTAGTGAGGTTCCGATCGAAAATATTGTCAATTACGACGAAACGAATTTGGCTGATGATCCCGGCAGAAAAAAGATCATTACTAAGAGAGGAACAAAATACCCCGAAAGGGTGATGAATTCTTCAAAAGCTGCAGTATCAATTATGATGGCGTGTACGGCTGCAGGAGAAATCTTACCCCTATATGTAGTTTATAAGGCTCAGAACTTATTCGATACTTGGATAAAATCTGGCCCAAAAGGTGCCCGTTATAATAGAAGTCAATCTGGCTGGTTTGATTGTACCATATTTGAGGATTGGGTAACCAGTATGATAATTCCGTTCTTTGAAAATAAACCCGGTAAAAAATGTTTGATAGGTGATAACTTATCATCCCACCTATCAATTGATTTAATAAGAAAATGCTACGAAAAGGATATACATTTTATTTTCTTTCTTCTTTCTACGCATATTACGCAACCACTCGATGTTGCGTTCTTCCGACCGATGAAAATAGCATGGAGAAACATAATTTTACAGTGGAAGAAAACTGATGGTCGAAATCAATCTTCGATTCCTAAAGGTTGTTTTCCCAAATTACTTAGTAAATTAATGGAAAATTTAAAAGAAAATGGCTCAGCAAATGTTATTTCTGGCTTTAGAAAAACAGGGATTTAGAAATCCCTTTGATCCCTCTGCGGTTTTAAAAAAATTGCCTGATTGGGACAATCAAGCTGAACAGCCCGAAATCGTTGATGAGACAATCTTGGACTATTTAAAAGAAATGCGATACGGGACGAATAATATAGTTGAACCCAAAAAAAAGAAAAAGCTTCAGGTTCAGGCAGGAAAAAGTGTGTTATTATCGAGCGATGAAGACTATATTGAGACGACTGACCCGGAATACATACCTTCTTTAATCCTAAAAGAAAAAAAAAGTAGAGAAATCAAAAAATATTGGATGGAGTCACTAAAGGGAAGGGCAAAGGAAAAAAAACAAAATCTAATATAAAAAACGATTGCAAAGAAAATGATCCACCTGAACGTGAAAATCAGCTTGATAATGCAGTTCCAAGTTGTTCGTACAACATCAGTCCTTACGATGTAAACAATATGCCTGTTATTTTTGAAGACGATCTGGATGGCATCGGGCAAATTGAAACAATTGTTGAAAATGAAGAGAATGCGCCAGTTCCAAAAGAAAAGAAGAAACAGAAAAATGAAAAAAGTATGGATGGAGTAAGTAACAAAGGGAAGGGTAAAGGAAAAAATACGAAAACTTATAATAAAACCGATTGCAAAGAAAATGATCCGCCTAAACATGAAAATCAGCAAGTTGATCATACAGTTGCATGTTGTTCGTACAACATCAGTCCTTACGACGTAAATAATATGCCTGTTATTTTTGAAGACGACCTGGATGTCATAGAGCAAATTGAAACCATTGTAAAGAACAATGAGAATGAGAATGAGAATAATTCGAAAAAAATTGAGATAATTTCTGATGTCGTAGTAAGCGATGCTGAAATAAAAAGGCTCTTAAATAAACCTGTACCAAAAAGCAAATCCAGGCGGCCTAGTTATTACAAGAATGACGCGGATATTTTAAAAGATTTGATGGAGTTAGATTAGAATCTAACTCGATCAAACCTTATAAAATAGATAGTATAAGGTTTTATACTAAAATGGTTATGAGGATATAAAATGGGATAATTTTCATGTTAATTAATGGTTCTGATATTCCGGCGCTGATGCAAATGCCTCACGTTAGAACTAGTAGGTACCTAGGTAGTTCTTCCGTTATCATGGCACTTGTATAAACATGATACTGGGTATCCCGTTTTCTATCTATTTATGTTATTTGAATTTTATTAATAGAAACTGTGTCCTTATGCACGTACAAAATTTTATAATTAGTTATTTTTGATCTCAAATAGGTACTGATTGCATTAAACCTAAGATTGTTTGCCAAATATATTATAATTAAAGCATTTAATTGTTTATGTTAGAATTTGGATCATACTTTTAAATACCTATTGTTATTATTTTATTTTACTTGTTCTATCTAGCTCTCTCATCATCATCATCAGCCTATCGCAGTCCACTGCTGGACATAGGCCTCTCCAAGTGCACGCCACTGAGATCGATTTTCGGCTTCTCGCATCCAGCTCCTGCCAGCCGTCTTGCGCAAGTCATCACTTAGTCATCGATTACAGCAACTGAAAACTGTTGACGATTACCGGAACTCGAAACTCGATTTGCTATGTGTGCGCGGTTCAATTGAAATATATGTAAACAGATAGTTGCCAGTTGCCAGTTGCTCCAATAGTTGCTCCATGTGCAAAGCGCCTTAAGTAACTCAAATTAATGTTTGTAAGTTGTAATTCTGTTGATTTTTCGCCACTTACAGTCAGTCGCTCACTTAGTAATTATATAACCCAAATTAATTAATTTTGACACTTAAAATTGTAATTTACAGTCACTCGTTTAATTGCTATCCATAAAAAAGTTTGTATTAGGTACTAGGAATCCATTATTCTAGACCTACGAGGTCTACAATAATGGATAAGAATAATTTTACTTATAATATTTCTGATGAAAATTATGAAAAAGATCTAAGTCTTTTGGCCTCCTGATGATTTTGAGCTATGAAAATTTTCACAACTACTAGATTTCAGATTTAGAAAAATCGATTCTATCTTAATATTGAAGTTGCCCTCTCTGTATTTCCAGTCGCTCACTTAGTAATGTAGTAGCTCGGATAAAATTTTAATATATGAAATGGATTTATCACAATCCACTTTTTGTAAGCTCGTTCTGGATTTTATTATTAATCAATATTCGTTGTTGGTTTAGTTAATTTTTCGCTTACTTAAATTCATACAGCTCAAGTTATTAACACAGTATGTCATCATCAGTCGCAAAGCGTTTTTTTAATCGCTCGTTTTATAATTCCCCTTTAGGAAATGTATAGATTTCCTAGGAAATGTGTCTAATGTAATTTATTTCACACATTTTGTATTCGAAATACTTCATTTAAGATAAAATGCCGCTCAGTATAAAAAATACATTTGCCAAATATTGAAAAAAATGCAGGACGTAACGTTGACACTCAAACAAATATTAAGTCGCTCAAATATTATGAAGCTGCTCATTTTGTATTTTAGGCGCTTTGCACATGGAGCAACTTAAGTTGAGGAAACTATCAACAGTTTAAAAGTTTCTTGTAAAAAGTTGATAGTTGCTATAACGTTTACGTTTGCCGCAATTTTATGGCAATCTGTGAGCAACTCAAGACGTGTGTAGTCGGCGACGTATTGAGCGGCACTTGACTGGAATGATCGGGCACAAGTGTCATATATCAGTGTCAGTATTTATATCCACTGGTACTTGAATCTATAATTTGTCTGGTGTTTTTACACTAGTGTTCTCACATTCAGAAACAACACACCAACGATACGGAGCATAATTACTCATTATTAAAATTTTCAATACATATCAAAATATGTATTACTGACAGCTGTAGTTTGTTTACTAACGTAATGACGTCATGACCAAAAAACAATCATGGCGTCCGTTGTGTGCCGCGTTTTCGCGAAATACGCGCGAAATTTGAAATTATGATAAAACAATTAATTTATATTCGTACATAACGTGAGAAAAAAAAATATTTTTAATTTTTTAGAGATATATTAAGACTAAAGAATTTATTTAAGATATATTTCAAAAATGCATGTAATACCCTATTTGTCACAGTCAGATAATATGACGCTCAATGAATCAAATATGTCAGAATCACTATGCACGCTCATCTGAACACTTTCAATTGTTGTCACACTGCTATTTGATCTTCTGCGCTTTCTCGTAGACATCCTTCTAGTTATCATTTGGCCAGTTTTATCGTCCAATATATAATCTTTTCGGCCCCGTCGGCCATCTGCTCTGCGAGCAATATGGCCTGCCCATTGCCACTTCAACTTGCTAATCCGGTGGGCTATATCGGTGACTTTGGTTCGTCTACGGATCCCTATCTCCGAAAAGTGCTGGAGTGGAGACCACGGACTAGTAAGCGGTTTCTCCTGTTCTTAAGTTTTTTTCTTGAGCGGTATTTGGTCCTATATCAGATGGTCCTGGTATAGGATCAATTTCATAATTTTTAGGTCGCAGTACTTTTTTTTGTTTCCGGTTAGTTGTCTTCTGTATTTCTTTTTCCTTTGTTAATTCTATCGCTTGCTGTTTTTCTAGGAAAGATTTTGTTATTACTTCTGCGCCTTTCGCAACTCTTTTTAACTTAACGGCTATATTATTCTTTGAGTTTTGAGGATGTTGTGAAACCTTTTCTAGAAGTATCTGTTCGAAAGTGATGAGTAGTTGTAGCGGGCTATTTCTAAGTTCTAAAGTCGGCGAATCTAAAATGCCAGAGCAAACAATATTATTTGAGTTGAAAGTAGAGCTGCTATAGGACATGATCTTATTAATTTCATCTACACATGTCTGTATTAGTTTTCGGTTGTTTAAAAGTAACGGAATTCATGTGTTTTTGCCAACAAGCGTAAGCGGCTGGATCATATTTTTCCTTTAGTATTATTGCAGGATTAAAAGGATAAACACCACCTTTTTTAAAGCCATTTTGTATTACTTGTGGTTTGGTTTCCTGCCACGCTTCAGCAAACATTTGAGCAAAACTTTGTTTTCGCAATTTCATTCCAATGTTTTGGCGTTGCCATTTTACGAGTCTTTTATCCCAGATTGTTTTAAAAGATTTGAACACAGCGAAGTCAAGTGGTTGCAGCAGATGTGATGTATGTGCAGGAAGCTTTAATATGGTAATGTTATTCTCTACTACTAAAGCCACCACTTTATCATCGACATGACTCATGTGAGTCTCCATCATACAGCAATAATACGGGCCTTTCTTCACCTAAATTGGGGATAAATACTTTTAAAATATAATCATAAAAAATACTTGTCTCCATCATACAGCAATAATACGGGCCTTTCTTCACCTAAATTGGGGATAAATACTTTTAAAATATAATCATAAAAAATACTTGTTTCCATCCAGCCTCGTGTGCTGACTGCATATGCAAGATCAAAATCGTATTTTTCAGGATTCTGTAATGTCCACTGTTCGTACATGTGTTTGCCCTTAAATACTATAAGGGGGTCCAATTTCTCTGTGATATTTTCTTTACCGCTTCCACTTGTTGTTCGAGTACAAGGCTCCCCCCTGGCGCCGCGCTTACAACTTTAGTTTTAGTTGGGTCGAGACAAACTGAAGTTTCATCAAGGTTCCAGATTTGCTTGGGATTTGAAATATTTAACTCGAGGAGCGTTTTTTTAAGAAGAGTAAAATATTCGTAGATTACAAATGGGTCTGTCATTTTTTTTCTTAAGTATTCCACAGGTTGAGGCTTTTTTATGGATAGATTATGACGTTTTCGAAAAGCAATGAACCAGTCCGGCCCCGGCCTGGGTTTTTATGTTATTTTTTTTTATAACACATCAAGCACCTCGTCTCTTGATAATCCCCAACCTCATTTTTCAAGTGTTCTTAGGCATTCTGCTAGTTTCTTTTCTAATTCCATTGGAATAGCCGTTGGCCTGCCAAGAGTTTTACTTGCAATTGCAGTTTTCTGTAAAACTCTGTCACTTAGTGTAGAGGTCGGTAAGCCATAAAGTGTCGAAGCGGCTGCATAGGTTAGTTCCTTATTATTTATCGCTAATAAAGCTGACTGAAATGCTTCTTTTGTATAGGTGGAACGCGAAGAGGTTCGGTAGTACTTACGAGGCATCTGCAAGTGAATTGTTGACATGAGTATCTAATATGACCCAACACCATCATAACAATGAACCATAAATAACATCTCAGTAACATTTCTTGCATAAACCTATCTTAAACCCCACTTTGAAGTTGTTATGAATACAGATTAGTATATTGAAAATCATGTGTAAAATAAAAGTTTGACAAACACTTCCAAATTCAAGACGGGTTAAAGGCCTATTCAAACATGAGAGATATTCGCTGCCGCTGTGGGTAGAGGTACATAGTACATACCGCGCGGGTTTCGCTCAGGTACTTAGTATCAAGTACCGCGGCTAGAGCGACCTGAGTTAGAGATGGGATTTTACCCGGAAAAAAACCAAATATGGGAAAATATAGGGAAAAAACCCGGAGAAAATTACCGAATGGGATAATATTCGGGTTTTTTCATATTTAGCATATGTAACAACTAGGTAATGTGTAGATCATGTATATATCATACAGTACATACTATTTTAGTACTATTACTACAAGTTACAGCTAATCTAACTTTGTTTATTTTAATTTTGCAATATTAACGTTTTTTATATCCATACTATCTAACTAAATGAAATAAAAATTAAACAAAAAACTTGTCTGTGTGTGCCCTTAGCGACAAGTAACCCGAAACTATGCAAGCGGGTTGGGGGGGGGGGGGGGGCGGGAAAGCAGGTAGTAGAGTGGCCCGGCGTGCGCGCTGGTGGGTGATCTATCTATCTCACACATTGTTTTAACTTCGTACTGTGCGCACTCGTGTTAATTTGTTGGTTCAATTGACGACTTGGATTTTGTTTTGTGGACTTTTGATTATCATCAGCCTATCGCAGTATTTGAGTATCGCAGTCGCTGGACATAGGCCTCTCCAAGTGCACGCCACTGAGATCGATTTTTGATTACCTAGTATTTAAATACGTGATTTACTTTGGATTGACAACAACTGCTCTTACGGACTTCGATACCTACTTCTTTTTATCAACGTTAATTTACCGGTAAGTTTGAGCTTTAATAATAAAATTGTTATATTAGACTACAAAAGTTTTAATTAATATATTTGTGGATTCTTAATATTATTTATAGTTTATTTACTATAGGAAATAGTTATTACAAAAGTTGAAATGGCTAAACGCTTGGGCGTTTCAGGCAATTTAGGCAAAGTATTTTTTCTTTCTTTTGGCCATTTATACTTATTTCATATTAGTTTCGGAGGTTTACCTACTCTGTTAATATACAATACTTTAGAACAACTCAAAGTATTTCTACTGTTTTCACATTTGTTTTTTTTCTTTAGTTTTCACATTTGTTTTTTTAGGCAACCAGTAAAACAGTAAAATGCAAACACTGTGAAAAAATTTACCAGTTTGACAATGTCAGCAAGATGAGCAGCCATCTGTTGAAATGTTATAGATGTCCAACTGTTATCAAGAACAAACTACAGAAAATACCTGTTACGAGCACAACTGCTACAAATCTGCCCTTGCAAGATGAATCACATCGTGAAATGTCACAGGATAACAGTTTGACGGATACAATTTCTAATATTACGACTTCATCAGAAATTTCAACAGAAAAGAAACTTTATCTGGATCAGCTCTTATCGAAGGCAATATTTGTTACCGGGTCTTCTTTATCCATCGTTGAACATCCGTTGTGGGTACGATTTTCTGACGATTTGCAACCACTTTATAAGTTACCATCCAGAAAAGCAATCTCTACAACACATTTGGAAACTATCTACCTATAACAAAATGGTGAATGAAATTACAGATGAACTGAAGTCATTAAATAATTTGCATTTGCAGTGTGATGGCTGGAGCAATCAGCGCAATGAAGGTATCATCAACTTCATTATTGCAAAACCCGAGCCTATTTTTGTTAAAAGCCTTAATACTCTTACAAACCGACATACAAGCATATGTATCTCAAGAGATAATTAAAGTTATACCTAAACGTGTATGGAGGCTACAAATTTGTAACTCTTATCGGAGATAACGCAAATAATATTCAAAGAGCATTTCAGATAGTTAAAAATTCGTATCTACATATATGATTCCGCTGAGATGTGTAGCACACACATTGAATTTGCTGTGCGAAGATTGTTTAAAACTGGAACCAATTAATGCATTTATATCGATTGCCACAGATACGATAAAAAGAATTAAAATAAACCAAAGTATGAGCGCTTTATTAGCTCAAATTGTGAAAGAAAAAGATTCAGGTAAAAAACTGAAATTGCCAGGGAAAACCCGCTGGGGTAGTTACAGCACAGCGTTAAAAAGTTTAAAAAAATCCAAAGTGGCATTACAGACATTAGCTGTTCACAAAGATGTCACTATTTCAGACGAAATAAAATCAAATTTATAGGATTTAAATTTCTGGACCATGGTAGAAAATTGCATAAAATTACTGGAACCAATAACTGAAAAAATTTTCAAACTTGAAGGCAATGGAGTATTTATAAATGAAGTTTATAAAGCCTTCAAAGATATTAGGTCTACATTTAATTTTGCTTTTACCGAAATATCCATTCTAAATGAGGATCATAAACAAGAGATTACAAATGCTGTAATTAGACGAACTATTAATAATTGTTTGAAACCCATTCATTATGCTGCTTATATATTAGATCCAAGATCACAAGGCATTGAATTAGAAGAAGAACACGAAGTGGATGTCATGGAGTTTATACATGATGTAAGCCAATCACTTAATATTGACGTTGGCGTTGATTTAGCCAATTATAGAGCTAAACAGGGTTTATGGAGCAGACCATTTATATGGAAGAATGTTGCTGAAATGGACCCGGTAGTTTGGTGGAGAGGACTTTGCATGTCCAAATTGCTGAGTAGGGTTGCAGTACGTATTCTAACTGCTCCCTGTACTTCAGCAGCCACTGAACGATCTTTTAGCACGCATGCGCACATACATAGTCACAAACGAGATAGATTGACTACAGACAGGGCAGCAAAAATAGCGTTTATATCGTATAATTGGAACCTGTTACACAAACATAAAGATGACGACGATGACGAGCCGTTATCTACACCCAGGCAATTGTCGAGTCCATTGGGTAGCCCAATAAATGAAGAACAACCTTCAAAATATCGTGGAAATACGCAAGAAATAGAATTTTAATAATATATTTAATGATAATGACAGTAGCGACAGTGACTAAAAAGTTTCAATTGTAAAAAAACAGTTTTGTAACGTTTGTAAATTGTAATAAATGATTGTTAGTAAGTATCTGTCGTTGTTTTTTTTTGTTAAATATTTTTAAAAGTTTCAATAGGTGTTCTTTCTGTTATTAACATTCCATCACAGTACGCAGAAAAAATCTTATTATAAAACAAGAAGACGTCTTTTTGGTGTTGTAATAAATAATGTTTAACCTTTAAATAAAATCAGCATATTATTCAATTCAATTCAAAAATTTTATTTCAGATAATCATCCATATTATGCTGGTTTTATTTTAGTTCCTGAATCAGGCTACATATTTTGACGTTTTAAACAACAGACGACAGCTAGTGACCTATATACGCTGGCGCAAAGAGTGTACGCATCACAAAGTACCTATTTATTTAGTTCTAAAACTAAAAATAAGGCATTGTCTCTTCAAAACGCACGAACCAATTTAGATGGTTTCCATAATAGCCTCCTTAAAAAAAACTGTTTATTTACTTACAAAATACATATAGAATATTCTTATTTCAGGTAAACATGAGTAGAAAAGATAAAATAATAGCTATGGCTATCAAAAACTATAATAATAAGGGGAAAGAGCCTGATTTATCAACTACTAAAAAGTTACGAACTCTGAATTCCCAGAGTCCGACTTGCAAGACAACACAACGTCTGTAAACGACAAAGGATTGACTAAATTAGGTTTACCCTCTAAAAGACGCAAGTTTGAGCTCCCCTTTTCAGAACATGAAAAACTTAAAAAAGAAAATGATGACGCAAAACTATCGCTCAAGCCTCCATGTGATGATAAATGTCGAAGAAAGTGTACGTCTAAAATAACCGACCAGGAAAGACAAATTATTCATAATCAGTACATAAGTTTAAGCTATGAAACAAGAGGGGTTTATATAAAAAGCATGGTTGAGTCGTATAAGCTAAAAACAAAGACAGTTTCATCTGAGGATGGAAATTCTAAGAGAGCGCTATCTTACAGATACTATTTTACTTCCAACGATGTTAAAATTGAGGTATGTAAAACATATTTTTTAACGACACTCGGCTATAACGCTACAAATAATAGGCGAATTTATACTGCGCTACACAAAGAACTACATGAACAAAAAGACAGACGAGGCAGTTACGAGCGTACAGATGTCATAGACAAAGACGTCATCAAAGCCCATATCCAAAGTTATAGGCCAATGATTTCCCACTATCGTCGAGAGCATGCGCCGAAAAAGTATTATCTGCCCAGTGATATTAATATTACAATAATGTATCAAAACTTCATCTCTAAAAACCCTACTATGACCGTTTCGTTTGAAACCTATCGCAAAACATTGAGAGGTATGAACATTTCATTTGCTCATCTGGGCCATGAAGAGTGCGAAACATGCGCTATATACGAGTTGCATGCAAAAAATACCGAATGTAACCTAGAGGTATCTTGCGAAATATGCATTCGGTATAAATTGCATAAAGAACGATATACCACCTCTAGGGCAGAATATCAAAGGGATGTTGAACTATCTGCAACTGATAATGATTGCATTTATTTCACGCTTGTAGTTTTTCTTCGGTCATAATTCAATATTCGGGATTTTGCTATACAAAATGAGTCTTGGACGGTTACCACAAAGTGTAATACTCGAAGAATAACAAAGAGAAGACGAAGAACAGAGTGAATCAGAGCTCAGCGACCAAGGCTCTGAAACTTCTGACCATATCGTTGCAGAGGAACCTCGATCTGCTGAGGAATCAAACTGCTCGGACCCGGAAGAGGATGATATGCCACTTTCAGAAACGAAGTGGCAAAAATCTAACAACAACAGAGTGAGGCGTCAAGTTCAAAATATTCTCACACAAGATGCGGGTATTCGAAGAAATGGTGCTGGGGTGACAACATTTACGCAAGCCTGGAGTTTATTTATTTCAGAGCATATTATTGAAAAAATTGTTAGATATACCAACGAATTTATTAAAAAAAAAGCGCCATCGTATAACAGAATACGTGACTGCAAATCGACAGATGCGGTGGAAATTCGAGCACTTTTCGGATTGTTGTACATAGCGGGATCCTTGAAGACATCACACGCCAATTTAGAAGATTTGTATGCAAGTGATGGAACAGGTATACCTATTTTTCCTACTACTATGTCAGTGAAAAGAGTAAAATTTCTACTGAATTCATTGCGGTTTGATGATGCTACTACGCGACAAGCTCGTCATACTCTAGACAAAGCTGCACCAATAAGAGAAGTTTTAGATATATTTACACAAAACTGTCTTTCACCATATTCAGTGGCTTTCGAGGGAAATGTCCTTTTCGACAGTACATGAAATCAAAACCCGACAAATACGGGATATAATTGTTAATTAGTGATTTAGGAAGACATTGTAATTGAAAACATTTAGCTCGTACTTAAAAAATATGTTACCACAAAACTGCGTTTAAGGGTTGTTTAGAGATAGACACGCCTTAAATCTGGTTTAAATTTAAACACCCGAATACCCTAGTTTTGAAACTGTTTAACCTCAACAGTTTGTGTCAGAACCACTCATATTTTGTAGATTCTATTGACTTCATTGACGGAATGGATGTTGAGTTATGGAAAGTATTCGTGACAATAATATACCCCGTGTGAGAATGAATCCGTTCGAACAGTACGACGATGAGCAGTTTAAAAAAAAGTATAGATTCAGCAAAGCTTTTGCTAAGAAGATAGTGGATCTAGTGGTAGATGATCTTCCAAGCGATCCTCGTGGTAATACCATATTACCAAAAATACAAGTAGCCTGTGCTTAACGCCATTGGGCTCGTCATCAGGTAAGATTGGTTAAATCATAACTTTTGCTAATACCAAAATGACCAAATACTTACCTATGCTATATATTTGTGGTTACGTTTCAGATCCAAGATGACAGTGGGGACATGCAAGGCATCTCTCAACAATCAATAAGTAAAATTGCGAGAAATGTCGCGGAAGCGTTGGCGAAAAAAGCCCATTTATTTATCAATATGCCGACAACATAAGAGGCACAACAGGAGGCCATGAGAGGATTTACAAGCATATGTGATTTTCCCACAGTCATTGGAGCCATAGACTGTACTCACATAAGAATAAGAAGAGTGGGTGGAGATATGAGTGAAGCCTATGTGAATCGAAAGGGTTATTTATTACTCCATCAATGTCCAAGTTGTCTGCGATTCAAAATTGAAAATTAGAGACATAGTTGCACGGTGGAGGGGAATCGCCCATGATTCCCGCATATTTAATGAAAGCACATTGAAGGAGAGGTTCGAACGTGGTGAATTTCATGGACGACTACTCTGCCGTCATGAGACAAAAAGACGAATCTAGCATTTTTTGCGAAATTGAGTTATATGCATATATATTATAATATATAATCTGTAAATAAATGGCATACCTTAAGGTGGGGCGATTTTGCGCCTACCAGTAATTCTTTGCTACAAATCCGTACAAATTAAAAAAAAAAAAGTTTACAACTCTATGGTTTTATTGATGTCTGAACGCAATCATAAGATGTCAATGTTCTGTCACGGAATTTGACAGGTCGCCATTGTTGCTATTGCCTGTGCAAGGCGTTACAACGTAAAAGTAGAAAGTTTAAAAAAAAAAGTTTGGTAAAATTCGTGTGTATCTGTGCAATCACTGTACTTATGCAGATTTCTTTGCTAGATGTCTTTAAAATCGAATTGCGTATCGATTACAAAAACAAATAAGTGTTATTTCCGTTTAGAAACTGATTAGACAAAATCTATATGTGCAATTAATTTTCATTTCTGGCAATGATAAATTGGTTATGTGTTCACATGAAAAGATTTTTAATCTATACATATAGTTATAGTTATTTTAATCTATATAGTGATAGTTTGGCAGTTTGAATTGTGTTTGAAAATTTTACCGTTTTAATTTTGCAAAAACGTTTAAAAATTGTTAAACTGAATAAAACGAGGCTCAGGTGAGTAAAGGACAATGCCAGGGTTTGGGCTCAAAGTTTGCCCAGCAGTGGGAGTAGTTCCAGCTGGTTCCATAGAGCACTCTGAACACGAAATCCAAATATTTTTGAAATCGGTCCCAGAGGTCCCGAAAAAAACCGGTTCAATTGTTCTCCATAGATAGTCACTTAACAAAGCCTGAGCCATTTGCCCAGTAGTGTAAGTGGTCGAAATAGGTTCTTTACTGCACTGTTATCACGAAATCCAAATATTTTGGAAATCGGTCGCAGAGGTCCCGAGAAAAACCGGTTCTAATGTTTAAACTTGAACAGTCACTTTATAAAGCCCAAGCCATTTGCCCAGTAGTGTAGTGGGTATGGTTAGAATAGGTTCTTTACTTCACTGTTAACACGAAATCCAAATATTTTGGAAATCGGTCCCAGAGGTCCCGAGAAAAACCAGTTCTAATGTTCAACTTGAACAGTCACTTTATAAAGCCCAAGCCATCTGCTCAGTAGTGGGAATGGTTAAAATAGGTTCTTTACTTCACTCTTAAGACGGAATCCAAATATTTTTGAAATCGGTCCCAGAGGTCCCGAGAAAAACCGGTTCTAACTAATGTTAGCCAGCCATTGTTAGCTAGCCATTTTAAGCAGCCACAAACCTAACAACCTCTTTTCTTGAAATAACATTCAGATAGTTAGTGGTTTCACTGTTAATAGGATAAAAAAACAGGAATAGACGTTTAAAAGAAATTGTTGTTTCTCTCGCTTTTCAGTCTCTATCTACCACAATCAGTCCTAAGTTCGTGTAGCGTCATGCAATTAATATCCGTAATGGCAATGGAAAAATCTTATCAAGACGAATAAAATAAGCTCGAACATGAGGTAGTAAATAGATACCGTTGAGGAGTTCCCTCGTCTCACTATCGTCTCCATCGTCAGGTCAGGTTTTAACCTCCACTGTTTTGTGGTATCGGAGACATATACCCGAATGACAAGTTTTTATTCGATATGTGCTTACAATTTCCGAGAGTTCCCTATTGTTGTAAGGCGCAATGGTCACCACGCCGGACTGCCGAACCTGGGGTCCCGGGTTCGATTCCCGGTTCGGTCGACATTTGTGTGATGAGCATGCTTGTTGGCCGTGGTCTGGGTGTTACAATATGTATTTATAAATATGTATATGTGTAGCTATATGTAGTTTATCAGTTGTGTTAGCACCCATAACACAAGTTAATTAATAATTTAGCATGGGGCTAACCGACCGTGTGTGGAAAGGTGTCCTGACATTATTTATTATTTATTTGTTTCTATCACCAGACCCTGGACCGAATAACAAAGGAACCATTTGGAAACTAAATCCTTTCAAATAATAAAATGATTATTTAAATCGGTTGGTAAACGACGGAGTTATGCACGTACAAACGTAAAAAGAATACTAACTAAATGAGAAACTCCTCCATTTTTTGAAGTCGGTAAAAAAAATTCTCGTTCAATACCTCGTATTTGTCGATTAATATTATAATGCATTTCAATATAGATAATAAAAGTGGAATAGTTAAGAGTTCGTAAGCATATTTTTCGTAATATTGAATAAGAGTCAAGCCAGTTTTTCTCAGGACTCCTGGGATAGATTTCAAAATATTTCGGACTGGGACCTATTATAAGCCTATGGAACATAATACACTATACAGTTACCGTGGACAACTCTTGAGCCCAACTTCCATACAAAGAATAGCATTGTCCTTTGCTGCGGGTTGTTCGAAAGAGGTACCGCGGCCCTAGCACATAAGAAGGCCTACGACGGAACACGACGGCTTTTAGTCAGTAAGAGTCTGACACTCCCTTACCGCTGCTAACCCACAGCGGGAGGGGTCATTTGATGATTTTTTACGTCGTTAAAAAAAAAAAAAAAAAGGTGAGTAAATTTTGTACTATAATATTGCTCTTTTCTTGGTTTTATGATAATTAGGCGTATATAATTGGTTTAAATGCTCCAATATTATGGCTGTTCGTTCCTATAGTTCGGCCGTTCAGAGAATGCGTTCCTGACATGTCGCGATTGAACTGACGACGTAACTTTGTAATGGCGTTGCAGTTACGATAAAAATATTTTTGCTGGTTGTTTACCGTTTTAAAAATTGATGAGCATTAAAACAACAATATTATATCAATAATCAATTAATGTTATAATTTTGTGCCAAACTGAGTGTCAAATAACTTGGTAAACAATATTTTTCTAAATCTATACTGCGCTATTACAAGGTTATGTCAGCGCTTTATATTTGTAGTGCTGTGCTAAAAATAACAGGCAAGTATCGTAATTTGTTCTTATACAGTTATACTTATAATATAAAATACCTAATACGTTTTGTTTTTCTTTTTAAGAATTTGAAAATAATGGACTATAAGATAATTTTTATGAATTTTATACTGCTAATTTCAGCTAATTATTAAAAGCTTATATTAGTATACTAGCTTCTGCCAGCGACTTCGTCCGCGTTAGATTCGGACTTTGTGCAAAGAGAGGAAGTAATAATAATCACCAGCCTATCCAATTATCAAAATCTATGCGTACCTAGCCCTTTACTACTTAGCTTTAACCACTAAGGCTGCACACGTGATGAAAACTTAAAAAATGGAGTAACTTCTCCCGTTTTCCCAACATTTCCCATCACTGCTCTGCTCCTATTGATCGTAGCGTGATGAAAAGTATTCTATAACCTGCCCAGGAGTATGAAGAATATTTGTGCTAAGTTTCATTAAAATCCGTCGAGTAGTTTATGTTTCCATAGCGAACATACAGACAGACAGACAGACAGACAGACAGACAGACAGACAGACAAAATTTTTACTGATTGCATTTTTGGCATCAGTATCGATCACTAATCACCCCCTGATAGATATTTTGGAAATATATTTAATGTACAGAATTGACCTCTCTACAGATTTATTATAAGTACAGATTAAGGTAACAAACTGCGTAAGTTAAAACTTCAATACCAATCTGTGTTTAATAATCTTAGCAAATTCGGATTTGTCTCACATAGCTTAATCTCATAGACTTGAATAAGTAAGTAGTATAACGGTGCGTACAGACTATGTAACATAACATGTTATACAACATTGCTATATAACATGTTTCAGATAATGTGGACACTGAATGTTATAAAACATGTTATAATAACATGTTGTATAACTATTTATTGACATTACAACAATGTTATATAACTTAGGATTGTGGATAGCACTGAAGAACGATAAACGACAATGGTTATATAACATTGTTATATTGCAATGTTGTTCTAATGTGTACAGTATTGTTTTATGTTGCAATGTTGTATAACAAGGTTACATAATGTGGACGTGTTATAAAACACATGTTATATAACATGTTACATAGTTTGTACGCACCTTTATATGTGCGCAGTCCTGTTTACTATATTATGTCTATGGTTTTTATTTGATTACCCGGCTTTCGGTTAATGGACTGTTTCTGCTTTTCAAACTGACATCGGCGCTAAATAGGACTTCGATTGTGTTTTTTATAGCGTTCTTTTTACTTTTGGTGCATAATAATGCCTAAATGTGGACAAACATTGAAAAGTGGAGCCCGTGAGTTAATCATCAAGCTGCAAGATTACTTTGAGCGGGAGCGGCAAAATTGCGGACCCCTGGTACCTGTCGAACAAGTACAAGAACGCGTCTCTCAGGCGCTTGGAGTTAGCAAACGAACGATAACAAATATTAATAAAGAAAAGTTCGGCTCGACTGGCATGGGAGATAATATTTTACTTACGTACTCCGAAGAAGAAACGTAAAACTAAACCCGTGACAGATATTGACACCTTTGACGCCGATGCAATCAGAAATCATATATATGGTTACTATTCCAGAAATGAATATCTCAACAGGAAGAAGCTTTTGGCATCGTTAAGAGAAGCTGGACTGTTTAGGGGGGGTAAAACTGCTTTAACCAAAATCTTAAAAGATATTGGTTTTTCGTATAAAAAAACAGATAAAAGAAAAATTTTATTAGAACGATACGACATAATTTTAAAACGGATAAGTTTTTTGAGGGAAGCAAAAAAAAATGATAACTGGGATAATGTCGTGTTCATTGACGAGATATGGCTAAACGCCAATCACACGGTTTCCCGTTCCTGGACGGATGATACACAAGCGTCGACGTCAAAAGTACCAATGGGTAAGGGGGCCCGTCTGATAATATGTCACGCAGGTTCTGCAAAATACGGCTTTGTGGAGAACGCGTTACTGGCATTTCAATCAAAAACCACAAATGACTACCACGAGGAAATGAATGCCACTACATTTAAAGAGTGGTTCCAGAACGTGCTTTTGCCCAGCCTACCAGAGCCTTCTGTAATATTCATGGATAATGCCTCCTATCACTCGGTTCAAATACAGAAACCCCCTACCCAAGCTAATAAAAAAGAAGAAATGGTGGCTTGGTTACAAGCAAAAGGCATTGACGCAAATATGCAGATGCTAAAAGCAGAGCTAATTAAATTAGTTAAAGAAAATAAAGCGGCAAATGTGCGATACGAAATCGATGAACTGGCTCTGGAGTACGGTCATCGCGTTCTAAGAATTCCACCGTATCATTGCCAATATAACGCGATCGAGCTAATCTGGGTTCAAATAAAAGGTTACGCCGCCCGCCACAATACTTCCCCGCCATTCAGCACGAAAAAGATGATGACCCTATTAAAAGAAGCCTGCGGGGAAGTTACAAGAGATGACTGGGCAAGGGTTGTTGAGAAGACTAAAAACCTGATTTTGGAACATTTTGACCGAGATATCAGGACTGATTCTGTTATTGATAATAATATAATTATACATGTAGGCGAAGATGATGATGAAGACACCACCTCCTCAAGCGAATCGGAGTCTGATTAATATTTTGTAAGCACATTTAATTCAATGTACTTACTTTATTGCATAGAAATACAAATTGTAACTTTGTAACAAAGAATAAATAAAACAATTTTATTATATGAATATTACCTTTTTTTGGTTTCCACTTAAATAACTAAAATATAAATTTAAATGATTCCGCCAATTTAAAACGAAAATAATCTTAAAATAATTCGGCGGTTCATTTTGGCGGAACGGTAACGAACTCAGTGTTATGTTGTGCCCATCACTAGTCGTGACTAACTGATAGGTGTCAGGAACGCATTCTCTGAACGGCCGAACTATAATTAACCTTAAAATAAGTTTCAGTTTCATAGCTGTTATTGAATACTTATTTTTAGTTGTTGTTTGTTGTTGCAATTTTAATTGTATAAAGATATCCTTATGCATGGGACATGGAAATTGAAAGCTTGGGTGTAACCTACCTACTTAATAAGATTTATAGGTTTTTTATTGTACATAACTAAAGCTTCTGATTGCTTCTTCATATTCCTGAGTTCTGTAAAATAATGGCATCCCGTAGTAATTGGCGAAGGAGGCTTCTTGTTGACATGAGCACAGGAAACATTTCTATAGAGTCCTCTGGACAAGGTACATCAGATCCTTTCATATCTACCAACTATGATCCAACAGCAGCACTTCAAGTACATCATGAAAAACCACCTCCCGAGTCTTCTGCCATAGAGTTTGTAGAAAATTGTGATAAGACCATGACCACATCTGCCTCGATCGATTGCCTCGATATGATCACACCAACACTCAATTTTGTTGCTGACCCTGGTAATCATGCAAATGTGATTATGTATTCCGACGAGATTGTGTATTTTTGCCACAGAACCTATTGAGAACCACAAAGAATGCATTGTTACCTCAACAGTACGCCATGAGTCGGAGTTCAACTTGCAGCCATTACCGATGGAGATCGCCCACTCAGGGCATACGGATAAGGCAATAGTCGGCAAAACGACTTCGTATTTAGATGAAGTTACTGGAGAATTTGTAAGCAAAAATAAGGAGGAGCTTGGGACTCGACACGTCATTCTAGATGACAAAACTGGAGAGTTGAGAGAAATTGACGAGGAAACCAGGGAAACAGTAGAAAACCACTATGAGTTCGATATTAATGAAATATGTGACAATAAAAGAAACAGGGACTTTAAGAAGCAAAGAGTTAAAGGAAAGCCTTACATGGGAAGAGAAATTAAAGTGGATAGTGAAAATTCAAAAAAATTGCTCACCTTTATTCTGAAAAACCAGAGAGCAATGAAAACTAAAACTTGTACCCATAGCGCTACTGAAGCAAAGTCAAACAGGACTTTTTTGTGTGGAGCTTTAAGTGAAGAACAACGAGAAGCAACTTTTCGATATTATTGGAGCTTAGACACGTGGGATGCTAAAAAAGCTTACCTTAAAAACTTGATTCGAATTCGTTCTATTAAAAGAAGGCGCAAAGGTACGCAATCGCAAAACCCTATTAAAGAACAAGGATTTGATTGTTATTTACCTAACGAAAACAATGAACTTATACGTGTATGCAAAAATTTTATGCTTAGAACGCTCGTTATGACAAATGATACATAAATACATGGATAAAGCAATTGCATGAATCCAAATCAAGCTCATCTTCTACTGTAAATAAATCAAGAAATCCTTCCTTTAAATCAGCTGCAGTGAGAGAATGGTTAGCCTTATTGCCAAAAGTCCCTAGTCATTACTGCAGGGCAAGCACATCGCGCATCTATGTTGAGGACTCATTTAGAAACAAGACACACATGTTTGAAGTGTTCAAGAAATGGAGCCAGGAAAGTGGGAGGGAAACAGCAAAGCGCAAACTATTTACATCAATTTTAGAAGCTGAAAAAGTCTCTATATATAAGCCAAGAAAATATCAGTGTGATATATGTACCTCGTTCAAAGAAGGAAATTTAACGCTCGAAGAATATGAACTTCACAAGGCTAAGAAAGAAGAAGCGTACGAAGCCAAGAAGAATGCGCAGTCCTTATGTTCATCTGATTGTTTTAGTGGTAACTATGGATGTTCAAAGTGTGTTACTATCACCGAAACTTCAGGTGTCTGTACAGTACTATAAGCAAAAACTGCAAATACATAATTACACCTTGTATTGTAACAACGATAAAGACGTCCATTTATATGTATGGCATGAAGGTGATGGGGAAGTAACTGCTAACGAGTTCACCACTTGCCTTATAGATTTTCTTAACATTAAACTTGACGAAGGATACAAAAAAATAGTATTGATATCGGACGGCTGCAGCTACCAGAATAGAAACAAAGTGCTGTCTTCATCATTACTGAACCTTTCCACTGATAAACATATAGAAATCGAGCAGCTAATACTAGAAAAAGGACACACAATGATGCAGGTGGACAGCGTGCACTCGACTTTATAACACCTATTTAAGCCACCAATTTACTCACCCAAGACTACATCAATCTCATGGCACAAGCCCGACCATCAAAACCTTATGTAATTCATCACCTGGAATACAATTTTTTCAAAAACTATGAGCGTACATGTCAGCTTGATTCGATACGACCAGGGAAAAAGGCTGGTGACCCTGTAGTTACAGATATCAGAGGCTTGCTGTATAAAGATGGAAACATCTTTTTCAAATTACGCCATCCCGACGAATGGCAAAGTTTACCTCAAAGAAAAATGCGAACAATCTCAAATCTCACAGCTCTTTACAGCACGCCAAGAAAAATAGACAAGACAAAATACGATAGCTTACAGTCATTAAAAAACTACATGCACCGGGATTATTACCACTTCTACGACAACCTCAAACATACATAATTAAAATAATACAAATAAGGATTTACATTTATAGTAAAAAGACTTTCAAATCTGAAGATTGATTTCTATACAGACAGACCTAAGTATAATTTTACTATTCCCATATTTTGTTTGTTTTTTTTAATTATAATTATAAAAGTTTGATTAGACTGTTCCTAACTAATTATAAGCATAGTTTTGAAAAATACTGTAAGATTTATTAAAGCTTAAGAAACAATTATGTTACCTACATTAGAATTAAGTTTTTATTCCCTGTGTGGGTTAGTAAAGTTTTTGCAATATTTATTTACTTCCTATTTTATTTAGTTCACAAGCACTGGAGTGGGGATAAATCTTTTCAAACGTTATCTGACCATTACAAACCTTTTTAGACTAAAGTTTCATGACTTTTTTTTAATTAAACTAGGTTTGTTATGCATTAAATAGAATAAATTAAATCCAAATGTGTTCCGTAATAAATCTGATATGTGAACATTTTTCACTTGTAAAAAATGGTGCTTGCAAGACAAATCTGACATGTGCATCAAAATGGCTAAAATAAAATATTGAAGATGAACAGTACATGTTATCATTTTCACTTGTATGTCAGTTCATACGTAATATTTTTTGCCACCATGCTGCATTTTTAATTTATTCATAAGTCCATCAATCATTAAAAAAAACAGTTTATTGTCTCCCCTGAAAAGTTGACTAAATACACATAGAGATTTTGGCAAGTGCAAAGACGTAATATTGTATCCGTTATTTGTTCTTTTTGTCTAATAAGAAAGTATTTAACCGACCTAACAAATAGGCGAAGTTCAAATGTTTGTATTTTTTTGGGTCAGGTAAATACGCGGTGTATAATGTGAAGAATAAAAGCATTTTACTGATAGTTAACTACCTCCCGAAATCTCCCATTATTGTACCTTATACCAATTAATATATCGTTTACGTTTAGTGCATGGCCGCCGCATTCATCAGGATTATTTTTTTAATTTATAAAGGTTTTACGTGTTTTAGTGAACTGTACCTTGGTTTGATAGTATCCGTAAATTAATGTTTATAGAATAAAAGTTCAGAACTGAGTACTTAAATAAAATAAACGCAACAAAGATTCTTCTAGACTCTGGGGACAAGCAACACAGAAGTTAACTCGGACGCAACACGGGCCCGATCCTCCTAATTTTACTTCGACTGAGATCCAATCCCGACTCAATTACGATTGAAGCAATTTGGTGACGTGGTGACGTGACGCGACGCCCTGCAGCGGTCTCTCCGGCAACGGTTGCCATGGCCGGAGGCTGCGCTGACAGGGCGCTGCGGTGACGGCGGCGCGCGGCGCTGCGCTTCTGGGTGCCACCCTAGTGACGTCTGTCATTCAGTGTTTTTGATAGACTGTGTTGTGTATATATTTATTTTTTGTATTTATATTTGTATTGTTAGTTGTAAGTGAAATGAACAGTAGCGATGCGGTGAGAAGTGCTAGTCAACCTTTTGCATCGCTAGATATTCCGGAGCGATGCCCGCACTGTACCCAGGCACGGTACTTTAAAGGTAAGCGGGGTCTGAAATTAAAAAACCCTGTTCCCATTTTAAAGCGGGTTCCCCGTGGTGCGAGGCCATTAGTAGCGCAATCCTTAGCGCAGTGCGTGCGCATCGCAGCACGGGAGAACTCGCCACGTGCCTGGGAACTGTTACTCACCTTCCCCTACAGAATTCTCCACATCCAAAAAAATTTAGCTAGCAAAAAATCTTTGACATCAAAAGTAAAAGAACATTGTAATATTTCGACTCTAAATTACCGGCACAATGTTTTACCTCCCCAAGGTGTATAAGCAATTTAATTGAAACAAAGCTAGGCGAAGGCGATATCAGAGGTGCAGCCAGAATACTCTTCAGCAGTGATGTTGTGGCGCCATGCTCTCCGGATACTCTTACAGCCCTGGAGAGCAAACACCCGGCCCCCGCTGATGGTCTTTCCTTTCCCGACCCTCCCCTTCCTGATACAAACACCCTCACAGTTACAGGTCGACAAGTGGTTGAGGCTGTAAATTCTTTCCGAAGCGGATCCGCCGGTGGCCTCGACGGCCTGACTCTTAACGAGCTCGGGCGCCAGAGACGCCGGTGCGGAGCTTCTTAAGGAGCTTACAGCCCTAACCAATGTGATGCTCTCCGGCAGTGTGCACGATGCAGTCCTCGACGTCTTATATGGCGCTAATCTGTGCGCCCTTAAGAAAAAGGACGGCGGTATTCGTCCCATTGCCGTGGGAACAACATATCGTCATATAGCAGCCAAAATCGGTTGCAAATTTTACAGTGAGGAACTTTTGAACAAATTTCAGCCCCTACAGTTGGGATATGGTTCCAAAGGGGGCTGCGAGGCTGCCGTACACGCTTTGTCGGCCTACCTAAATTGTGGCAAAGGAGAGATCATCCTGAAGGTTGACATCAAAAATGCTTTCAATTCCGTAAACCGGGACACCCTGTTGGCTGAAGCACAAAAAGAAGTACCCAAAATTTATAGTTTTCTCTATCAGTGTTACAGGCACCCATCAAAATTACTTTATAAGAACAACCTATTGGAATCTGCAGTCGGATGCCAACAAGGTGATCCCCTCGGGCCAGTAATTTTCAGCCTAGCCATTCACCCGATCATTCGAGAGCTAAATTCCAAATTCAACGTTTGGTATCTAGATGATGGGACCCTGGAAGGCGATGTAGAGACCGTATTTCACGATTTCATTCATTTAAAACATAAATTTCATTCCATTGGTTTAGAACTAAATTGTACAAAATGCGAATTATTTATTACTGACACGACTGACAGACAAATGGCAATATCCAAATTTCAATCATTAGCACCACAGATTAAAATTATAGATAAACATTCTCTCCGCCTCCTTGGGGCTCCCATCTTAGACCAATCTTTTTCTATATTTATTTCGGAAAAAAAATGATAATTTCAACGATATTTCGGAACGCCTACAGAAAATTACAATACATTCGGCCATCACAATTATTCGACACTGCTGTTTTGGTCCTAAAGGAGAATGCCAAGATTCCCTACAAGACTCGGCCAGAACCGACACAGATGAATTATATGTCATAAAAAAGGAAAGAAATCATAGAATTTAATAGTATAATTCGTTTTTTATTAGAAGTACACTAAAAAAGTTATAGTTCTTTAAAGTCGACCACTTACTTAATACTTCTGATTTTAAATAGTAAATGATTAATTAAATTAATGACTTGTCAAATTATCTTTGCATACCTACATGTCTTTTATAGTAAAAACACACACAAAACACAACAATACCTAACTACATTATTTTAAAATGTATCGAAAAAAAAACCACATGTCATACTTGTTTGTAATCGATTGGCAAGTGCAATTTCGTTTCGATATTGTTATTTTGGTCTTGGTAACATTTCAAATAGTGAAATCGTTGTGACATGTGTTGATAAATTAAATTATTATTTAAAATTACTTTTCAACGGTGTACTTCTACAGATTTTGATTATGTTGTATAATTCTTAATGTTTTTTAATACGAATGATCATAATTATAGAAAATCTGTCGGTCTTTATATGATTCGGGCCTATTCTTGGCATTGTCCTTTACATATTACCTCCGTTCTTCTCATCTCTTTAAACCCTTTAGGTTCATAACGTCAACTTCCCAAAATGTTCACACTCCCAAAACGTCCACTTCCCAAAATGGTAATTCCCTAAATGTCTATTTCCCATTTCGTCTACTTTCCCATAACGACCAATTCCCAAATAGTCCGTTTCTCAAAACGACTACTCCCAAAACGTCTAGTTCACAAAATGTAACACTTGTCCTATATTTTATTAAAAACGAAAAGAAACGCTTTATAGTCCTTTTTAATCAACTTAAAAAAGGAGGAGGTTCTCAGTTCGGATGTTTGTTAAGGCTTATGAGAAAAAATACAAAGAATTAAGAAAGTTGTGCTTAAAATTAAAATCAATTAAGAATAAATAAAAGTAGGGTAAATAGGTTAATTAGAGCGGAGCATTGCAACGCCAAACACAACTAGTGAGTAAATAAAATTGCGCAATGGAGATTAAAAAGGTTGATTTGCTTTTTAATACGAATCTTTGATAGGTACGGGGAAATAATAACGATTTATTGTTCTATGATTACCTTAATATACACTTATTTTGGCCATCCATTGTTTTTCAAAATAAGTTTTAAATATCTTCATACCTGTAGTCATCATTGTACATTTGCTAATATATATTTACATGTCTTCTGTATGTGTTTTGGAGGAAGCATGGGCATGGGCTTCCCACTGGAATCCGTTAGCCTTAACATTTTGATAAAAAAAAAAACTATTTAGAAAATGGACGTTTTGAGAGTTGACCTTATGAGAAGTGGACTTTTTGGGAATTATAGATTTTTCGTCGTTATGGGAAAGTAGACGAAATGGGAAATAGACATTTAGGGAAGTTGACGTTATGAACCTAAAGGGTGCAGACATATCTGTTATTTCATAATCCTCTTTTGGCGGGTAGCATTCGAATTTTGCTTTTTGGATAGAGTAATAAGACGGAAATATATCAAATCCCTCTTCCTGAACCGATTTTCTCATAGTATTATATTGCCACTTCGTCAGTTTTAAGGACAGCATGGTACCTAAAGCCTTTTCAGAAGACTGAGAAGACATCACGTTTTGTTTTTTAGAAAAAATAAAATGTTTGACTTGATTAACCTTCACAGGATTCTTTAGGAGGTAGTCTAATATATCGGCGACATCATTGTAACCACGAGCCTTCAATGAAGACATATAAATTAACGTTTGTTCTTCATAAGAAAGAGTAGATGCCAAATCATCAACTCTTCTCTTTTTCTGTTTAGGTCCTAAATCAGAAATTTGTTTTCTGGGACTAATTTGAGTCAAAGTTCCAACATTTCTAGAAGCTACAATACCTTCTTGAGATGATCCAGCTATGGGTTCGCTAACAGACACTTTAATAAAGTCAGGCCAAATTACATCTGATCCAAGCCAATCACTGTTGTTTTTTAAAAAATCAGCGCCTCTGGAACCCGATTTTATCCACCTTTTGTTAAGATTATAACAGTATGTGCTACAAAACGATTTAAGCATTTTCTTCTGCTCGTCACTCAGTTCTTTCTTTAAACTTAACTGCATAAAGTTGTACATACAGTTGCTGTCTTTAACACTTCCACTTTCTTTTAATTTCACAAATACGTCGAGATTAGTAACTAGACCTGCCATGGCAGAAGTATGGTAGTAAGAACGTCCGTTAATTGCAAAATGGCGCGGTTCCGAGGGTTTCCGAGATACAAAATTACTAATAATACCCATTTATTGATACTATAAAAATTTATTTAAGGAAATTTGAGGATTTCCATTTATACCATTTTTTATTTTCTACTCCATACAAAATTTTTATTAATGTCGTATAACTCCGTAAATATTTATTTTTTTTAAACAAAAATGTATCATGTTAACAAATATTTGTATTGACTAGTAGAACACGTTTACGATATTACTTTTCCAAAATAAAATAGTCGATTTTCGGGTATCGCTAAGTCCATTGAGATTAGTTTTCGGCCCACTGTGCGGCGTCGCCTAGCGGATTAGTTATTTAACCAAACCACGAGGTTTAAGCTTACCGTCAACTGACTGCCCACCATGCTAGAAATCGATTTCAACGTTGTTTACTTCACGGAGGTTGGTCCTTTAGCGTTTATATTTGATGATGTTATACACCAGCATCAAGAAAGGTGCGTAAAGGTTTTAAAAGAAAACGGTCATTTTGCAGAGTTTAAAGAAGTTTATGAACATTTTAATGGAAAATCTTTGCCTAGCGTCTATCTTAATAAGAATAAATTAGTAATTAGCAAAGAATATGACGCGTCTATTGTTCCATATCTTAATGGAAAAGAATATGACCCGGATATCGTTGAATATGGTTGTGTTGTTTCACCGAAAGACACTGTTAAAGAAGTTGTATTGCAAGAATTCGACGACCTTACAATCATCGAAGAGCCTATGGATGTGACTGAAGCCATCCATGATGAACGTGCACCTCCCCTTCCAGTTCCAAAAGATGCTTCGCCACCAGCTCCTGTTGATGCTGTGCAAGAAGAGATTCAGCAATTGAGTTCTCTGATGCGAACACTTCCACGCAAAGAGCGTATGAAGTTAACTCTCCCTACAAGGGATGTAGTTCAAAGACTGGACCACGATTTCGAAGCCTTAACGTCCGCCACGAAGAATAAGGTTAGCAGATGGGCCCCCATTGTTATATGGGAAAGGTGTGGGCTTGAGAAAGAAACGAGACAAGGCTTATGATGCCACTCGTCAGATACAAAATGATAGCCATCCGCCAAGTGATGGGGAATCTGAAGAGCCTGGTCCTGCGGCGAACGTCAACGCCGCAACAGATGAGAAGTCGGACAAAGGTCATCCCGGAGAAGCAAGAAAAGATGAGCAAAAAGATCTACGACCTACCAGCCTCGACCCCTTACTATTGCTGTTTGAGCCCAAAGAAGCTAGTTGCACCACTAGTAAAGGACTGGTCTTCAAGAAGACCAAGTTTAATAACAGCTGTGTATTCTCTACTGAGTACAAGAGATGCCAGATCGTGATTGGGAAAGATCCTGATTTAGATAAATGCAACTACGAACAGAAGTTTGCATTTGACAGTTTTGCTGTTTACATAGATGGCATTCGATCCAAAGATAAACGAGTTCAAGTCATCGAAGATATTAGACTTACCACTACATCACAACAGTCACACCTTGGAAATACTTATGAAGACCAAATGTGTTTTTTGTGCCCGTTTATGGAATCTCGAAACACGACTACAAATATAATATCTCCGCCTGGATCAGTGTCACCATCAAGATCGGCATTGGAAAGTCCTCCAGCTAGCCCGTATCATAGAAGCGAATCTCAATGCTCGACCAGGAGTTCCACATCAACTCGCCAGAATACTGGCAGGGCTGGTATGCAGGAGATTTATGAGCTTATGAAATCATCAAATGATCTCAGAATTCAAAAACAAAACGCAAGACGGTAGAAATGGATGAAAATGATCTATTCTTTTTGAATATGAGTAAAGCGGTAAAAGTCTTTCGATCCTTGAACAAACTAAAATCAAACTCGATTTGCACTCTGCAGTCTCTCAAGCACAAATCCGCAAATTAGAAAAACAACAGGCAAATACAGTTTTACAAACTCCAATCAATATAACATCCTACAAGATTATTCCACCACAGCAAACTAAGTCCCAGTTCCAGGTTTCACTATCATATCAAGAATGTCAACAGTCTCTTCGTTCATCCACTCATTCATCTATCGATTACCATCCAACTACATTAACATCGAATACAATATCTATGCCATCCACATCGTCATCTAACACATCACAACCACAACAAATAGGTCCATTGGCTGATCAAAATCTTGTGACATACTACAGTTCAGTTGATTATAGTGATTGTGAGTGATAAATTAATAAATTGTTCGCAATGTATGTTGTGATTTAAGTATAAAAAAAGCGTGGCAAAATGCGACATAATAGATGCTCAAAAATAATTTCGTTGGTGACATCAACCAGTTCTTCCCAGGAGTCAAACCAGGACAATAATAATGATCTGTCTTTATGTACAACTAACGAATTTACTAAGTTTTTTTTTTTCAACATAATTTACTATACTTTATTTATACAATGTACACACTATACATATATACAAACTTAAACTACTTATCTTTATACAAAACTAAAAATAAAATACTATATACAAAATATATATAAACATAAAACATAATATAAAAGAGCATCGATCAGGCGTCGAAGTATTCCTCCGCATCACTGTCTTCCGGAAACGTGCCCAGAAGACTGGCTGCATTGCCACGTTGAATGGCAATGCTAATTCTTTGTCCAAAGAATAAGCCAACCCTCTGGTCACGCGAAGCGTCGACAAGCCTTTTCGCGATGTCCTTGTAAAGTAACCGCGAACTCGGGCCCCATGTCCGAGCGTTTCGACCCCAAACGGCTCAAAAGTATAGTTCCCAATAAGGTTACTATACTTGCGCCGCTTGGTGGTCTCTGCAGAAGCAGCAGCCGCACCAGCATGACCTGCCGTGCAGGGAAGATGCGATGGCGCCAGGGTATCGACGCACGTTGCATCCCACACCAAGGGCCTACCCAACTTCCATGGCAACAACGTCATACCATCAGGCCTCTTTCCATCGTCACGTACCAGTCCATTAGGCTCTAACACGGCTGGTACGCCGGCGGTGGAAAGAGCACGACGGATAATGTCGTTAATGCTGGCATGCCGTGCAATACGACCAGCACTTCTGCAGCACGACAGACCATGGTGCCAGAGGCTGTCGACGGCTTCACCGCAATGGCAGCGATGCGGAGCAACACAGGGAGCACCTAACCGTAAGCATGTAGCGAAGCGGAACGTTGTGTCATCCAGCATAGTGCCTATGCTAGATGACGGGATCGCCGGTAACCAGAGGCCCGACTCCCACTCTCCCACAGCCAACAAACGGGCACGCTCAGCAGCACTATTACACGTATTAAATAGATATAATACAGAGCGGCCCGTCCCATTGTCTCTGAGAGCAGCGGTTGCCGGGCAAATCCGTATTGGGAGTAGCCATTTTCCAGGCATCCAGCGCATCGGTCAAACACGGTACTTCAACATCAACCAGTGCAGAAGAAGACAATATTTTTCTGGTTAATGTATCAGTACCGTGAACCGAGGAGAGGAATGCCGGTAAACTAACACTTGAAATTTTGCGGACGCCGAGACCTCCCATGTGTATTGGGAGTGCAGCTTGCTGCCAGGCTCGATCGTCCAAGGCCACATTAAGGATGGAGGTGAGGGTGCATCTGATAATTTGGTCAACTTTGTCCAAAACTTGTGGATGCTTCCATATATGCGAGGAGCGAAGAATATAAGTAAATTTTGGTCCGAAACAACAGTACCGAATCAAAGTGAAGGCCGAATGTATCTAAATTTTGTATAATCTTTCTGAAACATCATTAAAATTTTGAATTTTCTCGTCAATATAACTCGTGAAGGACTCATCGAGAATAGGTGATCCCAGGAGGCGAAGGGAACTTTTTTCTAGTACTGTCAAATTTGGAGCTTTTTTTTTATCGACGTCAAAAATCATCAAATGACAGTAAGTGGGAGGGCCCACTGTGGGTTAGCAGCGGTGAGGGAGTCTCAGACTATTACTGACTAAAAACCGTCGTGTTCCGTCATAGGCCTTTTATGTACCAGGGCCGCGGTATCTCTTTCGAACAACCCGCAGCCCCGGCAGGCCTTGGCCCTGCTGGGCCCCGCTGGGGTTGCTGACATCTCTTTGAGGAGCGCGTGGAACAACGCGCGCCTTCGACACGGGTCTGTCGTCTAAGCAGACAGAGGGACGATGAGCCACCCGAACTCAACGCCCACAGACCCACGCCTACGGTGGCCGGGAGTCATCTCGCGATACCCGGCACCCATGGTGTCTACCTGGTCCAGCGCGGCGGGCGGGATGAGAGGTGCGAACTCTCTGGCGTTCCGCCTCCTCCTTCTCGAGCATGACCGCTTCGCAGAAGGAGGCAACGGCATCCCATTCCCTCTCGCCCCGGACCATGGCCTGAACCAGGGCCGGACGCGAGAGGTCGCCGCCGCCCAAAGCCTCGACGAGGACCCGGCGGTGCCCTTACCACGCAGGGCACTCCTGGACTGTGTGGTCCACCGTGTCCTCGGGGCTGTCCGCACAGTGGTGACACCCGGGCGCCTCCTCACGACCGATTCGATGCAGGTACCTCCCGAAACAACCGTGTCCGGTGAGGACCTGCGTCATGCGATACGTGAGGGCGCCGTGACTCCTCCCGAGCCACTCCTCAAAGAGGGGACTTACCGCCACTATGGTGGCGTGCCCTTCAAATTTGGAGCTATGGATTGGAATTTCGAAAAGACTTGTTGGTTGTTATCAGGAAGATTTCACATTTTGATAAATTTAGTTGTAAGCCAATCGAGTCGAATTTTTGTATTAATAATCTAAAGTCGTCAGCTACAGTATCTGCGTCGCCATTATTAAGTTAATTTTCAAAGTTTTATTATGTTTTACCCAATTTCTTTATTTCTTTTATTTTTAATTACTTTTAATTTTTAACTCATTTACTTTTACTTGAACAGCCTAAAAATAATGTTGAGCCTTCCTTTAATTTAAGAGCATACACTAACTGTTGTTTCCTTTATTTTTAAGATTGTCTGTATGTGTCTTAGTTGGTAAGCCTGAATAAATAAATAAATAAATAAATGCAGATCTTCATAACAGCTCAGACAACATCTTTGATTTTGATTCAGATGATTCAGTTGAGTCACCAGAAATCTCAAGCAATAAAGATACGCCACAAGATGTCACAAAAAAGGGGACGTTACGAAAACGAAAGAAATATGATAACTCTCCAGCGCAGAGGAATGAAATTAAAAGACTGAAAGATATAGAATCCAAGTACCAACTTAAGCCAGGGTGTAATATAGGATGTAAAAAAAAATGTCATAGCCAGTTTACAGAAGAAGCGCGCCAACATCTAAATAATCATTTTAGAAATATGTATTGGAAGGAACTACAATATTTTATAATAAACAACACGTCCAAGGAAGAGCCTAAGAGAAAAACCGTCAAAGAAAACAGGGACCAAAGTGAATGTTTGCAAAGTATTTTTCTTGAAACGCTGGGCTACAGTCGAAAAAAAAAAACCGGCCAAGTGCGGTACCAGAGCAAAAATGAGCAAAAAAATCACGTTTGTTGTATGGAAGTTCCCCAAAATATTTATTTTATTCTAGTTTTCAGTATTTGTTGTTATAGCGGCAACAGAAATACATCATCCGTGAAAATTTCAGCTCTCTGACTATCATGGTTCATGAGATATAGCCTGGTGACGGATGGACGGACGGACGGACGGACGGACAGAGGAGCGAAAACAATAGGGTCCCGTTTTACCCTTTGGGTACGGAACCCTAAAAATGATAAATCGGTAAGGAACGCCTTATATAGGTACTAAAACTAACAACATTCCAGTTGATGAGCGAGGAATCAATTCCAATCCAAAAAAGTTTGATGAAACAAAAGTTGTAGAGCATATAAATTCTTTTAATCCTTCCATATCGCACTACAGACGAGAGCACGCCTGTTCATGATTGGTCCTTCGAGTACAAGATACACATATAAAAAAAAAAATTGGTCCTTCGAATACAAGACTCACATATAAGAAGAAAAATTGATCCTTCGAATTACGTATAAGAAGACAATCCTCTTATAAAAAAAGTAGTAATTATAAGGAAGAAGCCACAGGAGAAAACAAGAAACGCAAATTCAGAGTCATCCATCAATCGCAAGTTTATAATAATACCGTAGAATGGGGTTACTTTAAATCGCGGGGTGACATTGATCGAAACTTCTTTTAAAACCTTAAGTGCAAATATTGAGAAACCGGAACGCACTAGCCCACTTTTTTTTTTCGTGTTGGCAACACTGATCGTCAGCCGGGGGGGGACAGTTGCCTACATCAAGCTTGACGATTAATGAAGCAGCGCCATCTTCATTCCTTAACGGTGAAACTCATGTTCTGTTTTGTCTAATCAGCAATAGATGTCTCTGTAATAAAATTCTAAGTCACATCTTTTATTTTTATACTTAGTACAATCGCTTCAGAAACATCATGCCGAGATTACAAAAAAAACCCGGATCGAGGAGATATATAAACGACGAATTATTAAATGCGACGAATTATTAAATGAAGCTTTGTCAAGAGTAGTGACAGGAGCTATGTCTTTACGGGCTGCATCCAGATAATACCTCGTGTGTTCATAAGTTTTGAGACAAACTTTTTACTTATAAAAATAAAATAAAAATTACTGGCTGCTGTATATTTCTTTTTTCTAATTTTGAATTTGGAATGTTAAGTTTAATATCTATGATTTCGGATTATTTTATTTAAATTTTCTCGTAATGGAGGGAACAAAAGAATTACGTGCGACTGTCATTTCACTATTTAAGGTGGGAAGAAAACCTATGGACATTTTCCGAGAACTGAAAAGTTTTGGTGTGAGCCGTAACTTCGTGTATTACACTATTAAACGATACAAGGAGACAAGTTCTTTACAAGATCGGCAAAGAAGTGGTCGTCCACGCTCTGTGAGGACGCCTGCGAACATTAAAATCATCCGAGAGCGACTTCGCCGAAATCCATGTCGCACTCAGAAGAAACTCGCTCTGCAGACCAATATTTCGCGCGTTTCAGTCAACAGAATACTGAAATATGATCTCAAGGTTAAGGCGTATAGCCGTAGGAAAGTACACTTTTTAAACGATCGCCTTCGTCAATTGCGACGCGAACGTTGTCCAATACTGCTTAGGAGACACGATGCGAGGAAGATACTCTTCACCGACGAGAAAATCTTTACTGTCGAAGAAAAGTTCAACCGACAAAACAATAAAGTGTATGCCAAAAGTAGCAAGGATGTCCCAGCTTCAGCACGGAATGTCTCGCGTACTCATCATCCGGCTAGTGTCATGGTATGGTGGGGAGTTTCGTACGAAGGTGTGACTCAGCTTCATTTCTGCCAACAAGGCGTCAAGGTGAAAGCCAAAAATTATCAAAGTGACATTCTAGAGACTGTTGTGAAACCCCTGTCTAATACCCTATTCCATAACAAGTATTGGGTTTTCCAGCAAGACTCGGCGCCATCCCATAAGGCTAAAACCACTCAAGCTTGGCTGAACGAAAATGCCTTCATTGCGGCGAATGAATGGCCCTCCTCCAGCCCCGACCTCAACCCGCTGGATTATTCTCTATGGACCGAATTAGAGCTCAGAGCCTGCCGAAAGTCCCACCCAAACTTGGAGTCACTTAAGCGAGCTCTTGTCCGAGAAGCGAAGCGAATTCCTCTGGAAAAGATTCGTGCCGCCATTGATGACTGGCCAAATCGTCTAAGGGCATGTATTAAAAACAGGGGTGGTCATTTTGAATAATAATTATATTTAATTTTTACTTACTATTTACTCAATGTTTACTATTGTTTTTATAAATATAAGTTAATTATTTAAAAAGATATGCAACTTTTATTTTGTCTCAAAACTTATGAACACACGAGGTATAATATTCCCTTTGGAACTCTTTACAATAAATATAAAGGAAACTTTACTAGAACTCCAGGTGCACAACCTATTTTTAGCCATACCGAAGAAAAGTCTCTGTTGAAAGCGGCAGCAAAATGTTCTGACTGGGGTTATCCTTTAACCGCACTTGATTTGAGGTTTTTAGCCAAAGCTTATTTAGACAGACAAGGCCGACATGTTGCTAGATTCCAAAATAATCTCCCTGGCCCCGATTGGGCATATTCTATATTAAAAAGGCACAAGGACGAATATTCGACAAGAGTCGCCGCAAATATAAAAAGATCCAGGGCAGGTGTTTCAGAAAGAAGAAGAAAGAAGAAGAAATCCATTTATTTCAAACACACGAATGACGCAAGAAACAATTAAATAAAGAAAGCACAAAACACAAACAATGAACACAAAGAAAAAAAAAACGCTGCAATTGCGTCACTCGTGCGTGAAAGGGACAGCGCTCAGCATAAATGCTGTGTCTCGCGCACGCAGGCACGAGACAACAGCGCTGGTTTTCAGCGCTGACCCACCACGCGTCCTAGCCGGAACTACAGGACTTAAACGCTGTTTCGGCATAAATACACTAAATAAATAAATACATATAAATACATAAGTAATGTAAATTGAAACAGTTACAAGAACGATGTATACTAAACAGAAGAACACAAACTAAAAACAAAATAACACAATACGAGAATATCAGACAGAGCACATAGACAAAAAAAGAGTGAAAAATTAAATTTTAAAATAGTCGACCAATGAGCGTCTCGAACCATAGACAGCGCGGTAAGTGTCATGTGTCAAAGATCATGTTAACCCGGCCAATTACATGTGAGATATTTTATTATGCAATAATATATTATGTGTATCAAGTTATGTAATAGTGTAATATGTGTTATTGTGTTGTGTAATTGTGCGTGGATATGAATATACTATTAGTGTGGTGTGGGACGACCAAACATATAGGAATCCGGTAGCGTAGAGGATGACCATGCGAAGCAGTGTGTGTAATGCGTTTCAAGGACAATCCGAGGTAACTAAAAATTGAAATAATTCGAAATAGTGAGAAGCAATGTCAAAAAAAATAAAAATATTGTTAAATAAAGTAATATAGAATTGAAATTAAATTAAAGAAATTATTACAGGTCCAGAAATGATAATGCTTCGTATGTATATGAAGTGAAGCACACAGGAGGCAGCAAAACCGCACCACTACATTGCCGGGGATCCCAGCAAGGGCTGTGGGCCATAACTCTGAGGTATGCAACTAAATTCCTTTATTATAGGGATAATTGTACTTGTAATAATTTGTTTTTTAGTTGGAGTTTAAACGTTTTGATTGTTTTCAGGCCCCTTATAGGTGGTGGGAGGTCATTCCAGCAGTGTGTGGCTGCAAATTTGAAGCTGCCCCTGAAAGCTGCAGTTTTGTGAGGAGGAACCTTCAGCGGAGCAACTATGGAGCGAAGACCATGTCCGTAACATGTTTCCTTCCATATGAGTTTTTCATATAAATAGTGTGGCTTGTGGGTTGTAGTGATTCCAAACATTAGGCTGGCAAGATGTAGTTTACGCCTGGCAGCCATTTTAAGCATTTTAATTTCATTGGTGTATCGTGTAACATGGTGTCTGCGAGGGACTACTTTCAAGGGAAAGTTTAAATGTATTTTTTGATCATTTAGAGCCACTCATCAAAGATCTTCCGGGATCTAATATTTTTAATTACGACGAATCAAATTTGAGCGACGACCTAGGAAAAAAGCAAGGTATCTTCAAGCGGGGTGTTAAATACCCTGAGCGAGTGACAAATTTTTCCAAAAGTGCTACGTCCATTATGATTTGCGGATCAGCAGATGGTGTGCTGTTGCCACCATATGTTATTTATAAGAGCCAACACTTATATGATACATGGAAAGAAGGAGCGCCTTCTGGACCACCTTGCTGTGATAAACGTTGTTGTGCGGAAGGAACAAGATTTAATAGAACCAGCAGTGGGTGGTTTGACTCTGAGACATTTCGAGATTGGTTTATTAAATGCTTTCTCATGCTAAAAATTTACCAGGACGCAAAGTAATGATTGGCGACAATTTATCGTCCCATTTAGACACAGATGTTGTGAGACTTTGTGCAGAAAATGAAATTGATTTCGTCTGCTTGGTGCCACATTCCACCCACTTGTGTCAACCATTGGACGTAGCATTCTTCCGCCCTATGAAGGCTGCCTCGCGTCCTAGCCGAGTGGAAAGCTCAAAATATGCGAATCACAAGTGTCTCTAAGGACACTTTCCCCCGACTGCTTACTAAGGCTCTGCTTAAAATTAACTCAGCACAAGCAAAGCCAAATACACCATTTTGCACTGAGTCTTCAGGAATAAAACGTAATCTGAGAAGTGGTTTCAAAGCCACTGGAATTTTTCCATTTAACAAAGAGGAAGTCTTGAAACGATTGCCAGATAACAATGCACTTGAAAACTCAGATGTGCCGGTAGAGTCGGTTTTAACTGATTATTTACGCACACAAAGATTTGGTGACTCTTCTTCATCAGCTGTACGTAGAAGAATGCGCTTAAACATAGCTCCAGGTGCTAGCGCTTCTACAACAATTCCTGAAGCAAATGAAGAATTACCTGGTCCTTCATCTCCAGAAGCTAATGAAGAATTACCTGGCCCTTCGTCTTCTGAAGCAAATGAAGAATTACCTGGTCCTTCGTCTATCTCAGCTGATTTTGAAAGAAACGAAAATGAAATTTGTGTTGGCAGATACGTACTTGCCAAATTGTTTACTCCTCGTGCGAAAAAAACATTTAAATATGTTTCTCGTATTATTGATACATCGCCGCACATTGTCGTTATAGGTTATAAGTCATTAGAAAGTAAAAAGGTGTTTGAAATGGTCAGAAGTGACATTTCGGATATAGAAAAATGTGATATAATTTCATTTCTTCCAGAACCAAAGCCATTAAATGAGGAAGAGCCAACCTTTAAAATAGAATTCCCTTTTGATGTAGACATTCTAGAGTTAAAGTGATGATATCATACTGGTTATTGTTTTTATAGATTTATCATGTTCAACGTTTAATAGTTCTTTTAATTTGTTACTCAGAGGATATAATTATATATGTTATGGACCATGTGATTAATTCGGGCATTATTTATAATGCCCGAGCATTATGAATAATGTCTAGCTTTATCGGGCCAAGTGATTAATAACTATCTTAACTTCATTATTTATCACATTGCACGGGCATTATTATATTGCTACATGACAGTTGGGCAATTTGATAATAAAGCTATATTTTATGCGGTGAGAGGGTGGCAGTTGTTCTAATAAATAAATTCTGTTACTTGCTACATATTTTATGATTATTGTTTCGAAAATTATATGTTCTTTTTTAATGGGAAATTTTAAGTCTAATTTTTAGGCTCCGGCGGAGCCGTGACAGAAGCCATGCTAACTGCATGTTGCATGCTATTAATATTTAGTTTAAGTTAAATGTCAATAACAATAAAATAAATGAAATTAAATATGTTTATATTACTTTGCCCAACAGGTCACGGGCAATATGTATAGTGCCCGGTCAATTTGATTATTTGAATAATTATTATCAAATTGCACTCTCATATTGGGCATTTTTCATAATGACCGGGCATTATGTATAATGCCCAATTTATCACTTGGTCCATAACATATATATATTTAGATATGCTTCATAATAAGGGCCAATCTGGTGTCGAAATACTGCCCAATTAATAAAGAATGTTGATTGTTGTTTAGTAGTAGACATTTTGCTTAATAATTTAAAAATAAGAACTGATTAGAATACAATCTTTGGTAATTTGAAAGTTAAACTATTGCTTACTTCTAAGTAAAAACAAATTAAGTTCCTATGTCGTAAAATAAAGACTGATTAGAGTAAAATCGGTTTTATTTATATGATCAAAGTTTTAAAAGCAACATTAATCCATTAAGGGCCGATTTTTCAATCATCAGATAAAATGCCTAATAACTATTCTAAGGAATAACGTTATTGGACTGTTTATACAGACGAATAGATGCTCGTCGATTTTTCATTAGTAATTTATTGCATGAATAACGTTTTGATCCAATATTTCAACTCTAGCATTTTAAGCTTTTGAGAAGTGAAACAAATATATCGCTAAGCAATGCATTAGACAGAGACAGACTTTTTTCTATCCTGTCAAATTATCCGTCTATAATTTTTAGGTTAAAAATAGCCAGTTCAGTTTGAGTTGTTTTTGATTTTGTGAAAAACATAAAGTAAAATAATGGAAAACAAAAAACGAGAGCGCTCAGCCAATTCTGATTCTGCTGAAATTCAGCTCCTAATTAATTTAGTGGCAAAATTTAAAAATATTGTTGAAAATAAAAAAACTGATGCCGTTACTAATAAGGATAAGGAGGCAGCCTGGAGGCAAATAGAAGAGAATTTTAACTCCTGTGGAGTGTCCACAAATGCCCGATCGTGGAAGACCCTCAAATTGAAATACGAGGGTATAAAAAAAAACACAAAAAAGAAATCTTCTCTGCAAAGGCAAGAGATGTACAAAACTGGAGGAGGGCCTTCAAAAGCTCCAGAATTCAGTGAAATCGATGAAAAGGTGCTTAGCATCTGCTCGAACATAACAGGACTTGAGCCACGTCACGACAGTGACACTATTTCAAGTAAGTATTGGCATGTTTTTGGTTACCAGTTACTATTTAAAGTGCAAAAGCTCACATGTAATAATATTTTTCAGAATCTACTCCTCTGGAAGAAGTTGAAGATAGTAATATTATTTTTGAAATAGAAGAAATACCAGAAAATTCATTCCAACCCCATCCAGTAGTTGATTTGGCCATCGGGGAAATTGTTGAGGACAATCAAAAAGGTATATGTCTATAAAAGTCAGATGTTCTTAAATTCAGTTATTTTATTTTAAGGAGCATTCTATGAGGCCATAATTTATAATTTATGCTTGCAGGCAGGTTGTAAGATTATAGTAGGGTACTACAGATTGTGTTTTGATATCTAATAATAAACCAAACAAATGAAACATGTTATGTTTAATTAGCCCATAAGCCCATACTAAATGTAGGTATACTTTCATGTAATGTATTGTATGTAATTGTTGTTGTATTACTTTCAGAAAATAATTGGGACAAATGGCACCCAAAGGCTTTAAAATCAAGGGTGTCCAATGTATTAAAACCAAATGTCTCCAAAGCTAGTGTCACCGCCAAACTAGACAAATTAAGCGAAGCTCGACTGGAGCTAGTACAGCTCCAAATGAAGACTGCCAAACTTGAGCACCAGTTTATGGAGGAGGAGCATAAACTGAAAATGTTGCATTTAGCTAATGATGAGAGAAGAAAAGAAGAATTACACTCATTACAATTAAAACAAAATGGGTGTAATTGTGGAGCAGTTCCAAATACCATGACTTAGATTTTTGTTCATTATTTTGAAAAATAAAAACTTGACTTTAATAAAATACCAATGTTTTTATTATGTAACATTAATTGAAAAAGAAATTGCACATATGATAAACATAAATTTCTATTGAATGAATATAAAGATTATATGTAGTGAAACTGTTGAAAAATTGAGCTTGGCTGCCCTAGATTATTCAGTAGGTAAGGCATGAAAATAATTTATTAAGATTAAGTTCCTAGTATGGCACCTTTCATCACCAGTAAAATCGGCTATAGCGGGTGGAAATATAGGCTGTGGTGGAATATGCAATTCTGGGTCCACTGGAGGTTCCTCCTCATTTTTTGATCTTGCCAAGTTGTGTAGTACAGCACAGGCTACAATCACATCTTGTGCAAGCGGCAGCCTACACCTTAATCCTATACTTAGGACTGGAAACCGTCTTTTCCAAACTCCAAAGCACCTTTCAATAACATTCCGTGTTCGAATTTGTGATTCATTATATAAAGTCTTAGTTGGTGTGTCTGGATTTTGAAAAGGAGTGAGTAGGTAATTAGTTAGTTCATAACCACTATCTCCAAGTATAATTCCATTGCCAAATTCACCATTCTCAAAGTGGTATTTCACATGTGAATTGGCAAATATCATGCAATCATGGGTAGAGCCAGGCCAACGTGCAACTATATCTTGAAACATCAAGTCTGCTGAACACATTGCTTGAACATTAAACGAAAAGAATCCTTTTCTATTCCTGAATTCTTCTGCAGTGTTACCACCAGGCGACTGAATCCTAATATGGGTGCCATCTATAGCCGATACTACTCTAGGGAATCTGGCTATTTTATAAAATTCTAGTTGAGTGCTTCTGATGTCTTCGTCACTTCTTGGCAAGTTTATGAATATTGTTCTTAAAGATGCTATAGCTTCAGTAACTTTTTTAATAATACGGCACATAGTGGAACTATGAATACCACCAAAATCACCAACAGTTATGTAAAAACTTCCAGTGGCATAAAATCGCAGTGCAATTAATAACTGCAACATGGGTGAAATACACTGATTTCTGAAACAAATAAAAGCCCTTATTTTAACTGATATTGTAAGTACATACATAGGTAAGCACTATCTTACATCACGGAAAGTGCGATATAACAGCTTACCGCTTACGTACCTTTCTGTTTGGTGCTTGATTTTATTTTCAATTAGGGAAAGTAAATATTGCACCGACTCTTTCCGAAGTCTGAATCTGCGATGAAATTCTTTTGAATCCCAAATCCTAAAGTGATCAGGCCTTGGGCGGATTATTCTTTCTTTTCTTTCGGGTGGATTTATATATTCATTTATTATAGTCTCTTCTTCGATAGCCAAGTCATCAATATTATCGAAAATATCCATAATAAATTGTTAATAGCGCAAGAAATAACTTTCAGGCCTTGGGCGGATTATTCTTTCTTTTCTTTCGGGTGGATTTATATATTCATTTATTAAAGTCTCTTCTTCGATAGCCAAGTCATCAATATTATCGAAAATATCCATAATAAATTGATAAATTGTTAATAGCGCAAGAAATAACTTCAAACTAAGGGCCGATTTTTCAATGGTCAGATAAAGGGAAAGATAAGGTTTATTCCACAGTTAGCGAGAATCTCAATTTTTCAATTGACAGATAGGCCCTAACGGTCAGGTAAACTCTCTATCCAGCCGATAAATTTATCTGGCCCTTTACGGGCCAGGTAGCGCGCTAACGGTCAGATAACTCAGATATTTTGTCATTTCTGCAATCACGCGCGTTCGTTTTTGTAGGTTATACTTGTGTTCTTGCTTCCTAAATTATAAAATAATGGATATTTTTGATTCTATCGACGACGAAACAATCGAGGAAGATGATATAGTGCTAAATTATTTAGAGTCAGAGAGAAGAGAAAGAGTTATTAGAGAGAGACCTGATAATATGTCTCTATGGGATGATAAGAAATTTCATAGGAGATTTCGTCTCGAAAAAAGTACTGTGCAATTTTTATTAACCCTCATTGAAAGTAAAATCGCCAACGTAACAAACAGGTAAGAATTATTTTCTATATAAATAATAAAAACGAGATTTTTGTATATTGACTACGATCTAGGTAACATTGAAAGATACCTATATATTATTTTTTTATTTTTCAGAAACAATTCTGTTCCAGCTTTACAACAATTACTTCTGACTTTGCGGTTCTATGCGTGTGGTAGTTTCTACATTACGATAGGTGATTTTGCTGGAATACACAACTCAACTGCGAGCAAAATTATAAGAAAAGTTACTGAAGCAATTGCCTCTCTTCGCCAGGAATTTGTTACATTGCCAGCTAACAGAGAAGAAATATTATTAGTACAGGAAGGATTTTTTAATATTGCCCGATTTCCGAGGGTTATAGCGGCATTGGATTGTACTCACATCAAGATAATTTCACCAGGTGGCAATACTGCAGAAGACTACAGAAATCGAAAAGGTTTCTTCTCATTGAATGTGCAAGCTATGTGTACTAGCGACTTAAAATTTGAAGATATAGTAACACGATGGCCAGGTTCAACACATGACAGTTTGATATTCTCAAACTCTGCAGCAAAGTTTCAGTTTGATACTAATAGATTTCAGAATGGACTGGTCCTAGGTGACAGTGGTTATTTCTTAAATCATTATTTACTAACTCCGTTAAGTGATCCTCGAACAGAAGCCGAAAGACTATATAATGAGTCTCATATTCGTACTCGAAATGTAATTGAGAGATGTTTCGGGGTTTGGAAAAGGAGATTTCCTGTGTTAAGTATAGGAATGCGGTGCCGAATCCCTCTCGCTCAAGACATTATTGTAGCAACAGCAATTTTACATAATCTTGCAAGAATTAGAAATGAAAGCGAACCACCTGTGGATCCTGAAGTCCACATACCACAACAACCACAATTTGAAACTCTCATTGCTGACCAGCCAGGACACCAACACAATAGTACAAGGGACTCTATGTTAGAATATTTTGAAAGTCTAATCAACTAGTAATGATATATTAATAAACACAATTTTATAACTACAATGTGTTCTTTTTATTATACCTCCACTTTACAGTAATCATATTGTTATAATCAAATAATTTGTGGTGAGGTATTCACTGCTTTTGAATAGGATTATTAGAATTTAACAGTCTGGGTTTGTAGTGATAAAAAATTAATTTATTGGAACTAAACACACACATTACAATAAAAAATGGTCAAAGACTAAAGAGATCCTTGTTTTGTTGAATAGGTAAATGAAAAAAAAAAAACATTTTATAAATCTTTATTTATTATTTCTAAAGGACTTGTTCCATAATTTACACCAGTACGGAGCTTACTTAATAGTACTTCATGCATTTCCTGCTTCCTTCTTTCATCATTATGCAGGTTCTGCATTTTTAATAAGTGTGCCTGTTTGACAAACTCATGCTCTTTTATGGCAATTTCCTTCTGGAGCTTCACTAGCTCTAAGCGAGATTCAGTTAAATGGTCCAGTTTTGCAGTCACTCCAACTTTAGTAATTTTTTGATTACTTTTCAAGTATGGACTAATCTTAGTTTTTAAAGCCTTTGGCTTCCATGAAGACCACTTATTCTCTGAAAATAATGATAAGTTTTAATTAATGTTATTTTATACAATGTAAATAAATGAACTGGAAAATTGATAAAGACATACCTTTTTCAGTTTGATCCACTTCCATATCCTGTATCTCTATAGATTGAAAGTCATCAAAGGCCTTGTCTGAAAACAAATTAATTTACTATTATATTTTATTACACTATTATACTATGTACTTTTTTTTCAATAAATTAAAATACCATTTCCAATTTCACTGTTAACTTTCTCCTTTAAATCCTGTTGCGGGCAAAACTCTTCTTGATCTAAAACAAAAAAATATATTCAGGTCCTTGTTTTTCATTTTACATTAAATAAATATATATAGGTTGAACATTCTGTAAAAAAATCAGTGGCCATCATGTGATCATAAATCTATCAAGGATATGAGTAAAAATCAAACATTTATTCTTTTCCATTCTGCAGCCAGAGATTAATTACAGCACATGTTTAGTTATTTTCTAAAGTTATTTATTATTATTGAATTAGATATTTTACCTAAAGTACACGGAATATCGTCATCACATGGTACAATTACTAAATTATTTTCTAATGATTGCAGTGGCAACGATAGCGGGTCAACTTTAGCAGTCTCTTCCAGTTCTAAAGGTTCTGAAAAAAAAAAACAACAATACACAAACTGCTTAGAAAGATGCTAAAGATAAATGTAGTGCGTTATTACTTTTGTTTTCATAAACACTATATCAATTCCCATGGTAACATCAACAAAAAATATTTTAAAATATTTGACTTCATACCTGGAATTTTGTCGCTGTCATTTCGAGCATCCAGCCCATTGATATTCGAACATATCGCGATAACCCTCTCCTGTATATCTGTAACCTCTGGGGCTGAAGAGGGCCCGCCACCAGTTTTGTACAGCTCTTGCCGATGTTTGGCCAATGTTTTTTTGGTTTCCTTTTTTATGCCTTCATATTTAAGCTTCAGGCTCTTGGTACTCCTCGCTGTAAATCCCGTAGCCGCATTAAATAATGAACTGATTTTTATCCACGCTGCTTCCTTTTCTTTATTGGTTACGGCGTCTGTCTGCTTATTTTCAATTATAGTACGGTGTTTTGCCACCAATTCAGTCAATAATCTTATTTCGCTTTTGTTAAAATTCGTGGAACGTTCACGTTTTACGATATTTTCCATGATTACACACAACACACAAAAAGCAAACAATAAATTCGAACGGAAAATAAATATTAACACGAAGACGAGTCGTCAAAGTTTAAGGTTATGTTATGATTCCCTCTAAAATGTGACAACCGCTGTCATTAAGTTGAAAATTGTTTGTCTCTTTCTTAGATCTGTAAATGTTCATAAGCGCGTCTCGCTCACACAGATGTAGTGTGAAGCTAGTCACAAAAAAAGGTCAGGTAGTAAACTGACTGGTAACTATGCTTTGAAAAATTGAAACTCTTTATTGGTTCGTTAAAGAATCAGATAAAGTTATTGATCAGTTAGCTACTTGACGTTTTATCTGGCTCTTGAAAAATCAGCCCTAAAACGTCATCTGCGTCAAATTATCAATCGAATAGTACTTACCTGGCGGTCAAGGCGGCAAATAAATTAATTCCTCAGATAAGGATTTATTCGTCCAATAGGTCTTACTCGACCATTGAAAAATTCATCAACTTCGCTATCTCTCGAATATACCCTATCTGTTTGTTTATCTGACAATTGAAAAATCGGCCCTAAAATGCTTATAAAATGAAAATTAACCGGTCGATTTTTTTGATTTTTTTTTCCGTAGTATCGTTTCGGGTCTACTTTCGAATTCCATAGTAAAAACGTGGGTGATCAAAGTATCCCCACTCACGGTTTAACTTTGATTGCTTACTTTTATTTATTTTTTTTAATAAAATTGTAAAATTTTGCATGTTAAAATTAGCTTATTCAAATCTACACAAAAAACCGATTATTATACTTTTAAATAATAATAATTTCGCTAAAAATGAGAATGCTACAGTCATATAAAGGTAAAAATTGATCAAAGTATCCCCATTTTACGGTAGTGCGTAAGGGTGTTTCCGTGCCATACATGGAAGCAGTTTCGCTGCGTGCATATCCAAACGTGCGGACAAACTAGGTAAGGCGCTGCCAACCTAAGAAAACAGAACGCGACCAATCAGCGCGCGACTGAACATTTGCAGTGAATTTCCGGCCAAACACAGCAAGCTAACCAGAGCCGCTGTGTGACTATATGTCGTTGGGTGGTTGAGGCAGTAAATTGACACTTTAAAAGAGATTTCAAGCTCCTGAGGCAAGACTATTTTAATATATCTGTCCCAAACATGATGCAGAATTTCCAAATAGCTGCCAGTTTACTAAATAGATTCGGTGTTCGTTTTCAGGACCGAAATGAAGCTAATGAGATAGTTACTATTATAAGACATCAAATTAATTTTGAAAATAATTTAGCCTTATTAGTTGAACAACTTAACATGAATAGAAGGTCCAATGCTTTTCAGACCCAGATAACTTATTTTTTTTCCTAGATTAAGTTATAGCGAATTAATATTATTTGCTCTAGGTACTTACCAGATAAGACAAGCAAGGTCATACTATGGTGAACATATCGACACCAGCAATTTATACTACGGTAACTTGAATTTTTGGTAAATTGGTTTTTTTATGCTAAGTTACTCAAAATGTGTTGATACATATGTCATAAAAAAATCGCGAAGAAATGTACAAAAATAAGAAAGTTACAAATCTTATAAAACGCTAAGTAAATGTACTTTTTGAAATCACTCGTCATATAGTACGCTAACTATTATTGGCGGAGTGTGCGCAGGGAGGGGAACGCACCGCTTGTTTGTTTATATCAGTCTAACGTCACTTGTCGCTGTGTTAGATGTGATTGTGTGGTTTTTAAACTTTTGAAGTAAATCATAATAGAAAGTGTTATTGTGCCCAATTATTTAGGTTACTGTTGGTGTTATTTTATTGTTACAATAATGTCTCGACAACGAGCTAAACATTTAGTGGAATTAACAAAAAAAGAAGAATATTCATTGATGAGTGTTGATATAAACAGCGAGATATTGCTTCATACTGTTAACAGAGGTAAGTTTAATGTGTTATTAAGACCTCTTAATGTTTGTTAAAGTATATAAATACTAGCTGGTGCCCGCGACTTCGTCTGCGCAGGTTTAGTATTTCGAACAATAGGAATTCTTGTATTTGACGGTACATATCTTCATGTGCAAAAGAGCGCTAACTTTTTATTTCAGAGAATAACATATAGTCTACATAAATTCCGGAATTTAGTCAAACCATTTTTGATAGTGTGCACAGATGGCTATATACATAGTTGATGTCATAGGCCCATATGCAGCAACAACCTCAGATGCTACAATAATGCGCAGTATCATGCAAGAAAACTCAGATTGGCATTGGTTTCTAAGGTCTAATGATGTATTCATATTGGACCGCGGATTTCGGGATTCTATTTCAACAATCGAAGGTTGTGGTTATAATCCACACATGCCACCTAGCAGACTCAGAGGAGAACAATTATCAACGGCCGAAGCCAACAAATCGAGATTGATAACTATGGTCCGATGGCCAGTAAAGACCATAAATGGCCGATTAAAAAAAGATTTTAAAATATACTCAAAACAAAATAGGGCCCACCATAATTTATGTTACTTTTTTGTTTAAGAATTACTCAATGGGCAATGATAAGTATAATTAAGTATTGATTTGTGAAGTAGACATGTTTACGAGTCATTATTTATGATTCGAGCAACAATTTATGCGTTTGATTCAAGTGGTCAGGCAGAAAAAGTGAAGTGCTTGAAAAAACACAAAATGCACTCATTTTGTCACTTATGTTCTCAGTGTGACTCTAAGTTTTGTGGTTAGACATTGCTTTCTTAAACTGTTTTGTTTGATTTCTGTCATAACCGTGGTCACTATGGCTAGTTATCGACGTCATATGGAACTGGAAACTGCTGCAAGAGCAGTTGCACTGCTTCAGGAGGGACAGTCCCAGAGATCAGTAGCAATCGGAGTGTCGCGAAGAGCCATCAGAAACGTGTGGGAGCGCTACCAGAAAACCGGGAGTGTAGCTAGGAGACCTGGAACGGGAAGAACTAGAGCCACAACTGCATATGAAGACCGGTATATACGGTTAACTGCACGTCGGGAGCGAACTTTAACCGCCCGGGCCGTACAAACCCGACTACGGCAATCGACAGGTACCCAAGTCAGTGACCAAACTATCCGAAATCGACTCCACGAAGATGGTCAACGTTCCAGAGTACGAGCAGTTCGACTCAAACTGACCAGGGCTCATCGTGCAGCACGTTAAAGGTTCGCTCGGGAACATTTGGTCTGGACCATGGAGAACTGGAGCTCGGTTCTTTTTACAGACGAATGTAAGGTCAAGTTTTACAGTGACGACAAACGAATACGCGTGTGGAAAAAACAAGGCGAACGATTTTCAGAACCTTGCATCCATGGAACAGATCGTTTTGGGGGTCCAAGTGTTATGGTGTGGGGTGGGATTAGCATGATGGGCAAAACAGAGCTTGTAATTCTGGAGGAAGGTTCTGTAACAGCCTCCAGGTACGCTGAGCGAGTCATCCAACCTCACGTCATCCCATTTTCACAAAGAATGGGTGCTGGTTTTGTGTTAATGCAGGATAATGCTCGTCCCCATACGGCTCTCATCACACAAAGAGCACTTTCTGAAGCCAACATTTCTTTTTACCATGGCCTGCAATGAGCCCCGACCTCATTCCCATTGAACATTTATGGGATCAACTGAAAAGAAGCCTCAAGGAGAACCATAGCCAGTTGAATAGTCAACAGGAGCTCATAAACGCGCTGAAACTCTGTTGGGAACGAATACCAGAGCAAAATGTTATCCACCTGATCGAAAGTGTACCAGATAGGCTCAGAGAGTGCATTCGGAGTAGAGAAAGCCCTCCTCGTTACTAACAAAAACATTGCTTAAGCATTATTTGCGAAAAAAAAAATTTTAGGTTGAGTTTACTGTGCTCATTATTTTATTGCAATTTCCCTAAAAAGTGATTTTTGTGTGTATTTTTGAGAAAATAAACAATTTTGATTAATGATTATGCTAAAACAGTTTATTTATACCTAGCCTAAGCGCATCTATCCAAAAATAACAAATAAGTATGACTACTTTGTAATCACAGCCTAAACATGTAGTGGGCCCTATTTTGTTTTGAGTAGGGCATACGTATTTTAATCTTGCGTTGCCTAATATGATGACGGACTTTAGGATTACTGCTGCACTAATTAATGCAACCCGACGTCCTTACGAAGATAGCGAATACATAGAGCAATTTATAAATATTTTAAATGAGAATATAAATAGAGGGAATGAATTGATACAATATGTACAAGAAAATAATATGAATAGGCAAAGAGTAGCCTTCGTGCCATTGATGGTAATGATCCATATTTTGATGATTTTTCTCAACTTACATATGAAGAATTGACTTTGTTTACATTGGGGAGTTATCATTTGAGATTAGCCAGATCTTACTGCCACGAACACATGCGACCAAATGGTCTGTACACATTAGAAGTATACAGACACCGCACGTTGGTTGACAGCAAAATATTAATTAGAGGGAGAATACAGTCTCGACATGGTCGAGAGAGTATCGAGGAATACTACTGCTCATGCATTCACGGCCGCCGCACTATAGGAAGTTGTGCCCATATTGTGAGCATAGTGTACTTTTTATCCTGGGCCAGACATCAAGAAAATATTGAAACACCTGCGGCTTTCTTGGACAATGTTTTAGACATTGATGGGGTTGAATAAACATAAAAAAAAATATTTTCTCCTTCCTAAAACCACAAGTTATAAGTTAAGTTTTCATACTAGGTAGATTACATTTTTTATTATTATTCTTTCATTATCCCCATGAGCCACAGCAATGCGCCACTTATCATTGAAAAGTATTATCAATTGTCATTAATTCCCGCCATATTTTATTTCTGTGCCATGAAATATAACAATATAAATATGTATGTGCATTTTATATTTTATATGCGCCCATTCAATGTTGTTGAAGGAGAAGGTTGACATTAATGAAGGAATTGGCCCCTTCGTACAAAGTACCTTCATCGGCACACTTTAAAAAGTTGCTCTGTGACAAATATGATATTGTGAAGATGGAGTATACTTCAAGAATATCTAAAGCAACTGAGCTATGTGTGACTCTTGATATATGGACGGAAACCATGAATAAAAAAAGTTTTTTGGGAGACACAGTACATTTTTTAGAGAAAATAGCCCTTACCAGTTCGAATATTGCTGAGAACCCAATCAAACCATACAGCAGAGTACATATCTGAAGTATTTGTTGATATTCTTAAAGGTTGGGATATACCACTGTCTAAAGTAACTTGCGCAGTTACAGACAATGGTGCTAATATGGTTGTATCATACTCGGTATCAATTGAAAAGTATCGATACTAACTCGTATCGAATCGTTTTTGTAAAATTTTGAGTAAAAACCGTTATAAGTATTCATATTCTTTTTGTTGACATTTATTTATTTTTAAACATATAAGTTACATTTTTAAATATTAATTATACGATTCGATACGAGTTAGTATCGATACTTTTCAATTGATACCGAGTAGGTATCGATACTTGACGACCGACACAGTATCGAGTAAAAATATCGATCCCTCAATGGTATCGTTTTATCCCTAACTAGCTTCTGCCAGCGGTTTCACCCGCATCCCGTGGGAACTTCTTCCCGTACCGGGATAAAAAGTAGCCTATAGCCTTCCTCGATAAATGGGCTATCTAACACTGAAAGAAATTTTCAAATCGGACCAGTAGTTCCTGAGATTAGTGCGTTCAAACAAACAAACAAACAAACAAACAACAAACTCTTCAGCTTTATAATATTAGTATAGATAGGAAGTCGTTTTGGTATAATCTACCAACTGATAAAAATAGCCTTATCTCACTCAATTTTGTTCACTCAAGTTGGTGAGGAGTAAAGTAGATGGCCAAAAAAAACCCAGAGTCGACAGGAACTTCATATGTATGATTGGATTCAGTATAATTTGTGGATTTTAAAAAGTATTTCAAATCATCTAAAAACCATGGGGTTCTCTTTTTATAACGTTTTTTCGATCAAGATTTTAGTTCACAAAAAAGTTTACTTTTACTGTTTTATGACTCGTGATTGGACCGCTTTGCATTACTAAGTCATTTTTTTTATTTGACAATGTCACATGGCGCGATTTTCAAAGACAATTTTAGAAAAACCGTTGATAGCCATCGTCTGTATTTTCTTTCTTTGACCTTCTAGGCTGCGATTTTTAATAATTATTTGAAATGGCCGAAAATAGCTATGTGACTTGTGATCGCTCGGTGTTACGAAGGAGACGCCATACATTGACTCTAGAGTTTTTAGAGTCTCATCGAGATTTCGTAGAGCATATGTTTAGCACTTTGTTGCGACAACAAGAAGTTAATAGCTTTTTTTTATTATATGAAGCTTATTTAGTAGTTTAGAATTTAAAAGCAGTATGCTACTAAGAATTACATTTTTATGAGAGAAAGAATGCTGCACTCAAACACTAGGAATCCAGTTTATTTAGTTTTTCATTTATTTCAGATTACCTTTGATGGATCCAGATCAATATGCCATCCATGTTGGCAGCGTATTGTATACAGGTTAGGTCATCCGCCTGCACCACCGGCAGCGCCACGCATAGAATCGTTTTCTATAACCGGCTTATTGCGCGCGGCAAATACATCAAGACGATGTATGATTAACAATTGCCGTAACCTGGACATTTATCGTGTACCAATTACGGTCAAGGCATATCTACTAAGCTATTATCGATTCTATATACCACCTCTCGCCCGTATCTGCCAGCACCATTCCAGAACCATCACCTTTGAGGATTTTTCTGAAAATGTCACCCCGCGGCTAGCAAGTTTTAGGACTGACTGGATACAAGACATAATAGGGATATTTACAGAAGTTATGGAAAAAAAAGGACAGCTTGATTTTGAAAATATTAATGGATTGAATCCAGATTCGCTTCACTTTTGGACTGGAGTAAATCACCAACAATTCAATATTTAATGAATCCCCTTCTTTACAACAATACACTAACTAGAATGTAGAACTATGTTAGCAATATATTTATGTAAACTAAGAAGCGGTGAACCTAACCGTCGACTTGCCTCAGTTTTCGGCTTAGCGAAATCGACTATTCAACTGAAAATAAAGCAGGCAAGAATATATCTCGAGAATGATTTTCTACCACGACATCTCGGATTCGATCATATTACTCGAGAAGAAGTTATCTCAAGAAATAGGATTTTACCAAATCATATTTTTGGAAGTCAAGTCCAAACGAGAGCTATCGTTATTTTGGATGGGACATATTTATTTGTGCAAAAAAGCACCAACTTCTTATTTCAATGTATGAGCTATTGGCTATGTGCGCGACGGTGGCGACGCGTAGCGTTTACAACATTTGCGGAAGCTGTCAAATAATAACAATGTAAACATTATAATTTTCTTTGCAAATATAAATAAAACCAAAGATTAAAATAGTATTGTTGACATTATTGCGGTGCAATTTATTCAATAGTTTTACTGTAAAATTAATATAATAATAAAAACCGGGTTTGAAACATCCGCATTTGTTTCCAATTTCTGCCGTGTTGTGCGCTGCGGTCGTTATCTGTCCGCCACTACTCGCTTTGCACATAGCCAATAGTTTACACAAATATGTAAACCTAGTTAAACCATTTATGATCGTTTGTGGAGATGGGTATATTATAGAAGTCACAGGACCTTACAACGCGAGAACATCAGACGCTATTATATTACGCCGACTGTTAGATAATCACACAAACGATATGGAAGAAGCTCCAATACGATGGTTCCTTGAGCCAAATGACGTATTAATCCTGGATAGAGGATTTCGAGATGCAGTTCCATACGCTGAAGAATGTGGATTTACAGTCTGTATGCCGCAGTCTCTTGGTACCCATGACAGACAACTATCGGCTATGGCTGCCAATAAATCGAGATTAGTTACATTAGTCAGATGGGTGGTAGAAGCCATCAACGGGCGTATGAAGCGTGACTTCAATATATTTCGGCAAAAGTATTTTAATATCACTTTGCCTAATGCGATTGTAGATTATAGATTCGCTGCAGCTCTAATTAATGCGACCCAGGAGAGCTTCAGCGACAGTCACCTGACTGAAAGATATATAAAACAGATAGATGGAAATATAAGTAGACCAAACCTTCTGGCTGCTTATGTCGATGCACACCGGCTTAACGCACAAAGAAATGTTTCATTTCAAAGGTTAGAAGCAACGTTACATGACGTAGCTGATTTCCCAATATTTTCTTACGACGAACTTTTGGTCTTCGCTGTCGGAACATATCACGTTAAGTTAGCGAGATCCTACTGTTATGAGCATGTGAGAGGTACGGGCGTGTATTCCATTGAAGTTACAGACATCCCGATAGAGTAAACTTCAATACAAATGAGGGAAATACTTTGATACGTTGTAGAATAAAATCGAGACACGTTCAAATGAGAACTTATTATATATTGTTACATTCTATACAGCCCACAAGGCATCTCGGAGTATTACTGCAGCTGTATACACGGTCGCCGTACATTAGGCAGTTGTGCCCATATCATATCTATTATATATTATCTTGCCTGGGCTAGACATGCAGGCGACTTGATTCAGCCTGCAGAATTTCTAGACTCTGTATGTCTGAACATCGAAGTTAATGATTAATTAGCCCTGTTTCTTATTTTTATATTTTTAACTATTTTATCTTAAACACCAATGGCTGATAAATAGGTGAAGGAAAACATCTCGAGGAAACCTGGACTATATAGTCTGATTTCACCATCCCGCATTGAGCAAGCGTGGTGATTAACGCTCAATCCCTCTCCGTGTGAGAGGAGGCCTGTGCCCAGCAGTGGGACGATAAAAAGGCCGTAACTTTATTTGAAAATGTAAAACATATAGATGTAAATAAATAAAGGTCTACATAAAATACAGAAATTGGTGATGCATTATTTGTTTTTTTCCCCCCTTTTTTTGCCAATTGCTCATGTTCTGGTAGAAAAGTATTATAGCAACAAACAGTGATGTTTATTTTTCGAAGACTTTAGTATCTCATTCGGTCGTTTCGTAATTTTTATAATACAAAGAAGTACAGCGTTCTTTCAAATGCTATCAAAGAACGATACAAAACTGTCAAAAATCGAGAAGCAAAACGCCTCATCCAATCGGTACTTCAAACCCGTATCGTAAAACAGTCCAGAATGCAGATCGAATTGACAAGAGAAGCATTAGCTGTAGACCGACTTTTAAAGAAAGAAAATACATTTATTCACATGGACATAACGCATAGACAAATACAAACAATAATACAAACAAAAACGAATTAATAATAAAATAGAACTACAGAAGGCAATACACAATAGTGGGGGAAATATGCGTCACATCCACGCGAAAAGGCCCTTGCTCAGCATGTTGCTGTGACTCTGTTGGACAGAGTCTCAGCGCTGGTTTTGAGCAAAAGCCGAAAGCTGATGTGTTAACGTCCGCCGGCAATTTAAATAATATATATTAAAAATAAAACAATAATATTATTAAAATAAATACAATAAATTATGAATTAAAATAAATAAATTAAGTAGTGATAACATTGGCAACATTCGACTCAATCGCACACGCATTTGGCTTATTCGTTCCTTGTCTATGCGCTGTTGTCAAAATCGTTGAGGTTATGATGTAAAGAATGAACCAAATTCATGGCGGCGCTCAGCGTCTAATATATATTACGTAATTTATTATGCGTTATGTAATGAGTGTTGTTTATGTTGTGTGTGTTAGGAAATGCGAGTTTGTGGAGTGTATTAAGAATTTATGTGCTTAAGTGTGTTCTTAAACTTGTTAAGAACGCAATATTTTCAAGGGCCACACCCAAGGTAAGAGCCAGAAATCAATTAATATAAATATTTGCGAGTGGCAACTATTGAGAAATGCGTCACAGATGGAACGTTAATACTTAAAGAATGTTACAGTGTTGTATATCAGATGATACAGGTATAATGTCAAAAATATTGTAAAAAGTAATAAAAGAATTGTATAAGTAATAAAGAATTGGGTCAGTGGGTCGTCTTAGGGGTTGTATAGAATTAGTATTTTAACAGATAAGATAATTGTTAATATAAATTATGTCATTGACCAGGTCCATTATCAAAGCAGGAGGATATAAGTGTTTGATAACAGCAATAATGTCATCAGACAGGGATGTACCATACAGCACTGCTGGGGATCCAAAACCAATGATTGTGAGCCAAAAAACGCAAGGTAAGCAACTTATTTTGTATTGTGTACTCAACAAAATCATTGTATCGACAGTTGTGATTGTAGGAGTAGGGTCTTGAGATGTAATTTAAAAGTGTTAACGGTTTTCAGGCCCCTTTTAACATACAAGAGCGCTCTACCAAAACATACTGATCTTGTATGGATGATTCGTCAGTTCTTCTTACGGGATGATGTATCGAGAGCTACAGCTGGTAAGAAGGAGACTGTCACGCATAATAAAAAGAAAGTACAGAAAAGATTTTTATTGGACTCCATGAAAAACCTGTATAAAGCCTTCTTGAAAGAAAATAGTGGCCTCAAATGCCACTACAGCTACTTCACCAAACAGGCCGTTTTATGTGAAGCCACCTACTGTAGATGGAAGAGATACTTGCTTATGTAAGTTACATGTAAATTTTACCTATGTGGTCAATACATTACCTAAGAAGAAGTAACTGTGCAGAAAGATACGAATTCAATCCTAGAATCACTAGTTTGTTCTGTTGATTCGGTATCTTGCATGAAAGGAGTTTGTTCGGCGCACAAGAACCGGTGCATAAATTATGCTAAAAGTCACCAAACTGAGATTGTAGACTTACGACAGTGGATAAGGAAAAGTGAAGTAGTAGAAAAAGCAGGGAAAAAGGTAGAGATTACAAAAAATGTATCAGTTATTGAAAAGCTGACTATTGATGAAGTGATCCATAAATTTGAGAGCGAGCTGCAAATCTTCAAAACACATATCTACAATATCTGACACCAACACAAAGCTTACCGACAGTGCATCGACGGGCTGACGGAACATGAAGTTGCATTACATATTGATTTTAGTGAGAATTATGCCTGCAAGTATCACTCTGAAGTCCAGTCTGTGTAATATAGTTTTTTGTCGCCATCCGGGACGCGGGTGAAACCGCGGGCAGATGCTAGTTGTTTATAAAACGCACAAAAAAATCACGTTTGTTGTATGGGAGCCCCCCAAAATATTTATTTAATTTTAGTTTTCAGTATTTGTTGTTATAGCGGCAACAAAAATACCTACATCTTCTGTGAAAATGTCAGCTCTCTAACTATCACGGTTCATGAGATACAGCCTGGTGACAGACGAACGGACGGACGGACGGACAGAGGAGCGAAAACAATAGGGTCCCGTATAACACATCGATTTCGTGGATGTGTTATGTTATGATTGATGCATTATGATGATCGATGATGATGCATTATGTATGCCAACTTGCCAATTTATTTTTGCTAGGCGCAAAAACTCATTTTTTTTAAATATCTTTTTATCCACGAAATCGATGTGGGCCAAAATTTAATTCTGGAGGGTAGCAATTAGGTAGCAACTCTGGGTGAAAAAAAACTCATTATTTTTGAGCCGTTTCTTCACACTGGGAAAAGTGACAGCCATCCTGATATCAGAATGGCTGTCACCTTTAGATGCTGAATATCTTCAAAACCACGATGGTAGCAATTGGTAGCAACTCACGGTAACTGGTAGCAATTATGTAGCAACTCTTTATATGTATTTCGAGAGGATCGGAGAGTTGTGATAGGGATCCTGACACAGACCTATTTTCAATATTAGTTTTAAGTACGATGTATTTCACACTTCCAGGGCTCTAAAATACATAATTTGTTTTTCGTTTACAGGGAGTTCATAAGAAAAATTTGATGAGCTCTTGCGTGAACCGTCTGGAGTTCGATAATTTTTGTCGAATGACCTTTACTGATTTTGAAATTTTGCAGAGTAAAATTTCACCGATAATTTCTAAGCAAAACACAGATTTCAGAGAAGCTATTCCAGCAAAATTTCGCCTTATCATGACGCTAAGATTTTTAGCATCTGGTGATAGCTACAGAAGTCTACACTATCTGTTTAAACTCTCCAAAGCATTATATCAGGAATTATACGGGAAGTCTCTAGAGCTCTCAATGAAGTTCTAAAAGATGAAGTAAAGGTAGTTATATTTTTAAGGTTTTTTATTGACAAAATAAACACAAATCACCACAAATTACTGAACTAATATAATATCAAAGACAAAAATCAGACACTGACAACCAAATTTTTGGCAAACAATGACAATTAATTATTAGGTTCATTCATGGTTCCCTTGTTACATTAGATCCAAATGTTTCAAATGAATTTCCTAATGCAATTTGTATAATGTTACGTTTAGTCTGGATTGAGTCCGTATTTGCGGATTGTGTGTGTGCAGGTTGGATTGAATACGTGTTTGCGGATTGTGTGTGTGTAGGTTGAATTGAATACGTGTTTGCGGATTGTGTGTGTGCAGGTTGGATTGAGTACGTGTTTGTGGATTGAACATATGGAGATTGGACTGAATAAATGTCTGACTGGATTAAGTGTGTGTTTGCAGACTGAAAAGATGGGGGTTGGATTGAGTGTGATGTTTCATTTCCAAAAGGTTCCTTTGGTATTTGTGAATCATGTGATTCTGATGACGTTGATGGTGTCTGTAAAAAAGGTATTTGATTAATTTAATGCTATATATGCTATTATTATTTCAGATGCCCACAATAGCGGACGGCGGGTTAGATATCGAAAAAGGATTTAGAAGAAAATTTCCACACTGTATCGGGTCAATAGACGGCAAGTATATCGTAATGGAAAATCCTTATCACAGTGGAACCGAGTTTTATAACTATAAGAAGACTTTTAGCATTGTTCTAATGGCACTAGTGGATAACAATTATAAATTTATATTTGCCGACATAGGAAGCCAAGGAAGAATAAGCGATGGTGATGTATTCAACAATTCATTGTTATGGAAAAAAATCTGTAGAAATGAATTAGATCTACTCACACCATGTCCTCTTCCCGGATCAAATGTTGATGTGCCATATGTCTTCATAGGCGATGGTGCTTTTGCACTCAGTACACATATAATGAAACCATATCCTGGCAATCATGATTCGGATTCACAAAAAAGGATATTTAATAAATGTCTGTCCAAATCCCGAGTTGTGGTGGAAAACACATTCGGAATCTTAAGTGCAGTATTTAGAATATTTTCGACGACCAATTGATCTGGATCCAGATATGGTATCACAATTGACAATGACATGTGTACTGCTACACAACTTTCTCAGAAACAGTAAAAATTCCGCAGCAAGATATACTCCTCCAGGAACGTTTGATGAATACAATGATAACAGCAATCTGACAAGGCCTGGATCGTGGCGAACAAACGCAGGTGGATATAACGCTATAAGAGATTTGCCAATGATAGCACGAAGATCACCTCTGAACGCTAGAGAAATCAGGGACGAATTTTCTTCATATTTTTATAGGGCTATTTTTAGGGACAATGTACCTACCTACATATTAGGTTGTAACATAATAATCTGTCAATTTTTGCGAGACCATTCTAGATTTTTTCACAGCTTCGAGAAAATTCTATGATTGTGAGTATAAATATAGTTGAGCGCGCAATCAGTGCAATAACTGACAACGCAGCGAGTGGCATTATGGAAAAAATTGATTTGAAAAGACGAGACATCCGCGTCCTTCTACTTTACGAGTTCCGTTTGAAACATACAGCTAAGCAAGCGGCACAAAACATATGTCAATGTATGGGAGAACATGCAGTCTCTTATCATACAGCAGTAGATTGGTTTCAACGTTTCTCGAATGGCGACTTCGATCGTGAAGATAAACCTCACGAAGGGCGACCAGTTGAGGTTGATGTTCATCGCCTATTGCAGCTCATTGAGGAAGATCCAAGGAGGCCTACTCGCCAACTTGAAAAGGAACTCGGATGCTCCCATACTACCATCGATCGACATTTGAAAGCGATGGGTAAATTATACAGGCACGGTCAATGGGTACCCCACGAATTAACGGAGGGACAACGGATGATGCGAGTAGCGATTTGTACACAATTACTGACTTTACATCGTACTTTTGCGTGGCTTCGTGATCTAGTTACTGGAGATGAGAAGTGGTTACTTTATGTTAATCATAACAATAAGCGACAGTGGCTTAGCGTGGGTCAAAGAGGAGTACCAACGGTTAAATCTAAAATGACTACGCAGAAGGTTATGTTGAGTGTTTGGTGGAATATGCACGGAGTTATCTACTGGGAACTATTACCGCAGGGAACGACCATAAATAGTGAATGCTATTGTGCTATGTTGGATAAAGTAGCCGATAATCTTAAAGGAAAACATGGCAATGTGTATCTCCTCCACGACAATGCCCAACCTCACACCTCATCGATGACCTGTAAAAAAATTAAGGAGCTAGGCTGGATTTCTTTAGCCCATCCTGCATACTCGCCGGACATTTCTCCATCTGACTACCACTTGTTCCAATCGTTACAGGCTCACATTAGCGGAAAATCTTTTGATAACCGAGATGCATTAGAACAGTGGTTGACAGATTTTTTTAACTCTCGTGAGTCCATGTTTTACGAGAATGGTAATATGTCGCTTCCCCAACGTTGGCAGGAGGTCATAGATAATGATGGACTATACATTCAATAAAATGTTAAGCTTAATTGTACGAAAAAAATAAAATAAAGTTTCTTAAAACATTATCAGATTATTATGTTACAACCTAATAATATGTTACAATTGTATAAATGTATAACTTTTTTGTTTTAATGGAAAATAAATGACTGTTACACACGAACAAAGTTACGCTTATTTTAAGATAGACTGTTTTAAATTTGGTCTTTAAATAAAAAGTAATATCAAGAATATTTTTCTTTAGTTAAGTGCCTACTCAAATGGAGTAGGTATAGGTACATATTACTAACTAGCCGTTTTCCCGCGGTTTTACCCGCGTCCCGTGGGAGCTACTGCCCGCACCGGGATAAAATACAGCCTATGTTACTCGCAGATAATATAGCTTGCTGATGGTGAAAGAATATTTAAAATCGGTCCAGTAGTTTTTGAGTTTATCCATTACAACCAAACAAACAAAGTTTTCCTCTTTATAATATTAGTATAGATGATGATTAAAACATACGAAACTAATTTATTTACCTCTTCTGTGTTGAGTGTAGCCCTACAAGTATAAACAGGCAGCAGAAATGACTCCATCATCTGGTATGCAAACCAAATGGGTTCACTAAAATGATGTACCACATACGGGAATCAAACTCGGGACCTTCGGATTTGAAACTAAAACAATCTTGGCCTAAGCCTAGGTAAAATAAATAATTAACTAATTAATTTTTTATCTTTAGCTTTTGAAAAGGTACAACTGTACGTTAAGTAAACATAAGTACCTACCTGCACCAGATCGCATTGACTCTTGTTTTTTTTTTCAGATGGCGCCTAAATGTTCCCATTAGGGTATCCTTTTTTGTTTTTAAATCCTTAATAGATAAATTTAATAATCTACCAATCTTCGTCCAAACATCTTCTATTTTTTTCTTATCCTTGTGGTATTTATGTTCGGGGTTCCATAAAACTTCTTCTTCCTGGTAGTATTCCAGGAACGCCAAAATTGTCTCGTTTGACCATTCAGTCATGTTGTAATCTCTACTACACTCGTCCACTCGTCGCGAAAGCGCAGGAGAGACTGACTGGCCGCGCGCGTGTAAACAGTCGCCGGGCGCCCGCACATTCATCATTTGAACTTTGCCAAAAAACCGACACTCGCCCGATTCGCGGCATTCACGGGCACGGGCGCGTTCACGGGCTCGGGCGTACCGTTTACACGCTTGTGAACGTGACTGTGCCCGTTGAATGTCGATTTGAACGCGCGCGTGTGAACGTACCATGAGAGCTCTAAGCGCTGTCACTCGCGCGTATACAGATATAGCTACTCTACTCTTGACGCGTCCTTTCTCGTTCACTCGCGCTTGTTCATTGGCTAGAAGCCGCTCGTGTACCGGCTTACCGCTCGCCCATATTTTGCGAACATCGCGGCGCGGCGCCGATGACGTCAAGCAACGCTTGCTTGACGTCATCGGCAGTTTTGTATGGAGGAGGAAGCCGAGACGCTTACCGGCTTGTTTAGGAGAAAAATGTTTCAAGTAATTTATAGACAAAAAATTTTACGGTGGTAGGCGTTTTGTTATACCTAAATATTTAAATTCTGTGGTTTAAATGATTATATTAACTATACCTATACCTATATTATTAATTATACCTATGCTTCTTACTTGAAATTCGAAAGGGAAGCCGACGGGAATCTTCTTATAGGGACGCCTCGCCACTGATAAATAGTACTAATATATGTAAAAATAAGTTTATTTTTACGTCATGTAAATATGTATTATAGGGGTTCCTTCTATCTGGCAGAATTTTATTTGGCATAACACACTTGGCATAATTTTTTTTCAACGAATGTTTTTAAGGCATAAAAAATATTTCGCATAATTAATGTTTCACCGAATATTTATATGCCCGAATTTACAGTTGCATACTTTTAAGATGGCAGAATTTTATTTCGCATAATTGCTTTTGGCATAGTTAGAGTTTCGCATTATTTCGTTTAGTTAGCATAATGTACATTTTGAAAAACTATTATTTGGTATAATGCCCGTAAATGCGGCTATAAAGATGGTAGAATTTTATTTAGATTCAATGTAGTTAGCAAATTGCCATTTATAACCTTCAATTAAAAACATTGTATTAAAAATTGAAGCTAGTACCTAACGAAAACGAATTGCTGCAAAACCGATTCCACGTAGTCTTGTTTGCTCTACCCCTAGAGTGCAATTCAAAACCGCGTAGGCGCGGAGGGGCGAGGCGGCCTGCGAGCTGAGGCGCAGGTAGTTTTAACGCTTGCCGACGCGGTTGAGGCTGGCCGGCAGAGCCGGCCAGTAAGCCGAAGCTGCGGTGGTGAGCGTGAAAACCATCTGCGACGATAAGCTCGCATGGGACCGCCAGAGCCACGCAGCGCCGGAGCCGTGACAGAAGCCATGCTTGCTGCATGTTGCATGCTTACTTCCATGTTGCATGCCTGTTTACATGCTGCATGCTGCTTGCATGCTTCCATGCTTCAGGCTTGCTTGCATGCTTCTTACAGGAAAATAAAAATTCCAAAACTATGCCAAAAGATGATTCTGACTATAAACATTCTGAAATATGATAGTTCTGCCTTTTAATGACTACTCATATGAAATGTATGCCAAGAGGAAATACTGACTGGCAACTTTCTGCGAAATGATGTTTCTACTATTTAAGTATTATGAATATGAAATTTATGCCCAAAGATGATTCTGCTTGCCAAAATTATGCGTTTTTAATGTATGCTAAATGAGTGTATGCCACACGATTTTCTGCGAAATGAAGATTATGCCAACTGTTGGTATGCAAAATAAGATTATGCCATAAAAAGTTCTGCCATAAAGGGGGGGACCCGTATTATAGAAACTGATTAAATATGCGTTCCTATTTTCAAATGTTAAAAAAAAATGTAGGTCACTTTACTACTTATTTCCATATTATATTACGTAAAACATTCCGTTTTGAGCCGGTTTATCATTAAACGATATGCTATTTTTCGAGGCTCATTGTGAGTTAAGTCAGTTTACTATTAAAAATTATACAATAATAAAGGTTAAACTTTTTAACATTCAGATATAAGCCTCCTTACTACTAAATGTATCTGTAACTTATGAGCCCCAATAATAATTAAGTCTTCGTTTAAAAAAAAAATGTGATTTAATCTATTCTAATATTATAAAGAGGAAAACTTTGTTTGTTTGGTTGTAATGGATAAACTCAAAAACTACTGGACCGATTTTAAATATTCTTTCACCATTAGAAAGCTATATTATCTGCGAGTAACATAGGCTATATTTTATCCCGGTGCAGGCAGTAGCTCCGACGGGACGCGGGTGAAACCGCGGGAAAACGGCTAGTGTGTAATATTTTAATTACCTGTACATATTTTATAAGTCATTGTTTGTCTACATTTTGCCCACCGTTTTTTATTTGCAAAAGGGGCATATTAAATATTTCTATTATGTTTTAGGTTGATAATGTCATGCAATAGATCGAAAAAGATGCTGGAGCTTGTTCAGGTTCGAAACCCGTCGCTTCAACCGGCAACACAAGATAAAGAACATGAATCGGTGCACAGACAGGTATTTGGCCCTAAAAGCTGGCCAAAATCGTTTTTTTTATATTAGTTCTACTCCCTTTGTTTCCTAAAACAAGGATAACCGCTCCAAACAATAGCAAAAAACACAAAGCGCTAGCCCCTTTCAGTACGTCGTGGGCTCAGTCGGAAGTTACCGTACGCCAAAAGTGTTCGTGTGATTGTTCGATGCGCTCAGTTTTAAAATATTTGCCATCTTGTGACTGAACGATTTTGTGTTGATTTTCATTATGGGTTGTGCATAGGCTTCCCAACCCTCCCGGATTGCCCGGGAGACTCCGGTAATAATGGTTAATCTCCCGACCTCCCGGGGTACCACAATTTACGCATCATCAAAAATTATACGCATCCTTCGTCAATACAACTTGCTCTCTTTGCATGCTTTGAAATCACTCACACTGTCACACACACAAAACACCACGTTCCGCTGCGTATATAAACCTGTTCGTCTTACCGTCGACGTCACCGTTATTAATTCGGCGGTGTCTGTCTCTGTCACGCACGCCGCGTGCGTGAACGACTTTGCTTTTTTTTTTTTTTTTCGTACCGGTTATTTGGACGTGATTAGGACTTCGGCTTTCGGATTACCCCGAATGTAAGTACTGTTCTTTATTCAATAAGGGATTTATTTCCACGTTTTCTTTTAACAAGTGCCTTACAGTTTTCAATCATTAACTTTATGTTCTGCTTTTATTTATTGTTACAGTATAATGGCTCTCTGCATGAATTGTAACATAGCTATAGAGGTACATGCTAATCAGCAGTATGACTATGATGCTTTAAGCATGAGTCCTGAAATAGTCACCAGTAGACATTATAGTTTACTCAAAGAACATGCATAAGAATGATAGTGTGTATGTCTAACCTAACATATTGGTTTGTTTATAGGTAACAGATGGAGATCGCATTTGCCAAGAATGCATGAACCTTATACTCACGGAACTGAACAACAGAAATGAGAATAATATTGGCGGTCGACAGCTAGGTCATCAATCAGTTTGTGTTTGGTGTGGTATATCCATTTCAAGAAGAACGGGCAGACGTTCTCGTCCCTTAACGGATGATCATCCTGAGCGGGCTTATGTAGCTGGCATCATCAGCCCCCGACAGGTAAATATGTATATTAAATATTTACACTTTATTTGTACTTCTGTTTACCAGAACACACATTTATTGAAAGCTTTATTTCAGATTCTACCGAATGAATGGTCGAGCATGTAATGCCTGTTGGCAAAGGGCCCACAGCAATATTCTACAAGTCATTGAACCACCAAGAGAGTCCCAAGAGACTAGTGACAATGTAGAAAGTAGGTCTAGCTCTGTAGCTGCACCTGTAAGTACATTCAGTTCGGAAATTGATATGGACATACATAGTTCAAAATGAGAATGTACTTGTTGAACTAGAAGGTTACAGTCGAACTCCAAATTCATCTAAACATTGTTTTGTTCCCGATTGTACAAACTCGGAACGTCTAAGAGTTCCTATTTACATTAAGAAACAAATATTAATTGACTACAAATTATGTGTCTCACCTAATGCCCGAGTATGTGAAGAACATGCAAGTGTATATAATTGTGAACTGTTGACTGAATATCAGTTTACAACGCAGTTTACTCATATAGTAGAAATGCTAGATTTATTAAGAAAAAAAAACAGTAAAAATTATTGATTTTGAAAATGTTGAAAATATGAACAACCATATTTGTCGTTATTGGACAGGCATAACTGTATTGAACTTTTTAACACTACTGAGCTGTATTACAAGTGAATTGTCAAATATATGTAAAAAACCTAAAACAGCTTTAGGATTGTACCTCATGAAAATAAGAACTGGGGAGCCAATTAGACGAATTGCATCATTAATGAGCATGAATAAATCGATGGCATGCAGTTATATGAAAAAGGCGCGTCACTGCTTGAACGAATTTTATGTACCTAGACATTTAGGTGTAAATCATATTCCTCGAACAAGCCTGTCCAGTAGAAACCTTTTAATCCCACAGGGTCTTTTTGGAACAGCAGAAAATAACCCCATAATTATTTGCGATGGGACATACATATATTTACAGAAATCATCTAACTATCCGTTTCAAAAAACCATATAGCTTACACAAGTTTGCAAATCTTGTAAAACCCTTTTTACTGGTGGCCACTGATGGCCACATTATAGACATATTTGGCCCATACGCAGGCACAACATCAGACGCTACAATTATGCGACTGCTGTTCCAAAATGAAAATTCTGAGTTAAGGCAATATTTTAGACAGAATGATGTTTTTATTCTCCACCGTGGTTTTAGAGACTCTATCCCATTATTAACATCTTTGGGATATACAGTTTGTAAACCTGAGACCCTAAGCGCAGGGGAAACTCAATTATCGACTGAAAAAGCCAACAAATCACGGCTAGTGACACTGTGCAGGTGGGTTGTAGAAGTTGTAAATGGTCGGTTTAAACGGGATTTCAAAATTGCAGGAGCTATTTTAAACCATTTTCATCCCGTTTTGACTGACCATCCTGATGCTCAAACTATACTGGAAAGAGCTAATCAGAGAATGAACATGCAAAACTATTTAGCTAACCATATGATAAGGCATCAGCTTAATAGACACCGAGCCAGTTTCGTCCATATAAATGCTCAAATGCCACAGCTGAATGTGTTCCCCATCATGGAGATGTCAGATTTAGTTTTATTTAGAAGTAAGTGTAAGTCTGTAGAAGTAAGTGAAGATGTACAATTAATAAATATTCCAGGCATTTCGTCATCACATGAGACAGTATTAATCAGAGGACGAATAAAGTCACGCAACATTAGTAGTCGAGTGTATTACACATACATATATTTTATTGAAAGTGGCAGACTAATTGGCAAAACTGTTTTTCTGATTATTATTGTAGTTGCATAATTGGGAAAAGAACTGTTGGAAGCTGTGCTCATGTGATGACAATAGTCTGGTATCTTGGATGGGCTTGGCATCAAAATAATATAAAGCACTGAAATTCATGACATAATGATTGATCTGAAAACGAAGCTACAAAACAGACAAGATGATCAATTTTATGGTAAAGCCGCCATGGATTTATTAAAGCAGTTTGATGAACCGCAAAAAACAAAATTTTAAGCTGATGTCAATAACTTTTTTACGCGTTGTTTGACATATTTAAAAAAGTGGTACGACTTTGAAGATATAGTATATCAAGCAATGAAAATTTTATCTCTAAAAGAACCAATAAAATGGACAGAAATTACAAGACTCCAGGAATTGTTAAATATTGATTTAGATAGTGACAAACTTTACGATGAGGTTGGGCTTTTGCGTGAAATGCAGCCACAACTCAGCGTAGAGGAAAATCGAGTGGATTTACGCTGGGTTGACTTCTTCACTAAATCGAAAGATAGAAATGATTGTTCTATCCATTCCTGTCTCTAATGCTTCTTGCGAGCGAGTATTCAGCATGATGGAACAAGCATGGAGCAAGGAAAGAAACCGAATGAGTATTTCTTTAGTAAAAGCAGAGTTACAAGTTCTAACAAACTTCGATTTTACTTGTAAAAAACTTTTATGATTTTGTGATGAAAAACCAAAAAATATTAGATGCTGCTCGAAAGCAGAGTAAATATAAATTTAAAAATTAATTGAAACTTTTTTTCACGTAGTTACACCCCCCCCCCCCAATCAACATACATCGATGAAGAGTCTCCCGGGTTGGTCCTTTCAACAGTTGGCAACCCTAATTTGTGCACAACCAGGTATGTATTTTATTTGGCACTTACTTTTAACAAGTAATCTATAGCTTTTCTTAATTTATACCCTTGAGATGTAAGCCCCAAGAAACTGCTTTTAAAAAACACATTTTGGAAGATCAAACGGAGTTTTAATATATTTCTCATCATTTCTAAGTCAAAATTGTAATGATTAGCTTTAGAATAGACCTTTTAGGATGTATTTAAGTACGAAATAGCCGCCCCAAAGTGCCCCTCTATTTTTGGTGATTTTTTTCCCTAGACACACTCGATACTCAGTAATTGAAGTTTTACTTATATTTGGTGTATTTTTGTTATAGGCTCTTCTGGAATGAGAGTCATGACTCGAAATGATTTGTTTAATATAATGGAACGTTCAAATACCTCAACTTTTGATGAAAAGTTGCAATGTATGGAGCGGGACTGCTCAATCAATATGCAGAAAATGACCAAAATATTGCTGATGTAAAGCAAAAACTATCGATCATCAGACATCAATTTAAACAAAAATGGTTAGCTGCTCGCAAAACAAAGGCGAGATTCTTAGAAAACAATACCGAGTGGCTTAAAGGATGCATATCGCTACCGAAAGCAGGTAGGTGATACTCAAATTCCATTACCTCTAATGTATTGTTATGCTTTGAAGTATTTTGGTTACCCGCACAACAAGTAGTTTTTAACTTAAATTTTTAATTTTAAAGAATTTGTTTGAGTACATCTTTTGTTTTTTGTTGTAGGAGAAAGTCCCGGTCGACCTCAAAAATCGTTCTTAGAGTTGAGTGAAGGAAGCTAAAGACGTAAAACTAAAGAACTAAGATCATCTGACACAGATGAATTGACGTATGCAACACAGATGAAATTACGGAAGATGGGCAAAGTAGATGCATCAAAAATCGAAAAAGATTTAACAAAAAGTCCCAGAAGAGCAAATGAAATCAAATCAATTTATTTATTCATATTCGTTTTGGGTATTAAATATGTTCACAATTTTAATAAAATTAGTACCACCAAAATCTGCCTCAGAAGGCGTATGAATGTAATGTCAGTATGAAGATTGTAGTATTAATCACATACATTAAGTTTTCATGTATTAAAATTCATCAAAATCAAATTAAATGCATTTTTAACAAACAAAAATAATTACAATGTCAAAGTTATGATAGAAAAATAAAAAATATTTACATCACAATATAACTCGGCAAGTAAGGATACAGTATGTAGTAAAAATGTAAAATGTATATCAAGGTGCTTCTAAGTTGTTGTCATTTAAAAAAATCATTAATAGTGTATTAACATTTTTTTACTAACGGCCAGTTTCTTCATCAAAAGTAAGTTAAAGTTAAAGTAATGTCTAAAGTAAAAGTAACGGTCAAATTCGTTTTTTCAAGGCTAAATTGACAGCAAAATTCATAGAAAAATTGAATTTAACCGTTACTTTTACTTTAGACATTACTTTAGCCATAACTTTAACTTTTGATGAAGAAACTGGCCGTAAGAGGGCTCTAAGTGTTCGTTTAAATGTTGTTAAGTCGTATACTTTTATTTTTTGTGGTAATTCAATATATATTTTTTTGGGGCCATGCAAAGCAAACTTTTGGTCATTAGGGTTGTTTTCGCACTATGTAGAGGTAGACACAGCCTGTTGTCATTGCGCCTGTTGCGCTTTATTACATCACACATGCGTTGAAATAAGTGAGGATTTTTGTGTACAAATATTGATACCTCTAGAATATATAGTGACGGAAGTGTCAGGATTTTATGCTTGAGAAAATACGGCTTACAGCTATCAGTTGACTGAAGACCAAACATCGATCGCACACATCGCTTTTGGGCTCTAAATACCATAATACTATTTGTCGAATTTCCCCAAAAGATGATCCCGTATCGTAAGATTGACGCCGTAAGACTAGATAGGAGGTGCGAACAGCGTCGACGTTTACAATAGAGGTCAGCTTATAGGGGGCATAAGCGGAACTACTTACTATTTTGCATAAACCTTCTATGTGATTTTTCCAGTTTAGTTGCCTATCAATAGTTAATCCTAAAAACTTGGTAGAATCTCATGGATCACACGGCACAACGACTGATTTTACATCTCGTTGAGGCAGTGGAACAATTGAGTGAAGCAGAAAAACAATCATTAGTATTAATAATTAAATGGGACTGCGATGGATCTCAACAGATGCAGTACAAAATGAAATTTGAAAATGAAGCCGATTCGGACGCAAACATATTCCAAAGTTCCATGGTACCGCTTCAGTTGATTTGCGGACCGGAAAGAAAAATACTGTGGCAAAATCCTACCCCATCTTCACCACGGTATATTAATCTATACTAAATCTATCTATATTAAACTATATTAACTATATTTATTTGACTATATTAAATCGCAAATAACAGCGCTCACTAAAAGCGAAGGCAACAGCTTTTCCATTAAGCATAAAATGCTTTTCACTACGATTGATGAAAAAGTATGCAATGCTGCTACGCATACTAAATCAACCATGAGGTGCTACATATGCGGCGCCACGTCATTACAGTTTAATGATTTGGAGAAGGAGAGACCATGCAAAACAGAAAACCTAGAATTCGGCTTATCTTTGTTGCATGCTCGGATAAGATTTTTTGAGAGTATTTTACATGTGGCCTATAGATTGCCCGTAAAATGGAACGTTCGCCTTACTGCCGAGGAAAAGCAAGCAGTGGAAAATAAAAAAAAGAAATCCAAGATAAGTTCCGGGAGAAACTCGGTCTGTTGGTGGATATACCAAGCCAACTTTGGAACACCAATGAAGGAAACACTAGCAGACGTTTTTTTTGAAATTTTTGAAGTATCAGCGACAATTACGGGGATAGACGTAAATATAATTTATAGATTAAAAGTGATTTTGGACACATTGTGCTGTGGTTTAAAAATAAACTGCAAGATGTTTGAAAGATATTGCCAAGAAACGGCAAAGTTGTACGTTTCTTTGTATAAGTTTTACCCAATGTCTCCGACATTGCATAAAGTGTTGCGTCATGGAGCTTCAGTGGTAAGGGAAGCAATTCTTCCCATTGGACAACTGTCCAAAGAAGCGGCAGAAGCCCGCAACAAACACATTAGGATGTTCCGGCTCAACTACGCCCGTAAATTTTCCCGGGTGGCCTGCAACGCAGATGTTTTAACAGGCTCCTCTTAACTTCCGACCCTGTCCTGACGAGAATGAGGAAGAGGAAGAATAAAAAAAATCTGTCACTTTCGGCTGATGTTTTAAATTTGTTACTAGAAAGTGACGTTTTAAATTTAAGTTTTGATGAAGATGCAAATGAAGAATAAATGCTTGTATATGTTACGGGTAATGCTCGAAGGTGGAGTAAACCTAGGTTTACCCGGGTTGAATTGCTTCTTGGGTAATACTAATTCAACCCGGGTAAACCTAGGTTTACTCCACCTTCTAGCATTACCCGTAACATATATATTACATACGCTTTTTTTTACCTTTTCCAAGCTAAAACTACAATAAAACATCGTTTGACAGCCATTAGGCGTACCAAATATTTTTGGCCAACTTTTAGGACCAAATACCTGTCTCTGCGGTGCCATCAACTGAAGTGACGGTAATAATTTCAAGTAACTTTATAATTTAGGTTTATTATTTATTTATTATTATTTATATCTTGTATGTCTCTACCCGACCACGGGACTACAGAGTCCCGGATTTTTGGAAGGCGAACGTGGGGCCGAAGCCAACACGCTGAAGCCCTTTTGAGACAACTTTAATGAAATGGTGACACAAAACCGGCGACTATCCCTGTATACACTATAGAAATGTACCCAAGGACAATCCCCGGTTCTGTGTTATACTATTGCTAACTGTGGATGAAAACTACTTGGGCTATTGTGATGGGATGCTAATGGACTAGGAATGGGGAAACTACGGGAACTATGGCACCTGCCGATAACAATGTAATAAATACACGTAAATATGGCAGGTGGAGACTCGCCACCTCACTTACTGGGCCCCAGGAATCAGTCAGTGAATAGCAACAAGAGGGCAACAGGTACATGAGCGGCTGAAGGGTGAGGATACCTCGGCGGACTTTAAACGCAGATCACGCGCTCCCTGTGGGTCCAGCATCACCGGCCCACTCGCCACTTACCACGAGGCACCTACCCTCCGAGCAGGGCTACTAACCCTGCTCTAGCAAATTCACTCTGGTCGGCCAATGAAGGCAAGCCAAGAGGTGAGAGACCTATCCCCCGTCATGCTTCACTCTGGCAGGCCGGAGATGGGGGACAGTATACTCTCCCTGGAGCACTCGGATATATAGCCCCGCGGGGTCGCTACTCCCCGTCATCCGCCTCAGATGCCCTGCGGGGCTTATTTATATATTTACTATTTTACTGCCTCATTGGTCTAGTGGTCGCAAGCGCGGCTGCTGTTCTCGAGGTCTCGGGTTCGATTGCCGGGTCGGGCCGAAATCGATTTGTGGGTTTTCTTGAACTTTCACAAAGCAGCCCGTAGTCTGGAAGTTGGTGATTGACTCACCCGTGCATCGGAGAGCACGTAAATGTCGGTCCTGCGCCTGATCTCTTTCCGGTCGTGTCGGATTGCCGTCCCATCGGGTTATTAGAGTGAAGGAATAGTGAGTGCACCTGTGTCTGCGCAAATGCTTGTGCACTATAATATGTCCTGCGCAGCTGGCAGATCTCCTTAAATGAGAACAGCCGCCGTGGCCGAAATCGGCCGTGGACGCCATTATTATTACTATTTATTAAATACTATTTTTTTTATAGTGTACCTAGACGACTTTTTAAGAAAAGATCCTAAAATTCGATTATCTTGAAACGGGTTAACTTTTGCCCAGTGTATCCCATGGTCAAAGGACCATAAGTCAAATTGGGCTCATTGTCCAACAGAGTTATAGCATATGCCGTTGTGAAGGTTTTTGTTTGTACTAAAATTGTTACTATGGGCACTTGGGCACTACCTTCAATTCCATGGCAAAAAAAAGATATGCACCTAAATAGGTTTTGTAGAAAAAGACAATTGTTAGGAGTCGTAGTGCGCTTGGTTGTTCATGACATAAAACCTAATTCGCAGGATTTATATTATTTTATTTTTTATATATCTATATTTTCAAAGAAAAACAAAATTATCACTAGTGTCTCACCGAGGTAAGTGTACACATTTCCTGTATACGGTACATATACCTGATAAATCTGTATTTAAAATGTCTGTCTGTCATTCTATCTGCTCATATTTTGAGAACTGCTGAACCAATCTTAATACAGTTTGTTTCATTAATACATAATTATAGTCTACTAGTCTATAGCGTGTACCATCACGCTAAGTTATCTAAGGGGAAAGCAGAGAGGTTAAATATGAGAGAGGTCAGGAAAAAACGGCCGTTTTTCCCATTCACTAAAAAAGTGGAACCTAAAACATCCGACTTTTACGTGACCTGTGCTGCGGGCACAGCATTTTACAGGCTATAAAAATCCCAAGGGAATGATCATCAAGTCTACGCGGACGGAGTCGCGGGCAAAAGCTAGTCAAAAATAAACCCAATAGTATGCCGCAGAAAGTATTTTATTTATTGAATGTTATTTTCAAATAGTCTACTTTTTTTAGGTTGCGTTTAATAATATCCAAGCCACATGCCATCGGTGTTGGCAAGTAGTGCAAAATGCAGTTCGACAACAAGAACCAGAAATGCCACTACGTCAGGATGTCCAACCGGAAAGCGTACAAGAACCGCAGGGCCCACAAGAGCCGCAAGGCCCACAAGAACCGGGAATACCACCACAAGAAGAAGATCTACAACAAGTCGTTATTCCTGATTATATGAGAGCGCCCAATGTTGCTTACCGTTGTATTTTTAATGGCTGCCCTAACGTAGAACTTCTTAGAATCCCAGTTACGATTAAAGTACATATTCTTTGTGAGCACCGCTTATACATACCTGAAAGTGCAAGAGTTTGCCAAGAACATCTGATGGGTAACGACAATTGGAACTTTTTGATTGATAATTGTAATGTTACGCATAACTTTAATGTACGTCAGATCACAGATATGAATAATATGCTGGTAAGAACTATTACCCAAGGCCAGAGATTTGATTTTGAATTAGAAGCTGCATTAACGGATAATGACTTATATTTTTGGACTGGACTAAACTTGCAACAATTCAATGGAATTTTGGAAGGAGTTTGCTCATATTTCAATAATATGGTTTCAGTAATTTGCTCATATTTGCATTTCAATAATATGGTATCTAGGGTTAGGCAGGCACACACAATTTAATCCACCGGCAGGATATTTAGACGACATTATTATTGATATTGATTGAAATGTTAACAAAAATAATTTCAACTGTTAGCAGCTGTTTTATTTTTTATGTATACATTAAACCTGGAATTAAAACTAGTTAAAGGTGTTCAATAACAAAACCTACAATGCCATAACAGCACTACTTTTTGCAGAATATTAGTTTATTTATGGTCAGAGAAAAAATATTTATAGCAAAATAACCCCATGGATTCTTCGCAAAAATGAGTTTAAAGCTTTATATTTAGTGCTTTACAAGTATATTCATATATTTTAGCCCAAGGTCCTTTGTCCGTATTGACCTATACTATCACCTCATGAAAGGATGCGGACTACTTACAAGTAACCCTGTATATTTGTGATATAACAAACAAACCGGAAAATCAGCGTTACTCAAACTTACAGGCATATTTTGAAATTCCTTAACAACTTCGTCCAGAAATGAAAGTATGTAACTTTCATGATACCACAGTTATCCACGATTGCACTGATGAAAAATATCCAAAATCCGATGATACTAATACCGATTTAAGTGATCAAGATCCAACATACGAAGTTCCGACTAAAAAGCCAAGGCAAATACCAGTATATCCAAGTCGATCAAAATCATCTGTGAGTTCCTCGTCTTCCACCTCTTTTTCGTCCTCATCGTCTTCAGGATCTTCCAGTGATAGTTCCGATACAGACTCTAACGATGAACACAAGAGTTCACATGATCACATAGTACAGGTAGCCATAGAAAAACAATCAGAACAAACAAACATTAATCAAGAAAACTGAGAAAATACTGCACAGCAAGAAGAAAAGAAGAAGGGAAGGAAACGTATACGAAATGAATAGAACTGGAAACAGAATCAGATTAAACGACTGAGAAATGCTGGAAAACCATATATAAACAAAAATAATAAAGCGATCAAACACCGATCGATCTGTTCAACCACCCTGTGGTGATAAATGCAGGCTCAATTGCTGTGAAAGAATAACCGGAGATCAAAGACAATAATTTTTTTATGTGTTTTAGAATCTCGGTAAGGTTGGTCTTCAAAGATCATTTATATATTCTTGTATGACCGATATCACCCCTAAATATAAATACTGAAATGCTCGTAATCCTAGAAACTGCAACAAAGCATTCCATTTCTTAGTAGAAGGGCAATCGGTTACAGTTTGTAAAAGATTTTTTATGAAAACCTTGGATAATTTTGATCGCTTTATACGTACTGTCAAAAGCAAGACTAGTGCACATGGAATTCTTGCACAAGATCTTAGAGGACAGCACAGCAACCATGTAAGGGTTGACGAAAAACTACTAAACGATGTTAAACAGTTCATAGACGCAATTCCACGAATTGAATCCCATTACGTTAGGCAAATTGATGGTGGAAAAACAATTGCTGATCTTTTCGGAGACTTTAAAGAAAATCAAAACAAAAACAAAAAAGAAGCAGGTAGATATTGTACTTTTTATAAATTATTAACACTCGATTATAATATTTCATTTTTCCGGCCCAGAAAAGATCAGTGTGATTTATGTTTACAATACAAACAAGAACTCGACGCCTGAACAAAAAGTATTGCTCAAAGAATCGTACGATGCTCATTTAGAAGAAAAGACTTTGAGCCGCCAAGTACGAAGACCGCTGCAAAATAGACGATAGAAATGGAGTTCTCGTCGTTGCCGATTTAAAAAGGACGAAAAAGTGATGGCCTTATCCCTGTATAAACACAGAGTATATCGCTGGCTAAGAAAGTTTTTTGTACTGCCTTCTCCACTAACACTTACCAGGATGATCTCACGTGCTTCATTGCACCCTAGAATAAATGAAAATTTAGTCGAAGAATTAGAAAAAAAGTGAAAAAAAAATGAAAGAATCTGAAAAAATATGTATTTTGCTTTTTGACAAAGTTGCTCTAACCCCACATTTCGATTATAATAGAAGAACAGATAACGTGAGTGGTTTTGTAAATAATGGCACTACCGTCAATGAAAAAATTGCAGACGATGCCCTAGTATTTATGGTGAGAGGCGTACAAAAAAATTCTGTGCGTCCTGTGAAAAGTGATATAAGTCAACTTATATCGAATGCGATATTATTGTTGTACCTTCATCAGAAAAAAATGCCCTATTATTCTGTCTAATTAACATTTTGATACGTCTATTAGTTTTAGAGATCGTATGGTACATCTAAGACGAAATGGCGCGTTTTCATGAATATTTTTGTGTAAATAAATACTTATTGACATGTATCGTTCACAATATTCAAGTTATTAAATAAATAATTGTGTTTTAAGATGTATCTCAAGCCATATCATTATTCATTACGTTCTAATAAGGTGTCACCTGATACATGTTTAGTTATATCAATTGACACAATGTAAATTCGTACATTGCATCGGTACAACTAAAGTTGTATCATTGCTGACAAACATAGAAAACTAATATTGTCTGTGTAAAGTGATTCAAGTAAAGTTATATTAATAATCACGAGTAAATTAGAACTGTTTTGATCCAAAATATGTGCAAAGTAATACATCTGCAGAACGCGGGTGTTGCGCGGGGCGCGGGGGACGTTATTGCGGGGGTATCGCCGTCTGCGCGGGGTCAGTGCCGCACATGCTACTGGACGAGGTGCCCGCGCGCGCTGTCGCAGCAATCCACCATGGCGCACAACGTACGTATTAGATGTATCATTTTACACAAAATTCTAATTTTTTTCGCGTGTTCATAATTACAAGGAGTAATATTAATTAACACATAATAATTACTCCAGTTACATCAAAATACACGAAATGTATTTATTATTGTGAATTTTATAATTATAAAGTAATGAATGTGTTTATGATATCGCTTATTTTTCTTTGTTATTATTATGTTTTATGATGATCTACAATGTAAAATATCATTGTTGCAGCTTCGTTCTTGCCGTACAAAACGCATGTTAGACATGTTAAACATAAATAATGAGAATGAAAAAGTTAATGTTTTCATGGATGAAAACATGTTTTCTTCTTCCTGTCAAAATAATAAATATAACCTTAAGTCGAATAGCAAGGAAATATTATTAGAGCAGAGTCCTTCTAAAAATAACATGTCAGTCAAAGAAATATGTGGCGACGAGGATAATGGTTCATCTCCTGATGGTGATTTCGGTTCTTCGAGTAGTGATGATTATATACCTGGTTCTGATGGATATAGCAGTGACAGTTCTTATGATTCTAAAAAAGGATCTATGTTGCGATTAACAAGAAAACCACAAATAAGAATTTCAACTTCAGACAGTTCATGCAGTAGTACCTGTAGCAAAGATAATAAAAATTGCGACAATTTAACCGAAGAAAATAGGAATATTAATCTAAATAACTTGTCTGGCGAACCAAACCTATGCAGTGATATTGCACCGACTTATTCACGCAATTTATGTTATTCTGAAGAAGGAAATAACGAATGCAATACTTTACCCGAGCAAAATATTAGTGATGAGTTAAACAACTTATCTGAAGAACCAAATCAGTGCAATGATGCGGTACCATCTTATTCATTTTGGGAAAACAAAACCGTGACTAGGGAAGGCCGTAAGAGGAAGAAAAGAGATGCTAAAAAAGAACGAAGATGTGAAAGAATTGCACGAAATATCTCTAGAAACAAGGGAGAAGAGTATTTTACAAAGACTGGTAAATTTAAGAAACGTATTAAAAGAGTTATCGGACTGTAGAGCAAAATGTAAGGAAAAAATCCCAAAGCAGGTATTGGAAAATGTTTTTACAGAATACTGGCACTTAGGCTCATATGAAAAAAGGGCAAATTATATCGGTAATTTTATAATTATTGGCAAAAAGAAGGTTGCTAAAATTGATCCAAAAAAGAATAGAGAGCATGCTAATAAATATGTGTTAAAATTCGATAATAGTGTCTATGATATATGCAAGAAATGTTTTTTAACAACTTTTGATGAAAGCAACAGATTTATCCAAACTATTTGTGAGAAAAAAATTAAATACGGTAACGTAATATCGAGTGAAAGGGGTCGTGCAGCAAGTTACAAAAAAATCCATGATGATCGATTGGAATTCGCAAGACAGCATATTTTGAAATTCCCTGCATATGAAAGTCACTATGGGCGCAGCAAAACCAGCAAAACTTTCTTAAGTTCTGATTTATCGTTGACAAAAATCTATAATCTATATAAGGAAACTACAACTGAACCCATTAGTAAAACAGTCTACAATCACGTGTTCAAGACTTTAAATCTATCTTTCAAACAGCCTTCCGTAGACACATGCCAGAAGTGTGATAGACTGAATAAACAGTTGGAAACAGCAACGTCGGAAGAACTCAAAACTCAAATAAAAACCCAATTGCAAGAACACCAAGCATGCGCCGCCTTTGCATATGATCTGAAGGACAAAGATAAAAATTATGCAAAAGAATCAACAGATACCCTGGTTTTGACATTCGATTTGCAGCAATGCTTACCCACTCCTTATCTTAAGACGGGTATGGTATTTTATAAACGCCAACTTTGGACATATAATCTTACGATACATGATTGTGTGAGTAATAAAGCTCATTGCTATATTTGGGATGAAAGTATTTCTGGTCGAGGAGCAAACCAAATAGCTTCATGTGTTTATGATTTTTTAAAATATCGTGTTCCTAATCAATGGCCCAACGTTTCAAAAATTATTTTGTACTCCGACACTTGCGCTGGACAAAATAAAAACTCCATAATGGCGACTATGATGCTCGTAGCTGCTCACGATCTGCCGTATATCATTTCCATAGAGCACAAATTTTTGACTCCTGGCCATACAAGAATGGAAGTAGATAGTGACCATTCACTAATAGAAAGAGCTAAAAAAAGAACGACTATGAATATTCATCATCCTCGAGATTGGGCTCAATTAATACGATCGGTAGGGAGACCTGGGAAATTTACTGTTATTGAGATGGCTGAATCTAACTTTTACGATTTTAGTGATTTTTTGAAACAAAACTTTATAATGAAAAAATATAATGAAGACAACATTAAATTCGTTTGGGCCGATGTAAAACTTCTACGGTTTGACAAGACGTTGTTTCCGTGCCTCAAATATAAAACGGATTTGCAAGGTGATGACTTTAATATGATCTCGTTTGCAAAAAGGGGTAAAAGTTATGGAGAAGTACTTGCCAATAATTTAATAAACTGCAAGGGACCAAATTTCATTTCAAACGAGAAGAAGAATGATTTAATTTCGTTATTGCCCTATATTGACAGTAGCTATCATAATTATTATAAAAATTTACCAACTAAGGCTGATATTAGAAATATTGATCCTGATTTGATCTCTAGTGATGAAGACTGAAAAATATTTAATTTTAGGAGTAAGTTGTTGATTTATTTAGTTCTTCGAATTAATATTGAAATAAGTATGTTTAATTTGATACGGAAGTCGAATATTATTTTAAGTTTTTTAATTAATGTTATTTTAGGTACTAACATGATATTGTTGATTCATTCATAGAATTCCAAAGTTTAATTTTGAAGAAAGTTTAAGTTTAATTTAGTTTGAAATTTGTTTTAATTTATGTATAGTCACACAAAGAATACTGAGAATTTGATTTTTGTTTAAGTATTTCCTGTACGAAAAATTGGCTATTATTCGTAAAGTTATTTTGTTGATTTATGTCGTTGATTTCGTTCTTTCCTTTTTTAACACCTATTGAATATGGTCATTACAAAATTAAAGTTTAGCTAAGATTGAGCTAAATTAAAATAATTTGATTTTCAATTCAGTGTTACTTCATATCGTTAAAAATAAATAAAAGTAAATGCATTTTTTTTTCTTTTCATTACTTTATTTTATGCCTGTTGTCATTAAACTGTTTCTTATATATCATATTACACAAATTTGAGTTGAGATATAAGTCAACTTATATCAAAAAACACATAATAACACGACCGTTATTCTCGTGTAAAATGATATAAATAACAAAAACAAAAAAATTACGAGTTTTGTGTTTACAGTGCTTCTGCCGACTAAAAAATATTACTCGTTTGTTTGACAGCTTTGAACAGGAGTTGATTTAGTTTCGTATAAAACTACCTGACAATGCAACAATATCACCTTTCACCAAAGCTTCACACAAAGTGTAAAGCGATACAACTCATTTAGAATCATTATACACGATCATTCATTTGGTGTGTTTTGATACAACAAAAAGCTTTTTTTAAATATCTCTTACCGCATTAACGCCTTTTGAGCTGGAATTTAATATGCTGTAAACAATACGACACTAAATACAAATACACTAAACTGTGTCACTATTTTTGTGAAATTATTATCCTAACAAAATTTTATAATTTTTTACACACAAAAACTACTATATTGTAAAGTTGACATTTTCGAGATGTATCAGTTTTCACAGGACGCACAGAATTATAAACAGCCAGTGTCATACACATTTTGTGCAAGCACCACACCAGCATTAGAATTGTTTTCACAAACAAGACTTTAATAAGAAAATTGCATGCAATTGGGCTAAAAGTGATAGCAACTGTTTGTGACCAAGGTGCCACAAATGTAAGTGCAATTAATTGGCTTGTGAAAGACCTAAAAGAAAATCAATTGCGACAAGGAAAAATTCAAAAAAATAAAACATTTGAGGTAGATGGAGCAGAAGTAATACCTCTTTATGATCCTCCTCACCTTGTAAAGGGAATTAGGAATAATTTATTAACAAAAAATTTGGTGTATCAAATGGATGGCCATGAAAAGACAGCCAAATGGGATCATGTCCAAGACCTTTATAAGGAAAATCCTTCTTACTAGGGGATAAGGCTGATGCCTAAATTGACCGATAGGCACATAATTCCCAACAAAAATTGCTCGAAAGGACTGGAGCTGACCCGTGGCGCCCCATAGTGTACTTCAGTAGGCAGACCACAACAGACGAAATGAAACTTCATTTGTTTGAACTAGAGACGTTGGCTGTCGTTAGTACTCTCAGTAAGTTTCGCACCTACCTTATCGGAGTTTTTACCATTGTTACGGATTTTTCGATGTGACTGTACAACAACCCAGTACATTTAATTTTTATTTTTCTCGTTAGTTGTGTAAAACAGTATCCAACTCCCATAGTGGTTTGCCCATTGTCCTTTTAATAATTGTCCATGGGCATCAAGTGTGGTCTACACACCAGTTTATTTTCGGTCTATGAAGTCAGTTAATGAGGGCGAATTCAAATTACCTGGTTTGGCTTATAAAGAAAGGCTGCCTATATCAACAGCAAAATATAATGACCTACAGTCCATGAAAAAAAAACTGTAGGCCTGAAACGAGACGTTATTTCGATGAACTTCCTCATGCCGCAAATGTCAAAGAATCAGAAGTTAATTAAAACAGTCATTTGGACACTGATCATTATTGACTGTCAACGTAGTCTGGACAGTGATCATTGTAACGTTGTACGTTAATGTCAACGTTTTAAAATACTTGTATCGGTGCAACGGCAAGTTGAGCCAAATTGGACTTCACGTCATTGTGATATGGTTTCGATTCTTTTACCTGAACTGCTGTACCAATGCAAATCGGATTCGTTCGCTACTCATTCACGGGCGTGTTCCGTGAGTTTGGTTAGCTGCTTTAGCGAACCGACCATTTTTAAAATATCATCACAGAAGACACACGTTCACGCGCTCCTTACAAGTACTCACTTTTGCCAGTCCTTAGTGCGTGACGTTAATCGTGGTCTTAACGGTTTTATTTTATAATTTTGAAAACATATTTTTCAAACTTCGTCTAACTTATTCACTATATTGTAGAATCAGTGCATCTCCCCGTATTGGGTAAGTGTTGAACAATTCGTGTAATTGCTACCACCCACCTATTGGGTGACCGTTGGCAAATGACTTGCAGATTTCATCTTTTCTTGCTTTGCACATTGAAGCATCATTAGTAGCCTTTTTTTTTATCATCATAAGCAGTCAGGGTTATTCTTTTCATTTGCTTATCCCTGCATCTTATTTTTTTTTATATGTTTTATACATTTTTATATAAAATTACATTTCAGCTGTTCTCTGTAAACTCCGATTCTGACTGTGAATTTGCACACATTCGCCTTAAGCGCACTGAGCTTCTGCTTCCTGCTTCCGCGGCAAACACAGTCAGAGGAGGACAATCAGAAATGGACATTTATTTGAATGGACGTAAATTCCAGGGTCCAAAGTTCGGGTTCAAAGTTCGGCTTAAACTCCGGGCCACGGCTGATCCGTTGGCCGAACGTCGACAGGCACCGAGAGGCACCGTGCACCGATTACCCTCTACCATACTGCATCACCATCTGCGGGTCGTCCACCCTGAAGCGCCTCCTCGGCTGAGCGTCATCAACGGACTTCTCTCCACGTGAAGCCAGGACAGTGCTAGCGCGCTTTACCTCCATATAACGAAATTAATTTTGCTGACGGGCATTCGAATCGCGACCTTGAAATAAATTTTTATGTTCACAATGTGGGGTTTAATTTAAAATCTAAACCGTCCACACGCTAAACGTGACATCATTATAGTTCTGATTTTTAAAGACTTACTTAAGAGGGCTATCACAAATTTTCGCGAATTTAAACGTTTTATACGAGTTTTGATGCTTTGGATATAGTCACAATAAAAAAACAAAAATAAGATTCAGAAAGTTTGATCATTTATCTTGAAAGTGTATTAAATAAATATTTTAATTTGTCCACGTACATCAGTATAATCTTTGTCTCTGCAAAGGATGTTTCATAAAATGTTGCTTTTGGGTATCTTTTGATGCTTCGGTACTCCGAGGATATAGCAATTTAACCATTTATAAAAATGTTCAAGATACAACTACATCTTCTACTTGGAAGTGCTTAAATCAATTTATTGCAATTCATACAGTATTACACCAAAAATAATTCTATAAAACTGAGAGTTACTGACAATTTTCCGTACGAAACTATATTTTTTATCTATGAAAGTATAATCCAAATTCAAATAAAAAACATTTAATAATTAAGGTGGTATTGTTATAAAGCTTGAAAAAAAAATTGGTCTATTTAAAAGTAAAACAATATTTTAAAATAATTTTTGTTTGCAATGCAAAAATCAATATAAATCTTGTGACGCGCGGTGTTCAACTTTAGTCAGCGCCAGGCGCTTACCGAGGAGGGACGTATCGCTCGCTGTTGCGCCGCGTAAACTCGCCGGAGTTCGAAAAATATAGCGCAACCTACGCATCTAACACGTTTTGATACTAGTGAGTTTTATTTTATTTATTAGTTATAATGATCTGATTGAAATGTAATATACATAAGTATTAGGCCATGATATTCTAATTCGAAAATGTTATAGATTGGGTTCTCTTTTTTTGATGTTGGTTATAAAGAAATATGTACGTAAATGTCATCGTCGTTAGTTTCGCTGTTGCATAATAATGTAATTGGACTTCTTTGATTCTTGCAGGATAATGAAAGCATATTTAATTCAGACTATCAGACTCAATTGAATACCAGTACAAATAATATGGTAAGTATTTTTTGTCACCCGCAAAAGGTATACGTGACATATTTGTTTTAATAAACTATCTACATTCCTAGTTTTCATTGTTGCAGGAAAATGAAGATACAATACATGGAAGACGAATTATAGATTTTAGTTTTTTTATAAATCAATTACTTATAATTGATAAACATGGTGAAAAGTTTGGTTTTGATTAAATAATTTAAAAATTGTAAACGATTACTTGTTTATTGTAACTCAATCGAGCTATTCTAGGTTATAAAATTCATCGGTACAAATAATATTTCATAAACTATAAAACCAATAAACTATTTCGAAAATAAAAGTGGCAAAGTCTCAAGTTTGTTTGTGCCGCGTAGCGGTCCGCAGGTGTGCGTTGCGTATTTCACTAGACGCACACGCGCGCAAGTGCTGCCGGCTATCGTCTAATTTACCTAAACCTGAGCGATTCGATTTTGTAATAGCGCTCTTAAGATTAGATTATTTTTAGTTAGTTTATAATAATTGTTTAAGTATAATCCTAAGGCGTATTTCCCTTTCCGTGTTCAACTGGCGACACCGGTCTCGCGAAATCCACACGCTTTTGTTTTACTACGGAATTCTACGATCCCGTGTGCAATTCGCGTCAGCTGAGCACGATTTTGCGATCAAGTGGCGCTGGGTAAGGTTTAACAAAATCGTGTGCAGTTGAACTGAACAATTTTTTAGACTTGACTCTTAGCTTGTTTAAGTCTTCAAAAGCGTGTTGAATCAGCGACGGTATTATTCTATAGTAGACAGTAGGTTGAATTATTAACTCAATATGATTTCAATGAAATATTACATACAATAAAATTAATGAAACATTTATTATCAGCACAAAAATAACAAAAAAAAAACACAAACAAGACAACTATTTCGTGGAACGTTCATTTTGGTATATGTTCACAGCGATATTGTGTGCACGTTTCTTTTCCTATTTCTTCCAAAATATAATACTGGATTCAAATAACGTGGAGATGGCTGAAAAAAGTCAAGGCACCTCACAGAAACAGTGTACGTTGCCGATTAATGAACCTGATAACACAGAAAATAAGATTTCCACATAGTCTGCAATTCAAGAAAATTATATGATTACCGTAGACGCAATTGAGTCTGAATTTATTAGAATAATCAAAGTCTGAACTATCTCGATTGCAGACTCTTTCCTCTATTGTTTCATACATGCGATACATAAGAAAATACGACGTTTACGAAAAAAAAAGGTGCAACCTACATCTATTTCGAGACGGCATCAAAAACAATTACCCAGCAGTACTTAGTAGAATTCAGTCCGGCCGTCCAGTTAAAAAGAAACGTGCACACAATATCGCTGTGAACATAGACCAACGCGCTAAATCAGTACGTATTTGTTTCGACTAGACAGGTTAAAAAACCTTGTTCAATTCAATTACACACTGTTTCGTAAAACTTCTTTTAACGTTGCTTGATCGCAAAATCGTGCTCAGCTGACGCGAATTGAACACGGGATCGTAGGATTCCGTAGTAAAACAAAAGCGTGTGGATTTCGCGAGACCGGTGTCGCCAGTTGAACACGGAAAGGGAAATACGCAATCCTAAGAATAATTGTTTTCCAAAGAAATAATAAAAAAATACATATACTTTAACTTAATAAACAACATTTCATTACCTTCCGGTCCGAGTTTTTTCACACCAATTATAAATTTAAAACCTTAAAACAAAGGACAACGGACATTCATCATTATTGCAGTGGACCCTTCATTTTAAATAACTGTTGCTTTTAGGAACTAGGGCCCTTACAAGTATTTGACGTTTGTATATTATTTGCAGATGTAAAATGCCGCGTGTATGCAAAACCTAGAAAGGCAGTAAAAACCGGGAACATATCAACAAAGATTCTATGAGGAGGATGAGGTTATATAAGTACAAACTGTCTGTAATGACTCTCAAAAGATATGTTGCAAAAACAAGACAAGCTATCGCTACAGGCAGTTCTTCTACTTTTTTTCTTTTTAACTTTCAGATGCCACTTCAGCAGAAAAGTCCAAAAGATATAGAGAACGATTAAAAAAAGATAATCCTGAAAAGGACAATGGGCGAAATGTTTGGATGTTGGTCTACTCCCCCTCTAGTAATGAGTCATATATCATTTGAAAGGTCTTTTCAAGCGTTACATTTTGTACCAACATACCACTTACCAATTCTTAGTACTTTAGAAGTTAGAGCTTATTATAGATTATATTATCGATAGTTAGTTTCAAGTTCTGCGATTTCTTCTCTAGTAATGAATTATATATCACGGGAAAGGCCTTTTTAAATAGAACATTTCGTACTAGAATACCTCTAACAAATTGTCAGTACTTTAGAAGCTACAGCAGATTTTAGACATAGTTATTATTTCATTAAACACGTTCTAACTCCCTAAATACTAACAAATGACAATCGCCGCCATACAAGAAAATACTCTACATAACACAAGCCTTCTATTTATATATCATTTAATGCTAGAGGAGAGGTAGACCAAAACGCTCATTGTCCTTTGAAAATTAAATAAAGAACTAAACTCAAAAATATGGTACGTAGTGGTTTAGCAGAAAAATATAAAATACAAACTCATCCACGCGTTTTGGGATTTAAGTCCATCAGTACCGGCAGTACAAAATATGCATAAAAAACCTAGAATCAAATGAAATTGTCATGCACGTAGATTTTTGAGAAAACTGGGTATGCAAACATAATAAAGAACTACAAGCAATGCATTTTGGATCCTCAAAAAATCAAATTACCTTGCACACAGGAGTTTTTTATCTCAAAGATACCCAAAAATCAGTCTCATTCTGCTCCATTTCACCAGGCAACTCACATAATCCAGAAGCTATTTGGGCACACAACGACCCGATGATAAAGTATATTAAGCTTCATTATCTAGGAGTAGATATCATTCATTTTTTCACCGACGCACATACGGGTACTTGATACTAAAAAATGGCCAAAAATCAGTTTTTCAAAGTTCGCTTTTATAACAATATTATTCCTTCGTAGAATAGTACAATAAATTGTGCACGTTATGGCAGCCATCTTAATGCGCCAGAGTTACCAATTGATCAGTGGCGTCAGTCGGAACATAGCTGTTGTCTAGAGTGCACGTTTTGTTCTTGGCGCCTTAAAATAATCAGGTTTTACGCAGTGATATAACAGAAAAATTAAGTGTTATTGACAACTGTTGATGATGGATTCTGGTGATGGAGGTATGTAGCTTACAGTAGTGTGCGAATTAATGTGAACACAATGTTTATTTTACTTTTATAGATAGCGACGCGTTATTGACATATGTAGCGGCCATTTTGTTTTATTATTTTGACTGTTAGTCAGTATTCATTTGTTTCAGTGTGAGACGTGTCGTGTTTTCGTAAAGAAAAAATAAAATTATCGGTTTTTTTCTGAAGTAATCCGATTTAGCTGTGTTTTTTGAAGATTGATATCAGCCCCAAAAAGCGCACTAAAATTATTACTTTGCGCGAACATACTTCAATGACTCAAAGAGACATTTCCAAGGAGTGTGGTGTAAGTTTAGGAGCAGTAAATAAGATATTGAAGCTTAAAAGGGACACTGGGACTATTGATGTTAACAGGAAAGGGAAATGTGGAAGAAAGAGAAATACGACAGCAAGGGATGAAGCTTTTTTAATAAGAGAAAGTAAATTAAACCACAAAAAAACAAGCCAAGACCTACAGCAAGACTTAGCACACGCTGGAGTTATTGTTCACGACTCAACTATAAGAAAAAGACTACTTGAAGGTGGTTTGAAGGTTAATTGGACCGTTGAAGATTGGAGAAACGTTTTGTTCTCAGACGAAAGCCATTTTCTAGTACAAGGGCAGAGATCTCGTTATGTCAGAAAAAGTGACAAAGAAAAACTTACGGCCGCTCATATTGACCAGACAGTTAAACACCCCTTAAAGAAAATGTTTTGGGGTTGTTTTTCTTATAATGGTACGGGATCTCTTGTACCGATTGAAGGCATGATGAATTCACAGAAGTACAAAGAGTTGCTAGAACAGAGATTAGTAATTGAATTAAGAAAAGCCGATGTCAACGGTCAAGCCATCTTTCGACAAGATTCAGCGCCGTGCCACGTGTCGAAGGTTATGAAGAAATTCTTTGAAGAAAAACAAATATCCTGTCTTGATTGGCCAGGAAACTCACCGGATCTTAATCCTATTGAAAATCTGTGGGCGATTGTAAAAGCTAGACTTCGTAAAATTGACTGTACTACGAAAACAAAACTGATTGAAGCTGTAATTCAGGTGTGGTTTCGAGACCAGCAAATATCAGAAATATGTAAAAATCTGGTTGATTCTGTGCCAAAACGCGTTGCAGAAGTCATTAAAGCCAAAGGAGGACATATTTCTTACTAACCCCATTCAAATTATATTCTTTTTTTTTAATTTCTTTGTTTTAACGAATAAATACTAATTTTTAAAAATTTTAGTTAATAATTAACAAAGATGTTTTTTTAATTATTTTTTTCGTCATGTATACCCACAGTTATAAAAAACAACTGATTAATTACCATATTCTAAAACAACATTAATTTTGTTTCAGATGCATCGACTAAAATATTCACAAAGAAAGAATTATACAACATCATACTACAATGCAATTATAAGCAAATTGACAAAAAAAATGGACTATTTAGAAGATTATATATTTGAAATAACCAAATGTGAAAGAAGTGCTTTAAAACATACACTATCTCACTTTAAGTCGTAGTTCATACAGAAATGGACTGCAGCTTACAGAAAAAGAGACGTGTTCGAGGCAAAAAACGGACTTTGGTTGCAGGGGACCATTACAGTGCCGGTGGTGACGTCATCTTTACCTGAGACTAATGACGACAACAATAGAAGTACTCGCGGTCGACCGTCAAAATGTTTCGCTGAATCGAGTGAAAGATCTAAGCGTAGGAAAACAATGGAGATATGAAAACAGCTTGCTGCCAGCGAATTAACATATGCCACGCAAATGATCTTGCGAGCTTCAGGAAACGTGGTCGCTTCAAATATTTTGAAGGATATGACAAAATCGCCAACAAGGGCGTTAAAGTTTCGAAAATCTATGACTCAAGCGGAAAGCCTTAAAAATAAAAAGCTTTCGCCTACAGAAGCGTTAGCTGTGTTTGTAAAAGGAGATTTTACAAGAAGACAGTACAATATCATTAGCACAACAGACAAGGCTCGCTTTCCCTGTTACACAGAGATTCAAAAGGCTAAAAAACAATGTTATCCTAAGATTGAACGTGTTACGTCAACATGTGCAGAGGTGAAGTTACAAGATCTTTTGGACCATACGTGTTCTCGGCTTTGTCTTTATTTGATGGAAGTATTTGAAACATGCAACCCCGAAGATTTAGATGATTTAGAACTGATTAGTAAATGGGGATATGACGGTTCTCAGCAGAGTCAATTCAAACAGAAATTTGAAAATGTAACATTCTCCGATGCAAACATATTCCAGAGCTCCCTTGTCCCAGTCAGATTGGTTAACAATAAGGGTACAGAAAAAAAAGTAATATGGCAAAACCCATTACCATCGTCTCCAAGATTTTGTAGACCGATAAGAATTCGGTTCATACACGAAACTAAAGACGTAACCCTAGAAGAGATTCAGCATATCAAAAATCAAATAAAAGACCTAACCGAATCAAAAGTAATTGTTAACGGAACCGAATACCAAATTAAAAACACTCTACTGTTCACTATGGTAGATGGAAAAATATGCAATGCTGCAACTAACACATTATCAACAATGCGATGCTTTTTGTGTGGTGCGACCTCGAAAGCTTTTAATAATTTAACCGTGAAGAAAAAGGTGAACTCGGAATCATTAAATTTTGGGCTTTCCGTGCTTCACGCTAAAATTAGATTATTTGAATCTATTCTACACTTAGCCTATAAGATCCCTATCGGAAAATGGCAAGTTAGATCTCATGAAGATAAAAACATAGTAGCTGAAACTAAAAAAAGAATACAACAGAAATTCAAAGACGTGATGGGGCTTTTGGTTGATATACCGAAAGCAGGATTTGGAAACACCAACGATGGTAACTCAGCTCGCAGATTTTTTGCTGATACAAAATTATCGAGTGAGTTAACCGGAGTGGATGAAACACTGATATATCGGTTAAAGGTAATTTTGGAAGCTATTTCAAGCGGGCATGAGATTGATGTCGCTAAATTTGAGAGTTTTGTCTACCAAACGGCTCAGTTATATGTGAGTCTATATAACTGGCACCCGGTGACACCAACCATGCACAAAATTTTAGTGCATGGTGCGGAGATAATTTCTCATGCTTTGTTGCCAATCGGGCAACTTTCTGAGGAAGCAGCTGAAGCCCGAAATAAACATTTTCGGTCCTACCGGCTAGGATTCGCACGCAAATGTTCGCGGGAAGATTGCAATAAAGATGTAATTAATAGATTATTGTTAAGCTCGGATCCATATCTCTCCTGCATACGCAAATTACCCAGGAAAAAATCTGAACCATTTTGTAGGGAAACTATTGATCTGCTACGCTCTGTCAAATTTGGAGTAACTGGAGATGAAAGCGAAGATATCTTCGCTAGGACTTCGCCGGACGAGACAAATGATGGATATAGTAATAGAGGTAGTGATTGAAGATTTTGTATAAAGTAAGCTTTTATTAAAATTTATATGTCTGTATCTATTATTTTGTGTTTTGTTTAACGGCAATCCCATCCGATAACAATTTTACAGAGAAAAAATTAAAAAAATATTTTTGGCCATATTTTAGTATCAAATACGAGGGGTATTTGATACAAAAATATACCCCTCGTATTTGATACTAAAATATGGCCAAAAATGTGCATCGGGTCAGATCCAAACCTTCACTGTTGCAAAGGTCTATTCAATAAAAATAATATAAGCCCAAACACGAGGTAGTTAACATATTCAGTTGTCGAGTTCCCTCGACCTTCTTTCGTCTCCATCATCAGGTCAGCTCCAAATCTTCACTGTTGTATAGTGTTATAAGACATACACCTTATAGTCAAGTTTTTATCCTGCGCATTCTTACAACTTTCAAAAGTTGCCCTGAATTTCTCAGGGTTTCCATCATCAGATCCTGACCTGATGATTATGGGACCACCTGTGAGGTATACCCTATCAAACAAAAAAATAATTTAATAAAATAGTCTATAAATAGTCCTATGAACGATGTTTTCATAACAGCGCCTGGACAATTTTTAAAGCATTTTTTTTGTATGAAGGTGTAAAAAAAAAATAGAGACAGCCATATTTTTTTAAACATTTTTATCTTTTTTTTAGATACGTCACATTGTTATAGGACGTGGGGCAATTTTGTATGGATTGTGATCCGTCTTCTTTATATGGAGGCTATCTTTCAATGACACCTTACTTGTAAGGCATTATCAAAGGACCTCGTGGAAGTATTACGTAGGATTATTGACAGATGTTATAAAAAAGAAGATAAATCCTATTTTACCATACGGTTTCTGAAAACTAGTGTTGCCCAAATTCAGTCTTGGTCTTGTTCTTGCGTTTTTGCAAGACCAAGACCGTGTATTTTTAGTAACCAAGACCAAGACTGACCGTGCAAGAGTTGAGCAAGAACAAGACTAAGCCTGCAAGACTCTTGCATCTTGCAGCTAGGACTTAGCGCTATTTCGCGGAGTAGTTAGGTGTAACAGTTCGGTGTATAGGTACGCTTAGGAATTCTATGAGACGCAAAAAACTGTATCAAAGAATAAGACCTATGCGCATTACGACTAATACAATAAACATACCTACATAGCGAATACAAAAATATCCATTAAAATCAAACTGAGTGCATGTAGTTATGTTTTAACCATCGGCACTTTGATAATGCTGCATCAAAGGTTTTGTACTTACTTCTCAAAAAAATTTGCCGCTTTTCGGAAGTACATGGTTATGATACACGCGCCGGCGGCTTCTTTTTAAACCATATACAACAATCGTTGCTGCTGCGCCGAAATCACAACATTTGATTGCCGCCACAGGGCGTGGGTATATACTCATGCAAAATAATTTCGAATTTTAAGAGTACCTAAAGGTGTTCCAAAGAATAAATAAGTTTCAGAGTGCTTAGAATGAAAATGAATACTAATCACGCAAGTCTACCGTTGATCTACCGTTGGTAAATCATTGTTTCAGAGAGCACGTGGGATCTGCGATGAACAACACCTGGGTGCTGAACTTCAACATGTTAAGCAAGTACTGCACGACAACAAGCTCCGAGTACCGCGCCCTCGTCGCAGAACCCGCGTGAAACCAGCCACAGTTGAGCGTCTACCTGCTGTTCTTCCATACATAAGAGGAGTCACAGACAAGATTGGCTACATCTTGAAGCGAGCTTCAATCAAAACCTACTTCAAGCCGCTGAAGAAGATCAGTCAATTCTTACCACCTGTCAAGTGTCACATACCTCTACAAGATGCGGGTGTATACAAGCTTGAATGTGATTGTGGAAAGAATGCCGCCGCAAATCAAACGATGCCGCGTTTGATTTGCGGCGGCATTCTTTTAATAGAGCCGGCACGTGGCGAGGCGGCGCGGTAGAAAGCAAGAAAACGTACTATAAGAAAAGAAATTATTTCAATACCAGACATTTCCAATTGAGCTGTGCTTCGAGTCTAACTTAATAATTGTTTTCACTAATTCTTGTTGTTTTCTTAAAACGTATCACGTCTACAATTTAATATGAGTGACGAAGATTTAAATTATTCTAGTCCGAGTAACGAGAGTTTGAGTCACAGATCTAAAAGACCCAAAAGCAAATTTGAAGAGTTTTTAGAAATAATTCATGCATCCCAAACTGCCTTGTGAAAATTGTGCCAACATAAAAAGATTGAAATAAAAATGAAAAACAGAAACGCTTCAGGCTTAAGGAAACATCTAATATCTTTCTCACAAATATTTAATCTTTATCACAAATATTTCTTCCTGTTAAACCAAAATTAAGTGGAGATATCACAAGCTTTTTAGTAACCGCTGGAAGAAGTGGACAGGTAAGAATTTTTTTTTTTATATTGGCCTACTAAAGTGTCAACAAACAAATGTCAATTTAACAATTTTCTCGATTTAACAACAACAAACCTCCTCCTCCTAAACGCTCAAACCTAGTATGTTTTAAATAATAACACAAGATTTATTGTTTTATTTCAGTCGGAAAACAGCAGTGACAAAATCACGACAGCTACAGTTGATTGGGTGGTGAAAAAATATCTTCCCTTCTCATTTTTCGATGACGAAGCTACACAAGTATATTTTCGACGTATTTGCCCTAATATGGTGTTTCCTAAAAGGTCTACACTTAGAAGGAAAATCAAAGAGCGATTTGAAGAGCTCCAATTGAATCTCAAGGAACCACCACCATTTTTGGGTGGTTTACCATTGACGGGTGGACGTCAATTGCTGGTAGGAGTTACTACGGGGTTACTATGCATTATATAGACAACGAATGGAAGTATCGATCTGTAGTTCTTGATTTTATACCATCACGCGGTCGACATACTGAGGAAGATATTGCAACGACTTTCCATGAATGTTTATTGGAATATGACCAGTGGTCGGAATAGGTAGAGCTATTTGGGGTGAATGACCGCAAACATTGATATTAACATGGACATGCCTCTGAAATCCCGGGATTTTGAAATTGTCGATTGATTTAAGTGAGTTAATATGGGTAAGTGGGCAGTTATGAGCAGGTAGTAGGTGAGCACCCAAACAGTATATACTTACTTATAAACACACACAGGGATCCTGGAACGTTGTTAGAGGTAGCTTCGTGAAATATGAATTAATTAAGTAAAACTGTTAGAAACGATACTAAATATACTTTACTGCACAAGGAAATATTAAATGCCTACACAATACAGAATAGAAAAAGATAATATCGCTGCCACCGGCTGGAGGTACGCGACGGCTGAGGGGGAGCGCGAGGGGAGTGCTAGCGCCGGGTTTACGCGGGCAGCGGGAGGGGCGCGGGATCGGCGGGCACGAGCGCTCGCCTGCGCCGCTGCGAGCGAGACGGCGCTTCTCATTTTACCACGGCGGTGACGCCGCATTTTGTTATTTCGTATTTATTGTAATTAATGTAATACACAATTGTCAAATCAGTCTACGAGTTTTCCTGACCAGCTCCTGCTACACTAAGTTATCGATACATCAAGAACAAACCAATTTATCTCTCTTTTATTATTATATGTTTATGCTCCATGTTGCCAACCCGTCGTAAGCGCTGTTTTCGTCGCTTATTTTTTGTCTCTTTCTATCTTAAAACGTCTAAAGTATTAGCTGTCTCACTTATACAAATACAGGTACAGCGGGCTTCACTCACTCTTTTGTTTCGGCTTGTAGAGTGCGCACGTGTGATTTATTGTGTTCCTTATTTTATTTGACGTTGGCTTGTTAACTGGTTTCTGGAATCTTACTAACACGAATACTTTGGCTTGGATTTACGAATTTTGATTTGTTTTTTGCGGACTGGATACATTTGAAACTGTTTATTTGATTTACCTACCACATTTGGGTAAGTGTTTTTTATTTTTATAATATCTACAAAGGACATTTAGTGAAAAAGTAAAGTAATTGTCCTCTGCTAAATACATATTTTTTCAGGCTTCCGAAGTTCCAAAGGAAGCTTTATAGTTTTGCCTTGTCCGTCTGTTTGTCACAGCCAATTTTGATATACAAAAGTTTGAAGTGGAATTTTTCGTTAGTGACCTGAGTAGCAGGGAACTTGTTTACGTAAATTGTGCTCTTCCGCTACCCTACACCTTGTAGGTGATCTATAAAAACTACTTGAACAATGTTTTTTTAATTCCAAGAATTCCCGGGATTCCGGGAAATATTTGGCATATCCATGTTATGTCCTCATGTCGCAAGTAGCCAAAATAGCTCTACCTATTCCGACCACTGAATATGACATAATTGATAAAATACAAGGTATCACGGTCGACAACGCAACTGCAAATACCAAATTTATGTATGAACTGGGCAAACAGCTGCCGCCACACTTTGATTCAGACAATCAACATTTCCGGTGCTTTGGTCACATTTTAAACCTTGGTGTACAAGATTTATTAAAGACCTTAGCATTACACTGTGAGTCTGACACTAACGCGCAAGATCAGCAGTATGAAGACTATGCAGACGAAACTGTGGAAGATGAAGAATATGCACCAAATATTGCTGACTCGCGTACATCTGTAACAAAGTTACGCAGTATTTCCAGTAAAATAAAAAGAAGTGAGATAGTGAAGAAGAAGTTTCAGTCTGCTTGTGAAGCAGCTGGCGTGCCATCAAATCTAAATGCCATTCTTGACTGTCCAACGAGATGGAATTCCACACATGATATGATTGGATTTGGTTTAAAAGTGAGAGCGGGTATTAACATATTGTGCAGTTCTGTCACCGAATTGAATGATTTTCAAATCACAGATAGTGAATGGCAGGTACTCGAAAAATTACATAAATTTCTAATAAACTTTAAACTTTTAAGTACAAAACTTGGTGGAGACAAATATGTTACATTACCGCTAGTCATTGTATCATTCAATCTCTTGCTAGATAAAATTGAATCCATGGTAAAACAGTAAGATGAGCAACCTAATCGATCTGAAGTGGATGAAAGGCTCATTCTAGCTTTCCAAGCAGCTCGAGACAAAATGCTTAAACATTATAAGAAGAGCAACTGGATTTATTGTACTACTTTAATTTTAGACCTAAGGCATAAAGCTCAGACTTTTGACCGGACAATGTGGGGGTAGCAACTTAAAACAGAAAGTCTGCGCAAGTTCAATGAACTTTATGAAGAATATAAAAGTCTACACTCACTAAACAAATCTCTGGAATTACCAAGAAAAGAAAAAAAAGTATGTGATGAAGATGAAGACGTAATAGACTTTGATAAACTTTATGAATGTCCCTCGACGTCATCTGGATCTTGTCTTCAAGGCTTAGTGATAGACGAGTTGGAGGAGTACCTGAGAAAACCAACAACTGCCAGCTCGGAAGACATTTTAGATTGGTGGAGGACGCATGAGACAGAGTATCAGACTTTATCGAAGATGGCCCGTGATTTTCTCTCAATACTTAACTTTACTTAAACTTCAGTATCCGTATTCACCCCTTCAATAAAAAAACCGGCCAAGTGCGAGTCGGACTCGTGCACGAAGGGTTCCGTAAATTACAGTTAAATCAACCTATCTCAAAAACTATAAGAGATACTTTGATCAAACCAAAAATCGTTGAAAGAGTTAATTAGCATGCATCACCTCTATTTTTTTTAGAATTTTATACCCCGTAGTTATAAAAATAGAGGGGGGGGGACATACTTTTTACGACTTTGAGAGCTGATATCTCAAAAACCGTTCACTTTAAGAAAAATGTTTTTTAGAAAACTTTATATCATTTTAAAAGACCTTTCCATTGATACCCCACACGGGTATGTACATCGAAAAAAAAAAATTCATCCCTCAGTTACATGTATGGGGGGCCCCACCCCCAATTCTTTTTTTTACTATTTAGTGTCATATTTTTGTAGCGGTTCATACAACACATATTCCCATCAAATTTCATCACTGTAATACTTATAGTTTCCGAGTAAATCGGCTGTGACAGACGGACAGACGGACAGACGGACAGACGGACATGACGAAACTATAAGGGTTCCGTTTTTGCCATTTTGGCTACGGAACCCTAAAAACGCCTATCCGGTTTGGCCCATAGGTATGGGGTGAATTCGGATTTATATTTTTTATTAAAAAAAATATATTGTAGTTACTAAGATTGATCTCGAAACTTTTTTTTTGGCAAGTTAGGCCTAAGGTATTTAGGTCAGAAAAATTACAATTACTTTTATAAAACAGTTTAAATACAGTAGTGTTACATAACAATCTCTTCTTTGAAAACCTCTGTTTACGACTAAACTGAACTTCAATTCGCTGATTTTTCCTGCTTTAATAGAAATTGCTAGGAAAGACAAGAATGCCTTAGTACTCCGGAATTACGTACATTTGCCTTAATCAGAGGCGGCGTAAGGCGTGGGCGACGTGGGCCACCGCCTACGGCCTCGCGGTACAAGGGGCCTCGCGCCTTAAAAATCTACTTTTTAAGTAATTTTTGTTTTGAGTTCTAAAATATTACAAAAAATTTCGCGCTCGCTTCGCTCGCGTGTTCAGAAGTTATGTTCCTGTATTTTTGCTCTCACCAACCAGCAATAACATATGTACGATTGGGCTACATTTTACGTAATTTTTGCTTTGACTTGTTAACTATAAAAAAAATTCGCGCTCGCTTCGCTCGCGCAAGCGGTAGCTGCATATGTATCTGTTTTTCCTATGGGTTTGAATTGCAGTTGGAGGGCGCCGTAGAAATCTCGCCCAGGTCGCTGGTAGCTTCTGCCAGCGACTTTAATCTAATTTGTATTTTTGTTTGTTTTTATTATTTTAAAGAATCCGTCTTCAGGTCGCCATAGAACAGGGCCTCGCGAAATCTGTCTTGCCCACATCAAATTTAGGTCTTGCCCCGCCACTGGCCTTAATATTGTAGAATTCAAACCTCTGAAGATCGACGCAAAATATAACAAAACCCTGGTTGCTGTAAAATACGAAGACAAAATAGAAATGGTCACTGTAGAGAACAGGATTGGCGACAATGAAACCAGAAATTATTATTGATTATAACAAAAAAGGGACAATTTACAAAACGGACATGATGTTGCATTCGATACAGTGGCCAACCAGTCAATTTATAGATAAATAGTAAAAAGCTAAAAATGAAGTCTTTTTATATTCAGAAGAGATCTTGAAGAGAGGTAAAATTTTGCAAATAAAAGTTCGACAGTTTTTTTAAGGAAATGAATAATTTGCAAAACGAAGGAGTGTGACCCAAACAAACCTGAGTAAATAATTATCACCAAGACAAGATCTTTTTACATTGGCAAACAAGGACCCACAACGACTAATGATATATATAACATAATGATTTAAGTTTTACATATGTACTTACAATTTTGTATATTATAATAAATATGTATATAAGACTACTATGTATATCTATGGGCCAATGCAGCCTGAAAATAAAGGTACATATTTTGATTTTGACAACAGAAGTTAATTCTCATTGAGCGTGCACGTTTTGCAATAGCTTTTTTTTATTTGGGTTTTAGGGAACCAATGACTGTTTGGGTCCAAGTTGGAATAGTTTCGACAGCGAATGGACAGCCACGCAATGCGAATTACGGAAAATAACACTACGACTAATCACTTCGTCTGAACATTTCAACTTGTCTGCTTGGGAAAGCTGAAATAAACTGTAGCTTTCAAGTATTGATATCGATCTTGCTTTTTTATAGAAGAGGTATCGAATCGAGCACCAACATCTTGTAGCATTACAAGGTAGAATTGAATTACACATTTGACAACAAGCTAGAAATAAAAAAACACATACAACTTTTACTGTTTCTTCGACGGAAAGACAGCAGAAAATACCAGAGCGATTTACTGAATTAACACTTTGATTTTTTTTACTCTTTAGAACCACATTACAGGAGTGTAAACCTTGGCGACGATCCTACCATGTACCATTTGACATAAACGCATTTGAGTATTTTTAATGTAAGTGTTGTGTACTTCTTTAAGTGATTTATTCACCACATGATGCACGTGTAACAACTTACGTTTGATTGTACAATGGATAAGTCGTCGAAGTACCTTATTAATAAATAAATAAATAAAGCCGAGAGGTAAAATAAAAAGTAGTAGTATAGTAGTATAAAAAGTAGGCTAGTAAAATATGAAGGCTTAAAAATGGAGTTGTTCAATAAAGTAAGTACTAACAAGCATATTTTTGAGTAAATTTATTGTATACAAATACATGTTTATGCCTCTGCTTCTAGACTTGAGATGGCCATTTTTAAAGCTCCATCTCGCGACGTGTTACCACCAATGAATCCGGTACTGTGGCAGAATATACAACCGTCTATAGCGGCCACTTCACTCAGAATGTCATCCCTCACACCCCACCATTTTTTGTGTAGAGGTTTCCTGCAAAAAACGGTACTCTTAAGAACTTTTTTTATTAGCAATCCATACTGAAATTAGAGGTATAAGCTAGGTTTTCGCTATGTCCCACACATGCTAATGTATTGTTACGCTTCTGAACCTATGGAGATATTATTAGCATGGAGATATAACTTGGGAGATATAATAGGTATTTTTTTATCAAAGTGCTGGACTGGATTCCCTTGGGGAGCAACTTTTACCACATCCGGATAAAAATGGCCTATACATTAATCTGATGCATAAGCAATACTATTAGCAAGTTGCATCTAAATCCGTTCAGATAAATCGTGAAATCAGGCATTACTTTGTGGATATCCATGACATAAAATATTAGGAAAAATATGTACGCTACATAACATAACAAATCCGTTCAGCGGTTATTATTATTATACTATTATGCGATGTGATTACAGATAGCCAGTACTCAGACCCCCGTCGTAAGTAAGTCAGCAATATAAATTTTAAATTCTGATTTAAATTGAATAACTCGCTTGAATTATGTACCTTATATCCTTAATAACAGTTTACTATCAAATACTGAAAGAATTTTTCAAATCAGACCAGTATTCCTGAGATGGAAGAGCATACAAGCAAACAAACAAACTCTAGCCTTAGAGGTATAAGACTAGTATAGGTGAATACTACGAAATGTATTCATTTAAATACTCACCTGGTAACAAAGCTTGTAGGATTCACTGGTACAGCTTGAACTCTCCAAGAGTTTGGCTTGTCATTGAATATAACATACTTGATTTCATGCCCAATATTCATTTCTTCCTCCAAATCAAACAAGTGTTCTTTCCAAGGAAATCTTTCCTTGAATTCGACAATCTCCCCAGATTTGTGAACTTCAAATCTGCTGTCTAATGAAGCCCTAACATATTCTCTAGCTGGCAACCAAACCTTTATAAAGTAGTTGACTGTGTATAGAAATTCTTCACTTACTAAAGCCATTGCTTTTTTAAAAACTTCATCTATGTTTATATCTTGTTTAGAGTTCCACTCTGGGTTCAAGCGTGCCACTCTACTGCTTAGATTGGTGCGTATTTTGTACCTCGGTTCCTCTGAGGCTATCGGAACACCATTGTCTATAGCATCGATTTCTTCAATAAAATTCTGATATACTTTTTTATAGATTACTATCAAATCAGATGGGTTCAGAGAAGTATTGCTCGGCATCAGTTGCTTTATGACATCTTCTCCATAGTAAGTGTACACTAGGCCTGCAGAACTCAATCTACAGATGGAAATAAATGGCATTAACAATTTATAAATAATTCAAAAGTTATTAGGTATATGCTTAAGGAAACTTATGGTGAGATCAGAGCAAATTTTTTTGCTTCAAATCCTAATTATAGTTACCTAATTATAAATTATTTTTCAGTTTGTTTCAGTACTAATAATGAAGTCAGTAAAAAGTTCTAAAAGTAACAAAATTGTGTTTATGTACAAAATTTGTACATTGGTAGCAGGCCCGGTCTGGCCAGGGCGGCTGGTCGGCGATCGCCGAGGGCCTCCGGCTCAAGGGGGCCTCCAAAAGCCAAAAAATTCAAGTATACAAAAGTTTTTTCATTATAAAAAATTATTTTGTTTTACTGTTCCACAGCGACGTAATACAGCAAAAACAATTTTAAATAAACAGTAACCTACTTTTTATTAAATTACAGCTAAGGTTAACCTAGGTATATTAAAAAAGTAATAGTAAGTCGCTCGGTGCTCGAAGTACTCGGTCACCCCCCCGCGCGCACCTGCATGTCGCGTCGTAGCTGTTTGCTGTCAGTTGAATTGACCTGCTGTCGGTGAGTTGATGTGCGTTGTGAGTTTGTTTGAAATTTAAAGGTGAATTTTTCAGTTTATAAAATGAAACGTGTGCACCCAAGTGGTGCAAGTAAAAGAAAAAAGAAGGAGAGGAAATCTTTCGAAATAAAACAAAGTTCACAAAGTTTGAATTTATGGTTAGCTGGTTCCAGTTCCAATCCTGAAAACATTGAAAAAACGCAAACAGGTAGGCGGAAATATCAGAAGATTTTTATGAGCATATAAGCCCTTAACTTAAAATACTTTTGATTGTTTGTATTTGTTGCTAAAGTAAATTTTTGGAGTAAAATGTGTGATAAACAGTAAATGTGATTCATACATAGATGTATTCAAAATATAAAAAAATCGGACGTTCTTTTTTACTGGGTATGGCAAAAACTCCCTTAAATCATTAACTATTGTTGTTGTATAAAAACTAGGTACTGTTGGTCATATTTTTTAAATTTAAGACTTAAAGCAATTTTAAGAATAGGCCTTTACATATTATTGCAGCTATAAGTTAAATACAAATTAAAACTTATTGATACCTTAGTGTAGAATCATAAATACTGTAAAAAAATTTAAATTGATTGTAATTTTCATAAATATACTTTGCAACAGATCCATAATCAGGTGAATGACCTTCCGTTTAGTTGACAGGATGTTTACGCATCGCCACCGACGCGGACGCCATCGCATCTTATCAGTGAATTTCGGACTCGGATTGTTCCCAGTTCTACCCACCCCTCTACCCCTCACCCCTCTCAACTTTACCCAAATGCACTCTGAAATAGTTTCCTCCAGTTTTTGCCGTTGTTAGTGCTCTCTTTCATTCATTTAAGCCTGAAGATGTGTTCATTTATTTGATATTTACCCGACGTCATTTTCAGCTCTATAAGAGAGCCAATCCTACTACTATTATAAAGGCGAAAGTTTGTAAGTATGGATGTATGGATGTTTGTTACTCTTTCACGCAAAAACTACTGAACCGATTTCAATGAAATTTGGCACATAGGTAGATTATTACCGGGACTAACACATAGGATACTTTTTATTCAGGAAAAATTATATGTTCCTGAAGGAGTCCGATATAACCGAAATCCACCCGGGCGAAGCTAGGGGCAGAAGCTAGTCTTATTATAATGCTTAACTTTCCGAATTTCCATGACCGTTATTAAAGTTTATTATGAATAATTTTAATAATACTTAGTTTTCTATATTGTTTTGGGGACATTTGCCACGCCTACGATTGTAAGATTAAATTATTTTAAAAGGCTAATGTAAACAGAATAATTGTTTAAGATGTTTTGTATAAGACTACTGTATTTCGTATTATTTTGCACCCACGATGTTATTACTTATTTTCAGGAAACGAAGATCAAATTGAGCCTCCTTCAATCCAAGCAGAGGCTACTGTAGCTACATCGTCGGGTGGGAGTGAAAATAAGAGGGAAGAAACTACTACTAGCAATCAAAATTTTCTAGACCTAAATCTAGACCACCCCAAACCGTCGTTGACGCATTTCGACAGGGATTCGTCAATAAGCTCTGACTCTGATTCAGAAATCAGCGATGAAGAATCTAAACAAGACACGCTTGATGCTTCTAAGAAAAACCTTGGTTGTTTCATATGTCCAAATGAAAGTGATCACATTGGAATAAAAAAAGCTTTTATGGAAAAACATCCAATCCAAGTTCATGAGGGAAAAGGAGTTAAACTTCCGTTTGATCCATCCAAACTCTACTATCGTCTTTTGCCGAATGGAGAAAAAATACACAGAAAATGGTTATCTTATTCCATTGAGCTCAACAAAGTATATTGTTCTTGTTGTATGGCTTTCGGAGGCAAGGATAACAGAGATTCCACATTTATTACTGGACATGATGTTACACCAAAACATATTTATAAATCGCTGGAAACTCATGAAAACTCCCATTATCATGAACTTGCGGCCAAGACAGCTTTTCAATGCCTAAAAGGTCGTGATATTGAGAGTCTTCTAGCGGGACACCAATCTAAACAACGGGAAAGAGAAGTTCACACAAGAAGATTAGTTGTTCATCGTTTGATTGACATAGTTTTATTTCTGGGTAGACAAGGCATTGCTTACAGAGGGGACAAAGCAGAAGGGGCCTACTCACTTGACTCTGTAGAAAATCATGGTAATTTTCTCGAACTTGTCATGATGGTTGCAAACTATGACGTCATTTTACAAAACCATGTGAAACAGTGCATTGAGGAGAGTAAGAAACATAAACAAAAAACAATTGAGAAAAGAAAACTTGTCGGAAAGTCAACCAAAAGACAGTACGGGCGAGGCTCTTTGATCACATTTTTGTCCAAATCGTTTATAAACAAGTTAATTAAAACGATTGCTACAATTGGACGTAATATCATATTGAAAGACCTCAAAGATAGTATTATTTACAGCGTGATGGTAGACTCTACCCAAGATGTGGCAGTGATGGACCAATTAGCTATATGCGTACGCTACGTTGTCCAAGGAAAGGTTTATGAAAGGCTACTAGAGATGACTGTTATTGATGACTCTAGTGGACAAGCATTGTACGAGCGAATAACATCGGAATTAGCAAAGTACGGAATTCAAGCATCAAATATAGTTGCGTGTTCATTCGACGGGGCAAGTAATATGAAAGGGTGTTACAATGGCTTACAGGCTCACTTCAAAAAGGCAAATGAAAATATGATTTATACTCACTGTATGGCTCACGTCTTAAACTTAGTAGTAGCTGACTCGACAGTAAAGTTTCTTCAAGCAGAAAACGTATTTGGATTGGTAGAGGAATCTGCAGTTTTTCTGAGTACATCTTACAAACGAATGGCAGTGTGGGAGAAAGAAACAAAAAAACAACATACCGCCCACGACAAACTTTATAGACTGCAAAAAATAGGAGCCACTAGGTGGTGGAGTAAACATAAGGCTCTGTCATCGATAATTGATGAAAGTGTTTTAAGGAGCGGGGAAATTGCCACGGACAAATTAACTAACGTCATTACCGTATTCAAAGAAATATCTGATGGTAATTTTGATTGCAAATCCAGATATATGGCCAGAAATTTGGCAAGTCAATGGGCGAAATTTGAAAACCTATTTATTTCATTCGTTTTACTAGATATGTTTCTTGTTATAACGCCTGTTTCGAAATATTTGCAAACTAAAACATTGGACTACGCTATTGCTTGGGATTTGGTTCAAACACTACTTAAACAGATCAATGAAAAAAGAAATGACAAACATTTTGAATTTTTGTACACGAAAACAAAAGAGTATGCGACTGCTGTTAACAGTAAATTGGAAGATAGCAATATTGATTTGGAATTACAATTGGACTTTACGGAAAGAAGAATTTCAAAGAAAAAACGAATGCCTGGGGAACAATCCAGTGATGATGCTCCTGAAATATCAGCAGCTCAACATTTCAAGCATGTATCTTTCAATATGTTAGACTGTGCTAGAATAAGCATAGAAGAAAGATTTTGCCCCAACAGAGAAATTTTAGAGGACCTTTCTTGGTTAAATCCAAGAAAATTTAATGACATAATGACGACAAAAGACTTTCCGGCTGGAGTCCTCTCTTGTATATCAAAACTTTGCAATGTTGAAAGAAGTATATTATTAATAGAACTTAAACAATTTGCAGATCAGTACAAAAGTTTCATAAAAGTTGTAAAAACTCAAGATGAACAGATCCCAGACGAAGAATCAAACAAAGCAGAAGAAATTTTAAAAGACCGTGAACTCGATTCGGAACCTGAATCAGAAGAAGACAATTTTCGTGGTTTCTGCAATGACAGTAAAAAATGTTTCAAGTGTTTGTCATGCGCCTTCTCAGTTATTTTTGAACTCTCTGGATCAGGATTGTTCACTAACTTATATGTAGTTTATAAATTTATCCTAACGATACCCTGTACACAGGTTACATGTGAACGGGTTTTTTCGAAGTTAAAAATAATTAAGAATCGTCTTAGGGCTAGTTTAGGCCAAGACCTTATGTCTAGCCTTATTTTTATGAACATAGAGAGAGACTTGTTTTCTGACATCGACAGAGAAGAAATCATTAATGTCGTGGCCAGTAGTAGTGACGAACTTAAAAGAAAACTGATGGGATAGGCTAGGCAATCGTTAATAAGGCTACTATCACTATGGTAGGAATTTTTGTCGTCTTTCTACGGTTAACACAATTTTTTTTTAACTTCTTTATGTAATAATTATTTATGTTATGGGGGGGGGGGCCTCAAATCACCATCTAGCCGAGGGCCTCCAATGGAGCCAGACCGGGCCTGATTGGTAGACTTATGACTCTTATGATTAAAGTACATGCAATGCTTTCTTCACGTTTATTATTTATTTCTAATACATTGTAGGCTGCCAGAGATGATATAGCTTATTAAAAAACATATTCCCTAGAGAAGTCCTCACACATTTCTTATCACAATCTTTTGTGACCCAACATTGCCCTTTTTATAAAGAACAATTAAACATAACTAACTTTTTGAATACAATTTCAATTTCTTTTGAGATAAGCTGTGCCCTTGTACAATTGTTTCTTTTACTTATTCTTGTTTGTGTTTTATGTGTACAAAACTATTAAATAAATAAATAAATACAATTTAACATATAAAAATAAAAGGGATCTTGTTTCTAGTAAGCATCAAACAATACTATGAATGCTTCATAAAATGAATAGGCTGTGCTGTAACTTAAAATAACATACAATAACAGCTTATGTTGATTATATTTATAGATACATTGTTGTTCTTTTGAATTTTGGGGTGAAATGGAGATAGTATACCTCTTCTGCTACAAAAAGTTACAGAAAAAAAAAGAAAACTTACTTGATTTTGAACTTATCACCAAATTCAGGCCTCAATGTACTCAGGGTCTCATTAAATTCTCTCTGGTGGTGATCGTACCGCTTCTTTGCATGGTCGAAGACAGCACCAACATCAACAACAATGTCACAATCATCGAGCTTGGATGTATCCCGAGTACGGACGATGAGGGCATCTTTGTATAATGGAAGCAGCTTGAGCATGTAACACGCCAGGACTTCGTCACAGTGGAAGACACCATCATGAGTTCCAATCTAAAATAAAACAAAAATTAGTTACCTAGTACAGTAACAGTGATGATTGTGGTTGATGTTGAACTTTGTAACACAATCATGAAATATCTATGCATTTCATCTTTGCATCTAAACTTTTCTGTGTGGCTATGCATTCGAATTTTTGGGAGACGAATTTGTTCAACCTAACTAATACAGGCACTCTTCTAGGTGCTAATTCTCGGAAGGTGAAATAATAAGCCTAGAATTAACACGCGCATATAGAATACACAACAATATTAACAATTTTATCAATTTCATTAAACATCGGTATTTTATTAATGAAAATAAGTAACCTATGACGAGGTTAGCCACAAGCCAGCCAGTGGCACCTACGAGACATTTAAAATAATAAATGAATTCCCACCTTCATATTTCTAGACTCGTAGAAAAACCGTCGACTAACAAAGTTATTGTACGACGAATTATTGTAAATTAAACTACCAAAGTTACGTATAGCTTTTCTAAACATTTACTCATAAAAGTAATGTCAGCCGGGACGGTCTGTGAGCAAGCGTGCGTGTACTTACAAACTCGTTACTTCACGTGTGCTCTCTGAATTCAATTTTAGCAATGAAGCAATACCTGAACAGATACACAGAACGGTGTTAACTATTTAATAGAATACACTTAGAAACACTGGGAAATCAATAAAAATGATCGAAAACCGACCGATTATGAGAAAACAAATCGTTTTAATAAATTTGTTTGTGGTTTTTGTTTATGATACGTGCCACAGACTAAATTGGACTAGACTAGATTGAATTACGGTTTTCAACGCTATATAAATAAACCTAAATGCTTTCTTATCTTGATCGGAAATGCATTTAAATACATTACTACCGTTTATTTTACATACAAATATTTAATTGTTTTCATCTTTACAAGGAAAAACCACGGAAAAAAACTATTTAATAATTTAGTCGAGTTTCTAATGAGTTTCTAGTTGTACATCACTATTTACGTTTGTCCACAGACAATTAATGATGAGATACAGTTTTCGTCGTCTTTAACGTAGATGGCGTTACACTCGCGGAGGGTTTTCTAAAATGGCAATCCACGAGGTGGCAGCACCGAGCGTCAGGTCCAGATAACTGTCAAAGTGCTTATCTTTACTATGAATAGTGAACGATTTTAGTGTTTTTTTTTATTTTATAATTAAAGCACTGCATTATTGTTTTACTGTTGCGGTTGAGTAAATAAAAAAAACTAAATCATATTGTGTTAACAAATTTTTCAACAAGCTTTTCCTTAGTACCAGTGACTTTTGCACCCTCTCTCTTAGCTCAATTTTTAGTTCGGAAACCTTATTCTGACCGTAGTCCATAATAAAATCAATAACACTTCCAATATAACAGAATTTCAATAAACAATAAGTTCGGCACCTACAATTCCATACTATTTGACAGCTGTTTGGACCAGACGCATACGTGGCGCCACCCGGTGGCAGAAAAAATTTCAAAAACCCCCATTGTTCAAAGGTTCAAAGTTACAATGACAGATGGCCATACTCATGAAATAAATGTGAGGTTTCGTACCTTTTGGTGTCTAATATTATTCTATCTCAATCTACTATCTTATGTACTTATTATTTAACGTGTACCCACAGTTTACTCCTCGTTGTAGGAACTTACCTACCTACTGAACTGACTTACCTAAACTTTGCAAGGCTTTGTAAAGGCTCCGGAACTATTCAAGAGGTCACTCGGCTACGCAGTAAATGATACACCTATATTGCAAAAGGATTTGCGCAGATACAGGTGCACTCACTATTCCTTAAGTGACCTCACTCTAATAGCCCAATGGGACGGAAATCCGACACGACCGGAAAGAGAGATCAACCGGAGTGATGTGCATCACAACCACCCTTGCGGGTGTATCAATCACCAAGACTACAGGGGCCCGATTCTCCTAATTTTACTTAAGCGACGATCGATCGACGTTCGACTCGATTCGACTGAGATCCGATCCCGACTCGATTACGATTGAAGCGTATGTGGCATTCCGCTATTTTTTCTTTGAATTAAACGTTTTTATCCTTTTCTATCATTCAATAATGAATCATTTTGTCTGCAAATGATTTACGATTGCAAAATGATTGTACAGCAAACTACCGTATAGACCAAAATCACCAAAATAGCAGACCAATCGCACACCAATCAAATGTCAATCGAATACGATTGGTCTTTTATTAGTAGCAGAATGCCCGATATGGTTAAAACTGCTATTGCGATAATATTGCAATTCGATTTCTATTCGATTTTGACATTATTAACTTAGGAGAATCGGGCCCCAGGCTGCTTTGTGAAAGTATCTCAAACCCACAAAACGATTTCGGGCGAACCGGAAATTGCACCCGAGACCTCGTACACAGCAGACAAGCTTGCGACCAACACTAGACCAACGAGGTAATCAATTTAATCTTAGTTTATAAGTATGTACTAAATCCACATTTATTTTATACTTAACTAGCTTCTGCCAGCGGTTTCACCCGCATCCCGTGGAAACTACTTCCCGTACCGGGATAAAAAGTAGCCTATAGCCTTCCTCGATAAATGGGCTATCTAACACTGAAATAAATTTTCAAATCGGACCAGTAGTTCCTGAGATTAGCGCGTTCAAAGAAACAAACAGACAAACAAACTCTTCAGCTTTATAATATTAGTATAGATGTGTATTAAAAAGCTGAAGTCTTTATTTGTTTTTTTTAACATGCTAGGAACAAGGTACAGTAAACTGCACATTAGTGGTAACTGTCATGCGCCTTACCTCAATAGTAATAAGTACGATTTTCCTATAAAACTATTACCACTGACCTGAAGTTGACTGTACGCTGTCGCGGTGGCCGGCAGGCAGGACCGATTGACCAACATGTTTGAATAACGAAAGGTTCTTGATATTGATTGTTTATAAACTTTTTCGCTTCGTTTTGGCAGAGTTTATCTGGTCCTCTCCTGGGTCCCCAGGGAGTTTATTCGCGCGCCTTGATAAAGATGTAGGTCTATGTTATTTTATGTAGGTATATTACTGTAGATGTAAAATTTTTCAAAATCCTTTTAGTAGAATGAATGCACAAACAACTAAGAAACAATATGTTTTATGTATAAAAGACTGAATAAGATATAATAATGAAAAGTATCTTTTGTCATTTTTTGGGGTTCCATACCCAAAGGGTAAAACGGGAGCCTATTGTTTTCGTTTTCTCTGTCCGTCCGTCCGTCCGTTCGTCCGTCCATTTGTCACCAGGCTGCCGTGATAGTTAGCGAGTTGAATTTTTCACGGATGATGTATTTCTATTGCCGCTGTAACAACAAATAGGTACTGAAAACTAGAATACAATAAATATTTTGCTCATTTTCTAAATAGGTAATGGTACGGAACCCTTCGTGTGCGATTCCGACTCGCACTTGGCCGGTTTTTTTTATTTATTTTTAGATAGCTTTTTGTGTTTATTGCACTGTGTGAATTAATTGATGCGGGACGCGACCGAAATCGCGCGATTCAGCTACACTAGTAAGTTGATGTCTAATGACTGAACAGGGGCCCGATTCTGCTAAGTTAATACCTAATGTCAAAATTGAATAAAAATTGAATCGCAATAGCAGTTTTAACCTTAGCGGGCATTCTGCTACTAATATAAGACCAATCGTATTCCAATAACATATATCATTGGTTTGCCATTTGGTCTATACAGTAGTTTGCTCTACAATCATATTGCAATCGTCAATCATTTGCAGACAATATGATTCATTATTGAATCACAGAAAAGGATAAAAACGTTTATTCAAAAGAAAAAATATCGGAATGCCACATCCGCTTCAATCCTAATTGAGTCGTGATTGGATCTCAGTCGGATGTGAATCGTATGTCGCTTATGTAAAGTTAGCAGAATCGAGCCCCAGATTGTGATATTGGTATAAGACTCTTAAAGTCTCGGGTAGGTAATTACAAATAGTTACCTTATGAAGCTTCATCTATACAGGGTTACTTGTAAGTAGACCGCATCCTTTCATGAGGTGATAGTATAGGTCAATACGGACAAATTTGACCATGGCATACACTAGGCAAAAGTTAACCCATTTCAAGATAATCGAATTTCAAGATCTTATCTTAAAAAGTCGTCTAGGTACACGTATAAATTTTTATTATTAGTCAAAAGTCTCGTTTTTGTTTTCGGCTCAGGAACTACTGAACCGATTTGAATAATTCTCTCACTGTTAGAAAGCTACACTATCTGCGCCGAACTTGAGTTGTTTTATCCGGGTACAGGAAGAAGTTCCTATGGGACGCAGGGAAAACCGGGTGAAATCGTTAGTATTGAGTATTGAGCAAAGTGTTGAGTAACGACGAGTAAAACTGTCCGTATGCAGCTTAAAAGTACCCGCACAATGCAGACTAAAGAGCCGGCCGGCTGTTGACCCGGTTGGCAATTTTTTTTTTAAGAAAATCTTGTGTCCTAAGGTTTTAGTCATACCGGACATATATGGGATCTTCATATCGTACTTAGGTGCTTCCATTCACCTTCATACAGATTTATGAGCCCAAGCAAATAATCGGCCGACTAAAAGTTTGCTAGATACTTACTCTAAGGCTGCACGTGTCATCAAGCTTTAGAACTTCATGAATTAGGTACTTAGAACTTAACCCGGTGCCACAGACGTAACTTAGCACATCGCTACTTTACGCTTTGACCTCAAGACTAAAAAAATTTTTTTTAGGCAGATTACATAATACCTACCTAATTCATTGTCGATATGCACAACGTTAAACATGTTCGTATGTATCGGGTGTGTCGTACCTAATCACATTAAATCCTTTCACATATTATACTTTACGATATTGTATGGCGAATTGTAAAAAAAATAACTTAATCCATTCAGTGGTTTGGCCACAGGAGTCATTTTTCGTTTTCATAATTTACAACATCATGTGTAAAGCCGAGATAAAGTAAGGAGTATCGAATGTTTTGATCGGTTGACAGCTGTCAGTTTTCACGGGAGAATTTCCGTTGTTTGTAATGACTGATTCTTATGGTGTTCTAATTCTCGCACATTTTTATTTTATTTACTTAACCCGAATTTTTTTACGTATTTTATTTTTTTCTTTGTTCTAATCGATGTATATTTACCAGTATATTAACGTATTTAATTTAATGTGATTACGTACGACACACTTTGTATACGGCGCTTTTACAGTGGCGGTTTTCAGCGCGGTTTTACCGTGCGTAGAAAGACCGAGCATGAAGGCTCGACATATTCCAAGTACTTAGCAAATGTATGTCGCTCGGTTTTTAAGGGCTTATTACACTTGACTAAATTCAGTAGCCTAATTAGGATTGTCTAATTAGGTTTGTAAATGATTTAATGAGAAATCTACCTTCCTAAATGCGATTATATTTGTCTCAATTTAGTCGACTGTATTTAGTCCCCCCCTTAACGAGGTGTTCGTGATTGGTTTTGATTGATTGCTAATTTTATTTTGAAAAAATTGGCCGGTTTGTAAAGAAGGCGTATGGGGGCGGAGCTAGTAAAGTTCCCCTTCCCAGAAACACACTTTTGTGTGCGCTATCTTCTTAGGAGATATTGTACCTATTATGACGAGTCCGCTTGTCATTTTTTTTCTCCATGGCCAGGACTCATTTAATGTGGCCTCCATACTCGAGCGCTCCAAAACGGTTTCTTAGCCACTCAGATCTAGAATATTAGAATACAAAACGGAATTATAAAATCTTTAAGGAAAGGCCCATAAATTCCAAAAAGCCTTTCACTTTCAAAATTTAAAACACCGAAAATTAGTGATTTCGGTTGCTCAAAATAACGAAATATGTTTTAGTGAATATCATAAAAACCAACCGTGGATGAGTTTTGATTTTTTATTATTGTTTTATTTTTTTTTTCAAAAAGTCTCTGAAAAATACATGAAAATTAATCATCTGGCTATTAACTCAGACAAAGAATCAGCATGGCGATCCAACGAGGTAATGCTGCCAGCCTCTTGGGCACGCTCCCAGTTGACAATGATGGGGACGAATTTTTTGACGCTTTCTAGTTGTTTGTTTTACTAGGATAGTTTTTGATATGTATGTGTTTAATAAGTATGTTAATATTGTAAATAAAAATTTGCATCATCGGAATGTTTAAATTCGGTGTTCTGAGATTTGCAGTAGGTATCTATTGTTCGGAATATTTTTTATTAAAGAGCCTCTTATTAGACGGATGAATAAAGCGCAGATACCCACCTACTTCTGGTTAGACGGAAGCCGACCCCAACGTAATTGGGAAAAGCCTAGGCAGATGATAAAATGGATATCGGAAAACAATTGCAATCTTTTATTTTTAGGATGTTTTTCGTCATAATGCAGCATTCAAGATGGTCAGCTAGCCTGTGGGAGAAAGCACCTAAGTATTTTTTTTTTATATAATAAATTGTGGTGTATTGCAACTTATAACATACATTTACAAATTACATAAACGCATTAAGAAAAGGTTGTCTGTGTATGTATTACTGAAATACAGTTAGATTGACTGTTTGTAGTTTGCACAATAGAGGCCTTCGCCTGAAAATAAATGCATAATTATAAATAGTGCCTAGCTCCATCTTTTAGGACTTTACACTTTACTAAATTCAGTCGTCTAATTGATGCAGTTACATGAAATCGCATTTATTTCAGTCAAATGAAATCGCATTTAGGAAGGAAGGTTTCTAAATTTTGGAAAAAGCACGGCTACTGACTCACTACATCATTTAGGAACCTAATTATAAAGAATAATATAAAGAAGAATAATTTTTCGTCCGAAAATACTAAACCGATTTGAAAAATTCTTTCACTCTTCTAAATCTATACTTATCCAGAGGAACAGGCTATATTTTATCGCGATATGGGCAGTAATTCCCGGAAAGCGGGTTCCGCGGAAAATCGCCTAGTCTTTAATAATTTTGTTTAAAGAGCTAACTTTTGGGTGCCTTCATGTCGCTCTATCGAGCTTACTAACCAATCGCATTCTTCTAAGAGCGCGCGCACACTACAAAGATTGTCCGTCGATAGTTGATTTATGCTCATAAATCAGTATGAAGATGTATGGAAGTACACACGTAACAACGATTAGATATTTGATAATATACGATATTTATAAAATATTTTTTTTTTGTGAATTAAAAAACAAAATTTTGTTGTGAATTCACGTGAATTAAAAAAAATGTTTTCCCTACCAAGGGTCTACTAAATAGTCGGGCTATGAGAGCGAAGGAATAGTGAGTGCACCTGTGTCTGCGCAATTTCTTGTGCACTATAATATGTCCTGCGCAGTTGGCTAATCTCCTTATACGAGATCAGCCGCCGTAGCCGATAATCGGCTAGGAGGCAACAACACCATATGGGGAGAGTACATGAGGCAGTAGGTAGATACATAAAGAAGTACCTGCATAGAGGTAACACATAAGAATATATGTGTAAGTAGGAGAGTACATAGAGGTAGTACATAATGATGTAGATAGGGCTTATATACCATAAGGGAGTTCCTAAAATGGTCTTTTATGGGAGTATATAAGAAGAGTATATGAGGGAGTCGGTATATATGCAGATGTAAATGTGGCTCGTGGCTTAGTAACAGCCGCACAATTAAAACATGTAATCATTATTTGGATAAATACATTTATGACGTTTTTATATGTACGTTTCTTTACTTCTATGCTTGCTTTACTTGGTTTATAGACATGGTTGCTTCATGTCTTGTTCCGTCATACATTAGTAAGCTCTTTCAGGGCCTACGTTCAGTAGCGGGCAGTGATGATATGATCATGATGTCTTTTTTTTTGTTTTTATTTTAGATATCTAGGCACAATGGAAATCTCATCTTCTTAAGATACCTACATTTTAGTTGTTGTAAGTTAAGGGGATATCCTGTTTTGAAATATGTTCGTTCATAATTTATTCGTTATCTCCCAGGTTAAGAAGTCAGACATTTTTAACACTAGCCGCACACATTATTGTGGTCATTATTCTCGTGATCAATAAACTTAATACGGTAATTGATAAAAAATAACTATTAACATATCAGTTCATCCATTGACTCACATGTCATAAAACAACAATTTTATGTAAATACTTTTTGTTGCGACCTGAAAATTATTATCATTGTGTATCATACTTAGACAACTGGTTAAGCTAATTAATGGTTGTGTCTCTAAATTAATATGTTTAATTCGGAAAAAATCTCTTTTACAACTTTGTCATTGATGATGCATCGGTTCCCCGAAGCATACGTGTCGTCATGTTCCATTATACTACATGGCCAAAACACGAGGTCCACGTTTTTTATGACCGTACATTCGTATACCAGTTTTCGTTGCTGACGGTACCGCTAGCACGTTAGGCCGAGCTTTTTTGAAGACGTAAAGTGTATCGGGCCGCGGAGTCCAGATAGCAGTTGGGCGCGACGCCTCAGTATCGCGCGAGTTACCGCCAGCGCCGGTCACGTTATGCCGCTCCACGAAGTCGGCCGAGCGCGCTCCCGAACACGCTCACGATAAATCGCAGCCGGTAATTGACCAACATGTGATCGGCAAACACAAAATACCATAGAGTAATAACCTCAAAGTATCACCAAAAACTTTCCGCCGCTTTCTCTATTTGAGGTTAGGATTTTTCCGGTTAACGTTTTTCCGAACAACTTCGCGCGTTCGAAAACCTTAGTTTCGCGATTTGGCAGCCGGTCCGGCGTTTTGCAATTGCATAACAATGCAGCGAAGGCCGGACCGCGTGGAAAAGTTGATTTTATCATTTCGCACAGGTGAAAATTGGTGTTTGGTGCCTAGGTGGTCTGTTTCCACGCGGCGTGCGTACGTGATCTCTGCTTTGGGACGATTTCAGTGTAACGACTTGTGCGCTCAGCTCGCCTGTTACGAAACGCTCGGGGCGAACACTTTCTTGCCGAAAAACTTTTTTTTCGTTCCATCTGACGACAGTTATCTGCTAATTGCTTGACAAAATCTCTTTTGGCACGGGGCGCACTGTAAGTTTGCGCCTCAACATACGTTGTACACGGCGCACCAATTATTTGAGTAAACATTTGCAGACTTACACGTTTTATCGCGTCCTTTATCGATTCTTTTAATTTTCTTATTGACAGTGCAGGTTATTTTGAATTTGTTTATTTCTCCCGCGTGACGCTACAGGCGTTTTTATTACTCTATGATATTTTAGTGCCGAAACTTAATAAGTGTATTTTTAAGTGGTTCTTGTGTTAGCTAACAATGTGCGTGATTTTCAGTTCGCAGAGAAACGACGGTGGGAAATATTACTAGTATCGATTACCTTCCCTGTGTGATGTCTATTTGCACCAATAATACGAGTGTTGAGTTATTCGAGTTAGAGTTACAATAACCACAAGTGAACACGATCTGGTCGGAAACTGTACGAAAGTGACACGCCGTTGGGAAACTTACGCGGTTTTGAAAAACATCCATTTGTGTGAACTAGCGTATTTCGAAAGTGTGACTTCGGTTTCAGGAGGAAAAATTCAAAGTGTAACAGTTTATTGGTTCAAAAATTTTGTATGTGCAACATCTGTCCTCCGCAGAGTATACAGATTTGAACAGGTGAGTTTTGTCTCATTACCATTTACATTAGGTGTGTGAATTGTAGTGAATTTTAATTTTATTACTTATACCGTTTTATTACGTTGCGTGTTCAAATAGTGAGCATTAAAATTAAAATAATTTCTTATTGAAGTTTTTAGCGGTTCGTAAATGACAAAGTATTACAGGGCAACTGACGTAAGTCATAAATTTTTTATTTTGAGAAAAAAGTGTGAGTGGTGAGATAATTTAAGTGAGTTTGTGAGTGCATCAGTCGTCGCACTTAATTGTAATAAAGTTTGTATTTAAGGCTGCATAGTTTATGAATGTAGTGATGACCAACTAGTGCTAAAAGGTAGTTTATTTTAGAATCAGTCTAGCACTGGCACTAGTGGAATGGAAACACGTGTTCAAACGAGTACACGTACCTACTTGTTCGTATATTTTACAGTGCATTTACAAAATGGTAGGCAGAGATATGTATAAGTAGGATTCAAATTGTGAAAACATAATATTATGTGAAAAAGTGTCTCAATATAAAAATACCATTTAGTAAGACATTTTTTGTTCACAATATAAAAAAATGATGAATTATTCTTTGACGCAATTTATTTTTACACATACATACTTATATTATATTTACTGATATATAAAACCCTATAGGTATTTTTTATGTAAATATCAATACATAGTATAAAACAAAGTCGCTTTCGCTGTATGTCCGTATGTAGGTATGCTTAGATCTTTAAAACTACGCAACGGATTTTGATGCGGTTTTTTTTAATAGATAGAGTGATTCTTAAGGAAGGTTTGTATGTATAATACATGTAAGTACCACGGGCGAAGCCGGGGCGGGCAGCTAGTAAAATATAATTCGGACCTTGGTAAGAAAAAAAAACATAGAATTCAATCACTGAAGAACTATCTGTGAGTTACGTAGATCTTTTCAACACAGTGGTCTCTTTGCATTTTTAGTAGGTCATCATTAAAGAAATAATAAGAAACTGTCAGTGATTTGACAAAACATCGGTTATATTGTAAACTTGTTGTTACAATCTCGTAAAAATCAGCTACCGCTTCTGTCAAGAAAAAATTGTATGAAAAAATAGTAATTGTACTTTTTGTTAGAATTAGGTAGATACAAATGAATGCATTGGTATAAAAATGAATAAGCACTTTTCCTGTTACCGAAGATTTAATTTCACTTTCGATTGAAACTTGCATCGAATCATCTTTTTATATTCACCTACATATGTATTCTTAATTCCGCTATTATTCAGCTTATAAATATTATTTTTTACAGTTATAGACACGAGTAGGATATTATCTTCTAGCAGACTTGAACGTAAAATCAGTGGTAACTTTCAAGACTGTTTTGGCCCGTTGCTTTAAATTGGCCTGTTAAAGTCTTCTTTATAAGAGAAGTGGCGTACTGTACTATATAATAATACTTTTTGTGATAACTCCTGTGTTCTCCTTATTTTTTGGCAAAAAATAAGTCCGTTGGAAAAAGTCTTAATAAATTATTATATACCTCTTTACTTTACTTTCTTTAAGTAATTAATATTAGTTAAGATTTAATAAACATTGTGGTCGTATTTAGGTTTCTTTTTAAGAGTAAAATTATTTTATAAAATTATACGTTAAAACCTTGTAAGGGTTGATGAGAAACTCTTAATATTTGTCCCGAACACTTCCTGATGTTAATTGAAGGAAGCTGATTACGTAATGAGTGTTGTAGGCGGTGGGCCAACAACATGTCATTGAAGGTGTTGCCAGTTCAATGATTGCAAGCCAAGCCTTTACAACCCATAAATTACTAACTTAATGTATTTACTATAATACCCACAATTTTTTTCATTAATATTTTGCCACATTTTATTGTTCTCGACAAAATGGCAGAGTGACTAGGCTATGATTGACTATAAAATCGCTAAGATACAATACACCGTTTTGCTCTTATTTTTTTATCTAAAAACGTTTGGGTGATACACCTAACCGTTGCCTAGGTGTGGTAAAAAAAGTTTATTACGGACCGAAAGTGGAATCTATGGCAGTTTTTTAGCCAAAAACCAGCTACGATGCAGCCACAAGTTTTTTTACATCATAAAAACGTACCTAATCTTATTTTAATAGCTTATTTGCAACCACTTAACATTTTATGCATAATCCTTTTGAATAAACAGCCATTTTATTAGTTGGAGACGAAAATTTATTGCATTTAGGTATTTTGTCAAAATTTTATACGCTACTAAGCAATGTTGCAGATCAAGATTATTAAAGTCTAATGATGTGCGAACAACGTGGGTGTGTATCGATAAGATATCGATGAAGTGCATGATTTTTATCTTATCCTGTCTTCCGGGTTCCGTGCCAGTAAGAAAGGGTAACTAGTGTCACGTTGGTACCAATAAAAAAAGTGTTATTGAATTAGTCTACATATTTCCGTTTGGTAGGACTCTAGTAATAATTTGTAGTTATGAGGAAGGCGCATAAAAAATAGGTTTCCTCCTTGCTCTTACTAATCAGAATCTTTAAATCTGCAATAATATTTCTAGGTTCGACTGAATTGATAAAACTGTATTATTTTAACTACACACGTGTCTTAAATTATATTTCAGCTAAACACCATTTGAATCATTCTTTAACTCTTCAGTCTACCTAATAATAACGCTCACGAATTGTTCACGCGGATATAATAGTCACAAAACGGACTGAAGCTAATACAAAGTCCGAGTTTACATACAGTCTGTTACGAAGCAATTTATACAATACTTGAGTAATAAAAATGACAAATTATGTAAACGCCACATATGCTTAAATACATTTATTTGTGTGCGAGACAAAACAGCGTCTGCGACGGCCTGCAAAACAATGACCTCGTAATTAAAATTTTCTTCGCAACTAAAAATAAATCGGCCATGATGGAGTTTTTGTCACAAAGTTTAGAATCGCACGGAATTTTTCGTTTCGCTATCTCGATTCCCGCCTACCGGTATCTGGCACTGATTTGATTACGACGATAAACTGAAGAAAGTATACAATGTACGATAGCGGTTGCGATATAAATTACTTATCTGCTGTCCCGTTTCGTGTTATCTGTACCGAAAACTGCGGTAGTTTGGTTTGATTGATTGCCTGTGAAATGTCTCGCCGAAATTCCGTGTTAGAAAAATGAAGATGGTGTTTTTTTTCTAGGTTTTTTTGTAAGTTTGCCCACTGGGCGGTAGCGACTTGTTGATTCTCTGTATTGTGTGGAGATTGCCCTTGACCAGTTTTCCTTTTGATGTTACGATGAATTGTTTGATTTTATTTATATTTATATCTGTGTACGGTTCAGGGTTAGCAGAAAACTGCGCCAAAGACACGTATGTTAGCAAATATTTTATCTCATGACGTAAGGTGCATATGTACCTAGGTACTTACTTAGGTAGGTATGTGAGTATAGTATAATGATAGTAGGGGGAGTCCGGGATAGTTTAGCAGGGAGGAGACAATAGCCACTGGTCATAAAATCTCTGTTTACCTAGATTTTGCGACGTTGCCACACTTTTTACAACCCATAGGTGCCTCCCACCTTACTCACGCGGCGTTGTTGCGATCGGCAGTTTCGTTTTAGAGTTACAAGTAAATACACGTTTTTGAGCCCGACAAGTACTTTTTTTCAATTTTCGATATTTGACTATTGTTGCTTACTGTTTATAGATTCCAGCATGTGATAAATACATACCCTTAGTGTAATTATCCTTATAACCTTTACGACAGACAGATTTTACTTGGATATTATAGTTTCTTTTGTAAATTGAATAACGGATAGCTTTGCGTGGGGTGGGAGACATTATCATGGCGACGGGAGGAGACTTTACCCAGGGTAATCTCTCCCTCTGTTTCTGTTGCAATAATTTTAAATGAAAAATAAATGAAACTGCAGAGTCTAGAGCGAGTTCAACATCAATTCTGACGGAGGAATCTGAGCCAGCAATTTCAATAATAAGGCAATCAGCAGAGTTAGCTTCTCATCTTCATCTTCCTGCCCTGTTCCCAAGTCATTTGGGGTCGGCGCAACATGTCTTTTACTTCCATTCCTCTCTGTCAGACGTCATACTTACATTCACTCCCTTCTGCTTCATGTCCTCTTTCAGGCAATCGATCCACCTTTTCCTCGGTCTACCTCTGCCTCTCCATCCTTCCACATTCATACTTAGCACATTCTTTGTAGAATGCGTTTCACCCCGTCTCATCTCATGCCCATACCACGACAGACGCTGACCTCTAATTTTTTCTGTCACTGGCGCTACTTTCATGCTTCCTTTGATATAGGTACTCATTCCTCACTTTGTACCTTGTTTGTTCTGGTAACCCCACACATCTATCTCAACATTCTGATCTCTGCTACATGCACTCTTTTCTCATCCTTCTTTTTCAATGCCCGACACTCTGATCCATACAGGACGACAGATCTTATTACGGATTTGTAAATTTTGCCCTTCAGTTTAGGGGGCATCCGTGGGTCACAAATAGTGCTAGTTACCTGTCGCCACTTCACCCATTCAGAATTGATCCGATGCGCAACGTCCCTGTCCACCTCACCGTCACTTTGGACGAGTAAACCAAGGTACCGGAAGTCGGAGCAAACTGGTAGGGGCATGCCGGCTAGGGTTATGGTCATGGGTCTTGATATACCGCCAAAACCGCAATGTAGGTACTCGGTTTTGCTCTTGCTGACCTTTAGAGAGAGAGAGCTTCTATGTTTCAAGATCTAGATAGAACAACGGTAGATTTTGATTCACGACAAAAAACAAAAATAATTTTATTAAGATATTGTTAAATGTACCAGATATTTTACTGTAGACAGCCTGAAGTTATACAATTATTATATGCCATGTTTTTTTTAAATTCTTTATTTAATTATAATTTGATATTTTTATTTTACCTAGGGTAAAGTCTCCCTTGTCGGGTGGTCAAGTCTCCCACCCAGGCGGGAGATAATAGCCAAATCTCACTTCGGTAGAAATCGTTAATTACTCAAAAAGTATTAATGATTCACAAAACTTTCTTAAGAAAAAATAACCCTTAATAATGCAGCTTAGGGTACAATTTTTTGAAAACAGTTTTTTATGAATATAAAGAGATTTATGAGCATTTTAGTCGAAGTCGGGTAAACTCTCCCGGACTCCCCCTACTTATATAAAGCGCTTCGTAATTTTAACAATAAAGGCAAATGTGGTCATTTCACTATATGTACATATGTTCCTAGTAACGACTCGTTTGCTTAATTTTGATGTTTTGTCTCTGAAGCTTTATAAAGAAACTACATTTTTTTCATTAAAAATAAAAATTTTATCATATAAGAGTGGTTCATTTTCAAAGATGAAATTACCATACACATAGATACTCTAACAAATAATCTAAATCGCTGAATAAATCATTACAATTCCGTTGTAGAGTGATTGATTGGATCAATCAAAGTAGTGCAGGTATGTTTAAGTAGATTTTGTCTTATGATAATTCTTAGCGGTAATTAAATGAGATGACTTGTTTTTACATAAATGTAATTAGGTATCACTTTAGGTAATCAATAATTCTTAAAACATAACTTGAAAGTGCTTTTAAAACTTTTAAGTAATTCAGGAATATTGGGTAGGATTTTTTGACAATGGTAACTTTTTATTCGAATCTAAACTTTCCTTGACATGTAAGGTTTATTGAATTTATCGGCATGCCATAATAGGAAAGTGACTTTGAAATTCGAAAAAAATCGCTTCAATAGTTTTGTGTGAATGGCGATACAGATAGACTGACAAACGACTATTTTATGACATAAGGCAAGTTTCAAACTATTCTTAAAACATTTCCATTATTAGACTATATATAACTTACAATCCCCATCAGCCTTTTTATCGTCCCACTGCTGGGCACAGGCCTCCTCCCACACAGAGAAGGATTGAGCGTTAACCACCACGCTGCTCAATTCGGGTCGGTGATTTCAGATTTTATAGTCCAAGTTTCCCCAAGATGTTTTACTTCACCTTTAATCATTTTATGTCCAAGATATTCTTAGAAAGTACATACAAACTTAGAAAAGTTGTATTGGTTCTTGCTTGACCTGGAATCAAACTCACACACTTGTACTTAAGAGGTTGGTTTTTACCAACTACGCCACCATCATCTCCCAAGACTTTTCCCAACTATGTTAGGATCGGCTTCCAGTCTCCCCGGATTCAGCTGAGTATCAGTACAACCCAGTTATCCAGGGAACCCCTTAGTAAGACCCGAGTTGGTTTTACCCAGTAGGCAAACTAACTTAACTATTACGAACAAGCCAGACAGTAATGAATGAAGAACTATCTATCAGCTGCTTATCAGTCAGTTGTAAGTCAATACATGAGATATAGGTCAGTAATGTTGTCCTAGGCTACCTATCTTCGTTCATAGTATACTTAACTAGAATTTTATTAAGTACGTCTAGCTTTTATTATCAGGTATAATTAGAGCTGCTAGTTTGTTTTAGATCTTATCTTAGGAGATTTTTTTGTATTTGCTTTCATGACTGTTAAAGTCATCATAAGTCAGGTTATGTCATACATATTGCGAGGATCCTTACTAGTATTATTACGTATTAATGCAAAAGTAAATCTGTCTGTCTGTTCGACTTTCACGCTTATACTACTGAACCGATTTGAATGTTCGGAAACGAATTCCCTCAGGAAGCAGATAAAATTGTTGCAAAGCTAGTTTATAAGTGAAGAAAAGTTGTAAAACTACCGTTTTGCCTGCAAGTAAAAACTAAACTAAAACTTCCAACATAGTACCTACTCTAAGTAAATAAAATACGCATAAAAAACGGCTACTAAAACAAATATCATACATATTTATATCTGATTACAAAAATGTACATTTACATACGCTTAACGTCAGCGTGCGGAATTTTATTGGCCAGAAGAACCACGGTTTGGTACTCAATCGAAAATTAGATGCAGTCGTTATATGGTGATTGATACACAAGACATGGAATATATTCCGTGTCATATATTTAATGTGTGAGAACCATCGCCCAGTCGCTATTAATAAGCCATTCGGCTATTTTAACAAACAAATAGACAGTTCTAAAATCAATAACGTAGACGAAAAGTCAATTAACCTTAATTTTGGGGAGGTCGCTAAAATGCTGCTGAGGGCATGCAATGTTTAAATTCTAAAAGATTTCGAAAGATTTAAAAAAAAATCAACGAAATCTTCGTATGGGGATAAATAACATACTTAAACCTGAAACTCTAGCTATAGATAGATACATAGATAGATCCGCATAATCATGTGTTCACCACTTTTTGAATTTGTAACAAACAGACGGACAGGTATGGTTGAGGGCTTTATTTTACAAGGTTTATAGAAACTCACACATAGTCAAGAAACATATTTCATCACTTAATTCTAAGTACCTATTTTTTGATGGTCCGTAGGTACCTACTTAAGAGTTATTAACGTTTCGTTGCGAAACTGTCAAATTAATGTGACCATACTAAAAATAGTAAAATGACTTCCGAGTTCATTGGTGCCATTAGCGTTTTAACGTCACAAAATACTCATTTGCGTATAAAAAAAGCTTCGTCATATAATGTACTTTTGGAAGGGCCTTACTACCTATTCCAAAAAGGTTTGTGAACTTAAGAAAAAAATTGAAATTTTAATATTAATAGCTATTAAAAGTTGAATAGTTTTTAATATTGAACTTCTCGGTTTTATCTTCACACATATAACAAAAGTAAACATATCTTAGTTTCAAGTGGCTTGCGTGGGATTACCGACTAATCCTAGTGTGTTGTTCTAGTAAGAAAAATACAAGATTATCGTAAAACTCTTTACGGCTTCATTTACCTACGTGTGTAGACAAGCATTTTATTTTTATTGACGCAGAAAGGACATTTTATTATGAACTATGTTTTCTTACACATTCATTCTCTTAGTGCACAGGGATTTTTATGAGTGTAAATAATGTAAGCCTGGCTTTTAATAGTAGTTAACACTTTCTATGAATGTTGTTAAATGGTTTAAGAAAGTTGCTGACTATATTTTGAATTTGGGTCTTACTGAAAATGTCTTATTTCGGTCCACATGAATTAAACATGTGCCTAATTAAACATGTTTGTAACAATTGGTCTGGAAAATGTGTCCAGGGCTAACGCATACCTAGTAAATAAAATTTAGAGATAAATAAAAAATAACATGAATAACTGAATTTAAACTGTTAAAAGTTAAACTAAAAAAAGTTTTTTTTTGTTTAAAAATAGATCTCAATTACCAATTGTATTTTATACGTTTCGCGCAGCAGCATCTTAGCTACCAAAAAAGCCATAGAATGCGCACGCACATCTAAAACTCGAGATAAAAACGTAGGAAAGTTACACAAACGACTGTTACCCATATAAAATAAACAACCGGTCAAGAAGGGCCCTGAATACATTGTATAAATAATTTAATGATATTTTTGGAACTTTTCCTAAGTGACACGTGCTTCGCGGTACTAAGTGGAACGAATCAATTTATTATGCATTCGAATAGATTTATTCTATTTGAGTCGGTTTTTTCAATAATTATTTTATCGGTCTTGAGTACAGTCATACAAGTAGGTAGTTTGGGATGTTTTTATGCCGAGTCTATTTATTAATTGCAATAGAATTGCAGATAAGCGAGTTTCTGATGTGAGTAATGCTCTACTTCTGCGTAAATTATTGTTTTTTATTACCTACTAATGAAATTATCATTAGATATATTTTTTTTATACCCAAATCAGGTTTCAGTTCCCTAAAAAAATACGAAATATTTTAAAAATATCAAACCTTAGTAGCTACTGTATAGTGATTTTAGGGAACTCCTTTGTGTTAGTACCCGTATACACCAAAATATGTTAACAGCTGTTTGGATACATTCGAGTGTTTGTTTTGAAAGAATCAAGCCCCGAGACTCGCTACGAAATCATCTCGTCAGCTAAAACTATTTTGTGGATTTTTTGAAAGATAAGTCCAAAATTAAACTACTGGGCACAAGCCTCCTCTCACACGGAGAAAGATTGAGTGTTAATCACCACGCTTAGCGCGCTTGCTCAGTGCGTGATTTCAGACTTTATAGTTCAGGTTTCCGCGAGATGTTTTCCTTCAGCTTTCAGCCATTAGTGTCTAAGGTATACCTACTTAGAAAGTACATACAAACTTAGAAAAGTTGCTACTACGACTTCAACGAAAATGAATGCCTTAGATATGTATATTTTTCAATTGAACACGAGCTCTTCAGTTTTAACGGGTTAACCTGTTTTTCCGTCTCACATTTACTATAATTTGAATATTTTTTTGTAATCAGTTGTATCTTTGTAGTGAGATTGAAGACTTATTATAAGAGATATACCTAGCTGATAGCGAGTAATAATGATAGTGCATTTCGATAAATAAAAATGTTCTAATTTACTTCACATCTAGTTCAAACTTGTCAGCATTTATATTATATTTGAAAACTATATCTAATATTTAGGTACAAAAGTTTGTCCGGAAAATGAAAATGAAAGTGCCTAAGGCAGCTACTTTGCTAGTTTATACGCACATAGTACGGTAGATATCTCTTAGCAAAATAACGTAAGGAAATGAAAAACAACGAAAAGGTACTTAATGATTTATGACAAAATACCTACAGTGAACTTTATCTTTTAAAACAATGGGTGAAATTAATATTGTCCCTTTATGAAGAGAAAGTCAACACCCAAAAATAAAAGCGGAGTAAAAATTCTTGGGTAACTTAAATAAATAAAATACGCAAACGACTTTAATCGCGCGAAAATACAGAAGAAACAATAAAATTTTAAAATATAATAAATTAAAATAACAGTCCACCAAATGTCAGTATGAAATAATGTGTCCATTGAATTCATATGAAAAGTTTTACAAAGTTTTGCAACATGAAGTGCGGATACCGTGTCCACGATACATTTTATCGATAAGACCAAATATTTCGTGTTCGGCTGCGATTTTCGGCTCTTTTGCCTTTGGGCGAATAAATTATTGTAAATTTTATTGTTTTACAATTTAATGTAAAGGCTACTGAGATATTTCGGTTGTCATTTTTGGATTATTTAAATGTTTAAGCTTTCTTTGTGCTTTTATGGGATTCCGAAAATTGTATTGAAAAATAAGAGGTGGAATTAAAATGTAAAGAAACATGATAACTCATGGCCGATATTGTGAAGGAAACTGCATGTGGACAAATTTTTGTTGAGCTAAGGAATATGTGTATATTCTTTTAACTCACTTTCTTCAAAATTTCATACAACATTAGCATTACAAACTGGTCTTGTGTCCTCTGCTTTTTATTGAGACGTTGCAACAAATCTCTTTTGCACACTAAATACATGCGTAAGTCATTAAATGAATGAAAAAAGACTCAGTCCAAATATTTTAAAAAGTCGAGCACCAACCTGCCGGACCGGCTTCTGCCGTGTTCCGGTTTGTAATTCGCGTAATTCTCGTCACAAGTTGACCCCTAAAATGAGATCTCGTTACCGAAGGCTAACATTTTCTGATTTTCAATATTGCATAAGTGTCATTCAGAACGGTATTTTGCTGGCCAGCATTTACGGTAGCCATGGAGTTCGAATTTTGAATTGTGACTTATCGATTTAAAAAACCTGAAAAAAAAAACACTACAGAAAATGGAACGCTATGTTTGAATTCCCATCACTATTTTTCTAACAACGGAAAAATTGATAGATTTTTGCATGTTTGTTTTGCAAGCAAGACATTTTGGTGCACAAGGTTACTTACAACATCGCTCTCAATCGGCCATCGTGTTTAACTAGTGACAACAGATCACAGTGGCGCGTATTTATAACCGGCTGTAAATAGTGCGTCTGATTGCTCCACTAATCACTATCACTTTCAATATATTATACTAAGTACAGATGTATGTGGTCGCCTTTGTCAGGTTCGTAGAAGGATAGGACATCCCTTTACTTCTCCGGGCGTTACGGATATAAAAGTTTGTTGTGTAGAATGTTTTTCAACGTTCAGTTTTTTTTAATAGGAACAGGACATTATGGCCTTATGATTTTTTTGTTGACTGTTTTGTAGGCTGAACCACTCAACTTCTATTAATTGACCGTAGATATTATGTTACGGAGTTAAAATACAACAGCTCTACTCAAGAACAAAATTCAAATACTCGGCTTCTTTGAAGTTAACATGTAAATTTTACACATTCCGACGCAACTAAACATTAAATTAACAAATTGAGTATCAAGCTCACAACTTAAATGTTCAAAAACTTTGGTTAATTTGACGATTTAACTTTAACTGGCAAACAGTAATTTATGGCTACTGTGATAAGTAGGTAATGTTTTGAGATTACGTTAGGTCAAGCTGATAACGTCATGATTTGGTTGGAGCTAAACTATTCAATTAATTTGAATCTAAGTCTGACATATTTCTTGGAAGTAACGTTGAATACTGAATATTTGCCCGATATTTAACGTTGAAACTGTAAAAGTTAATAACAATGTAAGGAAAAGTTAACTTTGTCAATTGTCCGCAAGAAAATCCCAGAGTTTGAGGTAATATCTGATAAAAGAGGTGATTAGACCAAAAAACCACTCCAAAATGTGTTAGATTATTAAAAATGGTTTAATACAATGCTAGATGACAAAGGTAATACATCTAATAAAAGAATATAGAAGGTTCATGAAAAGAGGGCAAAATATTAAAATCTTAAGAAGTACGTAACGTCACATAACGTAGAACAAATATGTTGTCTCAGAGCCAGTATGCAAAATGCAAAGACAGTTAACGTGATAATTGAAATTTCTGCTATCTAATCCAAATGATCTGGACATGATAAAATTATTCAATGAAATACTGTTGGTTAATGACATAATTTCACCTAACTCCATAAAGAATACACTTTATTACTGAAACTGTAGCGAGAGACAGATGATGAAGCAGTAAGTAGGAAATAATAAAATGTAAGGATTTACGATAAAGACATAATTGATGAAATAATTGAATACAAGAATTGATTGACACAACATCGAATGAAATTATAGAAAATACTAGCTTTTGCCCGCGACTTCGTTCGCGTGGAATAGTGATTTTTGGTTTGACCAATAGATGGCGCTATATGTCCGAAATAAATTTTATTTTTATTTTTATATTTTTTTGTAATAAAAACTATCCTATGTCCTTTCTCAAGTTCCAAACTATGTCTGTACCAAATTTCACACAAATCGGTTCAGTAGTATAGGCGTGAAGAAAAGACAGACAGACAGACAGAAAGACAGACAGACAGACAGACAGAGTTACTTTCACATTTATAATATTAGTTAGGATGTACATCAATAAAAGACAAATAGAAACTACATTGACTACCAAAGAAGTTAACATTTCAACAAGACCACACTGGCTCAATCGAGATTTCATCAAGATTTCTCTTAAACATTCGCAACAAGATAAACTGTTATCGAAAGTTCCTAACTCAATCTATACAACGACAACCACTTCAGTAACAGACTCGAACATTATTTATGAACAACAATACTTAAACACGGCAAGTAAAGTTGTCACTCGTTTCCCATGATCTTTAGTCCGCGATTTGTCCGACAATATCTAAGTAACGGCACCGCTAAACACATGCATCTGTCCACTGCTACATTGAATTCAATGGACTTTCTATGGTGCAAGCCATAGGTTATGGGAACAAGTGTAGCCGAGCGGAGACAGCTTTGTGGACATGGGTATTGAATAGGAAATTTATAGGTTTGCAAGTCTTGACCCTGCGTGGTAGGAGCTTATTGAGCATGAAGCGCCAGGCCTGCCAATTCAATAACAGATGGGTTTTGGGAAATCAGCTCTGGTGGATTTATCGCAACATCTTCTCTTTGGGACTTACATGCTATTTCACTATCATCATGTTTATGAAATATAGCTTTTATTGCATCAACCTATTCGAAATTTGTTTGTATGGGTACTATCATCAAATCAGATTTCTTGACTATTCAGAAAACATGTGGTAAAGACCTACTCGTACATGGAGTGGTTCTAATCTGCTTAGAAAAATGTTCAAACGCAGTTTCCTCCTAATCATAAGTCTCGAATGAGCTACAATTAACAATCATACGGGGTCATGTCCCAACATACATCTAGTACTGCAAAGATTAATGTGTTAAAAGACCTAGTTGGCAAGGCCACTGCATCAGCTAACATTAGGATGTGGCTAATATCCGGTCCGGTCCCTAACATATTTATTTGAAGGTTTCATATCTTAACTTTTAATCGATGATGGTCCAAAGGTGAATAGTTAAATTGAATGGCCGTATAGGTGTCGAGACTACACGTCCTAGTGATATTAAAATATTTCATTTAGGACTCTCATTATTGTCTGAATTTGACTTGAATGTGCTTTCTTGGTTACGCTGCTCTGAAAATCTAGCCCGGCAGCATGCTTCAGTTAAGGGTTCTTTAATAATTACCTACCATGTCAGACAAAATATAACCTGAATTGGAGACCAACTGTTGTATGCATTACTGAACTTAGATGAATGCATATGAATGTTTTCACTCGTCCTATGTAGATTTTTGCTTAATCACTATGCGAAAACAAGGTTAGAGAGGAGCGGAGATTTTTGAGTTAGTAGTAGGTAAAGTTACAAATGAGTGGTGCGGTAATGTGGTCTTCGAGTTTTAAAGCCATGGCCTTTGATCCCAAAGACTGGATAGTGAAGAGTTATTAAAGCACACGTATGGTGTGGGATATTTCCAAGCAAATCCCATAAAGTCCCGTTCACCTGTTCCGGAATTTTAAATATAACATTTATCTAACAGAATGCTTCCCGTAGTAAAGTAGTTTGGCTCTGTTTACTAGAGATAATGAGTAAATACACAAACTTGTATCACAAGTGCAGCTGTGTGTAGTTTGTGTTAGCGGCCGGACGGTATGCGTACGCGCCATTATTCAATTGTTATGTAAGGCGACGACCTAAAACTGAATCGGACTGCAAGTGCCGTGGGCTCGGCGGGGCTTAGTGATGGCGGAGAGCGGAGCGTTTAGCGGAGAACTGAGTATTTGTGCTGTATTGGTTGTCATTTGGTCAGGGTTTATAAGACCCAGCTCATTATCCATCCTTCGATATACATTCTGTAAGAAAATTTTAGCCATTCATCTTTACAAGACTGTCTGTAAAATTTTTGCCGTTCAATTTAATAAAACTACCTTTTATCATTCTTCTACCGAAGATTTGAGACGATTTTGGCAAAAATTAAGTTCTGAGTTGACCCTTGCTTTGCACCAAATGTGTGATATAAAAGCGAAACTTAGTGTACAGAATTTTCAGAGCAATTAATTTGTCATTCATAGCCGTGAACAGTTACATGTAGTAGAAACTCTAAATAAAAACGTTGATACAGCTTCAGTCACGACTGACTACTAGATCCGCTTTCTCCTAGCTAAATGTTAGTGTAACTTCGCTTAGCAATGTGTGTACGTTTCAAGGATGAATAATCTTGCGCATGTTTACTATGTCGTATCAGCTGGGACTGTCATACTTACCTACTGATTTTATAGTAGGTATTCTAGGTTTTTCCCGAGGTGTCATCGGTGTCTTTAGGGGCAGGGTAAGTTCCAGAGTATATAGCGGGAGTATATAAGTACATGAGGAAATACTAATAAGTGAACATGTGGGGGTATTAAATAAGGAAGTGTATAAGGGAGTTCATAACGGAGAATACATTTAAGGGCAGTACGTGAGGAACTTTATAAGCGGACTACAAAAGGGAGTATATAAGGATGAACAGGATTTCACTCTAATTTTGGAAGATGATTGTAAAAGTGGTGACGAAAATACAAACTCACATTTTCATTTATTAACATAATTATTTTCTCTAAGCTTGAGCTTCTTATCTATTCCCCTTAACAAGGTCATTCTTCCAGGAATTATCGTAATTTAAACGGGTGTGAGAATTTTAACCTAGGTATGAATAACTGAAATACGTATTAGGCTGATTACACAAGCTAGTTTTTGATAATATTATTAACACTGCTGTTTGTTTTGGCATATTTTTTGAGATAAAAAGTGCAATGACCTACAAGTGACGCAGAATTAATTTTTGTTCAGATTATAGATAGCATTCACACGCTATCATTTTGCCGTCATGCTGTTAGTTACCTGCGATAGTAGTTTTTAAGATTGAGAACCAATTTAATGTAAAGGTTATACATGGTTCAAGCTCTTTGGTCTTTAAATATAAAAACTCCTTTAACTACGCAAGGCTTATTGTTACTCATTTTTAAAAATTCCAAATTCTTCTTAATTTATCCCTCACTTCCTAATTACTAAGGAAGAAAAATCACATCCAACTTGCTATTTTTAACATATTCAGTCTTCAATGCAGGCTCAACACCAAGATTGCCTTTACTCTTCCATTTATCGCTCATAGACCTGAATTTTACCAGGCCTCTCAATGACCCTGCAATCTGCATCCTCTATATGACTTCGTAATTGAAAGAACATGATGGATTGGTTCAAAATTTGGTGTTATTTGAAGATCAGGATGCCAATCATTTTCTTGAGCAATTGTCATTGCCAGTTAGGAGTTGCCAGGCTGCTAGATTGCCAACATTAGAAAGATCAGCTTTGTTCTTCATCATTCAATAAATATTTCCCATTTACGTCTTGTTCATATGCAAAAATACCCTATCTGTCTCAGAAGACCCCCTCTTCTTATCATTTCAATATTAACCGGCGCAGGATACTTTAACAAGCTATACTCTGGCCTAATATAACCTTACAAGTGTCAAGGACAGCTGGGTGTCTATTTGATAATGACCTATGAGGCCATCTGGTAGTCGGTCACAAATTATCAATGCCGTCTGCAAAGAAATGGCCTTCACCTTTTGTGACGAACTGATAAATAAATTGTTGTTTTTTATTGGGGAGGTCAGATCAGTATGAAATAGTGTGACTGGTACTCAGCTGTGTCCGGATAGACTAAAATCCGCCCCAAACATGATTAGAAAAAGGTTATTTAGATGATGACGTTCAAAAAAGTACCTAAACTGATTTGTATAAATTGACCATTTTAATCTAAGACCTTGTGGTCATCGGTTCCTATCGTGTGGAACATTTATAAACCTAAAGTGTTGACCCACAAACCTTTCGCTTATCTTAGCAGTTACGTCACAATATCTAGATATTTCGTTGTTAGTTTACTGGACCATATTCACATGTGACTGGAGAACGGTAGGACATTCTAAACTTGTCTATAGGGTTGTCACTCAAAGATTTTAAAATGAAGTAATTTTATAATACCATTTAATTCATCAAGAAATACAAGAGGTACTTGCAAACTATTTTATAGACTAGCGGTAAAATATTATTTTTATCCGAACAGAGAACGAAAATGCCAATTCAATTTTGATTTTCATTACGCATAAAAAGTTGAACGAGCCTAAAGTCACATTGTTCAAGTGATTCCGGTATCCAGCGCTTTTTCTTCAATAAACGGTTTCACGTAAACGAGTGTTTTTGTGTCAAACTGTATATCTAACACAATTGCCCTAAATACTTAATCTGTAAGCAAAAAGCTACTTCACCTATTTAAGTGATTTTTTTACCTACAGTCTAAAGCAAGCAAGAAATGTACCGCTTTATTAACTGCGTAACAAGGGCTTTGGTATAATCTGTTAACGGCTAACACAACATGGAAATGGTTATCCCAATTTTATTTGTGGTCTACTATACGCAGCAAGTTTTCTTCTTTTATTCTTCGCAAAATTCTTTCTAGCCATACCAGCTTTCACTCAATCCATTCAGCAAGGATTTTAAAACAAATAAAAAAAGGTATTCTAGAACTACATTTTCGAAATTTTAAAACACAAATAATAGAATATCAACCCTAGTCGCAGCGGCCACCGGCCAGTTTGGCCAAACTCGAGCGCCCAGCATCGCCCAGTCAAAAAACGCATAACGCATAACTGTATATTGCATTACCTTAGATAATAATAACAAAATGACTAGCGGAGATGCCATAACGGCTAATCTTCTAAGACAGTAGCGCGCCAAATGCGGGCCACCTTATACGCCCTTTTTGGACCCTCCCTTTTTTAGTAATACCAAAAACTATTTACAGATGTCCCTGAGAACCCAAACTACTCATTAGTTTACTCGTAACTGACTGTTTGATTCAGGTCCATCGTAAGTATTTGACCTAGAAGAAGGCGTCTGACCTACCTACATTATGGCATCTCCGTTCATCTTTCCTTACTCCGTGCTTTAGATAATAGAGTAGCGGACGAGACGTTTATCTTTGTTTTACGATTGTTCGTCGGTAGTTTAGATTTAAATCGG